>OW388291.1:64151935-65522768 GCA_936450465.1 Gibbula magus
TCTCTATCACTGTTAGCAATTTACATCCTCTGCATTTCGTCGCCTTTTCTGGGCCAGCCACTACCAGGCGCATGGCGCTGATACACTGACTCAGAAAAGTCGAAGAAATTCAGAAAGTCTAAGCTTATGTGATGCACCCGGGGCCAGGAATGTGCACACAATGGACGCTACTTTGTAGAATAGGTCCTCTTTGCTCACTGAAGCTGAGTGAGGCTATTCACCATATTGAACTGAAATAGTTATGACGTGGTTAAAAATTAGGATAATTATTCATTGAAGCTTTCATATATCATATGATTCTTTCAAACCATTAAACGTGATTGTTAGTCTTTGTATGTTAATGTCATTCGATAACTGATTTTTATCAATTCAATAAACGAATGATGTCAGGTGCCTTCTTTGGAGACATTCTGTCTCGTTTCAAGATGCCACCTCTGTTCTTCTTATAATTTACGCTTAATCTTTCAATTAATTTTGATGATTTGCAACATATCATTACCCTAGTTGTATTTTCGTTTAACTTCAGTATAATATTCCAACACATTTCTTCTAAACAGTTAGTTATCAGGTTAGCCATTTCTCTTGATGAAGTGGTTGTCAGTTTCATCATCAGTTTCACACCAATTTATGATCCAAAGGATTTGACACCACTTTTCATTCATTTTTTTAAATCATAAATACAACACATCTTGGTATCCTTTTTGACAAGTAGATAATTTTACTCAACTGTCACATAGGCCATACAATCTCAACACATCAGAAAATGTTGTATGGCACTTTTTAAAATAACTTTTGGTGATCTTAAATCATAAGGAAAATGGCGATGGCGATGCAAACATTATCTCCAGGTGAATCTTACTAAATTCAGATCTCACGTTATTATGTTACAATGTGGATAGTATGACATTAAAATAATAACATGTTGATAAGAATGTATTTGGATTAGTGCCCAAACCTACAATTTACACTATTGTTCACAGGTTCGTGTAATAAATGTGATAGAATCACATATGTTGAAGGATCACTTCGATTAGGGAATTTCTTTAAAGAAAATCTCCCTTTGAGGCTGTTCATGAATAATTAAAATACACATCGCCTGGTGGCACACGGTCCCTGTACATTGATCAGTTGAAGTTTAGAAGTTGCTGAGATCAATGAGAACCGAGTTCTGTATATTCACAGCAACAGAGCAAGAGTGCGACGTTTCGGTGTCATCAGAGAATGTCGCACTCTCAAAATAAGAAAATGAGAATATTGGTTCTCATCAGTTACAAACATATCTTTATCATACTGTCAATTTGTATCACTTGTCATACTTAATTAATCTTCCCATTCCACCACCAATATTTGTAAAGGTTTAATAAGGTCCTATACCATCTAACCCTGGGGAACCACTCACCCAACAACGCCAGGACAAGTTAATACACTCGCACAGAGAATATAGATATGAAGTTTCCACGACGAGGACAAAGAAAATCAGCTCAATGACTGATGCCACAACACTTCACACTAATGCAATAAGCTGATAGTAGACAGCCAGTTTACCCTCGGTAACATTGTCAATTAAATGGATCAGCTGACTGGTAATTAACCTCAGGACCGACTCTTGAACCCCTTTGACTAGACATGCTCAATAACAAACTTCATCATCTCGGTGCATCCATAGGGTAATATATGATGAGGGGTAATATCAATGAAGCTAACAGACAGTAAGCTTTGTCTGTATAACCATAAACCTTCAGAGAACTCATTTCTCAAGTACCCAAGATTGATAGAAATAAATTTAAAATTGAAAGTTTAAAATAATAAATGCAAAGTAGTGCATATTTAAAAATCCCAACTTTCCATATGACACCAAACTTCCAAACGCAAGGCATTAACTCTTGCCACTCTGCATTATTGGCTGATTTAACCCTTGCAGTATTTCCCTCGCTTTGTTGTGTCAACATAGTGAATCACTGCACCAGAAATGCATAGCGGGCATGGATTTCTAAACACAGATTTCTTAAGGAAATACTGCAAGGCCTAAATCCTAAAGTAATGGAGACTGGCAAGAGTTATGCCTTGCATTGGGAAGTTGTATGCCACTCAGTGTCATTTCTCCCCGAAGCTGTATACAACAGGACATAAACTAAAATCGTCATAATTTGCATTTTTACAACCAATGATAAAAAACTGTTGTTCTTAGTGAAAATGTTATCCGGCTGTGTAGCATATGACACGAACCATAACTATATTCAACACATCTTGTTGGCACATCAGCATGGCTTGACCCCTGACCATGTATTTTGTCCTTCCTTGGTTAAGGTGCTGGTTGGTTGCTGAAGTCCCATCTGTGGCTCGGTTCACCGGTGGATGTTCTGTCATAGTGACATACACAGGTTCACCGAAGCATCTAAACTAAACTATGTGCTTAGTAAGTATTGTCACTCTTGGTATATTTGGCAAAACTGCGTAAGCAAATAGGGTAGATAGGTGACAATCATACGATCAAATCACCCCTGAGACATGTTGGAATCAAGTTAACTTCAGAGGCCAATAAGTTATGCTAAAAATTGCTTCGATTTTCATACCATCAAACCAAAATCTGAGCCAATTTCAAACATCCGGTTTCTTCATGTATTCACAAGTTACCGTTTTCTCAGAATACCAAGAATAGAGCATTGAAGTAGTTCGACTGATACCTTAAGTTTTTCAATTCAATATTCAATATGAAGGAAAAGTTGTTAAGTCGACTTAATCTGGACGCCAGTGAATATCAAATGTTAATGGATTAAATAAATGAAAATGATGGATCCATATACAGTCATGTCAGGATAAACAACTTCTCAAAATGTATCCTTGATCTATAAAAGAATTAAGCCAGCTATGATATGATGACACCGAAAAAATTTAACGTATTTTAAAATTATTTAAGTTAATACCTTTTTGTATCTTAACCTATTTTATGTTATCTTATTGATTGGATTATCAATTATTAATCATTCGCTGTTAAAAGGTTATTTTCAACTATTTTTCTTTTTGACAAGTTGCGTATATATTCCATCTCTTTTTTTAAATATGATTTTGTTTTGATGGCTATGTACAGATGAATATCTTCTCCCAATCTCATTAGGATGAACCAAGAGATGATTTTCAACATTTTTTAAAGAAATAAATCCTCAGAATAAAGAACCCTCTTCTTTTGTTTTTGAATGTTCAAAACTCGTTTTGATTGAAGATTATGATATTAGATACAAATGCGTGACTATTGCCAATAACCTGATTATACTCTTTGCAACACTTAATTATGATACTTATTTTCAATGTTATTATGTTAACTCACGGATTGTTTGTTTTCACTATACTTTTGGCTTGCACAAAACTCCAAGCCACAAGTTAGTGCTCTAAGCGCACACACTCTGCCCTAATGTGAGTACTAACATCTCAGCTCACTTGGCGCATGTGGCAACATGAAACCTTGCTTTAATCAAGAAATGATGTGCATGATTTTCAAACGAATCATGACTCCTTGCCTCGTTTCTTTTATTCATTGAATTATAATAGTTTAAAGTTCTTAATTTTGCTTTATAACCTAACTTATCTTGGTTTGTACACATAACAGGATTTCACGACCAATAATTAAGATCAAATGCTTTAAATAGGAAAGTTTCAGAAAGATGAATCAAAACAAGGTAAATATCCTAAGATATTTAAAACTTCCTCACTGCTTTTTATGTTAAACCAATATCTATGGGACAGAAAAAACAATTTGCAGTAAATCTTAGAATAACATTAAATTGAAAATTGTGATTGATATAAATGGAAGTTTTGAAACACATTTAGACATGAAATCAAACTGACATTTGGAGATCTGAACTTAAGTGAGTTTATAAAGTTTTCCAAATAAAGTTATTTCATTGAACAGGATTTTGAGAAAGTTCAGATGACGACGGGATCACATTTTTGCAAACTATTTTCAGTGATTTGAAAAGCATGGGTTGTCAAAAAGTAAAAACATTTTCTTAATTACATTAAACAATTGACAATCTCTTAATTCTTTATTTAATTCCGTTTTAATGTTTATATGAATTATGAACAAACAGATTAATGTCATGATTGAATCATCCACTTCTTGATTATTATTTCTCACAAAACGATATGCTCAACATTTTAGAGATTTGTAATAGTCGAAATAATTTCCATTATTTATTTTCTTATCTTAAACTCTATTATGTATTCGTATATGCTTTCGTATCAAATAGTCTCTCAAAGTGTAATTTGGTAAGAATGTTTGACCTTTATTCGTTGATTAATCATGATTAACCCAGGCAATGAGATATCATTCTTTTCACAATGTAATTAAACCAGGTTAATTGAAATTATTTCTCTAGGGTTGACTTCATGTGCATCACATCAACCTCATAATAAATCATAAACTTCAAATCGTCATTTATATTCACGATAAAGTTATTATCCATAAACTATCTATCGTCATTTTATCTGTATGTATTAAAATGTTTGAAAGGGAATTTTGCAGCCAATATGAAATTATCCTTTTTAACAAGACTATATTTACCCTCTGAGACATTTACTTGCATTTAATCAATCAATCTATGTGAGGCTATTGGGACTGTTCCATTTCTAAACGGATGCTACTTTCAATGGTGCCTTAGATGCCTTTAAAGTGTCCCTTGATGGTCTACAACTAACGTTTATTTTATTTAGATGTTACTCGGTAAATCATCTTTGAAAGAAGAGCAAAACATGAATCTAAATGAAGCGTTCTCAGTGTAAGAATTCAAAGAGACTCTCAGGACGTGTGATGTGTCCTAAGGATCACCTTGATAGGGATGATTTAGCGTGAAGATTCATTTATTTGTGTCAAGGATTTCTAGTTTTTTGTAAAGTACTTTCATTTCAATGCACAGCGTGTAGTACTCATGGTGTAAAGTTCACATGTATCGTGGAAATAAGGTACATCCATGGTGTTGTTTGTGGTCACAAATGACAAACGTTTTAAATGGCGTTTATTTTATCGGTAAGTACTGACTGTTTTCGAGACTAACCATTTTAATGATAATGAACTAGTAGATAGTTGATAGTGATGGTATAAAGGTAAAAGCAGTGATTTCTAATCGAAAAACGGACAATCCACCGCGTCAATTAGTCAACATAATTTTGGAAACCTATGTACAGAAAATCCTGTAATGTTGATAAACCTCTAACAATATTAACCATCCACATTTCTCAAATTGTCTACCATTTTAGAACTTAATCTCTCGTATCAATAATAGTTTAAATGGCAAGCTAAATCAAATAAATATTATCAAAGTATATTTTGTTTCCTTCATTATAAATGGTTTCTGTCCATGGAGATAGTAGTTGCTGTTCTTGTGTATCTTACATCTTTACCACGGAAATAAAACTTAAAATAGGGGTATGCTGAATAATAGGTTACATATTTGTAGACACAATAATCAACAAAGCCCTTAAACTCGCATCCACAGGGTTTATTCGTTGATGGTAATTATTCAGCTCTAACAGTTCGTTGACCAATGGACAATGGGAAACATACAAATGTAGAGCGTGCACAGCAAAATGAAAGTATGAATCCATCATAAATGAACAATATGACCTAGGTAATAATAATATTTGATTTGATATGATAATTTATCTTTAATTTTAAAAGCTACATGTATAGGTCTTCGTGAAAGCTCTTTTTAAAGACACAATCATGATTATTAAGCAATCTGTGCTCTTTTACTTGTATTGATTGAATTATGATAGTTGCAAAGTTTTAACTTCACTAAGTTATCTAATCTGTGGTTTGGAAGAAGATTTCGTCACCACAAAATGTGATCGAATGCTAGAAATAGTAAATTGTCGAATTTATAAATCATTATAATATGTCCCAAAACCTTTTAATTTATTATCACATCGTTTCTGGCTAAAATAATATCAAGAGGAAGATTAAACGATTTCAAGGTAATGCTTTTAAAAAATTGAATTAAAAGTGTGATTAATATAAAAATATATTATGTTTTACTTCAATTTATGTAGACATGACATCGATATGATATTAACAGAAGTTTGAGTTTTTAAAGTTCTCCAAAATAAAGTAATCTTATTGCAAAATCTGTTTAATTAACATTATTATCACCTTGAGGGAAATGAAAAGTTAAAAATGTCTGGAAAACATAACTCAGAAAGCCGTCCCCTGCATTATTATATAAAAAAGAACTTTCTTACTTATTTCCGTACAGGTATATACTCAATACTGATCGTCAATTCGTGTCTCACCCCAGGAACAAATGGTACATTCTGTTTAAAAGTTTGTTCATGAACGTTATGTCATCTTCTAGCCGACCACCCGTTTGATTTCTGCAATTATCTTAAAGGCGCTGTAGCACGTTTTTTCGCTCAAATAAGTCGATGAAATGTATTTGAAAAAATATGTCAACAATACGAAAATACCCTTCTCTCTTCGGAAAATCAAGTTACAAATGAGTGTACATAGTTCCGTAAAGCCATTGGGATCGTTTTTGTCATTCGAAATAATAAAATGTGTTCACAATAAAATGGCCGCCATGCAATTTTGGCTTTATACGCAACACCGTTATTACCACTACGGATAATTGGTTTGTGTAATAAGATGTTTTACCCTCTAAAGTAAATATAAATGACATAAACTATCATTATTAATGAGAAATTTGAAAAAATAAAATTTGCAAAAAACGTGCTACAGCGCATTTAAAGGACATTTTATATGTTTTCATTTTCAGTAATACTTTTTAAAAATATAATTATACATACATGTATTGACGTTTGAATATCAATTTCAGTCAGAAATATTAAGTTGAGTTTATTAAGTTTGTTTTTATAAGGTGTTCATATTTTTACAAGTAAAGATTTTCAGTCATCATTTTCAATACTGAAATGATCACAAGCTTTTAGTGCATTTTCATTTAAAACGAGTCTTCAGTCATTGACAGGTTCTTTTCTACAACAATATATAAATAAAATGATATGTTAATTTCTGTTAATACTTTTAACATTTTTCATTCGCCTTGATGTTCATAAAAGAAGACATCACAGGTGGTATATATGTCTCTGAGAAAGTGATACTCTTTATAAATGAGAAGAACATAAACCCATCGTCGACATAGCCTTCATTACAATAAATTCAATAATAATAAAAAAAATTATCAAAAAAATAAATAGTATTTATTTTATCTTTTTCCTTTTTATATCAAAGATCATTGACGTTAACATTGTGTAATGATATGTATCCTTTTGAAATCTTATCATGTAGTTAATTTTTTTTCAGTAACATATAATGTTTTTATACATAATGACAGAGGCGGTTGGGGTGATATTTGACAGTTATGGTGATACTTATCTTTGTGTTTCATAAAATTTTATTTGGCTTTAATACGTTCCAACACACCATGTGTGCTGTTTACAACACAAACAAATTCACTCAGCTTGCATATTCATACCGAATCGCCAAACATATCATAATTACTAGTTTCCAATTAAAATCGAGTAACATCATTATGCATGTGCAGAAACCGAAAGTGCACGTCCTATTTACATTCACAGTAGTTATATGACCTATTGAACATTACCAACCCAAATTTGTTATCTTATCACGCCACACGCGGTGCATTGTCCGGTTTTCGATCAGACATCGATATTTTTACCTTCATATCGTCAATATGTTAAGTCAGGTATCATCAAAATGGTGGTTTTCGTTAACAGTTGGTACTTCTCGATAAAATAAGACCATTTATAACGTTTGGCATATTTAACCCCCAACAGCACAATGGATGTACCTAAGGTAAGAAGCTTATCATTTCCACCATCTTAATATGTCCAAGCAAGAGAAAATTGGGACATAAAGGACATAATAACAATCAGCCAGCTTATAAGCTTATATTTATCTTGTTACAACATCGAAGAGTATTGTAGCAGCTATTATTAACGTGGCAAATTAAATATTTTCTTCAGTATCAAACCGTTGCTGTTAACAGATTCAACACCTTCCCATTAACACATTCACCCAATGTCAAATATCATACCAAGTCATTCCGATATCCACATCTGTTTCTTTAAAATCTATTTTACCCTTAGGTCTATATTCCAATTTGAGTGGTTAATTACGCTAGCCAATACAATACATGATGCACTGGCTTAAATTAATCTTATAAAGGATGTAAGTTGAAGATAAATATTGATGTTTGGTAGTCAATGTTGATGTGAATAAACACGTTTGCTAATGAACATTGGATGCTAGCGTTATGTGTTCTGCATTTGTTTATTATATAGACACGTGAATTGCAAACAACCCATATCCCTTCGGTCTGTTCCAAATAATTCATTTTGAATAGTTTAATCGCACAAAGTCTCTAAACTGAGATTCGACTTTCAATAGGTCAAGCGATTGCAAACTTACAGACTATTTCGCCAGGAACTTTCATATCTCACTTCCATGAGCAAATTTCATTAAATTATGTGAGCTCGGAGGTATAAGCAATATTGTCAATGGCTTCGTGAAATAAGCTCTGAGGCAAAGTGTTCTCATCATCCAGGGGAACAAATAGCTCACTGGACGAAGGCAGTAATTGTCGAAATGTATGGTATACCAAGTACTGTTTATTTTATATATTATGCCAATTTATATTCACAAGAAGAATATCAAAAGACGAACATTTACTACTCGTGCACATTAATGTTTTACCCATGAAGCTTGTACACTGTATATTTTGCCACGTTTTGCAATATACCTAAGCTGCAAATATGAAATTATTCTTAATGGAAAGACATTTGTGAAAAGCGTGTGTCGAGGCTGTTTTCAAAGACTTACTAATTTGAATGGCGCCTTAGATGCTTTTTAAGTATCCTTTGATATTATACAAGTAATCTTTTTTTATTTGAATGTTACTCAGTAAATCATCTTTGTCAGAGGAACAAAAACATTAAAGCTAAATGAAGCGCACTTAGTCTAAGGATTCAGAAAGACTTTCAGGATGTTTGATGTGTCTTAACATCACCTTGAAATAAGTGACAGATGAGCAAAACCATTGAAGCTAAATGAAGCGCCTTTATTCAAAATCATCTTTCCCCATGTGGTATTTTAATCTGTTACACTACTTAATAGTGTAACGATTAAAATCACTGAGGTAGCATGATGCTTGAAAATGAAAAAAAGGACATTTTTTCAAAATCATAAAATGACATAAGGCACTCTTAAATAGTTGTGTAATATACATCCTCTAGACAAATAAAAGTTCTGCTTAGGAATTTACTGTATTCGTGCATGAGAACTAAATTCTTTTTATTTCCATATGAACGACAAAAACAAAAAGCTTTGGCATAAAATCTGATTTTCTTTCTTCTGCAGCATAATTATGAACGAACATATTTAAAAAAATACATTTCTGCAGTGCAAAACAGAAAATCTTCACAACTTGACATGTTTCTAAAACATTATATTTTGACAACTGGTGAAAATAGATTTACCTTATTTGAAACTATTTATTTGTTTTAGAGAATTTGGTGATAAATTTTTTACTCTTGAATCGATTGACTTTTTAAAAAAGTTTAACATTTTTAATTTAAATTCCCCATTTAACATTTGTAGTCTTGTCATTATTGATGAAACCTTCATGGAAGTTATAATATCACTTATGTCGAAATGCAATCAAAGAATGAAATAAAACAATCTAAATATGCCATCAAATCTGGAAAACAATAATGATAGATGACATTGAATATTTGATTGCCCAATATGCTGATGATACTGAATTTATTCCAAATGGTTAAAACAAATCTTTTGAAGCTGTTATTAACACTCTAGACCTATATGCACAAATCTCAGGGCTAAAAATCAATTATTATAAATCAGAAGTTGTCTGGATAGGAAGCTAAAAAAATAGTAAGGTGAAATTTAGACCAGATCTAAATCTGCGTTGGAACCCAGAGAACTTCAGGATTCTCGGAATAATATTTTCAATTGATTATACTAAAATGATCAAACTTAATTTTGAAAGTAAAATTTCCGACATAGAAGAAATCACAAAAAGATGGATGAAAAGAACCATAACTCCTCTAGGGAAAATTGCTATAATAAAAGCATTGCTCATTTCTAGGTTAAATTTCCTTTTTCTCACTCTTCCCAACCTACCAACAGATTTCCTTAAAAAATTAAATAAATTCTATTTAGCTTCCTCTGGGATAATAAGCCTGACAACATAAAGCGGTCAGTGGCTTGTAAACCTATTGCTGAAGGAGGACTTGGAATGATAGATATATTTGCTTATGTTGATGCTTTGAAAATAACATGGATGAGGAAATTACTTTGCAGAGGTTATGATAGGAAGTGGAAGAGTCTTCTCTTCAATGATTGCCCACAATACTTAAATATATTAACCTATGGTAGTGAATTTCTGGTTAGTCTTTCAGAACAAATTCCAAACAGTTTCTGGAAAGATACAATGAAGGCTTTTGCAAAATATAGTTATAATACTAAACCATGCACATATGAAGAATTCCTCAGGGAGCCGCTCTTATATAATAAAAAATATTCTTCTTGATGACAAATGCTTAAATAGTAAAAAGTTCCATGAACATGACATTGTTAATATATCTTGCTTGTTGGATGATAATGGTGAATCTATGTCGCTTGAACATGTCTTTTTCAAGTTAAATTTTCTTGAATTTCATGGAATCTTAAAAGCAGTTGATAAATATCGCAAAACACTTGGCATACAAAAAACATATGATTTTATACTAGATGACTGTACATGCTTATGTATTAGTAATCTTTTCTCATGTAAAAAAGGATAAAAAAAGCTATTACTTTCAATTAACTAATAATAATGAAAGACCAACAATAATCGAGAAATTTAAAAAACCTTTCCAAACCACTCTAGATCCCAAATTAAGATGGATGCAAATCAGACTGCTTCATAGAATCCTACCTGTAAACACCTATTTGAGCAAAATGCTCCTTGTTGAAAATAATTTATGTACTTTCTGTGCAGCAGAACCTGAATCAATAGCACATCTTTTCTGGCATTGTAGTCTATGTAGAGCTAGTAAAACCTTTTGGCAGAAAGGGGGGGGGGGGGGGGGGGGGGTTAATATATATATAAAACTCTGTTATCAACACTTTGTTACTACCTGCAACACTGTCATCATGAAAACTGGTGAATAAAAAAACATCAAATTTAAATAACAAATAACAAAAACACTATCACTTATATTCACTGCAGTCACCTAGAATAATGAAAGTCCATTTATATAATGCTATGTAAAACTCAAGACACACATTTTATGTTATTACCCTGAAGTAATTGTACTTTAGTACTCCACACAACCGCACTTTCAATGTTGAGGTACAGAGGGTTGGACTGAGCGCAACGTGAAAGAACTGCCTTTCCCAAGGACACAATACAACAAACTGTTGGTGTCCACCGGGATTCAACCCAAGCTTTTGGCTTGAGAGGCCCATCATGATAACTACTTCACCAATGTGCACCATATAATTACTTGTACATACCAAGGACATTTCAGCAAGAGGTCAATGCATAGTTCAACTCAATAAAAGGCACATGAAAATGCTGTACGGCCTTAATTGGTCACTTTGATACGGATATTGATTTGAAACGCAGTTTTATACCAGTTGTTTGTTCAGTTACAATTTATTGTGTATTTCTACAAAATGAGCGAATTGTCAGCATTTTCTTTTTGAGAAAGTGTGCATTGAGATCAAAGAAAATGAATCTACTCACAAACTAGTTTAAGAGAGATGAATGGACGCACTGTCATCCATCTCACTGCAAATGAGATGTTTGTCATGCTCTGGGATGATTGCCAGCGTTGTAAATGTCTTGCTTCAATGGAGTCATGTGGTGATGGTTTTACGATCTGATTGTTGATTCCTTACAGTTTACAATCTTTACATTTGAGAACAGGGTGCTTAAAAAGTAGATCATGTTCGACTTATCTACATGGTCCACAATGCGAGTGATTTAAAAATCAGAATATAACAACACTGTAAGACATGTGGCATGATGTTGTGAATGGAATAAATCCCAAAAGACGTAAACCTTGATGGCGGACGGATGTTAGCAGCAGCTTCGTTTTTAGTTCTTCTAAGAATGACAAAATAGGCAGAAAAGAACATTTCAGTTCTTCGTACTTGGATAAAAAGTATTGTATGACCTTGAGCTAGATCGCTCTATTTTATAGCAAACCAATGCAAATTGCAGGTAATGTAATCAATTTGCCGAGATTTGCTCAAACTGCTACATGTAAACTTCAGTCATCTATTTATAAAATAGTCAATTAGTCAATTAACTTGACAAAATTCACGCAAGTATCCTGGTTTTAGAATAAACAGACTCTAAAGTATTTCTATATAATAAACTAATAACATTACCGTTAGATTTGAGTTTGTTTTCTAACAAGATGGCCTAGTTATATCATATTCACTATAAATACAAGGATACCAACGATTACCAATGTTGTAAATGTGTTTCCTGCACTACTACTTTCATTTTAGGAAACTTTAACGATTTACCTATGTGTACAGTGCTTATTTCAAAACATTGATTTTCCCAATTGACAATATTTCCGGTTTCCTTTCACTACTAATGAGGTTTTTAGGGACACATATACGGTTAGTTGATGACTGATCCGTCATTCTATCAGAGGTAAGTGTTGGATGATATGCCCGACCACTGATTAATGACAACCTTCACCTGAAATTAACTGACGCAGTTACAGTGTGTAGTAAACCACGTTATTGTAAAGAAGGAATAGTAAACGTATACGGATTATGCATATATGTTAGTCGTTACACCAGGGTAATGATATGTATGCGCTTTGAGCATGCCCCTTCCTGCCGTGGAGTTCAGCACGGTATAACTATAATAATTATTATATACTCTGAAACGTTGTTTATCTTCAGAATAAAGAAGTTGTAAACTGTTTTTTTTTTTATGAATACCACTTCTAAATGTCCCTTAAAGACTGAAATTCAATCCATACTGTGATGAATATGCTTGTAATAATGTCTCACGCGTTTACAGGAACTGAATAAGATGGATTCCCCATATAATAAGGGTAGAATATCAATACCTGTAACGACTTTAGTTTTAATCTATTCATGGGTTTGCAAGAAATGCCGAATGGGCCGTTTTTGCCAAATAATAGCTGGCTCATATTTGCTAACATGTAATCGCATACAATTGGATTTCAAACAAACACCACGGTATGTGATATGCATATGACTATGTATTTCCTTTAATCCCAGAATTATTGTTAAAAAAATCTCATTTGAAAATTTCGTTGTTCATCCAATTGTCAATATTCTAAAAGTTTGGTTAGTTTTTATGTTTAATCCTTTGAAGTAAATGTTTTCAAAATAGCAAAAATCAGAAAATACGCTCACATAATATTGATAGTTTCTGCATATTTTATCATTTAAAGGGGCAGTAGCACGTTTTTTCTCTGAAATAACTTGATGAAATGTATTTGAAAAATAATGTCACCAATAGTAAAACACCATTCTGTCTGTGAAAAATCAAGTTATAAAACGAGTGTACATGGTTCCGTAAAGCCATGGGAATCTTTTTTTTGTCATTTGAAATAATAAATTGTGTTCACAATAAAATGGCCGCCATGCAATTTTTGCTTTATAAGCAACATCGTTATTACCACTACGGATAATTGGTATGTTTAATACGATGTTTTACCCTCTTAAGTAAATATAAATGACATAAACTATCATTATAAATGAGAAATTTGAAAAAATTAAATTTGCGAAAAACGTGCTACTGCCCCTTTCAATTTTACCTGTCTGATTTATATTCTAGTTCTTTATATTCTTCTTTCTTTCAAGTTGATCTGTAACAAAAATACCATTAGCCCAGTCTGCACAGAAACCTAGCGGCATTCTGTATATTTGTTTAGCTTTAGAAGTTGTTCGTTTGACAGAGCAGTAAACTTGTTACCTCTGAGGCATGTAGACTGAACGCTTCGATAGAAGGAACAGTTCCAAACAAAATTATGAAACATGCCAAGTGTATTTATGGAACATCCATACACATATAGCAAGTATTATATTCAATTTGAGCAAAACATCGTACCAGGGTATGGTTCTCTGTTGGTGACATGTTTTAGATAGCTTTAGTACATGTAAGCTGACTTGTTTTCTTGAAAATGTTTCGTTATAACAGTTATTTCAATCAATGCCTATTCTGGTTGGTGATTTAATCTACAATGGTATTTTATAGCGACGAGTCACTCAATCATATGTGTCATATAAATATTCAAAGGTTCTATTTACTTGAGTAGAAAGTTGGTGACCTGGCTGGAAAGAATAAATCAAATATACCAAGAGTGGGAACGTGTTGATTATGGTCATGAAATATACCAACACGGCTTGATAAATTGACATTATATACACATCATGCGTCTAATACAATCTTCTGTCAATCTGTCTCGCTACCATCATTAAATATTAAGTTATCCAGAGTGATCTTGGGAATACTAACATATATGATATACTATTCATGTTGTTTGCGTGAACATACTTTTAAATTCGATTTTCATCTTTGTACTGACTTCAGATCAATGGATGTAATCTTTTCTAACATATTTTAATGTTTACAAATGTACATGAAATTCACAAAGATATTAACTGATCTCCAACTTACAGTATTATCTTAATCAGTTTTTACACCCAGGGACCAAAAGTTCTTCCCCACCCTGGTATTTTTCATTGACTTACATGTTAATTAACCGTTGCAAGAATACTTTTCATAATAAAACTGTATGTAAAATGATTATCAAATATATACCATCAGCTATATATATCAGCTACATACACATAATGTCCATGTTAGTTTCCATTGAGTGTCAAGAAAATGTTCTTCATATAAGCAGAGCATATACATAATACGTCAATAATTTAACATGGCAGCAAATGGGACATTGGTACATGAACTTGTATATACATTCTTCAGTCGGATGTCATTTGATGAGTGATCAACATAAAGATGAACGAAATTTACAGATGCACGCCTTACATTTCTTCAAAGATGTTTGTTAAATTTTACAACAATTTGACTTAAATATGAAAACTATTATTGCAAGGTTAATTAAAATGTAAGTCTATGGGAAATCCCAGTGTCGTGAAAAACTTGTGATTCCAGACTGTACTTAAACAAAATTCTATGCGACATTACTCCCACTATGGTGAAACTGTATGAAAAATAAACCAAAAGAAACGATACCACCTCTTTGAGCGGCCATTACAGGAAAACTTAACGACACAGACAATTAGAATTGGTATTATTCTTTTGAGATTTCGTTCATTTAACATGTGTACAAAATTCATTTCAATCAGTACTTTGCATTCATTTGTACAGGTCTGTATTGACGTGAGGGGTCTGAAAAAAGTACACGTCTATGGGTTGATGACGTCAGACGTCGGATGACGTCAGACGATAAGCTTTGTCATTCATAAAGGAGGCAATGGGCTGACTTGATGGACGCAAGTCAGAGCATAAAGGTCACTAATTCTTCGGTACATACGCTGTCTACCATTGTTCTTGAAGATGCAAAATCTGCTCCCATATGAGAGCATGGCCATTGCTCAGTCTCTCTGTTGCCAACGCTGAATTCGTCTGTTTGTTTACTCGTTGTTGACGCCTCAGGAACGTTTTGTGGTATGGACGATGTGTTCAGATATCATGAGTCTTCAATCTCTTTTACCAAGTTTGTCTGCTAATCACGTGTCTCAGTGACGTCTTTGACGTTAACGTCGTAATGATGAATGGGTTTCAGAGATGAAATACCCGGATGTGGTGGTCTTCCATAAGCGTAATCACCTTCTTCTCGACCTGCATGTTGTCCGATCTCTATCACGTAACCGTTGCGTTAACCTAGTGACTGCTATGCCCGCGCAACCGAACCTTCTGGCGTCGTCGGCTTGTGGGACTCGTTATGTGACAATTCCAACGGCTCTCTCACTCTCAATGGCTGTCAAACCGATATTTTCTTGTGTGCTTTTTGTTGCTTTGATACCAACGTGTATGGTCAGCCCTTTGATACACTTTATCTGCAGTTGCAAACTATGCTACCTAAAATAATGTCATTCTCACAAAGTGCACCATTTCTTCGGATGTGATAAAATGTTCTCGGTATTTTCGATTGAATACACTGCATTTGGGATGTGGGATACGCAAAACCCTGTGTTCATACGAAGAAAATCACTTTGTAAAAAGATATTTTAAAAAATAGATGGTATCGTTTCTTTTGGACACTAGTTTATTAAAAGAATCCAGGGAATAATATAAGTTTCTATGTGTCCGCGAGTTTGATATGGAGATTTATCATGTGCCCGAGTTAAATATCAAACGATGAGAGAGAGAAAGCGTTTTGAAACGCGCCGAGTACAATATGGGGACAGAGCAGGTGGATTAACAGAAAGTTTACTCTGGATGGCTTTACCCATGTGCTCTTTCTCAGAATCATCTCGGTCTAGACCAACTCGCTGATAAACGGAGAGAGATGAAACGCCCTTGTGCTGAGTGACAGCTGCTCCGATTTGACACTCCGATAGAAAGTTAGGCCTAGATCTACAAGGGGAGACTATCAAGTCCATGTCTGATGCTCTCAAGGCAACTTACAGTGTTAATTATAAGTGACCTGTCAGTCCATCTGACATCGAGGTAAAAACTGACAAGAACGCCATTCAATGTCGCTTCATTAAAATCCTCGAAACATTCATTGTCACTCATTAAACAAAATTTTTTTCTTTCACTTTGCTCTTTGATAGTTTGCCCTGACAGTGCTTTGAGAATGTATTTCCCCCCGTTATTCATTATACTCCTCACTATGAGATGCGAAACGCTTCATTGTCCATGATATTCGTTTGGTCTAGAGCTGTAGCGCTTGTTTACAAACAATGCAATCAAGGGAGATAACTCTTGAGGACATATTGTAGGTAGGGGCGCGTGTGACCCAGTTTACCATAGTAAAATATACCTACGGCACGTGACCGGTTTTGACCAATGGGTAACCGACATTGCTGTGCTAGTCGAGATAAATCTAGTTATTTGATTCCATACATTGTTAATATTCGACGGGTGATAACAAAACTGTAACTTGTGTCACCGGAACAATTTACAATACGTAAAAGCAAAGCAATGACATAAGGGAAATAGTAATTTCTGGCTTGGAGCTGAATAATGTATGAGTTTGATGGAATTGATTAACATGTGGTGACTTTAACGTTTTGAAGTTTATTTGACTTTTAAAATTTAAATTTGTTGTTTTTTTCTGGCAATGCGCCAAACAACTATTATTAATTAAAAGTGCTCAAGGTGTATTTCCAAAAGAATTTATTTTTGATGAAGGGCGAATACATTTAATTGTTTTAAAGGCTATTTTATATACCATATTCTCTTTATTGATTCCTCTCATAACTCAAGAAGGGGCTCAAAATTGATTTTTAATGTTTCTCACAACACACTGTTGATAAAAGTTGGACCTTAGCTCAGAATTCAGAGAGCAAAAATCTGACAATTGAAGATGCGCGTGGGCAATTGTTATGAACCTCTTTAATTTCCACAATTCATCTGCTGTTAAGACTACAAGAACAAAAGTATAAAGCATGACAACTTCAGCTTTGTTGCCATTCCATAACTGTTTTATAAATCAATTCAATAAACGGCTTGTGTTATGTGCCTTCTTTGGAGACACTCTGTCTCGAATCCATATGTCATCTCCGGTTTTCTTATCAGATACGAATAATCTTTCAATTAGTTTCTTCTAAACAGTTAGTAATCAGATTATCTCTTTCTCTTGATGAAGTGGTTGTCAGTGTTGCCATCAGTTTCACACCAATTTATGACCCAAAGGATCATTAACATAAAGAAAATTACACCACTTTTAATTTTTTGTCATAGGACAACATATATTGGAATTCTTGTTGACAAGCAGATACATATACTTAACTGTCACATAGGCCATTAGATCTAAAATCATAAGACAAATGTGTATGGCACAAACCTTTGCTGATTCAAACTTTTGTACATGCAGGCCAATCATACTAAATTCAGATCAAATGGTGTATCACCTTATACTGTGGACAGTGTGGTATTACAATAATAACCTGTTGATAAGAATTTATTCAGATACGTTCCCATACCTTTGCACTAATGTTCACAGGTTCGTGTAATAAATGTGTTATCATGTTGAAGGATCACTTTGATTAGGGAATATCTTTAAAGAAAATATCTCCCCATTCAGACATTGAGGCTATTCATTAATAATTAAAATACACATAGCCTGGTGGCACACGGTCTCTGAATATTGCTCAGTTGAATGATATCTATTAAATTATTTTTTAGGAATTTAGTAGTTGCTTAGATCAATGAGAACAATGTTCTGTATATTCACAGCGATACTGCAAGAAAATGAGAAACCATAGAATATTGATTCTCATTCAGTTATCAGCCAAGTCCAGCAACAGTGTACTCGCCTCGCCGGATAGAATTACGGTACACACAAAATATCTTTATCATACTGTCAATTTGTATGACTTGTCCTACTTAATTTATCCTCCTATTCTACCATAACGTTTTGTAAAGATTAAATAAAGTCATGAACCAACTTACCCTGGAGAACCACTCATCCAACGACGCCAGGACAAGTTAATACACTCGCATAGAGAATATAGATATGAAGTTTCAACGACGAGAACAAAGGAAATCAGCTCAATGACCGATGCCACAACACTTCACACTAATGCAATAAGTTGATAGCAGACAGCCAGTTTACCCTCGGTAACATTGTCAATTAATTGGATCAGCTGCCGGGTAATTAACCTCAGGACCGACTCTTGAACCCCTTTGACTAGACATGCTCAATAACAAATTTCATCATCTCGGTGCACCCATAATAATAATATATGATGAGGGATGATATCAATGAGGCTATCAGACAGTATGTTGTGTCTGTATAACCATACACTTACCGAGAACTCATCTCTCAAGTGCCTAATATTGATGGAAATTTAAATTGAACATTGCAAAGTACTGCATGTTTAAAAATCGCAACTATCAATATGCAACCCAGTGTCATTTCTCCCCAAAGCTGTATACAAATGGATATAAACTAAAATCTTAGTGAAAATTATATTCTGCTTTGTCGTATATGATATGAACCATAACTGTAAACAACACATTTTGTCGGCACATCAGCGTGGCTTTGTTGTTGACCTATGTCTTTTTCCATTCTTGTTTAGGTGGTTGCTGAAGTCCCATCTGTGGCTCGGTTCACCGGTGGATGTTCTGTCATAGTGATAGACACAGGTTCTCCAAAGTATCTAAACTAAACCATGTGCTTAGTAAGTATTGTCACTATTGGTATTTTTGGCAAGATTACATAAGCAGATAGGGTAGATAGGTGACAATCATACGATCAAATCACCCCTGAGACATGTTGGAATCAAGTTAACATCAGAGGCTAATTAATCATGCTAAAAGTTGCTTCGATTTTCATACTATCATGTTTTCATTCAACCAAAATCTGAGCCAATTTCAAACATCCGGTTTCTTCATGTATTCACATGTTACTGTTTTCTCAGAATACCAAGAATAGAGCATTGAAGAAGTTTGATTCGACTGATACCTTTCGCTTTTTTTCAATTCAATATTTGATATAAAGGAACATTCAATTTGTCAAATTGGTTAGATTTGGACGCCAGTATCAAATGAAAATAGATTAAACAAGAAAAATGTGAGCATGGCTCACATACCCCCGCCTTCCGCAAACCATCAATTGAGAATTATAGATGTGAAGGGTACTATGTTTAAAAAACAGATTCAAGCATCATAATACTGTCCAAAATAATTTTAGGAACAGGCTTTGTTATTACAAAATTTCATTCACCCAGATGTAATATTTTTCAGGTAACTGGTAAAAATCTTCATAAAAGAAAATGTTCAAAGATCGTTTTGGTGGAAGATTATGATATTTGATACCAGTGCCTGACTATAGCCTAATAACCTGATTATAATTTTTGAACCACTTAATTATGATGATTATTTTCATAACACCCTGATTATTATTGATGCAACTCACTTGTTTATGTTCACTATACTGTCAGCTATTTCGCTGGGCGGTATTGAACAGGAAATTAACCTCCCGTCCATGTCCTATCCTCTTTCAAACTCGTGAATGATTTCGTATCAAATTCTTTTTCGCCCGTTTAACACCAAATAATGGACTTGTTTAATAATACTATTTTAAATAGAATGTATTCTTGTATCCTCGATGATACTTTTTCATTTTTGTTTGTTTTCAAAATAACGAGGATCTTATTTATTTGAGAAAAAGATTTCTGTTTCAATTTGTTGTTCATTCTTTAAAGAAATATATCTTCAACATAAAAAAGTTGTATTTTTGCACGTTGCAAATCGTTTTGACGGATTATGATATTCAACACAAGTGAGTGACTTTTGCCTAATAAGCTGATTATAATTTGATAATTTATTTTCATACCCCGGTAATACTATCATGATCGTTTTGGATACAACTCACTTACAATGTTTACTCATGGATTGTTTGTTTTCACTATACTGTCAGCTATTTGGCTAGACTTGATGTGGGCGGTGTTGAACAGAAAACTCCCGTCCATGTGATATCCTCTTTCAAACTCGTGAATAATTTCGTATCAAATTCTTTTTCGCTATTTTAACACAAAATAATTTACTTGTTTAATAATACAATATCAAATGGAATGAACTCTGATATCATCGATTTATCTAAGATGATACTTTTTTGTTCTTATTTGTTTTCAAAATAATGATGATGATGAGGATGCTTATACCCACTGAACTCCAAGCAACGAAGAGAGTGCTCTAAGCGCACACACACTGCCCTGATGTGAGTGTAACAGCGGTACTCTGTGTAGGTGAGGAGACAACACGACGAGCACTTATGGGGGTTCAGTGGATGAATTTATTAGCTCGGATGGAGAATAGAGTGGAATACTTATAGAGAATTAAATGCCCTGGAACACAAAATACACATAGATTAATATTGTGAATTACACAATATTCATACATTGAATTACCATTTAAAGTGAAGGCACATTACATGAGCATTCGAATCATATATACACAAGTGAAATAAACTGTAGTAAAATAATCCTTTCACAGCATTATAACATTAATACTAGGGCATAATCACATACAACAGCACATGATACTTCATTAAACTTATGTTATAAATCCATCACATTAAAACACAATATTGAATGAAATAATACAATTTACAAATATATATATATATATATATATATATATATATATATATATATATATATATATATATAAAACAATTTACAAATATATATATATATATATATATATATATATATATATATATATATATATATATATAAACATAAACATAAACATAAACATAAACATAAACTTAACCAACCTCGTCTCAGGGCCGCAGGCTTCCAACTCAGTCAGAGAGTCTCACGTAATCAGTGATACCTAAACGTAAAATAGGAACTAATTAACTAAATGTAAATACCGAAAGATAAATAAACTTGGCATATACCGTCTAACTAACATAACTATACTAATGATATAATACATAATACTAACTGTAACATTTACTTATGTTACTTAAACCTTACCTTAAATGAATGCATAGTTAGAATATATGATTCTAACTATGAATATACTTATACCCTAAATACTATAAACATTACGTACCTAATATACTTATACTAATATGTTGTAGATACCTAACTTAAGCAAGTATATGTACGATTACCCTAAAACCTTACACTAATCAAAGATACTTTTAATTGATGTAAATAATTATCCTAACATAATAAACCTAACATGAAAACCCTAACACAATACCAGTAATACTATAAATACCAGCAATACAATGCTAATACAATGTAATAACACTATCAGTACATACTGCACTAATATACATACGATAAAACAACCCACGGCACATGATGTACTTCATGTACCAACACTATCATACAAGCTAGTGATCCATACGAATATTTACACCATTTAAATGATATATACTGATAGCATAAGTGATATTATTACTGCATTGTACTATGCCGTAACATGATAAAACATAAATACATATAATACATACTACATATAACCTACGTACCTACACAAATAACTAAAGACATAACTTAAACCGAACTTACCCTACATACTGTGTAGTCAAGATGGTGATGGCCAGAAGAAGAATATGCCGAGTTAAAGAGAGGAGAGAGTAGAAGCATAAGGTACCTGACTATCACATACCAAGCTAACCTAAACAATAGACACTGGTCACAGGACAAGCCTCTGACCACCCAGACACCCAAGTAAAACCTTTACACATAGAACTAACTTAATTACCTAAGCTGCAATGAATAACTAGCTTGAATAACTGGTGCAAGTGTTAGTGGAAACACAGGACATGGGATAAAGTAAATAAAGGGGTATTTTATGCTAATTTAAGTTTATGGTAAAACGGCTAAATAAGGTATTTGAACTTAATTAGTATGTATGATATTAAAATAATAAAAAGAAGTAAATATAATAGATAAAAATAAGATATTAACCCACGGTAACATTAGTACTAACATTTCAGCTCACTTGGGCAACATGAAACCTTGCTTCAATCAAGAAATGATGTACATGATTTTCAAACGAATCATTACTCCTTGAGTCGTTTCTTTTATTCATTGAAGTATAATAGTTAAAAGTTCTTAACTTTGCTTTATAATCTAACTTATCTTGGTTTGTACACATTTCATGACCAATAATTACGACCAAATACATTAATTGAAAAGTTTCTGAAATATATTCAAAACAAGGTAAATAACCTAAGATATTTAAAACATCACTACATTTTATGTTAAACCAATATCCATGGGACAGAAAAAACAATTTGCAGTTTATCTTAGAATAACATTAAGTTGAAAATTGTGATTGATATAAATGGAAGTTTTGAAACACATTTAGATATAAAATCAAACTGACATTTGCAAATCTGAAATGAGTTTATAAAGTTTTCCAAATAAAGTTATTTCATTGAACAGGATTTTGCGAAAGTTCAGATGACGATGGGATCATATTTTTTATAAACTATTTTCAGTGATTTGAAAAGCATGGGTTGTCAAAAAGTAAAAACCTTTTCTTAATTGCATTAAACAATTAACAAACTTTTAATTTAATTACGTTTTAATGTTTATAGGAATTATGAACAAACAGATAAATGTCATGTTTGAGTCATCTACTTCTTGATTATTATTTCTCACAAAACCTGCACGATATTTTAGAGATTTGTAATAATCGAAATAATTTTCATTGTCTATTTTCCTAATCATAAACTCTATTATGTATTCGCATATGCTTTCGTATCAAATAGTCTCTCAAAATGTTTTTTTTTGTCATAAGAATGTTTGGCATTTCAGTTAAAAATTTATTGATAAAATATGTTATTGACATAAATTAATTACTTTGACTATGATTAACCCACGCAATAATATATTAGTCTTTTCACAATGTAATTAAACTAGTTTAGTATTCTAGGGTTGACTTCATGAGCATCACATCCACATCATAAAAAATAATATACTTCAAATCGTCATGTATATTGACAATTAAGTTATTATTCAGAAAGTAATTGTATTCTTATGTATTTCATTTCTAAATATTTTGTTTCCTTCCATGGACTGTAGTTGCTGTTCTTGTGTGTCTTATATATTTAAATATAACTTAAAATAGGGGTATGATGAATAAAAGGTTAAATGTGATCTAGGTAATTATAATGTTTAATTTGATATGATATTTCATTTTAAAAAAGCTCGCTTTTATTAAGACATGATCGTTATTATTGAGCCATCTTTGCTCTATTAGTTTTATTGATTAAATAATGATATTTGCAAAGTTTTAACTTCACTAAGTAATCTCATCTTTGGCTTGTAAGTGGCTTTGATCGAATGCTAGAAAAAGTAAATTGTCGGATATATAAATAATTGTGTAAGCATGTATCATGCTGTTTAATTTGTAATTCACGTTATGTAACCTTGTTCCCGGATTTGCGCTTCACGCAAACGCAGGTTTTACATATCGCACAAACGCAGCCTCCTCGTGCGATTTTACCGCTCGTTTGTCATTCATTATAGTTGTAACGGGTGCAGACGGTTTCTGTATGTTCGACCCTCACACCCTTCCCTTACTTTTGTTTGTTCATTGTTTTGCATTTGTGTTAAGCTATATTGTTAGTTCAAAATTTTTCCTCACCATATACTGGTGCTACCGTGTTTATGACAATTAAAGTTTCGGTATGTAACTGTGTGATTTATTTCACCTTCAGTAGCCTGTTAAACTTAAATAAACACCATCATGCCGCCAATTCACTCTTTGTCATTTATTCCAACATTTAAGGTTTCAATGTACCAACTTTTAATGGGCTTAGTTTAGCCAAATATTAACACACATCCACTTAATCTAATCTTGGTAAGATAGGGAATAAACAAATTATAAGGTGTCCCAAAACGTTTTAATTCTTATCAAAACGGCTCTGTCTAAAATATTATCACGAGGAAGATTAAACAATTTCCAGATAATGCTTTAAAAGTTTAATTAAAAAGTGTGATCAATATAAAAAAATAAACTAAATTTTGCTACAAATTATTTAGACATGACATCAATATGATATTGACAGAAGTTTGAGTTTTTAAAGTTCTCCAAATAAAGTAATCGTTTTGCAGAATTTGTTTAATAATTATCATTTTTACGTTTAGTGCTATGAGAAGCATTATGTATCTGGAAAACATTGCTCTGAAAGCCGTTCCCACATTGCATTAGGTGTAACACATGCTGCTGTACTTAATTCCGTCCAGGTGTATACTGATCGTCAATCCATGTCTCTGGCCATTAAGCAACCCAGGAGCCTATTCAAACAAATAGTATATTAAGTTTATTCATGAACATGATGTCATCTTCTAGCCGACCACCCGTTTGATTTCTGCAATTATCTTCAAGGACATTTTATATGTTTTCATTTACAGTGCCACTCTTTTTTTTTTATATATATACTCATGGTAATGATGGTTGACACCCCCTGATAGTTATAGGAATGAAATGTTATATAAACAACGTAAGGTGCCTGTTTCTATTACTTTTTTGGTAAAACATGTTACTACTGGATGTATTTTTGTGAATAATGTCCTTGAGCACGTGCTATTTCTCCATTTCTCCACAGAAGGAGGAATATAAGAAAAATGAAATCTATCCAAAAGATTTCATTCCTTGTGTCTTGAGATCTTGGCCATTGGTATTTTGTTACAGTGTTTGAGTGTTCTCAATTTGGTTCTAATAAATCATGAAAAGTTGCATTTGAAAAAAACCCATTTTACTAAACCCAAATATACACAAAATCTTTCATGGAGCCCCATTCACACACAGTTCATACATTGCAAGTATAATATAGTTTACACCATGTGTTTGTGCCATTTGATTTCGAAAATACCATGATATTGAACAATATTGATGGTCCATGCATTTAATTTGCTAAAATCCATTTTCTGTTTAGGGGTGTCAATCATGTATACCATGAGTACATATACTTCTACATACATGTTGTGACGTTTGAAGATGAATTTTAGTCAGACATATTAAGTTGAGTTCAAGTTTTTGTTTATATTAGGTGTTAATATTTGTACAAAGTAAAGATTTTCAATCATCATTTTCAATACTGAAATGGTCACACAATTTTAGTGCATTTACATTTAAAACAAGTAGTTAGTCATTGACTGGTCATTTCTACAACAATCTGTTTTCGTAAATCAAATGATATGTTAATATTTGTTAATAGTTTTAACGTTTTCGTTTCGTGTCAATGTTAATAAAAGAAGACATCACAGGCGGTATATATGTCTCTGAGAAAGATACTCTTTAAAAATGAGAAGAACATAAACTCATCGTCGACATAGCCTCATTACAGTAATTTTAATAATAAAAATAAAATAAATATTATTATACTTTTTCCTTTTTATATCAAAGATCATTGACGTTAACATTGTGTAATGATATGTATCCTTTTGAAATCTTATCATTTAGTTCATTCTTTTCAGTAACATATAATAATGTTTTTATACATAATGACAGAGGCGGTTGGAGTTAAAGTAAGTATCATTTCCACCATCTCAAGATGTCCAAGCAAGAGAAAATTGGGACATAAAGAACATAATAACAGTCAGCCAGCTTATATGCTTATCTTTATCATGTAACAATATTGAAGAGTTTTGTAGCAGGTATTATTAACGTGTCAGATTAAATATTTTCTTCAGTATCAAACTTATGTTGCTGTGAGACAGGTTCAACCTCTTCCCATTATTTGTAAAAATTCACCCAATGTCCAATATCAAAGTCATTCCGATATCCACATCTGTTTCTTTTAGATCTATTTTACTCTTTGATCTGTATTCCAACAATACCTGATGCACTGGCTTGAATTAATCTTATAAAGGATGCAAGTTAAAGATAAATATTGATGTTTGGCAGTCAATATTGATGTGAATATACACGTTTGCTAATGAACATGGGATGCTAGCGTCATGTGTTCTGCATGTGTTTATTATATAGACCCGTGAACACATATCCCTTTTGATAAATACATTTAATCGTTCTGTTCCAAATAATTAAAGGTGCATCCATTGTGTTTCATAAAAACATATTTGGTTTTAATACGCTCAAACTCACCATATGAGCTATTTACAATACAAACAAATTCACTCAGCTTGCATATTCTTTCCCAATCGCCTAATATATCATAATTACAAGTTTCCAATTATAATCGAGTAACATAATTTTGCATGTTCAGAAACAGAAACTGCACGTTCCATTTACATGTACAGTAGTTATATGACCTATTCAACATTATCAACCAAAAATTGTTATTGTGTGTGTTTTAAATAAGATTTCAAAATTACGTTTGACTCATTGGCGCGCGCCACACGCGGTGCATTGTCCGGTTTTCGATCAGAAATCACTACTTTTACCTTCATATCGTCAATATACTAAGTCGACTATCATCAAAATGGTAGTTTTCGGTAACAGTCGGTACTTCTCGATAAAGTAACATTATTTATAACGTTTGGAATATGTGACCCCCAACAACACAATGGATGGACCTTTAATTTTCATCTCTCTAAACTGAGATACGACTGAGGTCAAACGATTGTTCATTAAATTATGTGAGCTTAGTGTTATTAGCAATATTGTCAATGGCTTCGTGAAATAAGCTTTTTTCTGAAGCAAAGTTTTCTCATCATCCAGGGACACAAATAGCTCACTGGACGAAGGCATTAATTGTCGAAATATATGGTATAGCAAGTACTGTTTATTTTATATATTGTGCCAATTTATATTCACAAGAAGAATATCAAAGATGAACATTTTCTACTCGTGCAAGTTTATGTTTGACCCATTAAGCTTGTACACTGTATATTTTGTCAACTTTTGTAATACACCTAGGCTGCCAATATAAAATTATATTCTTAATGGAAAGACATTTGTGAAAAGCGCGTGTCGATGCTGTTTTCAAAGACTTACTCGTTAGATGCTTTTAAAGTATCATTCGATATTATACAAGTAAATTTTTTTTTATTTGAATGTTATTCAGTGAATCATCTTTGACAGAGGAGCAAAAACATTAAAGCTAAATGAAGCGCCCTTATTCTAAGGATTCAGAAAGACTATCAGGATGTTTGATGTGTCCTAACATCACCTTGAAAGAAGTGAAGTGAAGAAGTAAAGAAGATTTATTTATTTTCGTCATTGTTTTCAAATCCTTTTTTTAAAGTTCTTTAATTACAATGCACAGTGTTTTGTACTCGTGATATGATGTTCATTTGTGAACATTGACTTTGTTCTTTGGTATTCAAAATATTCAACATGGGAAGTTGAATGAATAGAACACATATTATTTAAAAATATATACATTGTGTTACTTATTGTTTCGTTCATTGTAAATGTTTAATTAGTAATTAAATTCATAAGAAATATATTCCATTTGGATGAAAGGGTAAGCTGTTAGAAAGTCAGGTAAGCTGTTAGAAGGTCAGTGCTGGCAGTTGGTGCTTTACTCTGAGGCGGTGTGAGTTTGAATGCCGCAAGGGAGTCGTTCCCGAACAAAATACAAGGATATGTACTATTGCAGATAGTGTGATATTAAATATAACAATGTTACTAGACATTATAGTAATTCTGAAAAATAGAAGTATGTAGTTTCCAGTACTGTTATATTGAACAAGTGTGACTGCTCTGGCAAAGAACCCATACTTTTATAAGTAGTCAATGCTAATATTGTTACCTTCAAATCATCATTCGATCCCCATCAGTGATTTTGAAGCCCAGAAAACTCAATAAGACAAATGAGGGGGTGTTTGGTAATAGGCAATTTGGCCGAAGCTCTCAGTGACTGTTTTAAATGTTTGAAGATTGAATGTTGTAATTTGCCTGAAGCTCTTAGTGACTGTTTTGAAAGTGCTCCTACTATATTTCTATTATAATAAGTAATACTGCATCTGCTTATGATATTTTCAATGGCATATTTAATCCAAGGTTTACAGTAAACTTTTAAATGTTTGAAGATTGAATGTTGTTGTTGATGTTTCTAAACCTGAATTATTATAAATGCAAAGTAATCACTCCATTTAAATAAAGAGACTGAACTAAAATCATTGTTTTTGTAATTTGTTTAATAAACAACTGTAGAAAGTCACCAATATAACACCAAAGTTTGTAATTGATAACACAATTAATCCATCTGGAGAATTTCAGATAACTCAGATTCAGATTATATTTCAGCCATGGTGAACAGAAGCCCACTTCTTTTCCTCCAAGAGGTGAGCGCACATGGGAAATCAAAGTGAGTTTGCCACCTTAAATTTTTACTCTTAACAGCTTATCCTGTGTGTCAAAAGTCAGTCTGTTTCTGAGAGGGGTCAGTGCACTGTTCTGTGTACTGAAACCCCTTTCACATCTAGCTGTGTGCACAGGGCACACATCAGACAACTGGGCCAACTTCAGCATATTAGGAAACTCATTCTTGTGAAATTCATTCACAAGTGACCACAAATGGACTGTGCTGCCCAAAATCCCCAGTGCGGTCAAAATGTCAGTATCTGGAAACCTATATAATAAAATGTTGTGCTTATGTTATGCTTTGTGTCAAGATACTAGTCTGAATAAACAAGAGAATTAGTGAGCACAGCTCACTCATATACCCCCGCTTTTAACATTGGTCAAAGAAAAAATGTTTCAAAATAGCAAGGACATCAATGTTTAGACTTTCGTATAAATAGACCACAGAAGTATTATTAAAGTAGAGTAAGTATGTCTTCATAGATTATACACTTGTAAATTTTTTTAGAAGTAAAAAAAGTCGAAAAAATAAAGATGGTATGTGACTGAAACATACAAAAGGCACAACTGGGGACCATAAAGTGTACATACATAAAGTTTCATAACAATTGAACAAGTAGTATTTGAGTTATGAGCGGAACCAAAACTGTAAGCATAGACGCGCACACAAAGACGCTTAAAAGTGGAAAATCTGAAAAAATAATCATGGGATCTGAGTGAAACATAGAAAAGGCACATCTAGGGACCATAAAGTGTACATGTATAAAGTTTCATAACAATTGAACAAGTAGTATTTGAGTTATGAGCGGAACCAAAAGTGTGACCATAGACGCGCACACAAAGACGCTTAAAAGTGGAAAATCTGAAAAAATAATCATGGAATCTGAGTGAAACATAGAAAAGGCACATCTAGGGACCATAAAGTGTACATGTGTAAAGTTTCATAACAATTGAACAAGTAGTATTTGAGTTATGAGCGGAACCAAAAGTGTGACCATAGACGCGCACACAAAGACGCTTAAAAGTGGAAAATCGGAAAAAATAATCATGGGATCTGAGTGAAACATAGAAAAGGCACATCTAGGGACCATAAAGTGTACATGTATAAAGTTTCATAACAATTGAACAAGTAGTATTTGAGTTATGAGCGGAACCAAAAGTGTTCCGGACGGACGGACGGACAGACGGACGGACGGACGGACGCACGGACGCGCTGAGCGCTATATACCCCCGACTACTTCGTAGCGGGGGTATAATTAAATGAATTAATAAATATCTACATTTTCACATGAATGAGATAAAGTTCAACTTCTTTATTGCTGTGAGTGTGACATGCCGATACAGTTACTAGCAGCGTTATCAAGAAAGTGAATATACATTTTCTCAATTTCAAATGCTACAAACCTTCGTGAAATATTGACAATCAAGTTGTCCAGAAACTTTGTCTTTGCAGACATGATGTCTCCCTTCGGACAGCAAGCAATGACATTCCCCTTGAACACCTTATTTACATATCCATGTCAGCGGTCAGCAGCTCCTCATGTTTCCCTGGTTCTGTTTTAAGTGACTACTAGGCGAGTAATGGTGCAATTGTTCCATACACTGTTTCGAGGGCATTGTATAAACTGAGCCATCTGATACTGTGTACTTCCTTTTATCGTAGCTGAGGTTTATCCAGTATGGCCTGAACTTCAGACATACGTGATATTTTGTTTGGGGAATACTTCAAGTAGTAATACATTGATGTTACAATTTCTTGATATTCCTTTAAAGCTGGGAGTTTCTCAGTTGCTTGACTGATACAAAGAGCAAGCATGTGGGCCACACAGTGGACATTGATCATATGTGGATTTATCCGCTTCATCATTCCATTGACACCTTTTCCACTGCCAGTCATGACAGAAGCACCATCAGATCCAAGTCCCATCACTTTTCCACTTTCTATACCCCTCTTTCCAAGTTCTTTCCAGATTTTGTCAAATCTTGCCTTGCCAGTACCCTCCTGTAAGTGTACATTGGTCAAAAAGCATATACGATTGCATGTAAATGCAAAGCCTTTTTCTACATAGATGTCAGTACTTTCCTCGGCTAAAACAGACTCAACAGGGGACTTCTGAAGTGAATTTGAAATGTTCTGTTCTATTGTGTCATATGGCAGAAAGAAATTCATTGCTGCATATGATGACTGAATTATTTGATAAAGTACGGACTATGGAATGCAAAGGGAATCTCTATTTATAAAAGAGTGTTCTCATTGGCCAAGCTATAAATAGAGAGCCAATCGCGACAGTGGTAACATTTATTAGCGGTGACGTAGGTAAACCATTTTTCTGGTTGGTCAATCTATCAATAGCAGCCTATCACGATTTCAGACTACACTCGGGAATGACTTGAGATAAAAAATAGATACGTTGGTAAACCACTGCGACACGGAAACATTTTAAAGGCTTCTTGGTTAGTTTTTAAATTAATTTTCAGACGATTTTAATGATTTATTACTAATTGATTCGTAGAAATAACATAGACAAGTAATTGTCACAAACGTGACCATGTCCCCCGCCGCATATTTCATTCAATTGTTATTATTCTTATGAGAATGTACTAAATACTGATATGGCCCACAGTGTATATCGCGCCAACAACATTTTAAAAAAACGGTCAAAATGACGTCATGGTCACCCAAATCGATTGGTGTTTGCGTATTATCCCGATGAGAACTGGTACCAAGTTTGAAGACTCAAGGTTGAAGGGTTCATGAGATATGGCGCTAACAACCTTTTCAAAACTGGTCAAAGTCTCGCCGTGACCTTGAAAATGAGGTCAAGGTCACCGAAAACGTTTCAGGTCTGCGTATTCCCCAGATGAATATCAGTACGAAGTTTGAAGATCCTAGGTCGAAGGGTTCATGAGATATCGCGCTAAAAACATTTTCAAAATTGGTCAGTCTCGCCGTGACCTTGTAAATGAGGTCAAGGTCACCGAAAACTTTTCAGGTCTGCGTATTCCCCAGATGAAGATTGGTACCAAGTTTGAAGATTCTAGGTTGAGCGGTTCATTAGATATCGAGCTAACAAGAAGCGTGACGGACGGACGTACGTACGGATGGACGGACGGAGCTGAATACTATGACCCCCGCTCCGCGCTTTGCAGCGGTGGTTGACAAAATATTGATCGGTCACAATGTCGGTCATTTCAAAATGTAATCGGACAATGACCTAAGGCCGACGACAATCTGAATCCCTGCCAATGTAGTATTTTAATCTGTTACGCTACTTTATAGTGTAACGGATTAAAATCATCCAGGGCGCATGATGATTGAAAATGAAAAACAAAGACATCATTAATTGCAACAGACAATCTTAAATAGTTGTGTAATATACATAATTATCATATAATGGAGGTTGTTATCGGTGTGATAAACCCATCTTGTAAAAATGTTATCAGATAGCTGATAACAATGCAAATTAGTCTAAGTAGGTCGCACTATTTTCACTAGCTCCGTACCGAGTAGAGCGAATCCTAAAACGTTTCTTTAGCATTACAAACACTGTGTCGAGTTCGTAGTGTTTTGCAGACGTGGGCGTCAAGGTAAACAAACATGGCCGCCCTCTCAGTCGGCGATTTTGTTCGCATCGATAACAAAGATACAGGTAGCATCACAGCTGTTATTGACATGTTTAATGGTAGCAAACAATACTATGTACACATCGATGGTGTAGAGTATGAAGGGAGGTTTGAACACTCCCGCCTGACGAAGATTCCATCTAAAGTTCCACGGCATTCGACGTCGTCTCGATTTCAAGACGTTGACGACGACGATATTGACAGCGTGATTTCAAGAAATGAAAATGGAAACACTGCCAGGAAAACCAAAAGTAACGTTCGCTTGTTTCAATCCTTCCTTGAGTCGCAAAATGAACATAGAAATCTCCATGAAATGCCTACCGGTGATCTGTCACAATTTTTGTGCAAGTTTCTGAACAGTGTTAGAAAGCCTGACGGTACTGATTACGAACCTACTACACTAAGATCATTTATTTCGAGTGTTGATCGTTTCCTCAAACAGAAAAATTATGGATATGCAATCACTGTATCTCCAGAATTCGGCCGAGTTCGGGAAGTGTTGAAATCAAGACAAATAGAGCTAAAAAAGCAAGGAAAAGGCAACTTACCAAATAGATGTGAACCCATTTCGGATGAAGAAATCGATATTCTTTGGGAAACAGAACAATTTGGCACTAATTCTCCACAGTCCATAATTAACTCTATTTGGTTCTTCAACACTGTCCATTTTGGTCTCCGTGGTAGTGATGAGCACCGACAAATGTGCTGGGGTGACATTGCCTTGGAAGCGGATGCAAATGGTGTCGAGTTCTTGACATTCAACGAGAAGCAGTCGAAGACGCGTCCTGGCAGTAATCCTCGTGATGTGAGAGAGGTTAGACCCAAAATGTGGACCAATGTTAACAATCCCGATAGGTGTCCTGTCTCCATCTACAAGCTGTACAGGTCAAAGCGACCCGTGGATTATTGTGGTAACAATGACCCATTTTACATTGCCACAAACACGCTTGGAGAGTCAATCCCGTACAACGACTCAGTAGTTTGTTTTCGTCGTCAGCCCATCGGTGAGAATAAACTCAGGTCCATCATGAAGACAATGTGCTCCAATGCTAAATTTTCTTCATCCAAGAAATTGACCAACCATAGCGCACGTAAACACTTGGTACAAAAGCTGTCTGATAGTTCTGTTCCACCAACGCAAATAATGCAAATAACTGGACACAAAAACATTCAATCCATCAACAATTACAGCAAAATAAATGAAAATCAGCATCGTGAAATATCCAGGCTCTTATCCACATCGAATCCTTTAAATCAGTGTAACCAAAACAGGCCATCAACAAGCTTTGGCTATTCTGCACCCAATAACCTAGCCTGCTCTCGATCGTCGAGTGAAATGCATGTGTCCATCTCAGGTGGGGTTCACACTCTCTTTGCGGCTCCGATATATGGTGGCAGTATCACTGTCAATGTCAACAAGTCACCAAAATACTCTCCTCCTCCTCGAAAATACAGACGAATTGCAGTTATCGAATCCGACAGCAGTCAAGAGTGACGATGTTTTCTGTCTACCCGGTGCGAGAACTTTTGAAAGTGACCTGTTAGCATGTTCCTGTGTTATGTTGCTGCGCGAGTCATTTTTTGTTAAAATCTCAATTTCAAATGTTTTGAAAGATATTAAATATATCTGCAATTTTTATTACGTTTTTTCTTTTGTATGTCGTTTTATTCCATCAAAAACGAGTACACTATTGTTGTAAAAGGTAATGAAAAAACGGACTATTTTGCTCTTGTGTGACGTCATTTTGCTATGACGCGAAATGGAATGTGACCTGGCCTAGTTATGACGTAGCTATATTCATACGCCCTTTCCGTTTGTAGAGGAGAAACAAATTTAACCCCAAAACGAGGAATAATTTAAGAATGACATCATATGATAAAGAGATTATTACCCTCGTATGTTTTGATATCGTAAATATCACTATATAAACAATAAAAATAATGTATTAGGCTCGGTAAACCTCGCCTAATACAATTTTTATTGTTTATATAGTGATATTTACGATATCAAAACATACTCTGGTAATAATCTCTATTGAACAGTTTCTGCTGAGGATTTTACCATATATATGTGTGGGAACTAAGTTCTACTCGTTTTCATTTGAAGACAAAAACAAAAAGCTTAAAAAATTTGGAAAAAAGAAAGGCACTCACAGCTTTGGCATACAATCTGATTTTCTTTCTTCGTCAACAGAATCACGAACGAGCATATTTTCAAAAACACGTTTCTGCAGTGCAAAACACAAAACATGACAATTTTCTTAAACATTATGCATTTAACTTTTAACCTCATCCTCAAAGCGGTCGTTATTGGCAGCTCCGACTAAGTCGGAGCTGCTATCAGTTTTTGTGCAGTTTCCATCGCCGCCGCCGCCGCGTTTTGTATTCGCTATTACTTTTTTCCTATTAGGTTTTGAGAACTCGTATAACTTACCTCTTACTTATACCCCTGGGGAATTTTTTTGACATGTTCACATTCAAGGTCAAAGGTCAAGGTCACAAGTTCTGAAATTGCTAAAAAAAATCCTTGTAAACACGATAACTTGAAAAATATTTGTGCTATCAGGCTCTTATTTGGTACATATCAACTATGGAGAAAGGCCAAGATTTGAAAAGGTTTTCGCTAACATCCGTCAAAGGTCAAGGTCATAGCGAGGTCACAACCTAAGCATGCTTTTGCGAAAATGTCTTATTTCAACTATTAACACTTTAAATCATTACATGATTGTGATACACAATGAAAAGTGATCACTGATTGTGTGACCTTGAATTTTAAAGGTCAAGGTCACGAGATATGGTCATGCTGACCAGTTCTGAAATCACTAAGTAACTTTTTTCCATGAAGATATTAACACCTCATATAGATAGCTTAATTTCTTTCTTATACACCTGGTGAATGATTTTGACATGTTCACATTCCAGGTCAAAGGTCAAGGTCATGAGTTCTGAAATCACTACAACAATCCTTGTAAACATGATAACTTCAAACTTTTTTGTGCTATTAGGCTCTTATTTGGTATATATGAACTATGGAGAAAGACCAAGATTTGAAAACGTTTTCGCTAAAATCTGTCAAAGGTCAAGGTCGCAGTGAGGTCAAAACTTAAGCATGCTTATGTGAATATGCCGTATTTTAACTATGAACACTTTGAGTCATTGCATGATTATTATACGCGATGAAAAGTGATCATTGATGGTGTGACCTTGAAGGTCAACGGTTATGGTCATGAGATATTGGTTAAGGCCACGTTAATCCTTTGATAAAATTTTGAAAGAAGAAATAGGTTTTAAGAACAAACTTGTGAAAAGTGACCCCAGTGATGATTAGTAATAACTCGAATAATGAACAAACTTTTGTTAAAAAGAATTGCCATTTTATTGATGCTGACGAGAAGGCGGAACAGGGAAAGGCGAGACCCTAAGTTTCGGAGCTGCTCTGCTTTTGCGGTGTCCCGCAAACGCTAATCTAGTTTAAACAATATTTTTTTGTTTTCGATATATTTCCCTTCAATACGTCTCTTGATGCCTCAGATACCGATGCACAGACTCATGATGTTGGCGACTTATTTATTAATACCAATTTCAAACATTCAATACAGGGCATATACATATTCAAAACTGACTATATACTATTTGATAAGAGCTTAACTTACATAACTTTGTCTGAACGTTCTATTGATTATTGGAAGGGAATAAACCAAGAGGGTCTGAGTAGAATTCTTAAAAGTTTATTTAGGCATATTGAAGATTATTATCGTGACTCGGTTTTTATTTTTAAAGACACTTTTCATGATGTATACATTTCTGTTGAACATTGATTTACTTGAAACTATTTTTTTTAGAGAATTTTAAAGTTGATAAAATTTCCTCTTGAATCAACTGACTTTCTTTTGAAGTTAATTTAAATTCCCCATTTTTTAGTGTTGTCATTATTGATGAAACCTTCATAGAAGTTTCAATATCAGCTGGTCTAAAATGAAACAATTAAAATGTGCCACCAAATCTGGAAAATGAAAACGCACAAGGAATTGTACTTTTGGGTGATGCCCTGTTTCATGCGAGCGTACTTCCCGTGTTCAGATACAGCTGGGTGTACTGAGTGCGATGTGCGATTTTTCCAAAGACACAACACCGTATGAGACCAAGCTCACACATTTTTGTGTCTCCACCAGGATTCAACCCGGACCTCCGACTTAAAAGGACAACATGCTAATCACCATATCACTGTGCTCCTCATTGTACATATATCAAGGGCAATTCTATGTAAATGCACAGCTCTTCTCCGCGACAAAACCACACATTAAAATGTTGTACGGTCTAAATGAGTCACTTTAATATGGATATTGATTTGAAACTCAGTTTTACACCAGTGAGTTGTTTGTTCAGTAAGAATTTATTCTGCATTTCTACAAAATGAGCGAATTGACAGCATTTGTTTTTTGGAGAAAGTGTGCATTGAGATCAAAGCAATTGAAGCTACTCACAAACTAGTTTAAAGGTGCATCCATTGTGTTTCATACAATTTTATTTGGCTTTAATACGTTCCAACACACCATATGTGTTGTGAACAATACAAACAAATTCACTCAGCTTGCATATTCATCCCCAATCGTCAAACATATCATAATTACTATAGTTTCCAATTCAAATCGAGTAACATCATTATGCATGTGCAAAAACCGAAAGTGCACGTCCTTTTTACATGCACAGTAGTTATATGACCTATTGAACATTATCAACCCAAATCTGTTAGTGGGTCTGGTTTAAATAATATTCCAAAATTACGTTTGACTCATTGGCGCGCGCCACACGCGGTGCATTGTCCGGTTTTCGATCAGAAATCGATACTTTTACCTTCATATCGTCAATATACTAAGTCCATTATCATCAAAATGGTAGTTTTCGGTAACAGTTGGTACTTCTCAATAAAATAACCCACTTATAACGTTTGGCATATGTGACCCCCAACAACACAATGGATGTACCTTTAAGAGAGAGGAATGGACGCACTGACATCCATCACACTAAAAATAAGATAGCCACTACCACTGTGCTCCACATAATTACTTGTACATGTATATCAAGGACATTTGAGCAATAGGTCAATGCACAGCTCATCTCCGTTACACAAGTACACATGAACATACTGTATGGTGTAGTTGAGTCATTTAAATGCTAAGATTGATTTGAAACTCAGTTTTAAACAAGGGAGTTGTTTGTTCAGTTACAATTGAAGAAATTGACAGAATTTCCTTTGTGAGAAAGTGTGCTTTGAGATCAAAGAAAATGAAGCCTCTCAGAAACTTGTTTAAGAGAGATTTAACAGACGCACTTACATCCATCATACTAAAAATAAGATGTTTGTCATGCTCTTGGGTGATTACCAGTGCTGAAAATGTCTTCAATAGAGGCATGTGATGATGATTTTACGATATGACTGTTCATTCCTTACAGTTTACGTTTTAAAACCCTCACTTAAAAACAGGTTATTAAACAGATATTATATTCGGATACAAGCAATATATACATGGTCCACAAGACGAGTGATTGCAAAATCATTACAAAACAACACTCTTAGACTTAACATAATGTTGTCAATGAAATAAATCTCAAACGACGTAACACTTGATTGGCAAAATGTGTTGTCAGACGCTTGAAATAGATCCCTTTATTTTATAGCATACCAGAGCAAATGTTGTGCAGATAATGTAACCAATTTGTTGAGATTTGCAAAAAACCCATCCCTGCCAATACTACTACTTGTAAACCTCAGTCAAAATAACAAAAAAGTCAGTTACTGATTAACTTGAGAAAGTCCACACAAGTATGCTGGTTTTATAACCAACAGACTCTGCAGTATTTCTTTGCAAAATATTGATTATATTACCATTAGATTTCAGTTATTCTAACAAGATTGCCAAGTAATATCACAAGCACTATAAACAGAAGCCGACAATTGTTGTAAAGCATCTCTTCGCCATATTCGAACCTGACAATATGAAGATACTTATTTCGATACTTTATAGTATCTCTGTTATTATCTGTTGTTGTTATATACTAAAGGGCAATCATATAACTCAATCTGTTTTATCTCAAGATGACATCTATTATTTATAGGTCCTAATGAATTACAGCAATCATTTAGTCAATGAATGGTTCCTGCACGGGAGACTGAAGAGGACTTCAGAGGTTTCCATCCACTGCTAATGAGGATTTTGGAGACACATATAGAGTTAGTTAATGAATGATCCGTTATCTGTCATAGGTAAGTGTCCCTTATGGATGTCATCCCACCACTGACTATAAAAAACGTTAAGTTCATCTGAAATGAACATATGCAGTTTAAGTGTGCTAAATACAGTTCATTAGAAAACAAGTTTTATTCCGTATGAACCTCTTTATTCTGAAAAAGGTGTAGTGAGTAAGTATATACAAATGTTCTCCGAAAGTCGTGTATCTTCAGAATAAAGAAATCTTGTCTTGTCATTTTATGAATCCCACTTCTAAATGTCCCTCAAAGACTTAAATGCAATCCATACTGTGATGAAAGTGTTTGTAATAATGTCTCATGTTTACAGGAACAGAATAAGATGAGTTCTCTATTTTTAAGGGTAGAATCGATATCTGAGAAAAAGTGTTCATATATTCATGGGTTTGCAAGAATTGAAATCTGGGCTGTGTTTGCCAAACAACACTTAGCTCTTTTATTTGCTAACATGTAATTTCACATATACTAGCTATCAAATTAGTTATGTGACAAGCATACGTCTATGTATTACCCTCAATCCTAGAAATTCATTTTTCAAAACTAATTAGAAAATTTCCTCGTGAATAAAATGTTCAATATTGTACTTTTTGGTTATCATCAGCCAGGACGAAGTGGAAGGGGGTTATAGGTTTGGGATCCGTCCGTCCGTCCGGGGGTATATAGTAATACCAATGATTCCGTCCGTCCTTCCGCCCGTCCGAAGACAATTTTTGTCCGATCGATTACAGAAAAACTATTTTCAAATTTTGTACATGTCTTCTTCACCAATAAGGAGAGGTGCAGTGCGAAATGTAAACCGAATTGGTGAATTTTTAAAGTTTTGGCAAATTTTTTAGTTTTTAACTTAGTCAAATTCTGAGCATTTATTGTCCGATCGATAACAGAAAAACTAATCATCTCATCCTTTTCAAATTTGGAACATATATATCTTCTTCACCACCAGGAGAGGTGCAGTTTGAAATTAAAATGGAATTGGGGAATGTTTTAATTTTTTTGCAATTTTTTGTATTTTTTAAACTAAGTCATATTCTGAGTTTTTTTTGGCTGATCGATTACACAAAAACTATTCATCTCATCATTTTCAAATTTGGCACATCTCTTCTTCACCACTAGGAGAGATGCATGGCAAAATGTAACACGATTTGGTTACATTTTTAATATTTGGCGATTTTTTTACTTTGTCATATTCGGAGCTAGAATGAATGAAGCTACTTCTGTGTTGTGATTTGTTGACTTTATCATTTTCTTTTTCATGTAACTTTCATCATAAACTACATCTGTGTTCTTGTTGATTTTACTATTTTATATTTCCACTGGTTATATTTTTCGAAAAGTTAAATTTTCTTTCCTTTCAGCCATAAACTGCTGTATATCCCTTACTGTGGCTACAGGGGTGTGATTCCATGTATACCTGTTTTTTCAAGTCACTCGAATGAATCATTATGATGGAAAAATTAAAAAAACAAAGTTGAAATCAGTGGTAATGGCAGAAGTGTATTATGTTACCCCTACCTTTTCAAGTTACTATTATTCCTTTTACTTAAAACCACCTTTTTTAAATGAAGAGTCCTACCCTTTTCACTAACAGTTTGATCTTAGCAATTACATTTCATAGCTTATCAATCCTTAGGTGTGCAGACACCTCTCTCTTTAAGTAAATAAAAAGGTCAAACTTTAACAGTCGGGGGTATAAGTGAGCCACGCTCACTTTTTTGCTTGTTTTTTTTTTACAGTTTTTTTTAGTTAATCCCCTTGTTCTGTATTTTTTAACTTTGCTCATGGTATCTCCAAAGGGGACAGCTTTTCTCAGAAACTATTTAATGTATGATAACCACATTTGGTGTGTTGCTTGAGGGCATACATACCTTGATGAAGTTCGAAAATGAGAATAATTGTAATACTTTTTCTACAGAGTTATTGCCCTTGTTCCGTATTTTTGGACTTAGTTCATCGTATCTCCAAAGGGGACAGCTTTTCTCAGAAACTGTTTAAGATAGGAAAATCAAATTTGGTATGTGGCTTGAGGGCATAAATACCTTGATGGATTGAAAATGAGTAATGCACAGTTATTTCTACTCGAATCATTGCACTTGTTCCAATTTATTGGGACCGGCGGGGGATGTTGATGACTATGTCTTCTTGTTTTTTGTGTTTAATCCTTGGAAGTTTACGAAACTAAACGTTTCCAAAATAGTCAAAATCAGGAATTTAGGCAATAAAGCTGACATAATGTTAACTGTTTCTGCATATTTATCATTAAAATTTGAACTGTTTGATTTCCATTCAAATTCAATTAAAAGATTGTACATCAATAACTTACTGTGCTCAGTTTAAAATGTCTATAGCGTATTTAACTATAACCATTTCAGTTTCTTCAAGAGTATGCCTGCTTTCTTTCAGGTTGATCTGTAACGAAAACAGCATTAGGCCAGTCTGCACAGAAACCTAGCGTCATTAGTGTATATTCGTTTAGCTTTACAAGTTGGTCGTTTGGAGAGCAGTAAAATTGTTACAGCTTGAGCCATGTAGACTGAACGCTTTGATAGATAGAACAGTTCCAAACAAAAGTATGAAATGTGCCAAGTGTATTTATAGAACATCCATAAACATTTATAGCAAGTGATTTAATTGATTTGAGCAAATCATCGTACCGGGGGATAGTTTTCTTTGTAATTCTGTGTTAAGCTGTAAGCTTAATTATTTAAAAAAAAATATGTTTCGTTACAACAGTTATTTCAATCAATACCTTTTCTGGTGGTTGATATTATCTACAATCCTACTTTATAGTGACGAGTCACTCAATATGTGCCATATAAATATTCAAAGGTTCTATTTACAAGAGTAGAAAGTTGGTGACCTGGCTGGAAAGGATAAATCAAATATATCAAGAGTCTGGGAGCGTGTTGACTATGGTCATGAAATAAACGAACATGGCATGATAAATTGACATTATATCCACATTGTGAATCTAATAAATTTTCTGTCAATCTGTCTCGCTACTGTCATAGGTTCCCAAGAGTGATTTTAGGAATTCTGACACAGATAGTATAGTAGTTTTCATGCGTGAAAATATATTAAATTAGATTTTCATCTTCGTAAAGAGGTCAAATCAATGGGGTATCCGTTTCTGACATAGTGAAACTGTTTACAAATGTACACAATCCTTAACCGATTGCCAACATCGAGTATTATCTTAATCAATTTTCTTTCTGTAACTTTTTGTATTTGAACCTTTATCTTGTCAATTTGTAAATTGTACAAAGGAAGTAGACATCTGGAGTGTTTGCACATTCCATTTCACCAAATCAAGTACCTTGCATTTTAGTGTAGTAACACCCATGGTTTCAGCGCAATGCATAGCCACATGGCGTTGTCGGCTTTCTCCCTGCCGTAATACTAGCAGCCGTAATATAATACTCTTGAAAACTATGTTAAACCCCAACTCCTCTTACCTCGCTTAGTCAAACAGCAAACAGTTATGCCCGATATTTTATTGAAACGTTTTATATATTTTAACATTTGAGAAGGTAGTATGATATTGAGATTATATTATTCAACTAGATAAATCATTGCGGAAAGTGGTAAGCGTTTACAATTTGCGAATAAAATCATGCTCAATCAGGAAAGTAGTAGTCTACCAGCAAACGTTCACACGACCTGAAAGCGTTCACACGAGTAAATAATATTACTATGCTCTCAACCAACCAACGTTAAGGAATCCCTGTTAACTTCAAAGTAAGAATTATATCAAAATGAACTGTACTAAACAATGTTTAAACTCCAACCTTCGAAAACAGAGTATGACTGAAATGACCATGAAGTTACTGCTACATATCATTTAGGTTTTAGTTACTGGAGAAAAAGTATAACAATAACCACATACTCACAGTTTACTGTGTCTGGTTTTGATTGAAGTATTCATAACTGTCACATTCTAACTTAATCGACTCCACCAAATACCTATTTCAGGGCAGTTATTATGAATGATAAATCTAGTGCTATATCAAATGTTATTACCCACGTGGTACTTCGTAAAGGGGTTTCATAACAAACTGTTAAGACACATATGACACATTTGTGTCATAACACCTGCAAGTAATTTGTTTGGCTAACAATGAACTTCGTCACTACCTGGACTACTTTATTCATTCATAAAACGAAACTTAATTCATTCATGAAATTACAAGCATTTTACGACAACACTTATACTTAATATTTATCTCATTGTTCAGTTAATTCAGAAACTCGTACTCACCGCAATTATGGATTTTAATGAACAATTAACAAATACACCATGACAAAAGCAGAGCTCATAAGCACAAAGTTTAGAATGCAGCAAGAGTTTTTGCTCTCAATCTTCCCGTTTGGAATGACCTTGCACCAAACACTCAGTATCTCGGTGAAAATATTGTGTTCGTGCAAAGTGCAAAGTGAATTTATACTCACAAGGCAAACATAACCAAAACGAAAGCCATTTTAACGGCGATGTTCATCTAAAACTTACATTTATAAGGTTGTTTCAGCTTGTTTACACATTTCGACAACAAGAAACATGCGAATCGCGGCCGCCATGACATGACATCATTCAAAGGACAGATAACTCTTATCTCATGTCCTCAAGCAGGGAGATGTTATATTACGTACGCTTCCTTCAGCATGACTAGAGCAACTGGTTTCGCTATATCGAACATCACGGATTATGGAATGGTTTGATTTTAGAAGCGTGAATATTTAACGTCGTACTATTACGAACTTATAGATGCTGTGACAGGGTTGATATCACTCCACTGTTCCGTTCCTTTATATAACCGAAATATATTTTAAAACACAATAAATCGTATGAAATACATGTTGGTAATAAATAGGATACATAACTCGTTCCCCTTTCATATCAAGTTTATCGCTTTTTATCGCCAAGGCTCGAGACAAAGCAAAACTATTTCACTCGGGACATAAACTTGAAATGAAAGGGGAAGCTCGTTAGATATCCTTTAATTATTCAATGGACCTGGATGCATTAGTCATTTTTAAAACATGTGCAATGGTGCCTTTATAGTAGCTATACCTTAGATTTATTTTCTCTGATGTATTTAATCAAACAACCACACAACGGTATCTTCTGCTTAACGTAAGTGTAAACTATTTAAAAAAGATGTGGGGTCTATTTGAGTGACTTTATTAATGCATTAATGACACAATATGGAGATGGATTTGAAACTCAGTTTTATTCTGGTTAATCGTTTGTCGAAGTAATGTTATTCATCATGTCAGAAGGGGTAGGCTGTATTTGCTTTTGAAGAAAGTTAGTGTTGAGATCAAAGAAAGATGTAAAGGTTTTGAAGTTAATCACAAAATGTTTTAAGAGAGATGGATGAAGGTCGATACTTTTATTCATGTTTAACTGTTGCACAAAATATTCATCCTAATGGATTATTTGTCTTGACAGAGACTTACCTCGACATGAATTGCCTAAAGAATGAAGGCTATATACCCCTCTTAGTGTTAGGTTTGTCTATAAAAACGTTTAATATTTAAAAGAACCGTCAAACTTCCACTGGATATCACTTGAAGTGTTGTCATGCCATTTTAAACTTGAAAAGAAAGAACTAGATTTCTCGAAAACTTACTGAAACTGATTATTTATAATTAAATGTTATCGTTTCTCGAGATGTGAGGCTATTTAGAAAAACATGTGAATTTTGAAAATAAACCTTTTCAACTTTTTTCAGAATGATATTTATTTGTGAATCAAGCTCACCAACACATTCAAATGACACTTTTTATCATCTTATTTTGAGATACAATCAACCATTTCAATTATATATAACATTTCATCTTGTTCAAAACATGGTAACTAGATGATTTTAATTTTAAAGTTTTTATTAGATTAGTTTAATTCAACGTGATTCCTATGCCTGCTTTCCCTTGTTGAGGTTAGAGAAACCATTACATTTATTTCCATGATTTTGTTGGGGGAACGGGTATTACTATACTATAAATAAAACACAATCTAGTTTAACACAATTGACATTGATAGAGTTGATAGTAGTAAATATATATTTGATGCATTGGGGCTTTGCATATTTCTCTTTTCGGAACAACATGATTGGTTTCAAATGACATCAATTACCTAGAAATGCTTTATTACCACTGACATGTTGTTATTTCAATATCGTAAATATGGGTCTACAAGTCGATTGTACATGCATGTAATAATGCATTGTATTGTAATAAATCCAAATGGCAAATAACCAGAACACGTAAATAGGTAACTAAAATATGGGACTCTGGAAATAGATCACTGTATTTACAGCATATCTGTACAACCTCATCACAGGTAATGCAATCAATTCGCTCAAAATGAATGTCCCTGTCAAAACCACTATCGATTAACCTAAGTCTTTCTATTGTAAATTGAGTTCAACAGTGATGAACTTGAAAACCCCCAATGTTTGTTAGCTTTAGGACAAATCCTCAGGGTTTCACTGCCCATTGATTGAAATTGTACGAATAAACACTATAAATACCCGTAAAGTATAAAATTGAATTACTGATTGATGAAGTACATGTACGCGAAAGCTACCACTTACCGACCAACGAAAGGAGATTTCTTACAGTTCTTGCCAACAATTTATTATTTCATGCCCAACACATAATTTCAGGAAACTTTAATGATTTACGCTCTTGCAAGTAAACCTCTTTCCTACTGGTCACAAACCAAATTAAAATTTCAGTCAACACCTTTCAATTTTCGGCCCGCTGCCATAGAGGTGGCTAAGGACAACTATTGAGATAGTTAATTTAAGTTCAGTTTAATATACTTTCATTTTAACGGTTAAACATCTATTCAAGTTTCGTGTATGCCTGATTTCTTTCAAATCGGTCTGTAACGAAATAGACTAAGGTCAATCTCTACAAAAACTTCACAGTAATGTCTACATTGATTTAGCTTACACTTTGGACGTTTGACAAAGGAGTAAAACTGTTATTTGTTAGGTGAGTGATCAACCTTAGGCCGCTAGACTGAGTGTTCCACTGATATAATACCTTAGAATAAGATATTTGTCCAGCGTAGACACCCACACACATTTACAGCAAAGAATCTCATCAATTTGCGGTAATCACGGTACTAGGGCATGTTCTCTTTGTCAATCGATGCGTTAGTGTCAGTCATGCTTTAGATAGATCTACTTACATGACAGACTAAGCAAGCTTAATTACGTCTCTGAAATGTTTTGTTGGAGCATTTATTTCAATCAGTAAATATTAGGGTAGATGATTTAATCTAAAATCATACTTTATTGTGAAGAGGCACTGATCTCTGTTATCTAAAGTGTAGCATTTCCGCTAAATTTATTTACTGGAGTAAATATCCGATGGATTTTTCATGTTTTGGAGTATAAAATGTCTTGACCATAGTCTTGTCTTCGATAGGATGAGATACATACGTCTATTTATGTCTGCGGTTACTTACATCTGTATGTATGTTCTTGAAGATCGATCTATATATAACACTATGTTGTGAAACCATACATGCACACATACAGACATACACACATAAACACACGCACGCAAGCACGCACACATGCATGCAAGCACACACACATACATACAATGAGTCGCTTCTTACATAGTGTATTTAATATTGATCCAGACAAAACCATCTTATATTTCATCTCCTTTGCTCTCTCTCCATCAGTAACAAAGCATAAACGAAAGTCTAAAATGGCACATTATGTTCCCAAAATATTGTTTTAACTTAATTTCGATCGTTCATGCATTTTAAAATTAAATGTATGTATGAAGGAAAACGTGAGCTTAAATGTTTGCTTTGTTCATATCAAAATGTGGCATGATGCTTACTCTTAATCATATAATTTTTACAAACAATAAGAAAACATTTACTTTACATAGCTGAGTGACATAAACATAAGTGATATGTCAATAAATTGTTTCCATACGCAGCACATACATGTATTTTAGACAGACCTGAAATACATATATTTCAATATTGACTTTCTTTAAAAAAAATCAATTTACATTAATTTACATGTATAATGGACTTTGAAATGGAAGTAAACATTATTTTGGAGAGTAGAAGAATATGACAGCGACTTGAGTCTGCAAATCTGTAACCGAATGCTTGGAATATGCTTACAGAGATAAGTAAGCATTGTTACAAATTACCGAACTGTGATAATTCAATCAGAAAAAAGTAAAGGAATCACCTAATATCAGTGATACAAGACCAAGCCCTGTTTTTACATTTTGTACTAAACCATTTCGTGTTTTTTCTGTGCCAGAGAGTTCCAATTTCACTACCATGTCCAGGCACAGGATGCTGTTCCACTGACACAAACTGACGAAATACAGCAATATTACGGTTTCGTGATGCTCCCGGGACCATGAATGTGCACAAAATGAACGTTACTTTTCAGAAAAGGTCCTCTTTGCTAACTGAAACTGAGTGAGGCTATGCAAAAATTTGTTATTTAACTGAAAATGTCAATGGTTCCCTGAAATAGATTTCATGTGGTTGACAAGTGGGATAATTATTCACTGAAGCTTTCAATTATATTTTATGTGATTTATCAAATCATTCAATGTGATTTCTAGTTCTTGTTGCCATTCGATAACTGGTGTTTTTAAAAATCAATTCAATAAACAGCTTGTGTTATGTGCAATCTTTGGAGACACTCTGTCTCGTTTCAACGTCCCATCTCCGTTTTTCAGATACGCATACCATTTCAATTAATTTCTTCTAAACAGTTAGTAATCAGATTATCCCTTTCTCTTGATGAAGTGGTTGTCAGTTTTATCATCAGTTTCACACCAATTTATGACCCAAAGGATCATTAACATAAAGAAAAATTACACCACATTTAATTTTTTGTCATATGACAACATATTTTGGAATCCTTTTTGACAAGCAGATACATATACTTAACTGTCACATAGGCCATAACTTCTAAAATCATAAGAAAACGGTGTATGGCACTAACCTTTGGTGATGCAAACGTTTTGTCCATGCCAATCATACTAAATTCAGATCACATGTTGACCTACACTTTTGTTCACACCATGTTCATGTAATAAATATGAAAACAACTTTGATTAGGGAATATTTAATGAAAATATCTCCCATTGAAGCTGTTCATTACTAATTAAAATACACATCGCCTAGTGCCACACGGTCCCAGTACATTTCTCAGTTGAACGGTATCTATTAATTTACTTTTGAGGACTTTAGAAGTTCCTTAGATGAATGAGAACCAATATATGTGTATTCACAGCGATACTGCATGAATACGACGTCACACATAACATCGCACTCTTGATTTAAGAAAATGTGAAACCACAGAATATTGGTTCTCATTCAGCTATCAGCCAAGTTCAGCAACAGTGTACTAAGCTGCTGGATAGAATTAAGGTAAACAATCATACTGTCAATTTGTATCACTTGTCATACTTAATTAATCTTCCCATTCCACCACCAATATTTGTAAAGGTTTAATAAGGCCCTGTACCATCTAACCCTGGGGAAGCGGTCACCCATCGACGCCAAGACAAGTTAATACACTCGCACAGATAAGATAGATATGAAGTTTCCACGACGAGAACAAAGGAAATCGGCTTGATGACTGATGCCACAACACTTCACACTAATGCAATAAGCTGATAGTAGACAGCCAGTGATATCAATGAAGCTATCAGACATTATGTTGTGTCTGTATAATCATAAACTTTGCGAGAACTCACCAGCCAAGTATCTTAGATTGATAAAAATAAATATAAAATCTGAAACCTTAAAATATTGAATGCAAAGTAGTGCATATCTAAAAATTGCAAATATCCATATGCAACCGAGTGTCAATTTTTACTAGCTGTATACTACCGGAAATAATTTTTGACATTTGAAAGGTTACATATTGACCTTTCTATCCATGTAAATCAGGCGTTAAAAGCACCCGATCCGTATCTGCTGCCAGTAAATTTCAAATGAAAAAAATGAGTGACTCTTCAATATTCACAATGCCTACATTCTATGATATCAAATTGGAGCACACTATTTTAGAAGAAATTGGAATGACTCTATAATAGATTAATAAAGGAAAACATGTAAAAATATAAATATAAAGATTAATACATTACAAGAAACAGGGGAGATACTCAACATTTAGCAACATTTTAAATAATTAATTTATATCTTTCACTAAAATGATTTCTTCCGCATTCGGAAACAGAGGAGTTTTACAACCCCACTTCAAACAGCAAGGAGTGATGACAACTGCAAAGGGCTTTATATTTAAAGAGCAACTCCCGGACGATTATGCTCCTATTTCTTTCAAGTAACTGCCTATGGTTTACATGCACATTGCAAAGTCATGGAAATTAAGTGAATCGGTTTATAAACAACAAATTATTGCATCCCATTACCATTGAAATTATGTGTGACTTTAGCAATAAGAAAACTGTCTGTTTACGTCGCTTTTTGACGTGTCGGTCATATTGTTTTACGGAAAATTGCGATTTTCCCCGAAGGAATGTGTGACGTCAACTGTTGAAAACAAAGCCTTGCAAATGGCGGCCGCCGTATCAATAACACTATCAGACTAGTAAACTGCGCGGGCAATCATACCAGTCGACCATTTAATGTCAAAAATTGCAAGATATTTGCACATGTCAACTTGAAGAGAAACAGAAAAGGAATATACTCCATATCAGCGATAAAGTTTTAAAAATGGTTCTTACTAGACCCGGAAGTAAATTCCGAACAGCTGATACCATACATGTTTCAGTGTTGACTTATCTGCAAACTTACGTATTTTAGATACATCATTAATAGTGTATGCATGTAGTTAAATATTTTGTAATTTGGTGACTATAATTAATATATAGGTTATTTCATTTTTGGCGAAATAACGTTACCGTACCTGCATGGTCACGTGATGTCTTCTCGGGATGCAGTGAACTCTTGTGCATATCCACACGTTTCACTGAACTCGTACCCAATTTTGTTTTTGGGATGAAAAGTGTATTGCAATAGAAATAATTTAATTGTAGTGATACTGTTTCATAAATTTTGAAAGACATTGAAAGAAAGAATGAAAATATTGTATCTAACTGATCTGTATTTTAGTGGATACAATAAGTAAGAATAATGGAATTTTTGGTGATTGATATGTTATTTTAATAACAAGATAATTATTATTCATTTCAAAGTTTACATAATATTTTCCTGACTTTATTTTGTCAAGTATATATATCTGATCAAATGGAAAATCCAGACATTTATTAATAACATCTGCAATTTTAACTAACCTGTATTTTCAGGAACAGATATATATATAAAAAAAAACAAATACTTCATCACAATGCAAATGATTAATTTTGTAAATAGAATTATCCAAAGGGACAAAGAGATGTATTGCTATAAAATAGATTTGTAACAGTGTAAATACCTATGTAAGCATGACTGTGTTTTTTACATTTGCCTACACCTACCTGCTTATCAAACAAACTTACCTTGAAACAAACCTAAGAATTCTGAAAACAAATTATGTTCAAGTTTTCTATTTTTATTGTGACATTAAAGTCACTTAAGATGCAATATTGCATTTCCACTTTTTAATCATGAATAAAACAAACCACAAATATAAGAACCAAATTTATTCAACTAAGTATACATGCATTGAACATTTTTTTGTGTAAGTGTTAGAATTTTGGGAATTACATAGGAACACTGAGTGCGTATCGAAAAATGGATCTGCAAAACACACTCGACGAGAGCCACGGTTTGAGAGATTGATAATGTTGTTTTCCTCGACTTTTGAAAATTCAAGTAATATTTATATTTTCGAAAGAACATGTCCATACACATAACAAATTATGCATCGTTAGAAGAAAGAAATCAAAGACCCACTGACCGAAATCATTACGTGTCGACAGAGGACAACGACTCCTACACTAGGCTACAGAATTTGACATGTCTTTTCGGATAATAAATTCTTCTCATAATTATGTACCAAAACAAAGATTTAGCTATTTCCTCGTTGCCATTATACTTTCATACAGCAGATATTCGAATTTCACTCTCAGTTTAAGTTTATTTGTGACCCAAATCCACAGGGGGTATTCGACTGTACAGGGAAACCGGATGTTGCACGCCTGCAACAACCAATTTCCCGCTGTACAGTTTTTACTAAGTACCCCTGTCTTCACGTTCACGGTTAGTTTGAGTTATTATCCTCCATTTACCTATAGAAATGCTATAAATTTAAGTTGTTCAAGCTTTTCTCCTCATATTTGCAATCTCACAATAACGATAATGTTTCTATTATTGTCATAAATGCCTGTTCCAAGTGGCAGGCCGATTGAAGCTAGCGTAGCGATCACGAAAAAGCGTGTTTAAGTCATGTTATTACGCACGTGGTGATCATACAGTACTTTTATAAATTTATATAGTAAAATAATTCTTATTCGAAGATTTGTGTGACTTTTCAGTGCTCATCTCTTATATTTAAGGAAAAACAAGGCAAAATAGTGACTGTACGCTCTAATGGTTGTTGCACCAGCACTGTACAGGGAGTTGCAGTTAATGATTCTATGATGCATGATATATAATACCATTCGTATTCAACTTCATTTACTTTTTTCAGGCTACATGCATTCAGCGTATATCATTTCAATTATGGCGGCTTTCCATTGCTACTATTGCACTTTTTCGTCGGACTTTGAGACTGTCATTAACCATTCTGTAGATGCTCATCCAACAAATGTGTTAAAGGTCCGCCATCGCATCTTAGATTGCAGTACTGGTAAATTAAAACTACAGACCAATAACTTTCAAAACAATGTACCTGCCAAATTCATTAAAGATAATAAGACATGCATTCCTGATAGGGAAATGCTCACAGTGAAAATAGTCGAATTCATTACATCAGTGGAAGCAACTAGTACATCACAAGAAAATGTGTATGATGAACCTGTCAGCTCTGAGGCAACCCACGCTTCACTTTTAATAAGTGAAGAATTTAACGAAATACAAGACTCATTCAAAGGTTCGACATCCATTTCTGAAAGAAAGTTCAGAACATTATGTTTTCATTCCACATAAAACTGCATGAAACACTATTTTGTCGGATCCCTGAATGTTAGGTTAACCATTTTACTCAATAATACATGAACAGGTTTACAAATAATGCAAAATTAATTATAATACGCAGAATAAACATGCATATATTTTGTGATATTCTATTTTTCGGTTACCAATCAGACTGCTGTCACTCTGTAAATGCGCAACAACCTGTCACTGTCCGAGACAGCAGCAACAACCAATTTAACGTACAGTTTAGTTTTAGGCAACATAGGGGCTTGAAAAAGTCCGAATTACGTGATTTCAAAATCATATAATACCATCTGCATTCGCTTTACATAGAAAATATGTAATTGAGGAAATAATTATTCAATATTGCTGTAATAGACCAATTTAGACATATTTTCGTAGGGCATGCTAAGGTGATATGAAAGACGACAGTAAATCGTCACGATAAAAAGATTAAACGAATGTCACATCATAAGGAGGGTAGTTTAATGTACAAGAAAGCTTCATCTGGCGACATATAAAGTTTGAGTCCATTTTAAAGAAAATATGTTCTATAATTACCTTGGGCGTGAAGACAGGTGTACTTCGTAAAAACTGTACAGCGGGAAATTGGTGGTATACCCCTTGTGAAATCATCAAAAAGCGATAGCCCAAGTGAAGCGCTGTGTTGTTTAGATTGTCACGTGGCTGTTACGTCACGTTTGTTTGTCCCAGTCAACGTCACATCCGGTTACATCACCGGAAAAAAACGATCGCGGCAAGTAAATGACGCTACTTTTTATAATCGCAAATAATAAAATAATCTTTTGATTAAATTTTTTTATGACCTAAGGGAAAATCATATTGAGCACGATACTATGCATACAGATGCACATTAGTGTACAATTTAGCTTGATTTAGTCCAACGAACTTTGGTCAATTTTATCCGGGAGTTGCGCTTTAAGGTACTGATAAATACAAAAGTCACGTAAAATTGAGATCATTTTAATAAAATCATTTTCAGGATATTTACAATACTAGAGTTATATATTATATATTGTACCCTTGAAGATTGTGTTGTTTTTTCCCCAGCAAAACGTAAATAATAAGGCTCGGCAAGGCTCGAGACAAACCAAAATTATATCACTCGGGACATAAACTTGATATGAAAGGGGAAGCTTGTTTGATATCTTATAATTGTATATCTGAGATTTTGGGTAAATCATTTTTTTAAGTATGATCTACAACGTGTAGTCACTTGCTCTGTAGCTCATCAGAATTTATATTGTCCAAAGCAGCAAAAACCAAAATATATTGTTTTCAGCTTGTTGTTGACCTTTTGGTACTGAGAAGAATATGAAAAGAGACCCCATTGTCTTAGGAGTCAATACACAACCTTTCAGCTTTCTAGAGATTTTCAGACCGGAGAAGAAGATAAATAGGTTTTTAAGGGGCCCTATTTGGCGTCACTGGGTCACAAAATCTACAATTTAAGAGTCCCCACTGACCAAAGAGTCTGCACACAATTTTCCAGCTCTCTAGAGTATTATGTTCTGGAGAAGAAGTCGAAAAGGCGAAAAGTTTACAGACGGATGGATGGACGGATGGATAGACGCCGTACGCCATGCCATAAGCCCATCGGGTCTTTCAGCCCTGATGAGCTAATAACACATTGAATCCTGTACTGTGTTATTTCAAATTCAACAGACTCAATCAATCTGAGGAGAAGAAACTAAAGACCTTCGAGGACATCTGGGCAGAACTGAAGTTCCCCAACTGCATTCAAAGAGAACGCCTCAATCTAGAAAGAAAAAGATATTTGGATGAACAATCAAATGATACCTCTCTTTCTCCAATATTTCATTTGCAAAACAATCATTTACTCATGAACAAGCAGAAAAGTGAGCGTGGCTCAATAATATCCCCAACTGTTAAAGTTTGGAATTTTATTTTACTTATAGAGAGAGATGTCTGCACACCTAAGGATTGATAAGCTATGAAATGTAATTGCTAAGATTAAAGTGTTTGTGAAAAGGGTAGGACAAGACATTTTAGTCCAAGATAAAAAAAATTGCCAAAAATTCACCAAATCGTGTTTCATATTTCCCTCTGCACCTCTCTTAGTAGTGGGTGTGCCAAATTCCAAATGAATGAGCTAAATAGTATTTCTGTAATCAATCGGACATTCTAGCTCCGAATATGACTAAGTTAAAAAAAATAAAAAATCCCCAAAAATTAAGAAATTTAGTTCAAATGTTGCAGAGCACCTCTCCTAGTGGTGTAGATGACGTGCCGAATTTAAAAGGATGAGATGAATATTTTTCCTGTAATCGATTGGAAAAAATATGTCTTCAGATGAACGGACGGAATCGTTAATACCAACCCAATCCAAGATTTACTGACAGGTAGAGGGCAACATATCCCATAAGCCTTCAGAATATCAATCTAGCATCTTTAAAATCACCTTCAGCTTCATATTGTTTTATTACATACTGTCAAAACATGATAAGAGAAAAGCAATCTTGTACACAAATTTAACACTATCATGAGATCATTTCAGATGTCAGCCAAGGAGTCCGAGAAGGGCCGGTTAGCTCCCTCCCTGAAGTAAAACTTCTTAAAGTTCTTAGCCGACGACAGTTCAGCTGTGTTGTCAAAAACGTCGTTCAATGAGCACCAGCCCCGTACAGCAGCAGAGGTCATCGCCCCCTGAAGGAATGAGCCTTAAGCGAGGTAAAACGTTCAAACTAAGGCACCCCAAAGTTTCCCAAAACATTGCTTTATAAGTGTTGTAGATGTACTGTAAGCTCTACAGTAAATTTCAGTGTTGCATCTAGGTTTACCTAAACATGGGTCATGCAACCCATCATCATAAAAAATGTGGGTATCATCTGAGTAGTTTGAGTAAAACACAGAAGTAGTGGTCTGAAAGCTATAAAAGTGATGACAAATTTACTTACCACATTTAGAAAACTTGAAAACTTTAACATGTGATTGCATACACACTTTGCACGACATGACCGGTGTCGTTGTCGTAATCCAACCACTTAAATTCATCTCACCAACGCTGACGAAATTTGTGTATTACTTTACGTTTCAATGGTTTTGTCAACATGGAGACGTTTTCGTTTGGATCAAAATGTTCATCTGGCTCTTCAAGATTGATACGATTTTAAGTTTCAATTTCAGTTTCTATCGTCACTGTTTCATCATTAGCATTTGCACAATCATAAATATCGTCAGTGTTACTCACAGAAACGTTCGTGAAAAAGTCGGTAATCCGTTTTCATCGCTACGATTGTTCATTTGGCTAAACGATGAGGAAAAAACCCTCAAATTTAACCCCTCAAAACTTCGTAGTTCGCCACGGATGTCATGTCAAGCGATTGACGTGCCACTATCGTCACGTGACACTTGTCAACCAATCGGTAAGGCTGCATGTTGTACTAGAACCTAATGACGTTTCATTTTTCGACCAATCACAACGGCAGTTACTGTCAATCATGGCTGTGAAGCGAAATTCAGTTCTAAATTTAGACATGGTTTTCCCAATTTACGCGAGTTTTTAATTTGTTCTTTGCCGACCTCATGAGTATATATTTTAATGAAAACAATTATTTTTACGCTTGCTTACTAGAGAAATGCGTACATGTGGATAATTTTGCGTAACATATGACGCATGGAAAATAGAAAATGCGTTTTAGTTAATAAAACTGCGTAAATTACTCAATTACGCTGCTTGGATGCAACACTAACCCAGCACATACAGAGAAAACAAAAAGTTCATCACTAGACTCGGAATTCCCTGCAGCACACACTGTCCTCGGTTGAGCACTGAGCCGTAAAGGCTAGATGCAGCATGTTGGCAATGCTTTCCCTTACCGCCTCCACCCTTTCTGGTGCCTTCAGCTTTAGCAAATCCAACTCGTCAGCCTCGAAGCTCGCTGGGTCCAGCATATCCTGGAAAATCCCCGAATCTGGCTACACCCAGTTTCTCCCTGAGGGTGGACAGATCACCGTCTGGCAGCTTAGTTACATCGAGAATGTCCTTTACACATTTCTTGCGTTTTTCTCTCCTCAAAGTTGACTTATCAGTCTTCTGTTTATTAAATATCTCCGTAGACCAGGAGGAGTGATCTTGCAGAGCTTTTCTTGCTCGCAGCCTGTACTGTGACAGTCCCACATCCTGTCGGGTAACACCGTCAAAGCTTGAAGCCTCTTTGTCTTCAAGTGACAAAACTGCATCATCGACGCCAAAAAATAACTTAGTAAACTGGTATATTCAATGTATGATGTATATAACACTTAGACTGTAAATAACTACTTACCCGGAGTCTCCCTTTTTATTTGACCCTTCCAGATATCTTTTGATGACATTTAACAGTTCCTACAATTATATAGTATATTAACATTTAAGAACTTATACTTATAAAGTTACAAAATATTATTTTCTCAAAGAGAATTTCTGCTTCAATGTTTTTTTTTTAGTGTAATTTCACTGTTACTCAAAATAACTCCAAGACACCATAACATTGTTTGTTTTTAAATTGGTAAGTTGAAGAGAAATGTAACAAGTCTACATTATGTACGAAAATTTGCTTTTGAATGAACACATACAAACTTTAGACTAGTCTACAGGCAAATTCAGCCATTTTATATATGGCTTTCGACTATAACAAGAACATTCATAGATAACAACATCACTGCCACCAAGCATTGAGAATTTGATATATACTATTGAAAATACGAAATTTATAAATTATGAATGAAACATCCACAAATGACTAAGGTGACCTTCACAAAATGTAAACTTACCGGAGTTTGGCATCACATATGGATTGAATGTTGATGGCATGAAAACCTTTCCTGCTCACATCCTTGTGGGGTGCCTGTATGGAGATGAGAGTCCCATCAACACATCCGATGACTCGGTAAAAAGCCACACAGGTCATGGAAGGCTTCAATAACCGGTCAAGTGTCGGTAAGGTTGTTGAATGGATTATCAGTGATAAACTGGCTCGTGATATCGGATGAATGTCCCCGATCTCACTAACAAAAAACTTTAGCAAGAAAACTAAAGTACATAACACCTATACATGGCAAGGGATGGCATGAGAATGAAGAGTCGCCTTTTTAATGTGCAGTTTAACAGTATATAGAGAATACCAAATAAGGTTCCCTATGAATACCGTATTTATTACAAATCGTGGATTGTTTAACGTATTTAATGAGCAAAAGCGAACTTACGGCCGGCCGAAGTCAGTCCTCATTATCAGTGAGATGGCATCAGACCATAGAAGTTTACGTGATTGTTTCTCCGTATATAGGAGCTGAGAAGATGGAACGCACTGAGTCAAAACGTGCTACACCGGTACAAGATTGAACGTTGATGTTTGAAGGGAGGGCACTCGCATCTGCTGTGTTTGACTGAAGTACAAGTGCACTTGTCTGGTCGTTGTTGCTGTCAGAGATACAGGATCCATGAAATTTCATGCCACCTTACATGAAGTTCTTGCCTGTCAGAGAATGTTACTCATCCCACAGTGGCGATTCATGGATATGTTACTGTAAGTGTTTAAACCCTGCACATTGCGGTGACCCGATGACTGAAGGAATGTTCTGGTCAGTGAGTTTCTGCACGAGATATTCAAGAGCTGAATGATTCATTCCAGCTGACTTCGCCATTTTCTTCATGATCGTCCCAAGTTTGTTGACAACAGCCGGTTGACGTTTAAACCATGGATGACAAGGGGAAGCATCCTCACACTTAGTAGCTAAATAAAATGGAGAATCCTGGTGCAAATAATCTGACCGTATGAAATCAGCAAACCGTTTGTAAAGATAGACTGGACACCCACCATCATTTGTCGCCCATGCTTTTGGGTAAATATTGCGGATATGCACAAGATTGTCTCCTTGGCAAGTTTTGGACTGTCTCTCCCTGAACTGAAGAAATACCTTGCCGCCACCGTCAATATGCAAAGAAAACGTTGCCCCATCTCATGTCATTACGAGGTTTAACACTCCGGATACCAAAATGAATGCCACACTGATTTCAGTGTAGTACCACCCACGGTTCCCTAGTTCCAGCCGTTGCTCGCAGGTTTCACCGCAATGCATAGCCACATGGCATTGCGGGCTTCTCCCTGCCGTAATACTAGCAGCAGCGATATAGGTGAAATACTCTTGAAAGCAGCGTTAAATCCCAACTCAGCTCAACTCACCAAAATGAACACTGTTGTTCCAGCATAGCATGTTGAGGATGGATTCAGGAGTGTTCGGACCGAGCTGGCCACATTCCCACAGTTTATTGATGTCATCATGCGAGAGAGATTTCGCACATCTAGTTAGGTTGCCCATACTTTCACCTTTTTTCAACACCTTTTGCTTTGTATTGATTACGTCATTCAGTTTCACAAATGTACTGTCCGAAAATAGTGACGTTGAGTAGTGTTTAGACTTGAGGTATCGTTTGATACTGGACAGCATTCCCCTTAAAGATGAAGGTTCATAGTTGCTACCATCAGGCTTCCATAACGAGATGAAGAAAGTACACAAAATATCTCAAAGTTCAGTTTTTTCAATAGTTTCAAACGGACGTGTGTCGCCATTAGACGCCATGAAAGTAAACGAGCGTTTTACATCATAGTTAGTTTTTCGAACAGTGTTTTTATTCTTATTCCCTTGAACAATCTTGTCAAATCCAGAATGATCGTACCTCGTTTGAAATCCACCATGTTCTTGGTTGCTCTCCTCGGAAAAATTGTCACGGATAAGTTTGTCGTTAACTTCATCGGCAATGTTACGGTGACAATCCACTCGAAGATGAAACAGTTTCAGGAACTTTAGTCAATATACAAGAAGCAACATGTCGAACTTGCATTGCCCATCGCCAATCTTCACATTGAACATTTTGTATGATCCCAGGGGTTGAACAATGGAAACAACTCTTTCTACATCTTAACCGTCCATCTTTACAAAATCATTCACCTTCTGGTCAACAACAGTAGCCATCTTGCTGATACTAGCACTGCAGGTGTATCGATGAGCACACGAAATGTCTTCTGTTTTATGTTCAGAAATTAATTGAAACTACCATCACAAATGTGAATGTTTCATGTTTTTGTTACATTTATTTATGTCTAAAATAATAAATCATGTTTTTATTAATAAAATGGCTAAAATCTACGTGCTCGTGACTGTCATTCGTGAAGTTTATTGGTTAACTTATAAATTGACTAAAGTAGTCCCGTCGTCGTGACCTCGGGTCATCACCATTGAACGACAAATAAGATGAGTCTCTCACAGTATCTAACATATGTTAGATACCAAAAATATATCTAAGTGTTCTCACTCACGTGTGTGTAATAACCCTCAATTCTAGTATGACGTGACGTTGGAATCGATAACGGGACTTGATATCAACATCGTCTAATGTGTCAAGCACATTGCTCCTGTCTCTCTTGTCTTAATCCCCGTTAAGCTAACAACTCAAGCACAATAGAATTGGATGCCATCTTTGTTGTGTTAACGATGTCTTAAACCATTTACGACAGGCCAAAAAGTGTTGTAAATTTTGAGCTCTTTTCGACGCAGTGTAAATTAAGATGGACGTTATGAAATGGGTAAAAAACATCATCAGAAGGTGACATATCCCACTGGTCCCATAATGATTTGTATAACACATATATGTATATCGACTGCTTCAGTTAGTGGGTAATACACAATTTCAGGAATGATAAAGGGTTTTCAAGTTTTGTTCAGGAAGCAGACCTCTCTCTGAACAAAGGTCATATCCAACGTGTCTATGGAAACACAAAAAAAAAAAAATTGCAAGAAATCTGAAAATAACAAAAGTCACCACTTCAGTTAGTGGGTAAACGATATGCAAAGTTTCAGCAAGATATGATGAAGAGTTTTGGAGCTGTGCTGCGCTAAACAATCTGTCTCTAGACATGTTTAAAGTTCAAATCCAACACGTTTCTATGAAACGGACTCAAATAAAATTTCCAGAAATCTGAAAATATCAAAAAGCACGACTTCAGCTAAATGAGTAATACACATGCAACATTTCAGAAAGGTATGAAAAGAGTCCATATCCAACACGTTTCAATAGAAATGATTAACAAAATTCAAAAATCAGAAATCTGAAAATATCAAAAGGCACCACTAGTGGGTGGGTGATGATACACGTGGTAAGTTTCAGAAAGATATCATGAACGGTTTTTGAGTTCTGCTCCGGAAACGAAATGATTACGGACGGACGGACGGACAAACGAACGGAGAGGGCGACGACTATATCCCTCGATATTTGATACCGACGGGAAAAATGAAAGAGGTGAGGTACTACCTGGTTTACGAGGTCAGTACTGACCCGTTTTGTTTATTACTTTCAATGATTTATTTGATCGTTGCAAAATCTTAATTTCACTATTTTATCTCGTCTATGGTTTGTAAGAGATTTTCGCTGCCACAAAATGTGATCAAATGCCTGAAAAGTAGATTTTCGGATAGATAAATCTTAATAAGGTATTCTAATATAACAAGAACAAAGTGAGTGAGCATGGCTCATTCACCCAGATGTAATATTTTTCAGGTAACTTAATATTTCCCATTAGAGCATAATTTATACCAAGTTCAATTACAGATTCAAGGGCTTCATAACTCTGCAAACAATAATATTTTGGAACTGGTTTTCGAACTCGATGAAGAGTATCATCTGGACTACCTCCATATTAAATCTCATTCACCTAGATGTATTAGTTTCCGAGAAAACTTGTCCCAATTGGTGCATCACAGGTCTTTTGGTACAAAGTTCAATTTCTGATTCAAGGGCCATAACTCCGTAAAAACTAATATTTCGGAACTGGTTTTCGAACTCGATGAAGAGTATCATCTGGACTACCTCCATATACAATTTCATTCACCTAGATGTAATAGTTTCCGAGAAAACTTGTCCCCATTGGAGCATCACAGTTCTTTTGTATACTAAGTTAAATGTCGGATTCATGGTTTTCGAACTCGATAAAGAGTATGGTCATGAGTACTCACAACCAAAATTTCATTCACCTAGGTTGAACGGTATCCGAGAAAACTTGTCCCCATTGAACACAATAAAACTAAGTCCAAAAAGTGACGTTTCCATGGAAACGACAAAAAATATAAATCTCAGAAAATTGAAAATTGTCTGTGTACGATCGAAAGAACATGGTTAACAACTGTACAAAGTTTGGTTGATGTACCTTTGACGGTTTTTGAGAAAATTTACCGGACGGAAGGACCGCTATATACCCCCCGCTTACTTCGTAGCGGGGGTATAATATCAATTAATTTATATTAAATTAAATTAAGACATGACATCAATATGGTATTTACAAGAAATTTGAGTTTTCCAAATAAAATAATCCTACTGCAACAGATGTTTAGAAAGTTCAGGTGAAGATGGGATCAACATTTTACAAACGTCGATATGACTTTGAGTGATTTAAAAAGCACAAAGTGTCTGGAAAACATCACTCAGAAAGCCGTTCCCACATTGCATTAGGCGTTAAAAAGCTGTCTTACCTATTTCCGTGCAGGTGCATTCGGATAGTCAAACCATGTCTCTGACCATTTAACACCCCAGGAACCTATTTAAATAGATGGTTTATTATATTTAAAAGTTTATTCATGAACGTTATGTCATCTTTTAGCCAACCAACCAAGTGATTTCTGCAAAAATCTTCAACGAAAATGTATTTGTTTTAATTTACAGTAAGAAATTGTGTATAATAACACATACGTGTCAACATCAATGTTGACGTCAATTTTGATCCGCTTCTGAAATATTATGTTTGTATTTATTACGTTTTCCGATTTGTACACAGTAAAGATCTTCAAAACTGAAAAGATCACAATCTTTAAATGCATTTACATTTCATACGAATAGTTAGTCATTTACAAGTTCTTTTCTATCTGTTTTCGTCAATCCAATAATATATTACTATATGTTTATAAAAAAGATACCATAGGAAGCATGTCTCTTGGAAAGTGAAACTTTTTACAAATAAGACCATACAACTCATCCTCGATATAACCTTCATGAGAATAAATTCATGAAGTATTATTTTATCTTCATTTTAGTTTATCCACGATTATTGACGTTAACATTGTGTACTGATATTTGTTATTTACAAGAAACTCCTTTTTAAATACCATCAGATAGTTCACAAATGTTTTTGTCTGGGCACATAATGGTTTTATACATAATGACAGAAGCGGTTGGGGCGATATTTGACAGTTAGAGTGATAATTATCTTTGCTAAAGTAAATAACTTATACACAATCTTAAAATGTCCAAACAAGAGAAGATTGGGAGATAAAAAACACAATAACAGTCAGCCAGCTCTAAGGTTTATCTTTATCATATTACAATATAGACGAGTATTGTAGCAGGTGTTATTAACGTGTCAGATTAAATATTTCTTCAGTATCAAACAAATGTTGCTGTAAGACAGGTTTGACCTCTTCCCATTATAAGAACCAATTCACCCTATGTCCAATATCAAAGTCCTAATCTGTTTCTTTTAGATCTAGTTTACTCTTTGGTCTGTATTCAAATTTGATTGATTAATTACCACACGCCAAAGTACAATCCCTGATGCACTGGCTTGAAATAACTTAGTAAGGATGTAAGTTAAAGATAAATATTGATGTTTGGTTGTCAATATTGATATGAATAAATATGTTTGCTAATGGACATTTGATACAAGCATTTTGTGTTTTGCATTTGTTTATTATATACAGATTAAACCCGTGAATTGAAAACAAACCATATTCCTATTGATAAGTACATGTATTTGGTCTGTTCCAAATTATTCAAACTACAATAAACAATGACTTTTCTCAAGAGATTGATGTTTATGATGTCAATGATGGAATGCCAAAAGAAATGTGATTGAAGTTAAGAACATGAAGATTGTCTGGATAACAACTTCTTTAATGTGAAAATACACGACGTTTCGGAGTACATACTCACTCCTTCATCAGGTGGAATGTAAGGAAATAACAAAATATGGTACATTTATAAAGCAAACAAAACAATGGCTTTCTAAAAATGCATAGTTTAATAGGGTTAAGTCCTTTCATATTTGTACTATTTTAAGAAATTTGTTCCAAAATATATGAAAACTGTTATCGACATCCAAATCGTCATAAATATATTTAATGTCCATGTTTCGATGGTCCATGCTTTAAGCTATGTCCAAATAATATCCATCTTTTCAGTAACATACAGTGGAGTATAAACCTTTTCAAAATCTAAACTGGTTCAAATGACTAAATCCAAGCACTGCTTACCTCCAAGATGTCTTCTTGAGCGTCGTTCACAAACCCTCCAGACGGTTTCGTGTCTTCATCGCTCGGCATTTCCTGAAATCAGGCAAAATTGAAGTAGAAACATCATCAAGACAGCACATCAACATTCCTTTGATGCGAAATCAGAAATAACCTTGCTTTAAGCTTTGTCCAAATAATATCCATCTTTTCAGAAACATACAGTGGAGTATAAACCTTTTAAAAATCTAAACTGGTTCAAATGACTAAATCCAAGCAGTGCTAATCTCCAAGACGTCTTATTGAGCGTCGTTCACAAACCCTCCAGACGGTTTCGTGTCTTCATTGGTCGGCATTTCCTGAAATCAGGCAAAATTGAAGTAGAAACATCAACATTCCTTTGATGAGAAATCAGAAATAACCTTGCTTTAAGCTTTGTCCAAATAATATCCATCTTTTCAGAAACATACAGTGGAGTATAAACCTTTTAAAAATCTAAACTGGTTCAAATGACTAAATCCAAGCAGTGCTAACCTCCAAGAAGTCTTCTTGAGCGTCGTTCACTAACCCTCCAGACGGTTTCGTGTCTTCATCGGTCGGCATTTCCTGAAATCAGGCAAAATTGAAGTAGAAACATCATCAAGACAGCACATCAACATTCCTTTGATGAGAAATCAGAAATAACCTTGCTTTAAGCTATGTCCAAATAATATCCATCTTTTCAGTAACATGCAGTGGAGTATAAACCTTTTCAAAATCTAAACTGGTTCAAATGACTAAATCCAAGCAGTGCTAACCTCCAAGAAGTCTTCTTGAGCGTCGTTCACAAACCCTCCAGACGGTTTCGTGTCTTCATCGGTCGGCATTTCCTGAAATCAGGCAAAATTGAAGTAGAAACATCATCAAGACAGCTCATCAACATTCCTTTGATGAGAAATCAGAAATAACCTTGCTTTAAGCTTTGTCCAAATAATATCCATCTTTTCAGAAACATACAGTGGAGTATAAACCTTTTAAAAATCTAAACTGGTTCAAATGACTAAATCCAAGCAGTGCTAATCTCCAAGACGTCTTATTGAGCGTCGTTCACAAACCCTCCAGACGGTTTCGTGTCTTCATTGGTCGGCATTTCCTGAAATCAGGCAAAATTGAAGTAGAAACATCAACATTCCTTTGATGAGAAATCAGAAATAACCTTGCTTTAAGCTTTGTCCAAATAATATCCATCCTTTCAGAAACATACACTGGAGTATAAACCTTTTCAAAATCTAAACTGGTTCAAATGACTAAATCCAAGCACTGCTTACCTCCAAGATGTCTTCTTGAGCGTCGTTCACAAACCCTCCAGACGGTTTCGTGTCTTCATCGCTCGGCATTTCCTGAAATCAGGCAAAATTGAAGTAGAAACATCATCAAGACAGCACATCAACATTCCTTTGATGCGAAATCAGAAATAACCTTGCTTTAAACTTTGTCCAAATAATATCCATCTTTTCAGAAACATACAGTGGAGTATAAACCTTTTAAAAATCTAAACTGGTTCAAATGACTAAATCCAAGCAGTGCTAACCTCCAAGAAGTCTTCTTGAGCGTCGTTCACTAACCCTCCAGACGGTTTCGTGTCTTCATCGGTCGGCATTTCCTGAAATCAGGCAAAATTGAAGTAGAAACATCATCAAGACAGCACATCAACATTCCTTTGATGAGAAATCAGAAATAACCTTGCTTTAAGCTATGTCCAAATAATATCCATCTTTTCAGTAACATGCAGTGGAGTATAAACCTTTTCAAAATCTAAACTGGTTCAAATGACTAAATCCAAGCAGTGCTAACCTCCAAGAAGTCTTCTTGAGCGTCGTTCACTAACCCTCCAGACGGTTTCGTGTCTTCATCGGTCGGCATTTCCTGAAATCGGGCAAAATTGAAGTAGAAACATCATCAAGACAGCTCATCAACATTCCTTTGATGAGAAATCAGAAATAACCTTGCTTTAAGCTTTGTCCAAATAATATCCATCTTTTCAGAAACATACAGTGGAGTATTAACCTTTTAAAAATCTAAACTGGTTCAAATGACTAAATCCAAGCAGTGCTAATCTCCAAGACGTCTTATTGAGCGTCGTTCACAAACCCTCCAGACGGTTTCGTGTCTTCATTGGTCGGCATTTCCTGAAATCAGGCAAAATTGAAGTAGAAACATCAACATTCCTTTGATGAGAAATCAGAAATAACCTTGCTTTAAGCTTTGTCCAAATAATATCCATCCTTTCAGAAACATACACTGGAGTATAAACCTTTTCAAAATCTAAACTGGTTCAAATGACTAAATCCAAGCACTGCTTACCTCCAAGATGTCTTCTTGAGCGTCGTTCACAAACCCTCCAGACGGTTTCGTGTCTTCATCGCTCGGCATTTCCTGAAATCAGGCAAAATTGAAGTAGAAACATCATCAAGACAGCACATCAACATTCCTTTGATGCGAAATCAGAAATAACCTTGCTTTAAACTTTGTCCAAATAATATCCATCTTTTCAGAAACATACAGTGGAGTATAAACCTTTTAAAAATCTAAACTGGTTCAAATGACTAAATCCAAGCAGTGCTAATCTCCAAGACGTCTTATTGAGCGTCGTTCACAAACCCTCCAGACGGTTTCGTGTCTTTATTGGTCGGCATTTCCTGAAATCAGGCAAAATTGAAGTAGAAACATCAACAAGACAGCACATCAACATTCCTTTGATGCGAAATCAGAAATAACCTTGCTTTAAGCTTTGTCCAAATAATATCCATCTTTTCAGAAACATGCAGTGGAGTATAAACCTTTTCAAAATCTAAACTGGTTCAAATGACTAAATCCAAGCAGTGCTAACCTCCAAGAAGTCTTCTTGAGCGTCGTTCACTAACCCTCCAGACGGTTTCGTGTCTTCATTGGTCGGCATTTCCTGAAATCAGGCAAAATTGAAGTAGAAACATCAACATTCCTTTGATGAGAAATCAGAAATAACCTTGCTTTAAGCTTTGTCCAAATAATATCCATCTTTTCAGAAACATACAGTGGAGTATAAACCTTTTAAAAATCTAAACTGGTTCAAATGACTAAATCCAAGCAGTGCTAACCTCCAAGAAGTCTTCTTGAGCGTCGTTCACTAACCCTCCAGACGGTTTCGTGTCTTCATCGGTCGGCATTTCCTGAAATCAGGCAAAATTGAAGTAGAAACATCATCAAGACAGCACATCAACATTCCTTTGATGAGAAATCAGAAATAACCTTGCTTTAAGCTATGTCCAAATAATATCCATCTTTTCAGTAACATGCAGTGGAGTATAAACCTTTTCAAAATCTAAACTGGTTCAAATGACTAAATCCAAGCAGTGCTAACCTCCAAGAAGTCTTCTTGAGCGTCGTTCACTAACCCTCAAGACGGTTTCGTGTCTTCATCGGTCGGCATTTCCTGAAATCGGGCAAAATTGAAGTAGAAACATCATCAAGACAGCTCATCAACATTCCTTTGATGAGAAATCAGAAATAACCTTGCTTTAAGCTTTGTCCAAATAATATCCATCTTTTCAGAAACATACAGTGGAGTATAAACCTTTTAAAAATCTAAACTGGTTCAAATGACTAAATCCAAGCAGTGCTAATCTCCAAGACGTCTTATTGAGCGTCTTTCACAAACCCTCCAGACGGTTTCGTGTCTTCATTGCTCGGCATTTCCTGAAATCAGGCAAAATTGAAGTAGAAACATCAACATTCCTTTGATGAGAAATCAGAAATAACCTTGCTTTAAGCTTTGTCCAAATAATATCCATCTTTTCAGAAACATACAGTGGAGTATAAACCTTTTAAAAATCTAAACTGGTTCAAATGACTAAATCCAAGCAGTGCTAACCTCCAAGAAGTCTTCTTGAGCGTCGTTCACTAACCCTCAAGACGGTTTCGTGTCTTCATCGGTCGGCATTTCCTGAAATCAGGCAAAATTGAAGTAGAAACATCATCAAGACAGCACATCAACATTCCTTTGATGAGAAATCAGAAATAACCTTGCTTTAAGCTATGTCCAAATAATATCCATCTTTTCAGTAACATGCAGTGGAGTATAAACCTTTTCAAAATCTAAACTGGTTCAAATGACTAAATCCAAGCAGTGCTAACCTCCAAGAAGTCTTCTTGAGCGTCGTTCACTAACCCTCCAGACGGTTTCGCGTCTTCATCGGTCGGCATTTCCTGAAATCGGGCAAAATTGAAGTAGAAACATCATCAAGACAGCTCATCAACATTCCTTTGATGAGAAATCAGAAATAACCTTGTTTTAAGCTTTGTCCAAATAATATCCATCTTTTCAGAAACATACAGTGGAGTATAAACCTTTTACAAATCTAAACTGGTTCAAATGACTAAATCCAAGCAGTGCTAATCTCCAAGACGTCTTATTGAGCGTCGTTCACAAACCCTCCAGACGGTTTCGTGTCTTCATCGCTCGGCATTTCCTGAAATCAGGCAAAATTGAAGTAGAAACATCAACATTCCTTTGATGAGAAATCAGAAATAACCTTGCTTTAAGCTTTGTCCAAATAATATCCATCTTTTCAGAAACATACAGTGGAGTATAAACCTTTTAAAAATCTAAACTGGTTCAAATGACTAAATCCAAGCAGTGCTAACCTCCAAGAAGTCTTCTTGAGCGTCGTTCACTAACCCTCAAGACGGTTTCGTGTCTTCATCGGTCGGCATTTCCTGAAATCAGGCAAAATTGAAGTAGAAACATCATCAAGACAGCACATCAACATTCCTTTGATGAGAAATCAGAAATAACCTTGCTTTAAGCTATGTCCAAATAATATCCATCTTTTCAGTAACATGCAGTGGAGTATAAACCTTTTCAAAATCTAAACTGGTTCAAATGACTAAATCCAAGCAGTGCTAACCTCCAAGAAGTCTTCTTGAGCGTCGTTCACTAACCCTCCAGACGGTTTCGCGTCTTCATCGGTCGGCATTTCCTGAAATCGGGCAAAATTGAAGTAGAAACATCATCAAGACAGCTCATCAACATTCCTTTGATGAGAAATCAGAAATAACCTTGTTTTAAGCTTTGTCCAAATAATATCCATCTTTTCAGAAACATACAGTGGAGTATAAACCTTTTAAAAATCTAAACTGGTTCAAATGACTAAATCCAAGCAGTGCTAATCTCCAAGACGTCTTATTGAGCGTCGTTCACAAACCCTCCAGACGGTTTCGTGTCTTCATTGGTCGGCATTTCCTGAAATCAGGCAAAATTGAAGTAGAAACATCAACATTCCTTTGATGAGAAATCAGAAATAACCTTGCTTTAAGCTTTGTCCAAATAATATCCATCCTTTCAGAAACATACACTGGAGTATAAACCTTTTCAAAATCTAAACTGGTTCAAATGACTAAATCCAAGCAGTGCTAACCTCCAAGAAGTCTTCTTGAGCGTCGTTCACTAACCCTCCAGACGGTTTCATGTCTTCATCGGTCGGCATTTCCTGAAATCGGGCAAAATTGAAGTAGAAACATCATCAAGACAGCTCATCAACATTCCTTTGATGAGAAATCAGAAATAACCTTGCTTTAAGCTTTGTCCAAATAATATCCATCTTTTCAGAAACATACAGTGGAGTATAAACCTTTTAAAAATCTAAACTGGTTCAAATGACTAAATCCAAGCAGTGCTAATCTCCAAGACGTCTTATTGAGCGTCGTTCACAAACCCTCCAGACGGTTTCGTGTCTTCATTGGTCGGCATTTCCTGAAATCAGGCAAAATTGAAGTAGAAACATCAACATTCCTTTGATGAGAAATCAGAAATAACCTTGCTTTAAGCTTTGTCCAAATAATATCCATCTTTTCAGAAACATACACTGGAGTATAAACCTTTTCAAAATCTAAACTGGTTCAAATGACTAAATCCAAGCAGTGCTAACCTCCAAGAAGTCTTCTTGAGCGTCGTTCACTAACCCTCCAGACGGTTTCGTGTCTTCATCGGTCGGCATTTCCTGAAATCGGGCAAAATTGAAGTAGAAACATCATCAAGACTGCTCATCAACATTCCTTTGATGAGAAATCAGAAATAACCTTGCTTTAAGCTTTGTCCAAATAATATCCATCTTTTCAGAAACATACACTGGAGTATAAACCTTTTCAAAATCTAAACTGGTTCAAATGACTAAATCCAAGCAGTGCTAATCTCCAAGACGTCTTATTGAGCGTCGTTCACAAACCCTCCAGACGGTTTCGTGTCTTCATTGGTCGGCATTTCCTGAAATCAGGCAAAATTGAAGTAGAAACATCAACATTCCTTTGATGAGAAATCAGAAATAACCTTGCTTTAAGCTTTGTCCAAATAATATCCATCTTTTCAGAAACATACAGTGGAGTATAAACCTTTTACAAATCTAAACTGGTTCAAATGACTAAATCCAAGCAGTGCTAACCTCCAAGAAGTCTTCTTGAGCGTCGTTCACTAACCCTCAAGACGGTTTCGTGTATTCATCGGTCGGCATTTCCTGAAATCAGGCAAAATTGAAGTAGAAACATCATCAAGACAGCACATCAACATTCCTTTGATGAGAAATCAGAAATAACCTTGCTTTAAGCTATGTCCAAATAATATCCATCTTTTCAGTAACATGCAGTGGAGTATAAACCTTTTCAAAATCTAAACTGGTTCAAATGACTAAATCCAAGCAGTGCTAACCTCCAAGAAGTCTTCTTGAGCGTCGTTCACTAACCCTCCAGACGGTTTCGCGTCTTCATCGGTCGGCATTTCCTGAAATCGGGCAAAATTGAAGTAGAAACATCATCAAGACAGCTCATCAACATTCCTTTGATGAGAAATCAGAAATAACCTTGTTTTAAGCTTTGTCCAAATAATATCCATCTTTTCAGAAACATACAGTGGAGTATAAACCTTTTAAAAATCTAAACTGGTTCAAATGACTAAATCCAAGCAGTGCTAATCTCCAAGACGTCTTATTGAGCGTCGTTCACAAACCCTCCAGACGGTTTCGTGTCTTCATTGGTCGGCATTTCCTGAAATCAGGCAAAATTGAAGTAGAAACATCAACATTCCTTTGATGAGAAATCAGAAATAACCTTGCTTTAAGCTTTGTCCAAATAATATCCATCCTTTCAGAAACATACACTGGAGTATAAACCTTTTCAAAATCTAAACTGGTTCAAATGACTAAATCCAAGCAGTGCTAACCTCCAAGAAGTCTTCTTGAGCGTCGTTCACTAACCCTCCAGACGGTTTCATGTCTTCATCGGTCGGCATTTCCTGAAATCGGGCAAAATTGAAGTAGAAACATCATCAAGACAGCTCATCAACATTCCTTTGATGAGAAATCAGAAATAACCTTGCTTTAAGCTTTGTCCAAATAATATCCATCTTTTCAGAAACATACAGTGGAGTATAAACCTTTTAAAAATCTAAACTGGTTCAAATGACTAAATCCAAGCAGTGCTAATCTCCAAGACGTCTTATTGAGCGTCGTTCACAAACCCTCCAGACGGTTTCGTGTCTTCATTGGTCGGCATTTCCTGAAATCAGGCAAAATTGAAGTAGAAACATCAACATTCCTTTGATGAGAAATCAGAAATAACCTTGCTTTAAGCTTTGTCCAAATAATATCCATCTTTTCAGAAACATACACTGGAGTATAAACCTTTTCAAAATCTAAACTGGTTCAAATGACTAAATCCAAGCAGTGCTAACCTCCAAGAAGTCTTCTTGAGCGTCGTTCACTAACCCTCCAGACGGTTTCGTGTCTTCATCGGTCGGCATTTCCTGAAATCGGGCAAAATTGAAGTAGAAACATCATCAAGACTGCTCATCAACATTCCTTTGATGAGAAATCAGAAATAACCTTGCTTTAAGCTTTGTCCAAATAATATCCATCTTTTCAGAAACATACACTGGAGTATAAACCTTTTCAAAATCTAAACTGGTTCAAATGACTAAATCCAAGCAGTGCTAATCTCCAAGACGTCTTATTGAGCGTCGTTCACAAACCCTCCAGACGGTTTCGTGTCTTCATTGGTCGGCATTTCCTGAAATCAGGCAAAATTGAAGTAGAAACATCAACATTCCTTTGATGAGAAATCAGAAATAACCTTGCTTTAAGCTTTGTCCAAATAATATCCATCTTTTCAGAAACATACACTGGAGTATAAACCTTTTCAAAATCTAAACTGGTTCAAATGACTAAATCCAAGCAGTGCTAACCTCCAAGAAGTCTTCTTGAGCGTCGTTCACAAACCCTCCAGGAGTACGGTTTCGTGTCTTCACCGGTCGGCATTTCCTGAAATCGGGCAAAATTGAAGTAGAAACATCATCAAGACAGCTCATCAACATTCCTTTGATGAGAAATCAGAAATAACCTTGCTTTAAGCTATGTCCAAATAATATCCATCTTTTCAGTAACATGCAGTGGAGTATAAACCTTTTCAAAATCTAAACTGGTTCAAATGACTAAATCCAAGCAGTGCGAACCTCCAAGCTAAGACGTCTCAAAGAAAGATTCAAGGCCACCAACAGCACCAGAGACAGACATCGTGCGGGTAGACCACGTGTGACTACACCACGCAGGATCGTCAAATTCACAGGTTACATTTGCAGGAACGTTTCTTCTCGGCCAGTGAAACTGCCAGAAACACATTTGGAACACATGGGAGGGCTGTAAGTTCGAACACTGTAAGGTGGCGACTTCGTGACGGACGGCTGCAGTGTAGACGGCCGTCACAAGGTCCTGTGCTCACTCAATGTCACCGTCTCCCGAGACTACAGTGGGCCACAGCACGCTTAAATTTGCGGCATCAGCAGTGGAGAAGAGTCCTTTTCTCAGATGAAAGTCGTTATTGTGTTGAAGCCGCTGATGGACGCGTTAGAATATGGCGACGTCGTGGTGAGCGTTTTCATGACCAGTGTGTACTTGGAAGGAACTCATGAGGTGAACCTAGCGTCCTGGTTTTGGCTGGAATTAGGTTAAATCAGAGTACTGACCTTGTGATCGTTCAGAATATTGGTGCTGGTAGGGGAAACGGTGTCAACGCTCAGCGTTACATCGATCAGGTGTTAAGACCCAAGGTTGTACCATTTTTTTAAAGACATGGAAACTTCAAATTGCAGCAGGATAACGCGCGGCCCCACTAAGCCAGGATTACTCAAGCCTTCTCGCAACAGAACAACAACAACAACAACACCATGCCCTGGCCGGTGTAAGATTGAAAACGTACCCGCGTTGAAAACATACCCAGCGGGTAATTTTTCAACATTGATTAATTACCCGGGGTCACTTTTCAATGCCTCAGGTCTTTTTTCAACGTTGAATAATTACCCGACTGCTGTTGAAAAATGACCCTTGCACGGATTTAAAAGGTACCCTCGTTGAATAATTACCCGGAAATTTTCAAATCTGTAAATTTAAAAAAAATGTATGATAACAACAAAGATTTTCGAAGAGAGACATTGACATTTCAGAAATGCGGTCTCCCAGTATCAATTCGGCCCTGTAAATAATCATATACTAGTGTTTAATATACTTGTGATATACATATAAACTGTACAAGTACAAAAGAAAGTACACACCTCGGTTGGTTTTATCAATTATGATTTTCAATTACAATTATCTTACGTTTTCGATGTCGAACTATAAAACTGAAAAGTGCAGGCGTTTAGTTATTAACCAGAGAATACTTCTACGTGTTTTTTAAAAAATTGAAATTTTAAATTTATAAAACCTTCCAAAATTAATTAGGATAAAACACAACTGTTCATCGACACACAAAACATCTTCTATGTGAAAATCAACAAATGTGCCTCATTCTGCACACATTTACAATATTTCAAACATGGTAGGGGTCATGTTGGTGTAAACTTTATGCCCTGCCCCTGTCTACATTAAACAAAGATATTCTAACTAACAATTAACCAATCACTAATGTTTTCATTTGAACTACTGCAGATCAGTGTTATTGTATTGTGCATAATCAAATGCATCTCATTTCTTTTAGAATATTGAATTAACCGAAAACAACTGTAGTTTCTTTTGTACTTCAGTTTATATAGTACATGTAAGCGGGGCAAATCTAAACCGGGTGCGAATTAAATTGTCGTTTTGACAAATTTTTACATTGGCATTCATGGTATGATAATGGCCATTTTCATAGTGTACACATGTTGGTTGTCAACATGATAATGAGCGTTGTTACTTCGACAACGAAAGTTGACATATCAAATTCAATAGTTAATTTTCATTGCCTACACTAGTATACCAATAACGTCTTTGAAAGACACACATCGATAACAAACATTCATTACAGCTACATTTGATGACAAAATATGCGTGTTGCAAGTTGACAAGTGTTCATTGTCGTTCTGACAACCTAAGAGTTGTCAAATCGTTGGCGCATGCGTCGTCGTTTCTTCATTTCCCTTCAAGGTCAACAGAAACGTAACGAACAAATCAATGGTGAATCAGAAAAAAATCGTTGTCAATCATAGAGTAATATTGTAATTGAAATCCCTTGCATCCATAAGCAATAAGAAAATATTTATATTTGTTGAAAATATGTATACCTAAATACTCTATATCCTCCATCATGAATACAAACATGAATATAAATTTTGTTCAGTTTGTTCCTCTACCTATTACTTCATCAAATGATTTGAGTATGCTTCTTCTGTGACCTTTATACTAATTAATTTCATAATAAATATGTAAACAGTATGTATAAATGCGAACCTGTTTGATTAAACAGTATTTTATGACCAGAAAATGATATATATTTATATATATATAGCATGCAATAAATTAGAAAAATTATAATGGGAAAAGGATCAGCACACGAATAAGTTTATAAATACGTTTGTGGAAATAAATGAAAATACATACACATGTGAATACGGTACCGAACTCTATGAGAAACAGTTGTCAAAACGGTATCATTTATGAACTCATTATGTGAGAAACATTCGTCGCCGCTTAGAATAACATGTTAAGAATTATATTATTTTTTTAAAATATTTTTTTACAAGTCTGAATGTATCATATAGAGGAGCATGTACGGAACCTAATTCCCAACATCTTTAACATTTTCTTTATATATTCAATGAATTGATAATTTGAATAGGCTTTTCTGCTGGCAGTGTTTTTTAGTGAGTTCTACATAAAACACTGTTATCAACATTATGTATTGCATATGTACCATCACTATTGTAGACATGGAAACTGATATCAGGTAACTACAAAAAAATAAATTGTAAAGCTCATATGCAAATTAAAAAGATAGAATATAAAACTAAGTTAGATATATAAAACATGGGATTGGACAGGATAAAACTGACGTTCACAATATAACATTCATTTTTAGAATCAAACCACACTTCATTGCATTTGTCTACAAAGATCGTGAAACTGTGTAGTGTGTTTTCTTTAAGAAAGATACAGGCAATTTGAACACAGATCAGTAATTTAATTTTTAAGATTTGTACCGATTATAAGAACGTGATCTGATATGACGGTTATCACCTTGTAACATTTGTTTGATTTATTGTACGCCCGCTACGAAGCAAGCGGGTTATATAGCGGTCATTTCGTCCTTCCGTCCGTCCTTGCGCCCGTCATTCCGTCCGGTCAATTTTCTCAAAAACCGTCAAAGGTACATCAACCAAACTTTTTACAGTTGGTAACCATGTTCTTCCCATCGCGCACAGACAATTTTCAGTTTTCTGAGATTTATTTCTTGTGTCGTTTTCATGGAATCGTCACTTTTTGGACTTAGTTTTATTGTGTTCAAATTTTTCTCGGTAACTATTGAACCTAGGTGAATGAATTTTTGGTTGTGGGTATTCATGATCATACTCTTTATCGAGTTCGAAAACCAGTTCTGAAATATGATTTTTTACGGAGTTATGGACATTGAATCCGATATTGAACTTAGTACCAAAAGAGCTGTGATGCTCCAAATGGGACATGTTTTCCCGGCAACTATTACATTTAGGTGAATGAAACTTAACATGTAGGTAGTCAAGATGATACTCTTCATCGAGTTCAAAGTCCAGTTCTGAAATATTTTTTTATACTGAATTATTGCCCTTGAATCTGTAATTGAACTTGATACAAATTACCACTGTGATGCCATAATGGGAACAATTAAGGAACCTGAAAAGTATTATTTCTGGGTGAAGGACAGTTTGTATTAACAAAGCCAGTTCCCAAAAAATATTGTTGACAATATTATGATGCTTGAATCTGTTATTCAAACAAAGTACCCTTGACATCTATAATACTCAATGGACGGATAGCGAATGGCGGGTGTATGTAAGACACTTTCTCTTAAGAACAAGCATGTTCTTCTACAGTTTAAACAACATTAAATTCGTTCACTTGTTTAAATGGACATCCAATATATACCACATTCAACCACGTGTAACAACTTGTTTGAATTTCTGCATGTCAACAGAGAGTCTAAAACACAGACCATGCAATGCTTATTTAATTCTATATTTTGTTTTTAATGTCATTTATATATAATGTCAACATGGATGTAAAAAATAAATTTCGCAAATTGTGTCAATTTTATGTTAAATGCGGTACCTTCATCTGCATGACTACCTCTTTTGTAAACTCGTTTGTAAAATGAATGCATACTATATCGCTACTATTCTGGATTAGACCTGATTACAATTTAGTTAAATTCACAATATTGTTTTGTCATTATACATAGTTAACATCATATTGATTAAATATGTATTTACATCCAGGTACATTATCCCAGTTCATTAATTATGTTAGGTACATGTCATGAGGTGATATGTGAAGCCATAAGTGATAATCTGTATTTCAAGTTTACTTAATGATAATAAGATTTCTTAGTGATTGCCTCATTGAATGAAATTATCCTTGTGCATATTTTACTTACATTTTGAGTTGAAAAAATACCATTGGTTCTGTAGCAGATCAGGCTATCAGGTTTTAAACAATAAACTAATTAAGTTTCAAAATGTATGTCTTAAATTCGTGGCCCCTGTGATCCATATTTGATGCGACACTGTCACCAAATATTTAGTTTAGATTCCACATTTGCCAATGAGTCTGTACACAACATTCAATCTTTCACACTGTATAGCAGAGGATGAAAACAGCCATAATGCGGTTTCGCCAGGTTGTGCCCCCAATATTTGGGATCACAAAAAAAGAGACAAGTTTACAGACAGACGCCAGAAGCCATCCCATACCATAAGCACATCGGGCCTGAAAGTACATAGCTAAAAATCAAATAATTGTTGCCACTTCTGTCAAAAGCAGAGATTTCATTTTATGAATAATATGCCTATTTGTCCTATTACACTATACCCTAATTTTTCACACAATAAGTCAATGTGCATGTTAGATAAAATTAATTTCAATACTCAGTTAATGAAACTGAATGTTGTTAAACATTTATCAATGTGTATTTTGAAGAAATAAATGTATTATTAACATATCAGGGACCGAGGATCTTATTAAGACGAGTAACAGTTGTGGAACCCATCGTTTGAGTAACATTATTGCCATTCCTTTGAAACAGTATCTTAAGTAAGTATAAAGTTACACCAGAGGCACAATTGATTTCTTTAACTATCTACCTGACGTTATCTCCGAGAATGTACAATATCTAACATTTAAAGTGAAAAGTTTTTATTCTAATATTCCCCACACATTGGGACTAGAAGCATTAGGATTTTGGTTGGATGCCCCGACATACGCAGAATAACTACTTTGATATCCAGGAAATAAATAGGGTAAGCAGTTTGAGGAAACATTAGGAAGTACAATTTGTAATTATTTTGTTGATTACTGGCGTGTGGGGTTAGACGACGGCTTCATATTATGGCCATTTACAAATGGTTAACAAGAGACATTCCTTCAATGCATCATGTTGTATGTACAATAGAAATATGTGATAGTGAATTTTCTCTACAGTGCATTGTTGAGGGACATTTTGAAACTGATATAATCCACAACCAACCGATACTTAACAGTATTTAGATGTTGCATCGTGTCACTCTTCAGGTACGAAGATAACTATCCCTTAGAATTTAGCCAGGCGTATTAGCACGGTATGTTCCAATGAGGATGCAAGAAACATTTGACTCGGAGAACTCTTTGACTGCATAGAAGAGGATACCAAACGCTCCTAGTTGAAAATAAAATACATAAACTTTCAACCATTAACAGAAGAGAACTCCTGAAAAACTGATTCCAGAGATATTGCGTATGTTTCAAACCAAAATCCACTCAACCCGGATAAAATACATCCATGTTCATGTGAGGTGAAAGAATGAACGAAATTAACACAAATGTGAATGTCATTAATAGAAGCAGAGTTTAACATGAAAAGTACTGTAGCACGCCGTTGTTACTGGTCAAATAAAGTGTTCACGCGAAAAAGAAAATATGTGTCACCAATGGCTAAATTATAACATTCCCCAATCAATTAAAATGCTTACACAATTAATGTACGGTCAATTTCCTTTATAAGGTGTTCACATGAAACTGGCAACTCGAAGGTACATTGTAGTTGAAGTAATCTGACTAATGAAGGGATACCTAAACAGTCAAAGTTGAGTTTTAAATATGGCACCATGATAGAATGGGCAACCATCTTGCTGTCTGAACTTTCAGATGAGAGCTACAAATCTACCTCTCACACTTTCCAAAGTTCCCATAAAATTTCGAATTATACGTCGTACCTTATTTTAGAAATAGAGATGACCGTTTTCTATGCATACAGCGTATAATGAGATGTTATACCTTCTACCGTAACAATATATAGTACGTAAAATTCAATAATAAATAGCAATTTTTAGAAAATGTCAAAACATGTTGCATTGCCTTTAACACAATCGTTAATTAATGCTGTATGAACCCTCCGAATCGAACGAGACCTACAAATCTACCTCTCACACATGCATGTAAGATATAAATAAAAGTTTTGCTTCATACGGCGCACCATTTTAAACGGAAACGGAAAAAACGTTGTCTACGGCTGATCGGGCCGTGGTATCAAAATGTTACAGAATAATTGTGAGATCTGTCCGTATTTATTCGAAAATAACACTTCTTTTTATAAACAGAACATTTCATAGGATAAAGGGAGTGCCTCAGAGACCGAGTGCGAGTACATAAACATCATACAAAGTTCATTTTTATATTTTATAAAATAGACTGAACGATAGAAAAACTATTTAGTCATATATTGATTCTTTAGTTACGTTCTTCAAAATCCCAGCACATAAATATAAACATATATAATAATTTCCGTTAAATGAAAAATGATTGGGTAAAATGAAATAATCTTATTAAACAAATGCCTAAATTATTCATTTAATTAAATTAACACATTTATATATCTGTACTTACAGTACTTAAAGTATTATTCATTTCCTATTGGTTGACGGTCGATACATTTATTTAAATATGTACCCCGTCAGGTTCACGGTATAAACAACTTATGTACCCCGCTGCCATAGTAATAACTCCTAGCAAAGAGTAGGTGTCGCATGACGGTAAGATGACATTATATGCCGCAAGCCGTGTGCAGAGTTTTGAACAGTTCGATCAGCTGTTTTGGATCCATTAATTACAAACATATTTCCCTAATATTCCCTGCTATGTTGGGTAACAAATTTCACATTTACCCGTTTTAAATCATTTTAGAGCTTGTAGTAAAGTGCTGAACGACAGTTAGATTTCAGTCGAGGCGGATGACGCCAATTTGTTTACGTTTAGGGTCAAGGTCATTCAAACATTATAACTGCTATGATATACTAAAAAGTTAAAATGAACAATTAGTTAATTCAATGAATTGAATAACGCATAAACTATTAACAATTTACATACCCTTAACTACCTAAAAAAGTGTGCACTTAAAAAAGCAGAAACACAATGCGCTCTTCCGGTTTGGGGTTTACAGAAACATACCGGGTACTTATTCAACGAGGGTACCTTTTCAATCCGTGCAGGGGTCATTTTTCAACAGCAGTCGGGTAAATATTCAACGTTAAAAATATACCCGAGGTGTTGAAAAGTGACTCCAGGTCATAATTCAACGTTGAAAAAGTACCCGCCGGGTGCGTTTTCAACGTGGGTACGTTTTCAATCTTACACCGGCTTTTAGTCCCGATCTCAGCCAAATTGAACACTTGTGGGATGAAGTGCAGAGGCGTTTGAACAGGGTGCGTCCAAGGACAGCTGCGCAACTGGAGGTAGCCCTCCAGCAAGTGTGGCGTAACATATGATCCCCAGGAACACTATCAACCGTCTTATTCACTCCATGCACAGACGTTGTGTCGCGGTTGTGAATGCAAATGGGTGCCATACCAGATATTGAGCTTACCTATTGCTTAATTGACGTCAACATGGTCACGTGACATTGCATTGACGGAAACGGAAGATTGTGATCTCCGAGATCCTACTCGTTGTTACTCATAATGAATTGCATTCAATCCATAAATAAGTATGATGTCTATAGCAGCTCAATAAAAGACACTATTTTTCAAATATCTGATTCGCGTTTCTTTTGGTGTTCAGTATATGAATAATTTTTAATTCGAGATTTTAATGTTTTATGTATATTGATCGTTAGTTTGTCATATTGATTTGAAAGATACTTTTTTGTTTTATATTTTGCCTTTTTAAAGAAATTGAAGACGAGTTGGCGTGCTTTATCGTTGAATAAAACATAGCAGGGAGCATAAAACACAAAGGGTGCAGCCTTCTTATATGAGATGCCCTTAAACAGTTGCTAGTTTTTATATAAAACCCATGGAGATATTAAGTTGTTTGTATAAACTATATTTTGAAAATATTAATGCCTCCAGTCGTAGAACCCATTCCTAACATTGAACAATTAAAGTGATCTAAAATATGACGTCATTTGCTGAGCGACGCCCTATATATCTAACAGACATCTAAAATCACGAGCATGTTTTATTGTCTCATAGAGCACGCTGTCGGTCCCTTTGATCGCATGTGTTTTATTATCTTTGGTATCTATGTATATAAAAATAATTGATTTATGTATATTTTACTTTGTTTTTCTGTTTAAGTTCCAGACCCATTAATAACCAATAACAACCTTCAGCGTGTCTGTAAATCTGTACAGGCAAAGCAATGGTATGAAGATGAACAAGAAAAGCCTTTAAAAAGGCATGGTTGGAGGCATCTTGTTAAGGCTAAAATATATTATAAAAAGGATATGTATGTCATATGTACATATAGCAAAATGAAGCCTGCATTATGGTCATTTTGGGGGATAAAAGCTTTGATTACTAATCACACAATTAGTTATTCAATTCAAAAGTCGCAAATAAAAGAATTTTACCTCGATCATTTAAGTTGTGTATATTCTTTTCAATTTACATACATTATTTATTCATAAATAAAATAAAATTATATATAATCTATCATTTGAAAATGAAAGTGAACATTCAACTTCCCCGATTTATTTTAAAGCGCAACTCCCGGGTGCTTTTGCTCCAATTTTGAAGTAGGCCTATATTATGAATTTGATCAAAACGTTGTTGACAGTTGTGTCATTGTTAGATTCCAGCAATAAGAATATGTAGGCTTATTTTCCCTGAAACACGCAGTCAACCATTTGTTAAACATATGCAAATTTAAAGTGTACCAATTCGATTGATTATGAAGCATATTCTGTTTATCTATGGAAGGAAGGCATATGGACCTTTTTTAATTCAAGGATAATGACCCGGTATCCTCATGCTTGGTGCTATCAGTTTGGACATAAATATGGTTCTATCCAATATGTGCTTATACATGTACAAGCTTCACTATCATTAATTCAATAACAGTACATTGAGTAGGCCTACCATTATGCAAGTCTGATTGGCATTGAAAATATTGATAACTGAGTGGAAGGTTGGTGTGTTGATTGACAACCACTATTATCGTTTAGTATATGCCTGCTCCGCGCGTATAACATTAGCTTGTAAAGTTTCTTGGATTTTCCGAAACTGCAGTGCGAAATTATGCACTTGAATTGGTACATGTCTGCTCATGGAGGTGTAAAATGGCTTTGAATTGAAAAATCTTATGTTTACTAACATTCAGACTCAGAATAACACAACGGTCGTTTCTATTTTAGATGTTTAGACAAAATCTCTTTTCGCAGTAAAAGGGGATAATTATTTCGGATAACCCACATGGTCACGTGGTTACAACTTTGTTACAGCCGTGTTCGTTGGTCATATGCTTTTTCCAAAGTATGAAGAGGCCAAGCATGATTAGTCGAAAGTTTATTTTGAATATTCCAACAGTAATATAGCGTGAAATCCAACTGCGTATCAGGTTGGAGGCGGTTTGCGCCTCCAACCAATAAGTCGAATAAATGCAAACTTACAGACTACTTTCGCCGGGAAAGACTCCTGTGCCAAGAACTTCACGAATCCACTGTCTGAAATAGGGCCACTGTCAGATGGATGTTGTGATTGAGCTTCTCCATATAGGCAGCATTCTAACCCCCATAACTTTTCATTTCTCACTTCCATGTGCAATTTTCATTAGATTATGTTAACTCAAGAGATATAAGCAATATTGTCAATGGCTGCGTGAAATATGTTTTTTTAGGCTATGTGTTCTAATCATTCAAAGGAACAAATGCCTCACTGAATGAGGGCAATACTTGTATGATATACCCAGTACTCAATACATTCTTTTGAAGAATATCGAAATATAAACATTTACAACTCGGCAAGTTGACGTTTCACTCATTTTTGCTTGTACACTGTATACTATTCTAAAGGTTTGTAATATACATACACTGCCAATATAAAATGATCTTAATGGAAGGACATTTTTTTCCTTCGCCTTTTAACTAATCAATGTCCGTGAGAAGCATTTGTCGATGCTGTTTTCAAAGACCTGCACATTTGAATGGCAGCTAAGAGGCTTTTAAAGTATCCATTGATATTATACAACTAATGTGTGTATATTTGAATGTTACTAAGTAAATCATCTTTGACAGAGGAGCAAAACCATTGAAGCTCAATGAAAAGCCCTTATTTTACGACTTCAAAAAGACTATCAGGATGTTTGATGTGTCCAAACATCACCTTGATAGGAGTGAAGTGAAGAAGATTTATTTGTTTTTGTCAGTGCTTTCAGATCGTTTTTTCGAAAGTTCTTTCATTACAATACACACAAACTTTTGTAATTCTAATTTGTGAACAATTACTTCTTTGGTATTCAAAATCTTTAACATGGAAAGTTTAATGAATAGAACAAATATTAAATGATATATACATTTATTGTGACAAAATTGTGTAACTCATTATTTAGTTCATTGTAAATGAATTTACTTATAGTAAATACGGTAGCATAGTGCATTCAATGCACGTGAAGGACGTTCGTGTGTGGTCACGTGGCAGAGGTTATAAATAAGGTTGAAGAAGTTGTGTTTTCATTCGAGGTCTACGCTTTCTGTGGCGAAAATGGTTCCTATTCATTGATTTTAACAGGAGACTTGTTATCCTTTAGTGTTTGGCTATCTGTCAAGCGAGTTTCAACGTATGACTTGATTTTATCTGTATCTACGAGAATTAAAGGAGATGAATTTTAGATGGTGAGAGTGAAGACAAAACATGGTTTAGTGGTGAGGTGCGAGTTCTCAGAAGATACAATGCGTGGAGGACAATTGACTAGTGGTGTTTGTTCTTTTTCAGTAAACAAGTTAAGCAAATCTTGTTTCGATTTCTACAACAACTGTATAGCAAGTTGATTTTGGCCACACCAAACCAAAGCTTAAGAAGGCTACGGTAATACGACGATATGCTGCTTGCAGAAGAAGGTCACCTATGTACATTTGCCCGACGTCGCTAGTACATGATATAAACTTTCTATATGTTGCATTCATGAATGGAGTGATATGAATTGTCGATTATATATAATATTGTATTTGTTAAACGTAAGGTGAAGTTATGCTGAATTTGAAATATTGTGTCACATTTTCAGTTTTGAATACGGAGACACGATTACTACGGTTCCTTCATCAGTCGTTTCCCTGTAATTTATTTGCCCTTTCTTTTAATTTTCGGGTCTGCGGTACACATTACCTATGATATGAGTATGTTTAAGAAAGTAAATATTTCATGTTCGTTTGAGAGAATCGAATTAGGACATAAATGTTTAATTATACTCCCGCTACAACGTAGTCGGGCGTATATAGCTAGCAGTCAGCACGTCCGTGTGTGCGTACGTGCGTGCGTGCGTCCGGAATGTTTTTGTTCCGCTCATAACTCTGACACCAGTACAAAACTTGATATGTACAATCACCATGGTGTGAACATCTGCCTTTTGTATGTTTCATACCCTCATTTACATTTTGTATGCAAATTTTCTTTGTTCCTTTTTACATTCACAGATTTTGTTCCGCTCATAACTCGGACACTAATTTTTCAAATGTTACAAAACATATGATCACTATGATGTGTATATCTGCTCTTTGTATGTTTCATACCCTCATTTGCATAATTTATGCAAATTTTCTCAGTATTTCCATTTCGTCTTTCACACGCTTTGTTCCACTCATTACTCAACACTATTTGTTCAATTGTTTCAAAACTTGGTACATAAAATCACAATGATGTGTATATCTGCCTTTTACATGTTTCATACCCTCATTTGCATAATTTATGCAAATTTTCTCGATTTTCAACTTTATTTCTAAAGCACTCTTACAAGTGTATATCTATCTATGAAGACATACTATGAAAACACACATACTCTGCTTTCATAGTACTGCTGTGGTTTGCTGTGGAAAATTAAAAAAATTATGTCTATCTGCTATTTTGAAACTTTTCTTCTTTGACCAATTTTAAAAGAGGGGGTTATGAGTGAGCTGTGCTCACTAATTCTCTTGTTAATGATTAAATTCATAAACAAATATATGCCATTTGAAGGAAGGGCAGTGTCTGAATGGGTAAGCTGTTATATAGTCAGTGCTAGCGGTTTGTGCCTTGTACTTGTGTGAGTTTGAATGCCGTAAGGGAGTTGTCCCGGAAAATATTACCAGAATATGTACTATTGCAGATAGTGTGATATCAAATATAACAATGTTACTAGAAATTTGTGTAATTCTGAAATACATTAGTATGTAGTTTCTATTACAACTATATTGAACACATGTGATTGCTCTGGCAACGAACCAATACTTTCATAATTAGTCAATGCCAAGATAATTCGCTTCAAAATCATCTTGCCTCCTGTTGTATTTTAATCTGTTAGACTACTCAATAGTGAACAAACATATTTTTAAAAACAAATTTCTGCAATGCAAAACACAAAATCTTCATAACATGACAATTTTCTAAAACAGTATGCATCATCATTTGAACTTTTAATGTTCAAACCTCAAAGTGGTAATTTTTTAAAACTATTTTTTTTTAGTTTTGAATATATTTCTCTTCAATAAGTCTCTTGACATCTTAGACACGAATGCACTAACTCATGAGGTTGGAGACGTATTTATTATTACCAATGGCATACATTCAATACAGGGCATATAAATATTCAAAACTGCCTATAGACTATTTGATAAGAGCTTAACTTACATAACTTTGTCTGAAAGGTGTATTGATTATTGGAAGGGAATAAACCAACATGGTCCGAGTTGAATTCTGACAATTCTATTTAGGCACATTGAAGATTATTTTCGTGACTTGGTTCCATGTTGAAGACACATTTCAGGATGTATCAACAACTAAATTCCTGGTAATAAAATTTCTAGTGAACTTAGATTTACTTTGTTTGAAATTATTTAGGTTTTAGAGAATTTTAAAGTTGATAAAATTTTCTTTAAATCTTTGACTTTCTTTTTAAGTTGTAACATTTTAGTTTAAGTTCGCCTCTTAACATTTTTAGTGTTGTGATTATTGATGAAACCTTCATGGAGGTTTGACTATCAGTTTTGTCTAAAATCATTTACAAAATTCAATCTTTGAATTAAACAAAAAGATTAAATGTACATATATTATTACACTCTAGGAATTGTACTGTCGGTGCCCTGCACTGTGCAAGCGTACTTCCTATGTTCAGGTAGAGCTTGGTGTACCGAGTGCGATGTGAATGAAGCGATTTTTCCAAAGAAACAACACCAGAGGAGACCCAGGTCACGCAGTTTTGGTGTCTCTATCAGGATTCTACCCTGACCTCCGCTTTGAGAGGACAACATGCTAATCACTTCACCACCGTGCTCCAATGCACATCTCTTCTTCGTAACAAAACCACACTTGACAATGTTGTACTGGCTAAATAAGTCACTTTAATATGGATATTAATTTGAAACTCATTTTTAAACCAGTGAGTTGTTTGTTCAGTAACAATTTATTCTGAATTTCTACAAAATGAGCGCATGACAGCATTTATTTTTTGGAGAAAATGTGCATTGAGATAGAAGAAATTGAAGCTACTCACAAACAGGTTGAAGAGAGATGAATGGACGCACTGACATCCATCACACTTAAATAAGCTCTGGGATGATTGCCAGCGTTGTAAATGTCTTGTTTCAATGCAGCCACGCGGTGATGTTTTTTTATGATCTGATTATGTTTGTTCCTCACACCTTACATTGTTTACATTTAAAAACATGATTTTTAAAAAGTAGATCATATTCGACCTATTTACATGGCCCATAATACGTATGATTTCATAATTCATAAAACAACGCTGTAAGACATATGACATGATGTTGTCAATGGAATAAATTCCAAAGGACATAACCCTTGATGGCGGACGGAAGTTAGCAGCAGCTTCCTGTTTAATTCTTCGAAGGATGAAAGGAAACTATGATGGCCGAGAGGGGACATCGCTCTTTCGCCCTCTGGCAACAACGCGATAAAGCGATAAAGCGATAAGGCCGCAGGACAAAGCGATAAGGCCTCATGACAAAGCGATAAGGCCGCACGACAAAGCGATAAGGCGGCACGACAAAGCGATATTGCCGCACGACAAAGCGATAAAAACATTTCGCTATGTCGCGCAGTTATGTCGCTTTATCGCTCTTTCGCTTTAACGCTCTATCGCTCTTTCGCTCTTTTGCTTTATCGCTTTGTCGCACCACTGAACCTTTTTGGAATATTTGAGTAAAATTCGTTTGATAATGAATTTGATAATAGTTCTAAAAACGACTTACAATCTGATAAAATAATTGTCTAATTTAGAAAAATTAAAGTAGGCCTTTTGCTGTGCAAATAAATGCAATAAGGAGAAAGAAGTCACTTGGAGGAACTATATAAACATGGGATATTTCATTCCTATATAGCTAGTGCTGATCACCATTTACTGACGTTATTGTACAATTAGTTTAATATTTTATTAAATAGTTATATTTCATTTTCTTGTGTACTTTATCTATACTATGTACTAAGCTCATTTATTAAACAAATATCCAGTTGCCTTTCAATCAGTCTCAATCTCGTATTCCTTATACATTACATAACATATTAACTGACATCCAATCAATGTCATCAATCAATATATAGCCCCATACATCAATCCCATCTGTTGTATAAACAACGCATCAATGTATTTTAAAAACACCTCATGTCTTTTTATTTCCTTATTTGGTGCTGGTGGTAGTAAATGATGCCTCCACATTTGGATTTATATTTAAAGTCTATACTTGTGTAATTTTTTTTATATACGAATACCGTGTAATCATTACGCTATTTTTAATTAAATCGCAAAATAGTACATTGTTTGGAATATTTTGGTTCGTAAGTACTTATTCAATTCAAATTTACCTACAGAACGAGTTTATCCGATGATATTAGTATTATGAAAAGAACTACCCTCAATATCTGAAAATTCGTAATTAAAATCAAAGCGTTTTCACCGTTAATAAAGTCAGGTAAGGAGACACTGAGTTAGTTTCATAAATAAATGTAGGCTGATTGAACCAACCATTCAAGTGTTTTAGAGACGACTTTGTAACCTCCAATAATTATCCGAATGTAAGCTAAGCTCCATATTCTGAAGACGCGCATCCTATCATCATATTAATAAGTCATGACCATGCACAGAGTTCGCAGTTTTTATGTCCCTGTAACATTATCCCCAATATTGTAGCAAGGGTTGAACGTGGACATTGTTAATTTAGAAATGAGCAATATGTAATTATAATTCAATAGTGGTTAAGATTATTATACTATAACAGAATAACAGCATTGTGCTAATGCTTATTCTTTACAATTGAGATTAGCAGAAGAAGGTATTCAATGTTTGGCTCTAAATGTCAGAAAAAATTCTCTATGAATATGGTTTTTGGTGTATGTGGCAAAATGAAGATTTTGCCTGTATTAGTTCTTTTATAGCAGCCTTTAAGGAGAGGTGTATAACTATTGATACTCAAAAGTGGTCAGAAACTGTTTCAACACATTCTAAACTTCAAAAATTGTTCTTCGCTATGAACATTACTTGTCCATTGTAAACATCCGAATATATATAATTAGAAATACATGCTATTTAGATAGTGAACAAATATAACAAGGTCACATTTGGGATAACACTACCTTCAATAGTACAAATTCTCGTACTTTTCGGGCCGAGTCCCATGCGGGATTCGAACCCACACCCTCAGAGTAACTCTGAAATACTTTGCCAATTTTGTATTATCCCATGCACTGAGTCAGATTACCAGTTTGTATTATTTAGCCATTTCTCAATGTTTTACGAACGACTTTACCCAGATATTACATTGAAATTCCCGGATATGAAAAATCTATTCAATTGTTTAACTCTTTAGCGAAATAGATGTAAACAACTAAGATGTCCTCAACAGTCAGGAAAATGTATTTTACTACTATGCACTGTATTCAAGTGTGAAAGAGACGATTTTGTAACCTCAAATACGTATTCGAATGTCGCTGGGCTCCATGCACTGAAGGCGTACACCTCTTACCATCATACTAATGATTCATGGCGATGCGCGGAGTTCAACTTTTCAATAAATTTACCCAAAACGTGCTTTTTCATTAATTAGACCCTATAAATTATTCCTGTCGCACATTTTAATACACAATGTCACACAAATATTCTACTGTGACATAGCCTAATAGTGTCTGTATACGTTATGATGTGCACAATGTAACCCAGTAAACAAAATTATATATTTTATTTTGATAATGATAGATTATTTTATTCTTTCCTTTGATTTGTTAGTGAATGTCTAAATAATATACCAGTGTTGTTACACTAGATTTCCAAACTTGTATCTTACATTATGTTGATGAATATATATCAGAAGTTAACAATTTCAATTCTTTATTTCTGAAGTGTAGGTCATCGGCCCGTAACTACATATGTTATATATGACAAGACATGATGTGTACAGCAACAGTCATTCAATTCACATCTTTGGTACATGGCATGAAACATAAAGCTTGCGAAATTATTGAGGAGTTTACAATTCGTTGTTGACATGAGGATTTTAAATTTTGTTTTATTTGGATTTGTACAAACAGTTTCCGGCAAATGATTCAGGCGAAGCTCTTTAAATTTGGAACACCCAAGAAGGAAATGGTATTCATTCCTTAATTATAGCCGTCGTCGCATTGTTAACATAATTTATCATTTCTATCTATATTATAAAACCGACCCGTTTCAATTCTTAAATGATGCGAAAAACACGTAAATTGGGCGAATGCTGCTCTAAACATTTTAACAACAACCGCATTCAAATATAATTCCTTAGACAATGAAGCTTTAAAATAAGAGTAAGATATGGAGTTGTTGCCATTTTGAAGTGAACTATACCAATTCTGTTCATGAATACATTTTAGTCGACACAGAAATTTTGAGGAAAACGAAGTAGGCAGATAAACAAATTGTTGGTCCTAAACAAAACCAAAGCCCAAACTGTACAATAATTCTCGAAACTTCGAAGCCCAATTAACTTTATTATTTTCTATACCTTTTAACATAATATAATAACATTTTTTGGGATGCCGAGTGTCAAACATATTTAATGATTTTAAGCTATATTTGACAGCTTTTATATGTAAAAATATAGAGTAAGTAGAAGAAATCAGAGTGCGCCGATTTAAATTTATATAAACTTTGTTTTGCTCAATTAAATCTATAATAACCAGTCACATAAAGTATGTCTAAGAAAGTATTTATGTACAGGTTTAAATACACCATGTCAGCGTTTTGAATTAATCAATTAGAGTTGCAGATGTCTGTTTTAATTAGCATGGATTTCTCAATTATTCACCGTAAGTTGTTTTATAGAGAAATCTCATAATATGTTTATTCAAATTCTTAATACAAAATAAACTTGTATTAATTATATTTATGTAACAGCGACCTTTGGGGATTTAGAGTGGAATCATTTATCAAAATCATTCTTATGTTATGTGAATCCAAATATCAAGTCAAATGAAAAGAAATTGAATGAAACCAGTATTCTATTGTTATGTAAACGATTTAGGTCGACATATCAATATCGCTCTTTCGCTCTTTTGTTCTTTCACTTTATCGGTCTTTCGCTCTATCGCTCTTTCGCTTTATCGCTCTTTCGCTTTATCGCTCTTTCGCTTTATTGCTCTTTCGCTTTATCGCTCTATCACTCTTTCGCTTTATCCCTCTATCCCTCTTTCGCTTTATCCCTCTTTCGCTTTATCGCTCTTTCGCTTTATCGCTCTTTCGCTTTATTGCTCTTTCGCTTTATCGCTTTGTCGTGCGTCGTTATCGCTTTCTCGTGGGGCGTTATCGTTTTGTCGTGGGGTTTTGTCGTGCGGCGTTATCGCTTTGTGGTGTTGCTCTATTGCTTTGTCGTGCAGCCTTATCGCTTTGTCGTGCGACTATATCGCTTTATCGCTTTATCGTGTTGTTACCAGAGGGCGAAAGAGTGATGTCCCCTCTCGGCTATCATAGGAAACTTTTAGTCCTTCGTTCTTGGCAAAATGTATTGTGTGACGCTTGAAATAGATCACTATGTTATAGGATACCAATGCAAATGTAGTGAAGGTAATGTAATCAATTTGCGGAGATTTGCTCAAAATAACTACTCCTGCCAATACTGCTACTTGTAACCTTCAGTCGTCTCATTATAAAATAGTCAGTCAGTGATTAACTTGAAAAAGTCCACGCATGTATCCTGGTTTTAGAACAAACAGACTCTGAAGTATTTCTCTATAATAAATTGCTAACATTACTGTTAGATTTGAATTATTCTAACAATATGGCCTATTAATATCATAATCACTTTAAATATAAGCAGATGTTGTGTGAAGTCACTCTTCGGCCATATTCAAACCTAACAATATGTGGATGCTCCTCTTGATACTTTATAATAACTTTGTTATTATCAGCTGTATTTCTATACTAAATGTCTTTCATATTTAACTGAACTGTTTTATCTCAGGTTGACAGTAATGTGTTACGGAGTCCTAATCCATCAATCTATTAAGTCGCTGAGTTGTTCCATCTTGAGAGAGACGGCGACCAACTCCCCATTTAAATTGACTTGATAATGGATAACCAATGTTGTTCATGTGTTTTCTCTACTACTATTTTTTTAAGGAAACTTTAACGATTTACCTTTTTTATACAGTCGTCTTCTTTGTGTTCTAACGCATATTTCAAAACAATGATTTTCACAATTGACAATCCTACAGTATTCCAACTGCTAATGAGGTTATTGGGGACACATATAGAGTTATTTGATGACTGATCCGTCAGTCTATCAGAGGTAAGTGTCACTGCTGACTGTTAGTTGATGACTGATCCGTCAGTCTATCAGAGGTAAGTGTCACTGCTGACTGTTAGTTGATGACTGATCCGTCAGTCTATAAGAGGTAAGTGTCACTGCTGACTGTGGCCCCACCACTGATTAATAAACAACTTTCACCTGAAATAAACAGATGTAATTACAGTGTGCTAAATGCAGTTGATAAGAAAACAATATTTGCTGAAGAACAACCTCAAGGTGGAATGAGTAAGCATATAAGGGTTATATATTCCAAAACGCCGCAAATCGTCACAACAAAGAAGTTGTTATCTTGTGAAAATATTCTTATGAATTTCACTACTAAATACCCCTTAAACACAATCCAAACTGTGCTGTGAAATTGTTATGTGTGTGCTTAAAATATTTGTAATAATGTCTCACGCGTTTACAGGAACTGAGTGAGATGGGTTCTCTGATTATGAGGGTAGGATATTGAGACCTGAAACGATTTTATTTTCATCTATGCATGGGCTTGCAAGAATTGACATATGGACATGTGCTCTTTTATTTGGTGACATGTATTTAAATAACCAAATGGTCTTCAAATCACCACCACATATGACATGCATGTGTCAACATATTACTCCCCCACTCCCCATTTATTAATTCTAATTTGAAACTTTCATCAATTATCAAAATTTCTATATTTATAGGTCTTCGAACTCTGCTCAGGTAAATGTTTTCAAAATAGTCAAAGATTTCACCTATTAAGCTCACAAAACATGTATCGTTTCTACATATTTATTACTTATATTTTGAATGTTTGATATCCATTCATGTTCAACGAAAATACTGTACAGTTAATAAGTTACTGTGTTCAATTCAAAATGTCTAAAACGAACTTAACTGTAACGATTTCAGTTTCCAATCCTCCTCTCAGGTTGACCTGTAACGGAAACAGCATTAGGCCAGTCTGCTCAGAAACCTAACAGGATTAGTGTATATTCGTTTAGCTTTACAAGTTGGTCGTTTGACAGAGCAGTAAAATTGTTACAGCTTCAGACATGCAGACTGAACGCTTCGATAGATAGAACAGTTCCAAACAAAAGTATGAAATATGCCAAGTGTATTTATAGAATATCCATCCATACATATGTATAGCAAGTAATTCAATTGATTTGAGCAAATCATCGTACCAAGGGATGGTTTTCTGTGTAAGTATCTGTTCATGACATTTTAAATAGATTTAGTACATGTAAGCTAAATTGCTTTCTTGAAAATGTTTCGTTATAACATTTGTTTCAATCAATCCCTATTCTGGTTGATGATTTAATCTACAATCGTATATTATAGTGACGAGTCATTCAATATGTGTCATATAAATGTTCAAAGGTTCTATTTACTTGAGTAGAAAGTTGATTATGATGGATTAATTTCAAAAACAAAGTTGCAATCAATGGTAATGGCAGAAGTGTATTATGGTACCCCTACCTTTTCAAGTTACTATTATTCCTACTTTTACTTAAAACCACCTTTTTTAAATAAGAGTCACAAACAGTTTAATCTTAGCAATTACATTTCAGAGCTTATCCATCCTTAGGTGTTCAGACACTTCTCTCTTTAAGTAAAATAAAAAGGTCAAACTTTAACAGTCGGGGGTATAAGTGAGTCACGCTCACTTTTTTGCTTGTTTTTTTTACAGAGTTAATACCCTTTTTCCGTATTTTTGGACTTTGCTCATGGTATCTCCAAAGGGGACAGCTTTTCTCAGAAACTATTTTATGTATGATAACCAAATTTGGTGTGTTGCTTGATGGCATAAATACCTTGATGGAGTTCTAAAATGAGAAGCATGTAATAATTTTTTACAGAGTTATTGTCCCGTGTTCCGTATTTTTGGACTTAGTTGATCGTATCTCCAAAGGGGACAGCTTTTCTCAGAAACTGTTTAAGATAGGATAATCAAATTTGGTGTGTGGCTTGAGGGCATACATACCTTGATGGAATGAAAATGAGCAATGCACAATTATTTCTACTCGAATCATTGCCCTTGTTCCAATTTATTGGAACCGGCGGGGGATGTTGATGACTATGTCTTCTTGTTTTTCATGTTTAATCCATGGAAGTGTACGAAAATAAACGTTTCCAAAATAGTCAAAATCAGGAATTAAGGAATTAAGGCAATAAAGCTGACATAATGTTAACTGTTTCTGCATATTTATCATTAAAAATTTGAACTGTTTGATTTCCATTCAAATTCAATTAAAAGATTGTACATCAATAACTTACTGTGCTCAGTTTAAAATGTCTATAGCGTATTAAACTATAACCATTTCAGTTTCTTCAAGAGTATGCCTGCTTTCTTTCAGGTTGATCTGTAACGAAAACAGCATTAGGCCAGTCTGCACAGAAACCTAGCGGCATTAGTGTATATTCGTTTAGCTTTACAAGTAGGTCGTTTGGATTTGGAAAGCAGTAAAATTGTTACAGCTTGAGCCATAAAGACTTGACGCTTTGATAGATAGAACAGTTCCAAACAAAAGTATGAAATGTGCCAAGTGTATTTATAGAACATCCATAAACATTTATAGCAAGTAATTTAATTGATTTGAGCAAATCATCGTGCCGGGGGATAGTTTTCTTTGTAATTCTGTGCTAAGCTGTAAGCCTAATTGTTTTTAAAAAAAAATGTTTTGTTACAACACTTATTTCAATCTATACCTATTCTGGTGGTTCATTTTATCTACAATCGTACTTTATAGTGACGAGTCACTCAATATGTGTCATATAAATATTCAAAGGTTCTATTTACAAGAGTAGAAAGTTGGTAAGATGGCTGGAAAGGATAAATCAAATATATCAAGAGTCTGGGAACGTGTTGACTATGGTCATGAAATATACCAACACGACGTGATAAATTGACATTATATCCACATCCACATCTGTCTCACTACCGTCAAAAATCTCCAAACTCCAATAAAATTCCCCAGAGGGATATTGGGAATACTGACATAGATAGTATACTTTTCATGTTGTTTGCGAGAAAATACTTTAATTTCGATTTTCATCTTTGTAAGGTGGGGAGCACACTACGTCCGATTTTACTTGCGATGCGTTATGCGATGCGTTAAAAAAACGCAGACAGTGTATTTTTCATTGACCGCGCACACTACGTCCGATGCGTCAATGCGATGCGATGCGATGCGATGAAAATAGGTGCTGCACCTATTTTTGACGCATCGCAAACGAAATCGCATGAGGGATTCCCTTTTGACGTCATATTTCGCACGTGTGACAGGGGGTTTTCCTCTCAACTCACTTGGAAGAAACAACTCAAGTGGAAGATACGTAAGGTATGTGTCACGTTGCATGTCACCCAGAGGCGTAACTACCACGTAGCACAAAAAGCAAGTGCCTACACTTTGAAATTCCCCAAAAAACATGTAAAAATGTAATTTTAGGTTTTTGTCATTTTTTCTGTAATTTATTGGTGACATTCGTCAGATAGCAATAGTCTTCTACACTACTCAAATACAGACAAAATGACAAAGCTTTCCTAATATGCAATTTTTATCGCACTAGCTTAACGCATGTAGTGTGCGCGGAAAAATCGCAACGCAACGCATCGCATAACGCATCGCAAGGAAATTCGGACGTAGTGTGCTCCCACCCTAAAGAAGTCAAATCAATGGATGTATCCGTTTCTGACATGGTTACAACGTTTACCAATGTACACAGTCCTTAACTGATTGCCAACATAGACTAGTATCTTAATCAGTTAACTTTTTGTAATTTTGTGTATTTTAACCTTTATCTTGTCAATTTGGAAATTGTACGAATGAAGTAAACATCTGGAGTGCCTGCACATCCCATTTCACCAAATAAGTACCTACCATTTCAGTGTAGAACCACAATGCATAGCCACATGGCGTTGCGGGCTTTCTCCCTGCCGTAATACTAGCGGCCACGATATAAGTGAAATACTCTTGAAAGCGGGGTTAAACCCCAACTCTCCTCACCTCGCTTAATCAAACAGCAAACAGTTATGCGCCATATTTTATTGAAATGTTTTATATATTTTAATATTTGAGAAGGCAGTATGATATTGAGATTATGTTATTCAATCAGATAAAGCATTGCAGTATTCGTAACTTTCACATTCTAACTTTATCGATTCGACCAAATACCAATTTCAGGGCAGTCATTATGAATGATAAATCTAGTGCTATATCAAATGTTATTCAATAGACCTGGATGCATCAAAGTCATTTTTAAAACTGTGCAATGGTGCCTTTAGCTATACCTTAGATTTATTTTCTTTGATGTATTTAATCAAACAACCACACAACGGTATCTTCTGCTTAATGTAAGTGTAAACTATTTTAACAAGTTGTGGGGTCTATTTGAGTGACTTTATTAATGCATTAATGACACAATATGGAGATGGATTTGAAACTCAGTTTTATTCTGGTTAATCGTTTGTCGAAGTAATGTTATTCATCATGTCAGAAGGGGTAGGCTGTATTTGCTTTTGAAGAAAGTTAGCATTGAGATCAAAGGAAGGTGTAAAGGTTTTGAAGTTAATCACAACATGTTTTAAGAGAGATGGATGAAAGTGTTGTAAACAATCATAATAACATTCTATGTTTGTCAGGCACTTGTGATCCAGTGCCATAAATGTCCGACTTCAAATGTCATCTTGGTGACGGATTTACTAATTGCAGTGTCCATTCCTTGCAGTTTGTGTTCTCAAATAGGATGTTTCAAACGACGATCACAATAGAAGAAAATACATTTTACAGATTCCATAAAATGGCTGAAGGTCGATATCATATTAATACAAGTTCTTGAAGCATAAAATATCATACTGACAAGTTATCAGTCAAATTAAGTTTTATTAGTGATTATATCATTGTAAATTTTCTTTTTATTTCTGCATAGAGGAATACTAACTTATTTTTATTCTTTAAATCAGAGAAATAGACCCATGGGCTCTGTAGCTCATAGAACAGGACTGATTATTATCTAAGGTTGAATATCTAAGGAATCGGGGATGTAGCTCAGTTTGTAGGTTGGTAGAGTGTCCCTTGTCCTTGACACTCAGCATTATAAGGACAGAACAACGTTTGAACTGGCGCTGCACTGTGGCTGTCGGGTGCTATTTGCACACAATGAATTTCCAATGTATGTATGTATTGCGGACAATAAAGAGTTATTAGGTCTTCAAGACATGAAGACTTCAATTTTTTTTTAAAAAGATGGGCCATTACAATGCAAGCAAAAAAGTAAATCATGACGAATTCGTAGATCACGTGGTTTTCCCGCCATTTTGATTTAAAATACAATTTATGATCTTTTGATATTTTCTCAGTACATTATAACATGTTATGAATGGAAGTTTTGACAGAACACTGTTTGTGACATTCCTCGATCAAACATGGAGCTTAGGGTCAAGCAGAAGTCTTGAAGAACTAAGTGTTGACGCGTCAATCCTAGTTATTATTATTATTATTATTATTATTATTATTTACCAGTCAAATTGAGCTTATACATGGTCATAGGATGACTAACTAACAATTTTCTTTTATTTCTTTATTTTATTTCTGCATAGAGTAAAACATTGTTAACAAGCATAAGAGTTTTTAAGTCGTGACCCCTGTGACGTATATCTGTGGTCACATGTCTGTAGAATCCCCATTGGTCAAGGAGTATGTACACAACATTTCAGCTTTCAGCTATTCGTACTAAAGAGGAAGATGAAAATAGTTTTCAGGTCATGACTCCTGTGACCCATATTTGCGGCCACAGGGTCATCAAATATTCACTTTAGAATTATCATTTGCCAAGGAGTCCTGTTCCTGTTGAACTGTTACACACAATGTTCATCCTGATGATTTATTTGTCTTAACACAGACTTTGTTGATTATCAAATTACCTCGACATAAATTGCCTAAATGTCGATGAAAGAATGCTATATAGACAAGAGAATCAACATACCCCTGCTTTTAACATTGGTCAAAGAAAAAAGGTTTCAAAATAGCAAAGGGCATCAATGTTTAGTCTCTTGTATGAACACACAGCAGTAATTATGAAAGCAGAGTATGTATGTCTTCATAGTAAGTATGTCTTCATAGACACACTTGTAAGAGTGCTTTAGAAGTAAAAGTCGAACAATTTAGAAAATGTGCATTAAATATGCAAATGAGGGTATGAAATATTCAAATATGCAAATGAGGGTATGAAATGTACCAATGACAGATGTATACATCATAGTGATTATATGTACAATGTTTTGTAACATTTGAACCATTAGTGTCTGAATCAAAGTCGAAAACTGAGAAATCTGCATAAATTACGCAAATGAGAGTATGAAACATACAATTTAAGGCAGATGTACACATCATGGTGATTGTACATATCAAGTTTCGTAAAATTTTAACAACTGCTTTCATAATTATGAGAGGAACAAAAACCGGACGGACGGACGGACCCCTGATCGCTATATACCCCTGAGTACTTCGTAGCGGGGGTATAAAAAGGCTATATACCCCTCTTGGTGTTTGCCTATATAAAAAAACGTTTAACATTTAAATGAACCGTCAACTTTATACTGAAGATCACGTAGTGTCATGTCATTTTAAACTTATAAAACCTACTAAAATTGATCATTTATAAAAACATTAATACAGTTTCTCATGATGTGAAGCTATTTAGAAAATAAAAAGGAAACAAAATTAATGTTAACTATGTTAAGTAAACCTTTTCAATTTTTATATTTATTTGTGAATCAAACTCACATTTAAATGACACTTTTACCATATTATGTTTAAGAACAATTAACCATTTCAATCATATAAAACATTTCATTTTGTTCAAAAAAGTTATCTAGATGTTTATAATATTAAACTGTTTAATTGTAACTTGATTGCTTTGACTGTTTTCCCTTGTTAAGGTGAGAAAAAACAATCAATTTATTTCAATGATTTTGTTAGCAGAACGGGTAATAGTCGATGTTATAAATAAAAGACTTTCTAGTTGAAGAAATTATCATTGATTGAGTTGATGGTTGAAAATATATATTTAATCCATTGGGGCATTTTTCTCTTTTCGGAACAACATGATTGGTTTCAAATGACACAATTACCTAGTAGTAATCCTTCATTACCACTGCCTGTTATTTTCAATATCGTACATACGGGTCCTTTAAGTTCACAACACATGCATGAAGTCAATGTATTCGGTATTGGATAAAGCTATTACACATGCCATCCTATCGCTTACCAAAGAAGTGTTATAATATGATGATTTTATACGATAGAAATGGACATACAAACTGGGTGACAGATGTAAAAAAAACTATTATTCTCAACTGGATTTGGAAATGTTTGGCAGAGCCAGGAAACTGGAATATATCCGAAATTCATAAACTCTTTTACCCAGAGATTTAAAGATATATACCTTCAAAATTGGCTGGCAAAATTATCTATCTCAAGTAAATGTGACACCTATCTAATGTTTAAAAGCAATATCCATACCGAACGCTATCTATCTTGTTTAAATGTTAAAAAATAAAGAAATAGTCTTGCACGATTCCGATGCTCATCTCACGAACTCCTAATCGAGAAAGGTAGATATGTAAATATGGCACGAGAGCAAAGGACTTGTCAATTATGTCACTCAAATGTAGTTGAAGATGAATATCATTTCCTCTTGATTTGCCCTTGTTACAATAACATTCGAAGTAAATATATAAAAGAAAAATATTATACTTATCCAAACAAAAGTACGTTTGCGCAACTTTTAAACAGCTCAAATACTAAAGAAATTGAAAACCTGTCCATGTATATTTTCTACGCTTTTGTACAGAGAAAACAGATTGTTTCATAAATAATTTATGTTGAAGCAATATTATGTATAATGTACTATAGGCCTGAGGCCTCTTGAGTACCAAATAAAGATTGATTGAAGTCAATGTAATAAATCCAAATGGCGAATAGCTGGAACATTTAACACTAACATATGGGACTCTGGAAATAGATCAGTTTATTTACAGCATATCTGCACAACCTTAGCACAGGTAATGCAATCAATTCGCTCAAAATAAATGTCCCTGTCAATACCACTATCGATTAACCTAAGTCTTCCTATTGTAAAATAATTGAGTTCAACAGTGATGAACTTGAAAACCCCCAATGTTTGTTAACTGTAGAACGAATAAATCCTCAAGGGTTTCTCTTCCCAGTGATTGAAATTGAACGAATAAACACTATTAATACACGTAAAGTATAAAATTGAATTACTGATTGATGAATTACATGTATGCAAAAGCTACCACTAACCGACCAACGAAAGGAGATTTCTTACAGTTCTTGCCAACAATTTGTTATTTCATGCTCGACACATCATTTCAGAAAACTTGAATGATTTACGCTCTTGCAAGTAAACCTCGTTGATACTGGTCACAAACCAATTTAAAACTTCAGTTAACACAAGTGAACACCTTCCAATTTTCCGCTTGCTGCCATAGAGGTGGCTAAGGACAACTATGGAGATAGTTAATTTAAGTTCAGTTTCAGTTTAATATACTTTCATTTTAACGGTTAAACATCTATTTAAGTTTCGAGTATGCCTCAAAAATATTTTCCAAATCGGTCTGTAACGAAATAGACAAAGGTCAATATCCAGAGGAACATCACAGCAAGGTCTACATTCATTAAGCTTACAATTTGGACGTTTGAAAACGGAGTAACACTGTTATTCGTTAGGTGGGTAATCAACCTTGAGCCTGTTGACTGAGTGTTCCATTGATATAATACCTAAGAATAAGATATTTGTCCAGCGTAGACACCCATACACATTTACAGCAAAGAATCTAATCAATTTGCGGTAATCACGGTACTAGGGCATGTTCCCTTTGTCAATCGGTGCGTTAATGTCATGCTTTAGATAGATCTACTTAAATGACAGGCTCTGTAAGCTGAATTACTTTTCCCAGAGTGTTTGTTGGAGCATTTATGCCCATCAATAAATATTCGGGTAGATGATTTGATCTAAAATCGTACTTTATTGTGAAGAAAGAATGTTCTGTCATATAAAATGCTTACATTTCCTCTAAATTTATTTACTTGAGTAGAAATTCAATGACTTGTCCTGAGTTTAGTGTATCAACAGTTCAATGGCGTGCTGTTCATATTAATAAGAACTATACAGACATGGGAAGATGAACTGATTGTTAATGTTTTAGAATAAAAAAGTAATAGCAATAACCTCCTCTTCGGTATGACGAGATCACAGGAACTCGATTTTGTAATTATAACGTAGGCCAAGTTTTACACATTTGGGTTTATATTTCATTTTTTTTGGACAAATCATTCAATGATTTTTACCATGACCTACATTAACGAAATATGTATTATAGACGCGTTTCAAATGAAATCTAGACACTCTTGCATACAAAGTACACACTCTAACTATGGGAAATATAAATAAAAACAACTTTTTAAAGAAAATCCAAAGCTATGGATATAATTGATAAATTGCTATGGATATAAATTGATAAATTGCAATTGTAATGGAAATGATTTATCAAGGTAAACAAACATTGAAACTGAATTTGCCAATTGCAAGGATTGAAGTAATGTCCCAAATGTTACACTGTCGGCCAAAAGAAACGCCTACTTGATTTTTCTTGATTCGCGTCAATAACATTCATGAAAACCACGCCAAATGAAGACCCCTATTTCTGGTTGGTTCACTAGCGCACTGTAACCACGAATATATGTAGCGTCATCACCACTTCAATGCGAAAATGTGCCTGTATTGTTGCACGTGGTTGTATGAAAGTCTGTTTCAAATGTTTTCTGACCAAGCAATTCTTTTATGACGTGACAACTTCTGAATTTGATTACTCGTATTATGCAGAAATGGTGCAACTTCATAATGCTATGCATATGCTAAACTGCTCATTATAGTTTTTACGAAATCTGATAAGATATCTGGTAGGCCTTTCTTTTGGCCGACAGTGTAAATTTCTAGTTCATCCTCAACTTGCGTTGTCTAGGTCGGTTCGTTTACACTGTTTTGCATGGTATAAACATAAAAATGACTCTTCCGAAGAGAACGAAAGTATGTTATGTCAGACAAGGTTATACATTGTTCATTCATTGTTACTCATAAACTATAGGAAGTGTCATCCATATTACATCTATATTGATTCCCAACGAATAATGCCAAAGTCAGCAATACAACCAGTCATGCATTGCCCTGTGCCAACCAAATAACGTTCTGACACATCTGATAGTGCAAATATCTGCTCAAATATGGAAAAATAGAAAAATAAGGAAATAAATATATCACACATATTTTGTATTTACAATATTTTCAATATGTATTTTATATTGCTATCCAAACTATGCTGCCAGGTTAAGGAAAACAATCGAATAAACCAATGATTAAAAAAATAAAATAAAATGTCATTTTAAATTATCTTGATGACTGGATTAGCAATCAATTTACATTTACGCGTCATGATCACTTCTGAATTTTCAGCGGAAGCCGGAGTGACAAAAATAGCGTCGATTGCTAGAAAAAGATGCATTTAAGCATGTAAATTACTTCTTGGGTATCGAGCCCAAAGGCTTGGGAAATGAATGCTTTATTGGTTACCCCGTGGAGCTGCTTCACAAGTGAAGAGGAAATTGACACAATTTGCTTAATAACATGTCAACACAACATGTCTTCTGTTCTTTCAATGACTAGGAGATAAGGTATCGAACATGTCTATGTCACTATAATTGAATCTCAACCTTCCTTCAATTGAATGATTGATTTTGGCAATGATGGACGTAAATAGTATGTTGTCTTTTATTTCTGAAATGCCAACTACCTTATGAAAACATACAAAATAACGCCCTGTTAGAATGTTTTTCGAATTTAATATAATATTTTAACAATGAAATAAAATTTAAAAAAACACCCCCCCCCCCCCCTACACACACACACGATAGATATACAGTGTGTTTCTGATTGTTAGAACATATAATCTGATATTTTGTTTACCTCTTAAATGTTAACAAGTAGTTATTGTGAACTTCTACCAAGCAATTGTTAATATATTTCTAGTTGAGTTTCAAAGTTTACATCTATGGTTAAGTGAATAAATCGTGACCTTGTCAAAATAGACCCTGACTTAAAATGAAATATAAGCCAAGCATTTTTGAGAACAGATAATTCACAATTTGTTTTTACTTTTCATATCATGTTACTTTTTCCGTTTATATATTTTATTTATGAATTAATGATCTAATCAATTAATGTAAAAGTTCACGAAATTTAACTATCACTATCCAAATTCTGCATCATCTGCATCCTCGACCTCCACCTATAATAGAATTAGATCTGCACAGAAACATGAGAGAAGCTTTAAATTCATCATAGACCAAGCAAGTTGATCTCCCCGAAAGGAATAAAACTGTTATTTGTTAGTAGGGTTTGCAGACTGAGCGCTTCAATAAATTGGTAGTTCACAGAAATAGATCGAGAACAATGTCCAGCTAATAGAACATCCACACACATTTACAGCAGATATAATCTGATCAATATGAGCAAATCACTGTACAAAGGGATGGTTCTCTTTGTAAGATGTTTAGATAGATGGGAGCCGACTTGCTTAATAGCTTTCTTGAAGTTGTTTTCTTTTTATTTGTACTTAAACTTGATTATATTATCGAATACTATACACGAACTCAACAAATAAATATTCAAACTTATGAATTAAAAGAAGAGACCATGATATCAACTTTTCCCAAATCGATCTTCAGGTTTGTACTGGCTCATCAAGGGTTAACTCCTTCCTTAGAATTACCCAGAGTGAGTATGGTATTTAGCTTTTGTCTACTTAAACCAGTAACAGATTGTTCATGTGTTTCGACAAGAAATTAAAGTGAAAAATATTTCATGTACTGTATGATATATCATATACCATTAAATCCGTTCATTTGATCTTATTTTGAATTAAAACTGACAAAATGGCATCAACATCTTTCCATGGAATCGGCAAACAATATAATTCATATGCACATCTAATCTTCAAAAGGCACAACTAGGGAACAAGGTTGCCATGTGTATACAGCTCGGTGAAAACAACATTTATAGTGTGGATATATGCTCTGGACAAGATTTTGGTATGGATGGAAAGACGGAATGAACATTGTAAGGCGAGTTTGCTGGTGATGATCAAGGGCGAACTCTTCAGGTTTAACGGCTCTTATTCACTTAAAGCAAACATACATTGTATGTACGCCACCAAGATGATTGAACGCATGTTTATCTGGATTCATTGAAGACAAAAGTTACACTTTATTTCCATGAAAACTGCAGCTCAAATGTCTCGTAAATCATTGAGTTTTGTCAGTTATCTTTGACAGAATGAAGGGTCATTTATCTCCTTAGGTTTCACAACATCAATATTATTGAGATGTTTATTTTAAAAAAGAAAGTAAAAACTGTAGATTCCATTAAACGAAGCTGATTTCTGAAGTGCTTTCACACATTTCCTGAAATGAAAACTGCCGTTAATAATAATACTTTACTGCTTTTCAATCATAAAGGGTTAACACAAAATAGATGGCGATGAAACCCCTTTTGAAAAACAACGCTTTATATACACTTATCTTGCACTGGTTGTGAAATAATAGTTCAGATGTGTATCCACTCTGTCGAAAATGAATAATGGCCTTTAAAATTATTTGAAGAGTTAGAAGAAGTTGACTGATTAATGAGTTTCATAAAATGGTTCCATAACGGCATTTTAACGAAAAGAGCTATTAAGGGCATATGAAGGACGTCACAAAAACTCGACATTTAGGATATCATGCTGCGATCTCAAATAGGCAATGCCTGTTTTTCGTGAGTGAGTTGTTGTTTAATGCCACGTGGCCAGTATTGCAGCCATTAGTGGCGATACATTTTTAAATAACATTAAATAAAATAATATGAAAAAGCAAAAAAAGTGACAATAAGGCCATACAATTAAATTATCACTGTGTTAATTAAAAGTTGATTGTTAGAAAACCAATTTTTAATTTATTGAAGAATGTACTGTTTTGAGAAAATCTAAAACTCGATGTTACTAGAATTTGAAGGTTCAGATATTCGCAAAAGATGTGCTCCTGATATGCGCAGGATCCCAATACTCAGACAAATGTGCTTAAGAGTGGACACTGGCAGGAAAAACACATCGGGAGTTGATAGTTGGTGTTGGAGATTTGCTGGTTTTTTAATCTGTTTATTGAACTTTAGTAGGAAATGTGGGGTAAAGGTACCTAAAGATGGATAATAGAACTGGGCCTGTAATAGGGGCCCTGTTATATTGTATCAATGATTACTCCCTACTGGAATTTTTTTTCTATTTAAATGTTCCCTCCATTAAACTACCACACTACAATTTGGTTTATGTCAAATGGTGTTGAGTTTGTCTAATTCTCAGAAATCAGAGATTATGACGTGCATTGGCGAATCTGGTCAAGCAAACACATAAAATAAAGAGTCGGATCTCCAATAAGCGCTAGATGGAAAGGCCCCCTGAATATTAATAAGGGTCCGGACGCAAATTAGAGGAAAAACGGTACTTAATGCTTGTGGTTTAATTGTATTTTATTGTATTAACGTACTAATTGTATTTAAGTTGACCATATAGATAAAACACACAATGAAAGTTTACTCCAATTAACTGAAGAAACGTCTTCTGTGTATAGGTGACATATAGATATGGGTATCTTAATATACGGTATAATATACATGTAGGTAGAAATCAAGATTTAATGCTCAATAGCAGTTCATTTTATATATTTAAGCTCAATGATGTTTCTTATCATTTAGTGTAAAACTAAGTCGTATATTAAAGTATTTTACTCTGAGTAATCATACAAGGAGATATTAAACATATTTAAGATTCATTTATTGCCATTTATAGACCTCTCCTCAGGATCTGTAATGTCTTTGTTTCGCTCTCTAGAACTGATTTTTATACTATCAGAAGAATATCCAACTAAGATTTAATGAGCTTTTTTAAAATTATTTGACTGTAAATAAAGGGGGCGGGATAGCGCAGTGGTTAGCGCGTTCGGCTTCGGATCAAGAGGTCCGGGGTTCGAATCCCGCCAGGGGCACGGCAACTTTGTCTGCAGTAGAGAACTGTTCTACACGCAGTAAGGTTTGGGTGCAATGCTACACTGAATTTCAGCGTAGTACCACCCATGGTTCGCTAGTTCCAGCCGCTGCTCGCAGGTTTCACCGCAATGCATAGCCACATGGCGTTGCGGGCTTTCTCCCTGCCATAATACTAGCAGCCGTGATATAAGTGAAATAATCTTGAAAGCGGCGTTAAACCCCAACTCACCTCACCTCACCTGTAAATAAAAACACTGGAATATGAAGAATATTTATTTTGAAATATTATATATTGTTATAACTAATGACATTGATGTTTACATTTTAGAAACAGGAGAGTTAACAATTCATTAGTTCGAGAGAACAGGGATTCGAATTCCGCCATAGTTTCGACAACTGTTTTGCTGTAGAGAATGTTCAACATGCAGTAAGGTTTTGGTACAATGCTACAATGAATTTCAGCTATGGTTCGTTACTCCAAGTAAATTATTGCAGTTTCACCGCACTGCAAGCGACAGTCGTCTTTCTCCCTACAATAATACTAACAGCCCGGATTTTTGTTACTCTTTATACGAGCAATTATCCCTAAATCAATTCACCTCATTAAAACTGAAGAAAACCCCAAATATTCTAACCCTTCTTAGGAAGAATACATAGATATGATAAAAAGACGACCGTTGAACGATTCCCAAAATTAATGATGTTTTACAGATAAAACGATCTGAAACAATCTGCAATTAATAACGTGAAGGATGGTATCTTGTACCTATCATGAAATACTACAATGATTTGAAAAATGCAACGCGAAACTACCTTTGACAATTTGTTGTATTTACTAACATTAACACAATATCAATGTTAGGTTTTGCAGGTTTTCTTAGTTTTCTTTGTCTCTAATTTGTCTCTAACCACTGCAAGTGAATTGCTAAAGTGTTAGGCTTTATGGGTATTTATGACAATAAACAGAGATTTCGTCATTCTAGAGGTAAGCATCATAAACGTTTTAGCATATTATCTTATTTGCTAGAATGACCAGCATAGTAGAAAGTAGAAATAGTAGAAGACTATAATGACACATGCATTATTGAATATCAGCAAGGACTAAACTAATTTGATCATTTCGATCAAAATTATTGGACGTGCCAATGTAATTAACACTTAACCTAGATCTTCCTTCTTGATGTAATTAGGTAGGGCAGTGGCTAACCAGAGATGAATGCAAAGTATAGTCTTTGGACGAATATAGAAGATAAGGGAATAGTCGCCAGTATGCATTGGAAGTGGTATGTTTTACAAACTTTTCCTGTGAAATGGATTAAGGATTACATCATGAGATAGGCATACCAAAGATGAACTTATGAATAAGCTACACCAACAAGTTCGAAGTGTAAAGCTAAATATTCCTCGTTTCTCAAGTATGGGATTCAAAATTTTAAAAAGTGGAATATTTAGGGATGAGCTGAGGAAGTTTGCATACATCTGACTAAAAAAGAAAATACAACTCAAATGCATTTTACTATTTCACTTTCATTGGAGATCTTGAACTTTGTTATGCGGATATAAATAATCTTTTGTGTTCTTGTATCATGCCATAATCGATTGTATCTCATTTTTTAAAATAATATTGAATTAGTCGAAACCAACTTACTTACTTTCTTTTGTACTTCAGTTTACATTATGTTTCTTCAACAATTTCTTGGACGGTTTCTACATTTTGTTAAGGTTTGTTAAAAGGTTGTTTTAAAAGATTCATGTGAAAAACTTGTTGTTGTAGGTTTACTTTTATTAACATCTCAAAATAAGCACACTAGCTGTTAAAAAGATGTAGGTGTATCAGAATAGTGTAGGCATATCAGCTAATGCACCCACAACTTGAACAAAGGAAACCACTGCAAAGAGACCGGATGAAACTTCTAAACCTAATACATATACATTTTGGGTGGAAGCACATCAGACGCCTTTCTATTCTTCGGGGGATTTTCTTTTCAAAACACAGTTTTTTTTCAGTTAAAAAACTTAGAGTCAGCTGTATTCTTTCGTGAACATATTTATGTGTGAAAGTGTTTTCAATACATTAGTTTCCAAAAGTCCTTTGCTGATAAACATATGTCACAACTATTTGTAGTTCGATACTCACTATATACTTCTTCGTGATGATTTGATCAAGCTGAAGCATCAAGTTTAATACATACACTGCTAGATTAAGATAAGTTGACACTCTTCAAAATGATCTTGTGTGTTCTCTGTCAATGAATAAAGTATCTTTTCTAAATAAAACGTTCTCCTTTAATATATTGGCGGTTCAAAATAAACTATAATGTCTGTAGAAAACTTAAATTTTTGAAAGCTTACCATCTTATGATACACAACATTCCACTTTAACTTCAGCTGCAACGAGAGCGATCTAAGATTATGAGAACGATGCATGATAAATAGTCCTTCTCTTTGCTCTGTTGAATGGAAACGTTTATCAACGTGACACAAGGTAGTGATGAATGGGACTTTCTACTTGTGATATTCATCAGAAAAGGGGAGAAAACTTACGGATGCCAGCTCATTGCTCTGACGCTGATACTTTCAGTTGGCTATTCGGCATATGATGTCAGCTTTCTCTTTCAGCTCCTCTTTGAAAGTTTAAATACGTCTACAACTATCATACTGTAATAAAAACGAAGGAAAAGCTTTTTGAATATTTCACATGTTATGCAAAAGATACATGAAAAATAAGTCAGTCATCTACATGCATTAAATGTAATCTTAACACAGTCTGATGTGTAATATTCTTGCCTTCAATTATGTCTACCATTGTGAGTAATCAACACTGACAGAGATTGCTCTGTACAGACTAAGTGATATCCAGACACGTCCAATTCCGATCTTCATCTGTTTTGATTAGAGTTGAGTTGAGGTGAGTTGGGTTTAACGCCGCTTTCAAGAGTATATGACTTATATCACTGCTGCTAGTATTATGGCAGGGAGAAAGCCCGCAACGCCATGTGGCTATACATTGCAGGAAACTTGGGGGCATCTCTACTGCAGACAAAATTGCCGTGCCTCTGGCGGGATTCGAACCCTGTGTTTTGATTAGACACATGTTCTCAACTTAAACATCAATTGCAGTATAAGCTGTTCTACTTACATGGAATTGACTTTTGGTTATCATTTTTTTCGTTGTCAGTCAATATTACGCATTCGAAATTTAGGGTTATGATTGATTAACTGGATTGACGTAATATCGATTCATGAGTTGCCCTTTTTACTTTCATCTCTTGATATTATCATAATGGTAAGCATAACTCTGGAATGTCCTACCTTTTAGGCAACGATTGGCATTTCATTATAACATATTCGTTTATTATGGGTTTTGTTATGTCAAAGCATGTAACATTCAAGACACAACATTACCAACTTCTTTTCAAGCATTGAATTACATAAATTCGAAAGTAACACACAAATTCAACATGTACATAGACATTGACAATATTGTGTGTTTTCTACATGAGTGCATTGTATCAGCTTCAGTAGTACATTTTGAATAAACACAGGTAATACTCATTTTGCAATTTACATGCACCATTGGTTTTAGCAATGACAAATTAGTTTGCATTTATTCATATTACTCACCCATTCACCCACAACAGAAAAGCAACATAAATGAATGCTTCATTGGTAACATGTTAACGTTCTTTACATTATATTCAACGTGAGAAGAAATTGGATCAGTGTATTTATGAAGTGTCAACACAATATTTCTTTTGTTAATTCAATCAATTTGATAAAAACCTATCGAACCTGCTGATGTTGGTATAATTAAATCCCAGTTTCCCTCAAGTGAAATGATTGATTTTGGCTGTGTTTACCCCGAGGGTAATACGATTCAGATACAATGTTATGTCAAACCTAGAGAAGAAAATGACTTATTGGCCTTAATATGTGAGGAGTATGATAAATAACTATGGAAGATGAAATTCACTTCATTTTGAATTGTCCATTCTATACTATTAGCAGATCCCAAAATATTTTCAGCATTATCCTACATGAGAAATACCAAAGCAACTTAAGTCTTCAAAAATGTCAATATATTAAAAGGACAAGCTATTTGAAATAACATCTATATTTAAAATGATGTTAATGTTTTGTCATGACGTATCTTCTATTTGTTATCATAACCAGGCCTATCATACAAACGGCACACAAATCTTCAAAACTGTACTAATATACCCGTAATCAGTTCACAAATCCCCACAATAGTACGACAAACCTTCCTAAACTGAATTCATATCCTCATGTCATATCCTCGAAAACTCATTTCATATCCTCTAGAACGGGCTACAAATCGCTTGAAAGGGACATTTTGGCCACAACCCGGACCACAAATCAACGGAACGGTCAACAAATCGCCTAGCAAAATGGCAGCTCGGCAACAAGACAAAGTAAAAGGAAGTGTTGTTTTCTTATACTACGACTCTTATCTTCTATATAAGTACATCGATATATAGCGCACAAACTCCTAAATGTATTAAACTTCAGATCTATGTCCTTACATTTCATTCTAAGGCTTTCGAGAGTGTATACATGTATCACATCCCCATAAGCACACACTTTTTTCTTAAAATACTATTTTTACATCTTGAGCTTTAATTAAAATTACATTGGAAATAGACCTCTTTCATTAATTTAGTATACGGGTAATTGACTCTGATTGAAATTAGCAAAACCGGTTGAATTAGTGTTAAAGTAATGTTTGATTTGATGCACTTAGTCAAAAGTCAAAAAGACTTAGTTGGGAAGACACAACTTTGACAATGGAATATTCAGACTATGTGGCTCCATTCACATCACGAAAATAGGTTTCTTTTTAGTAACTATTCCATGGCCAAAGAACGTCATTGCTGGAGGCAGGTATTAAAGGTATTGTAATGTTCTTCTTTTAGTGAGTAACACAAACCAACACTAAAATGAAAGTTTGATTGTAAATAATTGAAGTAAAGACGACGTGCAGTTTTTTTTATGAAATATAACATTAATTCATATTTACACACAGAGATTTAGTAACTATGAAAGCCCAAAGCCGCGACTGTCGGAGGCGATTGTAGACTAATACACCAACCATGTATATATGGTATATATCCTTAAATCACAACGCATAAGGTTATTATATTGCCTTGTCAACAGTAGGATTAATGAATAGTTATAAGTCATTGGTAAAGCATGTTAATGTTTCTATGCAAATGGACATCGAAGTGGTAATCTAGATAGGTAGATTATGCTTCAAGAAAATTGTGAGGTTCTTTGTAAGCACTCACTATTATTAGAATGTATAAACAGATGAAACTTTCATGTTTTGGATGTGTGTAATAGTATCTAAATAACAACTATTTCCTACTTTCTTTATAGTAAGGTCAGACAAATAAAAACGGCTGATAGGGTTTTCATAGATTTTCATCTGGATTTAATTAAATTTGATACATTTCAGTAGATCAGTATTTAACTTTTTATCGTATTGATATTGTAAGTTATAACAATTCAGTGGAGGGTGACATCGTAATTTATCAGACCAACGTTAGTGTTCATCCAACGCGCCGTAGACGAGTTGAATAAACACTAACAAGGGTCTGATAAATTGCGATGTCAACCAAACAAACTAAATGTTATAACGCATTTATGTCTCAAAATATCATTAAAAAACAGAAAGACAGTTTTTGACAGAAAACAGCTGATCGATCGACAAACTATGACCATGAACTTGTGTCACGTGACATGTAATGATTGACGTGGATGCATGCTTTATTCATGTTAAATGATATAAAACATTTATCACCCTCGGGAAGATTTGTCAACCCGTCTGACGGTGTTTATGGTCACGTGGACCAATCAGGGATCGACATTCTTACATGAGGTAGGATAATGCTGGATATCTAGTGTATGGCTCATGTATCTAGAATTATAAGTACGTACAAGGTCTCTATTCGGAATGAGTTGCGAAATTTAAAGCAATGGTTCCAGAATTTTGAGGATACATGAAATGAGATCTGAACTGAAAATCTTTACACCGTTTTTTTAAACATTGCATGAGCCATGGTATTTCCCAACAGTCAGGAAAGGAGAGCCAGATACATGAAAAACCCATCTCCATTAATAAACTACGTGCATATGACACCCAATTGACACCACACTGGTCATATATAAATATGGTCAAATATATACGTATTTGAAAATAGTTAGCATACTCATGGTAAAAATGGTTGACACCCCCTAATGGTTATAGGAATGAAATGTTATATAAACAACGTAACGTGTCATTTTCGATTGTTTTGGGGGTAACGCATGTAACTGCATAATGTCTTTTTGTGAATAGTGTCCTTGAGCATTTGCTATTTCTCCACTTGTACTTTAAAACACCAAAGAAAAGGAAATATCATAAAAATGAAATTTAGTCAAAATAGTTCATTCCTTGTGTCTTGAGATCTTGGCAGTGGTACATTGTTTGAGAGTTCTCATTTCGGTTATAATAAATAAGTAAAATATTCATCCGAAAAAAAAATGTTCTACTGAATCCAAATATACCCAAAATCAGACAAAAACAGAAAATGGATTTTAGCAAATTAAATGCATGGACAATTAATATTGTTCGATATTATGATATTCATATATAAGTAAATTGCACAGACACATGATGTATATTATAGACTACTTGCCATGTATGTATTGTTTGCGAATGAGACACCATCTACGATTTTGGGTATATTTGAATTCAGTAGAATTTTGTTTTCAAATGCAACTTTCACTTATTTATTATATCTGAAATGAGAATAATCAAACATTGTAACAATGTACCACTGCCAAGATCTCAAGACACAAGGAATGAACTCTTTTGACTAAATTTCATTTTTATGATGTTTCCCTTTCTTTGGTGATTTTAAGTACAAGTGGAGAAATAGCAAATGCTCAAGGACACTATTCACAAAAAGACATCCAGTAGTTACATGTTTTACCCAAAAAATAATCGAAACTGATACGTAACGTTGTTTATATAACATTTCATTCCTATAACTATTTGGGGGTGTCAACCATTTTTACCATGAGTATATATAGCCTCGACCTTCCAACGCCACTACATATAGCCGAGTTGGATACACATTTACTGACTTCAAGACATGTACTTTTTAAATATTTCCTCTATAAGAATATCCCCATCTTCTGATCAATATACAAGTATTTGCGCAAGTGTGGTGTCAAATATCTGGGTAATGATATTCAGTGGGATTTAAGGGTACTTGCTAATAAATTCTTTGAGTATTAATGAAGGCAGTATGCTCTTGAGATATGAAAAAGGAGGTATTGCATCAAATCCCATGTACATGATTTATGTACATCCACAATAATTTGATGACAAGCATCCTGTAATGAATGATAAAGGTGAAGAATGTATTGCATTTTGTATTTTCTAATCACAAGTATTAAGTCATGTGCCCATTGACTAATTGAATGCTAATTTTTATCCTAAATTACATGTTCTGCGTCAGTTTGGTTTGATTTGATCTTATTTATCATGTTATTGCAACAACTATTGTAGTATCCGACTAAAACAAATTATGTAGTTTATTTTAGAATTAAGAATATTAAGATATGGCATATAGAGTTAAACCACATCTTTAAAGCTTTTGGTATCTCCTAACAGTTGAAGAATTTCAGGAATTTTTGGAATTTCCTGAATTTTTTTTTGAAAATTCACATATTACATTATGGTCACCCTGCTCGTCTTGAGTAAGGTTGTATAAACAATTTCCTTTATCATAAATTTGTAAGTCATAAATAAGATAGATGAACATTTATAGTACTATTTATTCATTCATTTCACTAAAATAAAAATCTGATATTCCATTTCCCACTTGTACCCATGATAAGATTGTTAAGTTAGAGTTTTAAAAGTGTCAACGTAATGATTATTATTTTGATCTGTTGTTTATACGTATTATAGTGACATCGACATTGTAAATTTAATAATAGCACCTTGACATGTAACCTACAACTCAAGGTGCTATTATTAAATTTCTTTATTAAAGAGCTTTCTCAGACTGCACAAACTTGCTTACATTCAGTTGAAAGAGAAATGTACATCGATCTTTGACAAGCCTTTGCCTTAATCAACCATTCAATAGAAGGCAGGTTCAATTATTTTGACAATGGCAAGTTTTCTCAATGTTTTGAAAGAATGTTTTAACAAACAGAAGAAATGCTGTGTTTACATGTTAAAAACTACTGTTGAAATGTCTCCTTTTGTGGGGCATCCCATTGGGTTCGATGCTCAAAAAGTAATTAACTTGTTTTGTTGCAAACCGAGGCTCAGCTTCCAACAAAGATTAACATGGGACCATCAAATGCAATTTTCATGTTAATTGCTTTGAGTCATCATGATCCAAGAATAACATACTTTTGAAGAAGTATACATTTTAACAATACATTCACGTCAGTCAGTATTATTTTCATTCGTATGTTCGCATGATATGTAACGCAATTGTCACTTAACCAGTCTCCATGTATTAACATAGTTGAACATATAGCGAATAATGCAGATCCATCACTGACAGAATGATGTTCTCTCCCTACCGGATACGTAACAGTGATTTTGGAAAATACATCACATACTATTTTTCTCTGCAGCTGATAGGCATTTCAAGTTTGCTTTTCGAACATCCAATAAGTAAAAGAAAAAAATATAAAATCATTATTTAGACCAATATTTTGCAAACAAAATTGCCTTCCTTTTGAAGTATCATGATGACTGGAAAGTAATCAATTTTACTTTACATGGCAGGATCACTTCTGGATTTTCAGCGGAAGCTGGAATGAGGAAAACGTGTCGATTTGATACAAAAAGATGAATTTAGGCATGTAAATAATTACTTCTTGGGCATTGTCAAAATTAATCCTTTATTTGAACTCAGTTGAGGTGCTACACAAGTGAAGAGAAAATTGACATAACCTGTTTATAACGTGTCAACACAACATATCATCTGTTATTCAATGACTTGGAGATAACCTGTCGAACCTCTCGATGTCACTATAATTGAATCGCAAGTTTCCTTCAATTGAATGATTGATTTTGGCAATGGTTGCCTCGGGATGATGAGGACATAAATAGCTTATTGTCTTTTATTTCTGAAAATCCAACAAGTTCATGAAAACATATTCTTTTGAAATCTGAGATAATGTTTTAATCATGAAGTAAAATCAAATTAAAAACACATTTAAAAACTTGTATCATGATAAATAAAACCACCGACAAAAGTTGTAGCGCACTTAATTAATATCTAGTTAATCATACTCTCCGAATTTGCATGTCAAATTAATTATGCTTCAATGAACAAACTGACCGTTAGTATGTCAAATCACACATGATACATGAAACGGAGTCACTTAATCCAGCTGGTTTATCTAACTGAACCCCTATTTCACAAGGTTGATATGCAGAGTGTGCACTTCTGTTTCTGATTTTTAAAACCAATTATGTAATGTTTTGTTTATTCAAATTTGGTATCAAGAACGTGTCATATCCCCAACAGTTGATATTTTATTCCCATTTCAAACTTTGTTTACATCTAAAGTTGGATTTAGATAAATCGGGACTTCATCGAAATAGGCAAAATATGTTAAGCCCTGAATTCATATGAAATATCGGCCAAGATCCTTTGTCTGAACCGAAAAAACAGGAAAGGTCAGTCTGTACAAAAAACTAGAGGCAAGCTGTAGATCTACTATGGATATAGCTAGTTGATCTAACTGAAAGGGACGTGAGGTAAGTTGGGGTTTAAAACCACTTATTTCACTCATATCACTATTGCAGGGACAGTAATTATTACAGTTGTGACTTTGTATTTTGGTGAAAGCTGCGAGCATAGCCTAAAACTAGCGAACCATGGGTGATATCGCTCTGAAATTCAGTGAAGCATTCACAAACTTTAATGAGTGTAGCTCTCCACAGCAGACATCGTTGCCGAGCCCCCAGTGGGATTCAAACCATGGACATCTTGATTCAAAGTTGAACATGTTAACTACTGCGTCATCAGGAAAGGGAGTCAAATTGTTCTTCGTTAGTGGAGTTACCAACCTTGGGTATGCAGAATGAGCTCTTGAACAGATAAAGTTGTTCCAAAGCAGTAGAAGGAGTTTATCATAAAGTGTCATTCTGGTGATGTTCAAGGGTAGAGATTTGTCCGCTTTTGTTCACTTAAAGCAAGCATGCATGGAATGGACGTCACCAAGATGATTGAACGCATATATATCTGGGCACAGCATGCTTGGAGACAAAGTTACACTTTATTGCCATGAAAGCCGCAGCTCAGATGTCTCCTAAATCATTAAATTGCGTCAGTTATCTTTGACAGAATGAAGGGTCATTCATCAAGTATCTCTTTATGTTTCTCAACATCAGTATTATTGAGATGTTTATTTTGAAACATAAAGTAAAGTCTGTAGATTCCACCATTAAACGAAGCTGAATTCTGTACTTTCACACATTTCCTGAAATGAAAACTGCCGTTAATAATGATACTTTATTGCTTTTCTTAAAGTGTCAATGCAAAATAGATAGTTATGACACTCCTTAAGAAAACTAACGCTTGCAAAGTATCGTGCAAAGGATACTGCTTTTCGGTTGTGAAAAGATGAAAATGATAGAGTTTTGTATCCATTCTGTCGAAAATGATTAATGGTATTTGAAATGATATCAAGAGTTAGAACAAGATGACTGATTAATGAGTTTGATAAAAGGGTTCGATAATGGCATTTTAACGACGAGAACTATCTAAGGGATATGTGGAAGATAGCCAGTCAAACCTCAAACTGATATCAGGCTTTGATTTTCACAAGACGATGCTTTTGTTTTGCTCCTGAAAATGAATCTTCAGAAATTATCATTCAAAACATTTATAAAAAAAGGACTTTGCTTACTAGTCAATGCATGTGGTTTAATTTAATAAATTAGATACGAAATAATGGTTTTAAAACGTTAAATGACTATTTGAAATTGGTGTCAGACTACTATTAAACGAAACGAGAGTTGTCGTATTCACAAACAGTTCAGTCACTAATTAATCTGAGAAAATAGAGAGTTGGTAAAGTTAATGATTAAACATATCTGGTTGAAGAGGTGACAAAGGCTGTACTGAGGTTAATTAAAAACAACAAATTCCATTCATTGCCAGGGTTACATATGGTGCTATGGTAGCAATAATCAACTGATTGAATATAAGTGTTGAAGCATACTTCGGAAACTAATTTCAGGTGTTCTCTTTGTGTAATCATGTTCCCTTTCTGAGTATATTCACATATTACTGATTGGTGACTTCAGGTTTGGCATTGTGATCTTTAATTTTCTTACACATTAACACATTTCAAAACCCTGCCTATAGTTTCTAAATTCATTCATTTTGAGAACATGGATTTGAATCCCACCAGAGCCTCGACAACTTTTTTCTGATGTAGAGAACTGTTCTAAAACCGGGGATGTAGTTCAGTTGGTAGAATGTCTGCTCATCACCCTCAAAACCAGGTTTCGATTTCCCAGTCACGTCATACTGAAAGACGTTAAAAGCATTATAAAGACAGAACAACGCTTGAACAGGCGCTGCACTTTGGCTGCACACAATGAATTTCCTATGTACACTTTATTACGGAAAATAAAGTTATTATACATGCAGCAGTAAGGTTCGGGTGCAATGCTACACTGAATGTTAGCTCATTACGACCCATGGTTTGCTAGTGCTAATGCTCGCATTTGACAGTATGTTGTATATATTTATATTTTTATATATTTATACTTGCATTAACAACAAAACAGTGTTTGGTTCTCATTTTTTTTCAGTGTCTCTAATTTGCTGAGGGATCATAACGTTTGAGCGAGCCACTGCAAAACTGTTAGGTTTTATGACTATTTATGACAGCAAACAAACATTTTGTGATTCTAGAGGTGAACATCGTAAATGGTTTGGCATATTATCTTTTTTGTAAAACTGAAGCGATTTAACTGGAAATAGTAGAAGACTACAATGGCATGCGTATTATTGAATATCAGTAAGGACCGATTACACTTAATTTGATAATTTCGAACAAAATTACTGGACCTGCCAATGTAACTAACACTTAACCTCGATTTCCGCTTAGCTGGTGTAATTAAGTTAGGCAGTGGCTACCACTAATCAGGAATCAATGCAAAGTGAAGTCTTTGGTCGAATATAGAAGATAAGAGAATAGACACCAGTATGGATTGGAAGCATATTAAATGCTTTACACACTTTATTTGTGAAATGAAACTATAATCATAAGATGATCATACCACATAGGATATCTATTCTGTGTGGATTATTGCTCCTTTATCAAGTGTGGGACAAGGCTTCACAATATAAAAAGGAGGAATATAAAGAGATATGCTGAGGAAGTTTGCGTTCATCTGACTAGAAATACTAGTTGAGGGGTTTTCAACATCGTACATTCTGGCAAAGGTGTATCAGAAAAGTGTAGGCGTATGGCTAATGCTCGTACACTTTGCACAAAGGAAACCATATCAACGAGACCGGAAGGGACTTTTGGATACAAGCCTAATTCAGAAACATTTTGGGTGGAAGCACGTCAAACGCCTTTCTATAGCCAACACTTAATTTTGCAAACTGTTGTGGTTGTCACCAAGAAATTCATTCTACCTAGTGCAATGTTTTATTTAGACCAACCCTTAGGATCATGCTAGATCGTATCACAGATTATTAAATTGTACACCATGTCAGTTTATGAATGATTTAAATATTCAGGAACAACATTGTCATTTTACCTGCTCTGCTCATTGCTTTGATACTGCCATGAGTTGGCTACTCAACATGTGATGTCAGCTTTCTCTTACATGAAAAGTCTTTAAAAGTAAAAATACATCTACATCTATCATACGTAATAAATACGAAAGAAAGTAAAGTGAGCTTTTTGAGTGTTTTACACTTACTATATTTAACATCTTTTGGAAAATATATATGACATGCAAGTTACAGTTACGTACATGGATTCAATATAAATTGAACACAATGTAATGTGTAACATTCGTGCCTTCAATTATTTCTATCATGGTGAGTAATCAACACAGACAGAAATTGCCCTGTGCAGACTAAGGGATATCCAGACACTTCCAATTCCGATCTTCATTTGTTTAGATTAAACACATGCTCTCAAGTGCAGTTAGTGAGTGAGTGAGTTGGGGTTTAACGCCGCTTTCAAGAGTATTTCACTTATATCGCGGCTGCTAGTTTTATGACAAGGAGAAAGCCCGCAACGCCATGTGGCTATGCACTGCGGTGAAACCTGCGAGCATCGGCTGGAACTAGCGAACCATGGGTGTCAAGTGCAGTATAACCTGTTCTATATGTATTTAAATGCAATTGAAGAATGACTTTCGATTATCATTTACTCCTTGTCAGCCCATATTACATATTTCTTTTTTAGGTTATGATTGATTAACTTGATTGAGGTAATAGTTTTATCAGTTACCATTTTTATCACTTGATATTATCACAATAAGAAACATAATTATGAATCATTCTTCCGTTTTGGGAACGTTTGACATTTCTCCACTATTTATTTCTTTAGTGTTTTTTTTGTGTCAAAGTTGATACTTTTAAAGAATTTAGTTACATAAAAATAACAGAAATGTAACACATATATACATTAATAGTATTGTGTAAGCGGGTTTTCTACATGAACACAACGTAACAGTCCAAGAAATATATTTTGAACCAAAAATGTTTCAATTTGCATGCATCATTGATTTTAGCAGATTTTAGCATTCAATATGCATTCATGCTTATAGGGTACGTGCTTATAGCGTACACTTGTACCAACAGAGATGTGAGGTGAGGTGAGTTGGGGTTTAAAGCCGCTTTCAAGAGTATGGCAAGGAGAAAGCCCGCAACGCCATTGCATATGCATATGCATTGCGGTGAAACCTGCGAGCATATGCTTGAACTAGCGAACCATGGGTGGTACTACGCTGAAATTAAGTGTAGCATTGCACCCAAACCTTACTGCGTGTAGAACAGTTCTCTACTGCAGACAAAGTTGCCATGCCCCTGGCGCGATTCGAACCGTTGACCTCTTGATCCGAAGCCGAACGCGCTTACCACTGTGCTATCCCGGGCTCACCAACAGAGAAGAAACCCTGCTAGTACACACCGTAAATACCATCTAACCTAGAGACGTGCACACTGAATGCTTCATTGGTAACATGTTAACGTTCTTTAGATTATATCCAACGAGAGAAGAAATTGAATCAGTGTATTTATGAAATGTCAACACAACATTTCTTTGGTCGATTCAATCAACTTGATAAAACCTATCGAACCTGCTGATGTTGGTATAATTTAATCTAAGTCTTCCCTCAAGTGAAATGATTGAGTTGGGCTGTGGTTACCCTGAACATGATAATATTTAGGAACAAAGTAATAAGAAAACTAGAGAAGAAACTGGCCATCGGCCATAATATGCGAGAAGTACGACAAAATTACTGTCGAAGATTAATTTCACTTCAATATGAATTTTATATGTTATTATATGATTGCAGGTGAAATACCGGGGTCGATCAATAAAAATAAACCGTGTTATCAGTCACTAGTGAAAATAACAATGGAACATGTTATCAGTCACTAGTGACTGATATAACAATGACCTGACGTCATAAAACAATGCTCCGACGTCATGACACGTTAATGACGTCACATTGTTGCTTAGGCGACAGGCTCATTCAGGAGCCGACTTAACGTAAATGCAAGTCGATTTTGGTGAATATGCAAGGATTTGGTCATATAGTAAATCGAAAAATTGTCTTTTCTTGACAAATACCATGAAAATATAACCTTTCTACCTCACTCGATGAGATAAACATGGTATTAGAATCAAGAAAAGACAAATATCCTTTATCTACAGTGCCGGACAAAAGTCACTTCCCCTGTATTGCAGTCTGAAAGTGAAATTACTGCAGTATTATCGCAACGGGAATGCAGTCGGCTCGCAGGACTGACCCGTGATTTCTGCACTACTATCGCAGTAAAAGAGTGGGAGAGTCGCAATACAGGCGACTGAGCGGTTCAGTGGCAACCGGGAGGGCGGGGCTTACATGTACGCGCTAGTCATTACTGCGATCAATGCTTTTGCGGCCATAAATTGACATGTGCGTAAGATGGTCCTGGATGGATGATTGACTCAATAAACTAAAGATATAGTGATATTTATCTTAATAACGAATTTATTGTTATTTATTTGTGGGTCTCGAAAGTCCTACATGTACATGTACGCCTGTCCGATTATGTAACAAAGTGAGACAGTTTGTAATAAACTAAATTTCTTATTCACTGTTATGTGAGGTAAACGCGATTGGAGAGAATAGCATTCCTGTAAACACATGCAATTGCACTGGGGAAATTCACTTTATATAAAGTTTGAATATTGTCGTCCACATAATAGTGTATTTAGAATTATATTCAGTTACACAGTGTGTACATATTGTGTAGTGTTTATTATTGTTCTTGTAAAAGTAAACTGCTTGGATATGATAACGGATACATATTTTGTGTAGGTGTTTGTGTGGTGTGGGGAAGTTGTGGGTCGGTTATTCCCCTGAAGCCGGTTTTGAACTCCGGTAAAATCCTTATATGTGGTATATTGTTTTGACAATGCTTGTGGGTAATATTAGAACTGATCATTTTGATGATCCGGAAACGAAATGAAACCTGATTTTCAAAGTGATAAAGTATGCTGTTAATTTGTATTATACATTGATTGTGTTCATTTAGAATTGCATAAACATATAGAACTGACGGCGGAAGGGTCATTTCCATAACAGCAAATGCATTTCAACTTTATTCACTGCCGATGATATGATCACCAAGCATCTCAGAAACGATTCGCCGAAACCATAATCATATTTCATTTACATTGAAGAATGTTATACAATAATAATGATTGATATACTTTTATTTATATTTCTATTAACATTATCAATTACATATTTGGTAAGGGCGTCGTTACATTTACATTGTTATATCTTTCTTATAATTTGTCATAAAAACATTAATTTAGGTCTTTTTTCGGGGATGTTTCTTTCTGTATGTTAGTGGATTTGATTAAACTGTTGGCTTATCAAATTCGCTCCCGTTTATGAAATGTGTAATTAATTATACAGGCAGATGCATAAATCAAAACCGTTAACATACAAGTAGTAATATCTCAGTGATAAGAAATGTACTTTTAAACAAAACATTTTCAAGATATTGGATCTTAGTTTGAGGTAAATTTGACAGGTTAATCTGTTAAAGACACGCATATATACATTCAAGGTTCAAATATGTATTCCCAAATACATGTATGCATGTCTATAAGATACATGTAAATAACTATTACTGTACATTTTAAAGATTTACATGTATGATGTTTATTGCATATAGATAGATGTGTGACGAATGTAAATAATTTTATCTAGATAGTAGATACTATATGTTTGTGGACTATTGTTGCTTCGGTTTCTTAGTTTGTTTAGCGAATATATTTACACTTCTAAGTGGAATTTTGTATGTATCATCTAATGAATAAACTATGAATTTATATTCACATAATCCCTATGATATTTGATCTAAAATGTACACAACATTAGTTCAGTGTGATTTTATTTTGAGATTTTAAATAGATTGTTTTAAAAAAAAAATTAATACACAGTAGTCATGACCATTTTAATAAACATATATGGAAACGAATATTTATATTAACATGTCACCATACAATTAAACGGCGTTTTCCATTTACATTTATAGCCGGACATGTTATATCCTTGATTTTATTAACCCATCCAGACATCATTAACATAACCGATTCAATAGTATTACTTTAGTATGAGAGCGTACCGCTCATTCCCGCCAACAGAGCACTGCGTGTATATGAGTTAAAAAGAAATCACTAGTGAAGAATTTGGGCTAGAAGAATGGGTGTTTAGGTTGATTAAGGGATTGTTGCTCTCTGACAGACAAAACCCCGAGATACATGTACATGCTGAATGATCTGTAACAAAAGTTTAAATGCCAATAACTGTGTAGTGAATTTGAGATGCGTGTATCCTTTACACAATGTATCCGAAAGTATCAAATCATTTAGATTAAATAACTGGCTGATGCAATTATATCATCATTCGAAGATCAAAGTAAAGGAAATATATTGTCGGTACGACTTTAAAAGAAAATGGCAATGAAAACACAAAGTATTTTATAATCGCGCGTCTTAAGCAATCCAAATAGACTCAGAATATCAAGGTACGATACTTGCAATTGAACCTTTCTGATAATTACCCTATGCACATAATTTCTGAACGTCCATGTATAAGTAAATTTGCCTCCAATTAAGTGAATAAAACCGTAATATAAAAGCGTACCGTCACTGACACTATCAATGTATGTAACACCTAAATTACCGTTAGCAAATCGTGAATATTTGGAATTTTTTAATTACGCTTGATCAGTGGGTGACAGTGGGTCACGTAATGTGATAAACGCGCGACCACCTAAATGTATGTTACGTAATCCGGTATATCATTTATTTCTAACGACTGAATACACGCTTACAATACACAACCCACTTTCAATACACAACCCGTCCCTTGTTTTAAGCAGTGTTGCGTCTCGCCGGGTTTATTGTCTCGCTCGATATGACATGAGTCTGTGGATAGTATGTTTTAAAACGTAACATGTGTCTCATAAGTCAATTTGGCTGGGTATTTAGTACTATTTACTAATAATTTGTGCTATATTGTACAATTGTACAATGAGTTCTATGCGTGACACTTTAATAAACTATAACTGTCTAACTCTCAGTCACAAGTAATATATAAAATTGGATTTTCCAATAGAGTGTGAAACAAACGCATCGTCATTCGTTAAAACTGCTAGTGATGCTCTTCTATTAACATGTAGTGTTCATATTTTTTGTCATCAAGCGATATTGATCGAGGTCACGGTTACCGATTGGTAAACTGTGCTGGTGGTTGGTCCGTTGCGTTGAGAAAAAAGTCACTGGTCTAGCCTTCAAATTCCAAATGCAATTCTTTCATTTTCGGTTACATTCAGTCTTTAGATTTGAAATGTTTCATTCGACTTGTGTATCGTCATATATTTGGGAAAATATCAAGACAATATTTCTACAGGTTGTTTATTTGAAACATGTCGAAATATTTTCAGCACAAGGTCGCATTTATGGTAAAGCTGCATCCATTGTGTTTCATAAAATTTTATTAAGCTTTAAAACGATCCAACATAACATATGTGCTGTTTGTAATTACAGTGCAAATAAATATACTCGACTTGCATATTCATCCCGAATAACCAAATACTTGTTTCCAATTAAAATAGAGTAACATCATTATGCATATGCAGAAACCAAAACTAAACGTCCCAATTATATGTACAGTAGTTATATGACCTATTAAATATGTGACTAATTTATCAGTTTGTCTGTTATAAATAATATTCCAAAATTACGTTTAAATCATTTGCGCGCGCCACACGCGGTACATTGTCCGGTTTTCGATCAGAAATCACTACTGTTAGCTTTATATCGTCAATATACTAAGATCAAAATGGCAATCTTCGGCAACAGTCAGTACTTCCCGATAACATAACATAATCTAGAACAGAACGTTTTGCATAGACAGACAGACAGACAGATGGATGTTCCTTTAAGAGCCGATATCAATTGTTTAATCAATGAATTAGACAAGGAATTAGATGGATATACGTCTCTGGTTTAATTATGATAATGCGAGGTTATGGCCGACTTCAAATGCGACGGTTTGCGACAAGGGGGGCGCGGGCGTAACGCCTGAGTGAATTTACCACCGGGTGTATTTATATTACATAACGATTTTGAGTGAACGGTGTCTCCCTCGTAATACACACAGAGAGAAAGATAACATGCTTAATTCGCCATAGTCAGGCATGCAGACAGACAAGTTTGTTTAAGTGTCACAAGTTGAAAACAAAAGAGCCATCATGAGAGGTGGTATATCTCCCCGGTTGAATAATCAGTTTTAGCGGTATACAATAACACACCACTGGAAGATAGATTATGTTTTAACTGCAACGATTTGATTGAAAATGAAGCTCATGTACTTTTACACTGCCCCTTATACAAAAATGTTACCAAAAAGATGTTATCTTTATCTTCTACTTTGAATGTTAGTTTTAATAATATATCGGATGTGGAACAGCTTGCATTTATTATGTCATGCCCATATATTTTTAGAGTTACTGCCAAAACCTGCATGGAAGTCTTAGATTTTAGAAAATCCCTTTTATATATCTAGCAATTCTTTTTACCTTAACAATTTACCTTGGGTTTTAATAATATAGTATACTATATAATATGTACATTTTATTTGTATTAAGGTCCTTTACTATGTATATATGTAGTTTCTCATAATCCTATGTGGGATGGCTCATCACTTTATATTTTATCGACTTGTATATAAACATTTGTATGAGGTGAGATTTTGTAATAAAATATCTGTCTGTCTGTCTGTCTGTCCGGTATATAACTAACCCTCAGGGCTCATCTACAGGATATGAAGGACTACATGTTTGTACAAATGAAATATTAACAAACTAACGTTTTTAAAAGTTGCTTTCTACAGTTAAAGTCATGTGTATATTTCATTATATGTGTATATATTGCACTACGTAATGCGCGATAAGACAAATCGTACCCTTCTCACAAACTTCAAGGATTTATCTCATGTAATTGATATAACTGTTGGTTTCAAGGTATTTATTATCACGGGATCGTTAAACAAGGAAGAAATCTCCATACAAACATATACTTAAACAAATGAGTGACGATTATAGAACAGAAAATGTTACATACACCACAGAAACAAAATAAACTAGTCAACAAGCATTAAAAACATGTGGGTAGGCGTTATATAATTTTTGCATTGTTTATTTTAATTTTCAGCAAACTTCGGTATGACTGAGTGTACACAATAATGATAAGGAATTCAATTAAAATCTCAAGTCAGTAACTAAATTGTTTTCATAATGGTCACGAACGTTTACAGACAGATATTTTATTCAAATCTCACCTCGATTGCACTTTTATAAATATGTTGATTAATTGATAAAAAGAAACAGGCAGAACATCGAGCTACCCACTCTGGGGTTATGAGAGACGTGCTATTCGAAGTAGATCACGAGATCAACAAGTGTGCCGGTGCCTGACACGGCGGTATCCAGTGATGTGATTAAATTGCCATTTGAATGGGAGTTGGTACACTCGGTGATGCAATGGGCATAGGGGTACCGGTGCCTTTGGACAATACGGAAGATACAAGTGTCTTACAGTTCCGTGCAACCTGTCAAAACACCGTGTAACTAACAGCATTATCAATCGGTTTTGCCGAACTATGAAACGTGATAATTATTACAAGTAAATAATAACAGATTTATATATAATATTTTGTAAGATATCTTCTTTAAGGAAATGTATAATATACAAACATACACACCCTATACACATGTATGTACTTGGAGAAACACTATACTAACATTAATCCATCTACATGCAACACTATTGTTTTACCGTTGGGAAATATATACAGGGAAAAAGGATTGTACCCATAAATGTCTGATAAGAAAATAGACAATGTATCAGAAAAAGAAACTGTGTGATATGACAGAAGCGTCATCGACCAGTGTAACAAATAAATTAAAGTCGATAGTGGTTGTTGTAATGTGAGTAATATTATTAAACTGATAAACCTTTAGTACCTCTTTAGAATAGAGTTTTATTCAGATCTTCGTTTTATTATTATTATTTAGATCCCCAAACGTACACTTTCACGAACATATCTTATAATGCTTTCAATATACAGTTTAAATATATTTCGCTTAGACATTCTGCTTCTTACCGTTTTCCTTTTTTTCATATATATATATATATATATATATATATATATATATATATATATATATATATATATATGACACCTTTTTAACATTGTCTCATGAGCCAAATAATGGATGTTTTTTAAACACATTTTAGTTATTTCATGTCGTATTTAAAATGAAGTATACACAGATGTTGAATGTGTGTCATTTTTGTCACTATTACATAACATTATCTCATACAACATGTGTACAAGTAAGAAATGTTACCGCCGGTAAATTCCACAACATAACACTATGGTATTTATTCGACGTGAAGCAACGACAACTTCAGCAATCATTTGACAGTAAATGCACATTTCATCTTTACGACCGCCCACTATAGTACTAGACCAATGAGCTCTCAGCAGCTTAATTTTGGACCTGGACGCATCGGAATAGCCCCGCCTACATTCACGCAGTCATCTCGCAATTATCGTGCGACAGAGACGCTAATTTGGCGGGAGACTGTCGCGTTCCTGTCGCAGGAATAACGCAGTCATGACCCAACTGTGCTCCGACACGATTGCGGGAATACTGCAATTTTACTCCCATGACTTTTGTCCGGCACTGTATATACTATTAGCAAAAATAAATTAATTCCCAAATATGTTATCCTATCATCCTAACTTATGTCTTACCTCTTTTCGTTTTTATTTTTCATTTCATAAATTAAATAAATTAATACTTTTTATATGTTGAAAAATACAAGGAAATGAAGTCGAATTGAATTTTAGTTATGCCTTAGGTCCAGTCGGTCGGTTAATCTTTCTTGATGTATTCATAAAACGTTTCAATAAATTAACGATATGATTTTATTGATTTAGCAAATTTAAAGCACAACCATAATTGTTATGTCATGTTTTATTTACAAATGATGATTTATTCCTTCCCATGAAAAGTTACTTTTGATTATGTTATACCGTATTTCCTCTAACAAGCACCGGGCCTCTAATAAGTGCCGGTTCATAATCATTTCATTAATGTTTCCCCTGTTAACTTCAATGTTCTATTAAAGAAATAAGCGCCGGGTCTCCAATAAGCACCGGGGGGTCGAGGGGGTGCTGAAAAAACAAGTGTAGAAGCGAGCAAAGCTCACATACCCCCACTTCCCGCAAATTATGAATCTGTGGCTATTGGTTGACATATCAATACAGTTTGATGAAGTGGATCACATAGCTTCAGATGTTTCTACATAACCTTGGAAGATGTAAGCTATATAATTAAGGTCCAGTTGTCAAAAGGCAAATCTAGGGATCATGGTTGACATATGTTTCAAGTTTGGTGGTGCTTTCAAATGTAGTACAGGAGATATGCTTAGGACAAACTGACTTCTACATAGTCACTGTTGAAGTCATGTTTCCATAGCAACCATCCAAAAATAGCATTTGCATATTGGTCTTACCCTCAAAAGACACATCTAGGGATCATGGTTAACCTCTGTATCAAGTTGAGTGAAGCTGACATGCATAGTATGGGAGATATGGTCCGGACAACAAGACTTCTCTATAGAGTCCCTGTTTACGTCACGTTTCCATGGAAACCGCAAAAACTAAAATTCAGATATAGGTCTAACCCTCAAAAGGCACAACTAGAGATCCTGTTTGACATGTGTAACAAGTTTGATGAAGCTAGCATGCAAAGTTTTGGAGATCTGCTCCGCACAAAATGCCTTCCTCAAAGAGTCATTTTTTAGTCACGTTTCCATGGAAACCGCAAAAATTAAAATTCAGAAATAGTTCTAACCCTCAAAAGGCACAACTAGGGATCATGGTTGACATTTGTATGAAGGTTGATGAAGCTAGCATGCATAGTTTTGGAGATCTGCTCCGCACAAAATGCCTTCCTCAAAGAGTCGCTTTTTAGTCACGTTTCCATGGAAACCGCAAAAATTAAAATTCAGAAATAGTTCTAACCCTCAAAAGGCACCACTAGGGATCATGGTTGACATTTGTATGAAGGTTGATGAAGCTAGCATGCATAGTTTTGGAGATCTGCTCCGCACAAAATGCCTTCCTCAAAGAGTCGCTTTTTAGTCACGTTTCCATGGAAACCGCAAAAATTAAAATTAAGAAATAGTTCTAACCCTCAAAAGGCACAACTAGAGATCCTGTTTGACATGTGTATCACGTTTGATGAAGCTAGCATGCATAGTTTTGGAGATCTGCTCCGCACAAAATGCCTTCCTCAAAGAGTCATTTTTTAGTCACGTTTCCATGGAAACCGCAAAAATTAAAATTCAGAAATAGTTCTAACCGTCAAAAGGCACAACTAGGCATCATGGTTGACATTTGTATGAAGTTTGATGAAGCTAGCATGCATAGTTTTGGAGATCTGCTCCGCACAAAGTTTTGGGACGGACGGACGGACGGACGGACGGAAAGAATGAACGCTATATACCCCCGCTTACGCTGTAAGGCGGGGGTATAATAAGCGCCCGGGCGCTTATTAGATGAATTACGGTATGTATGATACCGTTAATTAAGAAATGGAAGACGAGTTGGCGTGCTTTATCGTTGAATAAAACACAGCAGGGAACATAAAACACGAAGAGCGCAGCCCTGAGTGTTTAATGCTCTCTGCTATGTTTTATTCTACGATAAAGACATATGAGATGCCCTTAAATAGTTACTCGCTTTTCCATAAAAACCGCGGAGATATAATGTTGTTTGCATAAAATATATGTTGAAAATGTTAATGCCTCCCGTCGTAGAACACATTCTCCAGCATTGGACAATCAAAGTGACGTAAAATATGACGCCATTTGCTAAGCGACGCTCTAACTGTCGTCTAAAATCACGAGCATATTTTATTGTCTCATAAAAGCACGCTGTCGGTCCCATTGACCGCCTGTGTTTTATTGCCGTAGGTATTATACACTTTATTACTCATGGTGAGGTCATTATGTGAAATACAAGGACTCGAGACCTGACTCCCGAGGAGGTCAGACCGCCGAGGGAGTCAGGTCCGAGAGTCCTTGTATTTCACTTAATGACCTCACAATGAGTAATTAAGTATTTTATTATACCGATTTTTGTGTTTTTCTTCTTCAGACTAAAGTATGTATTTCTTATTTGTCAATTCGAACCCATCAGCTGACGCCATCTTGAAAGCGAACGTCAAAACATAGAGTCAATATCTCAGGTCAGTGACAGAAATTTCTGTCACAGAACTGACCTCATCACTTGAATCGGAGGTCAATATACAAATATATTTTTCGATCACGTGGTGTGAACTGGCCAATGATATTCTTACAAATTTAATAGAGGTATAATAATGGGCTATAAATCTTGTCTATAAATGTAATTATTTGTAAGCATATTTTCCCAGCTATCTGAGTGATCGAGAGGCGATCACGTGACTTTGTCCTTGGTCAATACTGTTTTCTCGGGCCCATTAAAACAGGTATTGACCGAATCACCAGTCCATACTTATATAATGCCACAATATAATTATATAGCCTACATCGTTTGATAATTCTGAGAAAACGAAGTGAAAGTGCTTTCGTTGACTTTTTCAAGTGAGCTCTTTTGATGGTCAATTCTATGACACTATAATCTACGAAAGCCAATAACCGCCAAATTCAATGACACAATTAAAAAAAGAGAGTTGTAATTGCAACTTTTAAAGGTGAAATTACAACTTTCAAAGGTGTAATTACAACTTTCATGGTGTAATTACAACTTTCAAATGTGTTATTACAACTTAAGAAAGTTGAAGATTCATCTTTAAAAGTTGTAAATACAACTTTGGAATTTTGGATATTCACGTTTCCAAAATGTTGTAATTAAAACTTGTAAAGGTGTAAATACAATTTACCATTACAACTTAAAACTTGAAATCTTGAATATATAACTTTTTAAACTTGTAATTACACCTTTGAAAGTTGTAATTACAACTTTTGAAACGTGAAAATACAACATTCAAAAGTTGTAATTTCAACTTTATAACTTGAAGATACAACTTTCAAAACTTGTAATTACACCTTTGAAAGTTGTAATTACAACTTTAAAACTTGTATATACAACATTCTAAACGTGTAATAACACCTATGAAAGTTGAAAATACTATTAAACTTTTTTTCCTTTTTTGATATGTTACAAAGTTCATTTTACCCTACCGAAATCGATGAAAAAATATATATGGTAGTGTTTTTTTTTTAAGCTTTGACACAAAATGTACCTGAGAACCCGCTTTTTTAGTCAAATTTAGACCATTTATGCTGTTTCAGCACTTTTTAGAGGTTCTAAAGTCACATTTTCTTTATTTCATATGTTTTTTGTATGTAGATGATGTAGAATATCATGAAGTAAATAAAGATGAGAAAAAATCTTTTCTTAATCATTTTTCATTTTTGAAGTTCAACCGAAAGGAGCGGACATCCTTAAGCTTATCACGTGCAATAAACGCTAGATTTTCAGTCACCGTTCATGTAGGTAAGTGAGAACTGATAAAATACAATAAAACGTTCGATTACTAGGTGAGGTGAGGTGAGTTGGTGTTTAACTCCGCTTTCAAGAGTATTTCACTTATATCACGGCTGCTAGTATTGCGGCAGGGAGAAAGCCAGCAACGCCATGTGGCTATGCATTGCGGTGAAGCCTGCGAGCATCGGCTGGAACTAGCGAACCATGGGTGGTACTGCACTGAAATTCAGTGTAGCATTGCACCGAAACCTGACTGCGTGTAGAACAGTTCTCTACTGCAGATAAAGTTGCCGTGCCCCTGGCGGGATTCGAACCCCGGACCTCTTGATCCGAAGCCGAACGCGCTAACCACTGCGCTATCCCGCCCCCTCGATTACTAGCAATCATCTTTAATGAAATGATGTTCCAACTGAAAACATACAATAACAAGAGTCATCAGAAGATGACATATCCCACCGGTTCCACAAAATTTGTAAAACACATCTTTTACAGATACTTGTGTATCTACTTCCGTACTTCAGTTAGTGGGTATTACAGATGCTGAGTTTCAGGCATGTTAAGGGTTTTAGACTTCTGCTCCAGAAGCAGTCAAAATCAACAACAATCAACATCCCTCTCATGTTTCTATGGAAACAGAACAAAATTAATTTTTCAGAAAAAATCTGATAATATCAAAAGGCACCACTTCAGTCAATGGGTAATACACATGCAAAGTTTCAGGAAGATATGATGAACGGTTTTGAAGCTGTGCTCCGGAAACGAACCTGTCTCTGAACAAAGTCCAACTTCAACATGTTTCTATGGAAACGAAAATTTTTTTTTATCAGAAATCTGAAAATATCAGAAGGCACCACTTCAGTTAGTGGGTAATACACATGCAAAGTTTCAGGAAGATATGATGAACGGTTTCGAGCTGTGCTCCGGAAACGAACCTGTCTCTGAACAAAGTCCAACTTCAACATGTTTCTATGGAAACGAAAAAAAAATAAATTTTCAGAAATCTGAAAATATCAAAAGGCACCACTTCAGTTAGTGGGTAATACACATGCAAAGTTTCAGGAAGATATGATGAATGGTTTTGGAGATGTGCTCCGGAAACGAACATGTCTCTGAACAAAGTCCAACTTCAACATGTTTCTATGGAAACGAAAAAAAATAAAATTTTCAGAAATCTGAAAATATCAAAAGGCTCCACTTCAGTTAGTGGGTAATACACATGCAAAGTTTCAGAAAGATATCATGAATGGTTTTCGAGTTCTGCTCCGGAAACGAAATTATTACGGACGGACGGACAGACGAACGGACGGACAGACGGACGGGGCGATGACTATATCCCACGGTATTACATACCGGTGGGATAAAAACGTTCAAACAGCAATTATTTAAATGTAATAACAACCTAACTGACCTATAACCTTTACCTATAGACGGTATAACAGAACCAGTTCGGATCAAAATTCCAAAATAATTAAAAAGAAGAAAGTTAAATCTTTTAAAACAGAATCTGACAATTTATAAGGAAAAAAAGAACAATTTATTTTGCATATCTGAAATCATCAATAAACCAAAAGCAGAGTATTAGGTATACAATACCTGAACCTGTAGAATAATTCAGCCGACATCTAACAACAAAATGTCAACTGCACATAGCTTTTTCTTAAGCAATACACTTAATTATTGAGTTTTTTTCTCAGATGATGCATGGTCCACATATCTGCATTCAGAACAGACTGGAATTCAGCTCGAAACTCCGGGAAATTCTCGTGCGATTTTGACAGTTCCAGCAGACAGGAGCATGTGTGTGCGACAGGGCGACGACTGAAACCTGATACATTTACAAATGCAACGTCCATCTTTGGACAGATGAGAAGATCAGATCCAGTACAATACCTCAGAAACCTCAGAAGATTTGTGTTATCCAGGCCCCGGATAAATCTTCTAAGATGGTTAGCAAAAGCACTTTCCTCAACTGTGATGTTTTCTGGAAACCTCAGTACACTAAACACCCTTTTTGTCAGGAGTCAGGAATACCTCCATATGGAGACTGTTTAAATTGTCCATAGTAATGCGAATGTCACTCAGAACAGGAGACCAACAGTTGATGATGAACATGCCTGCTTGAACGAGCTCTTTGTGAGATACTTCCTGTATCACCTGCAGAAGGTTATCAGGCCTGACTACCGTTTTGACTTCGTGTTCTTGAAGTACGTCTGGTAGATCATCAGGATCAACTGAGTCTTCTGCCAGAGCTCTATTCAGTATCACTGTCATTTTCTGGAATGTATGTAAGAAATTCATCCTTCATATCGCAGGTCACATATCCAAATAAACAGTGCTGAAGAAATGGGAGGGAAATTAGAACTGGAAAGTATCCGGATGCCTTCCATCAAAAAACAATAATTTTGGCAACTGCATTCCATTGACCTTTTCCAAAATCATGTCTCAGGACTGGAACTTTGAATGCCAATCCGTCAGTGCAGTGTTCATAGAAATCCTCCCAAAACTCAGAAATAGCATCCCGAGTTACGCCCTCCGCCATCCTCAGCAGTTTCTATTTTGCCGCTTGGATCTATCATTTGCACTGTAACCAAATCTTTATATGGATTAACATCTTTGAAAGCTTTGATCATTTCTTTCATGACTTGACCTCTGTGCAGCTTGATAATGTGCTCTTGCACTACCCCGGTTGCCAAACTATCAATATTGCAGTCTTGGGGTACCTCAATTTCAGCAATATCCATTGCAGCTGACACCAAGTCTTGAGAAATCGGCCTTGTATTTGATATGGGACTGTCCACCATGTCACGATTGATATCATACGCAGATGTTCCATACTGTGACAAAGATTCGTTGATAGGATTGTGTAGCTCTGGGAGATAGTCATCACTTGATGGGAAGAAATAATTCTGCCTGTTCAGTATCCGCTACACGAATGGGTGCATGCATGATTGCTTCAGGGTGAGTTAAATTCGTCGAATCAGCTGCTGCTTCTTGAGTTGGTCTGTGCTCACGTGTCGCCTGTGTTGTTGGGGAAGAAGAATGACTTGTAGACGGCTGACTTGTCAGTGACATGTCGGGGAGATCCTCCTGGTCGGACAACTCTAATGTATCACCATGCTTTTCTTTGGTTGTGAAATAAAACCGCAGCATTGGCATCTTCGTTTCTTCATACATATCACCAATGGTTTGATTGGAGTTGATAACCCGCTCACTAAAGTCCAATATATCATGATCAAAGTCAGAAATAAGCCCTTTTGAAGATCTGCCTACTGGAAAGAATAACTGTTTACCCTCATTTAGTAAACTTTTATAGCAATTTTCTTTATTGTAACCTTTCTCGTTCCACCCCCTTGTTTTACCCGCATTTGCTTTCTTTGATTCCCAGATATATGAACCCAACCTAGTTCTACTTTCCTTGTTTATTTAACAGCATTTCTGTTCCCCCGCAGCTTATCTCCATTTATTTATCATTTCTTCAGGTAATGATGACCGACTTCGTGTCTTCGCTTTCTGGTCTAGATTTGTTCTCAAAATAGTCAATGGTTTTGTGCTCTTGCTTTCTTTTTTCGCGCTACAATTAAATGATTTTGCGTAGTCTCGTAGACGTACTCTATCACCATATATAGGAAGATACTGGGAGATATCTTCATCAGTCATGAGACTGATGACATCAGGGCCAATCTGAAAGGAATACTACAGGTGCAATTCTTGATCATCTATTTCAATAGGATTTGAACCGTAATAACACAAGTTATTTATTTCTATATTTTATTCGTGCGATAAAACACAATAATTCAAAATTCCAATAACATGTAACAGATGAACATTTGTCAAATATGAGAGAACTAGAACTAGTGCCATGTATTTGACTGTTTAGGCACCAATGACACTAAGTTGTACAATGTTTTGCCGTGGATTAATTGGCCCCGGAAGGCAGTACATGGAGGATATTACTGATATACAACAGTTCTTGTTTCATTCATGATTCATTTTGACTCTATTCAGAAGTCTGTGTTGTGACAATATTAAATAGATAATCATAAGATATGGATTAATGATTATTTCAGACAAGATGACGATTAAAGTAGGTGTATTTGAATTAAGGAATACATAATACCTTATCCTCTTTCATTTTGTCAAGTGTTTCTTTTGGAATAAGACGTCTTAAAAATTTCCAATACTCTTCCATGCTGACGTTTTTCAGAAAGACAACAAACATTGATTATTGTTCTTATAACTCAAACTCGTTATTACGAGATTATAAAGTCGTAATTACGAGAAATAAACTCCGAATTTATAATCTCGTAATTACGATTTTATATCTCGTAATTACGAGATTTAAACTCTTAATTACGAGAAAGAAAGTCGTAATTACAAGATTAAAATATTGTTTTCTCTTTCGAATTTGGCGGCAATAGGCTTTCGTGAGGTGAGGTGAGTTGGGGTTTAACGCCGCTTTCAAGAGTATTTCACTTATATCGCGGCTGCTAGTATTATGGCAGGGAGAAAGCCCGCAACGCCATGTGGCTATGCATTGCGGTGAAACCTGCGAGCATCGGCTGGAACTAGCGAACCATGGGTGGTACTGCACTGAAATTCAGTGTAGCATTGCACCCAAACCTGACTGCGTGTAGAACAGTTCTCTACTGCAGATAAAGTTGCCGTGCCCCTGGCGGGATTCGAACCCCGGACCTCTTGATCCGAAGCCGAACGCGCTAACCACTGCGCTATCCCGCCCCCAAAAATGTCAAGATCATCAAATCTAATCAGCCCTTTGTCTTTCCTAGGAGGTGCATTATGTAAGATATGATGGAATTCCGGTGAATGGTTCTTGAGATATCCCGCTGACAACCTTTACATGTACATTAACATGTCGAAAAATTTAAAATTCCACTGTGACCTTGAGAATAATGTCAAGGTCACCATAATCTAATCAGTCCTTTTGCTTTGTGTAAGATATGATGAAATTCCGGTGAATGGTTCTTGAGATATTCTGCTGACAACCTTCACATGTACATTAACATGTCGAAAAATTCAAAGTTCCACTGTGACCTTGAAAATAATGTCAAGGTCACCAAATTCTAATCAGCCCGTCGTCTTCCCTAGAAGGTGCTTGTCACAAAGTGACTTTGGTACTCGGAGACAACAAAGAAGTAGTTTACCAATAAAAGTTTATTACATAACAATATAGATAAAAAAAACTATTTTACAAGGAAATACAAAAACGCGTGGGGTGTAGATACGGTGTCATAGGCCGGATGAAGTACCTGAAATGATAAAGATGATATTTCTTGCTAGCTTGGTGCACATGTGCCATGCAAACTTCCAGGTGCAGAGGTGATGTTAATTCCGGTTAGCTCCGATTAGCGTATGGATAGCTGCAACATAAATATCTTCATGATTTATGGATGACAATGCACCTCCTATGACATCGTATCAAACCAAATAAATAAGTAACCTACATCTAACCTTTTTACACAAGGAAAGAACCTTTTACTTATTACAAATTATTTACAACAATATTTCAAATGGTGACAATGAACTGAAAACACTGATGAAGATTTACTTTAATTCTATCACAGATAGTAATTAGTTAATTCATACCTCGCAACTGTGATAACAAGTAATCACTATTCACAACATCAGATCAGTAACAAATTCACTAATGAAAAATACTTATTTAAACAAATCAGTTAATAGCACATAGAATTGAGACAAGATTACATCAATTCATTACATTATTGCACAAAGTTGAATACAAACAAAACAATGGTTATTTCAGTGAGCACATCTCACACAAACCCGTACATGGACCAGACTGTCCAGTATACAGAAAACAACTGAGTGGACCGTGATATATGCGGGCCTGACTGCCCTGGCATTAACACCTTCACTCTGCTCTAGCACTGTCCCGTGCCCACACAAAATCCCTCAAGGGTGGACCGTGAAAGTGCGGGCCTGACTGCCCTGACACAAACACCTTCATCCCTAATTACACATCCGCTCACCCAGAACGGCAGACTACCTCAAGCAGTCTCCACTGCGGTCTTGATAGCACACAGCATTCTACTGCACCTTGCTCAAAACTCCGCCACCATCTGCTGATTCAAAAGCAAGCCTCGGCCGGAGTTACCCTGGTTGAAGAGCCCGGATTCGATACTGGACCCCGGACCCCGGACGTGGATGAACTACAACACACAACATAAATTTGTTTCAAATCATCCATGTAAGCAATACAATCCATCACCAAACAATTTAACAAAATACCATGATAAAACCCTTATGCTATCGTTTACAATAGCTACCAATTAATCGCCGTTAATTAATCAATTAAATAACAATTAATTACATGATTACACAATTCACAGTTCTTAACTTATGTACGGAAAAGTTTACTCACCTGTACCTTGGGAAATACCACCTATGTACCTAATACACGAAGTGTAGCCCTACAGATCATCCACCTGTACAATAAAGTAAGACTGGTTAATTATCATATTTAGAAGCAATATAGTACAAGTTTCAAACATAATTCACATAGTCCAAAACTCACGATCAGAGAAATCGTCAATCCGCTCCAACCAGTCCATGTAGCAAGTGAGAGCTCTCGTCTCGCGCTTGCTTATCAAAGCTCACTGCAGCTCGTGCAAAGCCTGCAGGGTGGCTCAAATGAGTTTTGGTTCGCCAGGTCTCGCCTGTCGAGTTCTACAATCACTGAGTTCGTGACAGTGCTTTGTGTAAGAAATGATGGAATTCTGGTGAATGGTTCTTGAGATATCCCGCTGACAAGCTTTACATGTACATTAACATGTCGAAAAATTCAAAGTTCCGCTGTGACCTTGAAAATAATGTCAAGGTCACCAAAATCTAATCAGCCCGTCGTCTTTCCTTGGAGAAGCTATGTGTAAAATATGAAGAGAATCCAGAGAATGGTTAATGAGATATCCCGCTGACAAGGGTAAAATAACAGTCTTGTTGTGACCTTGAAATGAAGGTCAAGGTAACAAACCTATGTAAGAACATTACTCTTCCCATGATGAACCCATATGCAAAATATGAAAAGAATCCAGTGAATAGTATTTGAGTTATTCCATTTCGTACGGACGTACGTACGTACGGACGGACGGACGCAGCCGAATACTATATCCCCCGCTTCGCGCTAAACGCGCGGCGGGGGATAATAAAACATGTGTATAAACTGAATACCCAAATAAACTTTGCATCAGATTGACATGAGTGTAATTTTAAAAATAGAAATAACAACGCTTTGATGTAATGAAGGTTATATTTTGATGACTTTTTATTTCATTACTTGATAAACACAAGCGCACAATTATTGAAAAATAAAACAATGAGCGCTGCGGGTGGGGAAAGCCTCGCTACAGCATAACAGCAAATTATTTATGACATTGTATGTGTTACTGTGTGAATACTCTATCGGTGTATGTCTTTAGTGATTAAATACAAATCAAAATTAGGTAAACTATAGCGTGTTTTCATTTCCCGCAATGCAAAATCCAATATGGCGACAGAACAATCCCTTTAAGACCTTCAGAAATCTTCCTATGGACCTGTAAAGTCCCTGAAAGTAAACATTCCGGATTCGCTATCGTTTCTGAAACAAAATTCAATCCCTAAAATGTGTACACAAGTCTCACACTTTTAAACATTTCTCCACTTTGTCCTGTCATATTCTCAATGCACCTTTGAATATTTTCCCAAAGTCTAAGCTCGGCTATGAGATGTTTAACCAACTGGTGAGATAACCGCAGATACAAATGCAGCAAATCCAAAGGTGTAAGACAGTAATGTTATTACGTTTTTGGTTACTCATTGACGATATTTCCTCAACTGTCCTGGCACCTTTCTTGACATCAACAACTGACCACTCTCTAGCCATACCATGTCTGTCAAAGCTAGGACATCTACACCAAACAAAGCTATAAGTACTGGAACATATTGCCAAACCACAGGGCTTTTCTTGCATTATCATAAGTCTCATTGACTGTAAACATGGCTAACATATAATTTCCTCAAGTACATAGGTCTTCATTCAATATTGTAAAGCCAAAATTAATCAGCGTTTTCCTTCCGCCTAGTTCTGTGGCATTCCCTGTGAGCGACAGAATGCTTTGAAATATTAGACTCGCCCCTCCCTCCCTGATGCAACGATGTTAGATACAAAAGAAGTAAGTTGATCTTGTAGGGATTGCTGCACACCAACAGTTTCCTATGGTTTGTCATTGATATTTACATCACCATTGATTTCCTTAGCTCTTTTGATAACTGAATGTAACCGTGGCATGTTTGGTATAACCATTGATAACTCATGATAAGCTTTTTTCAATATATTTTCCGAATCCTTAACATACAACAGTGCATTTAAATCAATGTCAGGGACATTCTCTCATCTGAGACTGAATTCTTATCAAAATACAAACAACGGTTTCCAATCGTCTTGCCTAGCCTGTACAGTGACTGCCTCCATGTTGTACCTACCAACACATGCCAAAGACTTCCTACAGCCATTCAATAGCATCTTCTTTCTTCTATATACCTGAGACATAGACAGACGTGTATTTGAGTCTAAAACCCTCAATGGCCTTATGAACAACATACAATATAATATTGGAAAATTTTTTTCAAAACATGTTTATGAGTCTGGCGTTTCTTTGCCTGATGAACAACCGAACGGTAACAAAGTCTTTCTCAAAGTTCGTTCCTGTAACAAACGCTTCTGCACTGCTGGAAGACATGCCTCAGTCATATCAACTGAAAAAGTATATTTTCAACTTTCCAATCTCCTAGCAATTGCCTTTATTGTTTGCCCCCCTTTCGTTTAGTTTATCATGCTTTGAAATGAGCTTTTTCAAATAACTTTTAACTTTGGGTAAACATTTTAATTAGTAATATACATGTAGAACATTGATATTGTTATTTCGACATACAGCCGACAAGACCGCCTGGCATACGTTATGTTTCCTAAATTCCTCATAAAAACATGCTTTTCTGACGTATATTTCAACATTTCCAGACATGTTTACATAAAAGAGACAACAGAGCAAGTAAAAAACAGACAAGGGTATAACAATACCATGTTAAGTCAGCTTTAAAACAGAGCTAAGGCTAAGGGCATCTTTACTTTGTGCCTCAGGGTACCCTCAGAAGGTTGAGGTCATACTGATTTCCTTTTTTGATTTTGAACATGAATCCTCTATGGACAAGTCTGGAGTATATATTTTTCCCGAGGCTTTCGTTCTTTGTATCTAAAGACAACAGTCACACAGTTGATATACCATAAGTCACCAGCCTGGTTTATGATGCGAAACACCATTCTCCAAACAAAATATCAGGACTGTGGACATTTAACAACTTAAACTCTGCTCCCGGGGTAGACCCATTCCATGAAATTACTTCCCTTGACAGATCAAGTATGTCTGTAGCTATCTCTGGTGGAGAAATGGGGATCTTAATACTTACCAAGGAGTTTATCCCTCTCTGACAGTGCAGCTGATCTCTAAGGGAAACTTGAATATGTCATTTGGACTAGAACTAGTCAGGCATGGTCTACCGATCTAGTGACAATACTAGTATCAGTTACCCACTGGTCATATTCCTAAGCCCACCCTACTTAGTGAAGCAGGCTTTGTTGTATCCCGTCAACAGTTCTAGTTCCCAAATCTTCGACGTCGAAGAGTTTCTTATCCTTCCACGTCGGTGACCTGGTCCGTGAACTGAAGGTCTGTCGAGGAGGTCTGTAGTCGGGCTTGTTTCCATTGCCAGCGCAGCTACTCCGGAAAACAGGAGGCATCCTGTCTAAAATGAGACCGTTTATCACTAAAAACGATGAGTTTGTAAAACACTTATGCACCCGGATATAAACATTGGGCTTAAATTGCAACGATAAGTACTTATACCCCAAGTGAGGTTAGGTATCAAAGGTAACATAGTTAAAAATCATCTCATCAGGCCTTAATCAATACATAATTTTAGTTAAAAAATGTAAATTTTCCAAAATTACTTATCAGAGGGGTAACACATTTCAAGTACTCTTTATAATGGAGAAGAGGTGAATATAGGGTTTTTATCCCCCGCCACGAAGTGGAAGGGGATATAGGTTTGAGCTCCGTCCGTCCGTGTGTGCGTCCGTCCGTCCGCTATAAAGGGGACAGCTTTTCTCAGAAACTATTTAAGATAGGACAACCAAATTTAGTGTGTGGCTTGAGAGCATTAATACCTTGATGGAGTTTGAAAATAAGAACCGTGTGATTATTTTTTCCGGAGTTATTGCCCTAGTTCCGTATTTTTGGACTATGTTCATGGTATCTCCAAAGGGGACAGCTTTTCTCAGAAACTGTGAAAGATAGGGTTTCCAAATTTGATGTGTGGCTTGTGGACATAAATACCTTGATGGAGTTCGAAAGTAAGAACCGGGTGATTATTTTTCCGGAGTAATTGCCCTTGTTCCGTATTTTTGGACCCTCTTCATGCTCTAAAGGGGACAGCTTTTCTCAGAGACTATTTAAGATAGGATTACCCAATTTGGTCTGTGGCCTGAGGGCATAAGTATCTTGATGGAGTTCGAAAATGAGAAGCACACAATTATTTTTTCCGGAGTTATTGCCCTTGTTCCGCTTTTTCGACTCTTTTCCAAGTATCTTCAAAGGATATACCTTTTCTCAGACATTGTTTAACATCAAATCAGTTGTGTGGCTTGAGGATATAGATACCTTAATGGAAAGAAAATGAGAAGCGCACAATTATTTCTTCTTGAATTATTAGGTCTTCAAGACGAATGTCTGAAGACCTATTGATGTTATCGTGTTTTTCCTTATTATTATTTCAACGATTTTTGTTCCATGTTTTCCGGAAAAACGGCTCGTCCGATCTGCATAAAAATTTCAGGGATGATAGTCTGTGTCCTAACTTAGATTTTATCGTCGGCCGAATTTTGAATTTCGACCTGGTTCTTGAGTTATCTCCCCTTGAAGTTGAAACTTCAAACCTCAATAGCTCGAAAACTTATCAATATATTTTCATAAAACTTTCACCAAAATGTGGACAACAACATTCCCCATCGACTAGGCATATAGTGGTTTTCGGCCGTAATAATAGATTTTTTGCTATTTCGCAAAAACTGAAAATTTTGCGCACTTTCGCGATTTTGAGGGTACACGTCTTCAAAAATCTTCTTCTAAATCAGGGCAATACATACAACACCGTGCAGTAGCTCATTCGAAAGCTAAAAGAATGCTGCAAAAAGTAATCCCCCCAACCCTTGCTCTATTTTTAACGGTTAATGAGCTACAGCAATTTGAAAATTGAACTTTTTCAAAAACTTGTTTTAAGGGCTGGCATTCAAAGGGACATAACTCTGTTATAAATGAAGTTATATCAAAGTTACTGACTTCAATCTGTTTCTAATAACTAGATTAACAATTCCATAACACATCATTATCATATAAAAGTTATTAGTTTGGGCATAATTTGAACATATTCCCAAAACAGTGAAATATTTTGATTTTGAAACTTTTTGAGGTGTTTATCCTTTGGGGAATTATTGATAATGAACCACTGAAGATAGGAAGACTTTAAATAGATCATGGTGATGAAGAAACGTCATTTATTAAGGACAATATTTTTCAAGCTCAAATCTGTCTTAGTTTTTTTGTGACAAGTCATAGAAGTTTGCCACTTTTCAGAAATCGCCATTTTCAACAAACTTGAAAGGTTCATCACTGCTTTACTTCTTATGCTATTGAAATTTTACATACATCTACGTATGCACAATTTCAAGACGAACAACTTTTAAATTGACCGCTTTCATCAAAAAGTTAAGCCTCGAACATCGCAAGCGATGTCTAGGGGTCAAAATTTAAGCATGTTTGAGTGTTTTCTTGAATATTCAGAACATCATAACGCATTAATTATGTATGCAATGTAAATGATGATTATATCTTCTTAAGTGGAAATTAAAGCACAACATTTTCTATGTTACACCTTAGTATGAAAATATGAACCCTTTTGTCTTATTCATGAGAAATGTAATGTAGGGGTCCATCAATATGTGATTTTTCCGTTTTCAGAGGGGTACCTTCTTTGAAGAATTTTTGTAAAAAAAACTATTGAAGATAGAGACACGTTTGATAGCTCGTTTTAAAGCAGAGAAACTGGCGAATAACCGAGAGTCCAACATGGAGTTCAAGGTCAAGCAGAAGTCTTGAAGACCTAAGTATTGCCTGTGGCAATCCTAGTTGCCCTTGTTCTCATTTCTTATGTCTGGCGGGGGATGTTGTTGACTATGTCTTCTTGTTGGTCTTGGCCCCTGTGACCCATGTTTTGGGCCACAGGGTCACCACATCTACCATTTGGAATCCCCATTGATCAAGGAGTCTGTATAAAACATTTCAGATACCTACTGCCCTTCGGACTTGAGAAGATGAAAATGGGTTTTTAGGCCATTACCCCTGTGACCCAATCTGAATAAGCTTAGTGGCAATAGGCACCACTCCACCACTAGGTTAACCACATACCAAGTTTCACAGAAATAATATTGAACGGTTTTTGAAACATTGTCCGGAAACGAAAGCATTTTGGAAGGATTGAATCACGGACGGAGGCGAAAACATTGCGGGGGAGATATATGTTTAAGACTTCTTTCCTTGTCAAGATATTTGTCAAACATGATATCTTTGTAAAGAGAATCTAAAGGAATCTCTTTATTTTATAATTCCAGTGACCATTCAGATTATGTTCGTTAGTTTCGCAAAAATTGAAAAACACATAATCTTGATCAGTCTTGTTACTTGGTTCTAAGTATAAACCTCAGGAAAAGTTATTTGAGTTATGATTTACCATTGAATAACATGTTAAGACAACTAATGGAGGGGCAAGATGCTAATTTCTTCTCTTGTTGAAATTTCAATGAAACTAAATAGACGATAACATACAAATGATTATAGATCGAATCAAGATGTATGTTTATATAATCATTTAAAGATTTTCACCGTTTTAAATCTAACCAAAAGTCACTGCTTAACCGAAACATACATTTCATCCTGCTCAGGTAATGCTATCCAGGGGCAGAGATGTTAACATCTCCCAATTCTTACTCCGTGTCCTTCAGGTGACACAAACGGTCTGTCTGTTCATAGAACACAGATAAACAGTTGATGTTCAGAGAACACAAGGAGACAGTCCATCATAGATCTGAGACTCCTGGACTCAACAATTGAACAATAAAGTCGTGAAGCACTTTGATCATTTGCAAAGATAGATGCATTGCTTGCCAAAGTATTGACTTTAAAAAGAAAATACGAATCTTCGATACTATGTCCAACCAGTTCTGATGAACTACATACAACTCGTCCCGGTTTCTCGTTTTCCAGTAAAGAAGCAGCTTCAATGCTTACAGTTTTCTGATTGGATGATGATAATAGGCTTTAAATTGGTACACTTAGTGCCTTCTTTAATTACAAGATACATATAAACTTAGAATAGTCTACAATAATGTGTCTTGTGTGCTAAACTATAAGACCCATATTTTATTTATGTATAGTGAAGTTAGTCAAAGAATACATGATGGTGTGCAGTGTGATTGATCTTTCTTGGTTGCCCCACGTTTGCTGTGTCAGAATACACGTGGTCACGGTAAGGGGGTCTTCATAAAGGAAGTATAGGCACTTCTCAGAATGTATCTGTAGAGAGAGATTAGAACTGAACAAGTTAGCACCGACAGCTTTTGCAAAGCAAACTGAATTATTTATTAGTGTCTCGAATTCAAACAAAGAAAGTTTCCATGAACTGCCCCATACGGAATTGTTTTACATCCCTTCACAAAACAGAAATAGACTTGCAACAGCATAAGTAAAGTTATAGAATGAAAACCAATTTTAATTTGGTATTACAAATGTGTTTATCAAAAGCTGGTGTTTATATTGTTTATTTATCTATAATTTAAGTAAAAAAAGAAAAGAAAGTCATGCTATTACAAGCTGAAACAAATTATTGTTCGATTACGTCTTTGTATACATAAGAAAACAATATTTGTTATAACCATTTTGTCGGGAACATGCCTGCAGTCCTCCATACTAGGTTTACACTAGGCTCACGTTCTCTACGGTCGACTTGATGGAAGTTAACAGTTCGTAAGGAAACGGCCAGCAGAAACGTGATAGAACTGAATTGTTTTTGCAAAACACATTTGCCACGTTCGCCAGAAACAGAAACAGAAACCTGACAGTGGGTATTAAAACGGGAGGAATGTAACAAAACTTAACAAAACTTAACGGATCCTTTAGAATGTAACAGGCCTAACAGGCTTCCTTGGTGAAACGCAGAACAGAACGGGTTGCCGTGGCCAGGTGTTAATTTCCCACTATTTAAATCGCTGATCGTATTCTCTGTCACATTACTTGTTAGGTTAGTAAAACACTTGTCAGTGCAAGACAATAATACATATAGTAACGCTAATAGTATCTACCGGAGTAGATCATGATAGATCGGCGAACACTTAAGGGAACTGGATAGAACTTGAAAGAACCCGAGAGAACGTGATGACATCCGTGGTAAAGATTGACCTGACCCACCCATTACCGTCGTGGTTCTTAGCTCGACCTAAGGTAAAGGAGCTAAAGTCGCACCCGTTCTGTATCACAACTTAACAAAACAAAACAAAACAAAAGCAGTAACAAATATTACAGTACGGTTTAGACAAACGTGGCGAACGTGGGGACCGTGAGCATTGTGTATACCAAGCATCAGATAACGTGTTTCCGAAATGCATGTTAATACCAAGAGGTTACAATCAAGCAATCTTGCTGTTAACATTAAAGTAAATGATAGTGATCGATTTTTCAGTTACATTTTGTTTTATTAACAACATATCAAATATGCCATTTATATGTATATCGGTATGCATATATTTAGATAGTTACATATGTAACATTTGTTATACAAATGTTTCATAGAACCAAAGTCATTTGGTCAGTATATTTGTATTTGTTTGTATCATGGCAGCACAATGTTTTATACTCAAGTACAAAGCTATGGTCCTAATAACGAACATTTGGTTGTACGTTTACATTTCCCTTTGGTCCTTGTGGGTAATACTGCAGCTGCATACATAAAGTTTGTTCAGCAAAGACCATGTAATTTGGCCTGCCATTGAGGCATCGTATCAACGCGAAAACTAGATCGATCGCTTTGCATGTTGTATTATAAGAAGACAGTTGAGTGTTCCATAACATAATCTGATTTGATACCTCCTTTTAAACAGTTACAGTTTTTTAATCTCTTTGAAGTGACCAGGGGTCATCTTTACAAAACAGTTTTTATTTTCTTCTAAACATACATAATATCCAAGAATTTTACTTCTTTTGTTTATTTCATTAGTGTTTTCCTTTTTTTCAGTACATTTCCATTCATATCAAATTTAAGATTACATACATGTGCATAAGTACATACATTTAATGTCATATAATGGGGTTTATGCAGGATCTTTAAAAATCATATGGAGAGAAAACCAGAACTTATAGAAACTTGCATATGTACAATTTGAGAAAGCAATAGTTCTTGTTATTTGGTAATAACAACAATAGGTCTTCAGACATTCGTCTTGAAGACCTAATAATAAGGAAAATTCGGATAATAACAATAGGTCTTCCAGACGTAGTCTTGAAGACCTAATTACACGTTACAGTACGGTTTAGACAAACGTGGGGACCGTGAGCATTGTGTATACCAAGCATCAGATAACGTGTTTCCGAAATGCATGTTAATACCAAGAGGTTACAATCAATCAATCTTGCTGTTAACATTAAAGTAAATGATAGTGATCGATTTTTCAGTTACATTTTGTTTTATTAACAACATCAAATATGCCATTTATATGTATATCGGTATGCATATATTTAGATAGTTACATATGTAACATTTGTTGTACAAATGTTTCATAGAACCAAAGTCATTTGGTCAGTATATTTGTATTTGTTTGTATCATGGCAGCACAATGTTTTATACACAACTAAAAAGCTATGGTCCTAATAACGAACATTTGGTTGTACGTTTACATTTCCTTCTGGTCCTTGTGGGTAATACTGCAGCTGCATACATAAAGTTTGTTCAGCAAAGACCATGTAATTTGGCCTGCCATTGAGGCATCGTATCAACGCGAAAACTAGATCGATCGCTTTGCATGTTGTATTATAAGAAGACAGTTGAGTGTTCCATAACATAATCTGATTTGATACCTCCTTTTAAACAGTTACAGTTTTTTAATCTCTTTGAAGTGACCAGGGGTCATCTTTACAAAACAGTTTTTATTTTCTTCTAAACATACATAATATCCAAGAATTTTACTTCTTTTGTTTATTTCATTAGTTTTTTCCAGTACATTTCCATTCATATCAAATTTAAGATTACATACATGTGCATAAGTACATACATTTAATGTCATATAATGGGGTTTATGCAGGATCTTTAAAAATCATATGGAGAGAAAACCAGAACTTATAGAAACTTGCATATGTACAATTTGAGAAAGCAATAGTTCTTGTTATTTGGTAATATCTCGTTAATTCTAGTTGTAGGTTTGAAATTTGGTTGAATCTTTTGAATATTGCAGTTGTAAAGAAACAATTTTGTTATGAGATTAATTGCATTCAATGGGTTATTATTCTTACATTATTCTTACAGTATTTTCTCCTCATTTAAATCGATAATTCCTTCTATGTAATCTGCAAACCATTCTGATAAGTGAGAGAGAGAGATAATCTTTAATTCCTCCAAGTAGGAGATATCATAGAGAGTACAGGGTAGTTACACAGTAGAAGCAGGATCTAACATTTGGGAGAATTGGGCATTAATAGATACAAGAAAATGTCCAACAATTTTTGCAAGAGACTTGTTGACGTCTATCTCATGTCCCCCAGGAGAGCTAAGGTTTGAACCTCTGCGTTCATGTTGTCCATCATCACATAGGCTTCTGGTCCAAGATGGAGTACCACATGTTGTCGCAGTATGGACACGAGCTTGTCTTTATGGGTCTTTGCCAAGAGAACATGCTGATGAGTCTACATATCCAATCTTGAATAATACATAATTGGTACTTAATATATTATGTATGATTTTAAATTGGAACTATCTAAGTTCGCTACTTTTTGTACATCTTTTTGCCATAAGATTGAAATGTGTCCAGTCTGTGTCGGTGTACTCTTTTTTCAAATATTCCTTCCATTTAAAAAATGTTTTTAATTTTGTAAATATTGAATTTAATAAAATTGTATAAAAAGCTGAACAACCTTGTTGATTCTTTATTGATGTTATATTGAAAGGCCTGATTGGTCTGAAGATGAGTTTTGCACAGAATTTAATATTACGTAAAAAAAAGATGACACTGTTTTTCTTACACCTTCGTAAGTCAAGAAATCTGTTTTAATATCATGTATCATATATAATGTTTCATTAACATGCATACTTCCATACGTTTGAGTTTATTTTACTCATGGATGTTTGTTAATTCATTTTCACTGTATGTATGTATACAATGAACGTAAATTTACTAATAAACATATGTACATGCAGGTGAACAAACTTCAGCATGAAACTGTAAAAGTTACACACTTTGGTTATGCATTTTCTTGCAAACATTTCTTTCTACCAATGTGAGTTGGCTCCTATATCATCACAGACAGTGATTGCCCAGGGGAGACTAAGTGATGTTCGAACACACGCTATTCCGATCTTCATCTGTTTAGATTAGACACATGTTCTTGACTTTTACCGCAAGTGCAGTGTATGCTGTTCTACTCAAATACAATTGAAGATTTTCTATTTTTCATCAAGTTTTAACTTAAATCCAAAATATTCTGTCAATTTTGAAAAAAAACACACACTTTAAGCAACCACTGTGTGTTTAAACAGACATCACAATTAAAATTACATTTGTTATACCTGATCTTGAACTGAATGATGATGCGTCAAACATTGATTCTGCTTTGAAAATTGGTATCGTTTCTTTTGCCCGACACTTTTATACCTTTATATACCAAAATAGGTTATAATCATATTGCAAGAAGATTGACTTGATAATGTAATCTCCGTCTGCTGATGTCGAAATTATAAATTATCTTAGTTTTTTTTTTATGATTGAATAATTACTCTATTGGCAAGTTTCTACATATAAAATATTGTTTGCAACTTTCAGGAGAAACATAATAATGCAACAAAGCAAATTAACAATTAAGCAAAATAGTTTTAATATTCAAAGAGTGGTAAATACGATGAAAACATCATTATGCTATGTCTCCAGCAGCCAACTTAACTAAATTCTTAATGTTTGGAATCATAGTTCGATAATATGTCTGAAAATAAACGCCTTTAATATTTGTTGTAATCTACAATGCATACTACATACAGACAAGATAGGAGAATAAATTAGACTTGTTCAAAATGTTTTTTTTGTATTATTATCAAATACTACAGGATTGATGCGGCAACGATTCAAAGCCAAGAAAGTATATTTTTAATTTTCTATTTTTCATCAAGTTTTAACTTAAATCCAAAAAATTCTGTCCATTTTGAAAAAAACAGACCTTAAGCAACCATTGTGTGTTTAAACAGACATCACAATTAAAAGTACAATTGTTATACCTGATCTTGATCTTAATGATGATGCGTCAAACATTGATTCTGCTTCAGAAAATTGGTATCGTTTCTTTTGCCCGACACTTTTTATACCTTTATATACCAAAATAGGTTATAATCATATTGCAAATTACAAGCATCAACGGAAATTGGACATGTATTGGCTTATAACTTCAGTAAAATTCAGTAAAACACAAAGAACATACCCTGCTAGTACACATAGTAAATACCATCTAACCTAGAAACGTGCACAATGAATGCTTCATTGGTAACATGTTAACCTTCTTGAGATCATATCCATCGAGAGAAGAAATTGGATCAGTGTGTTTGTGAAGTGTCAACCCGACATTTCTTTGGTAAATTCAATCACTTTGATAAAACCTATCGAACCTGCTGATGTCGGTATAATTAAATCACAGCTTCCCTCAAGTGAAATGATTGAGTTGGGCTGTGGGTACACTGAGGGCGAACTGGACTGTTTGCTGTTTATGAGCTCTGACGATGTAAACATAGCAATTTGACAAACACTACAATTCTCGTCAAGATTGTTCTTCCAAACACAATATCATGTTTGAACTTCGCACATTGGAAGCCTTTGACAAATGTTATATAATATGAAATAATCATTGAATTAAAAAAACAACATGTACATGTCTACAACGACGAGAATGGCTGAGTTACGTTGAATCCCTTTTTACCAAACCAAAATCCGTCAAATGTTATGGTTATTAATTATGATAATCTCAGCAAAATGGAAGAACTTGTACGTTCAAGCTGAAGGATGAATGTCATCAGATCCCATGATTTACATACAGAATAATGCTGATTAACAGACTAATAGTAAGAGAAAGGTTTATGATTATTGCAATTGTTCATTCAATTGTAGTGCTTGAAATAAGTATGTATGTGAAAAACGTCAGTTCTGTTATTGAGAACAAAAGAGGGATATCAATATTTATCAAAAGTATAAATATGATTCTATATTGTTTCATCACGTATAAACTTACGTATAATTATAAACTGTGAGATCAAATATATGTTTTTAAAATATGCTTTGAATTTAAGATTCAGCTGTTAGATATCAACCAACATTAAGTTTGATTCAAGAACATGTAAAATGTGAATACTTGCTGTTAAACGATACTTTGGGGCTTCATTTACATTTTGTTTTAAAAAGAATTCTGTCTAAAAAAAATTCTTATCGTTATCCAGATGGAGACATCATTCATCAGGAGCGTTGGAGAGCATAGTGCAGTAATTAAAAAGGCTATCGTGACAACTAATTCTGTACTAATATTTTAAGTGTTTTCGAGGATCTGAGATAAATAAAATTCAGGAGCTTTCTAAGACTACATGGCACTTCTTACATTACGCAGTTGAAAGACAACTGCCTTAATGTATCATTCAATTGACGATAGATTCAGATTTAACTAGTGTTATATTGGTCAAGTCCGACAAAGGTTCTCAAAAACGTTCAAAAGTGTGTTGACATGATATAAATATAGTGCTCCAATTTCCTCTCAGGCATCAACTTCCCAATGCAAGGCATACCTCTTGCCAGTCTTCATTAATAGCTGTTTTAGGCCTTGCAGTATTTCCTTAAGATCTCTGTGCTTGGAAATCCGGGCCCACTATGCATTTCAGGTGCAGCGATCCACTATCTTGGTACAACAAAGTGAGGGAAATACTGCAAGGCTTAAATTAGCCAGAAATGGAGACTTGCGTATGTATGTTGCTCAGGCATTTAAATGATGCTGTTGTGTCACCAATCAAGCTTAAAGGTGGACTGGAATGATCAGTGGTCACTTTCGGATTTAACTAAGAGGTATTCAATTTGACAAATACCTGACTTTAAATTTCTGAAATCGACCCATAAATTACTTATATAAGACGGTTTAATTACACCGCCTAATTAGTGCTGACAAACGATTCACGGAAGTCACTGAAGCGTATTTGCCGGGATTGACGTCACTCTCGGCGCTTGCATATCCGCCTACATGGTATTTAAACATGTTTAAGCACCTTTTAACTGTCGATTCAACATACTAATATTCATCAAATCAACTCAAATCTTCGATATATGGAATCCTTAAATATCTAACTGGGTCATTTCAAAAGTGATAATCGCATGATTATTGTATAAACATGCGATTTAGTGAATTTCAAATACCAAACGATCTGATGTAATTCTTGTGAAAATTGATTACAAAGCTAACAAGCAAAAAAATGAACGTGGCTCACTAATAACCCTGACTGTTAAAGTTTGACATTATTATTTTACTTATAGAGAGAGGTGTCTGCACACCTAAGGATATGAGAATACATAAGAAATTTTACCTCGAGAAAGTCCAAAATGTCCAAAAAATCCAAAAAGAAATCACCAAATCGTATTCAATTTCGCACTGCACCTCTCCTAGTGGTGAACAAGACATGTGCCAAATTTAAAAAGGATGAGATGAATAGTTTTTGTGTAATCGATCAGACAAAAATGTCTTTGGACAGATGGACGGACGGACGGACGAACGGACAGACGGAAGGACGTTATAATCGCCGTCATAAAACAATGGTCTGACGTAGCGAATTCTCTTTAGGCGTCACATTGTTAGTGTGGTGAAACGGTGTTCCAAGCGGCCGCTCAACACGAAAACGATCCTGTTATGGCGTTATTACAAGGATAAACTCATATAATAAATAGAATATCTGTCAATTCTTGACAAATACCATGTTTATCTCATCTCATCTCTCATCCTCAATATACTGTTTTCGATTTGCGCAACCAAAGAAGAGTAGTTAAGTACCGTCTATAATTACATAGTAATCCAAATGTTCCAATGATATGTAAAACGGTGGGTTAAACAGTAAACAGTTAAGGCACTCTATATGCTAATTAAAACAAATATATAAGTCTTTAATCAAACTAACTCAAACTTCATAGATCTTTAATTATATTTAAAGAGTGTATATATTTAGAGGTTATAACATACCATACCCCATATCACCCCGAGACCCCCATATCAGCCCTTTAACCTTTTTTTTTTAATTATATATCATACTTTTCTTCTGAAGCATGACAAAATATTTACAGAAATATTAAGAATTTTATGTTTCCATTCGAAAGTTTATGATTTGGGGGTTAGAAGATGAAATACGTTCCATTATAAATAAGTGTTGTTTTTTTTAAAAAATGGTGTGAGCCTTGCCTCTTATTCAACCTTCAAATTGATAGTATTTCTAATTCAACAAGTTAAACGCGTCAACAGCATCCTTGTTTGGAGGCTACTTTAGACTGAGCAAGTTATTCTGACACTGCTTATCAAACGTGTATTTTTGTTGCAAGTGGTTTAAGAGACTCTGTTTGAGATGTTCCTTATTGTTTTCATTAATTTTAGATTTAAGATTTTAGTGTGTTTAGGAACGTACACATAGATTCATATTCCTCAGAGGAACTTGATCATTTACTAACATTGTTTTGACTTTGTTTAAACTTTTATGTAATATGGACATTATGTTGTCGGCATAATGTTCTTTTCAGAGAATTCTGATTCTTTACCATTTCCGAAAACTTGAGAGCGAGAGCAGTTCCAAACTAACGCTGGGTTCTATTCTATTGTGTATTTTTTAGTCCCACTCTAGTCATGATATTTTTTATTTCAAGAAATCAATCATTGTAATGAATACGATGTCTTGAGGAAAATGAAGAATGAGAAATGTTTTAGATGAATAAAGTAGTCCAGGTAATGCCAAAAGTTCATTGATCAATCAAATCATTTAAAAGGGATATGATATATAGTATGAAACTCCTGTACGAAGTACCACATGGGTAATACTATCGATTCTGTTATAACAGATATTTAGCGACGTCTCGGCAGATAAATTTAGTGTTACCTTGTCAGACATGTGTAACAGCAACACCACCCTCTGGATAACACCCCATCTCTCCCATAAGATGGTTTAATAATAACAATTTGGACATTCATTAGCTGCCTTTTTGATTATCACCATCATCTCATGTACGATTGGGCTCATTTAGTTCTAATGTGGCAGAGCTATGCTATTTCCGGATAATATTCTGTCTGTCTGGTATGGTTCTGTTGACTTCGGTTGGTACTTGTTTTTATATTTCGATATACAAAATCGCTACTTAAGATGCCACGTTGTCATAATTGCTATTACATAATAACAATGGATGGTCGTATTAGATATATCTTATGGTCCGGACTGACATTTATATATGTACGTGTGTTTTGAGAAAATTCTCGTTTGAAATTAAAGTGTTCAATTCAGGAGGACTAAGCTAGTGACTGTTTTCCTATGTGTGAAAATACATAGTTGTAGTAAAAGCTGCGAGACAACTTTGTTCAGTTCCTTACACATGGTTCACATGGCTGACTCACCGGAAACGCGAGGCATGCGAAGGGGATGCTAGTCCATATGGTTTATTGTGAATGGATAGGATGTATGACACTGACACAGGTATACTGTAAAACGTAATCAACATGTAATAATATTCGTGACATTATAAAGGCTAACTGTCTTAGTTCACCTGTTAACAATTGAACATAAGATAAGATAAACTTTATTATGGGAAATTTGTCTTACACTCAAAGAATCATTGGTAGAATACAATACAAATTAACAAAACATGGATTCAATATAAAAAAAACCCCAATAATAACATACATTGTCTTGATGGGTACTATTATGTCATGGGATGACACTGAATTGACACGAATTCTGCTGTTAAATTTTTCAAGTAACAACTCTTATATTATAATCACACATGCAGTAGTACATATTCTTGTACATTTTCAAAACACCCAAAGCATGATTCGAACCCACAAGATACAAGTCAAGCACCAATCGGCAGTGATGGATTATCTCTATTTACGAGAATACATGCATATATGAGCACCACAAACTACAGTACTGAATAAAGACCCAGACAGTATAGTTCTAATGAATAAACCAACCTTAACTTCAAATATCTTACTTTGGTTTCGCAGGTACGTCCAGTTGATCCTCAGATTTTCTAGTTCCATTCCCATCAGTAAATTACTTTCCCACTACTATGTATGGCAGATAATGGAATCTTCGCTTATTTAGGTATTGGTGTAAAATACCATATAGCGAATAATGCCGATCCCATTGCTGACAAAATGTATTTCTTGGTAGACATCGAGTACTGAAATCACGGCCTTGGCAAATGCACATAATTTGTTCTCTTGGCGTGAAATTGAAAATGTGACTAGCGAAAGTCCAATAGAAGGAACTTCAAATAGCCACTATGTTTGTATCACATCGACAAACCCTAACTACCAAGAAACGACTATAAGTTGTGCTCAGATATATCGGTTAAAGATCATTATTTGTTCAAATATGACAGATATTCCAAGGTTATATCACTAATATAAGCTGTCTTTCTCAAATTCAAATACAGATCTAATTCCGAAATATCACTGTTTTCCTGTGAGATATTATGCAGTCTTTTAGTTAATGACTCGGCAACTGAATTGCCACCATAACCTATGTCCGTCGATAATTTACTTTATTTAATCAACTCTAACTCATATTCATTCCACGTACTATCAGTTTAGGAACGGGTAACACAATTATTGCTACTATCACCTTTGTTCATCTGTTTAAATTTTCACTTGAGATATACAATATAAATATTTTCACAAATGAGGTGTGTACGTTCTATTGCCTGACAGTTTACATGCACGGTATGTTATCAAGCAGGCTATTATCAAATTGTAAATTTTCATCAGCGGAAATTTAACTCGCATTCAGATTTTGATTAGTTAGAGCCATTGGGGATTGGCAAAGAACACACACTCATTTTAAAGATTGTAATTAAATCTAACTCACGGACCTGCGTCAATGGCAATACATACATATTTAAGATGCCCAAAAAGGAGAGACGACAAGGGGAACCGTGTATTTTAACATGTCAATACAGCATTTTTTTGTTTAATTAGGTCACATTGACAAAACCTATCGAACTATTCAAAGTAACTTTGATTCAATCCAAGTCTTCCGTTATCGTGTATAATGATTGAGTTGGGCAGTGGTCAGCCTGAGGGCGCTATGGACACATCAGTTTGCTTCAATGAACTCTGAAAATGAAAACATATCAAAGAGATAAGACATCACCTTACAGCCATATACTCTTTTTGCCAACACAATGTATGGTCAGAGTGTATGCAATCTAAATAAATTTAGATCGACTGTTCTGTATTATCTTAATACAATATAACATTATAACATATCTCAATCTAAAGTTATTTGGATTGGAGTTTATGATATTTAAATATTTTAAAAACTAAGTTTAACGTATTCTTTATATAGTTGCCAAAACATTGAACTAGCCCCAAGAAAATGTACTGTTCAAGTTGAGAGTTTTGCTTAGATTTCTAATGGGGGGCTTATTATCGAGGACATGCTCATTTCGTTGATTACTGTATTTATTATATTATCTACACTCTTTGTATCTGAATGTAAATGGTACTACTTAATGGATATATTCCATTTAATGCATTTAGACGTGGTCAAATAGACAGGACAAGGAAAACATTACTTTGATACTGACTGTTCACAATGGAATATTCAGACTATACGGCTCCATCCACATCAAGAAAATAGTATTCCTTTTAGTCTCTATCATAATGTGCGTCATTGCCGCTATTAAAGAGTAATGCAATCCCCAAATCCCCAGTAAAAGTATGGAAATATTTCACGATGATACATATTCATTTAGGAATGCTAATCGGGGTTAGGCAGAAAGCAGGTGTGCATTCGTTGAGTATATATAATAACTGCACTTTCATTGTATCACCGCGGAGTTCTGAAGAACTTTGAAATTCAAATGTTTTTACCATTAGCAATAATTCAGAATATTCCCTACTGGATATTCAAAACTTGTTGATGAATTTTGCCCTTTATTCTAAAATTGCATGGCCTAGGTCAATTCAATTTGATGATGGCACCAAACTGGTCGTCTCATCCTATTTCAAGCAAATAATGTCATGTCAGATGTGGTTAATATTTGTTCTGTCATCTGTGGTTATACACTCTAAATCTAATCCATTTTACGCCCATATTTATTCCTGACGAAGGAAGTCGGCATATCAACCCAGACAGTGATTGCCCTGTGCAGATCATATAACGTGCAGACACTAACATCATACTTTTAAATTAAATCAATAGTTTAGAGAGATACATCACGTAGTTAGCTAGTTAGGAGGATTACTTTTCTAATATCCGTGTTGAACAAAAAGACATAACAGTTTACAATCAACATAATATCATTTCTCTTGAAGCTCGTTTACAACAGTTTATATATTTAAAGTTATTTATTTACAGCGATAACAATACAAAGTGATTTAGATCGTTCTGTTTTTGATGGAAATATATGCATTCATGTTCATGTATACTCTAAATTCTAATGATAACAATGATACAGTGCATAGAAGTGAAAATAGAAGTCAATTTAATTCAATCATTCTCAGTATTAAATGCCGCTGTAACTCCTCTGATGCCATTTAACTTGCCCACTTGATATTTAATCAGTGCAGTTAGCGGAGACCAGACAATAACACGGCCAGGCGTTATGTGCTTGAAAAGGAAGTGATTTTCCGAATCCTGGAGATTGCGTTGCTACACAGCCACGCTTTACGTCTAATGCCTTAAAAAGATATATCTGTTCTTATTTTAGAACACTCAATCCAACATGTGGTAGAACGTTTTTCAAAGCAACATCGATGTCCGCTTTTGGCGCCATTTTTTTTTTTTTTACACCGATCCAAGTTCCTAACGGAAGCGCATTATGATTGGTTGGAATTAACAACGTCAAGCCAATCAATCAAGAGGTGAAATTGGGCTTGGTCAGATCGTAAATGTCTAACGTAATGCAGTACAATAAACATGTGATTTTAATGAGATTACAAAGCCCTGCAACAGTCAATTCCTTCAATATAACGTGAACACAATATTTAAAACAAAAACGATATTTTAAAAAAAGCGACACTTCTTTCCACCTCCCCAAAAATGGGATGTTGAATCTTATACCGTGTACATTCTCAGTCTATTCAAGGCCTAGCATTAATGGGTTTTCTATGACAGATTTACAGTGGTGTCTGGACATATAGTGTTTACGTGTCAAACATGTACAACAAGAACACCATGTTTGGAAAACACCCGATGTATATGTAGCAGGGCACATGGTCAAGAGATAACGAACGCGCTGGGTGAAAGTTCAGTGACGTTTATTCCAGTTTATGGAAACGAGCAAAGCATCAGACAAAGTCACCCTGCAACAATATATACAAACAATAAATATATGTGAATAATAATAAAACAACTGGTACATAAGGCATAACACATAATTGCAGGATTACCTATAAATTAATAGATATATGTTACTTGATTACCTTACAATGATGATTGTATGATAATACAATGTGATAATATATAAACTAACACATTTATACATATAACACACATTACAACATAATATACTATACTATGTAAGGATGATATGGTACATACATTATAATTGGAAAACACCAACAAGAGTACACATTATGACAGTTCTATAATACACACATATGATACAAATGTTAAATACTAAACTAAAGTTACAATAACCTACCAAATATGTCGGATTTGGGTGAGATGTTGCTTCACGAGGACACTCAGGCCATCCTTATATACCTGTGTTTGATAGACACGGTAAAAGAGAAGAACAGTCGTTCGGCCAAATGTCTCAGATTTAGATAGCATGCAAAGTGGGATTTGCGCTTAACTAACTATAGAGAACAATAGATAGAAGCTGGACTGGCTATGTAGTCACAGCACAGAACAGAGAGGGATAGCAAGGTACATGGTTAAAGGCTTGCAATTAACAAGCTCTCAGGTATTTTGTTGGGCTGCTACACTTAAAACACCTGAAATAAAACAATATATTAGGACATATACATTTACAATTAAAACACACATAAATGCAATATTTTATACTCTGCCACATTTACAATTGGGTTACTAAATTATAACAGCTTTGTCATTCTCTAATTATGATTTTGAAAATGACCAAGGGAGTCTAACGTTCAACTTGTATGCACGGAAACAGGAGAACGTGGATATGTCACGGACATTTTATGAACTATATATTTTCGTTATTTCTCCTATCATATACAAATTGCTTCTTTCTATGAAAGGTGGAGAGAACAGCTAAGAGCGAAACTCAGTAGAATACAACGTTGGGTTGCACTGATCGTGTCTATGGTCGACTGCCGATCTGGTCTTTAATTAAAACATTATTATAAAGATAACATGTCGACTTCTCAAACCACCAATATGAAAAACATTAATGATAATTATTGTGTGTAAATTGTAATACAATAACTTAGCTAAAATGTATTCTGATTTCTAGACTGAAAGACTACTACCACATTTAATCACAATTAATGAGGATACTTATATCGCGCTGAACTCCACAACACAAAGGGCAATGCTCAAAGCGCTACACACATTATTACCCTGGTGTAAGGACCAACATCGTTCCTTTTTCATTCTCAACTCCCTTTGGAGTATGCAACCTGGGCTGCCAATTAAGGCGCTCGAAGGTTATCTGTCACATTGCCTGCACTTCCAAACCAGGTACTCAATTGTACTGCTGAGTGAACAGAGGCACATTTCGAATAAAGTCCCTTGCCCAAGGTGACACCACGAGCCTCTCAACTCATGTCTCAATGTGGGGCAGGGAATCACCCTTCAAACTCTCAGTTTTCATTCAGCAATGAGGCGGGTAACCCACCCATCCAGCGAGCCACGCCCGTTGTTGCTGAACTTAACTGATAGCGGTCGACTGAGCTATGCACAGGACCACGTGCCACCACAATTCCAATTTAAGTGTACAAAAGTATGTATCTTGGACACATATCGTTCGCGCTAACAAATGCATATATCTTCTATAAGTAGAAGCGAACTTACAGTGACGTACGATCATAAGTGTACGAATCACAAGTATTAATGCCAATATATAGCTGATAGCTGTTATGTAATTACATATGCATATTACAAAGTAAGTATCAACGCCAATATACATATTTAGCGTTGTAATTCACCAAATTGTGATCAACTGTTATATGAACAACCTTTCATTTTATAAGCGTATATCCTAAATGATATTGGTAAAAGAAAGCATTTGAAAATTTTGAAATCAAATTTGCTTACTATATTTATTCATATATACTAGATTAAGTAATGAATATAATAAGTGAAGGGGATTAACCATTATAATGTAGCGCAAGATGTGACATTTAATGATGTAAACATTCACAGAAATCTACTGACAAAGAAATGTACTGACATGGAAACGAGATCGGGTTGCAGCTTACTAAGGATATAAGGTCAAAACGGGCTCTCAGTGCAGAACTGTGATTCCATAGTGTTTAATAGTATAGACAATATATGACCACTTCCTGCCACATCCAGTTGCCAGCTGATCCGAATGTCTCTGGGAGTTGAGGAGATCCTGAAACGCGAACCTGATTATCTTCTAAACACATCGTTATAGAAACAACATTGGATAATTGTAGCATTAACTTGGTTACTTATAGTTCAAGTAATCGAACTTATTATTCAATTGACATAGTTAAATTCTGCTTTTCAAATTTTCAAAATTTAATCTTTTCTTGCCTTGTGGCCATTTGACTATTACATGATGTTATAACCAAAGCATACGTTTTGTTACCAATAAACATCAGAATGACAATATCCTAGTCATAAGAGACCAAGCTATATGGATAAAGACTTTTATGATATGTAATGATATACGCGTCGAGCATATACTCCGAAAAATAATAAAGTGGTTGTTACTCAGAAAAATCATTTTAATCATGTGTATACAATGACTTATCAACCTACCAGCCATATAACGTGATACTTGTAACGACCTTTCTAAACCGTGTCACCCGGTACGAGGGACTTACAACATTGTAATTCCCTCCAGGAGGGTTTACACAGACAGTTGTAAACGTGTAAACCCTGTTATTAGGAATTGAAATGATTGTAAATGATTGTATTTGTTAAGATGACAGCTTGAAACTAAAGATCTGAGGAATTAACTGAGAAATATTTCTTAAATTTACGACAGAATATGAACAGCAAATGTTTTGCAGAAAGTGCGTCTCGAACCCGTATCCACTATCACCTGTAGTTACTGAGTCAACGCTTTAGACTACTGCGCTAAGGGGGCAGACGAAATTTCACTGTACAAAAGAAACTCATATAGCGCGGCTGTTAACAGGCTGACATCATCCAGGGATCCTCAATATAACGCCAGGGATCCTCAATATAACGCGATAACAAGTAAAAAGCCTGTTTTACACTTAAAAACGGTTGATAATATAGATAACCCATTATACCTCGGATATGGTAAGGTTGTAGACCCTGATAGTCAGGAAAAAACACAACCTTACCATATCCGAGGTATCATTGGTTATCCTTATAGTAATACTTAACGTAAGGTAACGTAAACTAAGCATCACTTGGTGAAAACAATGGCAGACAATACAGTTTGACGCGAAAATTCAGATTCCTAGCTAATGTGGGTTTTGAGATAGGTATAACTATCCAAAAATAGCTTCGGCATTTCCGTATTTACTCCAATAAGCCAAGGATCTTTAATGACGGCCGGTCTCTAATACACGCCGGATGTAATACATACTGCAGCTTTAGAAATAAGCGCCGAGTGTGAGACATTTAAGCTTGGAATTGCATTAGTATGAAACTATATACATTCTTTAGAAATACATATCAATGATTCAATGGTTGCCGGGTCTCCGATTTATATATAAATACCCGATCAGAGCGCGTGCGATTATTACTAGACATACGGTAGTCTTATTAACATGGTGATAATGATATTAATAAAATCAACTTGTCAAGTGGCCAACAGCAGGTTTAACCTATCCTTCAGTGGTTTGACGTAGTGACGAAAATAGCTTTGGTTGGCGCGAAAATTAGATACGCGTTCGAGCCTAAAAATATGCCTATAGCGACAGACAAATAACATAGACTATTATTACATTTTGTAAATAGCATCATGCCTGAAGACTTGCAATCTGAGTGCATCATTGGTAACACATCAACTTCATTGAGATTCCACACAAGTTAGTTCCTCATGTATAACATGTAAAATAACAGTTCGTGGGTTAATTCAATCACTGTGACCGAGAGTATCACACCTGCCAATGTTAGTATAATTCATTCTCAATCTTCCCTCAAGACAAATATCGATTAAGAAAGTGGTAGGCCTTAGGTCAATGTCAACCCATATTCTAAGAAATAGAAGACGAGTTGGCGTGCTTTATCTTTGAATAAAACATAGCAGGGAGCATAAAACACGAAGTGCAACGTTGACCCACCCTTAAAATTCCAAAATTGAAATTCGGCCATATTTAATAGGTAATAACCTGAAAGAAGTTACACTATCGACTGTTTCTAAAATTATACAGTCACGCATTTGAATTAAATACTCACGTGCTACCTTAAAACTGGAAAACGGCAGCATCTGTAGTAACTGATATTAAGTAATTGTCATATCAGTTAGTCCCTCAAACAGCACTAGTTGATTCTTTGTGGTAAGTTAAACGTTTCAAAAAGAGTTAAGAATGCAGTTATTACAGTTAAAACCGTTTTCAGTATTCCCTTATCCAATTTTGAGCATGGATGATTCTCACGATGTTCAAATGCGTAAATCACAAAGTGATTGTCTCAATTTTGTAAAACTCCATCTATTGTATCCAAGCGAAACGATTAAACCTTACACCCATCTCGACATTATACGTTACTTACACATTTCAGACGTAAAAGCTTTCTATTAACATTTAAATATCAATGAAAGACATATATCGATTATTGTTTTCTTGATATTATATTGACAATTGCTGAAATAATTTAATCTGAAGAAATATAAAGCCATTGACACTAACGCTCACTTTGCTTTAGTTGAAACATCATAAAAGTTTCCACATAAACGCCATATATTATTTTCTTTTTATAAAAACTGTGATTTTAATTTCTGAGGTTGAAGCGTATCTGTAAAACACAACGCAAGTACATACACATAACTTTAACCTCCAGTTTAGAAAATAAAAAAACTTCATTCAATAGTAAATCCACAACAAAGATTTGAAAGTAAATGAGAATGGTGACGCAGATGTACTGACATGTATCCGATACACCGTCAAAGGACATCAGGTCATGAAAGCAACAGATGCTCACTTCCTTCCGACTACCAATGGCCAGCTGAACCATGTCCTACTGGAAATACTATACGGTTGATGTGAGGTGAGTTGGGGTTTAAGCCGCTTTCAAGAGTATTTCACTTATATCGCGGCTGCGGGAGAAAGCCCGCAACGCCATGTGGCTGTGCATTGCGGTGAAACCTGCGAGCATCGGCTGGAACTAGCGTACCATGGGTGGTACTACGCTGAAATTCAGTGTAGCATTGCACCCACGGTTGGTGTGAATTCTGTTCCACACAGTAAACTTGAAAATAAACTGTTAACATATGGACCACATGTTTACATATCTGTATATCTGCCTCATTTGAAACGTTTTCTTTTCAAACACGCAGGAACTAGGACCATGCACATTATTTAATTGATTGCTCTTCTACTTTGACTTGCATACAGGTGAAACGTGCATTATTACTAGCCCGTTGAAGATAGTGTTGTTTAGTAGTTACGATGGCAATTAGGCAATTAATCTAACTCGAGAAAGATAATCTGTCATTCCCCGTCACTCGTTAGTTATTGTCTTATTATGTCTGAAATTATGCGACTTAACTAAGATGCATGGACTATGTAGATGTAGACTGTTAGAATTACGTAGAATTAAAAGTCGCTTTGTCAGCCCTCAACGATTGTATATCCGGAAATGTTATAAATATTAAAATATCTAATTGATACCTCATATGCCACATTCCAAATATGTTGCGATTATGAACTACGCCAATGACCCGGTTCGAATCCCGGTGGAGGCACCAAACATTTGTGACCTGGATCTTATACTTGTGTTGTATCCTTGGGCAAGGCACTCCATCCACATTGCACTCTCACAGCTGTACAAATGGGTACCTGGACATGGGAATGTTCGCTTCATAGGCTGCACCGAAAGTACCTTCAGGGTAATAATTGTGTAGCGCCTTTAGCATGCATTGTGCATGTAGTCGGGTCAATATAGAAAAATACCCCCTCAACCCCCAACAAATTGCTACAGAAGGTTTCTCAACTGATTCTGGTAAGGTGTAGTGTACTTAATAACTAATACAGATTAAGCAGAAAATAAAGTTGTCACCGCAGAATTTAAGAACAGATATATATTAGGTTTTTAGTGGTTATTGTTTTGTATCTGCATAAGTGTCACTTTAAATACATTTGTAATATTGTCCACACTGTATATGACAGTTTCTCAGACGCATGTGTCTTTAATACCAGTGATACCAACCATCGACAGACCTCAAAGAATGTTTGACAGTGGCACATTAATCAGAAATTTAAACAGATTCTGCGGGAACCTCAGGAGGAACTGAAGACACAAGATACTTGAAACGGAACGGGAAAACGCTATCATTTCCTTCAACCACTAACAAACAGATGTTTGTTGTTGACTTGGTAAACTGCCAGGCAGTAGTGATGTATGTACAACTGAAATTTTATAATTTAAAGAGGAAATAACACACGTTAAGGAAAGCAGATATACACCATACACAAATAGATGTACAAATAGACATGATAACCATGCATAGAAGGACGAGCAACAGAGGCAAATACATTATTTTTACAAAGGGCTGTGGTTCAAGCTGATTGTCTATTTCTAATATCGGAATACGCTTGGAGTCGTCCTCACCTTGTCACAACATGTCGATATCTTCAACCTGATCATGTTCAAGTGCATGTCTGAAAACATATCAGCGTTATTTGATCCATATGAACGGTCGAGACAGTCATTCTGAAAGGATGTTTGTTCAGAAATAGGTTCTTCCATGTCTGGCTACTGCACTTCAGATAATGTTCGATGCTGTTAACAAGCCTTGTCTTATCCTATATGTGTAGTTAAAATACTAGGGTCAATATATGAACATATTGTATTGGAGGAAGTAACAGCGGTAGTTATGTCCGACATATTGATTATTGCACGAATCACATTGAAATATACATTTGAAATACTAGATCTATGTTTTGATAGTTTGTAAGTAATTTTGGTATTTACTTAATAAAATTCAACTTATTTCAAATAAGCCTGCTACAAACCTTTTCGAAAGTTTTTTTTTATCACCGTTATTCAGATATTGTAATTCCGGTTGTTATGAAGTAGTAAATGCAGAAGTCTTGCGTCATGAAGAACAAAATAAAGGAATGTATTTATGAACTGTAATTGTCCTCATTACCATACTCCTGCACCTCGTTGACAGTTAACCCAAGAGCTAAGATGCATTATCTGATTTATCTATTTACACCAGTCATGTTACATTGGACATCCTTGTAGTTATTAGCCCAGGACTGTATATCGCGGACTTAAGATTAACTTTGCAACATGATTAGCAGAGCTTTCAGATCATACATACTTTAAATATTAAAGGGGTTGTAGCACGTTTTTTGTCAAATTTATTTTTTCCTATTTCCAATTTATAATGATAGTTTGTATCATAAATTCACTTTAGAAGGTAAGTCATCTTATTACACAAAGCAATTATCCGTAGTGGTAATAACAGTGTTGCGTATAAAGCAAGAATTGCATGGCGGCCATCTTATTGTGAACACATTTTATTATTTCGAAATACAAAAACGATTTCCATGGCTTTACTGAGCGATGAACACTCAGTTTTAATATGATTTTCAGAAGAGAGAAGGGTGTTTTACTATTGGTGAAATTATTTTTCAAATACATTTCATACATTTATTTGAGCAAAAAAACGTGTTACTGCCCCTTTAACATACATGTACATTTAAGTATCTGTCTATTTCAACGACAATTTCATCACGGTATATTTCCGTTTTCTCATACAAAATATATATATATACAGTATATACAGTGTGAAAATATATAGGAAAATTTTCAGAATGAGTTGAAAATGATTTGGAATAATAAATAAAACTATTTAATTTGATTTACTTAAAACTATTTAAGTTAAAACATATTAGGATGTGATGTAATTAGTGATGTAAATGAATGTTAATTCAAATTATCAGAAAATCATATATAAGTGCTTATGTTTATAATATATCTACAAAACAATACATATTCTTAGAACATGTCAGACTAAGGACGTCAAAGCAGACAGCCCAGTACACTACAAAACCAACGGCAATCATACCAGTAAAGCGGATGTGTTCTAAAATAGCTCTTTGATGTCTGTACAATTACCTTAGTCGATTTCACTTCTGGTACTTCACTTCAAGCAGTCGCGAGTCACTGAGTAAAACAAGAACAGTCAAAGGACTATCAAGGGTGCTCCAATTTCAAAACGTCTTTAGGTTTGTATTTAAGGCAAATGATCAATCAAAATGAACGTAGCCTCGATCAAATACTTTTAAATTGTGTGTAATAAAAACTGCAATTGTTCCAAACAATATATTGGTTACTGGAAAAGAAACACATTCTAACTTCTTAATTGCAGCAGTACGATATTACGGTATAGATGATGCACTGTTATCAATCAAATGATCATTGTGATATATTTAATATTCAAAAGACGCCCCTAATAGTCGTGAGGCCATCATTGAAGTCATGTGGCGCGTTCTGTGTAATCACTGGCTGATGTATAGGATTTGAATTATATATACTAACATGATGACAACTTATCTCTCCTTAAAATAAATAGCAATCTTACAACAATGTCTGCACTAGAAGTAAAACTCATTTGGCATATTCAGACAATAAATGTACAATATACTTCAAATTGTATCTAGCAGAACAACAAAAGGGGATTCAAAACATTCAATCTTGTACAAATAACTCATTGTTGCCAAAATAGTGTGTAATTATTAGGTCTTCAAGACGATAGACCTGTTATCGTCGAGATTCTTCCTATTATTAGTTTTTGTGACGATTTTGTCTGACGAGTTCTGAAGTAACTGCTGAATCGATTTGCATGAAACTTTCAGTGATGATAGTCTGTGGCCCAACTTCGATCATAAGGGAGCCCGAATTTTGAATTCAGACTTATTTCGTGAGTTATCTCCCCTTGAAGTTAAAACTTCAAAATTGAATATCTCGAAAACTAATTTGGAAGATAATTTCACAAAACTTTCACCAAAATGTGGACAGCAACATTCCCATCGATAAGGCCTTTAGTGGTTTTCGGCCATAATAATAGATTTTTGCTATTTCGAAAAAAAATCCAAATTTGGCGATTTTGTGAGGGTACGTGTCTTTGAAAATCTTCTAATTAACGGCAACACATACAGTTATATGCTATATCTCATTTAAGTAATCAGACGGAACTGTACAAGGTGCAACTGAAAAGTAGAAGTAGACATAGGGATGAGACTTTATCTGAGTTTGGGCAAAGTGTAAGAAGACTTGCACTATGGCATATCCTGATGCCAATACCGACCGTGTAGATATTTTGGCTAAAGATCATTTTATTGAGGCTCTACAGGAATCAGATATGAGACTGAAAGTACAGCAGTCTAGACCTAGGACACTAGCTGAGGCGGTTCAGTTAGCTGTAGAGTTAATGGCTTTTCAGCATGCTGAAATTCAACGTCAGGGTGGACGTAAGATGGCCAGAGTGTTAGGAGAAACTAGGGATGAAGAGTCTCAAGTGTCTGAATTGGCTAACGCAGGGAAATTCTATGGGGATGCAGAATGTTATCACTGTAATCAGAAAAGTCATTATAAGCGTGACTGTCCCGTTCTGTTCGGATAGAATTCGGGAAACTAGATGAGGCCGCACTCACGGGTCAGAGTAAGGCTGAAGATAAAATACCCTTCTGTAGAATAAATGATAATTGTGATGTTTCCGGAATCTGTGTTCCTGTTGTTATTAATGGTTCAAAGTTTTCCAAGTTGATAGATACCGGCGCATCCGTATCATAAATGTCTGTAAAAAGTTATTCACAAAGTTATTCACAAAGGTAAGAAACCTAGTTTAGAGGCTTCTCCTGAGAAGATATTGCAGGCTGATGGAAACCACTTAGTCTTCTGGCTGAAATAGGAAACCAGGGCATACTGGGACTGGACTTTTCGAAAGAAAATGCATGTAATTTGAACATGGGAGATGGTTCCTTGGAGATTCAGATTTCTGCTTTCGAGTATCTTGTGAAAAGACCATAAGTATCCCTATGCGTCACGAAATGATTCTGCCAGGTCAAATTGTCACTGATAATGAGAAAGCTATTACCAAGCTTTTATGTCCAAAAGCGGGTTACTCATAGCTAGAATCTGACTTGTCTCTGAAGAAAAAACTTGGGTAATTGTCAGGGTGCCCAATCAAATGAAGATGTAAAAGTTTATGCGGGAACTCATTTTGCAGAATGTTTTCCAATAGAACATGTCGAGACAGTTCAGTCCGACAAACCTGAAGCAGGGCGGGTGAGGAATATGAAGAAAGTAAATTCAGAAATACCTGATAACTTGGAAGAAATGGCAAAAGAAGCTGTACCAGACTTACGTCCGAAACAGAGTACTAAGCTTAAATCACTGTCCTAACTGATTATCAAGACGTTTTCTCTTCTTCATCAACTGACATAGGGAGAACAAATCTGGTCCAACACCGAACTTACCTGCAGAAGACTTACCTGTGCTGGAGGATAACTTACCTATGGAAGAGATTGATTGGTACGGGTCAAAACGTAGACGTCCAAGTTATCAGTACCACTTAAGTACCAACTGAACTGAAATAGGGAGGGGATAATCATCATGAAGAATAATATTGTCATTGTTATGTATAAAGATAATTTGTAATAGTATATTATGTTGCAGGACAAAACATGTACACGCTAGGAAAGACTACCAAATGCACTAAGTACAGTAACACTTTTATGACAGTCAGCGGCCTGATAAATCACGTTATCAGCAGTCACAAGACAGGCGAAGAATGCGACCAGTGCTGGTTCATGGCTGACCGGGTGTCAGAATTAAACGTACACAAGTTAGAGGTCCACAAAGACCTCTCTGTGAGGCGGACCCCGTTCAGCCCAGAAGACGCTCAAGATCAAGTCTCAAGTCTCGGGAGTTTGTCTCCAGCTTGAGTTCTAGCTCGAGTTCGGAGTCGGGACTCCTGCAGCCGGAGTTCCTCTTCCTCCTCCTCTTGAAACTTCAAGAGAAAAAGGAGGCAGGACAAGGACGAAGAGAGAGAGAGAGGAGAAAGAAGAGAAGAGAGAAGAAAGGAAAGAGGAAAAGAAGAGAAGAAGAAAGAGAGCAAAGCGACAGAGAAGGAGAAAAGAGAGAAGGACGGGGATAAGGAGGAGAAGAAGAGGTAGGAGGAGAGGAAGGAGAGAAGAGGAGAGGCAGAAGAGAGAGGGAGAGGAGAAACCACAGAGGAGGAAGGAGAGAGAGGTAAGAGAACGAAGACAGAGAAGAGAAAGAAAGAAGAGAGAAGGAAAGGAAAGACAAGGGAACAAGAGGAACGGAAGAGGAAGGACCCAAACATAATTTTGAACTGGCCGGCAGGGACGAAGCGTCACAGACAAGAGGAGAGGAGAGAAGAAATCCCTGGCGGCCGGGGCTACAGACACATCTCCATGTCGGTAGTGGAATGGTGGACGCCAGCAAAAGAAGAGTATGAGTCAGGCCACCATTCAATCCTTCCCCTTCCGAACTAACATTTCAAGCATTTTTATTTCCAAATCGTGAATGTATATATCTCAATTCTATTATATATTTCTTTATCAACTATCAAATTAGATTGTTGATAAGTTTAAATAAGCCCAACAGTCGTTAGGATAGTCAAATAGTGTAGGGATGATAAGGTTTTCTACACACACACGTTAGTTATCAGCAAAGCATATTTTCATGGAGTGACAAGCGAACTCGTAGCGTACCACAAGTGGGCCGGGCGTAGTATTTATAGTTGTTCATGTAAACAAAGTCGCGCTACCATTAGGATTTACACACTTAGACGTTTGCATACACTAGGAAATACAGTGAGTGGGTGAGTGAGTGAGTTATAGGTATGTAAAGATTTTGTGTCTGAAGTAGGTCTTATTCTCTGAATATGATTATGAAGGAACATTCAGTGTTTGTCATTACATTTTGTCATATATTTAATCAATTACTATGTTGTTAAAACTTTTTTTTTAATCCCCAAATTCAACTGCAGTTAATACTCTTCTAAAAGACAAAGTCAAAATTGTTGCCATGGAAACACAAACAAATTAAATTAAAAAAGTTCAAACACCCAAAACACATTTATATCTGGAAATCTGGATCCAGTTTCACAAAAAATCATAACTTAGTTTACGAGTGCGAACACGTAAACGTAAATCTTTGCACACGTAACTTAGGAGTGAAATTACACGTATATCTACGAGTGCCTTCAGTTGTTCGTAAATGCTTACGTGCGAAATGGTGAAGAATACCGGGGGGGGGGGAAATAATGGCATCCTTGACGAGATTGCGAAACATTTGAAGCGATAACGTGTGTTCGCGACAGAACAAAAGATCTCGATATATTAGATGATCCAGATTTAATTTCTCATTATCGCTTTCCAAGAAGTGTAATCCTAAAGCTGACGGATCTCATTAGAGCTACTATCAAGAGAGCAACTTCGCGTTCCAACGCTATTCCTGCCCAGTTCCAGGTAAAATCACTGGGAATATCCAACATTGACAACATGAAAACAATGTTAAATTTAAAATACAAGCTTAGAGTAGCTCCACTTTGTTGATCGGTATATAAAATGATGTTCCTGTGAAAAAATCCCACTGTGTAAATATACAAATATCTAATGTTTCAATAATATTTGTTGTTACTTGCGAATAACCAACGTTAGAATGTTATACATTTAATGTGTTGTAATGATAGGACATATAATTTATTCAATCATTTTTTTAATACCGAAATACTTATTCCAATGTTAATTAGTGATATTTGCTTTGATTAAAAAAAATAACACCATTGGATTAGGTGCGTCTATGTTAAAATCAATCCTTTGATTTAAATAGTTGCAATAATATGAAAGTGTAATGATTCAATGATTATGTTATTATCTTTAAATTTAGCAATAATTGTTGCCAAATTTCAAGAAAATATTTTCAATAACAGGTGATGACAACACTCCAATTCCTAGCCAAAGTGAATTACCAATCGGAAACTGCAGACATTCATGGAATTTCTAGTTACGAACCTATTATTTTGAATAAATTTGGAAGGAGATATAATGTCAGCCGTGAATTAAGAACACAACGTAATAATTAATACATTCTAATTGAAAGGGGAAATACTTGTTATGCAATTAATAAAAGAATATAAAATGTATATCTTACCAGTATTTGGTCAATAGTTTTGGTATTTGAAGGCTTATTATATACATTATATGATGTTATCCTTGTAATTACGACAGAAAAGGCGTTTTTCACTTTGAGCGGGCGCTAGGAACAACCAGTCACCACAGTACAATGTGATATCATAAGCAAATTTATAACGTCCAGCCACTGTTTTGTGAAAGTCAAATGATATCAGTCGCTGTAGCTCGATAGTTTGATGTAGTTTATTTCACTTTTAAATCCCAGTATTTCATTGCTCTTCATGTAAGATTATTAACAATTCTTTATTAAGTACATTTTAAGTGGTGGATGCAAAATAAGGTAATTTATATTTTAAAATTTTTATAATTTAAAAATCTATGAAATTGCAAAAGTGTGAATTTATTCATGAAATAGATTTCATATATGTTTTGTTCACTGGCTTATACTCTGTTTGAAGAGTGCAAATTAAACTGGTATAAATGTCGGAGCTTGTCCACAACAGTTTAACTTGCACAACGTAAACTGGTATAAATGTCGGAGCTTGTCCACAACAGTGTAACTTGCACAACGTTTCCTTACTTATATAATGATTAATAACAATTTAACAAATTGGTTATATTAATTTTTAGTAATCAGATAAATATTTGTGAATATTTGTACTTTTCAGTGGACTTCCCTTCAACCTGGTGAAGTGCTCAAAGGTGATTAAGACCTGTTTCAGGCAACACAATCTGGCCACATACAAGAAGATCCCATTGCCAAATGATGATAACAATATTTGTCGAACCAGAAAAGGGTCACAAGCAATGAATTTAATTATCATTAGATAGATGTACTGAAAAATGAAGCATTGACAATAAATGTACAATGACAGTATATTGGCAAAGTGCTACCATATATTCACATAATCATAGCAACAGTTCAGAAGCTCCCCGTCTTTCCTCGGACAGCCGGAGGTTACTGCATTGACACTTATTACTTGATAAAAAATAATCAGAGATTAATAAAATGTTCACTGATGAATGTAAATAAAAGATGAAAATTAAAATAAATGAGCGTTTGCGGGAATCATCACTGGGGTCACTTTTCACAAGTTTGTTCTTAAAACCTATTTCTGATTTCAAAATTGGATCAAATGATTAACATATGGCCTTAACCAATATCTCATGACCTTGAGTGAGTGAGTTAGGGTTTAACGCCGCTTTCAAGAGTATTTCACTTATATCGCGGCTGCTAGTATTATGGCAGGGAGAAAGCCCGCAACGCCATGTGGCTATGCACTGCGGTGAAACCTGCGAGCAGCGGCTGGAACTAGCGAACCATGGGTGGTACTACGCTGAAATTCAGCGTAGCATTGCACCCAAACCTTACTGCGTGTAGAAAAGTTCTCTACTGCAGACAAAGTTGCCGTGCCCCTGGCGGGATTCGAACCCCGGACCTCTTGATCCGAAGCCGAACGCGCTAACCACTGCGCTATCCCGCCCCCCTCATGACCTTGACCTTTGACCACACAATCAATGATTACTTTTCATTGTGTACAACAATCATGCAATGACTCAGTGTTCATTGTTAACATAAGGCATATTCACCATAGCATGCTTTAGTCGTGACCTTGACCTTGGACAGATTTTAGCGAAAACGTTTTCAGATCTTGGTCTTTCTCCATAGTTGATATTTGGTATATAAGAGCCTGACAGCACAAAAATGTGATCATGTTTACAAGGATTATTGTAGTGATTTAAGACCTTGACCATGACCATGAATGTGAACATGTCAAAATCATTCACAAGATTTATAGGAAAGAAGCTATGTATATGAGGTGTTAATACCTTCTTGGAAAACAGTTATTTTTCAGAACTGGTCACCATGACCATATCTCGTGACCTTGACCTTTAAGGTCACACAGTCAATGATCACTGTTCATTGTATATAACAATCCTATAATGATTCAATGTGTTCATAGTTAAAATAAGGCATAATTTGCGACCTGGCTGTGACCTTGACCTTGGACAGATTATAGCGAAAAACTTCAAATCTCAGTCTTTCTCCATAGTTGATATATACCAAGTAAGGGCCTGATAGCACAGAATGTGTTGAAATTATCATGTTTACAAGGATTTTTGTAGTGATTTCAGAACTCATGACCTTGACTTTTGACCTTGAATGTGAGCATGTCAAAATAATTCCCCCGGTGTACAAGAAAGAAGCTATATATATGAGGTTTTGATACCTTCATGGAAAATCTCGTGACCTTGACCTTTAAAAGTCATGGTCACACAATCAGTGATCACTGTTCATTATGTATCACAATCATGTAATGATTCAAAGTGTTAATAGTTGAAATAAGACATTTTCTCAAAAGCATGTTTAAGTTGTGACCTCGCTTTGACCTTGACCTTGAATATGAACGTGTCAAAAAGATTCCCCAGTGGTATATTAAAAAGTTATGTATATGAGTTTTCAAAACCTTCTGGGGGGAAAAAAGTTATAGCCAATACAAAACGCGGCGGTGGCAATGGAAACTGCGCAAAAACTGGAGCTGCTAATAAATTTTAATTAGTAACCTATTAATATAGACATATGTCAATAAGGAAACATTTAAATATATATATGGGGTGATGTTGCGTGAATTGATTGTGAATTTCTGTATTTTACAGCACTATTTTGGTCATTCAATTCGACATGAAATTCAGCTGTCTACAGCTACACATATTTCACCGTCTGCACCATCACCCGTGTGAACTTCTTCCATCTCTTTAGACGACAGTTCTTAGCGTCAGGCTTCAGAGCTACCGGGATCTATCCCTTCAACCCACAGGCATTTCTACCTTCGACGGTCAACTGCTCTACAAGCGTTGCTGGTATGTATCTTTTTATTTTAACTTTACAACTGTCGAAATGATGTTCAGTCGCTCGCAACTGTGCCCATTTTCCGTAACCACTCGTACCTCGTTATCCTTTATCCCCACGTTACCTGTTTTCGAGCGTCACCTCTTTTCGAGCCGCCAAAATATACGTGCGGTTTTCTTTGATGACGTCATGTCGTTAGCAACTTCAAAGCGAACGCAGGTAACAAGTTGCCAGGTGTTCTCAGACGTAATTATGTGGCGCGTGAAGCTTCAGGTGGTAAGTTAATTGAGAAAACATAAATCTGTGCGAAATTCTCACCATTTTACTTAATGCATTATTCATTTAATGTTTAAAGCTGCATAAAGTTATAATGACAACAATTGACGTCGCTTCAAGTTATGTCGACTGCAGAAAATAAACTTCCGGTTAAGATCACATGACTTTGATCATGTGGCTGGCTATTTTTAACTCTAATCTCGCTCGATAAAAGGGGTTGTTTCATAAGTATTGGTAACAATTTTTTCGTATATTGCAGAATGCAAGATCGTCGTCGTATCGGGTTTATGACCCAGAGGCTTTAACAAAGGCATATTTAGCCGTTTTGGAAGATAACATGCCTGTAAAAACGGCAGCTAGGATGTACTGTGTGCCTGAAACAGCTCTAAGAGATCGTGCTAAGGGTAGAATTAACCCAGAAACAATAAAATCAGGGACTGAGCCAGTTCTTAGTTAAGAAGAGGAATCAAGACTTGTTGACCATCTAAAGTTCATGAGTAGTGTGGGATACGGGTACACCAGGGTAGAGGTAACTTTATTGGCTTCTCAGTATGCTGTTCAGCTGGGGAAAAGAAATAAAGATGACCCATTTTCTCTACATTGGTACTATGGATTTATGAAGAGATGGCCTACCCTCAAGCTTGACAAGCCACGCCCCCTCGAAGTTTTCAGGGCAAAAGCGACGTCAGAGGAAGCAATTTCAAATTATTTCCAAGAACTTCGTATAATCATGGAAAAGTATGATCTTTTTGAAAAACCTCAATTTATCTATAATGTTTACGAAAAGGGCTTGATTGAGAATCAGATCATACTCCCCCTAAAGTGGTGTCTTCCTCGGAATATCGACCTGTCGCGGTTACAACACCAAGATCATCAATAACAACTTTAATTGGTTGTGGGAACGCTCTTGGACTGCAAATACCTCCGTACTTCGTCTTTAAGGGTCAGCGTATGCGTTCAGACATTCTTTCTGGATGTACCTCCGGTACGAATGGCACTACTAGTGATTCGGGGTGGTCAAATGGTGAAATATTTCCCACTTATTTGAATGATCACTTCCTGAAGTATGCCCAAAGGTCAGATCCCTCACAGCCGATGCTTCTTCTCTACGACGGACATCGTTCTCACGTGTCTCTCTCTATCATCGACTGGGCCAAGTCCAAGAACATTGTTTTAATGGCATTACCAGCTCACACGTCTCATGTTTTACAACCCCTAGATGTTGGTTGCTTTGGGCCATTGGAGCGGATCTACAATTCCATGAAACATACGCATTTAAGAGAAACATCAATTGACAGGAACGCCATGTGCGCGGTGGCTTGCAAAGCATATACGACGGCTCTATCTCCAAGAAACCTGATGTCATCCTTCCAGAAATGTGGAATATATCCATTTGATGACACTGTGGTATCCCCGACATCAATCAAACCATCAACAGTGTTCAAGTCATCGGAGGGAAACAGTCAAAACGAAACCTCACTTTTCAAAGATAAGGAAGACGCTCTTCACAAGATAAAATCCGCACCCACTTTGAAACGCAAAGTTCTCAGTTCTATAGTAAGTGGTAAAGCCATTACAGAGGAAAATACTGTTTGCAAGATTCAAGAGCACACTTTGAAAAATCCAGCCAAAAAAAAGGAAATCACAAACTGAAAAGAAAAAAAAGTCACTCAGAGTCGCCAATCAAAAGCGGTACGGCCAGTGCCGTCTCCAAAAGCCAGTACGTCTGGGATTGCGCCTATCCGCGAAGCAGACACTAGTGGTAGTGTTACAGACACCGACTATGACAGTGATGATGAAGTGTGTTGCGTATGCAAACTGTTTCAGCCCAAAGAGTTGCAAAACTGTGTTTCAGTGGTTTTCACAAAGTGGGCACAGTGTACACACCCAAGTTGTGATCATTGGGTACACCTCCAATATTGCACGCAGGTGCGCGTCGTGAGGTCGTCTGCAGAATTCTGGTGCCCTTGCCACAATGAACATTCCGAGGAATAGAGATTATATAAAATCAAAAATGACTCTCAATTTTATTAACAATGGTTATCGTCGTTTTATCATTACATGTTGTGTCATAAATTCATAATTATATATATGATTTTGACAATGAAATAATCGTATGCCACAAGTAACTGAAAAATCATATTCATGAGCAGCTGTTATTTGCGTAATCTAACAATTGTTTGTAAATAGTAGTTTTATATTCGTTTTGAAAACTTTTTTGGAGTTGAAACTTGTTAACACCGCTTCAAGCTTTGAGATCACCCCTCGCAATCGAACGATGTGTTCACTACGTCATCAATACTGAGGGGCTCGAAAAGAGGTGACGTCACAAACTTGAAGGTAAACATTATCACTTCGAACTTTCAAGCATGTTCCGCGAAAAAAAGATGCTTCATTGCCCTAGTATACATATTCTTGCATCAAAATAAATGATGGTCAAGGTAAGATAACTATCATTGACTAGTACTGACGCATTTCTCACATTTGTCGCCATTTGTTAGGGGTGACTATTGACCCAAAGAGACTATTGCGATAGCGATAGTCTATTGCCACTTACTATTGCGATAGACTATTGTAACTCGCTATTGCAATAACTATTGCGATAGGTTTTTTGTTACAAATACGCAATAATCATCTAGATTCTTATAGGTTTTAGTAGAAATGTTTAATTGATGTAAGGACTATGGAACCAAAATCAGTAAAGAAATCATAAATGAAAAAACTTTTTGTCATTTTGTTTTTCCTATCTCTAGTTCTTCCCTTTTGACCTTCTAAAATGGAAAATCTTGAATTAAATGCATTGAGGCTTGTGTAAATCAATCATAATTAAGGGAAATTTAATAGTTTCGATAGTATCGATTGTCAACCTTACTATTGCGATAGCGATAGTATTTTTGTATATACTATCGATATAGTACTATTGCCAAGCCAACTATTGCGATGCATCGATAGTTCGATGTATTGTTACACCCCTACTATTTGTCTTAGGGGCTCGAAAACACCGTACGCAAGGTTATAATAGATGTGACATCAGACGAGGGCACGTTTGACTGTTCATCTTATTCTGTTTAAATTTGGCACATGTCTTATTCACCACTAGGAGAGGTGCAGTGCGGAATTTAACAGAGTTGGTGAATCTTTGGCGAACTTTTGTATTTATATAATTAGACATATTCGGAACTAGAATGTCCGATCGATAACAGACAAACTATTTGAATGTTTGGCGAATATTTTTATTTTGACTTACTCCGGCGCGTGTAACATGTCGGGGGCTCCTCCAGGATATGTGAGGAAGCAATACCTGACTGAGCAGCCCACGGAAAATGGCAGAGAGGTCCACAGAACAGCCAGAACAAGAGGATGAGGGGGAGATGGCCGACTTCCAGCAGAAGATTAGACTGCTTGAGGTGGAGCGGAATTGCTATCATCAAGAGAGGCTGCGGCACCAGGTGGGGGAAATGTCTTCACTTCGAAGGAGGGAATTTAGACTCGCGGGTCAGATTAGGTAGCCTGGGCAGAAGGACAAAGTCTCCTTATCCAGTGTCATCCAACAGAGAAACTGGGAAGAAGCGTGGCTTAAACGACGGGGACGTCGTGTTTGCAGTGATTAGAGCTTACATGCGGGACTCCCTCTTCGTGGTTACTTGGAAAGTATTGAAGGACTACTAACCATCCATGAACTCAAAAAGACTTTGCGACATCTTGAGAATGTTAAACTTCCTGGAAGTTTTTGAATAAGTATTGCGACTGAGTGTCGAATGAGTATTAATTGTATTGTAAGATATTAGTGTCGAATGAGTATTAATTGTATTGTAAGATATTTCTGCACATTGCATCTATGTTTTAATAGCATATGTATTGTAAATGGCATGATTAACCATGGTCATACTATTAGTTACACGGTGTTTTGACGTAGTGTACGGGACTGTAAGACCCTTGTATATTCCAGCAGCCGAATGAAATACGGAATATACAAGGGTCTTACAATCCCGTTCACCCTGTCAAAACACTGTGCAACGAATTTACTACCCTTAAGATCTATTATCTGTACTTATTTCACTCATTTCCTATCAAATATATAGGCTATATAACTATTCCAGTTTTTGATAGTTACCTACATTTCCAACTACAGATACGGACTGAATTAACTTTCAGCTGATTGATATGAATAAAAATTTAGCCAATCAGCTGAGAGCTGTTAATTCAGTGCGTTGGAAATATAGGTCACCATACGTCATTTCCTCCAAGATGGTGGATGTGGCTCGAAGATTTACTTGTAGTTACGAGGGGCGTTCAATAAGTGTTGCAACTTCAATATAAAACCAACTCGCGTAGTCAATTTTTTACTTTTATTTTTCAATATAGTTACCCTTCACCTCAATACACTTATTCCATTTCTATTTAAGACTTTTGATGCCGCTTTTGTAGAAGTCTTCCGTTTGCCCCCCTAACCACGCCTCTGTGGCAGCTTTGACGTCTTCGTCATCCCGGAAGTGCCTTCCACGTAGGGCGGATTTCAGGTTTCTGAACAGGAAGTAGTCACTGGGGGCTAGGTCTGGGCTGTAGGGTGGGTGGTTAAGCTGTTCGAATCAACAATCCCGTATAGCGGCCTGTGCAACTCTTGACTTGTGGACTGGAGCGTTGTCATGCAAAATCAGAACACCACGTGTCAACATTCCACGGCGTTTCTGTCGAATTGTCTTTCGCAATTCTTGCATTAGGTTGGCATAATATTGACCATTCATTGTAGTTTTGGTTGGCAAGTAATCAATTTATAATATGTCTTTTGCATCCCAAAATATTGTCGCCATAACCTTGCCAGCTGATGGTTGAGTGCGAAACTTCATGGGAGGCGGTGAACTCGGGTGCTTCCATTGCTTGGATTCCAGTTTAGTTTCCGGGTCCCAGTGGTGGATCCAGGTTTCATCACCTGTCACCAGACGAGACAAAAACCTGGCTTCATCCGCATTAAACCAATCCAGGAGCTCCATGCAACTTTCGGTTCTTTTCTGGCGATCTTGTGCTGTGAGGTTTCTGGGTACCCATCTTGCAGATACCTTGGACATACCAAGATGGTCATGAATTATTTTTTCAACACTTCCAACTGATATCTGGAATTCCAAAGACAGTTCAGAAACTTTAACACGGCGGTCAGCTAAAATTCGTCTTTCGACAGCGGCAATAACTTCCGGTCGGGTGACTTCAGATGGCCTGCCTGACCGTGGGTCATCGTCTAAGGACTCCCTGCCCCGCTTGAACTGAAGAGACCAGCGACAAACTGTTGAAAAGTTAGGAGCATCCTTACCCATCACATTACACATACGATTATGTATTTCTGTAGCTTTGCATCCCTCTTTAGTAAGGAACTTGATCACAGCGCGTTGTTCATGTTTGAGAGAATCCTTGATTATGGAGACCCCTAGGTCAGCGCAGCTATTATATCTAAATAATTGTTATGTCTACAAATTGTTTTGACATGTGTCAATGTTATGTTTTGACTATAGTAACACCTGCTATAAGCTGACACTGTTTATGTAAACGCCAATGCCCCGCTTGCAACACGTATTGAACGCCCCTCGTACTATAAAGTTGCAATGAAGTTGTTATGGTAAGATACCCCGGACGATTTAAGTATGTCAAACGTATCAGTGATGTAAAAGTGATAGGAGAAAACTCTTTTCAAGATCGATTGCTTTTGTTAGGAATGAAATGCCGATTTTGTGAGAAACCATTTTGGCCAACTCAAGTTTGACAAGTAAAACATCGTGTTTCAAGTGTCGTAGCTTGAAAAATGATGCACCGATTTTGTTAATGTTTGTTTTAATCGAAATTCTGTTGTATGTATTACGTGTAAAATGTGTGGTAACGTTTTGAATGTGGACATATTAGCAGCTCCGACTTAGTCGGAGCTGCTATCAGTTTTTGCGCAGTTTCCGTCGCTGCCGCCGGTGCGTTTTGTATTCGCTATAATTTTTGTCCTAGAAGAATTTTGAGAACTCATATACATAACTTCTTACTTATGCCTATGCCCCTGGGGAATTCTTTTGACATGTCCACATTCAAGGTCACGAGTTCTGAAATCACTAACAAAAATCCTTGTAAACACGATTACTTGAAAAATAATTGTGCTATCAGGCTTTTTTTGGTGTATATCAACTATGGAGACAATTGAGAAAATTTTCTCGAGCCACATTTCAATTATTAGAGTAACTTCGTACCCTGTATGTGATATATTTAAGAAGAGCACACATTTATCTATATATCTCCGATAGTTGTTTATTCCTACAAACAGTTGAAGAGCTGAAAACGGAACAAGAAATATCCTACCGTGGTCGGCTGCCGCCATCTTTGGATGACCGTAAAATATATTACGGTCATCAGCTTGTACACAGTGCGTCCGTAAACTTGGCGCTTTACCGACTTTTTCTATAGAACCATTGGCTCCAGAAGTCTGACATCTTGCATGCCGTTCCTTGGCCAATTTGGATTGATAAATGTAGATTTTGTGACTCAGGTCACTAGTAGAATGTTTATCTTTCCCCCCCAGAACCTATCCTAAAACAAAAATGTGTATTTTGAACAAAACCTAGAACTCGAAAGCTGAAATAGTTTGCATACCTGTATAGATTTGGATTATAGATTGTACATTTTACTACTTAGTATCCCCTATACATTTGTACCTATACCCTTGAAACCTTTTCCCGTTTCTTTTCAATAACTTAAGCCTAACAAAGCTAAATGCAGACACACTTTTGCCATTGTGAATTATAAATTCTAGATTCATTAACTCTGTGACGACTATTTGTGGTAAACTGTAATTTCATCCTTATGAAATGGATTATTTACAGCCTGATGATCTTCACAGCCAATTATTTTCTTCCAAAAGTGTAACAATTCCTAACAAAATGGTTTTGCAGTCAATACCCTTTAAAACTGCAAACAAACGTTATCTTATGAATGCATCTACTAGATAACATATTAAATATTTGTGAAGAATACTAAGAGGTGTCTGCAAAAAGGATGTGATCTTCTATCGAGATTTTTTTTCAAGTAGACATGTGACATAAACGTGATGCAATAACGTGTAATTTACATCCATCTCGGTTTTTTAAAGCTGCCCCCTAAATGCCCGCAAACCAAATTGAAGCTTTTTGGAAAACGGCTGATGGTATTGCAGTGACTCTATGACGTCACTGATATAGCAAAGTTCCGGAATACAGATTTTATCAAAGGAAACCAAACAACCAAAATTATTTCATTTGTTAGGATCATAGTTGTGCTCAAAGCAACTTTTTGTATCTTCCGTTCATGCTGCCTTTGACAAACATGTTATTGTGCAACCTTTCTGTATCTAACAATGAGGATTAACAAGCAGATGTTATGGGGTTTTAGAACTCAACCTACTTTCTCTGCCAATCAGACGGTCGTATTTTCCTGACAAAATAGACTCTTAATGATTAAGAACTCAACGCTAAAACGCTCTTCATGACACGCCCTCTCTGTGCCTGATTGGTCAAAAACAAATGACAACAATGTTTTACAACTTTTTATTGACATGTGCCCCACGTGACTCGAAGTAAACACGACCTCGACACTACGCTACACAGGCGGTATAAAGATACTGGCAAATGAGTTTCGAAATATTTTGCATGCAGCATGCATTTGTTAGTTAGCGTAATAAGTGTACACTTTGTTCCAGACTTATTAAAGTCGTTTTACAAACAAAAACGTTCAGTCTTTTAACGAACTAAAACCAAAAAAAGGCGACTTTAGTTTTATTATAAAGTTATGAATTAATTATATTCTATTTTTCTGTTATCTAAACACAAAGCATCAAAACTAAATAGATATGTCCCTCCATCTGCATTACATTATGAAACAACAATGTTAATTTTAATGACTCGCACATTCCACAATTTGATTTAGACAACGGTTTCTACATGTTTAAAATAACTAATTCCGAATACAATGAACAGAGGAAAATGAGCTCACCTCAAAGTCAGACGGAAGATTATCTCTAGTTTTACCATAACAAATGTTACGATCAAATAGGCTACGATTTTCGAAAAGTGAGAGTTCATAAAAACACTTCCATACAGCTTGGCGACATCGCGTCATATGAAACGATTACGTAGGAAATCACGGAAACAGTGACGTCATTGAACCTGTCAATCAAAAGTAGGTGGAGTTCTAAGTCAGTTAGAACCTATGAAGAGAAATCTTCGTGATTAAGAAGGGGCTCGCTCGCTACGCTCGCTCCGCCCCTTCTTAATCACGCTACGCTCACTCCGCCCCTTCTTAATCACGAAGATTTCTCTTCATAGGTTCTAACTATTACGAAGAATTCAAACCATACCTCATACCCACGTGAGTTAATCACTAAAAGGAAAACATACACCCATGGTAATTCAATGTGTGATTGTGTGTAGTAAAACTAGGATTTGGGGAATGCGTTTCCATACTTATGTGACCAAACATCTATTTCCATACATTCAGGGTAATTCAATGTGAGCTTGTGTGTAGTAAAACTAGGATTTCCATTTTTATATGACGAAATATCTATTTCCTGTTGATTGGATATAATGCGTTTACTCGGTCGTGAATAAATTGCATACTATTAATGTATGTTTGTACAATATTTCAAGGCGCTGTAGCAAGCTTTTCTTATTGAAATAAAGTTATCTCACGAAAGGGTGAATAAGCGTTGCCAATTAAATACTCCTGAATCAATAAAATGAGTTATAAAACGAATGTACATTGTTCGGTCATGCCATGCGAGTCCTTTTCCCTTCGAGCGGTCATTTTAATGTGTTCACTCGAAGGTGTTTATGTGATCTGACCACTGTAGCAATACCTAAACACTAAGAGTAGAGTTTTTAAGATGGTACCATGATAGAATGGTCAAGTCTTGCTTTCTTAACTTGCAAATTGGCATGAGACCTACAAATCAAAATGCATGTTGGAAACAGTCAGGATAACTTATTTTAAACGTTCTTTTGTGATGGCTTCACAAGACATAGTCAGATGATGTTAAAGAAGACTATTTCTAAGTTTCCTCAACGGTTTACTTATATGTGACGCTTTATAATGGAATAAGTTCAACTTTTATATGTTTATATTTTAAACTATTATATTATAATAGACAATCTGAACCATTGACAAATTAGAGAAAACAAAATATGCCAAAAACGAGGAACAGCGCCTTTAAACATTATACAGAGATACAATGAAAAATTAAGGACTTCTTAAAGATAGATTCACAAACCAAAATACATGTTGGAAACAGTTAGGATAACTGTTATTTTAAACGTTCTTTTGTGATGGCTTCATAAGACATAGTAAGATGATGTTAAAGAATGGAATGGGGAAATCAAAGCAATGTCAGACCAGACTGTCTAGAACACTCTTAAACGAAAAACATTCCGGTAAAGAGGAAGAATTGAGCAATATCCCTTTGATGTGTGCGCTATTACCATAGTTAATTCCACACATGGGACTTCATTAGAAACAGTCGCGAGTCGTTGAGCAAATCAATACCAGTCAAAGGACAATCAAGAATGCTCTACCTTTACAAAGGCTTCGTGTTTGTATTTGATGTTGAATGATCAATGGGATTGAACATAAGCCCATTTCATGCGGAAAAAAAAGTATTCCTAAAAACCTATGTGTCATTTAATAGTAATGTCTCATGACAAAAGTACATTTTTAGCTCATCTTGCCTTAAAAGATGGATGGGCTTATGGCATGACATGGGGTCCGGCGTCCGTCAATCCTTCCACCAGTAAACTTTGCGTTTTAAACCCCAAGATAAAACCCAAGGGGGAAATATTGTCGTGGCGCAGCCCGTCTGTCCGTCCGTCAGTCCATTCCGAAAACGGTAATTGTGTTCTGAAATCATGTCCTCCAACATGTTTTGACCAATCTTTCTGAAATGTTGCACACGTTTTGGTTGTACATCGCATGTGCTTTTTTGGGACCATATTTAGAGAGGTATGGCCCTTGACTTTGAGTAATATGCTTTAAAGGCGCTGTAGCACGTTTTTTGCAAATTTTATTTTTTCAAATTTCTCATTTATAATGATAGTTTATGTCATTTATATTTACTTTAGAGGGTAAAACATCTTATTACACAAACCAAGTATCCGTAGTGGTAATAAAAGTGTTGCGTATAAAGCCAAAATTGCATGGCGGCCATTTTATTGTGAACACAATTTATTATTTCGAATGACAAAAAACGATTCCCATGGCTTTACGAACCATGTACACTCATTTTTTAGATTGATTTTCCGAAGAGGGAAGGGTGTTTTACTGTTGGTGAGATTAATTTTCAATTACATTTCATCGACCTATTTCACGGGGAAAAACGTGCTACTGCCCCTTTAACTTGAAACTTTGAAACTTGACATATGTGTTTCCTTTTACATAAGACCATTGAATAGGATCTAATCTTTCATAAATAACCATTACAATTTAACTGCTCATTTGTAGGGTAAGGAACCCGGGGGTTCAAGTGCTGTCAGAGGACTCTTGTTAGCAGTCGGACTAAGTCGTGGCTGCTATCAGTTTTCCTGCATTACTTTTTACCCCCTGGGGAATTTTTGGGACATGTTCACATTCAAGATCACAGGTCAAGGTAACGAGTCCTGGAATCGCTAAAAAAATCCTTGTAAACCAATAACTTGAAAACTCTGCTATCAGGCTCTTAATTGGTATATACCAACTATGGAGAAAGGCCAAATCCAGTATATTTTAAACTTTGAATCTTAACAGGGTTGTTTTTAAAAGAGGACATTGATTGTGTTACCTTGAAGTCAAGGTCGAGATATTGGTAAGGCCATATTAACCCTTTGATAAAAGGTCAAGGCCACGAGATATGGTCATTGTCACCAGTTCTGAAATCATTAAACTACTTTTTTCCAAGAAGGGTTTAATAACTTATAAACATAGCTTCCACCTTGGGAAATTGTTTTGACGTGTTCTTTTTCAAAGTCATGGTCATGAGTACTGAAATCACTAAAAGAAATCTTGTTAACAATGTAACTTGAAAAGTGTCTGCTTTTAGGCTCATCTTTTAGTATATATCAGCTACAGAGAAAAACTAAGATGCCCAAGTAGGCTTCCGCCACCTCCACTATGATCTGAGGAGTATTTTTTTTAAATTTTTAATTCTAAAGTAAATAATATGAAAGTTTATGGAGATTACTTCTACTGACGAATGTAAGTAATACACGTTTACGCCAAAAATTCAAAAATTACATGTTAGTAATACTACTTGTGTGATAATGAAAATATTTGAATAATACTTCATTTAAACTCTTTTCATATTGGATTACTTGCTGATGCAGGTATGTAAACATTTCATGCACTTGCCTGACTAGTTCATTAGGCCGATAGTCGACCTCGAGACCATTATTTTGAACGTTTACATGAATACTTTACTAATACAACTAATATACTTTTTACTCATAACTAAAATCATACTTTGTGATTTGCAAAATTTATTTTGTAATGTTTTATTTATATTTACATTAAATCATAGATAGGACATCACAGTAGCAGCATCTTCTCCTCCGTCCAGTTTGGTTTACGGGAGTTCTTTTCTTGCGGTCCCATTTCGCAACATCTGCTTTAGCAATGACGTTTTTTTTCATCTTTTAGTATGAATAGTTCGTTTACATTACTTGACCCTTTAGTTGCGTATTTCTATTTTACCAATTTTAGCCCCTGTGGGGGAATATTCTGACCATCTAGGTCGCAGCCGTATATTGGCTAAAGCAGTAATTGGCACTGGTGGCGGATTATTACAGGCGGTGAACCCGGTACCGTTTTTACGAAATATATCATGTCTACATCGCAAAAACGGACTATATACACGGACGTTATATAAAATTCAATGGTATCTTTGAATGAATTTTCTGCGATGTTTCGTTTTTATTCTATTACTTCCGAAATATTGTCTTTAATTCAGGCCTCAAAATATCATAAATTCGAAACGAAAAAAATATATTTATATACGGAATTGAAGACGAGACTTTACAATAATATAACAATTATTAGAATGCGACCTTTGGTTATATAATTCAATAGCCATGTAAAGCTGTCTTTATTTCCACCTATAAAATCGTAAATACTGACAACATCTATGCAGCATTGCAAACGTCGTTCATCGCAGTTTTCCAAGAAATCATAATCTCGAACCAATTGACAAATAAGCACATGTCAACCTAAATATGGTTATGTTGTTTGACCTTTCCAATAAATGCTAACCTCGAACCATATTTGATGAAAATATGTTTATTAGTTTGTGTGTCGTTTGGTTTACATGCCTCTCAAAAAGGTAAACTTGTATCTTTATTTCTGTGAGTAAATATGCACATTTTATATAGAATAAAAGATTATTGTTTTCGGTTTATTGTGTTATGAAAATGCGTTCAGTAGTTTAGCAGTGATAATTTGTGCAAGAAGATGTGAAAAGCGACAATTGTTTCAAAATTTATGAAGCTTAAACATGACTTTTTCGCGGCGCGTGTTGTGTCTTTATTATTTTTTTGACATTTTATATCGGATTGTAGGCTATTCTTTCCCCTTTATTTTGGCTAACAATATTTGAAAACAACCAATTGGTTCAGATGATATGAAGTGCGTGAGTAAGGCGGGTTACCACAAAATGTTTACGTAAAAGGCACACAGTCGTAGATACATGTACGGGCGTGTGGGGCCCGAGGCAATGCAAACACGTGGGTGATAATAAGGCCCCAGGGAGATTAGGCCGATAAAATTGGCCTTTTGTAAATCTACCGTATTCATCCTAATAAACGCCCTCTCCTAATAAACGCCCCCCTAAGCCATTTTTGACTCGCGGAAAATGACCCCTAATAAACGCCCCCTTTCTGTATCAACTAACCTTACTGATGTTTCACTGAAGAAGAGTTTTCAATCTTGCTATCAACCTCTTATGTCCAGTAAAGTGTAAGGTACATGGTATATCCAGTCGCCCGGCGACTGTCGAATGTCTGTAACAATCAGTCACTACACATTCTATGCGACCGGCATGTTTAAGAAACAGGAAAATGTCTTGCTCAACTCTCTTGGAAGATGTCAACTACATGTAACTCTTTTTTACATTTATTTGATACTTATTTTGATTAAAACTCTTAAGTAGAATCGATGTTCCTTTCTCTTTTGGACATGAACAGACATTTTTTTAAATAAACGCCCCCTTTTTACGATTTTTTTAACGTCATTTTAATAAACGCCCCCTTTTTCCAATTTTTTAAACGCCCAGGGCTTCTATTACGGCGAATACGGTAATTGTAGATGCGTTACGGGTCAAACATGCACACACCTTTTGGTGTGATTTTTGCTGGACATTTCGACTGGACAAGACTCGTTATCGTGGTGACTGCGAGGCATAAATACAGAGCTTCTTAGGAGCGACTCCCGGAGACAACTCGACTCGCAGATCGCAGAGAGAGCTAGCTACGTGGTAGACAGCCGAAAATAATTCTGAGTCTCGTGTCCAGGAACCGATATGGGGCACATAGGAATTGTTTATGGCCCTCCCGTAACATTCCACCCTTGACTTTATTTTCAAGGTCACCACGACACTTTGACCACTTTTCTAACTCTTGTTAACGCGATATCTCATGAAGCGTTGCATCAAGAGGTTTCAAATTTGGTCTCGGCCTACATTGGGGGAAGACGCAGACACCAGTCAATTTGGGTGACCTCACCGCAACACTTTGACCACTTTTCGAACTCTTGTTAACGCGATATATCATGACTGGGAGGACCCAAAGTCTTCACATTTGGTGCCAGCCTACATTGGGGGATAACGCAGACACCAGTGGATTTTGGTGACCTTGACAATATTTTCAAGGTCACCACGACACTTCGACAACTTTATTGTCTCTTGTTAACGTGGTATCTCATGACTGTTTAGATATAATGTCTGAATATTTTCTGACAGTCTATATTGGCAGTTTACGCAGACACCAGTCGATTTTAATGACCTTTACCTTATTTTCAAGGTCACCACAATGCTTCGACCACTTTTCAAACTCTTGTTAACGCGATATATCATGAACCCAAGCACCCACAGTTGTCAAAGTTGGTATCAGTCTACATTGGGGGATGATGCAGACACCAATTGATTTTGGTGACCTTGACCTTATTTTCAAAGTGACTAAGACACTTGACCAAATGATGTGTCTTACTAAACTCAATGTTAACGGCGGGGGACATTGCCATGTTAGAGGCAAACACTTCTTAGTAAATGAATCGTTCTTAACTATGATTTCTTCTTAGTTTGGGTTTAGATTGTTTCTTGATTTAAGAATTCTCAGTAATTTGTAAGAAGCTTTATGAATACCGGCCCAGAAAATGTTAACCTTCATGTTCTTAAGTACTTCAGTGTAAATTTCCTGTGTTTCAGACATGTTACACAATATGTGGATAACATATGTTATTATGCATAATCATTGAGACTCATTTCTAGTCGAGAATTGCTATCTTTGCATACATTTTGACCCAAAAAGGTTCAGTTTTCAAATATTATTCAATTTATTGTATGTTTACAATTACTGTCCCAACGTTCCCATGTGGGAACATACCAGTATCTCGAAATGTCGTATCAGTGTACAATTTTGGATTTGCCTTGTCCACATCGTTTTTAGGCTATGTTATAAAACTAGAACAATGCTGACAATGGGTTCAAGTGTTAGCATAATTAAGGTTAAAACTTGACAGTCCACCTTCAATTTGGTTAATTAATTGACAATCTAAACCATTGATATTTCTAATAAATGTACTAAAGAAAAGGTATTTCATTTTCAAGTGCATGTCAGAATAAGGACATCAAAGCAATGTCAGACCAGACTATCTAGAACACTCCAAACCGAAAAACATTCCGGTAAAGAGGAAGAATTGAGCAATATCCCTTTGATGTTTGTGCTTTTACCATAGTTAATTCCACACATGGGACTTCATTAGAAACAGTCGCGAGTCGTTGAGCAAACCAATAACAGTCAAAGGACAATCAAGAATGCTCTACCTTTACAAAGGCTTCGTGTTTGTATTTGATGTTGAATGATCAATGGGATTACACATAACCCCATTTCATGCGGAAAAAAGTATTCTTAAAAACCTATGTGTCATTTAATAGTAATGTCTCATGACAAAAGTGTGTACATTTTTAGCTCATTTTGCCTTAAAAGATGGATTTTGCGTTTTAAACCCCCAGATAAAATTAATATTATATATATATATATATTAATATTATCGTGGCGCAGCCCGTCTGTCCGTCCGTCCACCAGTTCTGAAATCATTAAACAAATTCAAAGAAGGCTTTAAGACCTTATAAAGATAGCTTCCACCTTGGGAAATTATTTTGACATGTTCTTTTTCAATATCAAGGTCATGAGTACTGATACCACTAAAAGAAATCGTGTAAACAATGTAACTTGAAAAGCGTCTGCTTTAAGGCTCTGCTTTTAGTATATATCAGTAGAAGTTATGTTTTATGTTTTCTTATGAATATATCAACTTGATAAAAGTATAAAATATCATTGAGGACTACTAAGAGGTATTCATCCGGATATAAAAGTTGTCTTGAGAAAGGATTAAATAAACTACCTTGGCTTTTTCAAGTGGATATGTGACATCAAACGCTTTTAACAAAGGGTAAGCTTTTCTTTACAGAGCAATAACGTGTCATCTACATCCATCTTGGCCTTAAGGACCGCCGCAAACCAACTAAAAGCTATTTTGAAAACAGCTGATCTTGTTTTAGTAACGCCACTGATATCGCGATGTAGCATCACGTGACTAAACTGTATGCCTTAAAGTGTCTTGGAAGTTTTGTATTGGGATCCAGAGTTTTGGTAACCTTTTCTACACATGGAACCCACACAATACCCCCACTAAAGTAAGTGGTTGCTTAGTGTGGTATTTTAGAGTTTCCTTGTCCACATAACATTTCATGTTGTAATCTGTAATGTTTGCTTCGTCTAAATAGCACCATGAATTGAGTAGCTGGGTTATAACTTGTCACTAATTTTCTTCACTTTTGACAATTGATTAGAAACGTTTTTAGTAAAAATTAATTTTGACAATGTATACTTCTGGAATATCATTTACTGTTTCATCAATATAATGCATAGCAGTTCCACAATCTGACGGAAAGAACAATATCTGTTTTTATGTCTGTGTTCTGTCAAAAACTGTTTTAAATGGTGTATTCAGCAAGTCCTAAACCCTTTTGTGAGATTACTGAAAGAAGGATCGTTATTATATAACACCTTCAAATTGTTTAAAAAAGTAATGTGTGATGTTTGCTACATTAGGAAAATCATTCATCATTCAATATGCCTGGGTTTGTGTTGTCTTCACTGTGTGCTTTCTTACACTTTAAAATGTATTTCTGCTTCTGAAGGAGAGTAGTATCCACTTGTTTCAGGAGCAGAAACTCAGTGTCATTTAAATCAGATGGAACGTAAGAAAACTTAACCTCTATGGTGCAGATCTGAAACACAGCGAGGTAAGAGTTTACGTTCGATCTGATTTAAATGAGATTGTAAGAAACTAAGGCTATATTTTGTTTCACCCATAATCTTTGAAAACATTACCGTGAAGTACCTTGTTAGAAGATCACCAAAGATTGGTGACATTTTCATTGTTATCATGGTAGTTGTAGAATCATAATGTAGAAACAACAACAACAACATCTATGAACAGAAGAAAGGCGATAATATTTAGTGAAAATGTCTCGTCAAAAGAAAAAGTTAGGGAAACCTAAGACATGACTTTAAAATTCCAGCAGACTTGAATAACTCTTAACATGAAAAACGTTTGAGTAAATGCTTCATCTCAGTATAATATTTTCAAACATGAAGAATCTCACTTTCAACGTGCTATCACATGGCATACTATCTATGTCGGAGCTAAGATGGTCTCTTCTGGTAAAATCATTCGATCAACAAATCCATTCTTCATTAACTTGTTAGGTTTTCCCATTCTTTGGTACATGTTTTCTTGTATTTACCACTTTGAAATAAAACAATAATTGACAAGTTTACATTTCCGTGAGCAAAAAGAGTGTTTTCTAAAATACTTGAAAAATCATTGTAGGTAACACCTTCTGGACAATAACCACACCGATAGTTGTACATTTTGTCAGCAAATACAACAAATCGCCAAAATAACTACTGCAGACACTGGTTTGTTCAATCAATACACTGTTCAGAAAATTCCGCTTCATCATCATGACAGTGTACACATTGTCATTATGAGTCATGAATGTTTTAAGGCTATATTAAGCGACATATTCGTCCAAACGAGCTGGCATTTGCCCCAGTTCATGTCAGAATAGTTATCAGATCAACTAACAAATTTCAAATATTTTTTTCTAACACAGACAGTTAGATTTGAGTTGAATTACCTAACTTTCGCCATGACATGAATTTGAATATGCACTTTGACAATAGCATGTAGCTATTCCTGATACTGTTTAGAACACATTATGTGACATGTTACAACTTGTGTTTCCAGTTTGGAAAACCTTGTTACGTAATTTTATCATTCTCGCATAGAGCTGAAGACATTATACCATACTGCCACTCAATACACTTTTAGGCATACAGTTCAGTCATGTTATGCTTGGGGATGATATAGCAACAGTTTCGGAATACAGATGTTATCAAAGGAAAATTTACCACCCATTTGATGACCTAAATTTTTACATTTGTTAGGGTCTTAGGAGTGCTATAAGCAAACATTGGTGTCTTTCTAACTTGCTGCCTTTAAAGAGTGAGTGAGTGAGTTATTGTTTAACGCCGCTTCGGCAGTATTGCAGCCATTAGCTATCTAATTTAAAAAATAGAAAATTGTAATTGAAAAACAGAACACAGCACAAAGGCCGCAAAAACATCAGCGTATTATCATAAGTTGAGTAAAAGCTGATAATGAAAAGTTAAAATTTATAATTTGTCAATAAGGCGTATAGCCTTTAAAAAATCTAAAACACGATGCTCACCGAAATGAGTAAAAACGTGATTGATTGAAATAGAAGGATAAAAAGTTTCCCTGATATGTGCAGTGTCCCAACGCTGCCTTTAAAGAATACATGATCATGTTACCTTTCTGTATCTGACAATGATGGGTTATTAAGAAGCACATTTCATGGGGATAAAGAAGTCTAACCATACATCATACCCACGTGAGTTAATCACTTAAGGGAACTATACATTCAGGGTAATCGGAAACTGAGAAAAGAGATCTGTTATATTAAGTATCTTTTTGTAATCACTTTACGAGACAAGGTAAGACGACTATTTGAAGTTTCCTGAACGGCATGGATGTGTCTAAAACTTAATTAATCTGTGACACATTCTAATTAAAAAAAAAATAGAACTTGTTGAGAGTGTAAACTATTATTATCATATTAATCGTAGTCCCTGTTCATTTGGGAAATTAATAGACAATATCAGCCATTGATATTTAAAAAAAAAAAACTAGAGTAAAACTATTTCAGGTTTTCATATTCAAGTGCATGTCAGAATGAGGACATCAAAGGAATATCAGACGAGACAGTCTAGAACACTCTAAAACGACAAACATTCGGTATAGAGGATGAATTGAGCAATATCTCTTTGATGTTTGTGCTATTACCATAGTCAATTGAATGGGTCGGGGCAACAAGTTGATAACCCACAAAAAGTTACTTTTGAGAAAATCAAGTTTAAAATTTTGAACATTGACGTAAAATCCCTAAATGCGAATATTTTTAATTTGAATGGCTTTTTATGTTTACTGGGACGCATTTTATTCTACAAAAAAGATTTAAGCGATTTTGTAAACAAGAAACGTCAATTTACTGCAATTAAAAACACTAGTGCAGAAACAAAATGTGGGTTATCATGTTTTTGATAAAATGAGTTTGTCATGTTCTTGCCTAAATGATGGTATTCGAGGGATTGTCAACCCACAACAGACCTGTATTCATTCATATTCATTAAAGAAATACAAAGTTTGAAGTTGAATTTGACTTTTATTCACAATATTTTGAACACTTCAATAAGCAGAACAATAACACTAAAAAATAGCAAAAGATTTGTGAAGCTGAAATGATAAACCTTAAAGGGGAAAATCTTCAATAAAACCATACCATTCTTAAGGCAGGAACTCGAACATCAAAAGCAGTTTCATTGCTAACAGTTTGCTTGGCACTGAAGCCTGTCTGGACAAAGAGAACGCCTCAGTTATTCAAATTTATCTAACAACAACATTTTTAAGGCAGGAACTCGAACATGAAAAGCAAGTTCATTGCTAACAGTTTGCTTGCCACTGAAGCCTGTCTGGACAAAGAGAACGCCTCAGTTATTCAAATTTATCTAACAACAACATTTTTAAGGCAGGAACTCGAACATGAAAAGCAAGTTCATTGCTAACAGTTTGCTTGCCACTGAAGCCTGTCTGGACAAAGAACACATCATTTATTCAATAGATCCACTGTCAGAGTCTGACTCTGTTTGTCCAGCAGACTTCAGGCGGGAGTAGAAGCCATGGTGCATAGGTGGAATGTAGGTAATAAGAGACCTGACATCTGCAACTTTCAGTTGATCAAGTTCCCTCGGACCACTGTATTTGAGGGGGAGCGTAGAAGTGGCAATGTCGGTTTTCCGTCTGCCACGTTTGTTCACAGTGACAGTATCCCAAACATCTGTGTTGAAGGATGAACTGATTTCAATGAGCCCAAATGCTTCACCCGAGAGAATACGGAATCTGACGCCATTTTTGAAGTTGGCTGGATTGCCATCTACAGTCTTTGTCCTCACAGTGAAGAACTGCTTCAATGAGCTGAGTTTGCGGAAGTCATCCATTTTCATTTCTGTTACACTCAGCTTTTCTGATGATTTGGCAATGATCTGTCGCCAGTTCTCTGGTGTAAAGACATATTGAACCCTGCGGCGCACGTGATTCTCTATATGTGCAAAATCTCTATCAGAAGGAAGCATGCTGTGACCACTCAATGGGAAATGGTGCTCAACTTGATCAAATCTGCCGCATGCTATGAAGTACAGCCAAAGAAACTGGATATTCCAGTTTTTGTTCTGGCCTGCGCAGTTATCAGATATAGCCACAAGTGTGCCACCTCGGATATTGTGGTCCTCAATGTGTTTCTTCAAACAGCTACCAATTTCTTCTGATCCACGTGAAGCAACAGTCTCATCCCACACATAGCAGAATCCTTGATCAGTTTTGCAGTCGTGGATGTTCAGATTATATGTCCATATCTTGCGTTTGTAAAAACATGGACCAGTTGATAGTTTTGGCGTTGGTAATGTTTGTTGCAGATCAAATGTTATCACATGTCTTGGAGTTTCAGAAGCTTTTGCTTGTGCAGCCTGAACTTTGATGTTCTCTTGACCAGCTTCCGCTTTCCGGTGATGAAGCTCCTTTTGCTTTTCAAGGGTGGCAACTTTGGCATCATCTTGTTCTGTTTTGGCTTGAATGATGTTAATGTCAAATTCATCACATGTTTTGCATGTGTCGCTCTTGGGAGTTTTGAAGCCAATATTGAAGTCTTCAACAAAGATCCGACGATATTTGTCACTGGAAACAGGCGTAATTGAGTTGTTGACACAATACATATTCTTGTAATCCTGGAAACATGATTCAATTGTGTACTCGAGGCTCATGTACGTTTTGTTTGGATTGGATTTCCTGCTGTAATGACTTGTGTATGTCGGAAGGTTTCTAATGTGCTGTTTCACATGCTCTACCATGTCATGGGAATATGCATTAGGGCGAGTGTTATGCTTTCCACGTTTATCCATCACGGGAGATAGATTACCTTCTCTAATTGTTTTTACAATCCTATCAACTCTGCCTCTATTCTGCTGAAGCCCGTGCAATGATAAGAAGGCTTGTTTACAAATTTTGACTCGGCCACCACTGCCCTGGACTGTATAAACAACTGAACAATTGCGTTTCGTTTGCTCTTTTGGTGCAGCATACCTCCGCTTCACATTAGACACCTCACAACATCCATACAGATAGGAATTTTGATTGTCTCTGCTAGCTAAGCTCCAGAAACCATCAAATATCTGCTTCACATTTTCATTTCCAACTTCATCAAAACATTTCAACGGACATTTGCATTCTGGCCCAACATGTTTAGGTTCAATGGTCTTTCCTGCTCTTGAAGTGTGGCTTTCACCTTTATCCTTCTTCTGCTTGTTGATGTCTCTAACCTTTTTATTTCTTTTTCGTTTTCTTGATGTCTTCTTGGGCTCAGCTTTCCCAGGAACCTACAAATCCAGAATATTGAAGATAGTTACATCACAATCAACATAAGTGTTCTTCAGATATCTGAGGTTATCTCTCGAACTTCTTGGCTCCAGATTAACCACAACTGACATATCAGAATTAGAGCCCATGTCTAGAAGAAATTTCAGTTGATTGAGTGTAAAGATAATTCCAGCTGCATCAAAATGTAGGAGACCTGGTGGAAACACTTGGCAAAGATCCTCCGACTTAGCCTCTGTGAAACTGACATACAGGAAATCAAGTTTCCAGCAACATCTTAAGAGCAAAAATTCCCTGCTTGTAAGAAATTTACATTCACTTAAATTCAGAATTTTCAAATCAGGCATCTTGCATAGAAATCCAAGGGAACTGATTGGTACACATGTCAAATCCAGAGTGTGTAAATGTATTGACTTCAAAAGTTTAAAGCTTAAAATGTCACTGACCAATGTTTCAGGAAACAGAAATCGTGAGTAGGGTATTTCAAAATACTTGAAACAATGTGAATGTTTCATGATCCTAGATAACTGCTTTGATTCAAATTCCAAAACATCCACTGGAAAATCCTCAAAATGACTCCATAATAGGCTGTTACTGTTGACAATAACATTTAGAGATTTACAGACTCGAACAACAGACTGAATCAGTTCACTTGTTGGCAGATATCGGAGAATCATGACAATAATTTCCTCCGGCAGGTGAAGAAATCCAACCTGGGAAAAACAAAAGAAATTTTTTAATAATTGAAAGGAAATTGATTTCGAAATTAAAACGAATTAAATCATGAAAATCAAGTTGAGACATCAATATCTAACGCAATCAGTTGATGATAACCATCAATTTTTGGACAGTGCACTTGTATGAAGAATGTGATAACCCCATTTTTCTAATATATCTTAAAAATTTGGGCCACAAGCAACAAAATAACTTTGGAAATGTATTCTTTCAACTTCACTCAGTATTTCCATATACCTGAAAATAAGCAATGAGCTTTGATTTCGTAGTTTGGAAGAATGTGGAATACCAAATTTACTGAAATGAAAACTTTGGCAAAAACATGATAACCCACATAAAGTAAACAAAAGGGGGAAACAATGCCTTTTTGAGAACTTACATCATCAGAACTGTCGGATTTTGGTTCCTTCCTTGGTTGCCGATAAGTAGGGTCACTTGTGCTGTCATCATCCTCCGTTAGTGCTTCCAAATCTCTCAAAACATCCTCTTCTGAGAGCACGCTCGACGCCATCTTTTTGTGGCTTATCACTGTTTTGCCAAAATGCCCAAGCAGGAATGTGCTTTATCCTAAATATGGCAATGATGCAACTCATCTGCCATTAATGTAAGGGGAGCCTACTCACTAAAATATGGTAAAGTGACTGTTTGCAACCCACAAAATATTACTATCTCAAAAAATCATGATGTGTGGGTTATCAACTTGTTGCCCCGAGCCATTCAATTCCACACATGGTACTTCATTTGAAACAGTCGCGAGTCATTGAGTAAATCAATATCACTGAAAGGACAATCAAGGATTCCTAACTTTAAAAAGTCTTCAGACTTGTATTTGATGTTCAATGATCAATGGAATAGAACCCCATGTCATGCGGAAAGTAAGTATTTAAAAATCGTATGTGTCATGTAATAGTCATGTATTGGTGTTAAAAAATATGAATGTTGTCTCATGGCTGAAAGGACCGATGGGCTTATGGCATGGCATTGTGTCCGGCGTCTGTCCATCCTTCCGTCAGTATACTTTGCGTTTTTTCGATTTATTCTCAAGAGCCATTGAAACCAGAAAGCTGACATCTTGTGCACAATGGTCAATGAGATAATACATTTTAGATTTGGAAACTGTGGCCTAAAATAAGAGCCACGAGTGCCGCACTTACATTTGTCTTCTTCACTAAAACAAAACAACAACAAAATTTAAAATATTTGGTAGATCTTTGCAGATTGGGATTATTATGCCCCGCCACGAAGTCCGGGCGAACGCCTCCGGAAAAATATAAATTTTCAACCTTATATAATGTAAAGTGTATTATGATGAGCTTCTCATAGTGTAAAATAATGTATTACAGTGTCATTTTAGCGCTACTATATGTATATCTGAAGTCAGATGACATGACGGCATCAATAAATTGACCATTTTAGTATATCGAACTGTTTCAAACATTTCATACACAAGTAAACATAACACACATATCACACAATAAGAAACCTTTATTAGATCACCTTTAAACAGGTATATCTGCATCAATGAAAACAAAACAGCTTCTTAAACAACAATAATAATGTGATAAACAAAATAAACATAATACTTATAGTTTCCAAAGTTATTAATTAAATGACCTATGAAAAGTATGTGAAGTTGTCAAGTTACACTCTGGATGACAAGTGTTTTCTGAGAATAGGACAGACAACAATACCCTTTGTCATTGGTCTTTTACTTGTCTGTTGAAACTTACAAAATAACGAGGATACTTATACGCCACGCCACGAAGGGGCATGTTCAAAGCGCGCTCACATTATTACCATGGTGTAAGGGCAAACGTCGTTCCTTTTTCATATTCAACTCACTTGGAGTATGCAACCTATATGCCAATAAAAGTGATTTTTAAGGTTATTTCGCATTTTGCCTTCACGTCCATACCAGGTACCCAAATGTGCTACTGGATATAAAGACTCGCTTTGAATAAAGTCTCTTACTAAAGTTAACGCTACAAAATTCACAATTAATGTATTTATGTGTGGCAGGGAATCAACCCTTCACATTTTCAATTTATCCAGCAATGAAGCGGTCGAACCTGAGTCACTTATAACAGTCAACAGGGCTATGCACAGGACCACGAGCAGCATTTACTTGTCGGTTAAGGTTTGAAAAATATTTCACTTTTTTCAGTATATACACGTATTTCCAAAAAAGTTTGGTAACTAAGGGCAGTTACTGTGTGAAACAGTAATTAAATATAGTGATCATTACATATCAGTGATTTTAAACATTTATCTGAAAATATATGGAAATTTAAGAATTGTTGTAATTTGAATAGTATAAAAACTAATTTGTGTGTCCATTACATCAATTTCAACAAACGTTTATTTCTTTGAAATGAAATTTCGAGCAATTTAAAATGAAACATTATTTCAAGCTGGATTGAATCCTATTAATTTAATCAAGTTGTATTAATGTCAATTATGGTAAGGAATTTAAGAACATCAGTTCAAGGCATACTTCAAAGAATGCTTTTCTTTAAAACATCTCATCAAATATGAATTATTGATGCATCAATCAAAGTCACTGAAAGAAGTTATTTCCATTTTTAGCTCATCAGGCCTGAAAGGCCCGATGGGCTTATGGCATGGCATGGCAAAGGGTAAGCTTTTCTTTACAGAGCAATAACGTGTCATCTACATCCATCTTGGCCTTAAGGACCGCCGCAAACCAACTAAAAGCTATTTTGAAAACAGCTGATCTTGTTTTAGTAACGCCACTGATATCGCGATGTAGCATCACGTGACTAAACTGTATGCCTTAAAGTGTCTTGGAAGTTTTGTATTGGGATCCAGAGTTTTGGTAACCTTTTCTACACATGGAACCCACACAATACCCCCCCCCCCCCCCCCCCCCCCCAAGCCCCCCCCCCCCCCCCCCCCCCCACTAAAGTAAGTGGTTGCTTAGTGTGGTATTTTAGAGTTTCCTTGTCCACATAACATTTCATGTTGTAATCTGTAATGTTTGCTTCGTCTAAATAGCACCATGAATTGAGTAGCTGGGTTATAACTTGTCACTAATTTTCTTCACTTTTGACAATTGATTAGAAACGTTTTTAGTAAAAATTAATTTTGACAATGTATACTTCTGGAATATCATTTACTGTTTCATCAATATAATGCATAGCAGTTCCACAATCTGACGGAAAGAACAATATCTGTTTTTATGTCTGTGTTCTGTCAAAAACTGTTTTAAATGGTGTATTCAGCAAGTCCTAAACCCTTTTGTGAGATTACTGAAAGAAGGATCGTTATTATATAACACCTTCAAATTGTTTAAAAAAGTAATGTGTGATGTTTGCTACATTAGGAAAATCATTCATCATTCAATATGCCTGGGTTTGTGTTGTCTTCACTGTGTGCTTTCTTACACTTTAAAATGTATTTCTGCTTCTGAAGGAGAGTAGTATCCACTTGTTTCAGGAGCAGAAACTCAGTGTCATTTAAATCAGATGGAACGTAAGAAAACTTAACCTCTATGGTGCAGATCTGAAACACAGCGAGGTAAGAGTTTACGTTCGATCTGATTTAAATGAGATTGTAAGAAACTAAGGCTATATTTTGTTTCACCCATAATCTTTGAAAACATTACCGTGAAGTACCTTGTTAGAAGATCACCAAAGATTGGTGACATTTTCATTGTTATCATGGTAGTTGTAGAATCATAATGTAGAAACAACAACAACAACATCTATGAACAGAAGAAAGGCGATAATATTTAGTGAAAATGTCTCGTCAAAAGAAAAAGTTAGGGAAACCTAAGACATGACTTTAAAATTCCAGCAGACTTGAATAACTCTTAACATGAAAAACGTTTGAGTAAATGCTTCATCTCAGTATAATATTTTCAAACATGAAGAATCTCACTTTCAACGTGCTATCACATGGCATACTATCTATGTCGGAGCTAAGATGGTCTCTTCTGGTAAAATCATTCGATCAACAAATCCATTCTTCATTAACTTGTTAGGTTTTCCCATTCTTTGGTACATGTTTTCTTGTATTTACCACTTTGAAATAAAACAATAATTGACAAGTTTACATTTCCGTGAGCAAAAAGAGTGTTTTCTAAAATACTTGAAAAATCATTGTAGGTAACACCTTCTGGACAATAACCACACCGATAGTTGTACATTTTGTCAGCAAATACAACAAATCGCCAAAATAACTACTGCAGACACTGGTTTGTTCAATCAATACACTGTTCAGAAAATTCCGCTTCATCATCATGACAGTGTACACATTGTCATTATGAGTCATGAATGTTTTAAGGCTATATTAAGCGACATATTCGTCCAAACGAGCTGGCATTTGCCCCAGTTCATGTCAGAATAGTTATCAGATCAACTAACAAATTTCAAATATTTTTTTCTAACACAGACAGTTAGATTTGAGTTGAATTACCTAACTTTCGCCATGACATGAATTTGAATATGCACTTTGACAATAGCATGTAGCTATTCCTGATACTGTTTAGAACACATTATGTGACATGTTACAACTTGTGTTTCCAGTTTGGAAAACCTTGTTACGTAATTTTATCATTCTCGCATAGAGCTGAAGACATTATACCATACTGCCACTCAATACACTTTTAGGCATACAGTTCAGTCATGTTATGCTTGGGGATGATATAGCAACAGTTTCGGAATACAGATGTTATCAAAGGAAAATTTACCACCCATTTGATGACCTAAATTTTTACATTTGTTAGGGTCTTAGGAGTGCTATAAGCAAACATTGGTGTCTTTCTAACTTGCTGCCTTTAAAGAGTGAGTGAGTGAGTTATTGTTTAACGCCGCTTCGGCAGTATTGCAGCCATTAGCTATCTAATTTAAAAAATAGAAAATTGTAATTGAAAAACAGAACACAGCACAAAGGCCGCAAAAACATCAGCGTATTATCATAAGTTGAGTAAAAGCTGATAATGAAAAGTTAAAATTTATAATTTGTCAATAAGGCGTATAGCCTTTAAAAAATCTAAAACACGATGCTCACCGAAATGAGTAAAAACGTGATTGATTGAAATAGAAGGATAAAAAGTTTCCCTGATATGTGCAGTGTCCCAACGCTGCCTTTAAAGAATACATGATCATGTTACCTTTCTGTATCTGACAATGATGGGTTATTAAGAAGCACATTTCATGGGGATAAAGAAGTCTAACCATACATCATACCCACGTGAGTTAATCACTTAAGGGAACTATACATTCAGGGTAATCGGAAACTGAGAAAAGAGATCTGTTATATTAAGTATCTTTTTGTAATCACTTTACGAGACAAGGTAAGACGACTATTTGAAGTTTCCTGAACGGCATGGATGTGTCTAAAACTTAATTAATCTGTGACACATTCTAATTAAAAAAAAAATAGAACTTGTTGAGAGTGTAAACTATTATTATCATATTAATCGTAGTCCCTGTTCATTTGGGAAATTAATAGACAATATCAGCCATTGATATTTAAAAAAAAAAAACTAGAGTAAAACTATTTCAGGTTTTCATATTCAAGTGCATGTCAGAATGAGGACATCAAAGGAATATCAGACGAGACAGTCTAGAACACTCTAAAACGACAAACATTCGGTATAGAGGATGAATTGAGCAATATCTCTTTGATGTTTGTGCTATTACCATAGTCAATTCCACACATGGTACTTCATTTGAAACAGTCGCGAGTCATTGAGTAAATCAATATCACTGAAAGGACAATCAAGGATTCCTAACTTTAAAAAGTCTTCAGACTTGTATTTGATGTTCAATGATCAATGGAATAGAACCCCATGTCATGCGGAAAGTAAGTATTTAAAAATCGTATGTGTCATGTAATAGTCATGTATTGGTGTTAAAAAATATGAATGTTGTCTCATGGCTGAAAGGACCGATGGGCTTATGGCATGGCATTGTGTCCGGCGTCTGTCCATCCTTCCGTCAGTATACTTTGCGTTTTTTCGATTTATTCTCAAGAGCCATTGAAACCAGAAAGCTGACATCTTGTGCACAATGGTCAATGAGATAATACATTTTAGATTTGGAAACTGTGGCCTAAAATAAGAGCCACGAGTGCCGCACTTACATTTGTCTTCTTCACTAAAACAAAACAACAACAAAATTTAAAATATTTGGTAGATCTTTGCAGATTGGGATTATTATGCCCCGCCACGAAGTCCGGGCGAACGCCTCCGGAAAAATATAAATTTTCAACCTTATATAATGTAAAGTGTATTATGATGAGCTTCTCATAGTGTAAAATAATGTATTACAGTGTCATTTTAGCGCTACTATATGTATATCTGAAGTCAGATGACATGACGGCATCAATAAATTGACCATTTTAGTATATCGAACTGTTTCAAACATTTCATACACAAGTAAACATAACACACATATCACACAATAAGAAACCTTTATTAGATCACCTTTAAACAGGTATATCTGCATCAATGAAAACAAAACAGCTTCTTAAACAACAATAATAATGTGATAAACAAAATAAACATAATACTTATAGTTTCCAAAGTTATTAATTAAATGACCTATGAAAAGTATGTGAAGTTGTCAAGTTACACTCTGGATGACAAGTGTTTTCTGAGAATAGGACAGACAACAATACCCTTTGTCATTGGTCTTTTACTTGTCTGTTGAAACTTACAAAATAACGAGGATACTTATACGCCACGCCACGAAGGGGCATGTTCAAAGCGCGCTCACATTATTACCATGGTGTAAGGGCAAACGTCGTTCCTTTTTCATATTCAACTCACTTGGAGTATGCAACCTATATGCCAATAAAAGTGATTTTTAAGGTTATTTCGCATTTTGCCTTCACGTCCATACCAGGTACCCAAATGTGCTACTGGATATAAAGACTCGCTTTGAATAAAGTCTCTTACTAAAGTTAACGCTACAAAATTCACAATTAATGTATTTATGTGTGGCAGGGAATCAACCCTTCACATTTTCAATTTATCCAGCAATGAAGCGGTCGAACCTGAGTCACTTATAACAGTCAACAGGGCTATGCACAGGACCACGAGCAGCATTTACTTGTCGGTTAAGGTTTGAAAAATATTTCACTTTTTTCAGTATATACACGTATTTCCAAAAAAGTTTGGTAACTAAGGGCAGTTACTGTGTGAAACAGTAATTAAATATAGTGATCATTACATATCAGTGATTTTAAACATTTATCTGAAAATATATGGAAATTTAAGAATTGTTGTAATTTGAATAGTATAAAAACTAATTTGTGTGTCCATTACATCAATTTCAACAAACGTTTATTTCTTTGAAATGAAATTTCGAGCAATTTAAAATGAAACATTATTTCAAGCTGGATTGAATCCTATTAATTTAATCAAGTTGTATTAATGTCAATTATGGTAAGGAATTTAAGAACATCAGTTCAAGGCATACTTCAAAGAATGCTTTTCTTTAAAACATCTCATCAAATATGAATTATTGATGCATCAATCAAAGTCACTGAAAGAAGTTATTTCCATTTTTAGCTCATCAGGCCTGAAAGGCCCGATGGGCTTATGGCATGGCATGGCGTCCGGCGTCCGTCCGTCCGTCCATCCGTCTGTAAACTTTTCGCTTTTTCGACTTCTTCTCCAGAACCAATGACTCTAGAGAGCTGAAAAGTTGTGTGCAGACTCCTTGGCCAATGGGGATTCTAAATTGTAGATTTCGTGACCCTGTGACCCACATCCTTAAAAACCTATTTTCATCTTCTTCTCCAGTTCCAAAAGGTCTAGTGAGCCGAAAAGTTGTGTGCAGACTCCTTGGCCAATGGGGATTCTAAATTGTAGATTTCGTGATCCCGTGACCCCAAATGGGGTCACGGGTCACATCCTTAAAAACCTATTTTCATCTTCTTCTCCAGTTCCAAAAGGTCTAGAGAGCTGAAAAGTTGTGTGCAGACTCCTTGGCCAATGGGGATTCTAAATTGTAGATTTCGTGACCCTGTGACCTCACTTGGGTTCACAGAGGTCATGACCGCAAAAGCTTTTTTCATCTTGAGATTTTATGTGCTCTTCAAAGGAAGGTAATTAAAAACAACAGTGATGAATTAAATGTTCAAGTGTTTCTTTACTTGAAGGGGATTTTACACTGGCCTCAGAGATAGGTCAGAGGGATAAGGACCTATTTCATCTCCTCCATTTAAAGTGTTTCCTATTTGTTGTACCTCTCATCTTGAAGTTGACATTTTGAATTAGTTAATGTATAAAGCCTGATGAGCTACAGAGCCAGTGGCTCTATTTTTTTAAAAACGGACTTGTGATGGCAATACGTTATCAAAACGTTGAAATAGCACTAGAACCTTAAAGGTGCATCCATTGTGTTTCATACAATTTTATTAGGCTTTAATAGGTTTCAACTTAACTCACCGTATGTGCTGTTTACAGTGCAAATAGATTCTCTCGGCTTGCATATTCATCCCGAATTAACAAATATATCATAATTAATAGTTTCCAATTGAAACAGAGTAACACCATTATGCATGTGCAGAAACCGAAACTACATGTCCCATTTACATTCACCGTAGGTATATGACCTATTAAACATGATCAAACCAAATTTATCAGTTTGTCTGTGATAAATAAGATTCCCAAATTACGTGTGACTCATTGGCGCGCGCCACACGCGGTACATTGTCCGGTTTTCGATCAGAAATCACTACTTTTACCGTCATATCGTCAATATACTTTGTCAACTAAGATCAAAATGGCAATTTTCGGCAACAGTCAGTACTTTCCGATAACATAAACCAGTTTATAATTTTTAGCATATGCGACCCCAAACAACACAATGGATGTACCTTTAAAGCATTTGTAGTGTTTTGACTAACTGACAATATAAATTTTTCAGAGTTTGATGTTTGTATCAAATATTAAATATTGACTAGTGTTGGGCAATGTCATCACTACACTGCTATATACCATTTATATGAATAATGACATTGCATTTTCCATCTATCAATACATCTATGTCATCAACCAAATGCATATAACATTTTCTTCAACCGTCACATTTTAAGAGGTTTCCCTCCGCTGATAACCTGATGATTGACAAACAAGTATATGTAGAGACCAGTATTACCACATGGTAAACAGATATATTTCAAAATATCCTGCTATTTTGTATCATATCCCATTGTATGTTTGTTGGTTTTACGCAGCCCTATAATTCCTTACTGTGATCTCTTTATGGTTTTGTGTAGCACAACTAAACGATTTAAGTAGAAAGGCTTGATACTTGTCCACGACTCAACTTAACGTGGCTGCTACACCAGAAATCAAGGTCTGTTATCATGGCTACTGGAATGTAATAAAGTTCTGTTAACATGGCTACTGGACATGTAATCAAGGCATGTTATCACACCCACTAGACCAGTATTCAAGGTATGTTATCATTGCTACTAGACTAGTAATCGAGGTATGTTATTGCTACTAGACCAGTAATCAGGGTATGTTATCATAGCTACTAGACCAGTAATCAAGATATGTTGTCATTGCTACTGGACCAGTAATCAAGGTATGTTATTGTGGCTACTAGACCAATAACCAAGGTATATTACAATGGCTACTGGACAAGTAAACAAGGTCTATTATCATGGCTAATGGACCAGTAATCAAGGCCTGCTAGTATGGTTTTTAGACCAGGAATTAAAATGTGTTGTCATGACAATAAACTGCCTACATGAATAAAGGTTCACGTGTTATCAAATGTGTTTCAATTTACTCAGTCAAAATGTTGCCTCTACCGTGGAATGATAGCGGGTTTAATTCCATGAAGGAATGTGGTTTTTCAAGCTTTTCGGCGGTAATCATTTAATGAAATCAAATTCAGCAAATGAAATCCTGGATCAGATCATTCATACATAAGAAAAAGATAAATACAACTAGCATACGAAAGTGATATTTTAGATAATTTTGTTTTACCCTGTAACTTAATTTAATCCAATCAAAATACGTGCCCGTTAATGTGCATATTTGTTGCGACACATCGCATATTGGGGATGATTTTCAAAATTAAGATATTATTAAGCTTTACGTCTCACTTTAGTAAAGTTGCTGTACATTTGAAACAAATATGATAACCTTGACATGTACTTGACCATGTTTGTCATCTTGCAAACATACCCTTGTCGTTCTAAAACTAATGAGATACCTTGCACATAAGATAGATCATAACTGAGACCATTCTTGGAATGTTGTCACTCTCCATCTCATCGCATCTCAAAGTATCTTTGAGTAGAAAGTGAAGAGGCAATCAGTTAGACGAGGAAATTGGATCCCCTATAACATACAATGTTTTGCACGAACACATTCCCCAATGAATGAATTCAGGATAAAAGCAAACATCACTCATTGAGCCTTTCACTTGAAGTGTTTCTTAGCTTATGTCTGTTGACAGCATACAGAGCAACACATTTCCGCTTAACAAAATAGACTGCATGAAAGGTGACGTCTGTGATGAGTTTCAGGAAAGAAATGAGCAGCTGTCAGTGATATATATTTGTCTACTACAAGCTATGTACAATTTCTATGTTGATGGTCTTGTTCAAAATTATGTTTTCAACGCGATGTCAAAAGAAGCCTACACATCTTGTTATATATGGACACAAAAACGGCAGTTTAATTATTTTGAAGTTACTAAAGTGCATTTTCACGCTTAATCCATGGTGCCCCAGTCTGAGGACACACATAGTTTCCTTCCCCTTAACCTTTAGCCTGTTGGTCAGTGAATGTTTTCTATATCCCGCTGAACAGAATCCAAGGAATTGATATATTCCATTTTGAACTTACGCCAAACACACAGTGGGAGATGATTACTCCTCATTAACGAAATGTGAGACACTTTGTACTGACAAACAATCTGAAGATGCATCTACTTCAGATCTGCTGTCAATTAGAACTTGACAAACTCAGTAAATTAATGAGGTAAAAATTTCTGTTCACATGAAGCACATAAAATAGAGTAGTTCTTGTTCATTGGATTGTATCGAGAGCAATATAACTTACCAAACCAGTTTGGTCAAAGCTTTCAATCTTACGTAACGTTATAACAGTTTCTTATTGTCAAATGTTTCCACAAGTGGTTTGTATTCTGTAAGGCTGATTGTGAACTTTTAACAAATGTATATTAAAACTTATTTTTCTATATCTCCAGTACGACATACTCTATGTACTGATTACTTATTTAGACTGAACCAATATAAAACATTGATTGCATTTCTGAAAACAATGTGCTATTTCAACAAAGAAAAAACCAAACAGCTTTAGTCAATATTTGTTTCTAGTCATTCGACAATCCAAGACAAGTACAATGACACAAGATGAATGAGTTTATCGAGGAACGAACACAGCAAAGAATGATAAAAGATGACAAAACCTTATTCGCAATGGAACACAGCATAACATGACTTGAATTTAAGTTCGAATCGAAAAACACTAGAAATATCAATATTGAAATTTGGATTTCTTCATTCACAGTATCAATGAAAGTGGCAATACTTTACTTTATTTATACATTTGAAAGTAATCACTAGCAAAAATAGCTAGACATTGCTAATTGATAAAACACGAAACAACACAATATGTCAAAAACCGACGGATGCGTAAAATATCGTTTATGACAATAAAGATATCTACTTTAAGAAACACGTTCATAATAATAATAATAATTTTATAGCAGACAAGACATTGAATATTGATGAAACTAACAAAATAGAGAAACATGTAAAAGAAACATTCCATGTTTAGCCCAATCAAAATATAATTAATAAATGTTGTTTTTATATTCTTTGGAATATTAGTATTGATCTGATTACATTGGGTACAGCGGATGGTATGCTGGACATCGATAAGATAGGGCACACAATACTTGACTGTTGGAATCGTGAGTGCCTTATCTTGTTTAATGGAGGATCATGAACAAGCTTTGTCAATATTAACACAAGGGGAGGAGGATATGCGGAGCAAACTGGACATCTTAAAAAGTTCAATATCTCTTTTAATAAATCTAACCAGTGTATGGGTTGACAAACCTTTAGATAAAATAATTGACGCAGATAGGAAAGTTGGTATAATGTATTTGTAGTGTACATTCATTTGTATTGTATAGTGTTAGAACGACATCGTTTCCATGAAGTTCTAGGGATATATTTTTATAATCTTTATTATCTAGTAGACATTAGAACAGAAACTTTGAATGATTATATTTTTAATTTTGTGCTTGTTATGTGGGGTCAGTGTTAAATACACATAGGCTGCTTTGTTGTCCGATGATAACATTCTGACCTTTCTTATATTTAATATCATGATCAAAAGATAAACAAATATTATTTATTATGGCTATATAGCATTACTTATTTCTGTTTATTTCTATTTATTTCCAGCGAGTTAATGTTGCTAAGATATGTATGAATATAAAACACTATTAAAGTAAACACTCCCAGTGAAAAAAGTCAGCTTTATTAAACTTAATTGTAAATTAAGTTCACATGGATTGAAGTCCTGAAATATACATCTGGGCTTTAATCGTTTGAGGAATTATAATCAGTGTATATGTACAAAGTGCATATACAAATGCATTATAGTTACTAAATATGTTTATATTCTGAAATGTTATATTTTAAAAGTTTTTAACATACGAGTAGCATGCGCAAATGTCCAACTTTTATAATGGTTTAATTAATTTGGATTACGAAATAGTGTTACCTAAGTTATTCTTTTGTTTAGATACTGTTACATTGTATTTTCGATTAAGGGAATAACTCCATATAACTCCATGAAATAACTAAATGTTTAAAAAGAAAACCACTTATAAGCACCACATTTGCAAAGTATGTTTTAAAAACGTTTTTATCAGATTATGGTAATTGTTCGGTCTTACATTTCGTTTGTTCACCCGCATGTGTACTTTAGTGCAAATATGTAAACTGATGTTCATTGTAACTTCACTAAAATTGCATCACATACACTGACAATGAATCATGTAAAAATAAATATATTCATATATTCTCAAAAGTATTATGTGATCGTCAGGTTGGTGGTGCATGTTTATTAAATTTGGCATAATGTAATAGACAGAAGGGGTAAACTTTTGAAAAATCAGATTTATTTAATTTCTGAATAAAGGTTTTCATGTAGAGTAAATGAGAACAATTTCATCACAAATACATTGAAAGAGTACAAGAAGAAATATATGATGCATATTTGACCCAGTTTATCACATACTCAATATTTCACAGAAGAAAATAAAAAGTGTAGTTTTTAAAAGTTTGACCCCTGGTCTCTTCAAAGACCTGAACAGACTATAACTGTTTGCTATGATGCTTCAAATCAAATTATGTTATTGAACACTCAGCTGTCTTCTTACAATGTACAATTCTTGTTTTCACGTTGATATGATGCTTCAAAGACACTGAAATACACAAGTAGATAAACAAACTTTCGGTTTACAGCTGTACGTTGTTGGACATTTTATGTATGTAAATTGAAATAAGGTACTATATTGATCAATACTCAAACTAACTATATATAATAAGCAACATTAAAAATATTCTACTAAAATGACATTAAAGGGGAATTGAACATCCTAAAATGTATTGCAAAATGTAATGCTTTAATACTACTTAATATCATACATACACACGGTAACTTCCTCTCAAAATTAAGCAAGTCATATAACGTTTCTGTACATACATGTGTTAATTTTTTAAAAAAGACGGAAAAAAGAAAATTCTTAGATTTATTTGTCAAGACAAACCGAATAGTGGAACGGAGTCATACCACTCGGGTTTAAATAAGTTCAAGTCAAACTACTTTAAATACCATCTGGAGTAGATACACGAGGATCAAGGTAACTTTGCCGAAAGGGAGAAGTTGATTGGACGATAAATGAAGATGAACAGAATAATGACAACTGTTCACTACCATTTGCACAATTGAACATATTCTGACATTTTCTGGCATTATTGAATTAGGTTTACCGATTAGACTGAACTTCTTAGTCAATGAAAGTTGTCTGTCATTCCGCTAAATGTAAATACAGTATTCAATGGTGTTCGGTAAGTGACAAGTTTCTTAGATTAAAATAGCGTATAAGTTTAAAATGGAAAGGTCTTTGATAACATTACGTTCCAGGCATTGACCTACACTTTTCCTGTTTCTGGTAGAGTACTGACTTTGAAATCTGATGTCTGTGATGTAATGTATCCACATGGATGTCTTATTCAACATCCTGAATTTACACTGATATGTATATGATTAATGAAGCTTACGATCACTGATATGTTATAAGTTATGAGGATGCTTCTTTTAGTTGTAATAAATAATGTTAATGTTACTCAGGTTCAAGTAGTTGTGTAAGATAATTTCTCTAAATTAAGTTAATTTAGTTAAGTTAATTAAGATATGTGTAATAATACATATTAACAAAATCGATTTCTTAATAAAATCAAGATTGAATTTATTGAGATTGGACCATCGACTTTAAAATGTATTATATTACAAATAAACTCGGATGAAAATTAGATTTGCAGTAATGCGTATAAAAGGCAGTTTTGAAATGAGCATTTTAGTTCCCTGAGGAATATATATATTCGTTGTTGAATGTATGGAAGCGTTTATCCATGTCAAGACTGCAGTTTTGTAACAAAATCAATAATATTTCCCCTCCTGATTACACATGATCTATGTGAATGTTTGATACATCTTTAAGCAAATTCATTTATTACTGCTTTCTATGATAGATTACATAAGTCGTAAACTGAAAGGTAAGGTGACGTCATCTGAGGTTTATCATTCTGTTCCAGGGAGATGTTTTTGTATTAACAAAGTCTTCATATATAGATCTTATGACGTGTACTTATTTGACAGATTTTACATCAAACTTTTAATGTTGTCAGTTGATTTCTTTTTGTTTATTAGATGCTCTATGCATGGTTTTAGTCCAATTCGGGTCCACGTGTTCATTCTGTATACACATGCACGGTCACACTTACCATTATTTTATGAGGGTCTGGTGGCTCAGACTAGTGTAGAAACCATTCTATTGACAGTATATTTAGGAAATTAACATTCCTTTATTAACTTAACTACAAAAGAAATATTGCATTAGATTATACTGACTCAAGTGAAAAGATGAAACACATAAGAAGTTTGGCATAATATGACTCTCATAAATCCACTATTTGTTAAAAAATGACCTCTAATATTTGATGTTAAAGGTATCATTTTGGTATTCGGAATTACGAAGCCAGCAGAGGTCTCAATTCCGGTTTTCATGATGCTGTTTGTACTAACACTCAAAGGTGAAGTAACATATTATTCTTTGGATAACATGTTAATGTCATTTTATTTTGACAAATATCCGACTGTAAATATTTTCATGAATTGAGAATAGACAACGATTCAGATTCCTACAAATGCATAGAATTTGTGAAAACATTTCAATGCAAACAAACTCGTCTTTCTATTAATGACACTTCAATTGGGCACTCAATTTCTGATTGATTGTTTGCTTCCATTTCACGGACCAACAGTGACCCATGACAGAACTAATGAGTTTTTCTTAATGACACATCAGTGTTAGAATCTCAGTGATTGTTTAGAATTGACATTAAGGAAAGTAGAACTCGAATCTAAGATGTAAAGACAACATACTGATTGAAACACATGATGTCTCGACCTATGAGATGTTATCACTGATTTATAAAGTAGACATCAAACAAAGGATTTTATATCAATGTTTTTGATAGAGATTTATGTTGTTTTCATCTGCAAGAATGTAGAAGGCAGAACAAATCGTTAACTATCTTTGTCATTTGCATAACACTGATTAAAGTGATTTGTGGGGACACTTGTGCTGGCCTACAATAATTATTACAATTATTACAATTATTAGTGCAGATTACCTTAAGGAGACGAGATTGTTATGTGTCAACGTATAGCCTGTTAATCGAACTTATGGGGCTGCTTCTTTAACACCTTTTATTTTCGTAATAATTATGTTGCATTATTCTTATGTGAATCGTAATCATTTTGCTTGATGTGATGTAAGAGGAAACTATTTTAAACATTATAATTACACAACTTTTCAAATCTAAACGTTCTTTACAAAAGTTTCCTTATATATTGTGTATGTTTTGGTTAAACACACTCAGTCAGGCGTTACAGAAATGATTGGTGTAATGTCATTTCGGTAAGCTTGCACTATACGTGTATGACATGAGGCCAGTTTTCGCCACGTATGTTTTTGAGGGAACATCTAAACATTAACATGTCGACTAACGTGGCTATTCAGAAATCAAACACACAAGCACGAGTTTCAAACTATACTGAGTCAAAAAATATCCAAATTCACATAAAACGTCAGGGAAAATGTATAAAGGCAGTACATTTTGAATGTGTAAATGAAATCCGTTAAGCGTTCCAATTTATGCATGTACATGTGTGTTATTTATGCATGATATAAAACCAAAATGTTATTTTGACGGCAATTTCTTACATAAACGCACAAGCCGGAGTATCCTCTCGAATGTCGACACACACAAAAACAGTAAGTCCCTTATAGCTAACAATGTGATAACTAGGGTGATTTTCTAATCAAACCATCTCAAATTCCATCTGAAGTTAACCAGGATCAAGACAAGTTTGCCGCAGGGATTAGCTGCTGAAAAGAAGGACACGAATGAAGATAAAGAGAGTAACTAATCAGTGAAACCATGCCATTTGTAAAATCAATATTGGACACTTTTTCTGGCATTTCTGTTATTATTGGATTAGGTTTAGCAATTAGACTGACCTCCATATTCAAAACTGAAAATAAATTATGACCGCCGGATTTTATCCGTGAACAGATATAAAATAACATAGTTTCATCAGTTTAAAAACACAGGTAAGGTTTTTGTTAGCAATTCAAGTAATGGAATCGGTTCGACTAAATGAAAAAGGAACCAACATTTAACTCTGTATCAGACTATATATTCGTTTTTATTGTACATGGTCACGACAATCTATGGTATTTAAATAGAATTTGAACAGCAAATCTGACAGAATACATACATATCATCAATATGGCATTCTATCCTTTCCAATAGGAAAACCTTCAAATTCGATTCGATACATGTATCAGAGTAAAATCGACCTTGTTCCGCGGAATAAAATTTGCAAAATAATGCATCTATCGGGATGCGAACAGGTTCTGTAGATTCCTCGCCATAAGGTCTGAGCACATCCCGTGTAGGCGCGTGTTCCGAACCAGTTTCGCGCAGCCAAAATCCAGTCAAATTGCTGACAAATAACATCATAGTTTTTAAACGGTCTCTGTTTTGAAAGCATTCGGAACAGACGAAAGGATAAGTGTTTGTCAGAAACTTATTAACGTCCATTTACATATTTACGTATTTAATTATTGCTAAATATGTGCTAATTATTTAATCATACTTAGATTTAAGTAACATATTTGTTAAGGCTGACACATCTATATGGTTCATTTGTATCCGTGCACCGTGCACCGTGCACCTCCAACAGTGTCATTCATAATAATAAATTTCTGAATTACAAAAATCAAGCGGGTGTACTTCTTCGGTTTGCATTTTGTTAATTACGTCAATACACTGAGTCTGTATACATTTATACATGTACATATTCATTATCTAAAGAAACGTGTAATATATGTTATGCCATTTATATTACAAGGCAGTGTTGAATTGCGAGTAAATTCTCATATATGCAAACTCTTTTTCACATTGATTCTCTGATGTGTTTATAACATTCTTAATTATCAGATGTTGCAGTTCAAAGATTCATTAGCTAATGTCTAAAATGTCGAGAATCCTAATTCCTTGTTGTCATTAGAAACGCCACATTTTATGTTAATGATTAAATGCAAATTAAGTCTTTTCAAGATCTCGTTAATGTGGTTTCATATTTTCTTCGGATTATATCTTTTATTAAAGAAACCCACTTTAATTACAGTATTAAGAACTATATTCCATAATGTGTTTGTTCACTGGCTTAAAAACGGTTTCAAAGTTCAAATTAAACTGTTCGGCATTTAAACAACAGTTTAACTTGGAACTTTCAAACCGTGTATAGGTTAAAGGAAATATGATTAAAGTATTTAAGTTTTGGTTCTTACATGCTGTATTAATCAAACATTCAATCAGACTACAAACAGAATTCACGCTTGTATAAACGTCTGACGGTTATCCTTTTCAGCTGTCAATCTCGTGTTTATGAAAATGTATACCAGAGGCAGTCACATGACCTTGTTGAGTCCATTCAGCAGAGAGCATATCGCTTAAATTCCAACGTCTGAATTTATTTTAAAACATTTTGTATGTGGTTACTGTGTAAACAGTTCTCAGGAGCCTGCTTCATTTTTATTCATGCCACTTGATAAAATGAAAAGGTGAACAATTCCCACTTTCATTTCATGTGGTTGAGTTATATGAACTTATTCGAATGAGAATGGAATCCATTTAAGATATCAAAGAATTCTATACTGGCTCATTAGACATTCGAAACACGGGTATATTGAATAATGCTACTCGGATTTAACCGTCATCCTATATATTATTAGTCCGAAAAGCTTAATTAAATTCCAAGAAAACAGAACCATAGACTATTGTATTACAAAATCGCGTTCATTTATGATGTTATTGGTGGCTTGAAAGGCAATTACTGATGTAGAATAAAACAAGAACATACAATATATTATTTGGAACACAGTCTGATAGTGTTATTGGCGTTTTTATCGATTCAGACCTGTCACTCGATCACCATTATCGGACCAACAGCTGTATCCTTCATTAGAGGAAAGTAGATTCCTAACGCTGAAATTTGATTGATATTTGAAGTGTTTTCACATCGGCAGAACATGTTTTTATCTTAATAGATGTGTAGGTTGACCTTTAAAATCATTGGTTAATAAATCGTGATCACCATACACATGTAAGCACTCTATTCTGAAAATATGTATAAATATATAGATATTATTAATCGATGAAGTGTGTCATATGACTTTTACGAAACGAGTGAAAATGTTTGTATTGCCCGAGCGAGAGCGGGGGCTATACATATATTTGCACGAGTTTCGTAAAGGACTTATGGCACACTTTCGATTGTGATAATTTCTTTATTACCCATTCTATTCCATTTGATTCGCGTCAAAATAGTCAGCTAACATCCTCTCTTGCGACGGCAGGCTACAATGACGTCACGAACAATCGTATTATGACGTCACAGACGACAAAATACGGGAAGTGAAACAATGGTTAATAGCTCATATCAATAATATTAACTTGGTTATTTTCAACCATATGGGTAATAAATATACATATCATATGAATGGCAGTAGTGGTCTAAATCGAATTTTGGACATGAATCTGATGATCCCTCAGTAAATAATATGCTCCCGACGAACAGAGTATGATGAGGTTTGATCTCATAATGTTACCGCCTGTTGTGGCAAGGCAGACTTCAAAGGGCAATTCTGTATCAGTTCCCTTGACATGGATTTATGTTCTGAAAGAATGTAGAAGACAGACAGTGCTCTTTTCGTTTTGTATAACAATGATTAAGATGATATCTTAGGAGAATTGAAGCATTCTTCCTAAAAGTATGACTGCTTATTACTTGGTAAAAGCAATATTTTGCCACTTCTTCTGGGAATCCATAATGCTGACTGTCTGGGAGCTGTTCAATAACTGTAGTACACAGTAGGCGTTCTGAGGCATTTACCAGAAATGACAAATTGCCAATTAACATGTTTTGAGATACATTACATTTATGACAAATTGGTTGAGTTATCTAAAGGAGAGCAAGTATCTAAAATGTAACTCATGTTGGTGATAATTGCGATAAGTTTTCCTTGTAAACAAATTATAAAACTATATGTTTGAGTAAAACACTGAGAAATGTTACCGTAACGATTGTTAATGATCATTTTACGACATGCTCTATGACGTTATCGATACCAATACAAATATGGTATATGTATGTTATTCCAATAAAATAATGTATACACTAAACACCAAAAGAAACGTTACCCCACTCTTTTGTTAATAACTTTTTGGGTATCAAAGATATTTAAGAAATGAATGGTTCGTAAGAAAGCCGAATAACGTAGCTTTATGCTAATAGCACGTTTAAAAATACTGATAGATTCAAATTGTGGTAAAATGCAACTTCTTAAGAAGATTACAATTTCCGGTTTTCGACCAGGCTGGTAGTAACAAATAAATGTGATTTAGTTGTCCAGAAGAAGTTGAAGTTTTACTTTTGTGCTTGAAAATGAAAACTTTTCATTTTTTTGTTTATCACCCAAACGCATTATCACTCAAATGTAGCAAAATTCAAGCATCATTTGCATGAACTGAATGTTTCTACAGGATATAAAAGGTGCCTACATTACATAATATGGCACACATGTACGAAATCATGCCGCGATTGACAAGTGGAGAAAGAGAAAGAGCTCTGGGGATGTTGCACATGGGTGTCGACCAACAACGATGCTGCCAATGTGTTTGGACGTCACCGTATGACCATCATCAGGCCTATCAGGCCTATCAAGCACATCAGCGATGACTCCGGAGTGGTATAATGGTCATACAGTGACATCCAAAGACATTGGCAACATTACCTCCACCCGACTCTCCAATGTGGGCTAAAATCGTGTACATTTTCCGTGCAATCTAGGAACGATCACAAACTGCAGATTGTGAGCTCACTATCTGCATATTGTTCGAACAATCTAGGATTGTTTCACCATTCATGCGCCACTGTTTGCAAACATGCATATGTATATTAACATAGGTATGTAAAAGTGGCGCATGAACGCAAATGCATACATGTGTATATTTGCATGGTATGCACATTTGCACGGAGTCAAGAATCAAGAGGTAGTGCAAATGTATATTTACACTTGAGCAAATTTACACAGTATGCAAATTTGGTGCATGAACGCAATACCGATTTACACACAGAAGCAAAGGGAAGACAAGTTTGTAACTTCGGAAGAGAGAAAGCTTGATGTTGAAATGAAGAATCTTGGCATGGATAAAGTGAAGTTAGAAATGGAAGCACAGCAGAAGAGAGAGAGGAGAGAGCATCAGTACAGGATGATGAACATGATCATGACACGTCTTATACCAGTACAAGCTGTGAGTTAGGATGACTGCAGGAGCATATCCATGGCAACTTAAAGTCATTTGCAACCACACAAGGATATGTACTGCAACTGCGAATGCCTACGATTGTATTTTCTCGAGCACACAGGTTGTGCTTTGTTCCCACATTTCATAAGTTCTCTGCAAGACCCAGACACTTCTGGAAAATTCATTCATAGCGGATACCAATGTTTTTCCTTTTGGTACCACCCACACTTCTGAGGGCAAGAAGGATTTTGTTCTGCATCTAGACGCTTAAAATGTTGTCCATATACTTGCTTGGTAGATTGCTCTATGTGTGCTGAATAAGAACATCCTGTGTTGATTGAAGCAAATGCATCAGTTTGGTTCGCTTCCCTTGACAAAACAGGTCTTGTCTAACATCGTTCACTCTGGTAGGTGAGGTGGTGTCGTTATACATGATATACACTCATCTTTCTATGAGGGCAAAGTCTTCCCTAGCATCTCTGTCAATTGGCTGGAAAAGAACCCTGCTTGGAAACCGTAAAAGGTTTCCATTACCTCTGGATAGGCTTGCCAAGTCTTCCATGGCATTTTATTTCCTGTACCAGCAAACTGAGAAGTTGTCATTCGTAGATTTGCCAACACCAACAGGAGATGAACAACAGTTCTATATTCGGCTGATGTTGCACGCCAGTAGATTGTTATTGTAAGTTAAAGTCTAACAGACACTGTTTCGTTTTCAACATTTTAACATCACATTTATATGTAACACAGTTATTAATAGTAACGTTGACTTTCCTTGATCAGCATATGTCTGATATATGTATTTGTTTATATCTGATATGTAAAGTTATTAATCCCGGTCTCGTTAAGGGTTGAAACACAGACATTTCGTACCGCAGTAAATAACAATTATATCAGAATATGTGACGACTTTTACCGCAACTTGCCGACGAGGATTTCTGTAAATGAGGATTCGGATAATGTAAAGACATTAATTCTTCTTTCACTGGTTGATGAAACGATGTTATTTTGATCTATAAATCCGTGAATGTTTTCATCATTCTTGATTTGATCTCACCTTTGTTTGTTTTGTCATTTGAACGTGCTCGTGGAGAAGAGTACATTTAAAAATCTTCAAATTATTTTGTATTTTTTGGAGATTTATATCATTATGAAATACATGTTCAACAGGTCGAATCTAATTTGAGTTGTATAATAGGTAATCAATATATTCTTTCGTATAAGTACTGAACACGTCCTAAACACTAATTTGGATCGTCGATGCTGAAATAGCAGTCGTCCTAGTATATGTCTCCTGAGCAAATTGGTCGATTAAATTCTGCATTTCACATAAAATTGTATATGTTAGATACCGACGAGTGGGGCATAGTCCTTAAACTACATGTACATGTAAAGTGATTTTCTAATCAAAATATTCCATCCCGAATAAACACGGACCAACACAATTTGCCGGAGGGAGAACTAGCTTAAAAGAAGGAGGAGAATGAGGAGTCATAGAGTGATAACAACTTATCAGTGAAACCATGGCATTTGTAAAATCAATATTGGACAAATTTTCTGGTATTTTCTGTTATTATAGGATAAGGTTTAACACTCAGGCTGCCCTCCGTATTCAATGAAACGTGTCTCTCAGTCTGTTGAAGCTTAATTATGGCCGCCGGTTCTTTTTTTTGGTGTGATAAAAATAGTCTTAAATAATATTGCAAAATACAGATATAAGTGTAACTGTTAGTTGTTTCATAAGAGTTAACAAACAGGGTTTTTTAGTTAGTCATTCAAGTAATGAAGTTTTTAAATTTTGAGTGCATTGAAACTAAGCAACTGATCATAACTAACAAAGGTTTAAATGTAATCCCTAACTATATATAAAATGTTATATTGAGTTCATATAATATGATCAATATGATATCTGATAGCCGGTGTGGAGTTTTAAAGGTACATCCATTGTGTTGCTGGGGGTCACATGTACAAACACTAAAAAAGGTGTTATTTTATAAAAAAGTAATGACTGTTGCCGGAAATCACCAATGTAATGCTTATCGGTTTAGTAGAGTGGAGATATATAAATATAACAGTAGTGATTACTTTTATCGAAAATCGAACAATGCAACACGATTGGCTCGCGTCAATTAGTCAAACACATTTTGGAATTTGGAACAATCAAAAAGACAAATTTGGGTAAAAGTGGGGTCTAGTTTCGGTTTCTTCACATGTATAATGATGTTGATACATTTTCACAGAAAACTAGTAATTATGATATATTTGGCGATTGTGGATGAATATGCAAATTAAGTGAAATTATTTTAACTGAAATCAGCACATATGATATGTTGGCACGTATAAGCCAAATAAAAAATCATGAAATGGATATCACTTTTCGTCTTTTGAACAGCGAACTACAGCCATTGCATTAATTGCATGTTTTTTTAATGAAAACGTGCATCAAAGGTCGAACAATTACCAATTGCTTACAATCAGTTATGTATCCTTAGTCTTGCTTATGTTTTATATATAGTGTTTAAAGATATGCTTGGTTAAAGGATTATTCTGACAAAAAAGAAATGAATATCTTGTTTCTGTCCTGATATCTTCCTTGAAATTAAATTCTTCAATTTATTTCAGTGGTTTCATGGACATTGGCAAGATTCGCAATAAACTATTGTATTATCAATAAAAATGTGATTTATTGAAAACAAACAAGCAACTTTTCAAAAACCTTCGATGATTGCAACTTATCGATAGAAGTATTAAATCAAGTTAAATTAAATTAAATGGGATATTGCTAACAATAACTTACACATAACGAAAACATTATCTTTTTCTTACAAGGCAAATGGATTTGATTTGCATTGACCAAGAAACTTGTGAAATAAATTTTAGAATTTAAGTTCTTAAAGTGGACATATTCTAAATTTGCTCTAATTCATACCACACATGCCAGTTTTGAAGTGAGAGACATCAGAATCGAATGGCAGTTTTATTCCTTTTAATGCTCTGAAGTATTAACTGCATTTTTAATTATCAGCAGCTGCATTTAATAGATTCCCTTCTCGATGTTGGAAACGTTGAGATCCGTGATTCCATTTCGGAACAAAATCAATATTTCTTCACATATCAGCATGATTTACGGTAGAGTGCGGTTAGTATTATGATTTGGAACAATTCTCTACATTATACAAATGTAAGTAATTGTTAGTATTTTTCACAATCAATACAGATTTAAGAAGGTAAAAACACCCAATATAAAGTCAGTGAATAATGTGTTTAACATTCAAGTCGCTAACAAGGGAAAGGGGAAGCTATCTTTTGATGGATATATGCCTACCATATTTTCACATATTTAATCTGAGACCATTGAGTTGCTACTCGTATTTTATGTAATTAATAGTACCTAAATAGAAAGTTATGAACTTATTAAATGTGAATTATGTATGTCATGCACTGTAAAATGCTTTAGAAATCACACTTAGGGTGCTTTCTGAAAACTGATTCTAGTGTCAGAATGATAAAAAAAAAATGATGCCAACGAGTATTCTCCACCCTGACATCAAACACTGATAGACAATGCTTTTCGACGAAAAGTATCACCTGGTCAAGAACATATGTAACATCTCCTTGCTTTTATCATGATCGATGATCATGCTACAGTGTACCAGGTCAATGATAGAAATGTGTTCAGTGATGTAGGTTAGTGATAAAGAATGACGGCAAATGGATAGTAAAGATAGTATCTTATCATCCTCTCATTTAATATCGTTGGCAACATTTGAAAATAAAGTGCAGATGTATCAATTCATCATTTATGTTTGGTCGTTTCATTCTAATTAGATTTAAATAGCTTCATGTTACCGATTTTGGTTTATCACAATACAGATCAAGTCGGATTTGTTCATGACGCTGACCATGTAAATACAATGTTATTTTACCCAGGAATACGACATACATGTCAATACTACAAACGTTTCAAAACAATTTTCAGTCAACAGAATAAATAAAGAATAAACGAAAATCTTGTTCAAGAGCTTTGCCAGAGGTTGTTCTTGATTTTAACGAAATATATTTATGACGCCAATAAAGGCCAGTTTTATTTGTTAATACTGCTAGTTATCGAAATGTCGATTTGCATCTGTACTCGCATTTCTTGCTGTTTGCATGAATGTATTTCGATAAAACAATAAAGAAAAAATGTTTGCAAAGAAAAGAACATAAGGAGCCATTTCATTATTTTATTTATAAGTGTGCTTCATATCAATACATATTGATCATTGTCAGTTGGCAGATGGCTATTATGATGTGTTGTTTTGTAGAATAACAAGATGCAGTTATTATTACTGCGTTTTTAGGACCAAAAGTAATTTGCTAGACGAGAATAAACAGAACACGTAGGTCATAAAAGATATAAAAAATATTCCTAAAATTCTGAAAAGAAATACGATTCCTATAACTGTTTTTATGCCATTACGTACCGAAAAAAATAAAACTAGAAATACATTGTTTCTTTGCTTTCCTAAACATCAACTGATGGAAACGAGTGTGTACAGACTATGATTATACAACGTGATAGGAAATAAACAAAACTAAACATTGACAAAATTCATTATTTGAACAAATCTGTTTTACAGTAAAGCAAAATAACTATTGCTGTAGTTCTGGACACATATATTTTTAGTCATAAATCGGTCACACATGGTTGAATGTTTCGATACCATATACATCTCGCTCCAGGAACTTTTAATCTGGTCAATTTGTATTTAAGGCATATAATTTGAGTCTTGTTATGACATGATCTGAGGATAAAAACAGGTTGAGTGGCACGTATAAATTCGCCATCTCGCTGAAAAGCCCAAGTGTAAGATATAGTTTTCAATCATAAACATAATTTCTTAGTTATTGAGAAAAGGTGGTTTTGGCTCGTAGATCCATTCGATTGAGCAATCTCACTGGCCAAAATCATTTCAAGGTTAGCCATGTTTGAACCGGGCTTTCAGATGAAAAGTACTGCGGAGGATATCGGAACATTAAGCAATGGGTTTCCGGGAATGATTTTGACTGGAACATCACTACAACGATATTGGAGGGAACCATTTTCAGCATCATGGTACAATAGAACTACTATATGAAACTACTAAGTCATTTCAATCCTATATTTTCTTATTTTCTGAAACGTAACATTCATTTTTACCAAAAAGTTGTTACCCAAATTCAATACGCTAAATCAACACAAAATTCAGTTCCCTGACAGGAACATATTGCTGTTGTCACAAATATACATATACACTCGTCTAATTAACATAAACATGTTTTCTCCTGGTAAGAAAGGCAATACAGTAGAGTACAATACAAAATATGTACATGTGTAGTGCAATGTTTCCCTTTTGGTATGTGTGCAAAATGAACATCACAAAGAGGGCCAGGGATTACTCCATTGTACCTGCTATTCGACGATTTTTTTCAGTTCACACAATTGAAGTCCTTTTAAACTGCGTTACTATTCTGTCTCGTTTCTTTGATGTCAACCAGGCTCGTGATCAAGTGATTCTGTTAGAGAATGACACATAAAACGCTCCAAGGGTTCTAATATGTGAACGAGTTATTGTTTATCGTTCATTAAACATTCGCTTACTTGACAAACAAACAGTGAGCGTATTGCTTGAAATAAAATGATAATTAGGTTATATAATTGAAAGAACCCTCTTAAATGTACCCTCATACTTTCAATGATAGTGTAATTATCTTTTATCTCAACTGCTGGACACCATCATTCAAATTGTTTAAAAATATTGTTCTGTTCATTGCGTTGTATGTGGTATCATTAAATATATCATATTAGCAGGCAACACAACATTAACACACCATTGTCTCTCGAATCATTTTCCATCTCTCAAATCCGGTATGTCTTAGAACGTCATTGCTTCTTTCATGATATAACTGATAAACTTGAACAGATCTGACCAGGCTTGTTCCATTTCCGGGCTCCATTTATCCCCGATCACAGGTTGTATGGCCCAGATGAACTGAGGACCGATTAGCTGAAATAAGAAATGCGACTTTATAAACATGAAAAACATCAGTAATTTAGAGAAAATTACAGATATGATAAGTATATACCATAGTTGACCCGTAAAAAGGTATAACATAGGCGGTGGCCAATGTAGCACATGTACAAGCATTAATTTTGCCCATATCATAGTGATATGATGTCACAAACAGCTGACTTCACGCTCCGTCTATGTTTTCTGTCAGGGTATATCAGTGAGTGTTGTCTGATCAAGAACGAACTGATGCTTCAAAACATTTATAGTCAGTGTTGGGCAGACAGAATATTTTAATTCCAATCCAACCGACGGTATACCTTTAGGGACATTGTGGGGGTTTGTAAACACTTCCGAGTAAGCAGGAGATGCTAATATACACAAATAGTGCTACGAACAACGTAAACAAATGTGGAGGCGTTACACGTTTTAAGCCTTTAATATGCTTGGGACAGACAATGAAAACATTGACTGAATGTCAGGAATGACTTTACAATTTATAGTCTGTTGTGTTATTAATTATCATGTTATGCTCTATCTGTTAAATTTGCTAAAATCCTTACTCGTACAATGGAATAAACTATAAAACCTTCATGTGTTGAAAACCTTTAAATAACCAACTTTCTACGAAACATATCTGAAAATATTAACAAGAGTGCTCTGAGAGCACAAGAACCCGCGGGCTCCTTATCCTCCAAATTAACAGTTTAATTATAATTTCATGACCTATTAAAAATAAATCAGCATGTCAAGTATCGAAGACCTATCACCATTCAATAAAAAATTATAGCCATGGTTAAGTTTCTCACAAATGGATCCTACATCAACTTCAAGGTCACATGGTCAAAGGTTATAACTTCAGTGTGTGACATTGGAAACATAACAGGTTCAAATGCTGACAAATTAAAAGTTACTGCTAGTGTGAAATTGGAAAGCTGAGCGCTCTAAGTCAAGGGCCATAACTCTGCAAATACTCATCCGATCGGTCCCAAAACGCACATGAGTATCACCGAAGTATATCCAAAGCATGTGTAAAGTTTCAGGAAGATTGATCATAAACTGTGGGAGGAGTTGATTTCAGAACACAGGTCCAGTCAGTCTCAAGTTGGAAAGCTGAGGGCGCGCTAAGTCAAGGGCCATAACTCTAAAGATATAAATCCGATCGGTCTAAAAAAGCACATGCGTATCACCGATGTATATCCAAAGCATGTGTAAAGTTTCAGAAAGATTGGTCTTAAACTGTGAGAGAAGTTGATTTCAGAACACAAGTACCCTTTTCGGGACGGAAGGGCGGACAGATGGACGGACAGACGGGCTGCGCCACAATAAAAAAAACTTTGCATATTAATGTATCAGGAACGATAAAATATTTCCGAAACCTTTTAGATACAGGTAGGAGTGTGATCAGTGATATGGAGCTTTATTCTTAAACCAATCCTTGAAGTACTCACATTGGACGTTTTGTGTAAAATCTAAAGAAGCTATCGAGTCCAAAAAGCTCATATACACATGCAAAATTTCAGGAAGATATGATGAACGGTTTTGGAGCTGTGCTCCGGAAACGAACCTGTGTCTGAACAAAGTCCAAATTCAACAAGTTTCTATGGAAACGAAAAAAACACTTTTTTTCAGAAATCTGAAAATATCAAAAGGCACCACTTAAGTTAGTGGGTAATACACATGCAAAGTTTCAGGAAGATATGATGAACGGTTTTGGAGCTGTGCTCCGGAAACGAACCTGTCTCTGAACAAAGTCCAACTTCAACATGTTTCTATGGAAACGACCAAAAATAAAATTTTCAGAAATCTGAAAATATCAAAAGGCACCACTTCAGTTGATGGGTAATACACATGGAAAGTTTCAGAAAGATATCATGAACGGTTTTCGAGTTCTGCTCCGGACGGACGGACGGGCGGACAGACGGCCGGGGTGATGACTATATCCCACGGTATTACATACCGGTGGGATAAAAAGAGAATACGTATTTTACGTATTTAGGGCGTTTTCCTTCTGACACTTATTTGGGATCAAAGAGGCACACATAGGAAAGGTCGAGACTTTTTTTTTGGCTTTCTTGTGGTTTTGTTTCGTGAGAAGATGATAACAATAGGTTGAGAGGTTGTGTCCCCTGTGATCCTTTTATTTGGACCTAAGAGTCAACAAACCTACAATGTAGAATAAATGTCGCCCAATTTGCCTGCAGACAAGCTTGCAGCTCTCTGGAGTCCCACGTTCTTGAGAAGAAGTCGAATAATCGAAAAAAAATTACGGACGGCATTAATCCATCGGGCCTTATGAACTAAATAAAATGTAATAAAAGAAACTAACGTATTCTCCCTTCACACGTATGAGAAAAGTAAGTAACATTTATTTACATTTACAGGAAGAAATGAATAACTAATTCCTGACATGTATATTATATAGGTAGCTTACATCAATGTAGTCCACTTTGGCATTGTACATAACATGCCTTGCTCCCAGGTCGTGTAGCAGTTCTATCAGCTTCTTGGGGTCGTTGATGCGGGCCAGGCACTTCTCCACCGTCCCCATCACTCTCAGAGCGTGCGAGCGGAGCTGTGTACTGTACTTCAGGTCATCTGTCGTTTGGCCTTTGAACGGGTAGAATACGTCCTGGACATCTGGGTGTGTCTCAAACAATCTGGAATAGAATGAGGAAATTTCAGTTGCAACGGGGTAATCACAAATGCCTAACGAAATACCTGATGAACATAAGGGACGTCTCGAACAATTCGGAGGATGTTAATCACGTTAAATCCTGTTTTAAAGAATGTGCCACAGATATGTGTTTTAGTTATGAGTAGATTGCGTATCAAGGATGTCTCAGATATTCATCAAGCAATCGTTAGCAGGCGACATGATCACCAAATTACCACTTCAAACATTAAAAAAAAGAAAGTAGAATTTGATGTCAACGGAAAACTTATACAATTTAATTGTCTTCAGTGTCAGTGTACATATGGTTGTTGAAAGTCAAAAACGTTACAGATCGCACTGTAAACGTGATATAACAATTTTAAGGTTATTGATACAAACAAGTCCATTATGCCGTAAAGTTATTGCTTTGAGCTAAGGATTTTATGTCAACATCTAATCAAACAGACATACATAGAAACAGTTGTATAGCATGTGTGGTGAACAACTGGATACACGACATTTGAGGAGTGTTAGGAGTTCAGAATTAAACATTCAAAATGAATATCAGAAATGAATATTGCTGATATGCACTTTTAGTTGTAAAGCATAGGAGATACACATAGTATACAATAAAGAAAGAAATCAAAAGCTTCACCCCGAGAGTTTCGTCCTCTCTCTCTGTGTATTCAGTGTAGATGCAACATACATGTAATGTAATTCGCATATACCATAGAAAGTCAAAACCAACCCAATTCTTATGTTTCGCTTCCGGAAGATCGTTAACCATTCCGTCAGTGTACCATATAAAAACTCTACTCTGAGTGTTTAGGTATCGCTACATCAATCAGATCACATGAACTTCATTCGAGTTGCCATTTTAATGTGAACACCTTAAAATGGCCACTCGATGGGAAATGGACTCGCATGAATTAACTGTACATTTTAGATATTTTCCTATTGTATTCCCTACCTGTATGATTATGTTATTGTGAAACTGTTGTTGTAAATATTTAATGTATTTATGTGTAATGATCTTCGGATCGCAATCTAGAGGAAATAAAGAGATTCATTCATTCATTCATTCGAGCGGCCATTTTAATGTGAACACCTTAAAATGGCCGCTCGATGTAAAATGGACTGGCAGGACTTAATCCAATCATGTACCTTCGTTTTATTTATTCGGGGGTATTATTTAGCTATTGATATTCATCATATGACAAATAATATTCCAATTTGTTGTCAAATGACAATTCTGAAATAAGACTCGTGTTGTTAAGTTCGTTATGCCAAACTGACAGAAATAACACAACAGTCGTGGTAACCACGTGATACTTTTAAAACTACGCAATGAGACATAAGATAATGCTTTTAATTTGAACACCTTAAAATGGCCGCTCGATGTAAAATGGACTCGCAGGACTTAATCCAATCATGTACCTTCGTTTTATTTATTCGGGGGTATTATTTAGCTATTGATATTCATCATATGACAAATAATATTCCAATTTGTTGTCAAATGACAATTCTGAAATAAGACTCGTGTTGTTAAGTTCGTTATGCCAAAGTGACAGAAATAACACAACAGGCGTGGTAACCACGTGATACTTTTAAAACTACGCAATGAGACATAAGATAATGCTTTTAATTTGAACACCTTAAAATGGCCGCTCGATGTAAAATGGACTGGCAGGACTTAATCCAATCATGTACCTTCGTTTTATTTATTCGGGGGTATTATTTAGCTATTGATATTCATCATATGACAAATAATATTCCAGTTTGTTGTCAAATGACAATTCTGAAATAAGACTCGTGTTGTTAAGTTCGTTATGCCAAACTGACAGAAATAACACAACAGTCGTGGTAACCACGTGATACTTTTAAAACTACGCAATGAGACATAAGATAATGCTTTTAATTTGAACACCTTAAAATGGCCGCTCGATGTAAAATGGACTCGCAGGACTTAATCCAATCATGTACCTTCGTTTTATTTATTCAGGGGTATTATTTAGCTATTGATATTCATCATATGACAAATAATATTCCAATTTGTTGTCAAATGACAATTCTGAAATAAGACTCGTGTTGTTAAGTTCGTCATGCCAAAGTGACAGAAATAACACAACAGGCGTGGTAACCACGTGATACTTTTAATACTACGCAATGAGCCATAAGACAATGCTTTGTTAATGCACTAGAAGTAATACAACTTCCGTCCGAGGAAAATCCAATATACATCGTGTTCATTAAGTTCATGACGAAACTTGTTTTGGGCAGTTTTATGAGTCGTTTCTGAGCTCTGTATGGTGCTCTGTATGTATTGTCTTCATCACATCAACCTTTAGGCTGCCTCTCAAACAATTGTCTGTATGGTGCCTTTAAGAATTAGAAGGTTCGAACAAATATACTCATTGTAATAATGGTTGACACCCCCCCGATAGTTATAGGAATGAAATGTTATATAAACAACGTAAGGTGCCAGTTGAAAAATGAAATTTATCCAAAATAGTACATTCCTTGTGTCTTGAGATCTTGGGCATTGGTATTTTGTTACAGTGTTTGAGTGTTCTCAATTTGGTTCTAATAAATAATGAAAAATTGCATTTGAAAAAAAACCCCATTTTACTGAACCCAAATATACACAAAATCTTCCATGGAGTCTCATTCACACACAGTATATACATTGCAAGTATTATATAGTTTACACCATGTGTTTGTGCAATTTGATTACGAAAATACCATAATATCGAACAATATTAATGGTCCATGCATTTAATTTGCTAAAATCCATAAAGCTACATGTATGTAAATAAACATTTGTAGCATATGACACTTCAATGTCAGATGTTCGAAAGAAAAAGGATGTTGCAGAATTTCTGTGAATTTTTGTCAATTAAAAAAGAATACACTTCGGGTCGTTTCACTAAATCCTGTCGCATTGCAGAAAACTACATGTACAGTACTTTCTGAAAGTTTCACCACAAGAAATAAACCTCGGAATTATCGGGGAATAATATCAGTGTCTATCACATATGTGCATGACATACCAATCAGTCAAAGTCAAAGCTTCTGACAACAACATTGTTATAAATAAAGATGCAAAATACGAATTTAGAAAAACACGTTCTTTATGACACTTTCGTTTATTGCACACTTATTTCAGGCATCCATAGATAACACACATATTTCAGCAAATAACCGGACACGCATCAAAAGCCGAAAACGCTCTTAACATAAACACTACCTGACAAGAACGTGGACGTGGGGGATAACTGAAGGATATGAAGTGGAACTGCTTTGTTGTTAGGAGCCCGACCATGTTCCATACATGCCATGCTGATGAGGTCCGCAAGACCGAAACAGCTGGCTGTCAATGGTTATGTGTAAGCTCTCAAACCAACCAAACCATGCCTAACTAAGCTCTCTAACGTAGTACATTCATTTACTACGACCGTGTGCCAGCCCACTGTAGAAATAAGGTTTGAACACTTTATGCAAATGAGTGGGGCTTCCTGTAACTGTTTTGTTGCGTTGGTGACGTTGCATAGCTGAACGCCCGATATGCTGTACACATACCATGCAGATAAGGTCCGAAAGAACGAAACAGCTGATTGGAGTAAGGCAGGGATGCACGTTACAAATGGATTATATAATTAGCGGCTCGCATTACGATGTACACTGATTTGACTCTTTATTGGTTTCGTTTAGAATTATTTAAAGACATAGCTATTACTGGAGTCAAATTAATCTTAATAAAACTGATTGTATGTTGAATTAGCCACATTAGGGGAATAACTTTTAAGACACTCGCCTCATAAAGATCCATATTCGATATTTAGTTCAAAAATAGCATTCCCAATATGATGAGATAGCACATCCGTAACTCGTTTCTAAAACATAAATTGATCTCGATAGCTTAATTTATTTTTTAAATTAGCCAATCCGATCACTCCCAGCAAACTTACTTTAAAGTATTACTGTTTTTACACAATTTGATAATTCCTAAAACGATAAATTTTAAATTTAATATAAAATGGTTTACGCTTATGTCATTTTCTTATTTATGTTATTTCACGCTATGATTCGATCGTTACATTTTACGAGTCTTGATATCGAGCTGATCTAGAAGATTACAGCTTTATGATCGTAAATATATTTTTTCTAATGATAACTTATTCTCAACTTAGTTGAATTTTTTTTGTTAAACGTTTTATGTTAAATATTGTGATGTTATCATCACGTAAATCCATATAATTCATCCACTATTGAAACCGCTTACTGATGTCTTTCGCCAATCAAAATTAGTTCCATTGTCAACAAACGATGGTACATGCGATGTCGATGCGATAGTCGATTGAATTACAACACCTATTATTTCACTAATTAAACAAACGATAATTCATATTTATGCATTAAGTGCTATAATTGCCATTATGCGTTTATGTCACAAGAAGGTTGTAGATTGTATGTAAAATAAAACACACAAAAACAGTAAAAATAAAAATTAACTAAATAAATGACACACATTAATAAACGCATGCATTTAATTAAACACAATTTATCTCATATGTTTGTATTTGGTGTTGCATGCTTATTATTTTGTACGTAAAAAAGACGTCGTACCAATCTAGTATTTAATAGGAATGTACTATGAATTTATTTATAAATGTTCACAGAATGAATCTAAAAATGTTTATATTTGTCTTAACAGATTCATCAGATCTCCGATAGAGTTGTTTAATACATGCACCGTTATCTGAAAGTTGTTAATTTGTGTTGTTGTATCATACAATTATATCATACCCTTACCTACAAAACTGCACTGATGAGTTGACGAATATAAGCGATACTCCCCTGGAGTAGTTCTTCATGTGTGAACAAAATGACAAACTGACTTAACCTAATTCTTCCAGATACCAACGTTGCCAATTCGGAATGATGACACTAATCTGACAAAACAATACACCGATGAGTGTATGGTGTGAAAGGCGACCATGGGCAATAATCTGATACCAAAGCAAATTCTAAAGGAGTCCTCATTCCAATGGAAGACTAGTTCACAAATTGGAATTTCATTAAAACACCGTAGTGTTCGGAAAATGCCGTTTCTAATCACGCGAGTGACAGGAGATGATGAGCATTTCAGACACACTGCAAAACTGTCAAGATAATTACATCACAAGAAAGGACTCTTAAATGTGTTCTGTCGACAAATGGGCTTAATAAACCTCAGCCGTCTCCACAAGAGACAGCCCAGGTTTTGCTCTATTTAGATAATTTACTTGAGGAGAGTACCAATTATGGTGTTTTTACCATCCCATCCTTGAGCTTATACAACGCTGTTTCTTAATTTGCGTCATAATTCATCCAATGATGTATTGCATTGAGATTAGTTTCCCAACACTGCACTTTTTTGTTTCTACTTATTGTCTTCTGTCCAGTGTCAAATGAGAATAAAAGAAGCGGATTTAATTTCAGCCCTTCAACATTGCAAATTTCATTATGTACATGTGGTATCATTGAATAAATGTTATTTTCAAAATGTTAAGTATAATATTTCATAAGTGATCGATAATTCAAGCATACTCAAAATACGTTAAATTACCAAATACTTGGTGGAAAATAATCATTAACGAAAAACGAAACAATGAACATTCTAGATTTTATAGATTTTACATAGAAATTGTCATTTTTGTGTAATTGTCATGTCGAAGACGGCACTGATCGATACGTATTTTAACATAAGAAATTTGTCGCATACGGACGCGAAGACTTACTTCTTGAAAACATTAAAGACGTAACAGGATCATCAAGATGTTAACGACAAATCACGAATACGGTCAATGGAACAAAATTCCAATAAAACAACAAACGATTCCGTGCCTGATTTGATGATAAACGTCTTCCAGAGACAAGTACTCCTCTTAGTAAAGAATTCTTACACACGATTACTTTTTCAATGACCTTGCTGTTTTATATCAACAGAGATTAAGCACCGACTGAGAGTGATCTACAGGCGTCTGGCTTGAAGAGACTGCTGTTGACCAATGACCGGAATTGAATCGGTAAAACATTTCATTAGCTGGTACGTCCAGATAAGCATTGATTTAGCTCTGAATGATGACCTCACGTCCGGCCAACATCAGCTTCGTTATACGCTTCCATATTAAGGAGCGAAGACTCCGTCATAATGACTTAGAGTGGCGTGCTTGCAAAACGATTTATGTGATGGTTATTTGAGCAGTCCTCTCGCCACGTTACTGTCACCACCGATCAGGCGCTGACCAATTAACGGGATGACCTTCTCGTCCACCAGCGGACCTAGCGCCTTGCTCGTATTAGTATTTGTCAACCCAAACTGTGATATGAGGGCAATATATTGACAGTGACAACGTTATCAACGCTATCAATACAACCTTGTATTTGGTGCTAAATACCACAGACCCGTGATACACACAAACCTGTTAGAGGCAAAGGAGATAATGACTCTCTGGGGGTAGATATAGATTAAAATGATTAGGAGACAATGTTCAGATTCTACCTCCCACCTTTCTTATTTAAGATGCATTACTGACCCTCTTCTATGTCAACAGGTTATATATTCGTTTCGGTTTTACCCCAGAATGTCCACACACTTTGCAAATATTTGATAGAGTTACAAAATATTACAATATGTATGATATATATACAATGAATGTTTGGCTAACGCGGTAAAGACTGCTTAGATGTTATGATATTCCTATAGCAGTTCACAACTACAGTCGACTTTAAGGTTGCACAAACGTACAAACATGTTTATATCAGTCCTCAGTACTCGATACCATCAAAGCATGAATATAACTAAAATAAAGACAGTAATACTAGTCAATTCATATAGCACATTTATCGCTGGCCGACATTAACCCTGGCCAACGGGTGCAGAACACTCCCTGGGGAGAATACAACCGGTTGGGTTCAAGGTTAAAACTGCCAAACTACCATCGTATAAGACAGAGGTACACTCTGAATAGGTGAGGTGAGTTGAATAGAGTTGCATGGCCAGAGTAACACCGTAAGTCTCACAATGCATGTCTCTGTAGGCAGGACAACACTTCAAACTCTAAGATTATCAAGCAATGATGCGGGGCACTCACCAGGCGCTCGTAGTTGCTGAACTTCAACCAAACATTGCACAGGACCACATGCCACCATGACTACCATCTCTTAATTGCTTGACCAGGTATTATTAAATCCGACGGCTGTTTAAGACACACTTCATGTACAATTAATATTGATATCGTACTTGATGGTAATGTAAAAACAGCATGACAATGAAGCCGCCTGTCATTTGCATGCACGGTTGCTTGATGAAGTATCTTTTCTTGTAACACGTAAAAGTGTAACTGTTGTATCTTATAAATTATTATTTCAGTTTTAGAGTTTCGTGATGTAAATTGTAATTAGCAGTTGTTGATTAAGATTTCCATTTAATACCACATATTTGAGACCTTTGACAACAGTACCTTACAATCAATTGGTAATATCAATGTATTTACTCTGTACAAAACATTGATGTGTACAATATATATATATATATATATATATATATATATATATGTATTGAAACTTATTTGTTCAGTAAAACAACGGGTTTTGTCTGTCAAACGATTTTGTATGTCGTCTATCGATCGAGAACTTCAAACAAACTGAACGTACACTTATGACAACTACAAATACGACAAAAAGCTCACGAAACACGTTTGAAATAAATCATTCGATAGGATTGCTTGGAAACTTGACATCTTACATGTTTAAGTACGGCTTAGCGTTGTTCTAGCACATTTTTGCCGAGGGAAGGCAATTGAATAGGTTATCAGTAGCCTCTTTCGTGATAATCTCCAGAGAGGTTTTCTTTAAATGGTTAAAAACCCTTTTCCTTCGATTTTGTAGAAAGGCATTATCGCCTCAAAATCTCTAATTTCACCCTGATCCAACAGTAACGGCCATCTAAGCAGAGGATAAAGGACTGATTGCCGCATGTCACCCAAGACGATTTGTTTTACTCCTATGTAAATACTCGCTAGCTATTTTCGGTGCATTTTTACTGAATTTGACAATCCGTTCACATGAAAAAATAACCTGAAAAGAATCGGATTTCACTTGGCTCAATGAGCAACAGGAAGCCTAATTGCAGTGTTTTTAAGGAAAGCCCGGATGGAGGAGCCCATTAGATGAAATTGTGTATGATTTCAAAGTTATACCAAACCATTGTTCAAATCAAGATGAATAGATTTTAAAAAGAACTTACGAATTGGGGCCGTAAGATTTTATTTCAACGAACATTTTGTCAATCTTTGACGTTTTACCCGTCTTGGAAAGCGTATAGACACTTTGTTAACGAATAGGTTAATCAGTTTTCTACGTTTACAAATATTAACCTGCAATGTTATTTGCCCGACACGAATGTAGAATGAGTTTGAAACATGCATGGTTATGTTTTATAAGCTGAAGTTTCATTTTAATTTACCTGAAGATGCATGTTCGAGAGTTGAGATTTCAATAGTAAACAATCTTAAATTGAAGTGATTCAAACCTAATCGTTCAAGGCAAAATAACGTGGAAGTGAATCAATGCAGAAGACATTGATACGGTTTCCCCCTAGAATTACACGCTTCCAACTTTCTGAACCCAATCTGAGTGCTCTTTTACGTGGGAGGACCAATCATCACTCATCACCTCCACTAACAGAAGTAAACATAGTTTTGAATCGATTAATGGGAGCACTTTTGTTCTGACAAATTACAGTAGAACGGGTTACTGTCAATAAAGTGACAATACGCCTTTGTTAGGTAGAAAGTATCACAATATTATGCACCGGGAGTATCATGAAAATTCCCATAGGCTTCTGTTATGAATATCAATAAAACTGTATCAGCTTGCTCCCTCACGAGATCCCGTCTCTAATATGAATTGTTTGAATAAACATAGGTTATTAAACATATAACAGCAATCGACAATGCTATTCTTCAAAAGTATTCAGAATAAATATACTTTTCAGAATATATATACGGCTTTATATTAAGCCAGTATCCGCAATTCATTAAAAGCTTGGTAAACTATATACTATATTGCCAAATTCATCCAGTGACGTTATCACCTGGTGGTGTAATTTAGTGCAAATATCATATAATTTGGAACGTCTTTGAAAGATCGTATCAACGCGAAATCTTGACCGATCATTTTGCATTTTCGCAACATAACATAACATAACATAATCTGATTTGATATCTTATAGTAAACAGTCACAATTTTGACAGCTCTTTGAAGTGACCAGGGGTCAATCTTTTCAAATCTACAGTTTTTATTTTCTACTGTGAACTATTCAGTAAGTGATCAACTGGGTCTAACATACGTCACATACTTCCTCTTATACTCAGGCAATATATTTGTGATAAATTTGTTCTCATTTAGTCAATATGATAACTTTTATTCGAAAATAAATAAAATTTGAATTTTCAAAATTTGACCCCTTCTGTCTTTTTCATTATGCCAAATTTCATAAACATATACCACTGCCGTGGCGATCACAGGGTATGTTTAAGAAGGGGTGTTTTACTCATGGATGTATGATGATTCATTGTCATTGTATGTGATGTAATTTTATTGAAGTTACATTGAACGTCAATTTACGCTATATTTGCACTAAGATATACATGTAGGTGAACAAACTTTCGGTACGCAGCTGTACGGTAGCAAGAAACTGCTATCCTTTAAATCGAAATGTTTAAAGCCAATTATATCAATAATAAAGTTTAATCTCAATTGTGCATTCTTACTGAAAATGAATATTTGAACACTTACTTCATAAACATGATAACACCAACTTTACTCATATCCACTTGTATTATTTCCCAGGACTCCGTTATCAGTACTTTCTGTTGTTCCGATATTTTAGGTGCGTGTTCTAAAGGATCTCTGACTGGTGCCACAATATGCCCGTTACAGGTGTGTCCGTTAGATGGAAGATATTTTCTCCCTCTTCCTTTACTTTCTCCTGATTTCTTGTTCTTACTCTTTTTCGAATGATGAAGTCCCATGGTTGAGATATTTTATCAGATGGATGAACTCGGATTGTAATCACGTTTCCCTGATCAGCTGATTATCAGTCATGTTTTCTATGTTAAGTCAACGTGAACTCGTGATCACAACAAACTCGTATTTCCCACGAAGTCGTCTTGTGGAACTTCCTTAGACAAATACTGGCTGCAACTGTCTTGAGGCACGTTTTATAAGCGCATGGAGAAACGTCACATCCGGTCTCTGTTTGTACGTTGTCATTGAGCTTGGCCTCATTATCAGATCACCATTGGGTCGCAATTGATAAAGCCTTCACGTACGGATTTGATCTTACAAATTTGCTCCTCTCGGAATTACGCGGTATAAGACAACAAGCTAAAGATTTAGTTAGGTCAATATTCAAGCATGGCTAAACCCTTCATTGATCGGCGAAGCGCCTCCCACGAGCAATGAATGCCAGCGATAGGAGGCTGTGCGGGGACCATGTACTGGAGAGATAGGCAAGCGGCCAGAAGCGTTGACAGACTTGTCTGTGGTTAGAAAACCATCATTAAGATCCGTTATATCGGCTTCCACGCATTTCTATGATTTATCTACACAATTGATATAACTCACCAGTCTGTGACAGGCATATATCGAATGTTTGAATAATGGGGAGAATACCTGGAATCTCGTAAATTTGCCATTAATATGGCACTTTATCGTCAGGCTTAGAATGAATATACGAATGCATTATCGGAAATGTTGCATGCTTCATTTGGACTGTCAAGCAAATCCGCGGCCCGTGTGATTGTTTTATTCACGAATATTCTAATAACATCCGCTCGGAAGGACAATTATTGGAGTCTGGGAATGTCATTCCTATTGACTCGATGTACGGTTCAGAGACAAAGTTGCAGATGAAAGGCAAGCCTGTGTGTCCACAGACCAATTACACATATCTAACACACATGTACACAGAAGGTCAATGTCGTCGATTATAAACGGAAAGTTTATCTGAGACGACCAAAAAAAATCAATATTATTACTATTTGCGAGGCTTGTTCACACATACGTGTACATATACTCGATAAACTACGAATCGGAAGTCTCTGTCTCTGATGTTTATTGATGATCAAGATCAACTTTTGTTTCGGTATAGATCCCTAATATAATGTTGTAAAGCATATGGCAAATATGGCAATACAACATGCTATAATGTTGGTATGATAACAATATGACATAGCTAGTAAGATGAGATAGCAATAATATGGAAGGATGAAACATGTTAAGTTGTGATAACATAAGATAAGGTAGGATTGCCATGAACAAAAGTCCAAAAGTATTGGTATATGATGCTTTCAACTTGTCTGTCCAAACACAGATTGGATCCTGAAATCGCTCGTTCAAAATGGTTCTTGGTAAACATGGTCGTTATTTCAATTGGAAATTGATAAATACAAAAAATGGAAATAATGTTATTAAAGTTGTTGTCGACATAATGCGCATGTACAATACCTTCTTGGACTGTACGTCGACTGTCCAAGATTCCAAAACGACGCGTTTTTAGATAATGCTTCAAAATATACATTTGTAGTTTACTTTGCAACTGGGAGACCTGATGTAACTATTTTCATTCGTATTCATCGCAAGTTTTTGTAACAGTTTTAACTTTTGCTCCTGAGTTTATAGGGAAAGCTATGTTATGGTCATTGTGGCTAAGTATGTATTGCTGGAAGAAGGGAATCAATGTTGCTATTGTACTTGAATAAATGTAACACCAAATCGTCACCGTATGCTCCATTGATCTCATTAGCAGACATAGTAAAAGTTCCAAACTGGCAATATTCGAATACCAAACTTCTTTATCTGAGGCGAAATGCAAAGGCTATTGCGTTATTTCACCACTACACAACGAGAAGTAAAAATCCTATTACTAATTATATGAACGTTTACATGCTTATAACAGTTCACAGTCGCACCATGTGTACATGCACTGTTTAGATTCAGATCTTAGTGTAGTGTCTCATCTGCAACTAAAACAATGTCATATTTATGATTGTTATTATATCCATTCCAGTAGTAGACGTCCCTTATCGTATTTATGTCCAATCCCATGTGACCATTAGCTGCCATCTGGTCTCGTCATCATGCTGGAGTTGATCCACAGTGGAATACGCTGTTATGAAAGCCGCATTGCGTCAACTACGGGCTGTCAGATGACATCATGGAACAGAGGAACCATTACATCACACATAACATTTCAGAGGACTACTGAATACAAGATCTAAACAGGACCATCTGCAAATCACCATTGCAGTATGAGAACAAATAATGACGATTGATTTATTTTGTAGATTGATTTAATTTGTACGGCTTTTTAATTCTAAATTTTGTCATGAACTTGGTGACTTGAAGTTTACCTAATGGAAATGAATTAAACTAATTGAAGCTACTTTATAACGAAAACAGTGCCTTGAACATGACATGATGATTCGATACTGTAAGTTGATAAAGGACACTTAACAAGAAGAATAAATGCCTTCCTCTATTGTCTATGGTCGCAGAAATTACATCCCAGGATGAAGGGTAAAACACTCTCAAGGAAGACTCATATACAGTTCCTCCAGAACATCTTTGAAAATAATATGCTTGAACGCGATGTCGCTAGATTTGTGCGTTTGGAAGTACAGGATATGACAAAAGTCACTTCCGTTATATTATACAGAGCTGACTCGGTGGGAGCTCCCCAGTAGTCTCCTGAATGTGTACTCGCGAGCATAGGGAATTGACACCATGCGTTTGTTTAAAGTAGGGTTAGGAATTCGAAATAATGATTCGAGACACATAATTTAAACACTATCTTTATGAAACATATCACTGACGGTAATATTTTACTTTCTTTATATTTGACTAGTGGACAAAGAATTGCTCGTATTCATTCAATTTAAAAAAAAACAAACAATGAGAAGATAAACCATTTATCGGCGCCACGAGCAGTAAAGCTGTACTACGGCATACCAAGACATTGTTGATCAGCCAATTCTACATTATATGTTATTTGTTGATGTTCTATTACTTGACATGTTGTATTAGAACAAAGTTGTAGAGTGGGTAAAAGTAAGCGTAGAACAATATTTTGTGTTATTTAGAGTGTTTTTACCAAGAACTTTGTCACAATTTTGTAAGTATTTTCAACAGTTCATGGCATCCGTTATCTGTTCTTACCGAGCTCGTGATGATTCATATATATGATAATTAAAGATACTCTAACCATAAGTACACACGGGAGATGACTATATTTGATCACGAACCGCTCCTTATCTACAGTAATTTTCTGAACTAAAGTTATACCCGTCTGTATACTTTGATGTTAACTTCATTGCACTAAGGAGCCAGTAATCGTTGTTTATCGAAAGCTTCCTTTCGAAAAACGATTTATAGTTAACAATTAGGTATTGAATATTCTCTGGTGAAATGTTTGTGATCATTAGTTTTCACCTTTTATAAATTTTTCAATTCAAGAAACCGTTTTTATTGAGTTGACCATATTTAACCCCGTAAACGTTTTAAATACGGCAGTTCATACGATGAAATAAAATAGAATGTTGATTCAGATGACCATCAATCCATCAGTTCCTATCTATGTATGCCTATCACATCAGTTGCCCTTAAAGTTATTGAGTTGTCACTGAACAATGGTTAATATATCAGTGTATATCTGAATAGACTTTCACATTGCAGATCCGTATTTTAGTCCCAGTTGGCTACAGTCATGACATGTTTATATACCCATGACAATTTATTATAGTAATAAGTCCATGCAATACGACCGTCCTGGCCAAATCAGTATTGCAACAATGCAATTTCTACTTTCTAATATAAATAAGGTTTCTGTAGACATAATACTGTCAATTTTATAAACAAATAACTTCGCTCTGATGATAAGATATAAAGCAGCATGGCGTCATCGAAAGGAATTCCATTGTTGATATTGCTGGTGCTTATACATATTATAACACACGTTGCTCATTACAAGATCGTCGACATCAGAACAGATTTAAATATGATATGTGATTATAATGGTTATTATGTTTTATTCTGTTTTAATTTTAATTTTGGAAAACGATGGTACCCACAATAAATATTTGTTTGGAAAGGTTCCAAGGGACATTTCCATGTGATGTAGATATTTTCATAATTAACTAGTATCCAGAAAATGATAGCATGAGTCAGTTTACCTGAGAACATATCTAAATTGTCTACAGGCGCCTATATTAAGCTTTCTTTACAACTTTATTAATGAATTAAGTGATTGTTCTCACGAAATATATCAGTATATGGCTGAAGACTGTAAATAACACGATATCAGATTCCATACCAATGAGACGGTTATTATGATTTTGGTCATGGAAAAATCAAATTACTTATAATGTGAGTGAGAATGGAAAAGTGTATGGTTTATTCAAATGTTTAATAGGGTATAAACATATATATTTTAATGTTCAGAATATTTTCTGTCTACTAAGTACTATAGTTTATGAAACCACAATTTACAAGAAGACATGTTCGGTTCAGTCTGGTTTTATCAACATTACAAAACGACAATTCAGTGATGATGAATTGTACATTTGTCATGCTTCACGTCAATTCACATGTTTGTTAACGTTTATCCAACCTGCTGAATGCAGCAGCGTCTCCCCAATGCCATTTACTATCTAAGAGTGCCTTCTCTCTGATCTCGACTAATGTCTCAAAGATCTGAGGAGTTGATATGCCGAGCACGTCTGTTGATTGCATCTCAGGACTTTTATGTAAATGTTACCTTAATGGAATGAATATTCATCTGATTCATGACTACACTCCCTGTACATAGTGTTAATCACGATTTTACCCAATTCACGTTGGTGACATTCATTTCTTTGTTTGTTATCATAGTAACGTTATGATCACAAAGAAATATATAATTGCTGTGGGGAGATTAAGAATGTATGAGTTGGACGGTAGAATATGCTGATTCATAAGTCATCGATATTGCAATGGGAAATTGCCAGAAACTTTTGCTGTCAGATATCAGATTTTCGAAATTCACGACTGCTAAATAGTGCTAAGATAGTCGTAAGTACCGTAATTTAACATAGGCTTACGAACTTGACTTCTTGTCCTGATGTTATAAAACAGGACATGGGGAAGGCGAACAGTTAAGATATTTGTGTTGAATGTGTGTAAATGAAAAATGAAAATTTTTTGCGTTATCTTATTTGATAGCAGCTGCCGATGTTAGCTCTACTTTTATCAGGTGAAACGTCAATCAGGAACCAATCATATTCGTTGTAGTGCAAAAATCCCACTATAACTATGTGTGAATGGAATCTGTAATCTAAACATGATATGATTCAACAGTCAATAAGATAATGCCAAGGACAGATGTCAGCAAATCCCGCCTGGACGTGGGCATAGATACGTAGGCTTCTCTTCACAAAAGTAATTACATTAGTGCAACTTATACGTGACGACCATTAACTCATGTATGATTTAATTACATATTAAGCAGATCGTGAAATCTGTCCCACCAATCCGATTCCCATTCTATATGTTTGCTGGTACTTCAACCCCTGTGGGAGTGACCAGCATTGTGGTTTCTGGTACTTAATGACTTTCCACAGAAACATTCCTTGTCGTGTTAATTCATTTCTCTCTTTTGTTGTCCATGATTTAAATCATGTTCACATGTAAAACTCAATGTCTCTATTCATGAGTTTCCTCAGATTACTCTGTTAAATCACTTTGAATAGAGGCTCTGGTTGCATAAATGTCTTTTGAACAGTATTTAAATGGTTGCCTTTGAATGTATGACCAAGAGTAAATATCCTTTTACAGTTTTGAAATAAGACTAATAAAAAGGAATTCGTTTTCTGGGTTTAAAAGAAAAGAAAGTTTAAAACCAGTTTCCAAGTCAATACAATGATGAAGCATTTATGATAAGACTGAAACTATTGTGCTTTAGACAGTCTTAGTGAGTAGCTCTGTTCTGATATATTCGTTAGATTATCTTATATTACCTACGAGGGCAATAATATCAGGTTCATATCTTTCATACTATACCCATACTATGGGCAATATATCACTTTGTCATGGTGACGTGACGTCATTAACAGTGCTATGACGCCACGCTTAGTCTATGACGTTGCGTTCTGGCGGGTCGCCAGGCTATGGTTGAAAGGACCAATAGCGTGTTTTAATTAATTTCGGTAATCTTCTTCATTCGTACATACATTCATACATGAGATTATTCACTTCTTTATCTATTACACTTTTATCACTATTACTGAAAATGCCTTCTTATACCTTTTTATGCGTTAATAAAAGTATATAGCTATAGTACTATCTTAAAAGTTATGTGCATGAAGAGTTCTTGTGTGCATCAGTGTAGGGTGGTTAGTGCACGAGACGTGGACATGACTAATCATCTGATTGTATGAAATTAGCCAATCCCAATCATCAGGTATTATAATTACAAAGCTGACAGACAGATAAAAAATATATCTGCAGCAAGTGTCATCTGAAGTATTTTATGTTTCATATTAACTTTAAGTTTATGACCTGAGTGAAATAAACTAAACAAAATTATTTAACGAGGGACATACACTTCATATGAAAGGGAAACGAGTTTTATCTCTCCAAAATAATCTTCATCGATAATTCGATATATGCGCGGTGTGATGACTGATGAAACCAGTTACAATAATCATGCTGAAGGAAGCGTACGCAAACTAAGGAGGTGAGAGTTAAGTGTCCTTTGAGTAACCACATGTCATGGAGACCACTATGTGAATGTTTCTAAACGTACATACATATATATGTAAACATTTTTTTTTTCAAATTTCACATTTATTATGATAGTTTATATCTTTTATATTTACTTGAGAGGGTAAACCATTATTACACAAACCAATTATCGGTAGTAGTTTATAACGGTGCTGCGAATAAAGTAAAAATTGCATGGCGGCCATTTTAATGTGAACACATTTTATCATTTCGAATTACGATTTCCATGGCTTTACCGAACTATGTATATTCATTTTTTAACTAGATTATCCGAAGAGAGAAGGGTGTTTTACTATTAGTGACATTATTTTTCTAATACATTTCATCAACTTTGAGCCAAAAACGTGCTACTGTCCCTTTAAAATACATGTATTGTTGTAAAATCCCTTTATAAGTATCATTTTGGTTTTAATCATATATTTGTTTATTTTAAATCTAAGTACATGTATATATACTTTTGTTACGTCAAAAACTAAAAAAACCTAAGCTCACTGGCTATTGCATGCATTTTTTAATCTCGTAATCACAAGTTCAAAGAAGTTTGAGGAAGAACTTCCATATTGGAATGTCATGACCTCTTGGAAAGATAATTCTATCGTTAAAAACTACATTCATCTGTCTAGCATAACTAATACGAGTGGATGCATCGCGTGTTTGCGAACGTTCAAATAAGGTTCAAATTGCAAATATATAGATTTCTTGAAAATACTTTCGAAACCGATAGCCTTGAACTTTTACTCATTTCTTTCTTGGTAAATGCTAAAAGTGCTTTTGGTTCTCCTTCCTTGGGTCGTCTCCGTTTCGTGAATATTACAATATTTATTTTCACGATTTACATCATCAACCATCTTAAAGCTAATGTTAAAGTAAACATGTAAAACGTTTTATTATATGACGAGCAATGAAATACTGGGATTTATCAGTGAAATAAACTGTCTATTAAGCTACAGTGAAAATAACTTATATTTTCACTGTAACCAGTGACTGATGTAATTTGACGTAAAAAACAATGGTCTAACGTAGCGAATTCTCTTGTGACCTCACATTGTTACTGTGGTGACGGGGTCTTTCTAGCGGTCGCTCAACCTGAAAACGACTCTGTTCTGTCATAATTACAAGGATAACATCATATGATAAATAGAATAACTGTCAATTCTTGACAAATACACTGCTTATCTCATCTCGTGAAAATATAAACTTTCTACCTCACTCGATTATATAAACATGGTATTAGTCAAGAAAGACAGATATCCTCTGTGTATTTAATTTTAATGATTAGTTTACCCGTAGTTACGTTTAGTTAAATGATGTTTCCTGTCTTTGATTTTAATGATTAGTTTAGTTACATTTAGTTTGATGATGTTTTTACCTGCATATGCGACCCTGTAAAATAGTATTCCTAAATCATTGTGGTCGAAAATGTAAACATTCACCCTTAATATTTCAATGAATATATAATATAATTATATATAATGAAAATCCTTCTGTACTATTAATATGATTTATAATCATATTATTTTGTTTGTCAAAACAATATTTTTAATGCTTTGCAATAATGATTTCAATGAAACCATTGATTTAATTTTGGTCTTTAGATTTGAATGCATTTTTTAAACATTGGCAGTATTTAAACCTAAAAATAAACAAGCTGTAAACACCTTTAACGTATTAACATTAAGACATACAACATCGTTTGTATTAGCACGTTGAATTTGTAGTCGGGTCAATATATGGAAAATACCAAATACAGCTACCCAAATACAGCTACCCAAACAGCTACAAAAGGTTTCTCAACTGATTCTGGTCGGTTTTGTTTACTTTCTGACAAACTTAAAGTTTACCAAAGTTGGATCCCCAGAAAAGTGTGGTTTTTTTCAAGATGGCGTTCAAGATGGCTGTCGAAACCTCTTATTGATAATAACTCTGTAACCATCAACTCAAATGTGATGATCTTGGTGTCTGTGCCTAGGTTTCTTGGGGCAGGGATCATAAAAATAGTGTTTGTCTATATTGGAACACAAAACTCCGATATGGCGTCAAAAATGGCCACCGACACCTCCAAATGACCGCAAAACAATGACCATTCACTCAAATGTGATGATCTAGATGTCTATTTCAACGTTTTTAGGGGCAGGGAACACATTAGGACCATTACAATGAAAAAATTAATCTAACTTTGTCCAATATGGCGCTACCATTTGACTTCAGTTCATTCTAATTTGATGAAATTTGGGTCTCGATCTATCCCCTTGTTTCGGGGGACAATAAACACATTCTAACCATTTGCAACTGTAAATCCTACAAATGCATTTCCTGAGCACACAGGTTGTACTTTGCACCCACATTTCACCAGTTCTCTGCACGACCTGGATACTTCTAGAACATTCAGAATTTCACCGATAGTGAATATCAATGTTCTTCCTTTTGGTTCCATCCAAAATCCCAAGGGCGAGGACAAATTTTCTCTGCAAATATACCACTCTTTGTCCAAACACTTGCTTAGTAGATGGCCCTATTTGTCAAGAACAATATTTGATGGATATGACCTGTCACGTTAATATGCTTTCATCAAATGAGTACCTTTACACGAAACTGCAACGAGTGATATGACATGATTTCCTTGAATGAAATCCTATTCCCAAATGTCTACTCCCTTATTGTTACAAATATACATAAATATTTAATAATGAAATATGTACGCTAACGACGTTATTTTAATAAAATGATAGTTTGAATGATGCAGAATCCCAAATAGTCGGATCAATATATGGAAAAAACACCCTCAACCCCCCAAAATTGCTACAATAGGTTTCTCAACTGATTCTGGTAGGGGTTAGTGTACTTTATGACATACTAAAAGTTTACCAAAGTTGGAACCCCAGAAAAATGTTTTTTTGAAGATGGCGTCCAAGATGGCCACCGAACTCTTATTGATCATAACTTGGTAACCCTAAACTCAAATGTGATGATCTTGGTGTCTATCCGTAGGTTTTTGTTGGCAACGAACACATTAAGATCATAAATAAATGGTGTGTGCCTATTATGGAACACAAAACTCAATTATGGCGTCAAAAATTGCCACCGACACCTCCGAATGATCGCAAATATACAATCACTAAAATTTTATGATCTAGATGTCTATTTCAACGTTTTTGGGGGCAAGGGATACACTAGGGCCATTAAACATGAAATTGGACCACTGTATTACAAGTAAATCTAACTCTGTCCAGTATAGCAATACCATTTTACTTCCGTTTCAGTCTAATTTGATTAAATATGGGTCTAGATCTATCCCCTGGTTTCGAGGGTCAAGAAGCACATTATAACCATTTGCAACTGTGAAGGCCTATAAATGGATTTCCCGAGCACACAGGCTGTACTTTGCACGCACATTTCACCATTTCTATGCACAACCTGGACACTTGTGGAACATTCAACCATAGTTGATACCAATCTTCTTCCTTTTGGTACCGAGAGCTAGGAGAAGTTTTCTCCGCAAATGTACACTCTTTGTCCAAATACTTGCTTGGTAGATGTCCCTATTTGTGTGTCAAATAGGGGCATCCTATGTTGGTGGAAACAAATGCTTGAGTCTCGTGTGCTCTCCTTGGCAGAATAAGTCTTGATTTACAACATTCACTCTGGTAATATAAGTGAGGTGTTGTGGTCATACATGATACACACAAATCGTTCTGTGCCAATGATTTCTCGTCACTGTCAATCGGCTGGTAGGGGATCCTGTTTTGGAAAATAAAAGCTTCTGTTACCTGTGGATAGGATACCTTTATAGGCGTTACCTTTTCTTTCCTGGAAGTTGTGTCACGTCCTGTAAATGGAGAAAAAGGAAGAGCTAATGTACAGTTGTCTCCAAACTCCTGATGAATGACATTGACATTATATAATGTATAGTTCTTCAAACAACGTTTTATCTTTGGTTGATTTGTTTCAGCTCAGATATTACTCCAAGAAGAACCATGAACACATCTGTATCCATTTTGCTGACAATAATGCGTCTTGATAAAAGCACCTGGTACATGGAGAACCAATCCAGTGTTAGAATCCTTTTAATCTGACTAAAATGTTGATTCAAGGTCATTGGCAAACACTGTTCCCCCTAATGTTACGTGCACTTCTTACCTGCCTCAAATGTGCTTGTTTTGATACTATCTGTTAGTAATTCAAAATGTTATTGTTTGTTGTTTGAGTCTTTGAGAAACAGGGAAATTCTGTGGTAATTTGTTTTGTTTGGACACATTTGGTCTTGATCTTTTGTCTCTTTTGTCTCGTGTAGTGGTCCCATACACTGTCTATCCTTGTACAGTCAGTTAGTTGCTTTGTTACCGAGGTTAGAAAGGTGAGATCACTGTACTCTTCAAAGTACATGTATGACACATTACTCTTGGCAGTGTATGGACAAGTGATGCTACATCAAACATCTTCATCTACTTTAAGAGTATCATGGAGGTTTTCACGCAATCCAAAAGTTCCATTTTGCAAGTTGGAAGTCTGAAGTTTCCATGTTGTTACAGAGCTGGTGGCCATGGTGATTTTCGAAATAGAAATTGTATTTTGCGGAACTGGCATGCGATGAACATTTAAGCTAATAGGTTGTCATTATCTTTTGAGATTAATGAATTGCTACTTTTCCTTAGACTTTACCTTACTGTGCATGAGGTGATAGTAGACAGCTGAAAGCCATGGATTCATAATGATTAAACAACTCAATGATGTTCAAAGTTGTCTTCATGTGTTCTTCCCCCCCCCAAAACAGAGGATGGACACCTAGATCATAATTTTTACGTGAATAGTTGTGAATTTGCGGTCATTTGGAGATGTCGATGTGAGTTTTGTGTTCCATGATATTATCTTAATGTGTTCGTTTCCCAAAATAAACCCTAGGGAAAGACACCAAGATCATCACATTTGAGTTGATGGTTACAGAGTTATGATCATTAAGAGGGTTCGGCGGCCATTTTGGACGCCATCGTGAAAAGAACACTTTTCCGGGGGTCAAATTTTGGTAAACTTTTAGTATGTTATGAAGTACACTAAACCTTAGCAGAATCAGTTGAGAAACATTTTGTAGCAATTTTTGGGGGGTTAAACTGTTTCTCTATTTTGACCTGACTTTTCATGCCGGTATGCATATAAACGATAACATGATGGTAATATAACGAAAGGTCCACAACGATGTATCAAAACTTAAAGAAAAACATCCTCACAGAGAATGAAATACAGGTCATACGACACAATAAAATGGTTATGCTTTTTTAAATGAATGCTCAGTATATCCTTGTCATATGTTTTCCCCCAGGTGACCCAGTACATTTATCGTGGTGTGGAGCTTTATTATAAGAGCTACGCCAGGGTATCATTAATGGTACCAGCAGGTACAACCACGTTAAACAGGTCAAAGGGTAGAGTCCAGACAAAACTTGATTCGTTCAAAATTCTGCAAATCTTTGTCTCATTATATCTTTCTTGCCGTCTTTCTCTTTCCGTGTCCATCCCTTAACTGATCCATCTACTCTCTCTTGGGTAGCAACATCGACGTGTTATATAGCTGCAATATTGCTGACAGCAGTTAAAACCCATACTCACTTACTCACTCATACGTTTTCAATAATTGAAACGGCCATTTCACACTAAAAACTTAACAGCCACCTAACGTTAAAATAATAATTGATGTATAGAGCTCCTAATATCCACCATCAAGATGGTCAGTGGCGTAGTGAGACCTAGTACCTAGTGAGAGTCTGATATGTAGCAGTAAACAGGTGAGGTTTTATAACACTTTTAAAAGTTTCAAATATTAATTGATGGGATGCTTCTCAGTTCTTTTGGGAGAGAATTCCACAGTTTAGGACTTGCAAAGGAGAAGTCTCGATCAGGAGGATCGGAGACTTCGCTGGGGAACATACACAGGGACGAGCTGCTTGAGATAGTCAGGAAAGTTAGCGTTGTGGAGGCACTTGTGAGTCAAGACAAGAATTTTGAAGACAATGCGGAAGGAAATTGGCAGCCAGTTTAGAGAATGCAGTACTGGGGTCATATGGTCAAATCGTGGTGTGTGAGTGATACATCTGGCATGACATTTTGGATTCTCTGTAGTTTTTGGATGGATTTAGAAGGGAGGTTCACATACAGGGAGTTACAGTTATCGAGTTTGTAAGTGACAAGGCGGTGCATATGAAGTTTACAGGTTTCATTATCGAGGTAGTGGCGGACTCTGCTGAAATAGCATGCTCTACTAATTGCTGTGATGTGGGCATCCATGGACACACTAGAATAAAAAATGACGCTATCGTTCCTGGCATTCTCTGATGACATGACGCTTGTGTTGCGAATGTGAAGTGATGGTGATTCGTTCTTTATTATCCAACCGGTATGTAATACCGTAGGATATAGTCATCGCCCCGTCTGTCCGTCCGTCCGTCTGTCCGTCCGTAATCATTTCGTTTCCGGAGCAGAACTCGAAAACTGTTCATGATATCTTTCTGAAACTTTCCATGTGTATTACCCACCAACTGAAGTGGTGCCTTTTGATATTTTCAGATTTCTGAAAATTTAATTTTTTTTCGTTTCCATAGAAACTTGTTGAATTTGGACTTTGTTCAGAGACAGGTTCGTTTCCGGAGCACAGCTCCAAAACCGTTCAACATATCTTCCTGACACTTTGCATGTGTATTACCCACTAACTGAAGTGGTGCCTTTTGATATTGTCAGATTTCTGACAATTTTCTTTTTTTCGTTTCCATAGAAACATGAGAGGGATGTTGGTTGTTGTTGATTTTGACTGCTTCTGGAGCTCAAGTATAAAGCCCTTAACATACCTGAAACTCAGCATCTGTAATACCTACTAACTGAAGTACGGTAGTAGATACACAAGTATCTGTCAAAGATGTGTTTTACAAATTTTGTGGAACCGGTGGGATATGTCATCTTCTGATGACTCTTGTCTTCATCAGCTAATATTTGGAGCCTTCTCAGCATTAAGCATCAAATAATTGGAGACCATCCATGACTTCATCTCTTCAATGCACAGTTTTAATGCTCAAGTTTGTTGATTGCTGATGCCAAATCATCTGAATCAAGTGCAATGTAGCTAGAGTTGCGTATCATCTGCATGTATGTGAAACCCAATGAAGTGTCTCCTGATGATGTCGCCAATTCGGAGAATATAAACATTGAATAAGAGTGGGCTGAGGACCGATCCCTAAGGAACACCATACAAGAGGGGAACCTTGGATGATTGTATATCTCCAATTTTGACGGATTGTGTGCGTCAACACAAATAAGAGGAGATCCAAACAAGTGCTGTTCCTGTGATCTCAATGCGATGTTCAAGTCAATGTAGAAGCTTGCGATGATCAATCGCATGAGAGTAAAGAAGCACAAGTGCTGTCACCTTCTTCCGTCCCATATTGACGAGAATGTCCTTATGTTTTTTGACCAGAACAGTCTCCGTACTGTGAGACGTCTTGTAGGCTGATTGGAAAGGTTCTGCAAGGTTATTATTTTCCAGGTGTGACCTTGATTTTATGGCAACTACTTTCTCCAGGCAAAAGATATAAAAGAAAGATTAGAAATTGGACGATAATTGTTATGCCCCCGAATCGGAGATTCCGGGGGTCTATTGTTTTTCACCTGTCCGCCCGTCTGTCTGCCTGTCCGTCCACAAAAACATTAAACTTGGCCATAAATTTAGATTGCTCAGAGCTAGGGCTTTCATACTTGGCATGTACATACCTTGTGATGGGACCTTTCAGATGAGGTCATCATATTTAACCTTGTGACATTGACCTTGCCGCAATGGACATTTTCAGAAAACCTTAACCTTGGCCATAACTTTAGATTGTTCAGAGCTAGGGCTTTAATACTTGGCATGTGCATACCATGTGATGAGACCTTCAGATGAGGTCATCATATTTGACCTTGTGACCTTGACCTTGACCTTGCCGCAGTGGACAATATTCAGAAAACTTTAACCTTGGCCATAACTTTGGATTGATCAGAGCTAGGGCTTTCATACTTGGCATATGCATACCTTGTGATGAGACCTTTCAGATGAGGTCATCATATTTGACCATGTGACCTTGACCTTGCCGCAGTGGACATTTTCAGAAAACTTTAACCTTGGCCATAACTTTGGATTGTTCAGAACTAGGGCTTTCATACTTGGCATGTGCATACCTTGTGATGAGACCTTTCAGATGAGGTCATCATATTTGACCTTGTGGCATTGACCTTGCCGCAATGGACATTTTCAGAAAACCTTAACCTTGGCCATAACTTTAGATTGTTCAGAGCTAGGGCTTTAATACTTGGCATGTGCATACCATGTGATGAGACCTTCAGATGAGGTCATCATATTTGACCATGTGACCTTGACCTTGACCTTGCCGCAGTGGACACTATTCAGAAAACTTTAACCTTGGCCATAACTTTGGATTGTTCAGAACTAGGGCTTTCATACTTGGCAAGTGCATACCTTGTGATGAGACCTTTCAGATGAGGTCATCATATTTGACCTTGTGACCTTAACCTTGTCGCAGTGGACACTATTAAGGAAAACTTTAACCTTGGCCATAACTTTGGATTGTTCAGAGCTAGGGCTTTCATACTTGGCATATGCATACCTTGTGATGAGACCTTTCAGATGAGGTCATCATATTTGACCATGTGACCTTGACCTTGCCGCAGTGGACATTTTCAGAAAACCTTAACCTTGGCCATAACTTTGGATTGATCAGAGCTAGGGCTTTCATACTTGGCATATGCATACCTTGTGATGAGACCTTTCAGATGAGGTCATCATATTTGACCATGTGACCTTGACCTTGCCGCAGTGGACATTTTCAGAAAACTTTAACCTTGGCCATAACTTTGGATTGTTCAGAACTAGGGCTTTCATACTTGGCATGTGCATACCTTGTGATGAGACCTTTCAGATGAGGTCATCATATTTGACCTTGTGACATTGACCTTGCCGCAATGGACATTTTCAGAAAACCTTAACCTTGGCCATAACTTTAGATTGTTCAGAGCTAGGGCTTTAATACTTGGCATGTGCATACCATGTGATGAGACCTTCAGATGAGGTCGTCATATTTGACCATGTGACCTTGACCTTGACCTTGCCGCAGTGGACACTATTCAGAAAACTTTAACCTTGGCCATAACTTTGGATTGTTCAGAACTAGGGCTTTCATACTTGGCATGTGCATACCTTGTGATGAGACCTTTCAGATGAGGTCATCATATTTGACCTCTTGACCTTAACCTTGTCGCAGTGGACACTATTAAGGAAAACTTTAACCTTGGCCATAACTTTGGATTGTTCAGAGCTAGGGCTTTCATACTTGGCATGTACATACCTTGTGATGAGACCTTTCAGATGGGATCATCTTATTTGACCTTGTGACCTTGACCTTGCCGCAATGGACATTTTCAGAAAACTTTAACCTTGGCCATAACTTTGGATTGTTCAGAGCTAGGGCTCTCATACTATATATATATATATATATATATATATATATATATATATATATATATATATATATATATATATGGAAAAAATAATGGATTTAGAAGTAGAAATCATCCATTTTAATGGCGAGCGCTTTCAGCTACACAGCCTCTTCAGGCCATACATAACGGATAATACGTTGTCAGGCAACGTCGTCGTGTACATTATGACGTCATTACATTGTTACGTCACAATCTAAGGTAAAGACATGGACACATCAAGTTTTAGCGTTTAACTTTGGTGAAAACATTTGGATAAATCTGCTTTCTTTTGTTTCTAAAAGCTTGTTATTATCAAAATTTAATTTATACATTGGGAAGACAGAAAAATGCCCGTTTCCACATTCAGCTAAATGTTTACTTAATGGAATAGTACGGTTTTTGGGCTGATTTATGTGGGATCTGTGTAAGTTCATTCGTAATTTCAACTTTAGTTCTGTCTTCCCAATGTATTTTTCATTACAACCAGTACATATGATGACATATACAACATTTTTGCTGTTACAGTTGAGATTTTGACGAACAGAAAACACTTGAGTTTCAGTAATCTGTACAGTAGACCCGACAAGAATATTTGTACATGTAAGACAGCGTGAATCGTCGCACCTAGATACAACTGGCTCTACATAACTTGAATCAAACTTAGAAGAAGTTAAAAACCTGCGAAGATTCTTAGGTTGCTTAAGACTGTTTACAATTCGGGATTTACTTAAAACCTTTTCCATACCTTTACATTGGTTTTACTCAATGATAGAAACAGCACTCTGGTGGTTAGGATTGAAAGTAGAGACCAACGGGACAATATCTTTGTTAGGTTTAGGATCTCTTAGGCGACATTGATCAAATGAAGCGGCTTTCGTCACACCATCTAAAACTAAATTTTCAGGGTAATTTTGTATCAATAAAAACTCTTTGAGTTCATTTAAACGTTCCTTCTTTTGAGTGTCATCTGTCACAATAGCACATATTCTTCTCGCAAGGCAGTATGGGATGTTTCGCTTTGTATGACTTGGATGGCAAGATTGAAAATCCAGATACTGGTGTGTATCTGTAGGTTTGTAATACAAATCGGTCTCTACACGGCCGTCCTGTTTCACAATTACCGTCACATCCAGAAAACTTAAATCAGAGGCACTGGTTTCCATAGTGAATTTCAATGATGGATTTAGGGAGTTCAGAATATCATGCAGTTTACACAGTTCCTCCTTTGTTCCTGTAAATGGCATAAAGCAGTCATCTAAAAACCTCTTCCAATACAGTTCAATATGCTCCTGCATATTCTGCCCGAGTGACTGTCCCACTTTCTCATATAGGAAAGTTTCAAGGTATCCCAAAACCAGGGTAGTATAGGTGGGTGCAACTTTTGTACCCATAGCAACAAAATACAAAATTATATATATACAAAATTATATATATACATAATACTTCAGACGACACTTGCTGTAGATATCATTTTAATGATGACTGGATGCGTCGCATTTCGACAAGTCCTTTCACCATGGCGAATATATATATAGGTAGCTTAAACAATGTACAATAGGCGTTGATTGATTGGTAAGGGACAAGTGGTTAGCTTGATTAGCACACAATAAACTATTTACGAGGGATTGAAATTTGGGTCATTGCAGGTCTCACATCCTGGCCCACAGTCAATGAATTTATCATTTGTTTCAATTGCATAATTTACATTTCTAGCATACATGTAGTTTCGGGGAGTATACGCTTTTGTGCTTCTTGAAAAAGTTCTTCTTATAAAATCAAATTTACTCCAAAGACCTTTTATCATGGTGTTTGGAGAGGAAAGGTGTTATTAAAGTCAATGTTTGTTGTTTCTGTTGGTGTTCCTCTCAGTCAATCATTAATGTAGGATGTTGAAACCATGCAATCTATATATATATTGCATAGTGATTCTATTAAGGTGTTTAACAAGAATTAATACTTAGTGTTCTTAAGAACTACACTGTTTGTAATATTCTAGCTCTCGATTGTTCCCTTCAGGTCAACAGTAATTAGTCTATGTATGTGTAGCGTTTGAAGAATTATATGAATTTGTCTTTTCTTGTTCTGGTTAAATAGTCCTCTGTCAGCAAATATTTTAGATTAGGAAGTTGCAATACATATTTTATTAACTTCAAAACTGAAACTGCGATCCGCTAGGGACCTATGACGTTAAGCACTGCCACTTTCTGCTTCGAATTACTGTTTCTGAAAATATTTTACCTGTTCTCATATTGTTACCTTGTATAAATCACAACATTTACATGACGCTGGTAATCATATAGAAAAGCATAAACGACGATGCAATCTTTAGATATCGTATTGATTCAATTTAGTGGATGTAGCTAGAGGGATCGTTTTTTGGTGGAACAATGATTACTACGAACATGATTTAATTAAGTCATAAATTGTTTGCTTGAAATTGATGATCAAAGAAAATTAACTGTCATGAGTTATGATTACCTCATAGAATAAATGAGTATCGTGATATCGATGTTGGATATGCTATGTTCTAAATAATGAAAATGGAATTGCAAATGATGATTGTAGTATTTTCTAAAAGGGATTGTTTTTCCTTCAATAGAAAATAAAACTAAAACAAACATGTTGTTTTTAATTAATATGGAAAATTAAGTGAAACTGATAAGCACCCAGTGCCTAGTAAATCTTAAAAGCAAAGGTCATACTTTCCAGCTCATTTACAAAATCATTTTAGGGGAAATGCAACATTCATTTACGATTTCTACGTATGGTCATTAATCACATTGCTTTACTCTTGACCAGTCGCTTAACCTTTAGAAGGTTGAGTTATCACAGCGTGATATATCTCTATGAGTAAATCTATGTCTCGATCAATTATTGTTAGACGCAGTTCAGCGGTGTTCAACAATCACCGTTTCCTTCCACCGATCTAAACAAATAACATGAACATGAATATGAATGATGATGATGATGATGGTGATGATGATCCGTCTTACATCTGGATACAACACCGATTTAAAGCAGGGAGAAGCCTTTCTAATTTAGACATATAACGTAATGAGAAGCAAACTTTTCTTCCACTGATATCACGAAACACGTTCTTGTTGTGTTAATGGAATGAGTTCAACACAAATTAGACACATACCAACTGAATTGTTGATTATAAAGTATACCTACACATACTACTGGCTTTTTCATTTTCAAACCATCTATTCAACTGAAAACATGGGATGTTACAGGTATGATGTAATCATTTTTGATTTTTGGCAAACAAAATACACTATATTTTTATTTCTTATTTTAGGCAAAACATTGCCTTCATCGAGTGATTTTAATAGAACTACAATTTATTTAATTAAGGTTTTTAGACCTCATTACCCCATAGCCAAACTATCAGTTATAATCTCTCCATTGGCCAAGGAGTTTGTATACAACATGTCCATTTTGTAAGTTGAAAAATGAGTCTTTAACACAATTGCAGTTCTCTAGTGCCAGTGGTTCTGGAACAGATGTCATAAAAGCGAAAAATCTACAGATGGATCGGCGAACGGACGAACAGATGGACGGATGCGGGACGCCATGCCATGCCCTTTGCCTATTGGAGCCAATCATGTAAACATTGCAATATATTTGTTTTGAATTATAATGATTAAGATTTTAAATTATCAACGTGAAAAAGTATATAAACTTATATAAATATAAACCGGCAAAATAAAGTACACCCTTCTGTTGGTTTTGTCATATGTATTACTTTCAATTGAATATATATCAAGTTTTCTATGTCATACTCTTAAACTGAATAGTGAAGGCGTTTAGTCAGCAGTCAAAGAATACTTATACATCGTTTTTAATTTTTTAAGAAATGAAAATTTAGATTTAAGAATTCTTAAAACAGTTTTTTGGATAAAGCACAACTTCCATCGGCATAATTATAAGACATATTCTATGTAACTTTTAATAAATGTGCCTGATTCTACACATTTTAATCCGGCACTTTAGAATTTCGCCAATAATATTTACGCAACAGGGCTGAAACAAAATGATTCATAAATACATAATAGCATCAAATGATGACAATATTGTTGTCTGATAACGGTCACATGTTGCCTATATATATATTTATATATATATATATATATTCATTTCAGCTCAGCAGTGTTCACACAGATATTTCCAAATTGTAATTGATCGATTTAAATAATATTGTTACAAACGAATTGCTTCACAAAATTTTGAACTACTTGTGCGTAATGTTCTTTGGATTGCCATTCTTCATTATAAACATCTACAATCTTCACACTGATCTTCGTCCATCAGAGCAGTGTCTCTTCGGGTGTAATTATTGCAGAAATCTTGTCTAGCCATCCTTGGGAAACATTCTTTACTGATCACTCTAAGTTATGATAGCCTTGCAATGACCATGAACTGTAAACTGATCTCATACTGGCATGAGATTTAGATGTCGGTTATTGCTGTATTGATAGGTGAATTAAGCTACATGTATCAAGCATTGACAAGCATTTACAAGTGGGAAACATACGGACATCATTTGTTTATGAAGTTAACTCCTGACTTGTGAACATACAATAACAGGAAGTATCTGAATTGCTTACTTCAATAGACGTTCAAAGAGAATTAACTGATGTAAATTTCTACTGCCTAATTCAATAATAGATTATCATATGATATAACTGCGAGCCATGTATTGTTATAGATAATGACAATTGGCATATATCATAACAAATGATATTATGATAAATGATGTTAATATTATTCAGCTACAAACTGGTGATTAGTATTCTTTGTATTATTCTACAAAAAAAATTAAGCCGCCTCACTGAGGATGTAGATACTAAAAACACTCACTTGTTGTCATGATACAAGAAGACCTGTTACATCCTGTGCTGTATCTCTGTGCTGTGTATATGAATCTTATATCCAGACTGAAAATTTAACAGATTGAAAATGCATATTGCAGTTTAATTATATTATGCAAGAAAATACATTTGAGGTGGCACTGTTCATGCAGTCGATTTTTGATTATAAAGAATACAACTTTATTTAAACATAATTTTGAAATTTGAAGTACCAGTTAAGAAATGGATAAACAGGGATGAAAACTACCTTTACAAAGACAGTGAGTATTGCTGAAACATTGCCATAATTCTGTCTTATTGAATATTCAGATGGCTTTCACTGACCCACCAACAATCGAAGAAATCGCAATGATCAAATAAGATGTCAAAAGTCTCAATATATATTAAATCTTAGCATCGTGGTAAACTGTTAACAGATATGTGGACAAAAGAACGAATCGTTTAGCAGTATTGGTTGATTACAGATTCACTCAAAATTGTCATGTTTGTTTTCTGAGGATGTCAGTCTTGTAATCCCGTGAATCATTGTGTTATACGTCACCAATAGCGTGGTATGCAAGGAAGGGAAATCCGTCAAAGGACATCACATTAGATTCAGTTGCGTGGGTCAATCGATTTACCAAAAATGCTGGCCATTGATATCATGTTGACAATTTGTTTACTGGAAACACTAAAATATGCACTTGTTCTTTAAGCCGAAATTTCACCTTAATCAAGCAATATAAAACAATAAAAATTGCAAATCACAGTACGATTATCTGATCATTACTAAACACCAGTTTGGCATTGGACTCACGAGGTCCAATATCTGACATTTTCAACGTTAAAATAAAAATTGACTTCAAATAATTAGTTTATTTTGTGAATCAATAAAACGATCCAAGGACGATTTGCAGCAGTTCATGTACGTGATTTGATATAAAGCAGTTGATACTTTAATGGACAATTATAAATAGCTTGTAGACTCGTGTGACACTGCTTAAATTGCTTAACTAAATTTGTAAATATGTAATATCATCTACCTTTCGCATGGTACATCAGATTAGATTTCTCATATAGTGTAGATATCATTTGATTTTGTCCCGACAAATATGTCTGAAACTGATAGAAGCACTAACTATCAGGTCATATCACGTGTCAGCTGTCAATACATTCAACATCATTCAAACACTCTGATTGAACTGACTGACACATTGTTGCACTGAGAGTTTTAATATTTTCAAAAGTAGTTGATACATCAATCCAAACTTAGTGCAAAATACCATATTCAAATTTGATTTATGTTATGTAAATTCTCTCTTGTAAAGTATTTCAGGGGATTGATTTAGCGACTGTCATTTCCGATATTAATGGCAAGTTAAAGTAGGAAAGGCGTGATTTGAAAGATAGACATCAATTACTGATGCCGTGTAGAATATAATGCTATAGTGTAAGTCGGACATCTTTTAAAATCAAGTATATTTTTGTTCGTTATAATGAGAAATCAAACATTCATTTTCTGGTGTATTAAGGAGTATTGATAACATTTCAGCAGCTGCTTTATTTACAATCACTGCATTTTCATATGAATTTTTCACTATTACTTAAAATGATTATGTTGGACCAAGTCCCACAAAAATGTGCCAACATATAAACATGAAGATCCGCAATTTTTCTCGATGAAACAGGATATTGCTAGTAGAGGCATACAGAATACTTGATTATTACCCACGTGGTACTTCGTAAAGGGGTTTCATAACAAACTGTTATGACACATATATGTGTCATAACACTTTCAAGTAATTTGATTGGCTAACGATGAAGTTTGACACTGCCTGGACTAGTTTATTCATTCATAAAACGAACGTGAATTCATTCATGAATTACAAGTATTTTACTTAGGCCTATAATTGATATTTATCTTATATGATTCAGGAATTCGTACTCACCGCAATGATTGATTTTAATTAATAATTAACAAATAGGCTACACCATGGCAAGAACATAGCTAATAAGCACAAAGTTTAGAATGCAGAAAGAGTTTTTGCTCTCAATTCTACCGTTTGAAATGACATTGCACTAAACGTTCAGTATCTCGGTGAAAATAACGTGTTCGTAACGGTGCACAGTGAATTTATACTCACAAAGCAAAAATAACCGAAGGAAAGCCATTTCATAAAAACTTACTTTTAATGAGGTTATTTTAGCTTGTTTACACAATCCAACGACGAGAAACATGTGAATGGCGGCCACCATGACATGACGTCGTTCAAAGGACGGATAACTCTCATCTCATGTCCACGAGCAGGGAGATGATATATTACGTACGCTTCCTTCAGCATGACTAGTGCAGCTGGTTTCGCCATACCGAACATCACGGATTATCGAATGGTTTAATTTTAAAAGCGTGAATATTTAACGTCGCAATATTATGAACTTATAGATGCTGTGACAGGGTTGATATTACTTCGCTGTTCCGTTCCTTTATAGGAACAACAGAAATATATTTTAAAACACAATAAGTCGTATGAAATACATGTTGGTAATAAATAGGATACATCCCTCGCGAAATAATTTTGGTTTGTCTCGAGACAAAGCAAAATTATTTCACTCGGGACATAAACTTGATATGACAGGGGAAGCTCGTTAGATATCCTATAAATATCTAACATCCTGTCAATTTCACTTTTTACCAACCATATTTCATAAGGGATCCATCTGCTAAGGGACTGAACTTCCGTATTTTAACATTGGTCTGTGACTTCTTCTGTTGTCAGGATCTAGAGAATACAATATCTATTTGTGTCACTACTCACATCCTCAAACAGAACAAGTGTTGATGCGTTGGAAGGATTCACTTGCGTGTATGTCTTGTGTGATGACAGAAATAAACACGCGAGATGTCTGAGTTATTAGTAGTTCAAAGACCTTGTTGATATAACATTCGGTTATCTGATTGGATAAAACAAGGACTGGTACTTGTGTTTTCATACAAAACAAAATCTCTCTTTGATAACATTTATTCATGAAAGTAACCAATTACATGGATTTTTTTTATTGCAATATTGAAAACATTGTATACTGTAAATATGAGTAGTGATAAAATGGTTTGTTTAAGATATGTATTTGCCCAATTACCTACAACACTTTGACTATTCGCAAATAAAACAATGTTTCTACAATGTAACAAAACATAATGTTCGACCTTGATGCCGCTGCACAAAGTAACCTTTCTCCGAGGAAATTACTGATCTCAATGTTAAGTAGTCTAATAACGTTTACTGTTAGGCAATAAAGAGAAAATATTGTCATTATGGCAGTTTGTTATATAAATATTGTATCATTATCAATATAATTGTATTTGCTTTCTCAAAATGTGGATGAAAATGGTTTCGTTATGCAAAATGAAAACTCTTTGTCATTGATTAAATTGAAATTGATGAAATACACACGGACTTTTCATTAATACTGATAATGATGCTGTCAGACTGGTGTCAATTCCAATGTATTTATTAGCCGCAATCTTGTCTAGACATGCCAGTGAAATATTGCTCAGACAGTATGAGTTAAATGCATAGTAATATCCGAATAAACTCTATTTAGAAATGTCAGATTAAGGTTATTTGAAAATATCATAAAGTATATTTAACTACTGATAAGACAATAGATGTAAACAACCTGATGTATGAAATATTACAATGAATATAATGAAATTTGAAATCATGGTGACATAAATGTCGATTTACTGAAGACCATTTAGAATAAGAGAATTAGGAATTAAATATGTCATGTATGCTAAACATATAAGACTAAAATAAGACTAATACCATTACAGAAACCTACATCAAGAAATGTTTTTTAAGATATGCCAACTTTTATTATTATGTCAGTTAAAATATAAGCCAATATCTGTCAATGCAGAGAAAAACAACATTGATCTCTTTAGTTCAAACACAGTTTCAAGTATGACAGAATGTGTCAAAACCGTGAACTATTCTACCCTTACGTACACATCAATGCATTTTTAATGTCAGATTTCTTGATCTTGTGTAAATGAATTCGACCATGGACGAAAACACCTTCACAAAAAAGTGTGGTATAAATTTCCTTACACATAAATGAGGTCATTTGTGGAACCATCTTTAGTCATGTTTCTTCAGCAAATGTCAATCAAATTTGCTATGTCAAATGAAATTCGCGTACCCAATAGTAGACAATAGTAATCAAAGTCATCCCTCCCCTCAAATAAGATTCAAAGAACTTATAAATACGATTCCAGAAAATGCTTTTGTCAGGACAAGTTTCTCAAGATGTCACAGTAATGAGCTTCTATTAACTTTTCCAATCAATACATTTGTACAGTTTGTGAGTAAAACGTTTAAGATAGGACGTGAGTAGATTAAATTAACTTCATGTTATTACCGCCGAACTCTCCTATATGTTCATTCCTTTTCTTTAATGAAGAGCTAAGTGATTTATTCTCTAAGATATACATTTTAAAACGGATTTAGAAAAAGCAGTTCAAGTCGAATGTTTGTTTAGTTCGTATAACATCAATGCGCATAATGGATCCATTACATTTAATGATCACTTTGAAATATAAAAAGAAGCAGGATGCAACTAATATCTATGTTCTTTAAATATACCTAACATCTAAAGATTAACTTTGATAACTCTATATGAACCAGATAAACATAGTCCTACGGTTTCGAAAACAAGTTCAAAACTTTGACAGAATTTGGTACCGATCACTTGATTTAAATCTGGTTCACTTTCCGAAACTGACCTCTTCTAATATAAAATATACACATAACCCAAACGCAGGAATTGTATCACATTATATAGAAATATTTTACCTTCAAGGTTAAAGGACTCTTTCAAATCTAAATGGAAAAACACCATTTTGTATTCATTCAATTGTTCCATGTTACACATCAAATGAAAGAGTTGGTAAGAGTTTGTGCCCTAATTGTGTTTCAGTCGTAAAAAACATGTTTTAAAATTAAAAAATCATTACTGATATCCTTTGGTTAATATATTCTACAATTATACAAAACACTGGATCTTACTTTGATGTTATATTATTTTTAAAACATTGAATTCTTTATATTTTAAAGAGAGACATATTTAAAAAATCAGCTGAGGTCCTTGACTATTCATTAGTTATTGTCATAATTGTCCATTAAGTGCAGTCACAGCGCCGAAAAAGTTATATTTTTAGAAGTTTGTTAAAAATAGTGATGGATATAAAACACTTTTTCTCTATATAAAATCATACACATGAAACATATAATATAAACATGTTCAAGAATAAAAAATAATCTGATGAACGTTACGCTATTGATAGACATTTAAAAGAATTAAAACACCCTTCAAACTCTCTGTTTATGCAGTTGGTCACCCACCAATTAGACCGGCCACGCCCATTGTTTCCGAACTTCACTGAAAGCGGTGAACTGAGCTATGTACAGGAAGTTGGGCTACTATGTTATTGATGTTATATTATTGATTTTAAGTCTCAACTGCTAAAGTAAGTGAAGATAAGTATATTTATTGGATTTTTTGGTATTTATAATCTATTGCATTGACAACTGCCCCTCAACATAACGTTAAAGGATGGATGAAATGACATATGGTCCAAATCGGATTCATTAAAATGGGATGTCAATTTGACCATTGCTCGATTTTAAATTTCTGAAATCGGTCCATAAATTACTTATATACGGCTTTTTAAAAAAACGCCTGATTTAGCCCCGGCGACCAGAATGAAAGTCTGCGGGGTGTGACCCGTGAAGGGATGACTTCTGTGACGTATGTGGAGGAATTTGATTTTCAGCGATAGTCACAATTCAACGTAATTTCGCAACATTTTGATTGTTAATTTCACAAAGATACCTTCAATAAACCAACTTAAATTTCCCATATATCGAATGTTTAGATATCCAACTAGGTAATTCCGCAGCTGACAATTACACAATTATAACATAAACATGTCTTTTTGGCGATGTAATACACCTCATAAATTCATTTAGCGGCAGTGATAATTATCATTAATTAATTAACGAGACACCGGCGGAGAAGCTATCTAGCCGCCCCGCCTATCGCTTATCACAGTCACGCCTCAGTGAGCATTTTCAAAAGGATTCGCCGAACAAATTGCGATAGTGTTAAAATGGGTGAATTAAAATCGTCTTAATTATCAATTTCAAGTGTTTATTGTCTCGATTTTATGCTCAATTGATTCCGATATACAATATACGTAGAGGTAATCATCTGTCATTCTTGAGAAAAATGCATTTCATCTATCCTTTAAGGGTTTTATTTGAATAATATTTTAAGGAAAGACGTCAGTTTGTGAGGTGAACACGCCACGTAATTGGCATCGTTGAAGTGTGCAATTGCTTTTTATATTTTAGATCCATATCACATCTACTTAAATCAAGAGAAGATACATGTTTCAAGAATTGAGTGATTCTATTTCAGCATCCACATGAGTTTACTGTCATGGAATGATGACAAATTGCCAACATTAAACTAACCGCTGACCGCTTCGACGTTTCCTTCACTTGAACTTCATTGAAGGACCCTGTGTTGAAATGATTATTGTTACTATGCTAACAGAGAACCGTAATCCAACCATTCAAATTACGGTGTGCCGTTATGTTTGTAAATAGTATACCATATGTAATTTATACCTACTTTATAACCATACATATTCACTTATCCACATAACCCACAATTAGTTTCATATAAATCGAGGCTAATGAAATATTTGTATTTAACTTAAAAGCCTATATTTGTCATTTAATTCCAATGATCAACTGCTACTAATGTCAATTGATGACCATATGCCTCACAATGACTGTGTGTTAATATATACACCTTACCTTGACCTCTGATTATCGATCGTGTGAAACTGATCTTGTGAAACTGACCACAAACCATGTAATATGTGTTTCATGCTTCGCTTCCTAGGAATGGTACGCCATAAATGACAAACCACACTGTTCCATTGGGAGCATATAACATGTCATATGGATTTATGGATGATCAACTTCTTTTTTTAACAATAGCGACGTTTCGGTATAGATCCTTATTCTTGTCAGGCATGTGGGTTGATCATCCATAAGTCCCTTGTCTTCTACTTCTGTTCCTTTATGAAATACATATAACAGTATAGTATATACCATATAGTATATAATAATAGTATATTTATAATGCGCACATATCCATGCACAATGCATGCTCAAAGCGCTACACAATTATTACCACGAAGAATCATAGTTTCGGTATAGGTCCATCCATTCCCATGTCCAGGTACCAATTTGTACAGCTGGGTGAACTTAGTGCAATGAGTATGAAGTGACTTGCCCAAGGACACAACACAGTATAAGACCCAGGTCACAAATGTTGTCTTCACCGGGATTCGAACCCGGGCCGTTGAGAGACAGACATGCTAACCACTACACCACTGTGCTCCACATATAGTCTTGTGAATGTTTTCTGATAAAGAAACATTGTTCACTTTATCATCAACACTTCCATATTTTCTTTTCACTCCCATATTTATCATTGGTTTCAATAAGGCATATCATTTCACTTGTGTCCTTTATTTTCCATTGAGTTGACATGAGTATCAGAAAATCATTCATAGAACATTTATTTTGAGAAACGTAACCAATGACAGATGGATATGGCCACAGGATGGCAAAAAAGTACAATTTTAGATAATTGTTTTATAAAATGTGCATTTATAAACATAAATCACAAACTTTCAGAAGGAATGTTGAGTATACTTGATGACATTTTGGTACATTACTGACTATTATGTTTCAAAGAGAAAATGGGTTTATGTCCTTTTGTTGCATTTTTATGCCAATCACGTTGAAAAGTTGTTATATAATGCTTACATTTATACACATATCATACTACATTTGTCGAGACTGGGTTATTTAATCCCTCACATAAATACATTCTTCTAATTATTACGAACATCGATTTTCATATATTTCAAATTACATTGAAGAAAAAAATCAATTGAGTTACCTATGTTGTATTTGACAACTTTTACTCTTAATTCAAGTTAAAAAGTTTGATATTGAAAGAGCAACATGAGATGCTGTATGAATCAAAACTCCAGTTTGGTGCTCCAAAACATCTAGTGTCTTTTAAAACGATCTTCTCTTTATATGACTTGTAGGAATATTAGTTACGTAGGAATATCCTTTTTGTTATATGAAACACGTACAATGTATAAAGTTATAATTTTGATGAACAACCCAAATGCACCGAACTTAATAAGCCCATTATCTGAAATCCATTCAGACGTACACTGATAGAGATCAATTGTTCAGGGACGCCTCATCCATTCCTAGTCAAAGTGACCAGACAGACATTCCAATATTAAATGATTTATCACCTTTCAGAAACAAGATATGTTCAACACTCTCTGTCATGCATCATTGTTTGTGTCGATGTTGTCATCATTTATAAACTCTCGGGGATAAATGGGCTGTTTTATTACAATACTAAGAATAAGAACCATAGTGCATTTCCTAATCGTAAATTATTTTTTTTATAATTTTTTATTTTTTATTTTTTTATTTTTGGAACTCCATACATGGCAAACTAATTACAGGAAACAGTTCAGTTAAACATGGATGTATAAATCGGTCTTGATGATGTACACAGGTATGCTTTGTAATAGTAATCGTAAATTAGGCCAAAGAACGCAATATACAATTTCTGTGAATGATGGGACAACATTTTGGTGTTTATAATATAAATGAAATCATTTTGAATTTGAAATCTTGAGTTTTAACTCAAATCATTTGTAAATATATTTTAGGTTGAATGAATCTTTTCAATACATCTTTATACAAAAAATAATAAAAGATAATAGATCTGCAACAAATCGTATAAAATAGTTTGTGATATATAGTTCGACTCATAAAGAAGTTAATGTTTGAAAACAAGCTTCATTTAATGTATACTACTGCTTGAATTTACCAATGTTTAATATTTGTGGTGCACAATACATTCATGCGAGTTTGAGCTATAGACATAATTTACTGCCAAACATGAGCCTGGACATGGTTGAGGTATTAGTTATTAGACATTGTGGCATTGCCATGAATAAGTTCATTTAGAGCAAATTGTCAACGTTGTCCAACTGATTAACTCATTTTTCATTTAGACTTACTAAACACTTTGCAAGAGCACATTTTCAATCGAAAACACCATTTATGTAAACAACAGTAAGAAACAGTATTGAAATACATAATTCTTTTCGAATGCCATCCAAGAGTAATAGTTAATATAGTTTTTTAACTGAACACCAATCATGCGTATTCCTGGTAAACCATGTGCCAACGTTGAAAATGTTAAACATTATATCTTCCAGGTCAATGTCCAAATCACACCAATAAAAAATGCTACAAAATATTATATTCAATGTGATTTGTATTTTTACTAGATGCATTGATTTGTAGATGAAGGTCTTTAACATCTATAATAGACTTTAGATCAATATTAGGACGTTTAATTTTAATTCTTTGAACATGATTCTCATTTTTTCCCAATAAACGATTTTTATTATTGTGATGATGAGGATGCGACCTCATTTGAAGTTATAAAGTCAGTCTTTGGAGAAAGAGTTCCGTAAATAAAGAAGTTGTAAAACGAGAGAAAGAAGTCTAGCTTATCTAGTTAGGCTACTGCTTCTTGTTTGTTAACATTATTTATATTTGAGAATAGGGCATCAATTATCTAATAATTGCAGCTAATGTAACTCATAACATATAGAGTTTGAAGGCTTTCGGCTTAACCTGTTAGGAACCATTTGTTAGTCCCTGGTGTAAACTTGAATCTGAAATCATGAGTCAATAATCACGAGTAAACGTGCTTCCATCAGACAATATTACCCCCGAGAAAAAGGTACAACTCATAATGCATATGTCTATATTTGATTTATTCTGTAGATAAACATGGTCACTCCATCTCTGTTAAGGGGTTCAGGAGATTGATGTGGCGAATGTCAGTAGCGATCACAATATCACACGTTAACGTAGGAAAGTTTGTGGATTTGTAGCCAGACATCAGTTAATGATGTAAACCTTATACAACTTACAATAACAGTCATGTTTATTTAGAAAATTGGTTAGAAAATTTAAACTTCCTTCTCAATTTTTTGTTTTACAGTTTCTTTTCTTGATCTTAATTAACAGTATGACACTGTCGAACATCGTTCACTTATGTTACTGATAACATTCCAGCTTTTACAGTCAGTGTACAGTCACATTTCTTTCTAAAATATTTGTTGACGCTTTTCACGCTCATTTGCAAACGTAAATAACAACGATGATGACTATACACATTTTAAATTAATGTATAGAAATGTTGAATACAGACAACATATCAAAACCAAATTCGGACAGGATACATGTCAAACAGCATGCCAGTTTGTACAAGTCACAATCCCTTATGTTTACAAGGAAACACATGATGACTTGAATGTGGTAAACTGATGATATCCCGAAAGTCACTTGTCTGTAGTTTTGGGGAATACATGACAAAGTTCTGTCAAGGATCACAATGAACAGTCTTATTAGTTTGATGTTGAAATAAGCCCTAATTATCAGGTTTCCTTCTTTCAAATTGATGGACTATTCAGTCCCTCGTGGTGATAGACAAAGTGAACTCAATACTCAGATGAAAGCACCCGTTGCATGTTTAAGAATGGTTTGCAACACCTTGTGAACGGATATTACATGTTGAATACAACAAATGTTCAGGGGGGTCATTACTCATCAATGGAACTATGGACGATTTTCAAGACACAAGTGAAACAATCCTTTTTATGGTTCATCTTGTGAAGAATGTTCTTCTTTGTTTTACTTTGGAACATTTCAACTAACAGTCTGTGGCTTCCTAATGAGTAAATGACTTATGTTTAGTATAAAAACATTGGTTAATTTGTAGATGTAAAGAGTGGTAGGGTGAACAATGAACTATCACGAACGTCTTTGGAGTATATGTAAAACTCAGTATAGATAAACAAAATAATCTTACCATTAAGAATCATACTATAACATCAGTTTGGTTAAAAAGACAATGACATGGTAATTACTAAAATGGTCACAAGCATATAATCATAACATATATGAATTACTAAAAGTATGGATACGAATTTTTATTTGGTTAAAATCGTTACTGTTTAATGTGCTGATGTTGTTTGAATACAAAGCCATCACAATCTTTAACTCGTTTGATTAACATTGATCCTGATTCTACCAAACCAGTGTATCAAATTCCAGTGTATCATTATCTACACTTTTGCCAAGTCACATCGGTGAACAATTGAAAGTGACATATAAGTCAAAGGTATTATGCTGGCAGCATTGTACCCGTCAGTTGAAGGTGAAATTGAGATATAACAAGTGTGCGTTGTTGCCATTAATCAGTAGATTACGTTTGATGATTGGAATTGGATGATCATGAAATAATTATTGAATGTAAAAATTATGATGATGGGCTGTATACGTAGATGCACATGAAAACATCACAGAGTCAGTTCATTATCAATATGGTATTATGATAGACATGTAGTAACTGACAATGATAAAAACAATTTACATGAACTGAAAATTCATATTCCACGTGATGAAGAAGTACACAAATACACCGAAACATTTTCTTTGTCTTCACAATAAAGAAAGAAAGTAAAAAGACATGTATGTTCATTCCTTGCTTTACATTTTCAAACTAATAGATATCATTGAATCTCACATACACGTTTGCTTCTAAAAGAAGAAAAACATCGTCTTACGTTGCATTAAAATATTAATGAACTAAATTATTGGCACAATCAAGTCTTTTTCAGCCAAGAGACCGACAATAGAAGCAGTAGATTCAAATGAATATAAGGCATAAACTCCTTTTCGCAAGGAAAGTCGTCTTCTATTCCATAATCCTTCTATTCAAATCATGTTACCTATCAATATTCTGCCATCTTCCTTTCTTCCTAACGCAGCAGCCCCGATCTTAATTGAAATAAGATTTTGCCAAATATATATGTTACATTCTTATATCGTGGGGCACAGTACACCTGCTAACATGCTGTCAAACCCATCGCTGTTACGATAATGTTATATTCAGTATCCCCTGGTAGATGTAAACTAGATTTGTAAATTTGAATTGTATATCTTATTTAAAGTTCAAGTTTGAAGTAAAGCAGAAATATCCAAATTGATTTTAAATATTGTGATGAAAACAAAACTGCATTTAAAAATACTTCACTTATAATTTCATAAAATGAAAATGCCAAATTAATAAGATAGGCTTTTAGTAATTAAAGCCTCGAAGTTGAACTGATAATCTTCTCGCTCTTAATATAGCACAACCTTAACTTGAACTCTTGTTATTGATTAACTGCTAAGGACAATGGTCTTTTGAAACTGACCACAACCCGTGTAATGTTTCCTGCCTTGCTCCCCAGATATTATTTTCCTTTAATGACATACCACACTGCGTCATGCATGTAAGTATTGGAAAAGTCATAAGCTGTTTCCTTTGATCTTTTCTGTATAATAAAGACACTTTTTCATATTATAAAAGTACATTGACGTAAATGTTGATGATTCCTTCATTCAACATTCCTTAATAGGTTTCTTAATAAACTACACATTGTTATATCTATCTTTATGTATCCTATTCTAACTTATACAAATGCTAGAGATTTCAATAACTTACGTTCATGAGATCGCATAAACACTTTTGCAGGAAATCATGAAACATTCTGTGAACATTTATTTCGAGAAAGCTAACAAATTCCTGCATGGCTATTGTTATAGCAAATAAAAGCAATATTGTTTTAAATCTGTAAATTTGCAATATTGTTTTACTTCAAGGGATAATGGAGCAATTAGTAACTGGTAGTCGTCACACATAAAGAAAGTCCAATACAGTCATGACATACTCGTTGCAAGTCAATGGTCAACATCAAAATTCCGTACACAATTCTGATATTACTAAAGATCAGGAAGATAACATATTCACTGGAAAGGTCTTTGGTAACTATGTATGTGTCAAGGCTAAGTTAGACAAAGAAGATTTAACACTATTTACTCATCGATATTAACTTGCTTAGACTTGGACGACGGATTAAAACTGTAAAATACACGCCATATTTATTCTTGAATGTGAACTAAGTGTGTACCGGTTGAAATAAACTCTAATGGATTCTCAATAAGATAAGATAAGTAACTATCTTCAATCTCTGTGTACTTTATGTGAAAAGAATGTTGACATTTTGACAACTTGTGTAAGCGGAATTAACTTTGAATTGTTGACATATTCAATGTCTCAAAAACATCAATCTAAACGCCCCCATAGTTCATCTGATTCTAAAGTTTTTGACTGCCCCATTTCACTCTTCAAACGAACGAGATCAGAAGACAGCTCAGTCTTCCTTTCAAGTGACGACTCTAACATGGCATTTTCTTAATAATATTCAGAGACCGTTGTCGATCAAATCATTGAAGTGTTTAAATCACCCCAGATTATGGACACTGTTGGTCAATCGCTATCAAGCAATATACTTCTTCAAATCGATGCCATGATCAATGACTAACTCAGTCCTTTGATTAAAGCTACAGGGGAATATCAGGCTAAAGTGAAAAACCTGGAAAATAAAGTTGACAATCTTGATGACAAGCTCCGTCAAAAGGACACGCAACGTACGTATATTTGGGTTTGAAGAGAAGAAGGGTGAAGACACTGATGATATCGTATGTAAGCTGGCTCATGACATCGGAGTGAAGATAAGTGTTGGTGATCTGGAGAGGAGCCACCGGACCGGGGACCCGCATACATTCACAGGGAACAGAAGTCGCCCTATTATAGTGAAATTCCTGAGCAATAGGAGAAACCGTGAACTGATGAAGAGCATCTCCAAACTGAAAGACAGGAAACCTAGGATTTTCATCAACGATGACCTTACTAAAAAACGATCGTGCCTCGCTTCTGAAGCGCGTTCACTGGTGTCGAAGAAGCGACTAGCTGGAACCTGGGGTAGAGATGGCGTAATATTTGCCAAAAATGTCGACGACAGTGTTGTGTTAATCACAAATCGGTCGCAGTTTGACCAACTGATTGAGTCGTTGCGACTTTGAGTGAAGATTCAGTTGCCTTATGATTCACGGCAACTGCATGAATACGTTGATAAGGAGAATGACTACGACGATGATACAATGCCGATGCATGTGTAAAGAGTGTTTACTACGACCACGTGCTTTATTATGTAAACATTCCTTCTTGTAAACATCGTGCTCATCAACCATTGGTTGATATGACCCATGAACAGTCCTATGCAATGAAAACAAACTGTTTGTACATAATTTTCTATATATTTGAGCAAGTTATACCTTTGTCCTGTTGCAAATACTGCGTGACTTATAACATACATTAAAATTGAGCGATAAAAGGCACAGAAGAGCGTTTTCGTTGATGAGTTACAGCCATTGTTACAACGTCTTTTAACCTTTAGCCTGCTGGATTGTTTTCAGGTTTTTGCAGAGAGTGTCAGATTTGTAAATTTGAAACGATTACGTCACATGGGTATCCTTCATTTAAAGTTTTTCTCGCCTTAGTAATTAACATAATTTTAAAATAATTAAAATAAATATCTGAGTCACATTTTTTTCTAACTTATTATTGTCATGAAAAATTATTAATTAATGTAATATTTTTAAAATATCAATTATTTTTACACTTGTATATGGAAAAAATGAAATAATACAGTAGTTCTAAAATTGTACTACATTTTCAAACTCGAATTATTTTGTCAATAATTATTTATGCAGCCCAATTTTTACACCATTTTGTTCAGAATTAAATTTTATACCAGAAAAAAATTATATTGATGATATGTGTTTTCCTTTCAGAAAACAAGAGCCCGTCATAAACGATCTCCGTTGTATTTATAAAATTACGACGTAATTTGTAACAATGGATATTCCTCAATGAACAATGCATTTACTTCCGTGAGAAATATTTGTAAAATAATGCATCCATCGTAATCAAATTTACACAAAAAGTTAACACATCTATTCACTTTTCTGTGTTCCAAATATAAGCATATGACATTCCAGTTTTTATATTTTCCAACGTCAATCCGTAATCGATATCTCGAAACATGACAGTCAACAAACACTCGCCGCTCGCCATTGTTATGCATTTCCTTCGCCGATTACAGATTTGTTCAAATCAAAAAATCTAATGATCTAAATCATTTTGAAAATATTCCGTTTAAAACCAAAGTTAGAACACATTTTTCCAAATGTCTGTTGACTATTTAATGTAAACATGGTCTTGAAAAGTTTAAAAATACAATCAAAATTTCGTTCGGGTAGCGTTGTCGTATTGTAAACAATGTCACGTGATTAGCTTGGTTGTACAAAATTGATCATGTGACCATCAATGTTTCGTTTGTTATTTCACTGTAAATTCGCCGATTCAAACACTAGTTATTCACATTTATTCTTTGAAATGTAATTGTTTGTCATTCTTGTTAATTTCATGGATGTTATAACATGTGCATTCATTTAATTCGTATCAGAACAAAATATTGTGTGAAAAAGCCGAGACAACACAATGGCCTCCATTTGCAATGAATTCGAACTGACAGGTCTATCTATGATTTCGTTTGAAAACGGGTATAATTTCTATCAAATTCCAAATGAAAACTTTAAAATAATCAACATGAATCATTTAGAAATTGTATTCATACAATTATTTCACATAGACGAGACTTGTTAATTCGTAATTTACTTTTTAGCGAGATAGGGTTACTGCTACTGTTTCACGGCTCCATTTCAACTTGTGAAATCGCAGATCGGAAAGACGGTCCATGTCATGTCAAACACATTTCGTAGTTCGAATGTAAACTCAAACATGATAATATTTTGTGATAATGGTAGGATATGACACTTATTTTTCATATATGTATAAATTATAATCAAAATGCAAATTTTCTCACAGTGATTTTAATCGTAAAAACATCGTAACATCCGGGGACTTGGTGAACTTATGCAAATTTATCGGGTCATCAACAGAGACTCTACGAACTAGTGAAATAATTATTAAAACCACATTATTTAATTTTTGATCGATTTTTATAAAACTACATCGTTTTTAGTGTCAATTTGATTAATTTTAACAATTAATAACACTCTATGGTTAGATCGACGACCATTTCTAAAAATAGATACAGCTTCCGCTAGCTTGACGTTCACTTTGAGTCGCGTAACATGGGAAAATAGCGGGAACATGTCATGGGGTGAATTGAAGAAATGGCCGATTTGGCACTGCTATTGATGACACGTTGGATATGTTACTATATTTAGAAACAAGAATTGACAAACAATGCACTGATACATTTTTATTCATTTGTGGAAGATTTTGAGATTCTAAAATATGTAAGTGAAATGCTTTGTTTATTTTCACGTTTTTTTCAAAAAGTAATCGGTTGATCTTTTCATTTGCCGACATTTTCGCAGATCTCCGATTGTTTTCTAACAGAAATAAATTCAATGTCCAAATTTGTAAATCAGCTAGATTAGGATATTCTGAACATAGTGATGTGAAAGTTATGCATTTTGCATGCACTTACTATAGAATTTCAACCAATTGAATCGAGTAGGTAACATTTTTATTATGACGTCAAACACGCACCTGCAGGCAGTTTTGTGATTGAAAATACGTTCAATATTTTTAATTCATCATTTCTCAATAAAATAAAATTGTATATGGATACTAATTACATCACGTGAAAGCCCATTGATTTCTCATTCGGAAAATGTTAACTTTTTCATAAATCAGGGAACTTTGTCACAGACTTTTGTCGTATGCATGTCAAGGGGTCAAACGTCATTGACGTATCAATACGTCAAGACCCCTTGGGCTTGATATGCAGCCTGCAGCAGCGAGCATCTTAAGGAACAATAATTCACACTTGTCAATATAACCGACCATTGTCCAGAGACCTAGGTTAGCACAAACAGAATATATTGACATGCGTCTGTTGAATCCTTTGATAAGATATGCAAAATATCTTTAGGTATGTTCCACTAGATAGATATCTTTACCATACAATGTTGGCAAAATTTCACAACCAGAGAAACTTGTAGGTAAAATCATTCTTTTCCATATATTATAGGTAGCTGGACGTAAATCAGTTTGGTTAAATCCAAGTGAGCGGAGGGAGTTTATAGTTTGTCTTGCCTTTTTACAGTTAGTCATATGAAAGTAGAATACCACCATATCTTACTGATGGACTTAAAGTTATAAAGGTGTTACAAAAGGAGAATGAAATATCAGGGCATAGTTGTTTTCCTTTCCGAAAAACTAACAATGTGCTTTTAGATGCATTGTATGTTAAGCGCCATCGAGAAGCATATTCAGAAACAGTATGTAGTGAACTTTGGAGTCCAGATGGGGTGGTACTTAAAAGTGTGGCATTCATTCATTCATATTATTTTGTATTGGAGAAGTATTTACATAGGCGTTATATGCCTGTTTATCAATCCATTCATTTTTCATGAATGCATTTTGTTTAAATCATGTGAAAGATAAAAACTATTTAAACTTTTCTTTTCTTTATTGAACAATGACAATATATGATATACGATTAGTAGTAAATTTCATGTCGACAGTCGAAGGGTGAATAGTTAATAAAAGTATAAAATATATGTTATATGTTTTGGTAATTAAAATATTAATTATACTATGCAAGCAACCGATGAAATTCGTACCGGTTTATGTAAGAAAACCAGACTTTGGCTTAAAGTGATGACAATAAACCCCGGCAATTCGTTGGAGTGTTAAACATGTGTACGTGAAGTTTCATAGACAACCTAGTTGTACCAAATGTGATCCCTGAATAACGGATCTAGTAACTGAAGTCTATTCAGACATATGCCGTGTGGATCAATTGTTCAGTGACAGGTCATCCATCTTAAATCTAGCAACCAGACAGGCACACATAGTGAGTGATTTACGACCTCTCAGATAAGTACATCCATCCCTTACATGTATACACAGTATATTTTGTGTATCACATTTGTGAATTTGCTGAAAACTGGATAGAGTGGTTATGATCCTTTGTCTCCACTTCTGTCATTTGATGATGCAGTTTCCCACATTTCAAGGTTGAACAAATTTTGTACTGTAATTTACAGACCTGATAACTGTTAAATTATTTTAACAATCATATCATCAAAACATATGTCGTAGCAGAAGAACATAAGTGCTTTATCAAACCATTTGTAAAGCTCACCTGTAAACAGTTGCTTAATTCTGCAAAAAGTTCAGCGAGTACAAAACACGGCAGCCCGGATAGACACCAGGACATCCAAATTTGCTCACATCACTCCCACCCTAAAAGCTCTCCACGGGCTCCCTGTAGAGGCACGCACGCATCAAGTTCAAGATCATGTGTATCGTGTTCCAGTGTGTCAGTGGTGACGCTCCGTCCTACCTGTCGGAGCTTATCTCGGTGTATGTGCCATTCCGACAGTTGCGCGCATCTGGCCAAAACATGCTAACTGTTCCCCGCTCAAACCTAAAAAACTTGTTCGTTCAGCTCAGCAGCCCCTCATCTCTGGAATAACCTGCCACTTCATATCAAGTCATCTGCATCACTGAACTCCTTCAAAACACAGCTCAAAACTCATCTTTTCCATCAGTATTATATATGACTCTTCTGACACTACAGAGCGCTTAGAGCATGCTTAAATGGATGGACTTATGCGCTATATAAATATACATATTATTGTTATTATTATTATTAATTGTAAAATGATAAACGTACGATATGGACATCAAATACAAGCAAAGACAGTTTTGTAATTATATTTAATTATTTATTTGTGCAAATCATTGATGACTGAAGCTCACTGCTTGTGAGTCTCATGTTCATTTAACAAAACCATTTCATCTATCATGTCATTTAGTCAGAAATACAAGTTGATTTAAAACTTTTTACATTGATTCAACTTATGCTACTGGAGTTATTTCTGTTTCCTTTCATCAATTGTAAACAATGCTGATTATGACCATCTTGTTCACAAAAACTTATACATAAAAATTATCAAGCTTGTTATTTTCAAAGGAGTTCTAGAGGAAAGTTATCTGTATTTTCCCCGAAGAATTCCAACATTAAACGACGAAGAAAGTTGCGTCCATGCGGATTCAAGGGAAGTCGTGCTGTGAGTAATGATGCACATTTAGATATATTTATCAATCTGCATCGTTTCAAGTCAAGGGTTCACTATTCATCCTGGTTAAACATTGAAGTAAATTAATCTTTTCTTAAAAAACTGATGATAGTTGACATATAGATTGTTCATATTATCCGTCATTATAATGAAGGTGATTTCATTGTAAACGATGAGGTGTATATGTATGTACATGAATATATGTTACAGTAAGACTGTAAAATCAGTAAAACGTGTATTTGCTGAAACGTTGTGTAAATACTTGTGATAAGTTTTTCACTCAGTCTATGAGAAAACATATCTTTACAAAATATTGTTGATAATTCTTTCAAACATTTACATGTACTGATGATGTTTAGTATGTATGTGTAACAAAGAATGTATGCAAACTTGTACTTGTACTCGTATCTTGCTTTGTGATCTACGATGCTTAGATACCCTAAGCAACTTTAAAATTCACTGTTTATAAGCTGATGAATCTCAAACTTTAGCCAGAAAACAACCATGAACTCCGATTTTGGGAGATTTATTTTGGAAGGAATTTAAAAAAGATATGAAAAGAACTGTCGCTTGATTTCCAAGGATTAACATTACCAGATGTTGAAAAGTATACATTACAGCTGTGGAACGTGACATCGTGTCTTAGTACCACAGCAATAAATTCAACCGAGCTAAGCAGAATTTAATTGCATTCTTAAATCATATTATACAAAACGTCTGTGAGTTGATTAAATAATGTCGGCAATAGTCATTTGTCAAGTAAGGACCAATCCCTCCAGTTACTGTTCTGGTTAACAATACCATAATAGTCAACTACTCCAGGCGTGCCAGGCATGGCAGTTAGACATTACTCTGCAGGGACATTGGAAGAGTCTCATATTTCTCCAATTGCTCATTGAAAATGTTTCATTTAGAGAATATTGATGGTTTAAGAGTTACAATTGATGAAAATAATGTTCACTTTATTGCTATTATCAGAATATCCCAAACATCACCAATTGTTTTAATATAAACACCTAATTTAAAATACTTATAATGATTGTATTCGTGATTGAATTCGTGATTGAATTAAATTGTGACATTTGTGCTTCATTTCCAGACCAAGCATCATATTGTTATTATCAAATACATCTTGATGTTGACTTTAGTGCGATGTACTAACCTTAGTGAAAGATAGCAATAAGTGTAATGTTAAATATTGAAGTTTTAGTGAAAATTAGTCAAACAAGTGTTTAAGAGCTATTTGATGAGCGATGGATTTCTAAATAAAAAATGAATATTATACAATATTCACTGAACCCGATTTTTTAAATAAATATTGTTGCACTTTACTAAGAAAGGTACAAGAGAAGAAATGATGTTTATAAAGATAAAAATCGTTCATCTCAACCTTTTTAGGTAAGGTACGGAAGCGTATTAGTGTCATGGTGAAAAAAAATCTGTCAAACTATCTCCTACGTAGGACTTAGTATCTCCTACGTAGGACTTAGTATCTCCTACGTAGGACATAGTATCTCCTACGTAGGACATAGTATCTCCTACGTAGGAGTTAGTATCTCCTACGTTGGACATAGTAGGGTTATCTCCTACGTAGGACTTAGTATCTCCTACGTAGGAGATAGCATGATAAAGCACTAATCACTTCGTTTCATACTTATCCACGAGTTGTGGAGACACCTAAGCATCTTACGTTTGTCTTTTTCATAATACACATGTATGTTAGTTTGATTAAATAATGTAATTTCGAAGTTCCGTCTAGATTTTCAAAATAAAGTATTGTTCACTTGAAATGTTATGGAGGGAATATTGTCTTTCGATTACTGCTCCCTAAGTGTCCATTTCGTTAGTGATAGTTAGTTTCAAATAATTATAATTATGTGCACATTATTTTTTTCTCACTGCCGAAGCGGCGTTAAACAATAACTCACTCACTTTTTTCCTCAGATTTGTCATTTATTATTAAAGATTATACAATATTGTGTTACGTTAGAGGGTAAAACATCCTATTACACGACCCGACAGGCCGCATGTATAGAAAACGGTTTTCCGTATTGGTAGAAAATGGGGCGACGTATACATGTAAAGGGAGCATTTTATGGAACTCTTCAGAGATAGATTTGTAGGTGCCATGCGATGTTGAGAGTTCAGACAGATTGTTGACCATTCCGTCATAGTGTTATATTAAAAACTATATTATTGGGTGATTAGTTCTCGCTTAGTCAGTCAGAACGCTTGTACCACATTCGAGCGGCCATTTTCATATGAACACTTTAAAATGGCCGCTCGAAGGGAAATGGACTCGAGTGGCTTAACCAAACCATTATTCGTTTTAGAACTCTTTTTATTGATTCAGGAGTGTTATTTAGCCATTGGTAACACTTATTAACCTTTTTGTGAGAACACTTTATTTCAATTTAATAGGAATAGCGTGCTCCAACGCCTTTAAAGGGTTAGAGTTTGGAGACAACTGACAACATAAAACTTTGTTAGGCATTGAAAGGGGTCCTGACATAGGATTGAACATATGACAAAAGTTATATTTTTTGCTTAAATGAAGCACATTCTTACCTATTTGATATGTTTATTTGTCTTGTGTACTTGGTCTCAGTTTGCTTTGAAATCGAATAAGCATATATTTCAGACCTGAAAAAGGAGTAAGCACATAAATTTACTACGAGTCGAGTCGCCATTCCTGTTCACATTTACGAAGGTCTTATTTAGAGGTCTTACTTCATTTCACTTCATTAAAAATTTGATTCGAATTATATGTAATTAAATGGAAGTCAAATAAGAACAACCTCATTTATTCAAAATTAATTGCCCTATTTCATTTCAAACCTACAAAATACCATTCAAATAAGTTATATGTAATTAGATGTATACACCTCATATCAGCAGTAGTTCTACTGTCGTTCTAATGACGACATGCTATAAATGACAATTAGAACACTTAACAACTGAGGTAGATTTTAAAATTCGTCACTTCAGATGGTTAATTTACCCATATGGTAAATATACTTGTCAAAATAGGTTAGATATATTGGAAGTTTATTATTGATATTTAATCAGTGTGTAAATGTGCAAATAAATCAACATAAAAAAATTCATAATTTACATTTATCGCTTACTATTCTTCTCCAGTACATTCATAACATTCAAGAGTACAGAAATTCATTACGGTAATTAATTTTGGAAGCTGAGATCCTTTATTGTTGAGTAATGTTTTGAGTGACGTCGTGTAACAAATGTCTAACACCAGGTTCAAAGTGTAATTAGGTCGCTAGTAATGACCGTGGATTTCCATTTCACGGAAATATTGACTGTACTTGAATTATTGAAGGAGTTTAAAACTGATATTCCAAAACATAAATAGGGAAACCGCACTCATATCGCAATCAATGTAGAGATCTACCGTGAACTTTTGAATTAATATCAGTTTATTAAATATAATCGTTCAATGCAAAACTATACTGGATTGCATAACACATGATGACTCAATCAACTCTACTTCTATAGATATACCAATATATAAAATACTTAGGCGCTCTAGCACGTTTTTCTTAATGAAAACATTGATCTCACGAAAAGGTAAATAAGTCTTACCAATTGCTAAATAATACTCCCGAATCAATAAAAAGAGTTCTACAACGAATGTACACTTTTCGGTTAAGCAATGCGAGTCCATTTCCCTTCGAGTGGCCATCGGCTGTAGAGATACCTAAACACTCAAAGTAGAGTTTTGAATATGGGACCATGATAGAATAGTCAATTGTCTTGTTGTCTGAACTCTCAAATGACCTACAAATCTACCCCTCACACTGAAGAGTTCCACACCACTGTCACTTTATACGTCGCACCATTTTATTTCAATAGGGATTACCTTTTTCTATGGATTCAGGCTTATCGGATCGTGTAACGCGATGTCTTACCCTCTAACATAACAATATATGTTTAAACTGTAAAGTATATGGCAAATTTGAGAAAACAAAATACAGCTACAGCGTCTTTAAAGCTTTTTAAGGGTCATATATACTATCATATACTTATACATCATATGATATACACAATATTGTTTATGGGCATTCTAGAAAATGGGGTGATGAAGAATGAAGAACGATTTGATGGATACACAACTTCTTTATTCTATGTCGAAACGTCGCCTACAAAGAATAAATAAGTTGGGTATCCATAACATTGTTCTTCATTCTTCATATACACGAGAGTTTACATACACTATAGGCGTATACATGTGTTTAATACAATTGTGAAAAACGCTAGATGTGATAAAGTGGTCCCGGCATTATAGAAGTTATCTCCTACGTAGGACTTAGTATCTCTCTATACTAAGTCCTACGTAGGAGATACTATCTCCTACGTAGGAGATAGTATCACAAAGTTTTTTTTCATCGTGACACTAATACGCTTCCGTAGTAAGGCCTTGAAACATTTTAAATATAAACTGAAAGTGTTATTTCCTCCAAAAAAATTCAGTACATTACTTTAACTTTAGTGTTTCCTGAACACTTATCCACATCTATTGCCTGTAGTTGATTGAAGGTGTCTGTATGGACACTTACTTATTACATGTCAGAACATATAAATAAATTTAAAAAAAAATAATATTGCAATAGATATACTACTATTCACGTTTATTCATATTAACATTTGTATGGCATTGGACATGTGTTAATTAATGATGTTTATGTTTGAAATTAACGACGTTAATATTATCTTTCTTTGAATAAATGTTTTTAACGACGGGAACAGTTTTCTTAGAAAACAAAACTGCCATCCCATGTTTTATCTTAAATGTTATACTAACATGGTCTTTGAAGTGCTAATCACTCAGACGTCAGACGTGTTTATTTTTCTCATCACTTGAGGTTTGGGAGGAGGTAATGTGAGTGAGGTTCTGATCAATCAGAGAAGCAGAAGAAGAACAGACGTGCAACGAATGAATGTTTGGATGTTAGATAACAAAACTGTATTGCTTGTTTTATGACATTTTTTAATATATAAAGTAATTATGCTTCCAGCAGTGTATGAGTGTTTGTGCCGCCGTGATATTAACTGCTCACCAGTATGTATATCTGATTGAGTAGAACTAATATTTCGCCATTACATTGTTAGTAAATGACCTCTTTAAAGTTTACAATACCAGGAATAAGCTGAAAAAGCATATGCGTCATAACATCACGACATAATACCATAAAACCTTATTGTAGCTTGGTGTTCACGGTTATTCACACAGGCTATATACCTGAAACTTATTTTGTTCGGTCTCTTTTAAAAAATGTATAGCCTTAAAACGGTGAAATGTTGTGTACAGATACCATGGCAAATGTGGTTTATAAGGTGTTAACTGGAAATCTAATGTAGGTTATAGGGTATAAAGTCTTATCATATACTAGATATCATTAAAAAAATTAATATCGTTGCATTTACAACATGTTACATTTTTATGTTACTGGTATGATGACATACATCAAATTATCTCTGTATGACAAATATGCCGGACAATGTAATATAGCTACCAATGTGTGCCATGAAGCAACAGATATCGTTATGTTGTTCAGGAAAAGCTACGTTGGTACTGTAGGATGTAGGCATAAGATATGTTGATTATTTTTTAAACCTGTAATTATTCGACATATTAGATGTTGTGCTTTTACAATCAACTACCACTTAACACTAACACTGACATTCATATATTCAAGGCTTTTAATATCACAATGGCCTTTACAGAAATCAAGTTTTTGTAGCTGACTCAATCCCTGATCTGTTTCTGCACACGAAGGACGCGTTTTTAATGGCATGTGATATACCTACACTGTATGAACTGAGAGGCATTCTAGAAGTTGTTGTAATAGAAAGACAAGGAATTTATGGATGTTCAACTTCTTTATTTCACAATGGCGACGTTTCGGTATAGACCCTTATACCGTCATCAAGCATATGGAAGAGATGGTGAAACAGAAGGTTATACATAAGGGAATACATGTTGGTATGATATAATTTATGTGTACGAAGAACTATAAGAGACGACTGCGAGCATCACCTATGTGATATGTGGTCATTGGCGAGGTCAAGTTAATCTGCTATTTGTTTAAATTTAAACAAGAAAATAAGTATGCACTACACATTTAGGTCATCTGAAAACTTTTTTTTTCATTTTCTGGGTTTCACTGTGTCTCGTGTGCTTAATACTCTCATTAAACATGTTGTTACTTATGTCTGATGTTATTTACATGGAGACATTTGTATGACTTTCAGACTAAATGTGTAATCTGTATTTCACCACATGGATAGGTCGTCAATCAACAGGAAGTTACTTATTACATGCCCGAATACTAAAGCTTTTCTTCAATGTTTTGATTAAACAGAATTCTATGTAATTGTTTCTTATAACAGATTCAATGTACCAATTTTTCATTTGGTTCTTTAAGACAAATCATGAATGCTTGTTAGCTTCCTTGCATATATCTGACTTGAACAAACTTAAGTTGTGAGTTAATATTTCTACCTCTTTACCCATGTCAAAGCCTTGACAAGAAGTAGCATGTTTCAATTAAAACATTAAAAGAACAGAAGATATAAAATCTTGCAAGCCGATAGATACTACAGCAGTGCTGATTTGTTCATATCAATGATGAATAACAGTGCCAGCGTCTGTCGTGTATTTGTGAGATGATTTAAATTCCATCCAGGATCAACAATTCTCAACGGTGGCCACATTTGTGCCAGATACTAGTGCCCAGTCAAGAGGGGTAAGGTTCATTCATGGTAAACAGGAAAAAGGTAAATTAGATTTTGTGAGGACCATGTAAACACGAATGTGATGTTTTGCGATTCAGAAAAAACATTCTGAGAGACATTGGTAATGATGGTGATATGAAAAACTGAGAGACAAGATGGTGAGATGAATGGTTTTGTAACTGCTTCATTGCACTGAGACCAACGCGCCAACGTGTAAGTATTAATATATTTAATAGATATTCCATGAAAACATACGTGAGAATTTGTTTCCGGACCAGAACTGAGACAAACAATAAGGGATAGCTCAATGAAATTTGGTATGTGGGCCAATCATCATGTATAGATGAGCTTATTGGTTTTTCAAAGTTCATGGAAAGGTGTCTGAATTTTCGCAAATGTGCCATTTTAGGATATAAATCTCCATAAACAATGTTCACACATGGCCGGGGATAAAGCCGACTCTGTCTGATTGTCAATCTAGCACTAGAGTTGATAAAAAAAAATTACCCATGAGACAATAAGCTGTCAAAATTCATTCATTGACCACATGCAAATAGCAGTCCGTCAAAACAGCTTTGATAAATTGTCCAAATGTTATGGTAAAAACATTAAAAATGCGAAAGTAATCGTTACCATGGTAAATCTATAATAATTTGGAGTAAATCTAATATACATAAGGAACTACCAGACGTTAAGTATTTCACTAATGGTATGAAGTATAACCAATCACACAGACAGAGGATAAGGAGTAATCACTGGATTTAAAGGCGATGTAGCACGTTTTCAGCATATTTTGTTTTTTTATATTTGCTATTTATACAACATATTTTTATGTTAGAGAGTAAAACATCTCATTTCACCGTATACAAAATAGAACGGTTATTCCTGTTGAAAGAAAATGGTGCGAGGTATAAAGTGACAGTGGTGTGAAACTGTTCAATGTGAGAGGTACATGTAAATTTGTAGGTCTCGTGCCAATTGGAGAGTTACGACAGCAAGATAATGTAAATTCTATCATATATGATATTACAAAATCTACTTTGAGTGTTGAGGTATCTCTACAGCAGTCAGATCACTTCACTACCTTCGAGCGGCCATTTGAACACATTAAACTGGCCGCTCGAAGGGAAATAGACTCGCATGGCTGAACCGAACAATGTACATTCGTTTTAAAACTCTTTTTTTTATTTAGTCAGCAGTTTTATATAGCCAATGGAAACACTTATTTTCGTGAGATCACTTTTTTTCAGTAGAAAAAAACGTGCAAGAGCGCCTTAAGGGTTCATAGTCACAAGGTGTGTGGATTGTAATTTACGGGAGAAGCCTAATAAAACTTCTTTTGACAAGAAAACTTAGAGTTTATAGAATCCTGCCCTTGACTTTTTATCATAATATAAAATCATGGTTTGTTTAAACATTTGTGCAATTTGATTGCTTAGAGGATTAATTTATTGTGTTACTGATTAATTTACTTAATTGGTAAAACAATAGAGCTCTGAATACCCATTATATCCAGAGTATCATTCATTTGAGAAAATTTCGTTACTTTCATATCTGTGATAATTTCAAAGTTTTATGTGATATTGAGTTTTCTTCTATTATGTCTAATCAGGATGTACTGTTTTTGGCGGCCAAAACCTGCAAGCTTTTATTGGAAAAACGGGGATCAATCTTCTTTAATACAATACGATGAGCTCATCTCGACCAGTATATCGGTCTTTTCAAGTATGGTTAACATTCGGAAGATTGCATATTTATGTATGAACAAAACAATAGCATGTTGTAATGTCAGTGTATTGACATCAAAATCAGTCATTGTCTTTCAATCATGTTCGTGAATTGCCTCGAGGTATATATATATTTGTTTTTTCCTTTATTTTCAAGGTTTTACTTGTGCACATTTACCTTTTAGATTTATAGTCTCTCATAACCCTTAATGGGTGGCTCGGATATTCCTTTTATTGTACTCTATATATGTATATGTACGTCTGTCTTCATAGCATATTGCATTTAGCAGATAAAATCAATTCGTTTAGGTGATAGTCAATATCAAATGTTACTAAGGTGAAGATTTCTGTTCAATAACAAAATGCTGTCACATTTGAAGTCCCTTTGAACAGGCTTAGATTTCCATTAGTAAAAACCTTAATAATTAGCTTTGTGTTACATTCTTCCGACAGATGTTACTCAACTCAGTGCGAGTCTGTCTAACACTAGCTAATTAGTTACTTACAGAGGACTACACACTGGTTCTGCTACACTACAATTTTGTCAATTCAGTCATTGTGTATGCGTTATTTGGGAGGAAGTGATTTCAATAACCTTTGTGGGCAGAGAATGACCTGTTGAAAGCATACTCATTGTAATCCATAGGTAACACCTTTGAGAGGCTTTTTAGAAGTTATAGAGATGAAGAAAAAGCCGGAGACCTCTTATATGGATTATCAATTCCATTCAGAAGACAATTACATAACATATTCAAGGTCAACCCCTAATATGTAAGCTAATATTTTTCGAGGGGGCGGAGCCCCCGAGTGAGTGATAGCAAGATGATATTTTGTATACACCACTTGTGTCATCATGTATCTGTTTTATCCAATTGGCAACGTTTTACTGAGCGGCATACTGCCCTTTCATGTCATCTGGCATGTGCCTGGTTTTGCAACAATGTTGTAATTACTCAGGGTCGTCAGCCAGGTGTCTGTAGCTCCGCCCTTGGACCACCCTGCTGCTTCACGGTCGTCCTATAAGAGGGTTTAAGATAACTGTAGCTGATAAATAAGTGACGTCAAGGTTACAACCACACTTTTCTTGATACCCGATATATCGTTATATCAAAGAGAATTTAGCCGCCCTTTGGATAAGGTCCTTATATTATTCTTATATTGCTAAACATCATACTTCCACATGTTTCAACTGTACAAACTAAGCATGTTATTACTGAATGTGTAAATGAATGTATTTCCATCAAAGTAAGATTTGGTCTTATTTATGAAAGTACCAGAATTAAAAAAAAACATTTATACATGTAAAATGTTCGCACATCATAAAGCGAAATAATGCAAAAACGTTTTAGTACTAATAGGATATGCCAATGATATGTAATCAAAATTTCCTGCACATGCTTATCATGTTTGGGGTTAAAGTGAAAACAAACTATTGAGTTCTCTCTTGCTCATAATGTCCTTTCTATTTGCTTAATCATCATCCTATTGCATGGACTAGCACAAACTACACACAGGTGTATCATGATTCAATTATATAACAGTCACTATTTCCCCATTACTTCGCCAAATTTATGAACAGCAGTGAATAGATGTTGATTTAATTGTTTTATAAATAAATCGGCAAAAACAAATCAAGGAATAATTCTCATTTATATTGTACAGTCATAGAAACAGTGACGTAGATACATTGGATCTAAAACGAGAGATATAGTTTAAGCGTGTCAACTACTTATCATTTCCCATTACGGATATTAGAGTAGGCCATGATACGATGTCAATAAAAGAAATTGATTTGTAAAAATTATTGTACAAATGAACTGACCACCTGATCTTTACATGAAAATTTTGTGTTTTACCTTTAGCACAACTGTATCGTCATATCGTGTACGAAAAAGCATACATTAGTGAAGAAAGGGTTCAACCGTATTATTTTCAAAGTTTTGCTTTAAGTTTAGATAAAGTTACTTCCCCAGAGAACGCTGCATCCCTTAAAAGACACACAATTCGCCGAAGCACTGTTAGTTTTGCCTGACATATTATAGTTCTGACATTTTCAACAACATACTACAATGGATAGGAGGATTTGAAGAATAATTTAATTAAGAATAACAACATGTCAAGACGACATGTCACATAATATATCCATTCTGTTGACCAATGTGCATTTCTTTTGTATGAATTCCCAAGGATAAACATACAATGTAAACCACAGTAAGAAGGATATTATATGAAACCAAATTAAAACAAACGTGTTAAAGAAAATTGACTTACTCAAATCTGATTTCACCTCAATAATGGAAAGATCACATATGCTAGCATATTACTTATGTGTGTGTTTCCGACATCCTTGATGGATTCTTTGAATTAACGTGATCTCGTTTTTGTGTCTATTGATGTTATCCAACGGTAATCATGTTGTAAGGAAATAGCACCAACAAACGATTCATATCTCGTTCAGTTCCACGTATGTCAAACATGGAGATATATATTTTATTTAACAGAAAGTCATTTGAATATAACTGCTCAGATTTGAAGTAACTTGTGTCTGACCTTTAAGCCAAACCTGTCAGTGATGAAACCACAGTTGCCACATCCATATTCTGAACTACTTTAAAATTGATTGTACATGTATGTCTCAGACACACATGTACATCGAATACACAGATGTACAATAACAAGAAACGAGAATATTGGATTCAGATAAATCTACGCCAGCAAACGATCGAGGGTGAATAGATTCGGTTTGATAACTTATGGTTTAGTCAAGTATTATATATTGATATCCATCTGTAATCTGAAACGGTCAGGACATATCGTGTCTATAAAACCACAATTATATGAATGTCATATACACTAAAGGTTTCACAACTGCACATAATAACATCTCGTGACATGGATATAATTTCAAGCAGTGATACAAAGTACCCCACTGACTGTGATAATTAATATCAGTATGCCTTTCACTAAGTTTTCGCAAACGATTACGCAAATACGTCTTTTAAAAAGAGGGTTAATTTCCCTTTTATATTTACGTCTTTGATATGTTTTTGCAACTTTCTCGATATTCTATGTCAAATGCTTAAGAGATAAAATCGAAAACTTCTTTCACATTTGCTGCACAATTAACACTAACACTCTCTTCTGTGAAACGAGCCCTCGAATATACTAATGTTGTAGTGTAACCGAGGAAAGTGCAGGTAAATCTGGTGCACTCAATTATTCACTTTTGGAGAGTATGTTGGCTCTACTCTGTACTGAGGGACAAGAACATAGGTCAACACATGAATAGATTACTTTGTTTTTGTCTCTCCATGTGGATACTAAAATCGTACTTTACACTAGAATGTACCGTATTTCCTCTAATACAACCCGGGCCTCTAATACAACCCGGGGGGTATGGGGTGCTGAGGTAAATAAAACCCGGGTCTCCAATAGAACCCGGGTCTCTATTACAACCCGGGTTTAACGTAACAATTGAATACTCCGTGTTGCAATATAAAATAGTTATGCACTCGTTTTGAGGGGAAATATTGGTGTGACCGTGTGAGATTCAGCATAACAGGTCAATGATAACAAATATCCGTCTTCAGTTATCTCCTTTTACAATGCAAATTGATAGAAACATTTCACAGCAACTGTATAATGTTAGGATTAATGTGGTAAATCCCCATAAACAATACGTTTCTTCAAATGAATTTCAGCAGAAATGCCACGAGATATGTAGTACTAGATCACTAATTTTACCTTTCCAATAAGTCACCCCAAGAAGATTTTACATGTCAATACATGTCTGAACAAATATAACCCGGCCTCCAATACAACCCGGGTCTCTAATAGAACCCGGGGGGTAAGGGGGTGTTGAATGAAATAGAACCCCGGGGTTGTATTAGAGGAAATACGGTAAATCTGTAGGCATGTCTTTATTGGGGTGTTTAAATTAAATGAGTTTATTACTTACACATATTATTCATTGATAATTGAAATTGGAGTCACAGCCAAATGTGTATTCATGTTGTACATTACAGTTATAGCATTATCTAAAGCTCATCTTACGTTGATTGATTGAAACGTACAGTGTTCACTCACATGAATAGATCATACTTGAGCAAATCATCCATCTACATGTCAAATGACTGGTCAGGGATAAAGATAAAATACAAATTAATCTTGGAAACAATTGTAAATAAATTATTGGACAAAAGAAAATACATACCTCAGTTGGTTTCAATTAATTCAATATTGTTTTAAAATAACAAGATGCATTTGATAATGGCATTATACAATTACACTTATCTTTACAAAAATCTTTAATCTTTAAAATACCTTTGATTAATGTACATGTAGACAGGAGTAGGGCATGTAATTAACACCAACATTACCCCTATCATGTTTAAAATGCTGTGTGCAGAATGAGGCACAGTGATTTTCACATTTAAAAAATGCCTTATATGTTAATTAACAGTTGTGTTTCATCCAAATTAATTTTGGAAGAATTTTCAAATTTTCATTTCATTTTTTATTTAAATAAAAAAAAAAAACAACTAATCGGGTCAATTAACAATTGAAACAGTTCTAAGTATTAATAAAGGTACAGCCGAAAGCAAATTACACTATTTAGTTAAACTTCAGGATCATTAATCACTTTCGGAGATGAAAAGCAAAGATATGTTTTAAAAAATAATTACACTAAAATTCAAACCAAGCACATGTTCTCGACAAAAAGACGTTAATTGTTATCATCCCGTTTTGCATTGTCAACAAGTGTGGCGGAAACATACATTTTAAATAGCTTAGTGGCAGCTTACTTCAAAGGCAGAGTGGTAAAGCAATCAGTTGTTTGTACAATACAATGTACAACTGTACATTCACATTTAACATCCAGGAGTAAAGGTGACGGTGAGAACCACGTGCGACATCGAGGTCGATGTGTTAGATCAACAGGTAATCATTTATAATTACTAGTACTTATAATTACCTTCAACAGGGTTTAGTCCCTAATCGAGGAAGTTGTGACTGTCGTTGCATAACCCAATGGATAATTAGGAACAATCAGTGATAATTACATTGACTAGAAATGAGTATGCGTTTATTTTGTATCTGATAATCACCTTGTGATGACGTCAATATAGGTTAAACAACTGCAGTAAATCAATGTAATTTACATGGTGTAATAGATAATAATCTCTTGACGTAAATTTTGTAATCAGTTGGAACAACCTATCGATATTGATAACAAAAAGTCATTCTGAAATAATCATTATATAAAACATGTTATATAGGCATGGATAATATGATAGAAGACTATGCAAATAACGTAATTTGTAAAAATTACAACATAATTACTGTTAAAGTACATGTACAGAATAATAACGGATATGTTTATATTTAATTTGGTTAAATTACCTTAGGATTAATTCGAAACATGTGTAGGTCATTTCAAATGTTTTGCGTCAGTAGAAAACTCACATACTGGCCAGAAGCTAATAGATCGCTGATTTTGATTGATTCCTTTCAAACATTCATGTTATCACACAAGAAAACCTGTTTCACAGTAACACTGAAGGTAAATACTATTCATTCTTTTCTTTGTTCCTAATGTAACCACTGTTTTATTCCTTGTTTCTACCAAAATACCAAAGCGACGAAAAAGAGTACCACATATTATATCCGCGCTTTTTATCCAATGAGATCATAACCTAATCGACTACATCAACCGAGTTACTTCAAACATATTAGCATTTGGCTGTGGGGGTTTAGCATATGTCCTTCGAATATGTCTGATATTTATAATACAAATAAACTATTTTCAGTTTTGTTCTGAGTTGGTCTTCTTTATTTATCAGTATTATTTATCAGTGTTTATGGTCAAATGTTTTCACAAATTTAAATGGCATATATTCTGTAGAATTCTGTACACACGATTTCAGCTTTTCGATCTGGAGAGAAAAATGTAAATATGTTTTTGGAGTGACTCTTGTGGCATTAGGTACATGTACCACGGTCTTTCACATTGAGATTCTCCAAAAGCACAATACTTGTCTCTGCATTGCCATCTTGGCACATTCCAACATTTTCATTGGCGCCTGTAACCCTGAGTAAATTAAACATTTTGTCCAGGAATATGGCTTACTTCGTGTTACGAGTGCTTGGCCTTCAAAGAGGATGTTATCTTGACCAAGTACATGGGCGACATTCTTCCATACTTTTATAATTGGTACTTTTCCAATGCTGTCATTCACGGTAACATTAATAACATTGTTATATTTGGGAAAACTAACTCCAGTAGTACATTTTCTCGAGTCCCTTGCCAGATTCAAATCCCATAAACACTATAATTCAGGCAACCATCTTCAGCACTGACTGTACTTACAGCTCATCTACTCGGCCATCGAGACCTGGACAAAATTCAAGGTAAAACGACCCCTCACTGAGCTATACTTACATTCAGTAACATGCCATTAAGATACTGAACAAATGTTGCTTCATCATATTAGGGGTGAACTATCTGAATTCCTGAACTTTTTCGAGGCGAGTCACTTTCGGGGTTCGAACCCAAACTCACAGGCAACATTCGCCAAGACTGATTGTAGCAACAGCTTATCCACTCGGTCACAGGGTCCTTTACAGAACTCAGAGGCCTGCCAAAGCAGAGCTGACGAGTGCGAACACGTCAATAAATCTGCTTTCTGATCGATGTCTTTCATCGTACTTTAAATGAGGAATCACACTTGCTGTCATGTAAAACATTCCTTAAGTCCACCAATACAATGTAAAACACGACTTCAGGTTCTAACTAGATTGAATGGGACACCATCATGTTAATGCTGTACCTCCGAGAATACCCTCACTATTAGAGTGTAACAATACAACTATATTACCTTAATTACATGATGAACAGTGCAAGTTTGATAATTAAGCACTAAATTCAAACACTGAATTGTTTTATATGTGATATGTGTTTGTATTAAAATCTATATCCGGCACTTCGTTCAGTGGTTCTTGTTTGCATTATGCTGTTTGAACTGGCTATAACTCGTATAAGCATGTCCATGTGATTCAACAATTGGAGCACAAGTCTTTTATCAGATCTAGATTGTTAAGTAAGGTTGGTGAGATAAACCTCACTCATGGCAGAAAACCATAAACATATCATCCAAGCGATAGCAACTCGTGTAAACTAAATGACGTCTCCGCACAGGGTTTGATCTTCTGCACTGTCAAGATGATACGGGTTTGTGTTTATACACCAAAAGATATAAATCAGGTTTCCTCAAGTTTGCTATCTACTTAACTAAGTGAAGTCACACAAATAAATTTCATTGATCAAAGGTGATACCTTACATTCAGTGTATCCTGATTACATGTGAAATACCACGAGGTTACAGGAGAGAAGCAATCAATACACAGATTGGTGTGAGACTTCGTTGAACGTTTTGCCTTTAGTATAGCGCGGACTCGTGGGCATTTATTACAGAGGGCATAAGGTCAGGTCATCTCCGTGGAATTAGATAGATGACACATTGCTAGGCATTTATGTATTTAACTGTGACAACATTCTTATTTAGAAGGTATTCTTACAATTAAAAATTATACATTTAACTTACTAAAATCAGCTTTAAATAAACATATGATAATTTGATGAATTTTTAACGGCCTTTGCGTCGTTTTTTGGTTGCTTTTGCAACTCTTGTCTTTCAATTAAGCCATTGTTTAAAGTGCAGCTAAACAGTAACTCACTCACTATAATGCAAATACTATTCAGAGTTAACATATTCACATAGTAACCGAATTCTTATATATGTGAACATGATATCTACAGAAAACCGTCAATTCCTTCGACTAGAAAAAAATTAGGTTAGGTCTTAACATCATAAATGCTAAGGAACATAAGTCCATCACATCCTGTCCTGTCTTCTATAAAATACAATGTCTTCATAACTTCACGACTTGATGATAATGGTAAATATGTGACACGTAAAGTTAAATCTTCCATTGATTCACCATGTACGCTGTGTTTATTACGCGATTTTGATATGTTGATAAATGCTATATGTGATAAGGTAAATTAATATGGCAAAAACTAATCAACAATTTCTGCACAATAAACGTCAGATTTCTCATTATTATTCACTGGTCCTAAAGTACTCTATCGACAGTGAGTTATCAATGCTATTCCACTTTCAATCAGATCACCTGGCAAAACATTCCATAACATTAGATTTACATTCCATTGCAACTATATTTATCTGAGACAATTTGAAAGTCAGCTTTAATATTGAATACACTATTGCAACAATCAGATATACACTGGAATACGTGTACCTGTCCATGTAAAGCAGTTGTATAATAACTCAAAACCATATGTGCTAAAGTTACATTAATTCGTGAAATAAACACCTTTAAGACCTATTTTATAAATATTTATGAGAACTTTTAACTTATTATAAGGTTAATAATGTAATAATGTATCTCTTAAGGATTACCTTGTCAGTTTCCATTTCAGCTCCGACATAATTGGTCTAATTTGGCAACACATCAGCAAATCAGGGATTATATATATGATAACATACATGTAACACCAACCTGTAATATTAACAACAATGATTAACATATACAAGTTGCTGATTCAGATAGGAAATAAAAGGGCCAATTATGATATAATAACGATTATAACAAATAATCTATAAACATGTAGGTTTGCTTCACAAAGTAGCTACTTTTTTATCATTCAGTATTAACGAATGCATTGAAACACAATACAAGACATGGCCACCTTTCCAAGTAACATAAAGTATCCTAACTTCCACACCAACTCAATCTAGCTAGGTCAGTGTGGTTCCCACAGATGTAAAGTTTCCTATAAGAGTTAGTTAACCTTATGGAGATGCATTATCAAGTCACAATAATTGGTTCCACACTCCACTTTCGGAGCATTCATTCTATCTCCTTGGCACCCGCGGCCAGGAGTAAATTACAGATGATGAAAATGGGCATTTTTATAAATTGTGTTGTGAACTATTTGCCCTAGAGTATATGATACCAATTCTGTGGGACCAATTTATATTGTATTTGTTAACTCGACATTTAATATATTTCTCTCACTGACCATGTTATTCAAGAGAATATGTGTGGTAAGGGAGCACTTACACCAGTTTTTCCCTTTACATACAATTTATCAACAAAAAGATGGATCATTAATCACTTTCTGTCTCAGAAACAGCTTTGAAAATTATACGATGATTTGATAAATTCTGTTGTTAATTTGATTGAGAGTTTTTAAGCCTTTATTTTCTGAAATTACATGGTGGTTGCTGCAAAAATACAAAAAACTTGTGTGATTTCCTTTATTGATCTTAATATTGATTTACAAGGTTCTGTTACAGTTGACCTTTCATTGTCTACAATCACTAAGCCCAAAATGCTTTCCACATAAGAAAAGAACATACGTCCGTTTGTGTCTGTACAGCTATGGTTATTGCCTTATTTCACTTTCTGTGCATTGGAAGTAAAAATACATGATTATAACTGATCATACAAGAACTAAGTGAGATAATGCATGAAATCCTGAGTAAAAACATTGTCGAATGAGTATGAAACAGTATACTGTAATAGTTGTTCATATCAACTCAATCTGATCAACCAAACCACTGAGGAGTAAATAACAGCATGCTCCACTTACGTCGATATGTTGATTTGATTTCGAATCTAAATCACTTCATGTCAGTTTGATGTGTGGTGAGTTCATTGTAAGGATAATGAAAGCTTAGTTGACAGAGAATAAGTGCTTTAGGGTCGCTAAGGAACTCAATAGCATTCATCACATGCGAAGAAAAGTAAGAGTGTGGCAATATTATATTTTGCTATGTTGACAACATGCAATGATGTGTTGAATCTCATTGGCTATATAGTGACATGAAACTGCATATGTTATTTAGCTCTTTCAACTTTCAAAAGACACAATACATAACATCATAATGACAACATATTGACTAAATCTTTATCTTGGTATGTTTTAATTCATGTTTCGGTAATGTGAAAGTTAGGACACGTGAATTCTCTTGAATTGGTGTGTAGAAGGTTTGAAGTGTGAGAATTTCACTGTTATTTCGTCCAGACCAAAATAGCATGCTCTCCTTATTTATACTAATTTATCAGAAATGATAAACATCACAACACCTTCCAACACATGTATCAGTTTGTATGTATTTACTGTACTACCAGTAAATACAATTTAATTTATAAATCGTAGCATTAACAACATATTTCACAGTTCCAGTTCAATGTACAACAGCTACATAATAACCATGTATTTAGACATGCTCCTTTTCTAAACTAGCTGATATATAAATGCAAAGAATGCTCTGATCATTTAGAATAAAGTTTCTGAGGAAGCGTTTATCATCAAAGGTGAATAATACCTAATAGCTGCATTGATCTGTGGTCTCCGATGAAACATTCCTGAGCAAGGGGATCCTTTAATTGAGGGGGTAGATTTATGAAACTTGGTGGGTTTCAGTGATGCAATGTCACAAGAAAAAACACCGAACCCATCAAATTTATCAAAAATGAAAATATATTTCTCAGAGTGGGCGTCTTATTTATATTTCCATTTTATTTCCCACAAATAATATCCTTGCTGTGATGAAATCAGTTGCACGGGTCATTCTGAATGAAGCATGGGCGACAAAAGGAGGTGAAAGTTACCTTTACCAACTGTCTCAACATATTGTTATGAAAACCCTTTTGGAAGTACCATGTGGGTAATAATAATATACTTATATTTGTAATGATTACTTTAGTAATGTCCAAAACTGAATATCAGTCCAAAAGACTAAGCTCACTTGGTATTGCCTTGTTTAAGTTCGTAATCATAGGTTCAAAGAGGTTTTGAAGAAGAACTGTCACAAAAAGAATGTAATGACCTATTGCACAGAAAAATTCAATCTTTGAGAAATACATTTATCTGTCTGGCGTAACTAACATGACTTGATCCATCGCGTGTCTGCGAATGCAGACTGAGGTTGAAATTGCAAGTATAAAGTTTTCTCTTTTGAAACTGATAACCTTGAACTTTGTACAATAAAATCTTAATTCTTGGCAAAGGCTAATAGTGCTTATGGTTCTCCTATATGTGGTCGACTCCTTTTCGGGAATATTGACAAAACCATTTATTTTATTTTAAAGATTTTCAGCGATTTAGTAAAATAACATTCCGATAATTGTTTACATAATGTGTTTTAAGGAAGATGACAATGAAGTAAAGATGTAAAAAAATTAGTATTTAAATACTTATCTGTTGACTAGACCTACTTTGCCTTACCTCCTAAGGGTAATGCTATTTCAACCTTAATACAGACGAACTTGAAGAGTGGAGAAGGGGTGCGTAAAATCCCTTATCCAAGGGCCGGTAAGTCTAGGTGGTCTCGTGACGTCACTACCTGTTCATATCACTCTCCTAAAAGTTGCAGAGCAAGGCAGACGTGTTTTGTTCTGTGACTGGGGTTTTAGCGGCTTGTGTTGCTAACTTGCTATTTTTCTCTTGTTAGTTCAAGAGATACCCTCAACTTTATTCTTCGATAGTGCAGGTTGTGTTTGCAATCTGTTTTCAAGTAGGTGTTAGTTTTCAAGGGGCCTTGTTGACATGTGCTAGCTAGCGACCACCCGGAGGGTGGATTGCATGCGCCGCACGTGCAGCTCGTGATTCTTTGTTTTCTCTCACCTGACTGTTGGGTGTTTGACTTGCGTAGGGTAAAGGAGCAGTGGTATCTCTCCTACGCGTGTGACTCGCTTCGCTTGTCATCCGCTTTCGCTTGTCATTCGCCATTCGTTCCGAGTGCTAACTGTTAGGTGTTTGTCTTGCGTATGGTAGAGGAGTAGTGGCATCTCTCCTAATCGTTTGACTTGCTTCGCTGGCCATTCGCTTTCGCTTGTCATGCGCTTTTCGGTCTGTACTCTAGTGCTAACTGTGGGTTGTTGACTTGCGTATGGTAAAGGAGCTAGTGGAATCACTCCTAATTCGCTTGTCATACGCCTGTCGGTCGTACTCTAGTGCTAACTGTTAGGTGTTTGTCTTGCGTATGGTAGAGGAGTAGTGGTATCTCTCCTATTTCGTTTGGCTTGCTTCGTTTGTCAATCGCTTTCGCTTGTCATACGCTTATCGGTCCGTTTTCTAGTGCTAACTGTTAGGTGTTTGTCTTGCGTATGGTAGAGGAGTAGTGGCATCTCTCCTAATCGTTTGACTTGCTTCGCTGGCCATTCGCTTTCGCTTGTCATGCGCTTTTCGGTCCGTACTCTAGTGCTAACTGTGGGTTGTTGACTTTCGTACGGTAAAGGAGCAGTGGAATCACTCCTAATTCGCTTGTCATACGCCTGTCGGTCCGTACTCTAGTGCTAACTGTTAGGTGTTTGTGTTGCGTATGGTAGAGGAGTAGTGGTATCTCTCCTAATCTTTTGGCTTGCTTCGTTTGTCATTCGATTTCGCTTGTCATACGCCTTTCGGTCTGTACTCTAGGGAACTGTGGGTTGTTGACTTGCCTAGGGTAAAGGAGCAGTGGAATCTCTCCTACGCGTTTGGCTTGCTTCGCTTGTCATTCGCTTTCGCTTGTCATACGCCTGCGGTCCGTACTCAAGTGCTTCGCGTCTCGCTTGGCTTCTCGCCTCGCCTGTCACTGGCTTCGCTAGTTGTTCGCCTAAGGTGGGTGACTAGCTTGGTTAAGGAGCAGTGGATACACTCCTCGTCAGTGACACACGTTGCCCGTTGCTAGCTTTCGCCTACCATTCGCCTTTGGCATCGCCTTAGGTCGAATCTACGCGACTCATCCTTAGGGTGAATCACTTTGGTTCAAGTGACTCGCTACGCCAGTCACTTACGGTTTGGTACACGCACGAGTGTTATGTGAAATAAGATTGAATTATCTTGTAAGTGTTTAGCCTAGTTTTTGTCTGGCTTGTTCGTCTTTGTTTACCTTGGCGGGTCGTTACTTGATTTTGTCTTTGTGCTCTTCGAGTTCAGAGGTTTTGGTTCAACTCTCTTGATTGCATATCGTCAGTGTTGTTGTGCTTTTGTGAAATAAAGATTGAATTATCTTGTAAGTGTTTAGCCTAGTTTTTGTCTGGCTTATTCGTCTTTGTTTACCTTGGCGGGTCGTTACTTGATTTTGACTTTGTGCTCTTCGAGTTCAGAGTTTTTGGTTCAACTCTCTTGATTGCATATCGTCAGAGTTGTTGTGCTTTTGCTCCGCCGCTTGGGTGTTTCACGTGTGTGACTCACCTCGTCTACGCTACGCTACTTAGGTGTCTTTCTGTAGGGATTCACCTCGTCTACGCTACGCGAGCGAGTGTCTCGCGTTTCGCCACGCCGCGTAGGTGACTCGACTGTCTTTACCTTCGCTTACGTTACGCGTCTTATCGTTTCGTCCGCCATGTACTCCGCCTTTTGCACGAATTGCGGAGGCAGGAAGTCCGCCTCTAAGGATCCGCACTTGTTATGTAGGAAGTGTAAGGACCTTTGCGAAGAGGAGTACCGTTGCAACGAGTGCGCTCCTCTCTCCGAATACGTTTCCGCCATACGCAAGTCTGTGGCCGATAGGGCTTCGCTTCAGAAGCGTGCATCGTCAGCTCAACGTAGGGAGATGTCTCCCATTCGTCATCCGTCTCCGGAGGAGGACGTAGACATTGTCCTCACGGAACGGGCGGATGAATTCGACAGGGAATCGTCGGTCCTGTCCGAACCCGCTAGGGGGTCGAAGGATTCGCGCACCCCCCCTCCGCCGTCGTGTTCCAGTTCTCGTCCGCGGACTCGCCCGTTGTCCCCTCCTTCGCCAGACAAGCGGTTGTCTCCGCTTAGGCTTAAGGTTGGCGGACCCACTACGCACATGAGCAAAAAGAAGAAGTCCAAGAAGGCTAGGTTTGACAAGGTCAATCCGTCCCTCCTTCTGGCATCCGTCAAGGATATGGTCTCTTCCTTGCTCGATGCGCGTCTGGGTCCGCGGACCTTACCCACTCACACTACGACTACGCTACCATGTGAACCCAATGCGTTTGTCGTACCTCAGGGTTCGCGTTCTACGTCCGCGACCCCATCGCGTACCCCTCACACCCTACGCGTCGTGTCACGGTGGTGTCACCCCCACGTGATTTGTTGTGTCTTACGCTACGCTTCTTAGGTAGTCAGTGATTCGCCGGTTATTCACCTCGTCTACATTCACGTGTGAGTATCTCGTCTATCGCTCACCTGCGTAAGGGAACGGACTGTCACTCACCTGTCTCTCGCCTTAGGCTCAATTCTACTTGACTCGCTTCGGCTAGCAAGTGACTCGCTTCGCCAGGCACTCGCGTAGCCAGTCATTCGCCTTTAGGTTGTCAATTTGTTTTTGGCTCTCTTTCGTCAGTGGCTCGTCTCACTCGCCTTGCCTGTCACTCGCCTTCACCTACGACTCGACTTGATTGCCTCGTGTCGTCGTGACTCGTTTCGCCAGTGACTCGTTTCGCCAGTGTCTCGCTTCGTCAGTCTTTGGACTTCGCACACTTCGGGTTCGGAGCCTGTGCCTTCAACACTTTCGATAGTCTCTCTCGTCTCGCCTTGCATGTTTTCACTTAAGCGTTTTCGTTCTACGTTTTCGTGAGTTTACACTCTGGGTGTTTTTGGAGTAATTAGCTATCAGAAGGGTTGTTTTCTTCCTATGTCAGAACTTCGTTCTTACACTACTCTACTTTGCGTTTCGCGTCCTGAATCGACTGTCATTCACCACGCGCCTGTCAGTAAGTGACCTAACTGTCACTCACCTCGTCCACGTTAGTGTTAACTGATTGAGGGTCAATCTCCTGTCACTCACTTCATCAGCTTACGCGCGTTGGTCAGTGATTGACTATCACTCACGTTGTTACTTCAATATGTACTCTGCCTTCTGCACGAATTGCGGAGATAGGAAGTCCACTATCAAGGATCCTCACTTGCTGTTTAGGAAGTGTAAGGACTTGTGTGAGAAGGATTTTCGTTGCGACGAGTGCGTGTTGGTGTTTTTGGAGTAATTAAGCTATCGGAAGTGTTGTTTCTTAGTGTCAGGAATTAGTTCTTACACTACCTTATGTAGGTGTTTCGCGTCAGTGACTCGTGTGTCATTCAGGGGCGGGATAGCGCAGTGGTTAGCACGTTCGGATTCGGATCAAAAGGTCCGGGGTTCGAATCCCGCCAGGGGCACGGCAACTTTGTCTGCAGTAGAGAACTGTTCTACACGCAGTTAGGTTTGGCTGCAATGCTACTCTGATTTTCAGCGTAATACCAACCATGGTTCGCTAGTTCCAGCCGCTGCTCGCAGGTTTCACCGCAGTGCATAGCCACATGGAGTTGCGGGCTTTCTACCTGCCATAATACTAGCAGCCGCGATATAAGTGAAATACTCTTGGAAGCGGCGTTAAACCCCAACTCACTCACTCACTCGTGTGTCATTCACCTCGTCTAGTTTACGCAAGTTAGTGACGCGCCTGTCGCTCATCTGTTAAGTGATTTGAGTGTCACTCACCTGTCACTCACCTGGCCTAGACTACACACGTTAGTGGCTTGTCTGTCACTCGTCTGTTAAGTGACTCGACTGTCACTCACCTCGTCTAGATTACACGCGTCAGTGGCTCGTCTGTCACTCATCTGTTAAGTGACTTGAGTGTCACTCACCTCGTCTAGATTACATGCGTTAGTGGCTCGTCTGTCACTCGCCTACTAAGTGACTCGACTGTCACTCACCTCGTCTAGATTACACGCGTCAGTGTCTCGTCTGTCATTCACCTACTAAGTGACTCGGCTGTATCTCCTGTCACTCACATCGTCTAGCTTACTCGTGTCAGTGGCTCGTCTGTCACTCACCTGTTAAGTGATTTGAGTTTCACTCACCTCCCCTAGCTTACATGCGTCAGTGACTCGTTGTCAATCACCTGGTAGTGTCTCGAGGGTCTCGTCAGTGACTCGACTATCAGTCACCTAGTTACTCTACTACCTCGGTGTTTGCGTCACTACGTACTCCGCATTTTGTACATTTGCGGAGGTAGGAAGTCTGTTAGGTCTTGCCTTGTATGAAGTGCAAGGACCTGTGTAACGAGGGTGTCATTCTTTCGTCTTCAGACTTCCTGGAGTATGTTTCGGCCATTCGTAGGTCTGGTACTTCTTCCTGGAAGCGCAGTGGCAACGGAACGTGGCAGTCTTCAGGGGGTTGTGTCTCCTGTTCGGCACCCCTCTGAATCTTTGCATTCTTTCAGTTTGTTATTTAAGAACTGGTTCATCGTCCCATGTTTTGGATTTTGCAACAAGTCTGGAACTGTTACAAAACCAGGCAGCTGTTGAGGCTGGTCTTGCCTCATTCGCCTAGGAGAGCCCAAGGGCTAGATAAGCGAGTGTTGGGGGTGTACCTGAGGTCATTGATGCGTACAAGGCCGCTGACCTGCCTCCTCCTTCGCGTTCCAACCCGCATGAGATCCGTGCAGTGTCAGCCACAATGGCTTACCACTGTAACATCGCGGTCTCGGGCTAGCTCAGTCGGTAGAGCGCGAGACTCCTAGTCTCGCGGTCGTGGGCTCGAGCCATCAATCAACACCAACATGTCTGCTATCCTGTCTGTCCTCAGGAAGAGATCGCCAGGGTTGGATGTGTCGGTCCTCAAGGACCTCATTAAAACATTCCTTTTGGTTGACGGCAGGTCCAGGCTTCGTCCACCTGAGTGGGACTTAGCCATTGTGCTCAACCACCTTCGCTCCGATACGTGAACCGCTCTCCGACGTGTCCCTTCTCCCTCTCACATGCAAGGTCTTTTTTCTGGGGGCTATGGCCTCCATAGCGCGGATTTCGGAAATCCATGCGTTGCAGGCGGACCTTCTACGTTATGAGGTCAGGGAGGGGGGGATCGACCTCTCTTGAGTTGGCTCCCGACTTTGTCTGTAAGGACCAGGCAGCTTATGAAGCTGACCTTAAGTTCTCTATCACGGTTCTGGGTTCTGACTCAGGAGATCTCTCTCTGTGTCCGGTGAGAGCCTTGAGGGTGTACCCGCAGGCTGAGGGATGGCAGGCGTCGTCTGTTTCTTGCCTCACTCACCGAGGAGCACCAAGGAGCTTGATAAGCGAGCGTTGGGGGTGTATCTAAGGTCGGCGGTAATTGATGCGTACAAGGCCGCTGATTTGCCTCCGCCGTCGCGTTCAATCCCTCATGAGATCCGAGCAGTTTCAGCCACAATGGCTTATCTCTGCAACATCGCGGTTTCGGATGTCATGGCAGGGTGTTTTTGGCGTTCATCAGAGGTTTTCGCCTTCCATTACCTACGAGATGTCTCCACAGCAGATCTTGAAGGCATCTCTAGGCTGGGTCCACAGGTCTTCGCGCAGACGAAGGTGGTCCCCCCAACCAGACCAAGAAGGGGTCATCCTTCTAAGACGCTTTTGAGACTTATTGTAAATAAACATGGTTTACATTACTAGCTCTCGTGTCTGTTGGTTTTTTCTTTAACTTCGCTTTAACACCCCCCTCCCTGTTGGGGTTTGGGGGGCGGTGTGTTGATCGGAAGTTGAGTGGCAGGGTTGTCTCTTCGATCCGCTTAGCGGTAGAGATGGTATCTCCCCGGGCTGTGCCTTGTCCCCACCACAGGGTGGAGGACTCGTAGGTTAGCTTACACTCAGGGCTAGTCGCTGGTCTCGTCACTACCATGTATCTACTGACCCGCCTCCTTGCGGTGGGATTCTAGGCAAAGTAGGTCTAGTCAACAGATAGGTATTTAAATAATAGTACGTTTTTGATTAAACGTAATTATTTATACTTACCTGTTGACTAGACCTACGCTCTAGGCCCTCCCATCCTCCCCACTTGGTCTGTCTTGCCTTTGGGACTTTCGGAGAGTGATATGAACAGGTAGTGACGTCACGAGACCACCTAGACTTACCGGCCCTTGGATAAGGGATTTTACGCACCCCTTCTCCACTCTTCAAGTTCGTCTGTATTAAGGTTGAAATAGCATTACCCTTAGGAGGTAAGGCAAAGTAGGTCTAGTCAACAGGTAAGTATAAATAATTACGTTTAATCAAAAACGTACTAATTTATTGTTTTACTTTATTTGGACTGATGTTTCTCCATATGTGCTCTTGTAAAAACATTTATTCTTAAATATTTGTGATCGAAAATTCAAAACATTCAACAGACATGTTTTCTTAAAATTTAATGTTTTTATAAGATTAAGTTAGAAATACTTCCTTTTTAAAAACTGTTTTTAACTTTTTAAAACTGTTTTAAATGCTTTGTAATAATAATGACTAATGTCAATGAAACTATTGATTAAAAAATGGTCTTTAGATTTAAATCCATTTTAGAGCATTGGAACCTTTTATTTGAATTAAATATTAACAAGTCGTAAAAATTTTAAAACGTTTAAGCGTCGTTAACTTATCCCATTTTAACGTGAAATATTCATCAAAAGATAATATTGTTTTCCTGTTTGTATAATGACATACAAAATCTTCTGTCAAAAACACCGATTTATCTTTAATATTAATCCATATTTCGAACAAAGAAAAATTAAGAGCAGGAAAATAGGAGACATCTGTTTGGTTTCATTCGGTGATTTTGAGAAATGATTTTGAGAAATGACATCAAGGTATGACGTCATGATACTAATAGATATGATAAGTGTTTGTTCTCAACCAATACAATGAGGACAAAACCTTGGTATGCTGCACACATGACATTCATCGATAATGTGTCCGAAATTTGTTTGACCTTCTTAAATTGTAAAAGATAAATACACTTAAAGGAACACAATGGTAACCTCATTGTATTCATTTGCATTGGCATGAGTTAGTTTGTCAAATGTAGCATTTCACGGGTTGGCATCATATTAATATGGTAATTGTAAGTAGACAGATCAAAATGATGGTAATTTAATGAAAGGTCTAGAATGATATATTTCATTACTCAAGCCTTAAATGCATCACCCTCATAAATAACGAAATACAGTGACCTTTTGAATGTGCTAAGGTTTACTGAATAAAATAAATTCAAACAGCCGCTTCACTAGTCATATCACTGTATGGTATGGTCACTATCTTTTATGACATAGATGCATATTTATCATCCAAAACTGTGTTCCATAGTAGATATTGCTTGTGTGAGATCAAGCGATACCTCCTTGGAGATATCATTTTGGCAGTAGATTTTTCACAATGCAATGTCACCATCAACTACATGACATGACAATGATATTACATCCAGGAGTAATGACATCACAATGCTATGACGCCATAAACATGATGACGTCACAATGCCTTGAGATCACCGCATTGGAAGTCAACTGGCAAAGCTCTGCTCCGAGATGTACAATTTTCATTGACACGTAATGAAGAATGAGTTTGAATGGTAATTAGAGCACAGTCAAATGCTTTCGTCCAATCATATGATTGAATTGTGGTCAAGTTGAGTACATATATATCCCGATAGATGTACGTTTTTTCTGGTTGCGTATCATGCTCATAAAACTGGTTCACAGACTTCCATAAAAACAACAAATAATGTCAACTGATTGTGTTATTTATGTGTACAATACACAATTAAACACTTATTACATTGACACATGATATGGTGTGTTCCCTTTCCCGAAAGGAAATAGTCGCTTTCGTCGATCGGGGTCTTCTATGTTAAGGAGCTTGATATTCCTAAAAGAAAAATAAAAGCATGTAAATAAAGCAAGTAATGTGAGGTCATTTGGGATTTTCAAGTGTATTTCATTTATATCACGAGTAAGTGAAACAATGACAAGCATCAAGCCATGTTACCAATGTTTAATATATTTTCAACCACGATATAAAAAATTAATGTTCAGCAGTTATATAGAACGACATGAAAAATGAGAAGAAAGTTACCTTCTTGGAGTGTTAGAGGATGGAGGTTGCAGGGCCGTCTCACTGAAAGCCATGTATCGTCACACAGCGTCCGAGCGATGTCCAGTACGACGTGACATCCTTTCTTATAGACAGTTTGAGTATTATTTCGTTGCTGCAGTAACCTGAAATAATTTATATACAATAAAGACGGGATGCATAATAGCAGACCTTCTACGTTATGAGGTCAGGGAGGGGGGGATCGACCTCTCTTGAGTTGGCTCCCGACTTTGTCTGTAAGGACCAGGCAGCTTATGAAGCTGACCTTAAGTTCTCTATCACGGTTCTGGGTTCTGACTCAGGAGATCTCTCTCTGTGTCCGGTGAGAGCCTTGAGGGTGTACCCGCAGGCTGAGGGATGGCAGGCGTCGTCTGTTTCTTGCCTCACTCACCGAGGAGCACCAAGGAGCTTGATAAGCGAGCGTTGGGGGTGTATCTAAGGTCGGCGGTAATTGATGCGTACAAGGCCGCTGATTTGCCTCCGCCGTCGCGTTCAATCCCTCATGAGATCCGAGCAGTTTCAGCCACAATGGCTTATCTCTGCAACATCGCGGTTTCGGATGTCATGGCAGGGTGTTTTTGGCGTTCATCAGAGGTTTTCGCCTTCCATTACCTACGAGATGTCTCCACAGCAGATCTTGAAGGCATCTCTAGGCTGGGTCCACAGGTCTTCGCGCAGACGAAGGTGGTCCCCCCAACCAGACCAAGAAGGGGTCATCCTTCTAAGACGCTTTTGAGACTTATTGTAAATAAACATGGTTTACATTACTAGCTCTCGTGTCTGTTGGTTTTTTCTTTAACTTCGCTTTAACACCCCCCTCCCTGTTGGGGTTTGGGGGGCGGTGTGTTGATCGGAAGTTGAGTGGCAGGGTTGTCTCTTCGATCCGCTTAGCGGTAGAGATGGTATCTCCCCGGGCTGTGCCTTGTCCCCACCACAGGGTGGAGGACTCGTAGGTTAGCTTACACTCAGGGCTAGTCGCTGGTCTCGTCACTACCATGTATCTACTGACCCGCCTCCTTGCGGTGGGATTCTAGGCAAAGTAGGTCTAGTCAACAGATAGGTATTTAAATAATAGTACGTTTTTGATTAAACGTAATTATTTATACTTACCTGTTGACTAGACCTACGCTCTAGGCCCTCCCATCCTCCCCACTTGGTCTGTCTTGCCTTTGGGACTTTCGGAGAGTGATATGAACAGGTAGTGACGTCACGAGACCACCTAGACTTACCGGCCCTTGGATAAGGGATTTTACGCACCCCTTCTCCACTCTTCAAGTTCGTCTGTATTAAGGTTGAAATAGCATTACCCTTAGGAGGTAAGGCAAAGTAGGTCTAGTCAACAGGTAAGTATAAATAATTACGTTTAATCAAAAACGTACTAATTTATTGTTTTACTTTATTTGGACTGATGTTTCTCCATATGTGCTCTTGTAAAAACATTTATTCTTAAATATTTGTGATCGAAAATTCAAAACATTCAACAGACATGTTTTCTTAAAATTTAATGTTTTTATAAGATTAAGTTAGAAATACTTCCTTTTTAAAAACTGTTTTTAACTTTTTAAAACTGTTTTAAATGCTTTGTAATAATAATGACTAATGTCAATGAAACTATTGATTAAAAAATGGTCTTTAGATTTAAATCCATTTTAGAGCATTGGAACCTTTTATTTGAATTAAATATTAACAAGTCGTAAAAATTTTAAAACGTTTAAGCGTCGTTAACTTATCCCATTTTAACGTGAAATATTCATCAAAAGATAATATTGTTTTCCTGTTTGTATAATGACATACAAAATCTTCTGTCAAAAACACCGATTTATCTTTAATATTAATCCATATTTCGAACAAAGAAAAATTAAGAGCAGGAAAATAGGAGACATCTGTTTGGTTTCATTCGGTGATTTTGAGAAATGATTTTGAGAAATGACATCAAGGTATGACGTCATGATACTAATAGATATGATAAGTGTTTGTTCTCAACCAATACAATGAGGACAAAACCTTGGTATGCTGCACACATGACATTCATCGATAATGTGTCCGAAATTTGTTTGACCTTCTTAAATTGTAAAAGATAAATACACTTAAAGGAACACAATGGTAACCTCATTGTATTCATTTGCATTGGCATGAGTTAGTTTGTCAAATGTAGCATTTCACGGGTTGGCATCATATTAATATGGTAATTGTAAGTAGACAGATCAAAATGATGGTAATTTAATGAAAGGTCTAGAATGATATATTTCATTACTCAAGCCTTAAATGCATCACCCTCATAAATAACGAAATACAGTGACCTTTTGAATGTGCTAAGGTTTACTGAATAAAATAAATTCAAACAGCCGCTTCACTAGTCATATCACTGTATGGTATGGTCACTATCTTTTATGACATAGATGCATATTTATCATCCAAAACTGTGTTCCATAGTAGATATTGCTTGTGTGAGATCAAGCGATACCTCCTTGGAGATATCATTTTGGCAGTAGATTTTTCACAATGCAATGTCACCATCAACTACATGACATGACAATGATATTACATCCAGGAGTAATGACATCACAATGCTATGACGCCATAAACATGATGACGTCACAATGCCTTGAGATCACCGCATTGGAAGTCAACTGGCAAAGCTCTGCTCCGAGATGTACAATTTTCATTGACACGTAATGAAGAATGAGTTTGAATGGTAATTAGAGCACAGTCAAATGCTTTCGTCCAATCATATGATTGAATTGTGGTCAAGTTGAGTACATATATATCCCGATAGATGTACGTTTTTTCTGGTTGCGTATCATGCTCATAAAACTGGTTCACAGACTTCCATAAAAACAACAAATAATGTCAACTGATTGTGTTATTTATGTGTACAATACACAATTAAACACTTATTACATTGACACATGATATGGTGTGTTCCCTTTCCCGAAAGGAAATAGTCGCTTTCGTCGATCGGGGTCTTCTATGTTAAGGAGCTTGATATTCCTAAAAGAAAAATAAAAGCATGTAAATAAAGCAAGTAATGTGAGGTCATTTGGGATTTTCAAGTGTATTTCATTTATATCACGAGTAAGTGAAACAATGACAAGCATCAAGCCATGTTACCAATGTTTAATATATTTTCAACCACGATATAAAAAATTAATGTTCAGCAGTTATATAGAACGACATGAAAAATGAGAAGAAAGTTACCTTCTTGGAGTGTTAGAGGATGGAGGTTGCAGGGCCGTCTCACTGAAAGCCATGTATCGTCACACAGCGTCCGAGCGATGTCCAGTACGACGTGACATCCTTTCTTATAGACAGTTTGAGTATTATTTCGTTGCTGCAGTAACCTGAAATAATGTATATACAATAAAGACGGGATGCATAATAGCATATGCAACAATATGTATTACAACTCGCATATTGATAATGCAGCTCACCAACAACTTAACATGATGAAAAAATATTTGAAATACAAAATCAACAGCACTCTAATGAAAATAAGTTTGAATTTTAAAATTACACATTTTAAAAGTAAGGAGTAAAACAAGTAAAGTTACCTTTCCTGAATGAATAGTGTACTTGTCCTTCGACTGTCCATGATGAAGCCATTGTGTGAACTGATTCATTCTAAAAACCACTCATTCTTTATAGGCAATGAAATGTATTACTGCTCAATGTTGCTGAATAAAAACGTGCTTAAATTATGCATGTTCGTGATTCAAGCACGACGCTTATGCTATAGCACGACTCGTACGCTTTATATAAAATGTACGCCTCATGCACCTCGGACAATTTAAGAATTTCAGTGCTCACAGTGAAGACGTCAACGTCCCTAACATTTGCATATGAAAATGAGAAATCCAATGTTTTGCATGTTGTGTTCGAGAGAATGTTTTCCAAATTTGTTGACAATTCAACTGAAATATATTCATTTTAAGACATTTTCTTAACCGCTCAAGCATTTGAATGTGCTAGAAGATAGATAGAGAACTCGTAGCAGCATATTATCGGGATATAAATGTACTGCTACTCGTCCTCTATCTATTACATATAATCTCATCCTCGTGTCTTATGATATCAACTAGATAAACACTCGTTGATAAAAGTGAATATATCCTCGGCAAGCCTTAGTTATGTGTTACTTTTTTCAACTTATGTTGATATATTTTATATCAGAAGACACTTGGGTGAGGTTCTCTTTATATACTTTGTGGTACAATGAACCTTGTGGAACTAAATCCAAAGTTCAACAGCTTAACAATTGATGTATATGCGTATGTCGTGCTATTGTGGTTAACTTAAATTACTTTAAATTAGATATGAAACATAATAGCATGATCTTTATTCAAGGTGGTATTATATATGCAACTCCTGATAAGCTGATGATGGAATTACATTTGTCACGAGGTAGAGTATATTGTCACTAGTTTAATCAGTGGTTACCAGTCAATCTTTCATGTAGGATGTCATATAAATTAACAACGGCAAATTAAAAGAGATGTACATGAAATCTACATATATTGCATTGTGATTTCATATAAGATGTTTAATGAGAACAACACTGTTTGTAACACTCTGGTGCTCAATTGATTAGGAATGCTTCTTATTACTGAATGGGCGTTTTTGTTCAGTTACGGTCAACAATAATTGGTCTACGTATTTGGAGTGTTTTAAGATTGATATGAATTTGTCTTTTCTTGTTCTGGGTAAATAGTCCCCCGTCGCCAAATATTTCAGATTGGGAAGTTGCAATTCATACATGTTATTCACTAGATAATGGACACTGCGATCCCCATATGATAGATGTTTACAATTGTTGAGCACTGACACTTATTTCTTCTAATTGATGTCTTTGAAAGTGTTTTCTTGTCCTTGTGAACCTCATTCCATCTACAGATGTTCTCATTATTATCTACAGGAAGTTCATAATTATATAGAAAATGATATTGCAAGCAAAAACAACTATGCACTCTTGTGGAGATGGTTTTAATCCAATCTACATCTATTAGCTATATCTAGGGGGTCGTTGTTTGCTGGATCATTATTACGACCATGATTTAATTAAGTCATACATTGTTTGCTTCAAATTGATTATCAAAGAACATGTTGTGAGTAATAGTTAGCTCATAGAATAAATAAGTATCATGATAACCATGTTGGATATGATATGTTCTAATTAACGAATATGTATTTGACAATGAAATTGCAAATGATAATTTAATCAATAATAACTGATTTTAGTATTTTCTAAAAGTAAAATCTTTCCTTTCATAGATAGCAAAAACAAATATGTTGTTTACATTAATATGGACAATTAAGTGCCTAGTAATTATCCAGCCTAATTACAACATCATTTCAGGAGAAATGCTACATTCAATAAGATTTCTACTTAAGGTCATTAATCACATTCTTCTTCTCTTGACCAGTCGCTTGACCTTTAGAAGGTTGAGTTATCACAGCGTGATCTATCTCTATGAGTAAATTTATGTCTCGATCAATTATAGTTAGATGCAGTTCAACGTATCCTTCCACAGAGCATTACGAATGACAAGTCTACATCATGAGATACCGCATTTCATTAAGGTAAGGGGAAGCCTGACCAATTTAGACAGGAGTATAACGTAATGAGCAGCAAACTGTTCTTTCATTGATATCACGAAACACATTCTAACTGTGTTAATAGAATGAGTTCAACAAAAATTAGACACATACAAACTGATGTGTTGAGTATAAAGTATACCTAAAAACCTTCAATACTACTGGTTTTCACATTTTAAAACTATCTATTAAACTGAAAACAACGGATGTTTATTGGTGTGACAATGTTCTTCATCGGGTGAATGAGCATTGTGAGTGTCAGTTAATAAAACTACAATCAATTGAATTTAGGTTTTTAGGCCATTGCCTGTTATGCCCTTATTTTGGGCCACTGAGTCATCAAATGTACAATTTACAAGGAGTCATTTACATTTTGTACATCTTTCGTTCAGGAGCAGAAGTTGAAAACAAGTTTTAGGTCATGACCTGTCAGGCCCTTATTTCGGGTCACCAATATTGCAATTCATTATCTCAATTGCTCAATGAGTCTGTACAAATACGTTGAGTTCTCTAGAACCAGTGGTTCTGGAGGAGAAGTCAAAAACGTTTACAGGCGAATAATATCGATTACAATTCAACTCAGATTCAAATGACTGAATTGCTTCAGTAACAATTGAACTACTTGTGTGTACTGTTCATCGGCTTGTAATTCCTCAATTGAATCATCTAAAATCATCACATTTACTTTCGTCTACCAGAACCAGAGCCAACAGTGTAATTGTTAGCTGAAATCTTGTCTAGCCATCCTGGTGAAAAAATTGTTCTTGATGATCACTTTTAAGTTATGATAGCCTTGTAATGACAAGGAACTATTAATGGATGGTTAAATACCCTGGCAGGAGATGGTTATGCTGGTCAACGCCGCATTGATATGTGAAATATACTACATGTAAACAAGTATTGAAGAATAATTATAAGACATTAGTGGGGAACACTGGAAGAGCATTGTTGATTGTGAAGGTACAGGACGTTTCAGAGCAGATGCTAGCTCCTTCAATGATAACATCTTAATTCTTTACAGAGTAAACAACTATTTCAAACTAGTTCTGGCAGCTCAATGACAGTTTAAGCAATTCGCAAAATGATTATTTGTACTGAAGACAGATCATCTACATGTAGCTGAAAAGTGTATATTAACTTACAGTTTAGTTAGCATAAATTCCTAATAACATAAAGCAAAATGACAAGACATTTTAATGAGAACGATTTAACTGCATCTCAGTCAGGAGATTTCAAAATTGAAAAAAGGCCTTAACCCATATCTCGTGACCTTGACCTTTGACCTTCAAGGTCACATAATCAATTATCACTGTGTATAAGAATCATGTATTGATTAAAAGTGTTAATAGTTAGAATGAGGCATATTCGCAAAAACATGTTTAAGTCGTAACCTCGCAGTGGACCGTGACGGATTTTAGCCAAAACCTTTTCAAAGCTTGGTTGACAAAATATAAGTCTCATAGCACGAACACTATTCAAGTGATTTTAGAACTCGTGACCTTGACCTTTCGTTCATCTTTTAAATTTGTTTGAAATATTTCAGCTTTATAAACAATCACTGCATTTTCACGTTACTTTTTTCTGTCGGATCAGGCCCCTCATACATTTGCCAACATATTAAAATAAAGATCCGCAATTTTTCGTGATGAAACAGGGTATTGAAAGTACAGGCATACAAGATACTTGAATATCTATCAGCCAGTCAGTTTGACTTTTAACCAACCATAATACCATATTTCATATCGGAAAACATTATCGATTGCTTAGGGCCACTGCTCATATCCTCACATGGAATAATTATATATAAGTGTTGAAAGGATTCACTTGCGTGTATGTCTTATGTGATGAGTGAAATAAACACACGTGATATCTGAGTGATTATCAGTTCAAAGACCTTGTTGATGTATCATTTGGGGATCTGATTGGATAAAACACGAACTGGTGCTTGTGTTTTCATACAAAACAAATTCTCTCTTTATTTGATAACATTTATTCATGAAACTAACCAATTACGTGGCTTTCTTTGTGAGTGAGTGAGTGATTGAGTTATTGTTTAACGCCGCTTCGGTAGTATTGCAGCCATTAGCGGCGAGATATTTAATTGATTTGCCTAATTTAAAAAAGAAAATTGCAATTGAAAAACAGAACACGGCACGAAGGCCGTAAAAACATCAGCATATAGCTTTTGCAGTAAAGATGCTGCTGCCATCATGCAGCCTTGAAGCATATGTTGTTGAAGGAGTCACAGTTGCTGCTGCAACTGTGAGTCCATCCTCAGAACCGTAAGTGTAAATTGGTTTATAATCTGCGAAAAAATCACGTAGTTAAAAAAATGCCTGTTGAAATATGCTTTCTATGTTGCTATATTGAAAATATTACATGCTGTAAATATGAGTAGTAATAAAATGGTTTGTTCAAGATACATCTTTGCCTCATTACCTACAACCCTTTGAATATTCGCAATTAAAACATGTTTCTTCAATGTACCAACCAAGATTTCAACCTTGGTGTCGCTAAACAGAATAAACTCAGTCCCATGAGGAAACCAATCTGATAAAACAAAAAGTACTAGATATCCGTAACATAATCGCTTTGTGAAAGGGTAAATCGGGCTATTCAGTTTGATTGCAACACTTATTCATGCGGTATGTGCTTGTCAACATGACTGTGGCTACTAGCTTTCAATAACATTGTCAAGGATAAGAAATGTATATAGTATTTCAAGTCATAAACTTATCGTTTTGGTTATTTTCGTATATGACATGTGGTGGACAGTTTGCATATGTGATACATTGAGTGTAAAGTATACTGGCTTGTTTCATAAAACATCGAGGTTTATATCTCTCTTTTGTACAACCTTTGAAAAGGATTATATGAAACGCCATTGATATAAGAAATAACGTTTTTCTTGACGTAATCTAATACCGTTCGCTGTTAGGCAATAACAATTAAATATCAGGAGTATTGTCATAATGGCATTTTGATATATACATATTGTATCATTATAAACATAATCATATTTGCTTTCTCAAAATGTGGATTAAAATTTTTGATGTTGATTCAATTTAAATTCATGAAATACACACACGGAATTTCCATTCATACTGATAATGATGCTGTGAGACTCAATTCCAATGTATTTTAGCTGCAATCTCGTCTAGCCATGCAAGTGAAATATTGCTCAGACAGTATCAGTTCAAAGTAATATCCGAATAAAATCTATTTAGAAATGTCAGATTAAGGTAAGTTGAAAATATCATAAAGTATATTTAGGTACTGGCAAGATAATAGATGTAAACACTCTGATTTTAGGAACATTACAATGAATATAATGGAATTTGAAATCATGATGACATTGTATGTGTCGCTTCACGGTTATATATACACCATACAGAATAAGAGAATTAGGAATTGAGTATGTCATGTATGATACAGATGACTGATATGTATGACTAAAATAAGACTCATACCATTATAGAAAAATACATCAAAGAAAGGTCTTTTAAATATTTTATTGTTAGAATTTGTTAAATTGTTAAATTGACAGTTAAAATATAAGCCAATATATGTCAAAGTCAATGCAGTGGAAAAAACATTGGTTTCTATACCTTCAAGCATATATTATTAATTCATTATTCTTGTTAATGCCATGTTTCGTTTCTACAAGTTTTTTTGACAAGCTTACAAGCTTATAAATAATTAACAGTAAGAGCACATCAGAACACAATATTAATGTTTCTAGTATTGCTGTATGTGTTCTGTCAAAACCGTGAACTATATATTCTACCCACACGTACACATCAATGAATGAATGCTCGGTCTAGTGTAAACGAATGGACGAAAATACCTTTAGAACGGGTGTGGTCAAATTGCTTTAAACACAAATGAGGTCATTTGTGACACGTGCCATCATGAATCATGTTGCTTAAGCAAATTTCAATGGTTTTCCCATGTCAAATGACAATACTCAATAACATACAACACTAATCAAATATGATTCAAAGAACTTTTAAATATGATTCCAGAAAATACTTTTTTCAGAACAAGTTTCTCAAGAGGCTACAATAATGAGCTTCTATGAACTTTTCACATCAATATCTTTGATCTCATTACGATCCTTTAGTTGTGATGTGTCTTGCTAAGAAGTTTTCATTCTTTGAAATCGTATTGTCAGTTATACCAGTTTTTGAAAACGAAGTACACGCAATTTCGTTAAGCCTAGACGTGAGTTTTTTTTAACACCAACTTTTTAACTTGAGTAAGACGTCAATCTCACAGTTCCATTGCATATTAGTTCAGTTTCTATACTTTCCTTGTATCAATAAACAGTTATCACCATGTAGCTTAATGACTTCACATTATGATATCAACAAAGAGTAAGAATTTACTACTTAAATGGACCTTCTTTTAACTTAAAGGAAAGCAGACAATGCTTTCTGATGAGAGACAATTAAATGAAACTCTTTAAAACCTTCAAAGGCATTCGCATGTTTAGGTCATATAAGGCACAGGGTGGGCCTCGGAGGCCCAGGGGTATTACACATACACATATGACACTACTGATACAATTGATATAGTGCTTTGAACCTGCACTTGCTATCATAATCATGGAGAAGTTAAACATATGACTGAGCTCAAAGTAAATGTATCCCATGTTCTTAAATGTTATTTGACTGCATTTCTAATTATTTGGTGTTTTGTATTTTGGTATATTTTCGCCCTTTGAAATTCATCTATTTTATGTAAATAATTTTCATGTATTTCAAAATGTTTGATTGTCCTTCAGTACATTTCTTTTATATGATATTGTGATTAATATGTTGTTGCAATGCAATTTATGTTATCCTCCGTAGACTGAAAGATGTCCAGCTATAGAATGGAAAAACCAGAAAAGGATTCATACAGATATGTAAAACTTTCATAAAGCAATGACGGTTGTTCTTTACGTTGTCCTGGTTCTCATTTAGAAGAACGAATGAAAACATGTACATTAGGATACACTAATTATTCAATGTTGTCAAATGGAAAGAACATTCAATTAACGCAATCATTACCAAACTGGCAATCATGCAGCGTTCAGTCAGAATGAACACAAAAGTCTTACTCAGAACAATCATTGCACATTATTCGTGTGACGGTGGGGTGGGGTGACTCATCACACGTTCAGCAATAGTTTAAAGAACAGGCTAGTTCATCAGTTTGTCATAGTCTCTATCAGAAAGTATGTTTGCTTAAGATCCTGTATCAAACATCAGTGATAGAACCGTTTTAATTACCAACCCTATCCAAACTGTTGATGAGACGTCAGAATTACCAACATTTTCGATTAACATGATCAATTTGGTATTCAACACTGTGTACTTTGGATCTTCTTACAGGTTTAGACCGACATATTTTGGCAACATGATTGAATTTACCACACTTGTTGTTACGGCGTTTACAAAGTGCTACACATCTTCTTGACGCATGTTGCTAGCCACATTTGTTACAGGAACTTGGACCTTGAGCGTGTTGAGTGGAGTTTGTTCGATTGTTCCATTGTTTCGCCTTGCTCTCTCTGTTTAGCTGCATGGACAGGTGAGACACTATCAACAATATGAAGCTCCTGATTCTGAACCTTACAGTAGTTGACGTCACAACATTTAATACAATGCTGAGGAGAGACATGGGTGCAGATACATGATCTGCACGTGCAGACTCATGGCGTGCACTTGTGTAGTGTGTGAGAGCACTGTCACCGTTAAATGCTAACACGTCGTTACAATTAGGTCTACCCCTCTTCATGGGGAACTGCTATAATGCATAAGCACCGACTGACACAAGAGCAGTTTTCAAAGTCTATTGGTAGAAAAAAATACATGACTGGGCTTCCGATGCCCACCTTGTGCCTTTGTGTAACAGCAAACTATTTCTTTAAATAATTAACACATTTTATATTATTTGTTCGAATGCTTTTGAAGAATGAAAGGTATTGATGTGTTTGAGGATTAGATAGAACGAAATAAAAATGCTTCCAGTAATTAAGCTTTTGAGTGCATGAGAACACACTGATGGGCCCCAAAGACCCACCTTGTGCCTTTGTGGGTTAAAATAAGCTGAGGTTTTGGCTATCATTAGCTATTATTATAGTTGTCGCGGCACTGAAAAATTTGACAGATATGACCTATTTTAAATGTTTTCAAAAAGTTAGATGGAAATTAAAACATTCTGATGAAAAATTAAAATGCTTCTCAAACTCAGCAATGAAGCGAGCCATCCATCCACGACTTTACTGAGTTTTATTCAAGAAAGGCCTGCCACCACGTTATTGATGTGCTCCTATTGATTTTAAGTCTCCTCTGCTAAAGATAAGTATATTGATTGGGTCATTTTGGTATTAATATAGTATTTGATTGACAACTGTCCCTCATCGTAACTATAACATCCAAAGTGGGGTTTAGATGAAAAATATTTATAGGAAAGATGTAAATTTGTGAGCTGAACACGCCACATAATTGGCATCTTTGAAATATGTAATTGCTTTTTAGATGTAAGATCCATGTCATTAACAAGCACATCATTTTTAAACTAGAGAAAATAAACGTTTCCAGTAATTAGTGAGTTTTATTATCGACATGAGTTTACTGTAATGGAATGATGACAAATTGCCAACATTAAACTAACCTCGGACATACAGTTGGCATTTCATGTTCGAAAAATGCAATAGACACACACATACACATATATATAATTTTGTTAAGATCTTTTAGTGCATTCTTCACACACTTATCTATCCCCAATTCACATTTAGCAGATTTAACACTCCTCGTAGTTTTCTTGATTAATATTCCAAAGATCTCATGCTGTAATGGTTTCCTGTTACATTCGGTAAAAGATCCACTAGTTTAGTAGATGTTTATTCATTATATGTTTCTAATGTTGTAAATGATTAACCATCTGTAGTTTATGACCATACAGTTCACCTATTTGTGCCATACGAAAAGAAGAAAAAAATCATATTTACTGATGAACTGAGCACTGATCACAACTGAAGTTGTATTCAAATTAATTTCAAATAAATGGAGGGTGCCAAAATGAAAATGTTTGTATTTAACTTGAAAGCCAATCCAATAACACGATGTATATATGCCAGTAAGAAGCAAAGACCAGTGATCAACTGCTTCAAATGCCAAATGATGACCATAGGCTTCACAATAGACTATGTCTTAATATATACACCTAACCTTGACCTCTGATTATTGATCATGTGAAACTGATCTTGTGAAACTGACCACAAACCGTGTAATACGTGTTTCATGCTTCGCTTTCTAGGAATTGTACGCCACTGATGACAAACCACACTGTTCCATTCATGACATTTTACTGTACAAGCCATAAACACATCTTTTCATCAGTACTTCTATTCGTGTCATTCCCGTTTAGAAGTAAATATGTTGTCATGAATGCTGATAATTTATATATATATTTCATAAATGTATGTATTTTGATAAAGAAAAAATGTTCTTTACTTTATCATCAACACTACCACATTTCTCAATAATCAACACTTGTGTCATTGGTTTCAATAAAGCAATTCATTGCTTTTCCTTTTCCAATGAGTTAACATTTTTAGAAAATTATGTTCATGAAACATTTTTTAAGCACAATGTAACTATTGATGCATGGATATGGTCACAAGATGTTACAAAATTCAATTTAAGATAATTGTTTTATAAAATCTGCAGAATTGAAAATATTATTAACTTTCAGAAGGATTGTTGAATATACTTGATGGCATTTTGGTACCCGAAACACTTACTTGAATGTGTCAAAGATAAATGGGATATATGTTCAGTTATCGAATGTTTATGCCCTAACACATAACATACTAAATTGTCGGCCTGGGTAACTTAACCACTCATAAAAACAAATATTTAAAAAATGTTCAAACATGACAAATAAATATCTGATATTTCAAATAACGTTGGGGACAAGGATATACATGTATCTAGTTTAATATCTAAGTTGTATTGTTCTGTTAATAGGAGTTGGAAATAGGCCCATATAAGAATACATGTACATGTATGTTTTTTGTTTTTTGAAAAATAATATTTGATCTTTTCAGCAAATAACCATAATTGCCTTTCTAGAAGTTTAAAGTTGTATTTTCATGAACTACCTCGATGCACCAATTTATATAACTGAATAAACCCATTATCTGAAATCCATTCAGACGTGCACTGATAGAGATCAATTGTCCAGGGACGCCTCATCCATTCCTAGTCAAAGTGACCAGACAGACATGCCAATATTAAATGATTTATCACCTTTCAGAAACAAGATATGTGCAACACTCTCTTACATGCATCATCTTTGTGTAAATGTTATCAACATTCTAAACTCTAGGGAATAATGGGCTGTGAATACCGTTATTACAATACTAAAAATAAGACCATAATCCATTTCTTAATCGTAAACTATGCAAATGAACACATTTGTTTGTAGATTTTAAGCAAGATATCAATTTCCGTGGTTGTAATGATGAGACCAAATTTTGGTGTTCATAATATAAATTAAAACATTACGATTTTGTAATCGTGAGTTTTATTTAACTATTGGTAAATGTATTTAAGCTTAAACAGATGGAAACACTATGTATCCTTCAATATATGTCCTATATTTTCAATATATATAACCTTAATGCAGATAATACGTCTGCAACAAAACACAACACATATCACAGAGGATATGTAGGGAATCTCACCTAAGTGTCTTCTCATATCAAATATATCAACACGAGTTGATTAAAGTTACAAATATCCTAGGTTTGCCGTCAATATGTTTACTTTAATCAACCTTGTGATGTTATCAGCACTATGGCATCACAGCATTGTTACGTCATCAACTTTGTGATGTCATAGCATTATCAAGAGTGCTGCCAAAGCCTTGTGATGTCATTAACTGATTATGTAATACGATTATGACAATTTGATTGCAACGATATCGACAATGTAGTTTTGGATGCTACATTAAGGCAATTGTGATAGTTTGATTCGTGAGAAAGTTAACTTGAATGTATTGTACTGCTTGAATTTACCGGTATTGAATACATGTACAGTTTAGTCGAGCTTTTCTATGCTATAAACTTTTCAATGATAAACATAATTTAATTTCCAATAGAAACATTTGCCGGAACCTGTCTTAGGCACTATCTATGAGACATTTAGGTGTTGTTATCAGTTACTTCATCCACAGCAAAGTTTAGTTTACACTTGCTTTGCTTGCTTTGCAAAAAGTAGAGTAAGTGAGTTATTGTTTAACGCCACTTTGGCAGTATCGCAGCCATTACAGTAGTGAAATACATATTTTTCGAATGACATCAAAGAGTCATAGTGTACATGTTGTTATAACTGAGAACCGATAATATTCCTAGTAAATCATTTGCCAATATTTAGAAATTCAAACGTTATATTTACCAGGTTAATGTCCCAATGATACCAATGATAAAAGGTACAATTTCTTAAATTCATTCTGTTTTGTCTATACATTTAATTTGATGCAGTGTTTGTTAGACTACTGGACAACTACAATACATACTAGATGTATATTCTTTGAAAATGATCCTCAATTTTTACCAAAAAATGCTTGAGGTCAACACATACGTAATATACGATTGTTATGATCGTGATGATGAGCTCATTTGAAGTTATGAAGTCAGTTTGTGGAGAAAGAGTACCTTAAATATAGAGGTAAGAAAATGGGAGAAAGAATCTAGAAATGTAATGCTTCTGCTTCTTGTTTGTTAACTTTATTCATATTTGAGAATGTGAACATCAAGTATCTAATAATTGCAGCTAATGTAACTCATAACATATAGTGTCTGAAGGCTTTCAGCCAAACCTGTTATCGACCATGAGTTAGTCCCTGGTGTAAACTTGAATCTGAAATCAAGAGTCAATAATCACGAGTAAAAGTGCTACAAAGATGCTTCCATCAGACAGTATTACCCCCGAGAGAAAGGTACGACTCATAATGCATATGTCTATATTTAAATTATTCTGCAGATAAACATGGTCACTCAATCTGTGTTAATGGGTTTAGGGGATTGATGTTGCGATTGTGATTACCGATGACAATATCAAGTTAAAGTAGGAAAGTTTATGGTTTTGTAGCCAGACGTCAGTTTATGATGCCATCTTGAATATTTGATACAACTTACAGTTACAGTAATGTACTAGCAGTATTCGTGATTTCATTTCTGCATTATAAGATCATTGTTTAGAAAATATAAACTTCCTTCTCAAGAATTATATTTCATTTCAACGTGTCTTTTCTAGTTCTTATTTAACACTATGATACACTTATGTTCTGAATTATTAGAGCCTTACTGATAATATATCAACTTTTTCAGTCACTGTTATTTAATTCTAAAACATAACAACAATAACATGTCAATTTCTAGACCGCCATACTCTATCCACTCAGTTGCTAATCTAGGCGCTATTATTCACATGTTTCATCCTTTTCCACGCAAATTTGCAAATGTGAATACAAACTAAAACCATTACTAATCAACGTTGTTTAACGGATGGTTAGAAACATTATTTTCCTACAACATTTCTAAACGAAATGTGTGCAGGATACAGGAATGTCTAATATCATGTCAGTTTGTACAAGTTACAATCCCATATGTTTACAAGGAAACATATGGTGACTTGCAATGTGGTAAACTGATGATATCCCAAAAGTCACTGCTATTTCTGTAGATTTTAGGAATACATAACATGGCCTTGTCAATCTTCATACAGAACAAGTGTTGATGGTTTCACTTGCGTGTACATCCTTTAGAGTAATCAGCTAAATAAACATACGTGATGTCTAAATGATTAGCAGTTCAAAGACCATGTTGATGTACCAGTTTGGAGTCTGATTCGATAAAACAGTGACCGGTGATTATGTTGTCCAACAAAACAATTTCTCTCTTTGATAATATTTTATCATGGAATAAAACCAAATACATAGATTTCATGAACACACGATAGACGTAATGATATAATGAATGATCATAAATAAATTCTTTTTAAATATGTGTGTTTGCTCAGAAAACGTTAAAAAAACAAGGATCACAATTGAAAGTGTTGGCCATCTTTCAATATAAACAGCATTATTAGTCTTATTTGAAAGTGAACTCAATACTAAGATTAAAGTATCCATTGCACCTTAAAGGGTTGTTTCTTTGTTACTTTGTGAAAAGGTAATACTCGTCAATCGAAATGGACGATTTTCAAGACATTGTGAAACAATTCTTTTAAGGTATATCTTGTGAAGAAAGTTCTTCTTTTTTAAATACTAATTTGAACATTTCAAATAACATTCTGCGGATCCCTAATGAGTCAATGAATTGTGTTTTGAAGAGAAACATTGGCTTATTTGTGTATGTTAAGGTTTGGCAGGGTGAACTATGGACTACAAGGAACGTCTTTCGAATACATGAAAAACTATTGATGAAAAAAATAGATTCTTACCACAAAGATTCAAGGATGGTTTAACATCAGTATTGTTAAATGACAGACTGAGTGATATGGTAATTACTATAATGTAGCCAGTTTGTTTATATTATATCGTCACAAACATATATTCATAAGACACATTAAATACTAAAAGTATGAATAAAACTGTTTAGTTTGGAAAGTTTGGTTGCTCAATACAAAATCATTACTGCTTAAAGGCGCTGTAACACTTGTCTACGCTATGATTCTGATTCATAAATCATATATTTATCATATATATTGTAATTTCACCATGACATGTATTATATTGTTGTATCATGGAGCGGTATTTATATAAGCTTATAGCTTAGGTCTTTGAAGGGCATTTAGAAGTGGTATACATAAGAACATGAAGATTTTCTGGATTACAACTTCACATTAAAGAAGTTGTTATCCAGAAAATCTTCATGAGCTTATAGCTTGTTTCCCAATCAATCCAATGGAAAATATATGTTTAAACCACATGGACATGGACCAAAAAACAAGCAAAGACATTTCATTTCCTTTCAACTAATTTATTTGTGCAAATCACTGATGGTCGTAACTCTTGAACAAAGCATGTGAGCCTCGTGATTATTTAAATTTTTTAACCAACTTAGTCTGATGCGTAATCTATGATGTCAGAAATACATGTCGATTTTAAACTTTTTACATTGATTAAACCTATGCTACTGGAGTTATTTCTGATTCCTTTCATCAATTGTACCCCATGTCGATAATGACCATCTTGTACACAAAAAACTTGCATACAAAAATTATCACGCTTGTTATTTTTCAAAGGAGTTCAAGAGGAAAGTTATCTTATTTTCCCCGATGAATTCCAACTTCAAACGACAAAGAAGGTTGCGTCCATGCGGATTCAAGGGAAATCGTGCTGTGAGTAATGATGCACATTTAGATATATTCATTAGTCTGCATTGTTTCAAGTCAAGGGTTCACTATCTATCCTGGTTAAACATTGAAGTAAATTAATCTTTTCTTGAAAAACTGATGATAGTTGCAGACATATTGATTGTTCATATTATCCGTCATTATAATGAAGGTGATTTCAATGTAAAAGATGAGGTGTATATGTATGTACATGAATTTATGTTACATTAAGACTATGCCATCAGTAAAACGTGTATTTGCTGAAACGTTGTGTAAATACTTGTGATAAGTTTTCACTCTGTCTATGAGAAAAACATGTATTTAAAAAATAATATATAAATATTAAATAATACATTCTTCCCAACATTTACATGTATTGATGATGTTTAGTATGTATGTGTAACAAAGAATGTATGCAAACTTGTACTTGTATCTTGCTTTGTGCACTACGATGACTAAATACCCTAGGCAACTACGTAATTCAGTGTTCATAAGCTGATTAATCACAAACGTAATGTAATAATGTTTCATTTCCGGACCAAGCGTTATACTATTATTATCAAATGCACCTTGACTTGAGTGTGGTGTGTAGGCTAAACTATAGCAATAAGTATAATAGTAAATATTGATGTTTTAGTTGAAATTAGTCAGACACATGTTTTAAGAGCTATTTGATGTGTAATGGATTCAACTATTTCTAATTTTTCACAAAATAATATGATACAACATTCACTTAACCCGATTTTAAGAATAAATATTGTTTGCACTGTAAAGCCTTGTAACATTTCAGATAGAACTCAAAGTGTTGTTTTTCGACAAACAAGTAAATCCATTACTTACACTATAGTGTTCCTGAAAAAGTATTAAAACTTATTGCTTGTATTTGATTGAACGTATCTGTATTGACAATTACTTTTTACATGTCAGTGCGTAAATATTGTATAAATAAAACAATTGTAAGATTATAATGGAATAGTTGTATCACTATTCACGTTTATTTATATTAACGTTTTGTATGCCATTGGACATGCGTTAATTAGTGATGTTTCTGTTTGCAATTTATCATGATAATCTTTACTTTCTTTGAATACATGTTATTAACGACGGAAACTGTTTTCTAAGGAAACAAAACCCGCATTCCATGTGTTATCTTAAATGTTATAATAACATGGTCTTTGAAGTCCTAATCACTCAGACGCCAAATGTGTTTGTTTTTCTCATCACTTGAGGTTTTAGGAGGGGTAATGTGAGTACGGTTCTGATCAATCAGAAGAAGAAGAAGACCAACAAACGAGCAACAATTAATGTTTGAATGTTAAACTTTGATAACGAAATTGTAATTTTTTTTTTACACTTTTTAATATATGAATGTCAGGATGTTAGATAACAGAACTGTACTGCTTGTTTAGTGACATTTTTCAATATATAAAAGTATTATGCCTCCAGAAATGAGTGTTTGTGCCGCCGTGATGATAAAACGCTCATCAGTCAGCATATCTGATTCAGTAGAACTACTATTTGGTCACTACACGATCGGTAAATGACCTCTTTAAATTTTACAATACAAGGAATAAGCTGAAAAAGCATATGCGTCAAAACATTACTGATTCATTTTTGCAAAAATTAAAGCCCCTGAAACCTATGGTCGTCACTATGTTTTTTTTTCTCAAAATGGAAATTTAATGTAGGTTAACAAGCTCTTATCATATACAGTACATTGATCAAGAGTTTCAGTTTAAGGATAAATACTATTGCATTTACATCACATAACAGTTTAAACATTCCAACTTTGCTGTTTCAATGCCTATTATTTACATTATAACTACTGGTAGCAGTTAAGCAGCTTTCCTAACTGATACATGATACTCATACCCATATGTGAAGAACAGAAAAGATTTAACAATAATATAATTGACAGCATCACTTATGTCGCACTTATATATGCACTAAGTTCAAATTGTTTCCATGGAAACCAGAAAAAATAAAATATTCAGAATAACCAAAATAACAAAAGGCACCACTCCACCACGAGGTCTAACCACATACCAAGTTTGGTAAAGAAATACTTGATAGATTTTGAAAAAGAGGCCGGAAAACGTCCCTACCCCCAATATGCACTAAGTTCAAATTGTTGCCATGGAAACCAGTAAAAAAAAAATCACAATAGCCAAAGTAGCAAAAAACACCACTCTATCACTAGGTCTTAGCAAATACCAAGTTTAATTTGGTGAACAAATATTGAACGGTTTTGGAGATAGAGGCCGGAAAAGGTCCCTACCCTCAATATGCGATAAGTTCAAATTGTTTCCATGGAAACCAGAAAAAATATTTAAAAATTCAGAATAACCAAATAAGCAAAAGGCACCACTCCACCACTAGGTCTAACCACATACCAAGTTTGGTAAAGAAATACTAGACAGATTTTGAAATAGAGGCCGGAAAACGTCCCTACCCCCAATATGCACTAAATTCAAATTGTTGCCATGGAAACCAGTAAAAATACAAAAATCAGAATAGCCAAAGTAGCAAAAAGCACCACTCTATCACTAGGTCTAAGCAAATACCAAGTTTAATTTGGTGAACAAATATTGAACGGTTTTGGAGATAGAGGCCGGAAAAGGTCCCTACCCTCAATATGCGATAAGTTCAAATTGTTTCCATGGAAACCAGAAAAAATAAAATATTCAGAATAACCAAAATAACAAAAGGCACCACTCCATCACGAGGTCTAACCACATACCAAGTTTGGTAAAGAAATACTTGATAGATTTTGAAATAGAGGCCGGAAAACGTCCCTACCCCCAATATGCACTAAGTTCAAATTATTGCCATGGAAACCAGTAAAAAAAAAAAATCACAATAGCCAAAGTAGCAAAAAGCACCACTCAATCACTAGGTCTAAGCAAATACCAAGTTTAATTTGGTGAACAAATATTGAACAGTTTTGGAGATAGAGGCCGGAAAAGGTCCCTACCCTCAATATGCGATAAGTTCAAATTGTTTCCATGGAAACCAGAACAAAATATTTAAAAATTCAGAATAACCAAAATAGCAAAAGGCACCACTCCATCACTAGGTCTAACCACATACCGAGTTTGGTAAAGAAATACTAGACAGATTTTGAAATAGAGGCCGTAAAAGGTCCCTACCCCAAATTTGCACTAAGTTCAAATTGTTGCCATGGAAACCAGAAAAAATAAAAAATTCAGAATAACCGAAATAGCAAAAGGCACCACCCCACTACTAGTGTCTAGCCACATACCAAGTTTTCGTGAAAAAATATTGAACGGTTTTTGAGATATGGCCCGGAAAAGAAAGCATTTCGGAATGACGGAATGACGGAAAGACGGAAAGACGGAATGACGGATGACGGACGGAGGTGAAAACATTCTGTCTCCCAAAATAATTTCGGGGGACATAATAAAACACTTAACTTGTTAAAAGTACAGACGATATAAAATCTTGCATGTCGACATATATTAGGCAAGGCTGATTTGTTCATATCAATGATGAATAACAGTGCCAGCGTCAATCCTGTATTGATGCCATGATTTGAATTCATTCCAGAAACATCAATGTTCAACGGTTGCCACATTTGTGTTAGATACTAGTGCCCAGTCAAGAGGGGTGAGGTTCATTATGGTAAACAAAAAAAGGTAAATTAGATTTTGCGAGGAACATGCAAACACAAATGTTATGTTTTTCGTTTCCGAAATGGCAATGACCATATGAAAAAAGGACAAAGTCCTTTCTTAAAAACAAAATCTTCAGTCAACAGATTAATGCTCGAGAAAAAACCCAGCTTCGATAGATTGTCCTATTGCAATGAGCAGAAACAGTAAACATGCAAAAGTCATCTACATAATGGATAAGAGAGGATGTAAATATATAAGCTTTTGGAGACAATCTAATACATATCAGGAACCACCAGACGCTGAGTGTCTCACGTATGGTCTGAAGTATAAACAATCACACAAACTGAGGATAACATTGATAAGGTATCAAGTTCACAAACTCAGTGAGTAATTACTGGATTCAAGGGTTCATGGTCACCACGTGTTGGCATGTATGAATTGTAATTTGCGGAAGAAGCGAGATAATACTAATGTTGACAAGAAGACTTGAGTGTCTAGAAAATCCTGCTCTTCACATGGTTCGTTTAATCATTCGTGCACTTCGATTGCTTAAAGAATGGATTTCTTGTTTTTCTAATTATAACGAATGTCATGATTTTATTGATAATTAAATTGATGACGTCATCATTTTTTTCACATCATAGCATTGCAAGTCATGTACGTGATGATGTCAAAGCATTATGATGTTATAAAGTGAACTGACCAGGGTATTATTATTATTGTATTACTTATCTATTTGGTTACATTGTATTCAACATACGTAAGAAACCAAAATGGGGATATGTGACTGTTATATTTGGGACAGATTACCTACAATTGCACAACTTAGCTTGTGAGCTCCCAAACATAACACTGTCGCAATTCATCACTATCTTGGTAGCATGTATTTCTAATAAAACACTTGATTAGAAGTGTATGTAAGCACTCAGATTACAGAACTCTTATATATGGTTCAAAGTTCATATGCTTCAAAGGCAAAAGCTATGTTTTCTATCTTTATGCCGACATATGTGATTTATACTTCAATCAGGTTTGCAATATTGTTCTCCTAAATAATACGAAATTGATTAATTCAGACATTAAATAGTTATCTCATGGACTGGCCCAGAACTATTTTGAGAAAAATTAGTTCCTTTCCATTGACTATTGTATGTTAAGCAGCAAAAATAAAAAAAAACAACTCAAAGCTGTCATAAACTTTTGAATTTTTTCAGGGTTAGATTTCAATTAGTGAAACTCTAACAACGTACCTAGTTGTCGTGATCTTCCCACATATGTTATCAACTCAGTGTGTGTCAGTCTAACGCTAGTTAGTTAATAACCTACAGAGGCATGACAAGATTACACACTGGTTACGCTGCATAACATTCATGGACTTGGCCGATCAACAGAAATGCAGTCACTGTCTATGTGTTCGGGCGAAGAAATAAGTTGAGCAACCTCCGTGGGCGGAGAATAACTAGCTGAAAGCAAAGTCATCGTAATGCATGGAGAACTCCTTTGAGAGGCATTTTATATATTTTATTATAAAGTGTAAATATGTATGTATATATATATGTAAAAAAATTCCCATTAAACTAAACTAAACTAAAGTACAACACAATAATTGGATGTATTTGATTATGGTACGTTAATTTGAATTAATAACATTGGTGTTTTAAGTTAAGTTTTAGTTAGAATATCTTTGTTTAATGTCGAGAGAGGCAAGCTATGAAATTTAGATCATCATGACCATCATGACTATGGCACGAACAAATAATACTTATCTGAAGCAGTTTGAATGAATTAATTGGTACCAATGGTTAAATTTTAGTAAATATATCTTTTTTTAATGGAATTAACACAAACATGACCCCTACCATGTTTAAAATGTTGTAAATGTATGTAGTATCATGCACATTTGTTAAATATCACATAGAATATGTCTTATATGTCAATGAACAGTTGTGTTTTATCCAAATTGATAAATTAAAAAAAATATTTTTCGACACAATTTAGGCCATACATATTAGGCCAAAGCAGGCCATGATACGATGTCTATCAATGAAATCGATTTGTAATGTTTTTGTCCGAAATGAACTTACCACCTGAACTGTTCGTGCAAACTTTTTTGTTTAACCTTTAGCAGAACTGTATTGTGTACAAAAACGTATACATTAGTGAAGAAATTGTTGAACCGTATTAGTTTCAAAGTTTTGTTGGAAGTTTAGAAAAAGTTGCTTCCCTGGCAAACGCTGTATCCCTTGAAAGACACGCAATTCAGCGACGAACTGTTAGTTATGTCTGACATACATGTATTATGGTTCTGACATTTCGAGTATTGCATCAACATACTACAATGCATAGATAGGAGGATTTGAAGAATAAGTTAAATGACATGTCAAAAACGCATGTCACAGTATATATCTATTCTGTTGACATGTCTGTATTTCTTCTTTTTTCTTTTTTTTTCTTAGTACATTCAACAATTGACATAAATATATTAACTGGTTAACATGGCCAGGATATTCATATAAAGACTAAGCAAAAAAAGTAAAAATAAACTAAAGAACAACCCCCCCCCCCCCCCCCCCCCCCCCCCCCCCCCAAAAAAAAAGAAAAAGAAAAAAAAACATAATTCATCATTCACACCCATTCAAAAGACAACCATGCACACAGACAAGAAGTTTATTGATTCTGTAAAGTATTCAACAACAACAAAAAAGAGGATATATTACAGCAATTAGGTATTCAGAAGGTGTTCATATAGTGCCCATTTCCTGTAGAATTTTGTATATTTAGCTTTGTTGAAGTGTCTAGTTTTTTCTATTTGGTAGTAGAATACAACCTCTTTTTGAAAATGTTTTAAGTTTGGTAGGTTATTTTGCATTTTGCAGCTATAGATGTGAAATTTGGCTAAAAGAATTATCAAGTCAAAAATTTCATCACTTTGGAAATTTGGAGAATAGCCAAAAAGGATTAGGTCTGTGGTTAGATTTATCTTAGAAGTATGTTGACATTTTTGTTCTATCCTTTCTGAGAATCTTTTCCAAAAGGTTTTACTAAATCTACAGTCCCATAATAAATGATAGATAGATTCTGGCTCAGCTTTACAAAAAGTACATAAATTATTGTCAACAATATGCATCTTCAATAAGTGCGTATTTACAGGTAAAATTCGGTGAAGCAGTCTGAGCTGGAACCATCTTAATTTAGAGTCTGGAGTAGTTTGGTGAGCTTTAACAAAAGTAAGAGGCCAGTTTAAATTGATTAATAATTCCTCTTCCCATTTTTCAATAGCTTTTACATTGTCTTCAGATTGAGTTATAATATAGTAGTATTTCTTTGAACCCTTTTTACAAGAAAAAAGATAGGTAATTGAGACATTTATGTTGTTTGTTATTTCCAAGTGGGGTTCTTTTTTAATACCCAGGTCTGTCAAGTATTTATTTACTGATCTTAAAATACCATAGAATTCTAAGAAATTGATAGGAAAGTACCGATTACAAAATTGTTGTAATGTCATGAAACAGGAAATTGAGTTTTGAAATGAGCATTGATATGATTACTGCAATTTTACCAAGAGGCGTTATAATTCTGTTCATCCATCTCTAAATAGTTTGTTCTATTTCGAAAAGTTTACTTTCAAAATTGAGTTTAATCATTTTATCACAATGAGTGGAGAAGATTATACCTAAGATTCTAAAGGTTTCAGGGTTCATTCGAGATCTAACTCTGGTCTAAATTTGATATTACTATTTCTTTTAGAGCCTATCCAGATGACTTGTGATTTATCAAAGTTTATTCTTAAACCAGAAATTTGGGCAAATAATTCAAGAGTGTCTATAGTAGCCTCAATGGATCTCTTAGAACCGTCCAAGAGAAATTCTATATCATCTGCATATTGTGCAATCAAATAATCAATATTGTCAATGGTGAGGCCTTTCATGTTTTTGTTCTTTTTTACAAGAGAAGCAAGAATTTCAGCACAAAAAAGAAAGATATATTGGGATAATGGGTCTTTTCTTTTTTCTTAATTCCCAAGGATACAAACATACCACATGATAAAGAATAATACTAAACCTTATCTTAAAAATCTTATTTCACCTAATTAGTTACATATACTGCAATTAACATATGATTTATTTGTGTGTTTTCTACATCCTGACTGGAGTCAATGAATTAACGTGATCTTGGTGTTTCTGTGTATTGATGTTATCCGGGAGTAATCACGTTATTAGACGATAGCATTAACATGCGATTCATAGTTCGTTCAGTTCCACGTATGTAAAATACTGAGATATATGTGTATCTGAAAGATGTAACAGAACGTCATTTGAAGATAACTTGTCCGATTTCAAGTAACGTGTGTCTGACCTTTAAGCCAAACCTGTCAGTGATGAAACCACAGTTGCCACATCCAGTCTGAACCACTTAACAAAAATGGATTGTACATGTACGATGTCTCAGACAGACATCAAATACACAGGCGCACAATAACAGGTAACAACCATATTGGATTCAGATAAATCTACGACTGGAAAAGGGTCGAGGGTGAATAAATTCGGTTTGATAAAATATGGTTTGGTTAGCTATTGTATATGGATATCCATTTTCAATCTGGGAATGTCACATTCTGACAAACCATTTCTTTAAAAATCCACAATACTATGAAAGCAAAATACTCTAATAGTTTCACCAATGCACTTGAGAACATCCCTTGGCATGCATATGATTTCAAGCAGGGATACCTCCTCCGCTTGTGCTTTTTCGCTTGATAATGGTAAATGTTTCCATTCCGTGGACTAAACGTATGTGTGACTAACTACCTTAACTAACACATTCTAAGTTCTGAGATTGGACAAGTTTCAGAGACAGTAAATTCACGACTGTATGGCATGTTATACAAATGGAGTGACAGGACTCGGGACATGAGCCGCCATTCCAATAGATTTCTATGTCAAATCCTTAAGCTGAAAAGATCAAATATCATTTGTATCGGCAATATCACATATTATGAGTATATTGATAATGAGTGTGTTTAACAAAGTATGATTTAAATCGAGGGCTACCCATACATTGTCAGTTTCAATATAAATATGCGGCATTTAGATAGCAAACAAATGTAAAAGTGTTATACTTGCGATCACATTATCAGCAACAGTACACACATTTGTATTTTTCTCGGATCGGGTCCATTGCAGGATTCGAACCAAGTCAGAAAATAATCGCCAACACTGACTGTCTCAACAGCTTATCCATTCAGCCATCGAGACGTCGTTACATATTTTATGAGCAGTGTATCTAAAGTTCATATTACGTTGATTGATTGAGACGTACGTTGTTCACTCATATGGATAGATCATATTGGAGCAGGGCACCCATCTACATGTCACAGGATCGGTCAGGGATAAAGATAGGAGACACACGAATTTATGGATAATCAACTCCATGTTTGATAAGGGTTTAATGATCTATACCGAAAAGTCGCTATTGTTAAATAAAGGTGATCATCCATTTCTCGTCTTCCACATTATAAGCACAGATGCAGTTGTTAATAGTTATTAAAGTCATTAGTTGATAGAAATGTTTAATGCATAATGCAGTAAATAAACAACAAATTAGATAGATAAGTAATGGCTGATAACTGAAGAGCCGCGAGCCGCGCCCATTGTTGCTGAACTACACTGATAACTGTCGACGGTGCACAGGACCACATGTGTTAGATCAATAGGTGACCATGTTTATAATTACTTGTAATTACCTTTTAAAAGTTTAGTTCCGAAGCGAGAAATCGAACTAGTATTAGCACATGACATTCACGTTCGTGGCATAACCCAATGGGTAATTAGGAAAAAACAGTGATTATTACATTGACTAGAAATGAGTCTGCGTTTATCTTATTTCTGATAATCACCCTGTGATGACGTCAATATAGGTTAAACAACTGCAGTGAATCAATGTGATTACATGGTGTAATAGATAATGATCTCTTGACGTAAGTGTACATTGTAGTTATCAATTGGAACAACTTATGGATATCGATAACAAAAAGTCATTCAGATATACTCATTATAATAAACATGCTATACAGGCATGAATAATATAACAGAAGACGTTTGCAATTAATGTAAGTTGTAAATAGAACAATTACTTAAAATTATGGAAATATAGAATAATAACCGACATGTATATATAGGTATTTGACCTCAATAACTTGTTGAGTTTTACCTGTAGCTATTTCAGAACATGTGTTGGTCATTTGCAAAGGTTTTGCGCAAGTAGAAACTCACATACCGGCTAGAAGCTAATAGATCTCTGATTTTGATTGATTCCTTTCGACCGTCGACGATATTACATAATAAAACATGTTTGACAGTAACACTGAATGTTAATAATGTTCATTCTTTTCCTACGGAAGTTACTCCCTTCAGATTGCCTATCGTAACATCTGTAAAGATTGATTGACAATATTTCTAGTTTCTAGCAAAATTGCGAGAATAAAGTACCACATATTATTATGAAATAGTCCCTTCAAATCTCATAACACTGTGTTTATACATCAAAAGATATATGTAAGGTTTCCTCAAGTTTGCTATTTACTTAATTAACTGAAGTCACACAAATAATTTCATTGATCAAAGGTGATACCTTACATTCAGTGTATCCTGATTACATGTGAAATACCACGAGGTTACAGGGGAGAAGCAATCAATACACAGATTGGTGTGAGACTTCCTTGAACGTTTTGCCTTTAGTATAGCGCGGACTCGTGGGCATTTATTACAGAGGGCATAAGGTCAGGTCAACTCCGTGGAATTAGATAGATGACACATTGGTAGGCATATGTTGAGAGACTGCATTTAGCTGTGACAACATTCTTATTTAGAAGGTATTCTTAAAATGTAAATGCAGACTACACATTCAAATCATATGTAACTTAATTCTGATATATGTGAACATGATATCTATAATAAAAAAAATTAATTATATCTTGACATAATAAATACATCTTAGGAATATCAATTCAATATCGTGTCCTGCTATCTACAGAATACAGTGTCTTCAGAAACTTCACTTCTTTGACAGCTGATTATGGTAATATGTGTGAGATAAAGTGAAAAGTTAAATCTTACGTTGATTCACCATCTAAGTTTTTTTTTTGAATTTTGATAAATGACACAAACAGCAATAGAAACACAATCAGTTATACTATGGCAAAAATCAAAGGCACTAATCAATCATTCCTGCATAATAATTTTTATTTTTATTTTTACAGTGAGTTGTCACTGTTATTGTCACGTTTATCCAGACTGCCTGACGAAAACATAACGTTACAATTACATCCCATTACAGTTTCATTTATCTAAGACAACCAACCTGAAGGTTGACTTTTATATAGAAAAGAGTACAATATTACATCAATCAGACAGCCACTAAACTGTAAGCAAGTCGTTGTATAATAACCCAAAAGCAGCTATGCACGAATGTCACACACTAAATAAAATCAATTAAACATTCATGAAAATTGGTCATTAGATAGATTGAATACTGACTCTTATACAGAAAAAGGGTGCCTCACCATTTAAATTATTCCACTAGGTAGCGCCGAAAGCTGATGGGGACCCCACAATGTTCATACGTTTCGTCTGTCTTACACAATTAGAACTATAGTCACTATATAGTTCAAAGGGAGTGACTCCAAAGCTTCACTGAGTACAACTTAAATAACATTTTGCACTTAAAATAGATTATAGATAACACATATTTATTATCATCAAAAGTGTATTTCGATTAGTTATAATAAAACTATTTAATGATCATATTTATTTAGGTTAAAATTCTAATGTACCTGTATGACACTGTTACTGAAAATAGACACAGAAGCTGCATGTAAGTCTATGCACTTAAGAACCTGACAACTCACAGTGTGCAGAAACCAGGGCCCATATTTTCGAAGCTGTCTTAGTGCTAAGATAGTCGTAAGTCAATGTTAATGTATGGCACTTACGACTATCTTAGCGCTAAGAGAGCTTCGAAAATATGGGTACAGGCGTGTTAAACTTTAATAATTCATGAATCAAAAACATTTAAAGGCGCTGTAGCACGATTTTCTTTTTGAAATAAAGTGCTCTCACAAAAATATAAATGAGTGTTACCAGTGGCGAAATCATACTCCTGAATCAATAAAAAGAGTTCTAAAACGAATGTACAGGGTTCGATTAAGCCATGCGAGTCAATTTCTCACCAAGCGGCCATTTTAATGTGTTTTAATGTGTTCAAATGTGTTAAAATGACAGCGCGATGGTAGTTCAAGTGATATGAGTGATTTGAAAGCTCAAGGTAAACTGTTGTATAAATGCTGTCGACAAGCTCCGGCATTTATACCAGTTTAATTTGCACCTTTCAAACCGTGTAAAAGCCAGTGAACAAAATAAATATCTGGAAAATAAGTACAGTGCATGATAAAACAAATATTTAGTATAGTCTTAGATCAGGCGCTAAGCTCCGCCCACAAAAATACCGCATCCCTTATGTGTCACCACGCGCAAAACGTAGTTCACCAGAAACATGATTAAAGTATTTATATTTTGGTTCTTACATGCTAAATCAATCTAACTATTAATCAAACTACAAATAGAATTCACGTTGTAAGGTTTTTAAAAAGGATAATCAAGAAAAGAGCATATGATAGCAGTGTCATAAGTGTGCAATGATACAGTGATAAAGTAGTCCCGCAGGTTATTTTAATTTATATAAACGTCAGAGTTTGAAGGTTATTCTTTTCAGCTATGTATGAGAATGTATGTCACATGACCTTGTTTAATCCAATAAGTAGAGGGCATATCGCTTAAAATTCAAAGTCTGAATTTATGACACAATGTATGCAATATTCAATATGTGATGGTTTTGAAAAATAAGATAGTCATTATAATATAATTACAAAATGGTTTTGTTACACTAATTTCCGCGTTTCTGATTGGACGAGAGCTCTCAAAAACCTGCTGCCATTTCTCGATGAATGCAGATAAAATGTGCTACCATACCTCGTGCATTCGTACCTTATGACGTAACAATCCATCAGAACAAACGGACGTGTCAACATCGCTCCGCTACGCTACGCGATGTTATACAATTTGTTGCTGTTATACTTCGATAGAGGCACAAAACATGTAAAACAATCCTTAAATTATATATAATATTGGTGATATATTATACACATTTAAAAGATATGTATTTGACCAACAAATTACAATATTATTATTTTGGATTCAGTTCGACGAGGTATTCATCAGTTTACACTATTTCCTGTATTCAAAACTACCAGTCAATAGTTAGCACATATTTAAATTGTAAATCATAGTATGTATAAACATACGCCACAATTCATTTTAATGTATCACACCTAAATAATGACCACATATCTATTACTCGCTTTATACGTTTCCCTTTTACAAACCAGCTGATATATCAATGCATAGAATACTCTGAGAAGTTATAAGAAGAACATTTCTTAGGTTAATCATAGCCTTACATAATTCTCAAAATGACAGCGTTATCATCAAAGGTGATTGGTATGTAGTAGCTATCTTCATCCGTAGTCTCTTAGGAAAGTCGTAGTGTTACCAAGATTCCTCTCTAATGAGAAAGGGGATGTTTCGAGGGGGATTTATGATGACAGGTGATGACAAGTAAAAAACTCAAGCCAGACACTCCAATCCTGGTCTCAGTGGTGCAATGTCACAGGAGAAAACACCAAATCAATCGAACTTATTACAAAATGAAATTCAGATAACTTTCTCAGTGCTGCATGTCGCATTTAAATATTTACAATTTATTTCAATTAAATGCGGCATTTAAGGGGCTATAAGGTTTTTGCCACTTTTTTTTTTATCTCAACCTCAATGCACTTTAAAAAGCAAGTTACTATGAATGTAGTTTATTAATATGTTTAGCGTCTCATTCAAAGTAAGTATTGGTCGTTCGTTCCTCTGTCAGTGAATAAACTCTGTCCACTCATAACAACTTTAGTTTTAATGACACAGCTCAAATGTGATTCTGGGAGGGATAGCACAGTCGTTAGCGCGTTCGGCTTCGGATCAAGTCCCGCCAGGGGCACGGCGCCTTTGTCTGCAGTAGAGAACAGCTCTACACATGTTTGGGTGCAATGCTACCCTGAATTTCTGTGCAGTACCACCCATGGTTCAGCCGTTGCTCGTAGGTTTCACTGCAAGACATAGCCACATGGCGTTGCAGACTTTCTCCTTGCATTAATACGACCAGCCGTGATATAAGTGAAATACTCTTGAAAGCGGCGTTAAATCCCAACTCACCTCACCTCTCAAATGTGTCTCAAGGTCAATCTTTCATTTCTTACAAGCTGAAAGTCTGCACTAATTTTCCTCATAATATGTTCCGTATTTGGTCGATATCTGTTTACCAGTCAGCTTGACCCTGGCTTAGGAAGCATTTTCGGAAATCTTTAAATGTCACCCAAACTTTTGATTTGTCAGAGCCAGGCCTTTGAAAATGTTTATGTTCATCCCCTGTGTTAAGACGTTTCAGATCCGGTCTTAACTGTGTACCTTGTTACCATGACCTTAGAGGAGGAACATTTTCTGAAAACGTATATATTCGCTTTTGGATAGTTCAGTTAAAGATCTTTGATGTGCATTAGATTTGGTCAATTGTTGACCTTGTGACTAGGCAAACTGGTCTGTAAGTAGCTTCAGACCTGGATGAATCGTTTAATGTAATTAAAATATAATATTATATGCACACTTGTAACGATTAAGTTATTTCTTAAATTTGGAAACCCTAAAATGTTCTGCAATATCGTTTTCAAGAAACAGTCCGAATTTTCAATAGTGACTGCATTGTTTGAAAGATATAGGATAAAGAGAAAACAATATAATTTAATCTTTTAAATTAATCAATTAAATAATTTTGTCATTGCAAGATCATTGACGTAAATTAAATCGCGACTGTATCAAAAGTATATACGAAGTCCAATCGATTAATAGAATTCTAACGATGTTGCAACCTTTTGATCACTAAAGCAGAAATATCCAGTTTCTTTGAATAGTGATACTTCAGTATTTTTCTTTAACTTATATATATATATATATATATACACACACACACACACACATGTATAATCTGATTGCTGTGTTATGGAGATCTATTTATCAGTCAATGCATCATGGGATTAAAATGATGTCTTGTTTTGGAGTGAGTAGGATTTGGAACAATCGTGTTGTGTTAGTTAAAAATACACTTTACTATAATTTGAATTATGTGGAGTAAGGTTGTGCAGTGGTTAATATACCGTCCTCTCACGCCAGAGGTATCAGAGGTGAGCTACCAAACATCAGTTACCAGAGGAGAGCTACCAAACATGTGTTACCAGAGGAGAGCTACCAAACATGTGTTACCAGAGTCTCCTAATGTAGTATGTCCGTAAGCGAAGCCCGTCATCCACAATACACTCAGTTCATCCATTTGTAAGAGCACAGTCAATGCTTTCGTCCAATCATATGATTGTATTGTGGTCACGTGGAGTACATTTATATCCCGATAGATGTACGGTTGTCTGGTTGCGTTCGGGTATCACTCGGGTAAAACTGGTTCAGAAGCTTCAATGAAAACAACAAACGATGTCAACTGATTGTTTTATTTATGTGGATAATACACACTTAAACACGTATTATATTGACAAATGATCTGCTGTGTTCCCTTTCCGAAAGGAAATAGTCGCTTCCGTCGATTGGGTCGTCTATGGTAAGGAGCTTGATATTCCTAAAAGAATAAAAGCATGTGAATAAAGCACGTAATGTGAGGTCAACTGGGATTTTTCGAGTGTAGGCCTATTTCATTTATACCGCGAGTAAGTGAAACAAAGACAAGCATAAAAAACAATGATACCAATGTTTTATATATTTTCAACCACAATATACAAAATAATATTCAGAAGTTACATAGATCGACATAAAAAATTAGAATAAAGTTATATAAAATTACCTTGGAGTGTTACCTAACTCGTAGCAGTACATTATCGGGATATACATGTACGGGTTTGAGAGGGTTAGGCTCGGTTGAAGCCTCGCATAACCCTCTCAAACCCGTACATTTATATCCAGATAATGTACTGCTTCTCGTCCTCTATCTATTACTTAAAACGGATACCGGAAAACCGTTTGTACAGAGCTACAAAAAAGCTTCTTTGAAAGTTCAATCCCATAAGATATCAGTAGTGTCTTAAGCACGCATACAGTGTGGAACAGTGCAAAACTATACATGCAGTTGTAAGTGATGAAGGGTTGACTAAAGTCATAAAAGCATCTTATTGTTCAGTATCATTTTCCTCATTCGGCCATTGATAAATCTGACATCGCTGGAGAGTTGTGTTAAGTCTTTCCGAAACACATTCCCGCTTTGGTGTCTGGACAATGACACTAACTGTTGGTTTCATATAGAGCCATAATGGAACAGACATTATGTCGAATTTATGAATTTAGAAACCTCTGAGTGAGGAGCGTTAATATGGGTCCTTGCAAAAAATGTTTTGAAAATATAAAATTCAAAACCTGCATCTTGCATCAACAAAGATTCAACAAAATGTGTATATGTCTCAAATGATGTTTCAAATAACCAAATAATATAAAAGCAGAAGAATATATCGCCACTCGGCCACATGCCGGAGCGGTATTATACAATCATTTGCTTGTTTACCGATCCGGTTCCTTCTTTTGAGAAATAAATATGTTTAAACTACAAGCTTTGTAACGGTTGTTGAGATTACGTTAACCACAATACCTAATAACAGCAAAACAATGTTGAACCAACGTAATTATGTAATATATAAAACTTTGATTACGGGTGGCGATGTTGTATTTGGGTACTGTTTAGAGTTGGTCCAGCACCATGAAGCTGGCTAAAATTACCCGAAGCTTCAGTTCATTTTAAGTGTCTATCATTAAATTGATCATTGCACTTCTGGATATAGGTCACTGTTATACAGGCGTAAAGTGGAGGGTATTTACAAATTGTTCAAATTAACAATAGTGCCAAAGCCAGTTCAAGCCCTGTGGCATCTCATCTATAAAATAATTCAGTTATAACTTAATCACTTCTCTTCAGAAGATTAAGATTCATCTCTTGAGAGACTACATGGACAAACAACAACCCATGGTGATAGTGGTCAGAACGTTCGATGGTTTACACTCGCCTTTTTGCTGCAGTGTATTGGTGGTTATCCTGCACAATAATGCATCACAAAATGTCTTTGACGCGTCTTTCGATAAAAAATGTGTTTCAAACCGTGCGTTGTGACTGTAGCTATTACAAAACATTGCATAATGACATTCTTGAAAATTGTGGAGTCGTCAACTTGTTCTCGCTAACTCTGCAATCTGTCAATTATTCAAAATATTATCCGCAGAAAATAACTGGTAATTATTTGCTAAAGAATCAGAAAAAATTCCCCGTAAGTTTGTCAAGACATTTTTTTATTTCATATATCGTGAGCCAAGAACATCAAAACCCATGATTACATTTCAAATTCGCTTAAGTAAATAGGATTATCATGCTATGGAATGAATGTTGGAAAATGAGGACATTCAAAAAATTCTTGCAAATATATATAACTGTCAACAATATTATATAAAAGAGTATATGTCATTCCTTTGAGTTACGACTCAGGTATTGGTATTTATTTACAAAAGATAGCCCAGACTTCAGTCGATTCATTAGAGGGCTTCACGGCATTGAATGGGCCTTGTGCAGACCTGTTATGATGGAAGGTATTCAAAAGTTGGCACATGTAGAAGTTCGTTTACATTAACACATTGACATCTTTTATAGGAACTAGACATCCATACGTCAAGAATTGAACAGGAATTGAAATATGCATATCTAGCCCTCTAACGTTAGAAATTATTTTCCATCTTGAAATAACATGAACTTTATCTTTATTTTTCAGATTGAAATGTGTGTTTAAAGAGACCAACCCTATTGTTTAATCAACATTATTTTAAACTTTTATTTTTGAAACATTCAATTTATGTCTTTTTTATTTCTTTAACAAAATGAATGTATTCTTCTACAATCTGTACAGTTAAATATGTTGTCAGATTATATTATCTTTAGTTAACACGACACATTTGTATCCATATTGGACAGCTGAAAAGACATCAAGTATCATGTATCTACTATTATGTATCAACATCTTTAGAATTGACGCGAGAGTTCATACGATAGTGATTCTTAGTGTTGATAACTAGTGTTCGCTCGAATAGTTTTAAATATACACCTGGGGAAAAACAAGGTCTTCATCACTAAACGTATCTGATATGAAAGAAAACAACGTGTCAGTAAAACTAATCGTATGATGTATTAGAATCTTTATCAAGAAAGAAAATGTCATGTACAAACGTTTTACAACTTTTGGATATATACAATCATGTTGTTTTGGTGTCCAAAACTATTTTCGTTATATTGAGAAATGAACGTCAGTTTGTTTCTTGTAATCTGATTAATTCCATTCTTTCAAGAAAACTGATCATACCTCAAGTAGCTACCTTTTACACCAGAATGCACCTTCAAAAAAGTTACCTAATAACGAAATACGTTCAGCATTAACTGTAATGACCCCCTCTAAATCAGAGAGAAGTGTTTAGTTACCGGATTGAACGCTGCCGAATCCTAAATTCATTCCGAAACCGTTCGATTATAGCCTTGTTCGAATGTTTGAAAAAAAGAATGGAATTTCACCGAACGGATACTTCCGTATCTTGCGCTATGAACTATGTTTTGATGTATAAACGTCACCTTGGTAACGGCCTTGTTGTTTTTGTCAACTGAAACCTTAAGTTTATCACATGGTGTCGTTAAAAGGACAATATTAAACACAAAAATATGTTTAGAAAAATATCAGTTTACCCTTACAACTCCATTGGCCAGTTTAATTTATTAAAATGTCAAAAGGAATAATTTGTCATCAGATTTCAGTTTTAAACATAGGGTCTGCTTAACCTTTCCCAGGTTTTTATAAGTTGAAATATTTTTTAAAAAATGTATAGTTCAATATCATATACATGTTTGAACAATGTGATAATTATCATATTTTGAAACTTGCATTTACCCTGTTCACATTGAAGCGTCTCTGATAAGGACATTAATTCGTGCATGTAGTTTAGTGAAACTATAAGAGCGAGCGACTTGACATTTCATTTTCATAACATTTAACACTTAGAACAGTCCTAGGAATGATATATGTGAAGTGAACTTGTATATTAACCCAAGTATTTTCTAAAGAAAAAATAGAAATGAAGACGTTCCTCACTTAGAGCTGGTTTTGTACACAGCATAGCAGAATAACTATGTAATTTTAGTCTGTACACATCATCTCCGTCAGATCAGTAAATATTATTTCAATGACTATTGTTGCAGGTTTTTTCCATGTATAATAACACGCTTAAAGTTGCATAATGGCCTAACAGTCAAGTCTCTGAAACCGAACTCGAACACAGGAAGTCATATTCAAATGTGGATCTGTACAAGTGTTATTGGTATAAAGATGCCCTTCAGGTTTTATAAATCCAGACAGAAATATTCAGCTGATTACAGACCTGACAAAGAGAACCATTAGAAATTAATTAATTGTTGTAAAATCCCGGAAATATCAATGAGCTTGCTATGAAAGAAAGTTGCCTTTGGATTTGATCAACGATTCACCTTCCCTCGAGCTTGACGGTAACCATGTGAGATGATAAATGTTCATGGAAATCTTTCCTAATTACTCTCAGCCTCGGAGCCAATGTTAGCGACTGAATGTGCTGTGGTGGTGATATCATTGTTGTTGTGTTATGAGCACTGAGGTAAAGAACATAAAGAAGTGTACTGGTAGAAGTTTTGACAGATTTGCCATAATGAGATCAGGCTGTGTTTTTTTAAAATTTACTTATGCCATTACTTACGAAAAGATGTGTGGAGTATAATTAAAATTATAAATGAATTATATGGGAAAACGTATGGTTTGTATAACATGTAATGCTATTTTAAAACGAATTTATGGAGAAAGCTGTCATAGTGACCCAAACCTGGTCACCCATCATTACGCATTTAGCAATATGTGATATTTTATTATTCACAATCTGTTATCTAACTGAAGTTAAATTAAATAGCAAGAATAATATATTACACTAAATGACTACTTGATATGTCTTTACACTAAACCTCATGTGTTACTAACACGTGTCTAGCTTCACTTTTTAAACGCTGTCTTACGTTAGAACGTTATTTATTTTCCATTCGTGGATGTCCTGTCGAACCGGTGTTACTCACATTAACCCAATGTAATTCCATTAAACCGACCAATCAGAATCTACTGGTAAAGTGAAAAAGTTTTTATTCATTGTGATAAATGAAAATTAGGAACAAACTTTTAAAATTAACCTTTATCCAGGTAATTTCTTCTGAATGGTAAACGATAACTAGTCACGTTTTAAACAATTGTGTGTGTTTTTAAATATCAGTCAACAAATAATGTGGTAAATTGTCAAGCAAATATAATCCACAGCCAATCAAAGTCATACTGCAATAGTAATTAATGATATTCTGATACGCATGCTTCGTCATTAAGTTGTCAATTAATCATTCTTGTCATCAGAAGGTACCTATTTACAGTATCATTATGTTTGAAAACAACATTTTCATCTGACATCAATGTAACATTTACAGGGGGCTGTTTAATCAACGTGTCTGTCAAGAGCATGGTAAATCAACTTCCCTACGCATGGTATTACTCGCGCTAATTTCCCTCACTGGCTAACTTAAAGAGCCATCAAGGATGTTAGTGTTTCCCATACAATTCTTTTTTTTTGGTGGAAAATAAACTTATAACCTCAATTGCCAAAAAAAAAACCTTTATCTACAACATGACACATGATCAATAATTGTCATATCACGACAATGTAATACTATTTGGTTTTTCAAAGAGAAGCACTCTTCGAGTAACGCGCGTCATATAAACAGAATTCCCTTTATTGCATAAAACGTACTACGCAACAGCAAGCGTTTCCGAAGCATGGAGGCTCGTCTCTAGCGCAAGTGGCCAAAACAACCCACTTGTTGGTCCTCTTGCAAGTTACCCTTGATGATTGCTTTATAAACAATGTTTCTAAATGTCCTGAGAATATACAAAATTATTGCCTGTTTAATTTATTGAGATAAGACCAGCTAATTCTGACAAAGTTTTACTCTCATTAGCTACCTAACAGTGTTTGCGCAGTTTCCGTCGCCGCCGCCGCCACCGCCGCGTTTTGTATTGGCTATAATTTTGTTCCTGGAAGGTTTTGAGAACTCATATACAACTTCTTACTTATACCCCTGGGGAATATTTTTTACATGTTCACATTCAAGGTCAAAGTCAAGGTCTCGAGTTCTGAAATCACTAAAAATATCCTTGTTACACGATAACTTGAACAAATATTTGAGCTATCAGGCTCTTATTTGGTGTATATCAACTATGGAGAAAGGCCAAGATTTGAAAAGGTTTTCGCTAAAATCTGTCAAAGTTCAAGGTCACAGCGCGGTCACAACTATAGCATGCATTTCCGAACATGCCTTATTTCAACTATTAACACTTTGAATCATTACATGATTGTTATAAACAATGAAAAGTGATCATTGATGTTGTGACCTTGACGGTCAAAGGTCAAGTTCATGAGATATATTGGTTAAGGCCATGTTAATCCTTTGATCCAATTTTGAAATCAGAAATAGGTTTTAACAACAAACTTGTGAAAAGTAACCCCAGTGATGATTAAACTTGTTAGTAATAACTCGAATAATGAAACAAAATTTGTTTTAAAAAATTCCCATTTTATTGATGCTGATGAGAAGGTGGAACAGGGAAAGGCAAGACCATAAGTTTTCGGGGCGGCCATGCTTTTGCGGTATCCCGCAAACGCCCTTCTAGTTAATTATAAAAATTCAAGCAAAATACCTAGTTGGGTAAAACAATTATTCCAATATATGTAGCAAAAACATAATTAAATGAAATGGTAATTAAATTAGAGCCAAAAATTATATATTTCAATTTCTTTCATTGCTCATAAACTTTGTTATTTTTTAGTGTCTTTGAATACTTAGCTTTGTGTGAGTCAGACAACAATGCTTTGCGCTTGAAAATAATAGACTGGGTCTATATTAAGACTGGAAAACACCTTTACTAATTAGTGCAATTTCACGGCTTATTTTGGGTCGAAAACATTTGTAAAACAATAGGTATATATATTTCCCGGAGATAGATGTTCAATGACATCCGTGATGGCTCTTTAATCCTTGCAGCAATACTTTCCCTTTTCCGTGCTAACATAGCGTATCGTCGAACCTGAAATGCATAGTGGGATCTGATTTGCAAGCACAGAAATATTAAGGAAATACGGCTCGCTTAAATTAGCCAGTGATGGTGAATTGTGCCTTACGGAAGGACGTTGGGTTTCTTTAAACTGTTGGAAAAGTGTTTTGATAAATTGATAATACATAAATGTCAGTGTGATCACCAACAAATAGTGATTCAGGGATTTTGATTGAGACCAAGACATACATAAAATATATTTACGGTACATTTTTTGTTCTTTAGCATGTTGCTATCCCTTTGAGGCAAGGAGATCCGTTGACTTTGTAAAATCGTCACCGAAATATGGCATGAATGCATCACAGTGGGGGAACTCAAATACATCTTGAAAATTTATGTACACACACCATGTGGGTAAAACGCCTAAAGGTTAATGTGTGAGAGAAAGAAAGTAAATGATTGTCTGAAATTTTGTCTGGAGCACATCTTCCAGAATACACAATTTAACTTAATCAAACTTAAAAAACACGTTTAACATGATACCTACAAATGTGCAGTTTGAGAGTGTAATTGTTTTTATATGGTATGGGACTTTAACTTTGGCTGTATGCAAGCATTATCCAAATTGAAGCACTTGTCAACCATGGCCCCTCGATGTGGCTGTTTAGGGTTAAACCTATATATGATTGTTATTTTAATGTTCATGGAAATGCGACTTTCACTGTTACGGTATGACGAGTCATTTTGTCCCGAGCATACTCCAAAACTAGACATGCTAGCACTATCAAAATTAATGATCATGTCAACAATGATCCCAAAATATGTATTTTAAGAATAATTTTTTTTTCCAAAGAAACACAATGGAGTTATGTAACTCTATAGTTGCCATATTTCCTCTGCTCTAAAATTAGATATACTGCTTTCATCGATATTCAAATACACATTGAATGGGTTGAAACTGTTTGGAGTTGAAATTATTTGGAATCCCCGACTGGTTTAAATCTATGTTTAGATAAGCAATGGGTCTTTGTGCGATTGTCATGCTATTACGTCACAGTATACATATTTTACTTTAGTTTTATATTTCATCAAATGTGCAGTAAATTTGAAAACAAAACAGAGAAAGAGCAGGGTTCTTCACCTCGTGTATATTGTACCATGTAATGACATGTCGCTAAAGGCAAGTGACATAGTAATCTCTGTAGTCTAAAGTTATGTACAATCGATACAGGATCTATTTTATTGAAATAATTTAGTATTGAAATTGTTAACGTATCTGACTACCTTTTCTAATCGCAACATGTATGAAGTATTTTGCCATTGAAATAGCAATATTACAAAATCTAATCTTGCAAAGACTTTTTCGAACAAGAAACTGAACTGATTGGGATATTATACTGAGGTAGTGATACTAGATAGGAGATGAACTCGTTACCAGTGCAAACCACTGTTTCATTCACTGTTTCAAACAAAATTTGGCGATGAAGATCTAAAAATGTAGCCCTTAGTCTGTCTTTAACACTGAATGCAATAAAGTTGTTGTGTTTAGTCTTTGATGGAATAATTGATTATGGCGATTTCTTTAATATAACCATCGGTTTGAGGTTTTATACTTAGTAATTACAATCTAGAGAGCATCTAATTTTGTCACTTCTAGCTTACCTTGTTTTCGTCTTTATCACTTATAAGTTTTTAGATATATGAATCGTATTTGTCATATTCCAAGCAACCTTTAGTTCATGAATAAAAACAGTATAATCCTGAATCATATCTATCATATCTAATATAAGAGGATGTAGCTCTAGAGAAAGTTTAGCACATTTAGATGTTCATATTTAAATTTAAATTTAAATTTACATTAATAATAGAGAGTTCGAGCACTCAAGAACTTAAAACACAGAACACATTTTGGTTCTAAAATGTAGGCACTATGTTTCATGTACTATAGGCTTGAGTTTTTTTCAAAACCATTATAAAGAATCATGTTTAGCTAGCAGCAGCCACATTAATAAGTTACAGAATCTCACGGGCCGTGTTGTCGACTTAATCAGGCATGCTATCACAATCATGACTATATCATATTACATAATGAATATGACTTTAATATACACAAAACGTGTGGCTCAAAAGTTAATGTCATTTCAAGAATATCTAAATTTTGAATAAAAACATATTCATTAAGACAAAGTCTCAGAAAGAGCAAGGAAACACAAGAAACTCACTGAAACATGTGTGACAGGTGCCAAGGTGTCCTGCAGGTTATATAAAACAGTTCATTTCATTGATAAATCCATTAGAATTTAATTAATTGTTGACGTTTAAAAAATGAAATTTAATTGAGGTCGCTAAGAAAGAAATTTCCTTTTTGGTTTTATCTGCTTATCTTATCCCCTTCAAGCATGACCATGACAAAATGAGATGATAAATGTTCTCGGAATGGAGTTGTTATCAACTCGTTGGAGCCAATGTTATGGAATTAGTGTCATTTAGATGGTTATGTCAGTGCTCATGGCAACTTCATTTTTAACCGTTGACTTTTTCACGCAAATATCATATTTGTGTTAAGGATGTCCGCTCCTTCCGGTTGAACTTCAAAAATGAAATATGATTAAGTAAAGATTTTTTCTCATCTTTATTTACTTCATGATATTCTACATCATCTACATACTTTGAAAAAACATATGAAATAAAGAAAATGTGACTTTAGAACCTATAAAAAGTGCTTGAACAGCATAAATGGCCTAAATGTGACTAAAAAAGGGGGTTTTCAGGTACATTTTGTGTCAAAGCTTAAACAAACCCACACTACAATATATATTTTTTCATCGATTTCGGTAGGGTAAAATGAACTTTGTAACATATCAAAAAAGGAAAAAAAGTTTAATACTAGAAATATGTAGTATTTTAAACTTTTTAGCAGTTTTTTTCTCATTTTCTCATAGACTCCCATGTTAAAATTGTACTTCACCCCACTATCCTACAGGCGTCATATCTCGAAAAAACCCACATGGTACGTATACACTACCCTCTATTTTTTAATGCTGATTTTCCAATCATATACTTTGATCTTTTAAAAAATATAAGTTAGAAAAAAAAGTTTAATACTATAAATTTGAGGAGCGAACATCCTTAAGTGATAAATACATGTGTAAGGATGCTACTTGTAAACACTGGTCATTATTCATATATGTCAAATGATCAACGCCATAGTCTCCTTGAATTTTCAGAAACATTTAACATTTTCTCTATGTTTTCGAATATAAATTTATGCTTTGTACATTCATATCTCGTGACGGCACAATCCATCAGAACAGCGCTTTTGGAATCAAAATAACTAATTTACTAATAATGAATGTTGCATGTATACTGTTTAATAGCAACATTAATGATAATCAGCAATATGTCGGTGTCGAGGTTTATCCGAATGGCGACACTTGACGAGTCGAGGTCGAATAAGCGAGCGATGCTGGAGGTCACCGGGGTCAAATTGGGAGGATGTTGCTTCAGATCAGTACTGGCAGTCAGTTGGTGCCTGACTCTGTGGTATGGGTGACAATGATCCTTAAAATTTGATTCAGCCATACACTGTTGTGGGTATCAAGTTGCAACCTCCCTTTATTAACGATACGAAAAGAATGTCGTGTACAAGATTTGTGTTACAATTTTAGGAAAACATTGAGAACATATTTATTCAGTTTAATTCGGTTAAGTTCCGATTGAGGCAAAACATACATGGGTTCATTACTATAACGCTATATTACAAACACGTGTGTTATCCTTTCGTTACATTTGAATCGTCATTGTGTTTACAACGGTTATTGTGTGTACAATTAGTGAATGATATATGTAGTCTGCAGCTAAGAGTGATTGACGAAGATGAATGAAGTAATCCTTAGAATAAAGATAGAATTCGTAATAATGAATAATTTAGCATTACAAAGATTTTACAAAGCAGAATAAGCAAAACAGTTGTGTTATTACATATGATAATTCAAGAAAATGAATATACTCTTCACAAAACATAAGTACATGTACTTCTGTTGAAACATTACGTGGGTAGCCAGCTCTGTCCCGCTAACTTATTCTTATCCATGTATTTTGTTAGATTCTGTCAAGTACAAACATAATATATTCTGTATGGAAGACTTTTGGTTTGTAGTAATTAGTCAGCTGATAAGAAAAAGGTGATAAAGTATTGTAACTTTTGTTTAGTTCAATCAATCAGTTTACTACTACACCCAGGACATATGCAAGATAAGTAGGCATACAGAATATGTACAGTATATACAACATGTGTTACATTGAATGTCTCAACACGAAAGAAGGAAGAACAAATAAGCTATCTTATATTGTACTGAATTTGGTTAACAGAAGAGTTTCGAATACAATTTTGTAATAATGGTATTTAATTGCAGCCATTGTATTGTGCAGTTACCTTGATATATACGGAACAAACACATACACATTGTAATTCATTCTCTATAGTATTCTAAAACGTATACTTGTATATCCTCGGTTATAGAGGAAATGTTCACTAAAATATCATGTATATACATGTAGTTGTCAAATTTACAAATATAGTTTATTTATGAAATTATTTGTAATCTGTTTGGAAGATTGAATTATCATCATTCTATGCACTTTGCAGTTTGTTGGCAATATCAATATGAACTGTTTGATGATACTAACGATTATGAGGAGTTTTATGCATAGGTATTTATGAGTACACATTTTATAAACATAATTAATTACTTTTGTCACTAAGTTGTGATTCATCGTAACCGATAACAGCCCTAAGAGAAATCGTGATTCCTTTTTGAATAATGGCTTAGCTAGATTGTGTGATCGGTTAGGAGAACAGTAAAGTCAACATAAGTTACTAGAGCATACATGTAGCTCAACTTCATTTAACTGTACATTTCCAACATCAATCACTGTCAACTACAGATGAGACTGGTATTGTCAGGTAGAACCTAGACCAGATTTACATGCGAGCTCTCTGAAAAATTTGCTTGTAAATGATTGTCATTATACTATTGGCCTACTCTACGAAATAAATGTATGTTTGTCGATGCCAATCAGTGCTCTTCAAGGGAAAACGTGATGATACTGTATGAACACCAGGTCTTCAATCAAAGTGTTACTTCCTGTTTTGCTGATAACGCAGTTGAAATAAGACGATGAAATGTATTTGAAAAATAATGTCACCAATAGTAGAACACCCTTCTCTCTTCGGAACATCAAGTTAAAAAATGAGTCTACATGGTTCCGTAAAGCCATGGGAATGGTCTTTGTCATTCGAAATAATAAAATGTGTTCACTTCAGAATTGAATGTCAGTTTGTGTGTTTGCACTGGAAAATGAACGATGTCAAAGAGGGATTCAAACTTCCGTGAACTGAGCGAGTTTGCGTGAATAGTGGAATGCATGTCAAATGAATCCTGATGAACAGGTAAATATATATATCGTGTTTGCTCAAAATAAAGAAGGTGTTGTAATCTTGATTATCCTCATCATCCAATATTTATGTCATGTCTTGATTACGATGCTGCACGAGCTATATTAGAATTTATATCAGTCTCTTCACCTGACCTCTCATCGTTAGCAACTGCTTTTATTAGGTCAGTTGAACATGTAGTTGTTAATTCATCAAGTACACAAATGTAGATGATAGTGAAACTTAGCTATACAAACGGTATATATCTGCATCCATAGTAGTTGACGAGCACACCTGCATGGTGAACATATGCTGCTACTAGCCAACTACACATACGCGCCCACACAAAGTGACATTCCCGTACTACCCTGTGGTAGACTTATGAGTGCTGCTCTGATAGCGAGTCATTAGGGTCGAGGATTATACTGTCTCCCCAGTCGTCTCTCATAACCACTTGAAGCATTCCGGTTCTCATTAAAGGTGACTGCTGAGAGCACTGTGTCTTGCTTGAGAGCCTGGCAGATACAATTTGATTGTCGATATCTTCCACTGATGATGACAACTTATGACAAGTGTAGGTCTTGTTTATGTGCGCCTCTACTTTGATAGTAACGAATACACTCTTGAACAATTATATATATATATATATATATATGTGTGTGTGTGTGTGTGTGTGTGTGTGTGTGTGACAGGTTTTAAGACAAAAACAGGGGTTTGTTATCTGACAGAAATATTATCTAAGTCACATGAAATCATTTCAATCTATTATGGTACCACGCATAATTATAATGTAAACACGCCTTGTAATGACCCTACAGAGCTCTGGAAACCACTGTCTGATCTAGTAGATGCTTTCTGTGGTGACTATTCTAAAGATGGTTTCAATATTTTCCCTACTCACAATCCATCCAATACTTCGGAATGTTTACCATTTTTTCAATACACTTGTCTCCTCCTAAAATCAGATGATGTTGATGATTACGACTCTGTGGCACTATAATTTACTTACTTTTTCTTAACGATTTTTCTTTATTCATCTTAGATTCGGTAATCCAAACTGAAACATTTTAAAATCTACATTACAAAATTTACTGATTTGTTCAAGGCTAGTTATTAGTATGTTATTCACCTATCGTTAAGAAATATTTTATTAGTATAAAGCACTTCAAGCAAAAGTATACAAATAACATCCACGAGGATCTCATTCAGCTAAAAGAAAGCTGGAATGTACAGATCGAATAAGGGTATTTACAGCTGCTTGCCGAAAGTGTGTTCACCTATACGTGAATCTTAGCGCAAATATCCTGCAAATTGACGTTTATGTTAACGTCTATAACATGTCATACACATACAATGATAAATGATAATCATTATTCCATGAGTAAAACAACAATTTGAAACGTATACTGTGATCGTCACGTCAGTGGGGCATGTCTTTTAAATTTGGCATAATTTAGGTCAAATTTAGAAAATTCGAAAACTCTGTAAATTAGTTCAATAAACATAAGAATGGCAGCAGCATGTCATTGAATGTTAAAGGTTAAAACCCGAGACTTTCTACTGAAAGTGTTTCTCATTTTCGAATTCCATTAAAGTATTTATGTCCTCAATCTACTCTTTAACATGTGATTATCCTATAATCAACAATTTGGGGGAAAGTTTTCCACTTTGACGATAATATAAACAACAAAAACACAAGTGCAATAAATCTGTAACAAACAAAAGCTTGCTTCTCATTTTCGAACCCCAACAATGTATTTATGCCCTCAAGCCACATACACATTTTCTCTGAACGTTATATGAACAACTGACCCCTTTGAGCATAGCATGAGCAATAATAAAAAAACAGAAACAAGGGCAATTACTTCTGAATAAAAATAATTGACCGCTTGTCATTTTCGAACTCCATCAAGGTATTGATGCCCTCATACCAAACCTGGTTATCCTATCTCTCTATCAATTTAACCTTTGAGATACCATGAGCAAAACGGAAGGAGGGCAATAAGGTAAACATTATCGCACACTTCTCATTTTCGAATTCCATCAAGGTATTTATGCCTTTAATCCTCACATCAAATTTAGCTGAACTCACTCAAACACATTTCTGAGAAAAACTGCCACCTTAATCCCGGAGGGACAGACACACGGACGCATGGAGCTTAAACCAATATCCATCTTCCACGTGGAGGGGATAATTAAGTATTAAAATAAAGCACCACACTCAACAAGATACTGGTAGCTTTAAGTATTCAAGTTTTTGTCAATGTTCCCCTGCATCATCGATGCATTTAGAACAAAAGTGTACAGCAAGAAGCAGTGTTTCAAGCAGCAGCTGGTTTTTATCATGTAGTTAAGAATGACAACACAATTTGTAAGTGTTACAACAAGGCATTGATAAAAAAAATGTACCCTTACTGGAAATGTTCAAGATCGTTAAAAGATAAATGAGTTGGGTTTAAGAATTACTAGTTATGAAAAACCGGAACTCAGGTGCAAGGAATGTAACAAATTCAAAAAATAATTAGTTTCCTATTCTTAGTAAACACAATCGCTCGTTAAACAGAGAAATACATATGTTAAAATTTAAAAGCAGATGTTTAAACACCAAGATAATTACCAGTACGGATGTTGTAAATACTTCCCGAGGAATCGATGAATATGTTAACGTAGCATACATGCAATGCCCTCATTTAACCATAATGTTTTCATGGCGATTTCGAACACATTTTATTTAGTTTTCTTCATGCCATACAGTTTGCAAGAGTCAAAACTACGTTCTTAACATACGTTGCATGATGGAACTTCCAATATGTCAGTGATACCAAATCTATTTAAAGAGGTAACAAACAAGATGATCCCCGCAGCAAATTATCGCTTGAGAATTAAAGAATACATACAGCCATGCAGATTGTGATCAGACATTATCTGTCAACATAAACATCAAAGATACAGTTTAATTTGCTTGTGATATGTTTTAGTAGTGCTGTTGAACCTTAAACAATATTATAAAAATTCATTGTGAACTTGATATGTCATGATTGCTGACGAGTTTAAAATGCATGTTAAAGTTTCGATGTACCCTTGCAAATTATGTCAAGATCACCAACCTCAGCCCTTCGTCCTCCCGTGGTGAGATAATGTGTAGAATATGAAGGGAAACCAATGAGCGGTTATAAAATATCCCGCTGACAAGCATAATGTGGAAAAATCTCGTTTTATATACGTTATAAGTTCTGACGTAGTACATGATCATCCACCTAAATTATAGACATTGTCCGTTATGAGGCACATAGACTGCAGGAGGTTAATTTAATAAAGATAAATATCCTTTCAAGATCACATGTTAATTTAAACACCGATCATGACAATTCAACACAATGAGCTTCCATAGAGGCATAGTTATAGAGAACTAAGTTGTAGATGTAGTTCTTAAAGGGGCTGTAGCAACATTTTTTGTTCAAATTTCCTGTTTATAATGATAGTTTATAACCTTTAAATTTACTTTAGAGGTTAAAACATCTTATTACACAAACCAATTATCCGTAGTAGTAATAACGATGTTGCTTATAAAGCAAACATTGCATGGCGACCATTTTAATGTGAACATATTTTATTATTTCGATTTACAAAAACGATTCCCATGGCTTTATCAAACCATGTGCACTCATTTTTAACTTGATTTTTCGAAGAGAGAAGGATGTGTTACTATTGGTAACATTATGTTTCAAATACATTTCTTATTTAAGCGAAAAAAGTGCTACTGCCCCTTTAAAGTGCAGAAACTGAAATAAAGATTTAACAATACGGGATATTCTTGATATGATACAAGATTGTGATAAGTGTTGTACAGCTGTGGTTTAATACAAATAACATACATCATACCAATTAATATAATTGCTTATTCTAATAACGGATATACATAGTATTACCAAGGAGCATATCCAGTCACAGATGGATGAAAGTAATGGTTTTGATTTGGTTATGAATTCATCTGCAATTATATATCATTTCTTTTTATGCATTACGATAAGTGCTTTCTGACCAAATGTTACATGAACATTATAGGAGATGATATCCCGGTAGCTGCAGTCTATCCTACTCACAACCCCCGGTTCACACTTCAGAAAGTGCTCTGGCATTGCTACAACTGAGAGTAGTTTCTAATGAGAACCGGAATGATTCCAGTGGTGAAGGTTTAGCCATGGAGACAGCAGTGACTCTTGAAGTTTTCAGTACATCAACGTTAATCGTTGGTCTTACTGATTATTTATTTGACACAAAGTCATATTGAAAAAATCACCTTGTAAAAGTCATTCAATCAACGAGTATATTGTACAACGCATAACAATATTTCAATTTGGGTACCTTCTAGCTATAATAGCCAACATTACCAGACATAACCTCCTCTTAAATGAAACCACTGACCTGTCTACCAACCATATAATAAGAAAAGATTTGTGAAACATGGAAAAAGGACTTGAATAAATAGTGAGATTTACATGTTGGTGAGTTATTGAGACTTAAATCATGTCCTCTTTATGTTCTAGTTGTACGATTGTGTTATAATCTGTATTGAAATCCAGGTGATTCTTTCTTTATAAATATAACTATGTCATCAATTCAAAACGTATGTGTGTCCTAGACGGAATTTCCCAAAGACATGGACAGGTTTACCTGCTGAAAGTATTCGGTGGGTCATTGCTATTGTTAAACTATCTGAACTAAGTTCATGCAGTGGCTATCAAATTGTATTAAGTGTTTAAGTGTCTTAAACTTAATTGTGTTTCGTTTAACATGTAAAATTCCCGTAATAGTATAAATCTTGCTATATCTTATGATTAATGCATTTGATGCAGAAATTGGCTCGGTCATATAAAAACACATGACAAGTAAAAAGTAAATAAGTAAAAGGATTGTTAAGCTGTTTTGAATCGCGTTGAGCTATCGTAATTATACTCTTCCCGTGGGTACCAGTCAGTTTTCTGTTCTGACCCAATGATCATGCCACAGATGCAATGCATCATCTTCACCATTGGACTAACAGCAAGTTCACTTTATAACTCAAAGTAACATATATCGCAATCGTGGCAAACCATGGTTTATAGATTTGTTTACTTTCCTTTATCATTTCATTGATGACGAATGTCCAACTTTTGCAAAGAATATTTAATCTGAGCATTACTTTCACACTAAAACCTCGTTTGTTGAATCGCGTCGTTGCCTGTTATCTGCCAATCACCAGTCCATCCAAGTGTAAAATTCCCTTGTCGTTCCCTCATATGATGAGGTAAAAAGATTGATGGTCCGATAATCAGACAATAATGGTCACCATTTCCCATGAGTGATATCAGATTAAGCATTGAGCTGGGACGTGATATGCATTCTCAGTTGATGCTTTATTGTAATTACTCACATAAAGAAACGTTCATATCTCAATTTGCTTTGGAATATCCTGTCCATGTTTCATATATGTTTATTGCTATATAATATTATTCCTGAATCGATTACTTCTGCAACTGACATTGTAATACCTTCCCGGGGACCATACAACTTATGTCATATAATACAATGAAAACCAATTTATGTTCCTCATCATTCATGTGCACGTTCCCTTTAAATAATCTAAACTAGATAATGATATGATAGTGCCAACTATGATATATTTTATATGATAGGACTAATTAAATTGAACAATGATATAATTACAACATGTTCGTTGTGAAATAATCATTCCATCGTCTCGAACAATTAAAAAAATGTTAATTTCCTTTTATCATGTTGTGTATATGTACACATGGTACGGTATTGATATCATCAACCATTTCTTAATTCTATATTCGTACGCGTGTATGTTGTATGTGTGAATGGAAGGAAGACTGCACTAAAATGTCAACAACATTTTGTACACACTCGTCAAAGATATAAAGCATCACGTTTCCATTGGACGGAATAGCGATGTGGTTAACACGTTCAAATTTGGTCTAAATCAAAAATGGTACCGCAGACTTCATATCTTATTACCACTAGGAGCAAATGAAATACTCATTCAGGTTGACTTTAATTCACATTTCAACCCACCTCGTCTCACCTTTTGAACATGCATCAACATCAACAAGAAGAAGAAGAAACGGACACTACTGACTCAACCAACATGAATATCTGTGCAGGGCAGGGTGGATAAATATACAGTCATGTATTATCTCAGAACGAGTACCATCTCATCACCATCAGACCATCCCTTAACTACGGGCAGTCTATAATAAACAGACTACTGCAGGCAGTAGCTGCCATGAGCTCGATCATATGTGCATTAAAGCAGTACTCCAAAACTGTCACTGTCATAGGACAACTTTATCAATCAATTCCCTCATCATATTACAAGTTGTCATCATTAGAGTTTCTGCCTTTATCTACTTGCTCTCGAACAAGTCACAGTCCTCTCAGACATCATCCCAGGATGCTTATAGTAGCTATGAGAGTCGACTGGCGAGACAGACACTGACACCTGCTGAGACATTTAATCCTACGCATTTCATCTTGTCAATCAGCAAATCCAAGTGTGTCTTAGACCCAATGCCATAATACATTTGATATGAAATGATATGTATTGTCGGCTCGAAGTTAATGCACTAAAATAATTGTAACAAAGTTATGATATATGTTGGATAACACTATCTGCAACTGTTCAAATGTGTTTGAGGTAATCCATTATTGCCATCGATAACTTAAACCATTTTGTAAACAATGTTACCATTGCAAATAGTGTAATCCCAAATGTAGATTTGTAACTATCCAAATGGGATGTATTTCTGATACTAAAATATATATCAACACACATAAAGCCATTTGACATAAACATTTCTGTATAGAGTAACTTTTTTACACACTTCGTTGGTTGAGTTTCGTGTGGCATAGTCTTTATGATCAAAATGTCAAATATCCACATCATCTCTGCAATTAGAGATCCATACGAAATTGTAACAATGAGAATATAGGCCATCCCATTGAGATCAGTTCTAAAATGCTCCTGGCATCTTCAATATCGAGGCCGAGGATGAATACTAGATAACGATTTCTTTCTGTTAAAGGTTAAAATACCGTCATTGGATCGTGTCTTAGTTACGTTGTGTGGAGAGAGGCTGCCTTAAAATAACCTGAAAAGATATGTATGTATAGACAAATACATCGGACTGAAAGGCAATGTAGAATTTTAAGAGATGTTTGTTTACGTACAGTATAATATTGGGCGTATACATTAATGAAAGTGTGAAGTGTTGGCTGGGGGTATTTTGGAATGTTTAAGAATTCCAGTTTTAACTTTAGTAGTCCATAGAAATATAACTATTGACAACAACATGTATGCATTATTGAATATTTCACAGTTTCAGATTTAAAATTGCTAACAGTTTGAATTGAAGATATATTTCAAGTATTACATTTATTGATTTTTCTATGGAAACAGATTCAAATAGAATCCGTTCACGTTAGTGTACATGTATAAATTTGCTTTTCATTCATGTAGGGCTTTAATGAAATTGAGATGTAGGAATTTATTCAAACAACTGAAAAATACACGTTTTGCATATTCGACTTTGTTGGAAATGAACCATTTGTCATCTCACGACTTGTTAAATGTTCTTTGGTAAAACCAACATTTCGAATGCGTGGAATGCATTATACAGGAGGATATCATTAGGAAAGCAATATATGTAATGCTCGAAATGAGATTAACGTGTACTTTGCTCAAATTAAAATCCAAACATGGCTCATGTTCACACAGGAACAGAAATAACGAATTACGAGTTTCTATGTGACGTCAAGTTTAGTACGTTCCTTAAAACAAAGGATTTTCTACTCTTTTTTTTATGAACGAACGTTAATCTTGACCTATAAATATAATTATAATGAGCCTTGAACATATAATGAGATATGACTGTTCACCAAATCATGTCACGTTTGTGTTTTGGACAATTAAAATAAATGTGTGTGGATTTCGAAAAAGATAATGTGTGTTCTCTGTTACTGATGTAGTTACTTTCGATAATAACTTGTTTTAATTTATCTCAAGATTTATTAGATGCTTGAAAGTTAAATGTGTTTGGTATTTTTCGTATTGCTAATTTCGATGTTAAATTTCGAGTGGATTAATCTTCATATCACGATTTATATGCAGAAATGCGTTGATTTCACTTGAATAAAGTGATAATGTTCGTCTTTTTGCAAAATGTGAAAATATATATACTTTTTAATAATAATTGTCGATATAAATAATGTAATTCCATTTCACTGCAGGTTCTGCAATACACAACCTTTTGGGGAAAGCACAGGACCTCGTTTGTACTTTATTATACTAGTTTGATTAATCCGTATTACAAGGGTATTGAAAATGGTACCATTGAAACCATATAAAAGTTTCTTTACAATACATGTAAAAAGTAAAAACGAATCAACAATTGGTCACTTTAAGGTGAGTGTACGATGGTTATGATCAACCATGTGTAATAAATCTTTTCCTTGATAATTTAATCCACGACGTATTGTATTGTATATTAATTAGATCAGTCGCCTCGTCATTAGTAGACATTCTAAACAATTATTTCATATGCAAATCGCGAATCCATCAAAGTGTGAAGTTCAATTGTTACTATCGCAGATAATGAGGTATGTATACAAATGTAGATATGATAAATTCAATAAATGGTACCCATATCCAAAACAATATCCATTGTACCCTGACATGTGAATGCCTTAATTGTGCGTTATAGTAATTACTCATATACTATACTAATCCAGTGTCACATAAATATGGCTTTCTCAATTCTATCATTGCAACCTTTTAGTAGTTATTATGTACAATTTAGTACATTATGTAGTTATCATATTACGGTTAGGAATGAGCTTCAATGTCCGTGCATAAAATGAATCGCTTTGGCTATTAACTGAGCAGAAATGTGAGTGGTGAACAAAATAGAAATCACATTATTATGTAAACAAAAAACACACCGCCTCGTAAATAATCCTTTCGTCTAAAATATACTGATATCGTAAAGCAAACTCGTAAAGAAAAGCAACATTTCATCGTTGAAACAATAGTTGTTCTAGCTAGGCAAATGATTCATTCTAGTTTGGATATATCAAACTGTTATTAATTGACATAGACTTTGCACACCAAATGGATTTCATATATTTCTTGTTGACAGATGTGTGTGAGTCAATCCCTTATAGCCATCGATAACTTAAACCATTTTGTAAAAAATGGTACCATTGCAAATAGTGTAATCCGAAATGTAGATTTGTTACTATCCAAATGGGATGTATTTCTGATACTAAATATATATATCAACAAACATAAAGCCATTTGACATAAACATTTCTGCATAGAGTTACTTTTTTACACACTTCATTGGTTGAGTTTCATGTGGCATAGCCTTTATGATCAAAATGTCAAATAAAGATGTATAACATTTTAAAAAGTACTGAATTGAGAACTTTTTCCAGGCACTTTGCAAACATGACTTTCACCTAAGAACTAAGAACTGAAATTTTAAATGATAGAAACTCGTCCTGAAAGCTAACACACAATTTTGGAATTGCATGTCTTGTTGTTCTAGTGGTGTTCTCTATCGTTTGTATTGCTTCATCATTTGTATTATATTTATCATTTGTATATGCATAGTTGTATGTGGGCCGGAGGCCTTAAAGGGGCAGTAGCACGTTTTTAGCAAATTTTATTTTTTCAAATTTCCCATTTGTAATGATAGTTTTTGTCATTTATATTTACTTTAGAGTGTAAAACATCTTATTACTCAAACCATTTATCAGTAGTGGTAATAACGGTGTTGTGTTTAAAGCAAAAATTGCATGGCGGCCATTTTATTGTGAACACATTTTATTATTTCGAATGACAAAAACGATTCCCGTGGTTTTACTGAGCCATGTACACTCATTTTTAACTTGATTTTCCGAAGAGAGAAGGGTGTTTTACGGTTGGTGAAATAATTTTTCAAATACATTTAATTGATTTATTTCATCAAAAAAACGTGCTACTGCCCCTTTACATACAATAAACAAAATTTGACTTTCACCTTGCTAAATTCCGCAAAATCGCGATTAGATCTGACTCAAATTTGCCTTATAAACCAATATGTTCAGAATGACAGTACATGATATTAATATATATTTGAAAATAAAACTGCGTATAAAACAATTTGCTTTCCTAATAATATATATTAGTGATACAATACCTTATCTAGTTTACGTTAATAGCACACCACTATGGTTTGCGTTTTATATATTATTTTGAGAGATAAGCTAATAGCTGTTTTAAAGATAAAATGTAACCTATCGTCTAATGCTAAAAACATGGATTTATGTCTTCAGAAACAAATATACTCTTTCATTCAATATGATTATTATACGTAAGTTAGGTACACAAAGGCTACTCGAGTCTTATATATGTTAAAATAGTCTTTAAAGTTGACATTTTCATTCAAATACGTATTATTCAGAATAGTGATCGTCACAACATCTCTGTTATTAAAGTATTACGGCTGTGAAACTCTCTGATGTACTACTTTGGGATGTTAACCAAAATCTGAATAGCAGCAGATGAGATGGCATATGAGCCTCTGAGGTTTTTACCCTTACATAGTGTGCACAACAAACACCAAAATGCCATTTGCATTCATCCTACATGCATATAATCACTTTGCTTTTGTCAAATAAGAAAATAAATCAAGGGCTAAAACAGAATGTTAACAAGTGTAAGAAAAGTGAAAGAGATTAAAATACATGAGCAACGTTTACAATGAGAACTGCATGAATGATCAAACATAAAGAACCCTAGGCCTCTGAGATCTTTGATATGCATACATATATGTTAAATTCTCTACAGATCCAATGCGTTCAATACTGCTTGTTAAGAAAAGCATGAAGATTTGCCAACGTTTGCAACTGTAAGTATCAATGGAATAACTTTTGCCCTACTGAACAGATTCTTGTGTTTATAAGTGACCTCTAAGAGACTGACGTGTTTGCGGTAATTACAGAGGAAGCTGATAACGACCTTCTGGATAGACCGAAAACCATATTGTCTTCATAATTAACTCATTTAGTTGCATACAGATGACCAGCCCCTCGTCAATGACCTCTCGGGTTCAACTAGGGCAAATAATCAACATATCGGTATTGACTCCCGAAGACAAACAAGCCAGTTAAACTGTGGCAATATGATAACATTACACAAATGCTAACACGGCTGTACTTTATTACACCTATTAATAATGTTTTGAAGTTGTTTGGCACACTGTTCGTATGTTTCGATATCAGTTTGTAGATGCATAAGGATTATTGACAAATATTTATAAATGTTAGTCAAACATTACTGAACGTGTTTTCTGATCATGATCTATGCATTTACAGACCTTGTAATCCAGTGCATTGTTCTCAATGATTCAATAATGTTATCATTGTATATTCATATTTTAATAATAAATCAATGTATGTCACAAATATGCTATAGAAATAATTAACAATTATATCGTTGTATAAGATAAGGTACGTCTTCATATTCTTATCATACAGAAATTATTTGAGTTTATTTAAACGACAATGTTATAAAAACACTTCTTGTGACTCCCCGCTGTTATTGTTCAAACAAATGTAGTCGTTGTAAATGGCTGCACCTTATGTGTGGTATCAAGGCTGTGCCTTTACTGTTGATATCGATATTATGTGTTGTCTGACTCCGTCTCGTGAGATAAATGAAGCGAAATGGCACAGACACCCTGGATGATGATAACATAGCTGTTAGACTGATTTATAAGTCCTCAAAGGCATTAAAGTAAGTCTTAAAGCAATAGGGCCACCACATCTGTCCCCTCAAAATATATAATGGAATGGTATCCTGGTAGTTCCTTAGATAAACAGTTCCTCCCGACATTAAATGTAACAAATAAAATGAAGAAACACTTGCAGCTTAAACTTTAAATTATTCTTTATACACTTGTTGTCTAGTTGCATACTCCAAATGGAGCTGAGATTGACAAAGAGTGTCGTTAAACAGTGACATCCAATGATCGGAGGCAAACAGAGCGTCTTTGAGCAGCTTAGCTTAGCTGGATATTGGCGCTATACAAATGTTTATATGTATGTATGTATGTATGTAGTTGTCTAGAAGTTACACAATTCTCCAATTGTTAATTCACATAGCTCAAGGCATTTACGTATTTAAAAGAGAATGAAACTATGAGTTAAAGGTGTTGTCTCTGTGGAACCTTAATGGAGGCCATAGAGTCAAGAAATTTGCATTGAATAGTCAGAATCTGCCACGGAGTATGTCACAAAAAGTTAATCTTTCTAGGGCATGTAATAAATTAAAAAGAAGACAAATTATTTTATTTTGGGCCACATAGTCAACAATCCACACGGCCGAATAGTCTGTCCAAAAGTTCCAGCTTTTTGTAGGCTTTTAGTTCTGAAGGTGAAGACTTTTTATAGGACATGACCCCTGTGATTTGTAACATTAAAACTCATGACGCCCTGGAAAAATGAATAATAATTAGTGCTATGATATGAGTGATATGAGTCATACGCCCCTGAGAGGTGTTACTTTAAATTATCCTTGAAGCCTCTCATATAGAGAGAAAGGTATCTAAATTATCTACAAAAACCATTTTCAAAATCGAAAAAAAGGTTCAAATCACAACCTAAAGCTAATGACGACACCATATCACAACCCAACATGTCTTCATGGTGGATTAGTCTGTCATGACGACACAATGGAACAATGAAAGCATGTTAACGAGGTTGATGAGCTCCAATGGTACTGGCATTTAAGGAGTGATTTACGGGCGCATATAGCAGAGGTTAAATGGTTTGATGGGAATATTCTAAAAGCTTTAGGACATTATCATTTCAGCTTAATACACCCACTACCATTTGTCATACAGTCATTTGTCAATCGGACAATGATTTCAGCCCTTGTAAGATAAAAGCAAATCAATGTATTTCAATGTATTAACAGTTGGTGCAGATGTGCATGTTATAAACTGAGAATCTTATGACGTCTTTCTTTGCTAATAATATCTTTATAAAAAGGAGTTGATGTTTAAATGTTTTAGAGTTTGGTGCTGTATTTGAAATGAAAATGATAATAAGACCTTTACATTAACAGTAAGTGACTTCGATTTTTTCGATGTTTAGCTGTCGAGTAATCACCTATTTATCTGATCCGAACTGTACATTCACAACGAACAACAGTTAATCGTTTCTAAGTCATGGCTGTTACACGTATGATGACAAGTTATTGGAGGAAAGTAAATGTATTGCATTCTTTCATTCAATTGACTTTACTATTAGCACCAAGCAAACTCAATTTCCAAGCCATGCATGAAGGAATAATGAATGCTGCAAGCAATAATAAGTGCTTTATTGTAATCCGACCAGCCACAGTGGATACATTAGTGGCAGTTGATAGTAGCAACTAAAGTATATTAGTCAATAAGCAGTCCTGCCAAATATCAGTGGTTGAAGTTCAAAATACAGTAATATTCCTATCTATTCGCCTCGTATTATCAACGACAGGCTGCAGGATAACAACTGAGACAACATACGTTATCAGAGTCTTGTCTCATTTACATAAAAATGCTAAAAATGTGTTTAATTGAATTGTCCCTCTGAGTTGCATGTACATGTCACTTATTGGATGTGTCTTCTACTCCAAAGAGAATTGAAATACATTTCATCACGAATAATAATGTGATCACTGTGTATTGCATGCAATCATAAAAAACGTATAAAACGTATATAGCAAAAAAATATAGTTTTTAGGATGTTTCATATAGACATTTTTGCTTTTATTTCTACCAATTGTTTCTAAATATTGAACCCATATTTAAAAAGCAGGTATTAAGGAAGATGAAAGTCGGCAGGCAAAGAAAAGTACATTGGTGTCGATTGAAAGATAAAATGTATGTCTCATATTTTCTTGTTGACATTATTTCAAACAACTAAGAGCTGACCAAGTTACAACAAAAGCAGACATCCTCTTACTGCGCGTCCAATCACATCTTGGCAACATCAAAGAATACAACAGTTATATAACAACTATCACAAAGGTTTTTTCAGACCTGCACTTAAATTCGATATTTCTTGATTGCAAACAGTTTGTGAAGTAACAATTTTTTTCTTATGAAACTAATTTTTATAATAACAATTGAAACAGAAAGACGAACTAACTAACTCTTCTAGAGTTTACTGTAGTTTGGTAGTATGGTGAATATTGTTCTGCTGCTAACCAGGTAAAGTGACTCCAACCAAAGTTTAATTCTTATCATTTATATTTTATATAGTCATATTCCTTTCGTGAAATGAACGACGAAATCTATCTTAATATCAATAAAACAAATATTGAATTGTTATTGATATACGCGTATTAAAACATTTTAATTTTGTAAATGTTTACTTTACTTGCGAACTGATGTGTCAATCGTAAAATAATTACAAACACTAAATATTGACATACTTGTTAACTTCGGTGTCTCTTTAAATAAGTTCATTTGTCGTTAGCAATTGCTTTATTTGGTATAGCGATTTCATTTCGGATGGAAAATACCAAGAAACTGATAACTGTAGCGAACTCAATCGTCTTTTCGGCATTAATAAAATAAGTAAGAAAGATAGTTTTGAAGATGTGATTTTATTGAAAGAAAGTTGCGTTTGTTGTGGAAGTATTTTCATTTTGCCCAGGTGTTTTCTTATACATGTATGTATCAATATGTAACAAATCAGCCAATTTGTTGACATGTTGTTACAATTGGAGATTAAACCACGTGGAATAGTTTACTGCCTTTGTGATATTAATAGTCAGATTTTGTATTATGAGTTTTGTTCTCGTTCCTCATTTAAGAACTTTCTTCAGAGTCTCTGGAGCACAGAAAACATTTAGAAAACATTTATTATATTACATTACATTACATATATTACATTACATTACATTACATTACATTACATTACATTATATTATATTATATTATATTATATTATATTATATTATGGTTTCGTCAATAGTCGATAGTCAATGTCCTTCGGACTATTTTTGCCCTACTAAACACATTCTCATGTTTATAAATGACCTCTAGGGATCCAGCGTGTCTGAGATAATTACACATGAATCTGATAACTGCCTTCTGTACAGACACAACACGACCGTCTCGTCATAATTAAGTCATTTAGTTGCATACAGATAATAAGAAGTCATCGTTATTACCCTCTCAGGTCAAGATAAGGCAAATAGTTAGCTACAGAGATTTTCATCTTTGAGTCATGTCAAATTAACTTTGACAGTTTGAGAAAATAACATAATTCAGAAAAAAGATTTATCTTTAGATTTGTAAGTTCCTTACACTTATAGGTCACATAATGATGTTTCAGTCAGACTTTCCAATATTAATGTTTCCCAATTAGTTTGCATGATTTACCAAGCACAAGCAATATTGACATATTCATGCATGTACATGTACTTATTAACTGTTGATGGCATATGTCTTTTGATACAAAAAGAACATTGGACATTTTACTACGATGATATTGACATTCTCCCCAATGATTAAAGGATACATGATTACATCATTGTACATAAATTAATGTATGTGACATGTTATGGAATCACTTTATTTTATTTAGACAATAGATGAGATACTTATCTGAGTGTATCTCTCCTAGAGATTACGCTAGCTTTATCGCGAGTTTAGTTACAATAACATTTTGTATTTAGTATTTATGACGTCATCGGTAATGGCTATGGATATTAAAGACAATAGGGTTACAGTACTTTTTCTAAACCACAACTAATGAGATAATGAAGCAAAATTACAAGGTGAGTTCCTGATCGGATTGATAACAGCGACATGTAATATTGCTTGCCTGAGATCAAAAGACATCTAAGGAAAGTGACATATGATATCATTGCTTAATTCTTTCAAACTGCTTTGGATGATGTATTGTTTGCCCAAACACCTAATGAAGAAGTATCACTGATGATTGATATAATCTATTCTCTTATAAGTGTATAACTACTAAAAATCAAATTTTATTTTGGAAGAATGGTTTGTGGATCATTTGCAGAATGTAAATCAAATATATAGGTGAGAAATGTTGTGTTAAATAATGATAAATGGAATCGAATTAGTTACGAAACCACAGCTAATGACGAATGGATATCACAAACCAACATGAGGGATATGTTTGACACAATGAAATGTTTGCATGGTTACTGGTAGTTTACATTTTTATAAAGCGTGATTTACCGGCGCATATAGCAGAGGTTAAAGGCATGATGGGAATAATGTAAAAGCTTCAGGGTATTGTCACTTTGGCTTTATGCATCAAGTACCATTTATTAAAAGTCTTCGGCCTGGGATAAATAGAAGAGTACTGGGAATCTTTCGTACCATGTTAAATTGACATTTCCGTCTAAGATGCATGTGCTTTACATGAATTAGATCTCTCATTTTATTGATGTTGGATGGGCATTTTATGACAGAGAATAACATAATAACACAAACTTAAATTTCACGAATATATAACACGAATTCTTTGGATCCAATATGAGATGAACAAAGTATATTCTTATTTTGCTTTGCTATGATTGATTACCTTAAAATCTACTGGAATTAAGGGGATCAAAGGTGATCATAAGAAAGACAAGAAAACTTATTAATTTTTCCCGATGACTGTACTTCAAACTACTAAAATGCTATTTCTATATAACAAGAAAAGCTTGAATCATCTCACCACCAGTGTCTAATTATTTCTTATCAACATCAAACAGTACACAACGTTTTAAAGAAACTTCACTTACGTGTACGAAAAGTCCCAAGATAACATCCAAGACCCGAACATATATTTAATAATTTTATTTTTACTTATTTGATTGACGCCTGACCTACACGTTTTCCTTTTTCAAACAGCATTTGAAAAAAACTCATAAAAAAATGAACCGTTCAATTATAATAAAAAAAAACTATCTCGTCCAAAAGTACGAAGCTCCAGAATACCACGTGTCCTGAAAAAACTGAACTGTCTTTGGCAAAGTCTTTTACAAGAGTTTACAATCCAGATTAGCTTGTGTCCTACGTGGCATGTTGTCATATCTGTCTGCTTTACATGACAAGGGGTCATATATGTCAGTCCCAACTTACAATTGTCTCATTATAAATTTCATCTCAACATCCAATAGCTCTCAAAATGTGTTCACAGGTCCCTTGGCCAATACCTATAATAATTAGCAGACTACAAATAAACATAACAACCAAGAGCTTACTGATTTTCTTTTCAAGAACTAAAAGTCCCTAAAAGAGTTGTTCAAATCTTGTGTCTAGATTCCTTGGCCAACGGAAGAAATAAAATGCAGATTTGGTGACCAATCGTAAAGCCCGTAGATGCCACGCCTTGAATTATTATGGTAACGTTCTCTTAGATACTGAGAGGACTAAAAAGCTAAAGACATGCGTATATGAACCATGACTGAAGAGAGTCATAAAGTAAAGATGTGTCTTTCTTGTAACCCCGATCAGAGGTTACATCACAAATGTGAATATTCACTTTTTCAATTTGTGAATGATATATCATATTAATTACGTACATGGCCAATGTTTTGTTTTTAGAAAATCTTACATTTTATTTTTAAAAATTGTTCATCACGCTTGGATCCAACATGCCACATTTATATATTTTCCACTGAAATATGTAGTAATTTTGTAGGTTAGTAATTGTCATTACAAAAACAGTGTATCTCCGCATTTATGCATAGTTTATCCTTTTTAATAATATAATAAATGATTAAATTAATTATTAGTGTCTAAATTCTATCATTTTATTTCTTGAATAATTTGAATAATTTGAATAATTTGCTGTGCATAATATTTCACTTCTGGATTACACTTACAGCCAATGATTCAATGTTCGGTCCTTGGCCAGCGTTGAGACTGTGTCTGTAATTTAAACAAACCGTCACTAAGTGAATGCTTTAGACAAATTGTCACTCAAGCTATGGTTTAGCAAAATCATCACTCAAGAAATGTTTTATCCAATCACTTCCATTTGAATCACAGATTCGGGTTACTTGTCTCTTGTGTCAAAACTGATTATATTGATGGGTCAGCAAATAAAAAAGCTATCAACACTCATGTGCGCGCATTCTGCTGGATGGGTAAGAACTGGTTCGTTGATAACATTTCATCTCTGGTAAATTACAGTTGCTTTATCGCCCTGAACATTACTTACTCATTTACAAGTTATTAATACTTTGCTTTTCATTTTTTATGGTTCATCTTCGTATTTTCCAAAATATTCAAATGATTGTGCATATGTAAGTTATGAGTGTTCTCAATATTATTTATGATAATGGTAAGGAATCCGGAATAATGCGTGCATAGAAACTGAGGTTTTATGTTGTGTGTATTTACTAATACAAAGCCATTGAGGTTTTTATGTTTGACAAAGCGGGCATACATTTGTAGAATGTGCTGACTACAGGTTTCTAGTGGCACAGGTTAGATGCCAATGCATCAATTCAAGATCAACATATACTTTCGGGTTGACATGAATGTAATCCAAAAATTGCAAACGGATGTGTATCTTGTCTTAGCGAAAAGTCAATATCGGTGATGATCATCGTGCTATTGGAATCATTACTTTACTTTTCTACATGTGCTTTCACACTATTTCACACCAGGGTGATGTGCATATCATGAGGTTTCTATTTGCAGCTCTCGCTAGACCAAATTCCGATTCATTCGTTATAAATGTTAGAAGTCATTGCCGAAGTTAGTAAGGGCTATGCTGTCAGTGAGGTAGTGTAATTGCTTACAGTATGCGTGGTAACATACGCTTTCAGGTAAATAAAAGCATTGTGGTTATACTTATTATTTACTTGAGATATGTTTTAATCTTCGGCAGAGTACTTTGAATCCAAGGTCAACATTGTTTTTTATCGGGGCAACAAACGGGACATGTACATATTATCCATTTCAACAAGTCATCCTATATTTTAATGGCCCTAGGCATGATTCTTTATTCTGCCTCCAGTTGTTAGTAATTTATATTTCTCGTTTTACTACTGAACTTTTCAGTTTAATCATCAATCTGAAATGTTGCTTTAATGAAGTGAGACATATTCCTCTTTCTCTTTGTCATATACAGTCAGGCATCGATATTCCGAACGCTTCCGTTTTTCATCAAAAACGTTCGGATAGTGAAATGTTCGGACTACTGAGTACTGAGGACTACTTAAAAGATTAGTTTGGTTACATCTTCCTACCGTTCGGAAACTGCGAGATTCGGATTATCGGTGGCCGGATTATCGCGGCTTGACTGTATAGGAAAATGTGTTGTATACATAGATACTTAATATAGGCAGGTTTATGAAAAATATGAAAGTGAGGATAATCTACTTAAAGTTGATAGAACGAGTTTACATCCTATGTGCTGATAGTACCATATTGATATGGATGACGATTGATATGTTGGCGTTAGACTGATCTGTTATAATGGGTTTCATTCTGATCGGGAGTCAGTAAAACCCAGAATTAGTGTGTCTGAGCAGATATCTCCCGACGTTATCGCCCGTCTCCCCAGTCGACTCCGGGAGAACTCCGCTTCTCATTAGAGTAAAGTACAGTGACTTGCTGGAGAGCCTCGTTGATATAAAGTCAGATTCTCGATAGCTTCTACTGATCATTGAAAAGTATATATGATTTAAGGGTTGGTTCAGTTATGGTAGTGTTATAATCATGAATACAATATCTTGTAGATACAAATGTAAAAAGGTAGATATAATGTAAACATAAATATGTACAGAGAACAAGGTCAAGCGTCGTTGACTCTGATATTTTCTGTTATTTTCAATAGCGACATTAACCTATATATTGACATACTGCAATGGCATAAACTCAATTTACTATAAAATGACATTAAATCATGACCAACTGCCTATGTACTGGCAGTTGTGTTCTATAAATGTGCGTTACGTGTATACTTATTTCAGGTTGATTGTTAACGTCAATTATTTTGATAATCACAGACGTTATATTTATGCATACTGCCATCACACTGTTATTGTATTATTTGCACTCAATACGCACTGTTAACTGGAAACGTGATATCCAGGATATCACATGTTTTTATTCATATAGAACTGAATAGTGATAAATAGACTTTAGCTCTGTATACAATGGTTCATTTTGACCTTTATGTCGGTTATAGCGTGCTTATCGTGCACCTCTGAGAGTATATTTGAACTAGAATATACACAAACAGGGTGATAAGACGCGTATTGGAAATGATCATTGTTTGGGTATCAGTATGAGTCATGAATTTACAGTCATCGAATCATTATATCTCATTATATCATCATTATCAGCAATAACGATTACAGAGTTGAAATTGGGCAGTTACAAACAACAAAGTATATCAAGGGCAGTTCATTTATAATGCCGGTACAGGTGGACATTATTTTCAATTTGTAATTAAAAATAAAACCATTTTTAATATGAAGTACACATGAAAGATGACTGATATTGAAAATGAATACAATGCTTTACCGAATATGCGTTTCCCTTTTGTTATGAAGAATACAATTACAAATCACAATTGACGATGAAAGGATTCTGCAGCAGTGATGATGCATTCGTTGTTTATTAGATTATCTCAGGAATAATTCCTGAAAGTTTCATGAAAGTATGAAGGCATTTAGCTGCAGCAGCGTTTGAAGTAAATAAATATATAATTTCAGTGAGAGGGACATGAATAGAGACATTTCCCAACAGTGTAGATTTTCTACTTAATTGTTTCTTGTTATTCGTTGTACAAAATGGTTAACATCTTCATAATGCAGTGTAACATAGAAATGATTGACCACATAGTTATTAGGTTATATTTAAAAAAATACTAAAAATGCAATGTTTGTACCCTACACGATGCTGTCAATTTTGTAAGCTTTGTAAGCTTAACTAACATGAAAGTGGGTGTGAACAAAATTTCAATTACATATGTAGGTAAGAAGTTGTGATGCTTTGAAGTTTGAAGTTCATTGACCTATCACAAGTAAACTGTGGCAGATACATGATTGTATGAAAGTATTGTTCTTAATAAAATGGTACATCTGCTTTAACACCAGCCATTAAACATGTTGGTATCTTCAGTGGTTTAGGATCGAAAATTCTCCTCAAAACGAACCCCTCGAAATGTCTCAAATTCCCAAAATTTAAAACATTTTTGTTAATTTCAAATTCATGCCGTTACTATCAACCTTTACATGACAATGGTCTGATATGGAAATGTTGGACAAGTAGTGGGGATCAGATTGCAATAAACAACTCTGACATAAATCCATTTATGACAGAATAATGTCCATTTGAACATTAACCTGAAAAACCATCATTTCAAATGGATCATAATCAAGGGCAAATAATTTAGTTCTGGGACGAAATTCAAAATATTTTAAACAACTTTATTCACTATTTATTCAGCTTTAAACTGGGCTATCACAAATGTCTGTACGTATTGCCGTTAGTGAGGAGAAGATGTTTAACGATACACAGTTATACACATTCTAAACCGCAAAATTTCAGTACATTTTCAATATTTTTTCGATTTTTGACCAGAAATGACTGTTCATTGATTTATAACCATCATATTATTGCCTTACTATCCTAAAAAAATCATCATATTCGACGGCTAGGTTATTGAGATACGTCCCTTTGAAGCCTGTGTTTTTTTTAAAAAAAAATCACTAACTTTGAGTGTTCCTTGTGAGAAAAGTATTAAGAGCTCACCTAAGTATGATCATTTCTATTCCCCAATGCTATTGCTACAATTTCAGGACCTCAATGTAAGTATCTGCAGAAAAGATGTGTTTTAAATATGCATAGGGTTGGCAAAGTTTAAAGGAAAGGTGCCAACAACCCATGACCTGCGATTTCGCCATGATTTACTTTTTTCTTTGCAGCATCACTGCGCGTCGTTTTTTCAAAAAAATTTCTCTAAAGTCTCTAGCTACATTTTGAAAAAAAATGCCCATGTTAAAAATCGAAATTTAGAATCGAACTGGACCTTTAATAATTGGGCCGATTGGACCCAAACGCTTTGGCATGACACTACATAGAGAGGGCTATCATCTTATCTATCACCTTCTTGCCAAATGGTGTACACACAATCCATGGAAGAATAATAATAATAAAACATTCAAATCTCAACATCATCTTATTTTCGCAATAAATTAATTCTAATCAGGATTCTAGAAGATTGCGTTTTGATTATCAATATTTAATAATTGTTATGACAGCACATATACAATAATGCGTATGAACTGATATCATGTGTGGTCATAAAATGGCAGTTATAAAATATAAATAATCTTATCACGATACCGAATAATATCTTGTTTATATTCAACAACAATTAAATCAATGTTTCCGGTATTAAACATTTGGGTTACCAAGATGGTATCCACGTCTAGCTATATTTAATAGTACAACAGTAGTGAGTATATGATGTATAATTTTCAGCCATGTATTCAACAAGTTCAGGTGACGATTAACAAAAAGGTAAGACATTGATGCAATTTTGGGTTCGATTTTAAATATTGTGGATGAAAAGTCTTCAATAAATTCTTCCCTTGCTTTAACTTCACACAAAACAAGTACATGAGTTCGATATGATTAACCATCAGTGTAGAAGTATCCAGATTGAAAGATTATCTGCCTGATGTGTCCATGACATGAGTCTTGTGTTTGATAAAAGACAAAACAGTAATACTGGTTTTAATGTAAGGATTTGGTGTCAGATGTAATAGTGAGAAAACACACAGACAGTAAGTACCGTTGTTGTTAAATTGACAAAGTTACTGGCTATCAACAATATACATTACATATCCCAATATGTATTTCCAGAGTCGTAAAAATGCATGGCATCAATATAAAACGAAGGACACGGGGAACACGTGTTTTTTATCTTAAAATGTGAATGGTCATCTCAGATTTTAAACGTTAAAGCAAATATCTTAATTTGATTTTAATCATGTCATATACTCATGTTATACATAAAAGTTTGGATTGGAATTGATTGATATAAATATTATCATTAAAGTTATTTTAACAGAACGTCCATTTATAAATGTTGACAATGAAGGTTCAGTTATTTACTAACACAGAACGAAATAGACAGATACATCAATCTATTCCATATAGCGAGGGAGGGGGGAGGGGGGAGGGGGGAGGGGGTGATAGGATTCTGGTACCACAGTTAAGAGTGCATCAACGGCCTCGTGGAGAACACAGCCAGTAATGCGTTCAGATCAGCCAAGTAATTACACACTTGATCGAGTTCAATTACACAACAGGTACATGCCTCAGGTCATTACAGCATTGCCCTGGTATGTAAGTCGCAGATAGATGTGAAAGACGACTCTTTGCTGTCTCTATTCCAGTTACCAGAGATGACAGAATATATTTCAAAATAAGATATCGAATGTTAACATAATCAGGAAGGTTGTTCGGTAGTAATCATTGGAGTTGCAGTAAATGAATGCAAGAGAAAACTTTACGTAGACATGTACGATGTCCGTAGACATTTGAAAGACTACGTTGGCGTTTCAGATACTTAGTATGTAAAAGCACGATTATATACTAATCCTTTTTAAAACGCTGCTGTGAAAAATATTGAAAAAATGCTAACTGCGAGTGACAATGTTTCACAGAATAATATGTTTACATGACTTACATGTGCTTGTGAATAGGACGATACGTACCCATAACCTGAATGATGAGTCTATATCCCTCCTCGATTTAACACAAGGTAATATATCAAACCCTCAGAGATACATGAAGCTATAGCTGGTGTCCTTCATACTACTTGTCAGTCAATGTTCGTTAATAATGGTACCGAATACTAGTTTCCTTCAGACTACTTATGGCCTGCTTAACAAAGCCTTATGTTTATAAATGACCCCTTGGAAGGGACTTTTTCGATATAATTAAACAGGTATCTGATATGTGCCTTCGGTATAGAGCGAAAACGATCGATTCCTCATAAAATCATGTGATTTAGTTGCATACAAAACATAACAGGTCTTCTTTGATAACCCAACCTCTCAGGTTCAGATAGGGCACATAAATTGCCAGAAAGTATTGAGTACTAAAGACAATGCATATTATCAGACCTGATTGCACTTAACTAGAAATAAATAAAGTAAATGGTAATGCAGTTATAAAAATCCTGACACTAATAATTAATACATCTCATTAAATCATTTATATATGCCACGATTTCACCATCGCCTTCAGTTTCAACAACAGTTGAGATATGTTATTTATCAATTACTGTTTACTGAAGCCATTTTAATAAGGACAAACACGCCTTTGCATATAAAAGAGAACATGTCACTTACAAAATATTGTGTTTTTAACGAAGGTAATGCAGTTTGTTTGATACACATGAACTCCTGAGCAAATATCAATGAATGGCAATAGTGATTTCAATCATTATAAAATTGCTAGTAAATCAATTTGTTTTATAAATCATTTGTTTTCATCAGACAATAAAATTTGAATTAATTAAGAAAGGTATTTTACTGTATTTCTTCTCCAAGGTCGTCTTTTTGCATCCCGATCTAATTAGATATATTGCTCGTTATAAACATACTGTCAGTAATTATTGAAGGAGTGACCTGGTCGTATAAAATGGAAAGGCATAATTGGGTCATTACTTGTGCTAGTAAGCGAGATTAAGGTGGCTAACCCACGCCTCATGAGATAATTGAAGCTAAATAGTAAAGTGACATTCATGATGAGAACAGGATGATGGGAACAAAGACTGCTTTCTTACTATTTGACGGGGTCCTATTTTGGTGATCCTAAGTCACTACTGTTACCTTTGAGAAAACAGTGGGAGTTAAGGTTAAACTGAGTAAAGGGTTGCTTTGTGAAAGGAACACTCACATCTCTGATCAACGACGTGACGTTAGCGACGGTAAAATTGTTTCTGCCTACTGGTCAAGATACCAACATGATGTGAACCGCAATATTGAGGTCATCCGGTGGTTGATGTTCTTTAAATCTTTCGCTTGTTTGTACACGTCAATATTGGTTATGTCAGTGTGATATCATAAGAAACTTCCAACATAAACTAATGCTTATATTGAGGACAACTGACATTTATCGGCGGATATGATGAATATCTCATCGACTGAGTTCATTAGTAGAGACGATGTTCCATTCTTACAATGAACATTAGTTACGGACTATGAATAGTTTCTTTAATTTAGTAAATGCAACATTTGACATTTATCGCAGATTACCACGTGTCTCATCGACTGAAGTAAAAATCTATATTTTCGAGATTGGCACAAGCACGGGTTTAAATATACTCATGGTAAAAATGGTTGATACCCCCTAATAGTTATAGGAATGAAATGTTAACAATAAAATAATATAAACAACGTAACGTATCAGTTTCGATTATTTTTTTGGTAAAACATGTTACTACTGGATGTCTTTTTGTGAATACTGTTCTAGAGCAGTTGCTATTTCTCCACTTGTACTTTAAAATACCAAAGAAAAAGGGATTCGAAAAATGAAATTTTATTCAAATGAGTTCACTCCTTGTGTCTTGAGATCTTGGCATTGGTACATTGTTACAGTGTTTGAGTGTTCTCATTTCGGTTGTTATAAATAAGTAAAAGTTGCATTTGAAAAAAAAGTTCTACTGAATCCAAATATACACAAAGTCTTTCATGGAGTCTATACAATACATACATAGCAGGTATTTTATAGTTTAAATCATGTGTTTGTGCCATTTAATTTTAAAAATACCATAATATCAAACAATATTAATTGTCCATGCATTTAACTTGCTAAACTCCATTTTCTGTTAAGGGTCAATCATGTTTACCATGAGTAGATTAATATATACTTCATGATATATGTTATTCATGGTATTCGACAAGAATTTCTTCAATTCAACAAATTATACTCATTCGTAAAAGGTTTTCTTTTATTGATAATATTTGTGTTAATATAAAAGTGATTCCACACCCATTTTGATTGAACACAAAGTTTTCAATGTCCTTTTCTACGTAAAACTGTTTCTGCAAATTGCCCATATAACCATCTGATGTATTCATCTGAAATAATTAACAGTTTAAGATATTGGTCCATGAACATACTTACAGTAGAACAGCAACATAACACTGACATTCCACGAAACTAGTGAGAACAAGAGCGCAAGTTAGAAACAATTTTCAAAATATATATCAAGGACACTTTAAACTGATGTGTATGCCAAGTAAATATCACCATAAAATAGCAATATTGAAAGTAATAAGGCGATGAAGGCTTTTACAACTCAAAATAGTTAATGCTTGGATGTTTCAATAAACACCCATTTACATCAACTATCCTGAAATTTTCCAGCGAAAGCTAATAAAGGTTTCTATTACATGATTTTTAAACATACATGATGTAAAGTTATAGCACGATAGTGAACGTAATGAACACTTTTATTCTATCAATTGTTATTGACGATTCAGTTTTTTTACGTATCTAGAAAATCCCATTTTAAACGAATAGGTGAACATATTATGAAGGCCGTCAGTAATGATAAGTGCTACCAGTCAGAGTGGATCCAGTATTAGCAATTGATAGTAACGAAATCCTTGTGTCCAATAAGTCCCCTAGCAAATATGAGTAATCCCGAGGATTATGGCTTTCACATTAAGACTCTCTTATTATGTAACTAGCAATGAAATATGTGATTATACGGTGAAAATATAATCCATATTTGCACATAAGCAGTAGAAAGTCATTTTTCACTGCAGTGAAAATATAACTCATTTTTTCACTGCAGTGACTAACGTGTGGCCGGATTTACTTTTCATGATGGTCTCCCTTTGAAATGAAATTATCCCCCTTTGTAAATTGATTACGTCCCTTGCTTTCCACGTCTGAAGGTGAACGACGCTGTTGTGATATTTCAGTCAATTACTGTTGACCTTTTGTGGTGTCTGAACTTGATTAATTGTTGATATGTTGCATAGTAGTTCTTTTACTCCTGAAAAACTTGTTGAGGCGAGAGGTATGTGACAGACAATAACGAACGTCAATCGCTGTATGATGTGTATCACTTTGCGTTTGAAATAACAACACAACTTGCGTTTTTCAATGTCTTAGGAATCTTCACTTGACTAGATGGTACCGTAAATAAACATTCACAACAGATTTATTTTTGTCAAACATTGTCCTGTTTTAAATATCGACTTCTTTCAGTCGAATTATTTTCTCACTGCATTTACCGTGAACGTATAGGTTTCTCGTGGAGTGAGAAAGTGACATTTTGACTCGTCTCTGCGCCACTCGTGAAAATATCACTTTCTCACTCCACTCGATGAGATAGAAATGATTTTCGGCAAAAACAATGAATTGGTCTCTATATATTATGAAACATCATCTGCAGGATAGCATGTTTCTCAGAAAGTTTCTTTCAAAGCTATATGTACATGAATTAGGTGTTTGTGAGGTCCTACAGCAAATTACATCATATTTCATTTCATCATTAAAATACGTAAATAAAGTCATGTATTTAATTTGACTATGAAGAATTGGAAACCTCATCATTATAAATACATTTATAACCCCCGCTAGAGTTATAGCTCTTGACCTACATCGATTGCATTTCACCTTTCAGACTGGTACTTGCACGTGGGGCTTGTGACACACTTTCTCCCACACTTTCGTAACATTTTGAATAGGTGTAGATGGGCATATTAGGGGTTCGGTCCGATTCGAAAGCGAACAGGAAACGCTGACTTAATAGGTGTAGAGTTAAATGGAATCTGTAATGTTTGAGTTGAGCTGGAGACTACCCACGCGTCGAGATGTATCCTTAAAGAGTGCTCCAAGTCAAAGAATAGTGGAAGTATTGTTCGTTTTGGTAGAACGCAACTGGTCTAGGAGCCAAATTAATTGTTTATCAAGATGGCCGCAAAGTTATATATTTAAGGTGTTTATATGATCTAATTACGCAATTTGATTGAGAGTCTTGTGGGTTAAGAAGAGAAACGTTGTGACTAACAAGTTCTTGATATTTCCATTATTGACAAGAGAAAACATGATTCAAATAGCGGCCAATATGTTATTGAAGTGTATCTTTTGATAATCCAGAAATGACTTGTTTCCTTTAAGTGTGTTATTATTCTCTTGTTGTCATTTTATAGGCATTAAATAATTCACATAATCAATGTACCCAATAAAGAGAACTATGTCGAATGACGTCGCATTCAGTATTGCGCATTAATCTTTGATACAAAGTTACGTAGACTTAACCTGATATGAAACTTATTTCATGTTAGAGGTGAAGGACTTTTCTAAAGATTGCCGTCATTTAACTACCTCCATTACCCCGAGTACCTATCCAACATAATAACACTTATCACACTTTTGTTAACTGCTTAAAGGTTAGATGATTCGGATTCGTTGAAAAGGGGTTTCAATTTGACAATTGCTCGATTTTAAATTTTTTAAATCGACCCATAAATAACTTATATACGGCTTTTTTTTAAAAGTGCCCAATTAAGCCCCGGCGACCAGAATGAAAGTGGGCGGGGGTGGTCACTGAAGCGTATCGGCTGTGACGTACGTGGAGAAGCTTCATCATGGCCGCTAATGTTAATTTAACGCGTTTTCGCAACTTTTAAACTGCTCATATAAGACAGAAAACGTCATCAAAACAACCCCAATTTTCGATAAACGGATTACTTAACTATTCAACTAGCGATTTCATATGGTTACAACAACTGGGGCGTGCTTAATTGGAGTGCATTCGGCGCTTTTGTATAGTATGTTTGTAGCAATTAATCGCGGAACTAGAAGGAAACATATGACAGTTCAAGTGACCCTGAAACAAGGGAAGAAGACTCTCGCAGGAATCGGGTGAAGAGAGATTAAGTAGCATCAATCGATCAAATTATGTTGAATAATCGGCATGTTAATTTTGTTTTGTATGTATTTATAAATAGATATATATAATAGGTATAATTTCATATACACTGAACGATTGACTGTTCAAACAAGCGAGACAACATATTGCAGATTTATAAATAACATTCAGTATTTAATATAAAAGATTACTGTATTTTAAGTTTATCAATTAAAATATTCTATATATGATGTAATGCAATGCAAATCATTTTCACTTCACTTTCATGAATAAATAAATGAACTGGATTGGTCAACAAGCTCAATGAAATTTACATGAAGATTGCTCTATTGTACACGCTAAACATATACATTATGATTACACAGATTGTTATAGACAACGAACATTATCGAATTAAAGAATTATGTTACCAGTAGCATCTTAAATGAAAACGAAATGGTTTAAAATATTGTCTGATAGCCTGTATATGTCACTTCAGCACACCAACACACAATTCTCAGGTTAGCGGACCATACAGATGAATCTTCCAGACAGATGTTTGTTTTGTTTCACTTCCAGATCAAAGGGGAGACGTGTTATTACAGCATATTAGTTTACGCAATTAAGAAGCTGGGTATGTGAGAAGGAAGGAGTGTAATTATGTTTGTACAGATAACAAGTTTACTGGACCGATTCAATTATATAACAAATGGCATGTCGGTGACCGGCATATATGTTTATTGTCAAACGTCCTGTCTTGGTGACACACAATACACATTCAGTCTATTTGTTTTTCTATCTTGCCATTTGCGAAAAGACTTTTGCTGAAAGAGGGTTAGCATTTGACCATCTTCTGTTTCCAAGTAGTGTCATTGATGGATTTATAGGTTTACAATTTCTGTCTTATGTGCATTTGGATATTCATATTGTCCGTTTGGATACGTTTATAAGGTAAGTTTCTTACATTATTGACACTCTTGCTGAAATGTCAATTTAATACGATGTTTATTTGATTAACCAAGCATTTTATTGAAAACATCATTTTATATCTATTAGATTCTGAATGTTTCAATGTGTAATACGTGATAACTAAATAAAATGTAACATTGGGATGCGGTGTTTTCGTAGGTGGATTCGTAGACGTATTATTATCGTTGATAACAACTTCCTTTGTTTTCTTAAATGTGTGGTGAGTTGCTTTGATTGTTGTAATGCACTGTTAGTAAATTAGGTTGTCGGTAGATTAACGACGTTGAAAAAATCAGGATGTTGTGATGTGCTTTGATTGTCGATGGCTTACCGTAGGGCCTACTTCGCCGGCGTCTGCTAATCTCACGTTTGTTGTTTTATTTTATACACAAACATTCTCCAACAAAAAATAACAACAACACCGAATATCTGATTTTGTTGTCTCAACTTTACTTCGTTCATATTACCATATCCTGGTTTCATATGTCATCGTATATCTCACCCCCTCGTTAGCATTGATTTATCCTATGTCTATGAACGTCTATGAATCCACCATCTTTCACTATTCATATCAATTATATTTGATATATATACCGATATTTTGGGACATTTGTAAAGTGAAACTTGATAACTAACATTACTTGAACAGTTTACAGCAGAACAGCGGTGTGGCATTGTTTCAAAGTGTAGATAATACAGATCAACTGACCGATTCCCTAGTGTTTTCCATTATAAGTAGTAAGCGGATGTTTACATCCCGTCCCTTCTCGTACGTCACTTCCGGTTAACCCCAACTCACTAAGCCCCGCCCCATTTTTCGTTTGTCGTTCGCCGTCGAAAAGCAGACGATGTTTTTGGCAAAGTTTGAGGCGGTCTAGTTAAATAAATCAACAACATATTACCTATTTTTTGGGTCTCATTTTCACATATTAGTCTGATGAACCAAATGCAGGTTAGAATTCAATAGAAAATATTTCATTTCGGCCTTCCTTTAAGCAGACAAGTTGTAATGGAAGACCAAACATAAGCCGTTCATGTGATAGTTCTTAAATGGCAATCAGTGTCATTGTTGTACGCCACTAAACATGTTCTCGTCACCTCCCAGAGACAAGCGTGTTTGAGATAATTACACATAAACGTGATCACTGATTTAGATTTAGATAATAACCGGGCCTCTGTTCACAATCAAGTAATTTACTTGTATGCAGATACTGAGAATAATCTCTCATGTCGGGATTGGGCAAATAACTAACGAGAACGTCGTGATTACTCAAGACAATGATAATAAAGGATTTACATACTAGGCAAATCGTTATCACTTGCTACATTAAATGACAGAAAATAGCCATAAAATGTGCTGACAAAGATATTTGAAATTGAAAATTGGAAGAAAAACAAGTGATGATTAGCAAGTTGCTCATAGCCACAATACTTTAGTCATCGTATCTCTCACTCCCTCCAAATTCTCCTCCTATACATTGATCTATTTAAAATAATTACCCATAGAGATAATAGGCTTGTCTTCCAAGAACCTGGGTTTATGGGCGTGAGTAATAAGGTCATTAAGTGACAGTGGAATAACGTTGTCTAACGAAGCCTCATCAAATTAATTCATCAAATTTGTGAAGTGACAGTTTGGATGATGGTGATAGAATAGGAGACTGGTCTGTGTTTTTCAACGCTCTCTTACACGTTAGTACCATACAATTACATTGTCTTTAAACAACCTTAGTCTGGCTCTTTGTTTCTAAATGAATACTTTAAAGCGGAATCTTTCTGCTGGTGCCCAACACGTTAAAGATGAGAATGCTACATCTGGAACCATCTTTGGTCTATCACACCTATGACATTTCATTAGGAGATTTCGTACTCATCATGACATGTATGAACATTTTATTATTAAAACAACGTGCGATGAGATGGTGGAAACGAATTCCTGGACAGGTGATGGGCTGATCATCCCAAATATGAGCGAAACTACCCTGGAACTACCTAAGCAGGTTGTAAGTGGCCTTTTCATTGGTTCACAGGTCTAATCGACGGAGCAGTCTCATTGGCTAACATTAATGTCAGGATGTAAAGGTTTGAAAAGAAAGTCTTAGGAAAGATTTTCAACTTTGGTATATGTGAGGATTATCTGGTATACATTCTAAAATGGATTATTATACAATCATCGAATGAACACGTGTTTAACTATTACAAAGTATGACTACAAGGAACAACTGACACTATATTTATATTACCTCAAGTCGATATGACATACTGGCATAGTCGAGCTTCAACAAGCCCTTTCCAGTGGAGCTGATTTCGCACTCGCACATAATTGAGATCCAGCATACTTTAACAATGTCAGGCTGTTCTCTGACTGTATATTTATTTACATTCCAAGACTATAAGTTGCTGATTTATTTTTCAAACATAATAACACACATGTGTAATGTCCTACATATTAAAAATCAGGTAACTGTTGTGATCAAAACAAATATGTAAAAAAAGCTCTTTCATGTTATGTTGGGATGACATAAACGCTCTTTTATGTTCATGCTTCTCCTTCCTATGCTGATTAGCAAATAAACAAAAGTAATGCGCCAGACAGACGTCGCACATATTTTCATATATATTCATCACTTTTGCCTCCAAAATCTACACCTTAAAAATATATTTCAATCATTTTTGGTTTATGAAAAATATAAAACATGATGATACAGGCAAAACTCGTATATATTTTAATTTTTTTTAAATTAGGACACACTTTGATTTAATTGTGAATCTCCGCCTCGTGAAGACTCGTTACAGTTTTCTTACAAATTCTTACAAACGCACAAATGTACATAGAAGTTTCAAAATTGTTAATCATGATACAATATTCATAAATCTACATTTCCAAGCCAAATTATAAACAAAACAATATTTTTTGATTAGTTACATGGTTATGAGACGGAAAACCATTTTAATACCCCCTACAACAAATTGTTGTTGAACATAATATAACATGTTGTACTTTTCTTATTTAGAAAGCTTTTTATCCCACCGGTATGTAATACCGTGGGATATAGTCAACGCCCCTTCCGTCTGTCCGTCCGTCCGTCTTCTGATGACTCTTGTTTATGTTCATGCAGATTTATATTCGTAACTGGTGATTTATAAAATCATGACGCTGATGTTAAATGGTTTGATGGAAATATTTAAAAGCTTTAGAGCATTTTCACTTGGGCTTACTCCATAAACATCCATTTGTCATGTTAGGATGCAGTTGACATGGAAACACAATGAAAAGTAAGCATGTTTACGAGTTGTGTGAGATAATTCGCATTTTCATAACCTGTGATTCACAGGCGTGTAGAGCAGAGGTTAAATAGTTTGGATGGAACGCATTTGGTTAAATTTGAATGACATATAAGCACTGACGTCAAAAGGGTTTATGATAATGTAGCATGTATGGTTCAATGAGATTTGGGCTTCCTTCTCAATCGACACTTTCAAAACAATGTAATCTGCATAAAGAATATATTCTTTATTTTGTCGTGTTCGAAGGGTTACCAAAACAAACTGTACATATTGTTTACTTACCTTTAAACGAAAATATAAGTCATTCATTCTGATCAGAGAATAAATACATAAAATAATTTTGAAACATTATATAATCCTTATTTTGTCATGGTAGAAGTGTTGCAAAACAAACTGTACATATTGTTCACTTACCTTTACACGAACATATGTCAAACTGGAAGCTTCTGAAAAGTTTACACTGCTAAAAACAGTTGTTGACGATCTCCCTGATGTCGTCGCCAGTATTTTTGCGGGATTAGGAGAAAGTGTCACACAATGTAAAAGCATATCCCTTCTCTCCGTTTCTAGCACAACGCCCAACCTCTTGCCAGTGCGATAGAATAGACTTATGGCAGCCAACATGAACGACAACGTCCACATCAGGGATATCTAACCCCATGCCGAGGGCCGTAGTTGCGATTAAGCATCGAATGTTGTTGCTGTTGTTTTTAAAACTGCCCAGTATTCTCTGCTTCGAGTCAATATCCATAAACATTTCAAGCAGGACATGCTTTGAATCCTTAATTCCTGATACATATGCACTGTTGCCCAATTCCACCCGCATTTGTGTAACGATGTCTGAAACTGCATCCACGCCCCTACAAAACACAAAAGTTTTCTTCGAAAGTTCCTGTTTGTTTCTATTATGATCAATCAACCATTTCAATGATTCCATGTGGTCGCGAATGCTCAATTTCTGTATTTCAACGAAAATGTTTGGCCTGTCAGGCTTCCTGGATACAACCTTCGTTTCTTGAATGTCAAGATGCAGAAATTTAATGATATCTCCTTTAACCTTCGCTGTCGTGGTAGCCGTTAGTGCAAAAAAAACGGACAATCTAAAAGGATTCCAAGTTCATGGAGTAGTCTGTAATCAGTTCGAAAATCCTCCCCCCATTCAGAAATACAATTGGCTTTATCAATTGCCAACAGTAGAATTCTTTGCTGCCAAACGTCAGACAGAAACACATTCTTCCAGAAGCTTTATAGAGCAGTTTCTGGAGAAGTTATCACAACTTGAAAATGTCCATTCTTTACTCCGTCGATGACCGTTTTATCCATAGAGTCCATAGGTTCCAACTTAGCGGAAATTCCATATCCCTTTATTTGTTCTGCCATATCGTCCATAAATGCGACCAAGGGTGAAACTATTAGGGTGATGCTTTCCGTCTCTGTTATCATAGATGTCATTAAAATACACAGTCTTTCCAAATCCCGTTGGTAGAAGTCCAAGAACACTTTGACCATTCATCACATGCATTACTATCTGCAGTTGCTCCACTTTCGCATTGAAGTTATGCCATATTGTGACCTATTCAGGTCAAACCTCGTTTTCACACGTTCTTCATCCATTCTGCGACGGTAGAAATCATGGATACTTCTTGTGCTAACTGTGAATCACTATTTGAAGTGAAAGGGGGTAGCAAAGGTTACTACAGATTTAGTTTGGAGAGAGTTCTTCCTGGATCGGATGGATCGGCAAAATAAGTTTTGAAAAACATAACGGATTTTTCATTTACCCCGGTGAAAAGTTCTAGAGATTCAACAACCTTTTTGTGTCCAAAATGCTGGGCGCTGTTGGTCAATGTTAACAAGTATAAACAAAGTTTTCCAACTTTTGAGGTCGCACCTTTCAATCCGGATACCATGGTAAGAAAAAACCATCAGCTCCAACACGGGAACAGTTGACGAGTACAAGCGCAGAGACCGAGGTTAACCCTTACATTTCATTTATGCTTCACGTGTTACTTTTATCACGTGCCAAAGAGATGAAGTATTAACTGAAATTGCAAACAGTAAACACGTGCACCCTGGTTGTTAATGGTACTCTGAACCCCCCCCCCCCTAATCAATTAACAGAGAGTCCTCAACAATCCCCCACCCAACCAACCCACCCCATACCTTCCCGCCAAAACCACCGCCGTTCAACCACGGTTACACGGTAGCAGGAGTCGTGTGTGGGATTGTAGGTCATGGTAGAGTAGCGCATTTTTCAACTCACCATTTGAACATGAAAAAGTAGCAAAAGTTAACATAGCAATTTCATTAGTTGTGAACATTTAACAGCGTTATTATATTGCTTTTGTTTTATTGAATTACAAGGGGCAGTAGCACGTTTATTCCCTGAAATAAGTCGATGAAATGTATTTGCAAAATAATGTCACCAATAGAAAAACACCCTTCTCTCTTCAGAAAATCAAGTGAGTGCACATGGTTATGTAAAGCCATGGGAATCGTTTTTTTGTCATTCAAAATAATGAAATGTGTTCACAATAAAATGGCCACCATGCAAGTTTTGCTTTAAACGCAACGCCGTTATTGTCACTACGTATAGTTGGTTTGGTAAGATGTTTTACCCTCTAAAGTACAAATACATGAAAATGAAAAATTTGAGAAAATGAAATTTGCAAAATAACGTGCTTCTGCGAACTTTAAGCCCCAGTTCGGCCATTAACTTTTGATATTGTTTGATGACATAAACTTTAACTGTACGTAAACTGTTCAAGATTGCATAATAAGGTATTCAATATACTCTTCAATAAGTACATTTTGATAATTAACCCCATAAATTCGTATTATATTTATATCAAATATTAATATCACTATCACTAATTGACTGGTGGTTATAGCAGTGTATATTTAAAACGATGCAGAAGTTAACAGAGAACTCGCTCTGGCTATGTCAGCTACCAAGAACATAGAACTGGAACTGACTTTTGACGACACTGGTGACGATGAAGACATTGCCTTTAGTGATAGTGATGCTGAGGTTGAATCTTCGGATGATTCGATTGATCACGAGAGTGACATGACACTTTTGCAATGAACACAAAAGAGGACGAATATGATGATATGGAAGTCGTTGATGATGATGAATGGACTGATATGGATGTGGGAGGTGAACTTTCACATTTAACACCTCAGGGGTCATTGGAAGCACTTCATCCAGGCTTTACATTCAGCTGGGACAATGTTGGAAGAAAGTTACGACGCCACCCCACCGCTGATACCGCCAACACATACATCAACTTTGTATTGGCCTATATGGGTGTCAACAGAATTGCAAATACACACTTGGACGTGACCATCAGTGATACGATTCCAGCAGGTGGCGTTCCCATTGAATCATTCATTCCATCCAACGAGCATTTCCATGAAGTAAGACAACGAATGAACGTCATGGTATCAAGGATATTGACGCAGCATTTGGGGTGGTTCAAAACGAACCTCAGCGATTGCGTCGTGCAACATATCATTCATGAACATTCGATAGAAGCATCACAAAGGATCGTCCTTGTAAACCTGGTTGTCTTTGAGGAAAAGTCGTAGTACCACTCAAGGGGCCATTGGTATATATGAGCGCCAAATGAAGTACGTGCCAAGCATTAACCAAAAACCCATGCATAACCTGGTGTTCGGAGATGGTCTCCGTTGTGAGCGTGGGTGCAGTGCCATCAAAGCTCAACTGAATGGCCTTGATGAGTGGGAGAGATTGGAAGGTCTCCAGCCAGCAGCCCAAGAATTCCATCAGGAAATGCTTCTCTTACAAGACCGTTATGATGAATTCTTTAAAGGAGAAAGTGGCGGAGAAAAGGCTACCCTCTTCTACCTGAAGAACCTATGCAATTTCAGAAATGTGAAAGCAGACGTCAGCGACAACTTTTCACATTCATGGGAACTAATCAAAACACTGAGGCATTTCTCACGTTGCTCGCAATGGAACTGTTAAACATGAAGGACACCTCAGACCGGCCAGAAGACGCCCCAGACAACCTAGAGAAAGAAACGAAAGAAAACAGAAAAACTATATGGATGAAGTTTGCAAGAAGGTAACATCTCGTGTTTGGTACCAAATGAACGTTGATGCCCTGATGGTGGAATCGACAGGAGATGATGACCTTTCACTTTATTGTTGCACTGAGGAGTTGGACGAAGATTTCATTCTTGTCCACCGACTCATTGCATCTTTGAACGGGTGGCTCCCAGAGAAATTGAGGCATGACCTCCGGTGGAACAGAACCATTAACTACAGTGGAGGAATGGGGAGGAATTTACCAGCATATCTGATGAACGAACTGCTGAACAGATTGTTCAAGGATGTGTTGAAGGAATGTAGCGGACATTACACGTCCAAAACATTAGCAAGATGTAGCCAACTTGGACGAGGTTGTAGACTCAAAGATAATGGAGAATGAAGTCTATCGTCACCGTAGAAGAGCCGTCAACAGAGACAAGAACGTGGCACTGATAGTGAAACAACTGAGGAAAGGAAACTTGTTCCACATAAAGCCAGGTCGCTCGTACTTGTCTTTCCCCTGCTACTCAGACGATGAGACCCCAAGGAATGCAGGCAGCGTCATATCCAAAATGAAAGAGCTTTACCGGAGACTGGATGTTGCTCGAGGCATTGCACTGGACGGCTAGATGTTTGTACAGTCAAGTGTGTACATTACTTTGTATATAGCAGTAGCTAGACAGCTTGATTTAATTCGACGTGACAGTGAACGAATTATGTTGTGATTGCAATCATTTTTTTTTTCATAAAGACTATCAAATGGACGTGGATAGCTTTGACACCCATGTTGATATCAATGTACATGGATCCCTTATAAACTCGTGTTGTGACTGTCTTCAACTGTGCTTGTGGTAACACGGAATGTGCTATGAAATACCTTAATTCTAAAAGGAAAAGGATATCCTAACAAAACGAGGTAAGAACGTTTCTTTAAATATTATTAAAGTATGGGTTACTATACTGTATAGGCAGACGAAGATATAATGATAATTGCTGAACTAAAAGCATTAGTTGGTAATTTTAGATACTAAACCTAACACAAAATCTAAATCCGCTGTGCGTGAATTCCATATCGAATAACAAATTATCATTTTACCTCCATGTGATATATGATATATTTGAACTGTTTCTAATGCTAAATGCTTAAATTTACGATTTCTGGAAGTGTTGCGTACATCCCTTGCACAAGAGAAATGTTAACCTATTAAAATAAAGTTTTTTGACATTGCATATAACATTTACCGTCTGCATATTTCAATATTGAAATCATTTATACTCTTTTATAGTTCATATCACTCATTAAAAACAGGGGTAGCAATGAATTCAATGTAACTACAAATTAAAGAAATTTTTCAAAGGTAAGACCGCGGTAGGATTTAGTAAACAAATGGTTCATCTTTCGATCTGCGTGTCGATTTCTGTTAGGGGATATGTATTTATTGACGTAGAAGAGAATCAGAATCAAGAATCGAATCGGAAGCTGATGATGATAAAATAGGCTTGTGATCCTAGACGTTCACGTAGGAAGACGTCTAGAATGCTGAACTAATGGACCCTAGTTCAATGGAGGAGGTTATGATTCAGTGATGAATTCGGGTTCTAGCTTTATCATCATGATTGGCGAAAATGCATATATAGACTACGCAACGAACGCTACACCCAACAATGCATGCACAATGCTGGTGTCCATTCCTTTTGAATGCTATAGCCAATTCTTTTCGGAAAAGTTTTCTAAACGAAGTAAAGAATGCCAGATATCTAACAATTATGAGTGACGGCAGCACTGAAAGTTCTATTATTGAACAGGAGACAGTGTTTATTAGATATGTGAGTGCGTCTGGGGAACCAGTTTCATTCCATGCTTCCACAGTACCACTTGCACACTATCATGCTGATGGTGTGCTAGAAGGGATCAAGTCTGCTGTATCAAACCTGGGATTTACTTATGAAAATATTGTAGACACAGACTATAATGGACCTCACCTTGTGTCCGTTAATTTTGATGGAGCTGCTGTGATGTTGTGGCAGCCAAAATAAAGGAAGATGCAAGTCATGTTGTGCCAGTACATTGCAAGCTAGAACTTGCTGTGTTTGACTCTGTCAAAAATTTGACACAGCTTGCAAGCTTTGAAGAAACTTTAAAACAAGTTTTTAAGTTTTATCACTATAGTCCAAAAATGGGAAGAGAACTAAAGCAAGTTTCAGAAATCTTTAATACTGAGCTTGTAAATTTGAGTGACGTGAAACGAGTGCGGTGGCCAGCAAGCAAAATCCGTGCTGTTCAAGCATTGAAGATTGCTTTCCATACAATCATCAATCATGGAATCAGTGGCGACAGGCAGGTCTGATCAAAGTGCTAACGCAAAAGGATGGCTGAACAAAATGCTGACTTCTTCCTTTATTAAGGTTATGAGTATTCTTATTGACATTCTTCCCATTTTGACAGAGGTGTCTCTTCAGTTCCAGACAGAAGATTTACTCATTATTGGGGTTAGTGGGGCTCTTGAAGGACTGATCCTGAAGCTGATGAACCTCAAGATTAAACCTCTGCAAGTTGGTGAAAACATGAGGAATTTCTGTGACAAGTGCAATCCTGAGGCAAGTACCTATGATGGTATCAAACTCAGAGACGCTTGCCCTCCGACCCTTTTCAAACAAGATGTCTTCCTGAATTCCTTTCTTGATGGTGTTATGAAGTACCTAGACAAAAGGTTTGCTTGTTTTAACGAGAAGCCACTGCAACTATTTAGTGTGTTCAACTTTGCTGATTTGCCCTCGGACAGGGCAGAACTGAGTGTGTATGGAAACAGTGATCTGTCTGAACTTGTGGATCATTATGCCATATTGTTTCCTGATGAAAAGACAAACATTTTGCAAGAATTCACTGAACTGAAAGGGCACATGAAATCCAGCAAAAGAACCTTACTTGAAACTTACACAAGGTTACTTGCTGATAGACCTGAGAGATTTATGCATGTTCTGAATGTTGTAGAACTGATGTTTGTAGTAAGTCCAGGCACTGCAGTCTGTGAAGGGTTATTTTCTAGCATAAATCTTGTCAAAACAAATCACAGAACAAGACGATAAACACTGAAACGTTAACAGATACTTTGACAATAATTACACATGGGCCAAAGAAACTTGCAGACTTCTGTCCCAGAGAGGCGATATTTGAATGGATGGAACAGTCTCAGGGTAGTAGACACATCCTGTGTCAACCAGCTTACCCAGCACAAGTAATTACTTTATAAAGATTGTACCATTGAGTAAGTCCAGTCAATAAAATAAAATTGAAACAAAACAAACACACAAACTCTATTATTTCTCATCTTATTAGTTTTATTGCGATTGAAATAGTGGGCAGGTATGTAAAATATCAGGGCAAGTATAGACACAGGTTTTACTTGCCCTGGGGCAAGAACAGATTAAAAAAAGTTTGACCCCTGGGTATACATTTATATAGTGAAGAAACCAATGGCGAGAAAACTCAATCAGATAGGTTAAATTAAGTTTTTAAGATAAATTACGCATGAGAGTGGGATACATTGATGATTTGTGATACACACATGAGGAGCATAAATAGTTGATTGCTAAATTAACAATGGCCTGAGGCCTTTATTGAAGTACTGATTGGACACCAGTAATACAAATTGGTAAAAGGATGAAAGCCAATTGCCTTTATTGTAGATACAAGAACAGTTGATTGGATGTGAAATGCAGAAGACATGGTGATTGAGAGTATTAGGAGATGCCAGTGATTGTGGCTGGTGTGTGAAGTGGTGGGATGATGAATGGTTCTGATAGGTGTAGACTCCTCGGATATGCTCTGACAAGAGTGAATGGATGGTAGGGTGGGTGCTCCTCAGATCTGCCTCCGACAGAAGATAGATGTTCGAGATGAATGAATGCACAAGTACTTGTTAGGAAGATTGCAGGTTTATTGCAGATTGTTCCCTTGTAATGTCAATCGCTTATTGGAGTTTTCTTTGGCGCCAGTTGTTATTGTTGAAAAAACTGTGGTAGCCTCCCAATTTATAGTGTGATTCTTGTTCTGAGTATGCTCAGATAGTAAGGATTCCTGGTCAAGTGTTTTGACATAAGCTTTATGTTCCTTGATCATTGTGTTGATAGGCTGCAGCATTTCTCTGATGTACTCTTTGTCCACAGTGGCATGGAATTTTGAAGAAGCATCCTCTTGTAGTGCTGGTTCCTCTGCTGTTGGCTTTGAGTAGCTGCTTGAGGATCTTGCACATGGAAATGTAACATCAATGCTGACTTTGTTCTTGATGAGGCTGGCGATTTTGTAGTTGAGATAGCCGATGTATTTAGGGAATTGTTACTCGAATTTCTCGCTTAAGGCTTGTGGGTGGTAGCTCTTATTGTGAGTGTTTTCACAGTAGTCTTGATGACTAGGCTTGCTGGATATCCATTGAGTGGGGGTTAATGTGTCCTTTCGATGTTTTGGTTCTTTATTGAGGGCATCAGGTTGACAGATGGATTTTATAACGTCTTGTGAGTGTGGCTATGCTTGACTAGCGGATGATAACATAAACTATAGTGTGTGTACTGATCAGTGTGTGTGCGAAAAAACAGATATTCTCAGTCCATGCCCAGTAGTTTGCAAGGAGACAAATGAGAAGTTGAGATGGTGGTTAGTTTCTGTTTCCATGGTCAACCTGATTCTTGGATGCTTGGCGTTGAGATGTTGTAGGGGATGCTAGCTATGGCGGTGAAGGTGTCATCAACCTTGTAGAACCAATAAAGCTACTGAAAAGGAGCATTAGAGAGTGCTAGTTCTTGGAAGGATGTCTTGAAAATCTCTGTTATTAGGGAAGATAGTTGTGAGCCTATTGGAAGTCCGTGGAACTTGTCAGTGAAGATAAAATAGACGTAGTTGATGGTTAACTTGGTGTCGAGCTGTTTAATGCGAATGTGGAGCTTGGTGGCTTCTAGGGTTTTCTGTTGAGGGATAAGTTGGTGAAGAAATCGACAACATCGTAGCTGACCATGTTGTCTGTGAAACAAGTCCTACATCATCGACTCACCATGCATCCTGTGCCAACCGTGCTGCAAAAATATACCCTTTGGACATTAATTTACACTTGAAATCAACCTGATATCTTGCATCTGCAGCAATGTTAATCGCTCAATACTCCGTTGATTCGACAGAAAGACAGTACAGTGTTCTTTACAATGAAACAGATTATTGTCCGTACAACTGCGCAATTTCTTTGGAGAAGCCGAGCAACTGTTTTTGTTTGTTGTTTTCATTGTCTCTGTTATCCTTATCTTTGCTGTTTTGTTTTTATGTATAGATAGATTCATATGACCTATGAAATAACAAGGTGTTTGATGTTCATGATTCAAAAATGTGTTGCAACGTCTCGCCTACACCATTAGTGTTATCTGAACATTCTAGCTTTTTCTTCTAAGGAGACTACTCTTGTCGACCAATAACTTAACCTTCAAATTGCTCAATTTCAGTGCCCGCTTCGTGTTCGAATCTTGGGTCTAAACTTTGAAATTGACTATTTCATGTTTTTGTCTTTGCAAATTAACTCTTTGTGATCAATGTGTTGCTTGATGAATAAAACAAATTCATTTCAATACAAAATAAAAATGGTAAATTATGTTTTTTAAAAAACACCATAAAATCGTCATAAATCACTATTTTCTCACCACAAGAAGTGACATTGTTACACGAAGGCCTATTTCAGAATTTGTCAAAAGTAAACAAATATAAACACTAACTGAAACTTTGTCACCATTTCTTTTGATTATGATTCAATAATCGTAACTATAATCAAAAGTAAATTATTACACCATTAGATTAAATTTTACTGTGAGAAAACCAAATTTGCTCAGAAACTTCGTTTATCCAGACAGATTATCAACATTTTGGCCTTTTGTTTTTTTTCAACAAATGTTTTTGCTTATTTTCATAATACTAATAGACAACACTGCCTTAATTTTATTTCATTTTTGTGAACACTAAAATATAATTACTTGATGTTTCTGGATAACTGAAATCACGAGTGTACCCTACCTAATTAAAACATTAATTATTAATAATGCTCAATGATGACAAAGTTTCCACATTCAGTTTCCTACAATATATACCCACAAGGTTCAATTTCTGTAAAAACGTTTTCTATGGACGCACTTTCATACCTAGTGTTAAAATCCGGGTCTGGCTGCCGGATTAAGATGTAATAGTGGGAAAACGCGCAGACATTAAGTACTGTCGTTGTTAAACTTACAAATTCACTGGCTATCAACAATATGCATGTAGGTAGCGAAAGAGTTACATATTTTCAAAACTATCCGAATATGTATTTCTAGAGTCGTAAAAATTAATGGCATCAATATAAAACTAACATAGGATTATGGTACCACAGTTAAGAGTGCATCAACAGCCTCGTGGAGCCAGTAATGCGTTCAGATCAGCCGAGTAATTACACACTTGATCGAGTTCATTTACACAACAGGGAAATGCCTCAGGTCATTACAGCATTGTCATGGTATGTAAGTCGCAGATAGATATGAAAGGCGACTCTATTCTCTGACTCTATTCCTTGAACTAATGACTTCTGTCTACACCCCTACGTCAATAATTCTACATGTAAACCAGTTACCAGAGAATGTATTTCAAAATAGGATATCGAATTTTAACTTTATCAATCAGGAAGGTTGTTAAGTAGTAATGATTGGAGTTGCAGTAAATGAATTCAAGTGAACATTTATGTAGACATGTACATGTATGATGTCCGTAGACATGCATGATTTTGAAAGACTACGTCAGCGTTTCTGTTCCGTCAGATATGTAAAAGCACGACTCTATACAATAATCCTGTTTAAAACGCTCTTTTTTGAGAATATTGTAAAAGGCTAACTGCGAGTGACAATGTTTAACAGAATAATATGTTTACAGTGCTTGCATGTGCTGAATGATGAGTCTATATCGTTCCTCGATCTAACACAAGGTAATATATATCAAACCCTCAGAGATACATGATGCTATAGCTGGTGTCCTTCATACTACATGTACTTGTCAGTCAATGTTTGTTAATAATGGTACCGAATACTAATGTCCTTCAGACTACTTATGGCCTGCTTAACAAAGCCTTATGTTTATAAATGACCCAATGGAAGGAACGTATAATTAAACAAGAATCTGATAGAGCGAAAACGATTGACTTCTCATAATCAAGTGATTTAGTTGCATACAAATAATAACAGGTCTTCCTTGATAACCTCTCAGGTTCAGATAGGGCACATAAATTGCCAGAAAGTATTGAGTACTGCATTTAACTAAAGTAAATGGGCATGCAGTTATAAATATCATGGCAGTATTTAATAATTAATAAATCCCATCAAACCATTTATGCGACGATTTCACCATCATCTTCAGTTTCAATAAAATCTGAGAATTGTTATTAGAAAATTACAGTTTACTGAAGCCACTACAGTAGGCAATAAGGACAAACACGCCAAAAGAGAACATGTCAATTACAAAATATTGTGTTTTTAACGAAGGTAATGCAGTTTGAGACACTCCTGAGCAAATACCAATGAATTGCAAGTAAATCAATTTGTCACATGTAAAATGAATCATTCGTTGTCATCAGACAATAAAGTTTGAATTCATTAAGAAAGTTATTTTACTGTATTTCTTCTCCAAGGTCGTCTTGCTGCATCCCGATCTAGTTACATATATTTCTCGTTATAAACATACTGTCAGTAATTATTGAAGGAGTGACCTGGTCGTATAAAATGGAAGGACATAATTGGGTCATTACTTGTGCGAGTAAGCGAGATTAAGGTGTCTAACCTACGCTTCATGAGATAATTGAAGCTTAATAGTAAAGTGACAGTCATGATGAGACCAGGATGATGGGAACAAAGACTGCTTTCTAACTATTTGATTGGGCCCGATTTTGGTGATCCTAAGTCACTACTGTTACCTTAGAAAGGAGAAAACAGTGGGCATTTTTTGAGACATTACGAAAAAAACATCATTTTGCAGAAAAGGTCCGTGTTGCTCGAACAGATTGGAATTGATTGATATAAAAATCATAATACCTTAGAAAGGAGAACACAGTGGGAGTTAAGGTTAAACTGAGTAAAGGGCTGCTTTGTGAAAGGAATACTCACATCTCTATACTTATAAAGAAAGGTAATGGTTTTATGGTTGTGTGAAATACTTTATGTTTTATGGTAAACAAAATTATCTGCTCTACAACCTTATATAAATGAATTATGAAATAAAAATTCAAATTTAGTGAAGAGTTATCTCCCTTTGTCAATACTTTTCATAAATATTCAACTTCAGCCTCAAAGTATTGAAAACATAGATCCGTGACATATATATATTTTATTTTCTATTATTCTTCAGCGGTAAGTTTTGCACAAGTTTTACCATGTTTGAATTATTTTTCAATTATGTTTTATTCTTGAACAGGACTTTTGAAGTTATTTCTGCAGAATCCATTGTTGAGATTGTATTTTATCATGTAATGTTAATGGAAAAAAATCAACATACAAATTGCAGAAATCACTTTTCTATTCTAATAACATTCCATTTATGAAAGAAAACAACAATATAGCTCTGAATAATTATAATTATTTTTTAAAAGGCGACTTTAACAAAATAAATCAGGTTGGGCATTTTTTGAGACATTACGACAAAAAAACATCATTTTGCAGATAAAAAGGTCCGTGACACACACTTTTTCTTTTTGAATCTCGAACAATACATATTCAGCTTGCATCATGCCAATTTACAGCAATGTTTCATTTATTTTGATTATTGTTGGGAATCTCTTTTATTAGACCTATTTTACGTGTTTTGATTTCAAAAGCACAAGTACATACCTTCCAACATAAACTAATACTTATATGGAGGATAATTGACATTAATCGGCGGATATGATGAATATCTCATCGACTGAATTCATTAGTAGAGATGATGTTCCATTCTTACAATGAACATTAGTTACGGACTATGAATAGCTTCTTTAATTTAGTAAATAAAACATTTGACATTTATCGCCGATTACCATGGTGTATATCTCATCGACTGAAGTAAAAATTTATATTTTCACGATTGGCACAGGCACGGGTTTAGACATACTCATGGTAAAAATGGTTGCTACCACCTAATAGTTATGGGAATGAAATGTGATATAAACAACGTAAAGTTATAAACAACGTAACGTATCAGTTTCGATTATTTTTTTTGTAAAACATGTCACTACTGGATGTCTTTTTGTGAATAGTGTCCTTGAGCATTTGCTATTTTTCCACTTGTACTTTAAAATACCAAAGAAAGAGGAAAAGAAACATAAAATTTATTCAAAAGAGTTCATTCCTTGTGTCTTGAGATCTTGGCATTGGTACATTGTTACAGTGTTTGAGTGTTCTCATTTCGTTTGTAATAAATAAGTAAAAGTTCTACTGAATCCATATATACACAACATCTTTCATGGAGTCTAATTTGCACATAATACATACATGGCAAGTATTTTATAGTTAAAATCATGTGTTTGTGCCATTTAATTTTGAAAATACCATAATATCGAACAATATTAATTGTTCATGCATTTAATTTGCTGAACTCCATTTTATACTAAGGGGTGTCAATCATTTTTACCATGAGTATATATATGATGTATATACCATGATTTATGTTATTCATGGTATTCGACAAGAAATGGCCTTCGAATTCTCTATTTCTCTAATTCAACAATTTATGCTCATTCGTAAATGGTTTTCTTTATTGAATGGAACATCCATTATCGTCTCACATAATGACATCACCTAATGGCGATGACGTAATTTGATTGAAAGTGTTATTTCACTCTGTGAAAATACGGATCGTTAATCATCTGATAAATGTCAAATCTTCTCATTAAATAGATCATACAATTCTTCATATGTATTTTGTTGGTTTGAGATATTTATACATCTTGTAATCTTGAGGCGACCAAAATATAGAAACATGGCGAGAAAACGGCTCGGCCTTGATGCACTGCAGTTTTCTTAAAATCAGAGTCACTTAACTGACAACCTAGAAGTTAAACGTTTATTGAAGGCCTAACTGAAATTGCAATGGTTTTTAAAGAAATCAAATGCAGTATGCCACACAATGAAACGTTTGCATGTTTGAGTTGTATGAGCTTCAACGGTCCTTTTCCTCTTGATTTACAGGTGTATAGAGCGGAGGTTAAATGGTTTGATGTGAATTCTTTAAAAGCTTTCGCTTACAGTTCCATCAGCTTAATGCATGAACTACCATTTACCATACGAAATTGGTCATACCAATACCAATTTCTCGTATATTGGCGGTGTTTTGATTTCAGCCTTTTTGCAAATGGACGTTATGCTATATGAATCGTTTCACATATAAAGTCCTTTATGTACCCGCTTGAATACAAGTCATATATTATCTTCCTTTGCTAAATTGAATTTGAACTGTCCTGTATGAATGGGTTCTCAATATTGCATGTTTTTAAATAAAAGTGATTCCGCAACCATTTTGATTGAACACAAAGTTTCCAATGTCCTTTTCTACGTTAAACTGATTCAGCAAATTGCCCACATAACCATCTGATGTATTCATCTAAAATAATTAACAGTTTAATATATTGGTCCATGAACATACTTACAGCAGAACAGCAACATAACATTGATATCCCACGAAACTAGTGACAACAAGAGCGCAAGTTAAACTTACAAATTCACTGGCTATCAACAATATGCATGTAGGTAGCGAAAGAGTTACATATTTTCAAAACTATCCGAATATGTATTTCTAGAGTCGTAAAAATTAATGGCATCAATATAAAACTAACATAGGATTATGGTACCACAGTTAAGAGTGCATCAACAGCCTCGTGGAGCCAGTAATGCGTTCAGATCAGCCGAGTAATTACACACTTGATCGAGTTCATTTACACAACAGGGAAATGCCTCAGGTCATTACAGCATTGTCATGGTATGTAAGTCGCAGATAGATATGAAAGGCGACTCTATTCTCTGACTCTATTCCTTGAACTAATGACTTCTGTCTACACCCCTACGTCAATAATTCTACATGTAAACCAGTTACCAGAGAATGTATTTCAAAATAGGATATCGAATTTTAACTTTATCAATCAGGAAGGTTGTTAAGTAGTAATGATTGGAGTTGCAGTAAATGAATTCAAGTGAACATTTATGTAGACATGTACATGTATGATGTCCGTAGACATGCATGATTTTGAAAGACTACGTCAGCGTTTCTGTTCCGTCAGATATGTAAAAGCACGACTCTATACAATAATCCTGTTTAAAACGCTCTTTTTTGAGAATATTGTAAAAGGCTAACTGCGAGTGACAATGTTTTACAGAATAATATGTTTACAGTGCTTGCATGTGCTGAATGATGAGTCTATATCGTTCCTCGATCTAACACAAGGTAATATATATCAAACCCTCAGAGATACATGATGCTATAGCTGGTGTCCTTCATACTACATGTACTTGTCAGTCAATGTTTGTTAATAATGGTACCGAATACTAATGTCCTTCAGACTACTTATGGCCTGCTTAACAAAGCCTTATGTTTATAAATGACCCAATGGAAGGAACGTATAATTAAACAAGAATCTGATAGAGCGAAAACGATTGACTTCTCATAATCAAGTGATTTAGTTGCATACAAATAATAACAGGTCTTCCTTGATAACCTCTCAGGTTCAGATAGGGCACATAAATTGCCAGAAAGTATTGAGTACTGCATTTAACTAAAGTAAATGGGCATGCAGTTATAAATATCATGGCAGTATTTAATAATTAATAAATCCCATCAAACCATTTATGCGACGATTTCACCATCATCTTCAGTTTCAATAAAATCTGAGAATTGTTATTAGAAAATTACAGTTTACTGAAGCCACTACAGTAGGCAATAAGGACAAACACGCCAAAAGAGAACATGTCAATTACAAAATATTGTGTTTTTAACGAAGGTAATGCAGTTTGAGACACTCCTGAGCAAATACCAATGAATTGCAAGTAAATCAATTTGTCACATGTAAAATGAATCATTCGTTGTCATCAGACAATAAAGTTTGAATTCATTAAGAAAGTTATTTTACTGTATTTCTTCTCCAAGGTCGTCTTGCTGCATCCCGATCTAGTTACATATATTTCTCGTTATAAACATACTGTCAGTAATTATTGAAGGAGTGACCTGGTCGTATAAAATGGAAGGACATAATTGGGTCATTACTTGTGCGAGTAAGCGAGATTAAGGTGTCTAACCTACGCTTCATGAGATAATTGAAGCTTAATAGTAAAGTGACAGTCATGATGAGACCAGGATGATGGGAACAAAGACTGCTTTCTAACTATTTGATTGGGCCCGATTTTGGTGATCCTAAGTCACTACTGTTACCTTAGAAAGGAGAAAACAGTGGGCATTTTTTGAGACATTACGAAAAAAACATCATTTTGCAGAAAAGGTCCGTGTTGCTCGAACAGATTGGAATTGATTGATATAAAAATCATAATACCTTAGAAAGGAGAACACAGTGGGAGTTAAGGTTAAACTGAGTAAAGGGCTGCTTTGTGAAAGGAATACTCACATCTCTATACTTATAAAGAAAGGTAATGGTTTTATGGTTGTGTGAAATACTTTATGTTTTATGGTAAACAAAATTATCTGCTCTACAACCTTATATAAATGAATTATGAAATAAAAATTCAAATTTAGTGAAGAGTTATCTCCCTTTGTCAATACTTTTCATAAATATTCAACTTCAGCCTCAAAGTATTGAAAACATAGATCCGTGACATATATATATTTTATTTTCTATTATTCTTCAGCGGTAAGTTTTGCACAAGTTTTACCATGTTTGAATTATTTTTCAATTATGTTTTATTCTTGAACAGGACTTTTGAAGTTATTTCTGCAGAATCCATTGTTGAGATTGTATTTTATCATGTAATGTTAATGGAAAAAAATCAACATACAAATTGCAGAAATCACTTTTCTATTCTAATAACATTCCATTTATGAAAGAAAACAACAATATAGCTCTGAATAATTATAATTATTTTTTAAAAGGCGACTTTAACAAAATAAATCAGGTTGGGCATTTTTTGAGACATTACGACAAAAAAACATCATTTTGCAGATAAAAAGGTCCGTGACACACACTTTTTCTTTTTGAATCTCGAACAATACATATTCAGCTTGCATCATGCCAATTTACAGCAATGTTTCATTTATTTTGATTATTGTTGGGAATCTCTTTTATTAGACCTATTTTACGTGTTTTGATTTCAAAAGCACAAGTACATACCTTCCAACATAAACTAATACTTATATGGAGGATAATTGACATTAATCGGCGGATATGATGAATATCTCATCGACTGAATTCATTAGTAGAGATGATGTTCCATTCTTACAATGAACATTAGTTACGGACTATGAATAGCTTCTTTAATTTAGTAAATAAAACATTTGACATTTATCGCCGATTACCATGGTGTATATCTCATCGACTGAAGTAAAAATTTATATTTTCACGATTGGCACAGGCACGGGTTTAGACATACTCATGGTAAAAATGGTTGCTACCACCTAATAGTTATGGGAATGAAATGTGATATAAACAACGTAAAGTTATAAACAACGTAACGTATCAGTTTCGATTATTTTTTTTGTAAAACATGTCACTACTGGATGTCTTTTTGTGAATAGTGTCCTTGAGCATTTGCTATTTTTCCACTTGTACTTTAAAATACCAAAGAAAGAGGAAAAGAAACATAAAATTTATTCAAAAGAGTTCATTCCTTGTGTCTTGAGATCTTGGCATTGGTACATTGTTACAGTGTTTGAGTGTTCTCATTTCGTTTGTAATAAATAAGTAAAAGTTCTACTGAATCCATATATACACAACATCTTTCATGGAGTCTAATTTGCACATAATACATACATGGCAAGTATTTTATAGTTAAAATCATGTGTTTGTGCCATTTAATTTTGAAAATACCATAATATCGAACAATATTAATTGTTCATGCATTTAATTTGCTGAACTCCATTTTATACTAAGGGGTGTCAATCATTTTTACCATGAGTATATATATGATGTATATACCATGATTTATGTTATTCATGGTATTCGACAAGAAATGGCCTTCGAATTCTCTATTTCTCTAATTCAACAATTTATGCTCATTCGTAAATGGTTTTCTTTATTGAATGGAACATCCATTATCGTCTCACATAATGACATCACCTAATGGCGATGACGTAATTTGATTGAAAGTGTTATTTCACTCTGTGAAAATACGGATCGTTAATCATCTGATAAATGTCAAATCTTCTCATTAAATAGATCATACAATTCTTCATATGTATTTTATTGGTTTGAGATATTTATACATCTTGTAATCTTGAGGCGACCAAAATATAGAAACATGGCGAGAAAACGGCTCGGCCTTGATGCACTGCAGTTTTCTTAAAATCAGAGTCACTTAACTGACAACCTAGAAGTTAAACGTTTATTGAAGGCCTAACTGAAATTGCAATGGTTTTTAAAGAAATCAAATGCAGTATGCCACACAATGAAACGTTTGCATGTTTGAGTTGTATGAGCTTCAACGGTCCTTTTCCTCTTGATTTACAGGTGTATAGAGCGGAGGTTAAATGAAGGGTCCGGGGTAAGAAGTTGATAACCCACAGAATTGTACTTTTGAGATAATCACGTTTTAAAGTTTGGTTCTCCTTGTGAAATCAGGATTTCACTTTACCTTGAAAGAATACTCATTATTACATTGACCAACTACTTGTTTAACTTGTAAAGAATGAAGATCACTCTATGTGTATTACAAATTGCTCTTTTATCACCTCAATGTAACAGTATGCGGAAAATGCACGGGGGTTATCACTGTTTTACCGAACGTTGGTTATCACGTTCTTGCCGAATATGTTTAGTTGAACACCATTCTGACCACTGAAAATTGCCTATTGTCATTCATATTCACCTTTAATACTATACAGAAGACCAAACAATATGCTTGGTTGCATTTGCATGCTTTTGAGAAACAATTCGCTGGATGACAGAACTTGAATCTCTGCTTTATAGTCAATCCAATCAAAATATAACATTTTCAATACTTTCTATATAAAATGTTTTATTTCTCAACGAATACAAACCAATTATTGTCTTCTCAGATGATTTTCAACAAATCAAATAAAAACAGCAATATAAAAATGTCATTACCTCTGAGCATTTCCTGACGTCTTACACAATCTGGTGTAATTTAACATTTAAAAAAATATATTGAGAATCATGAACAGCAATACGAACAATGGATTCTGGGATATGGACGGCGCCGTCAAGGAATAGCTGGTCCTTACAGTGAATGCATGTTTGAACAAACATGCCAGATCATCAACTCACAAGGTATACGTATCTGTCCTTGATTGTTCAAATGGTCGACACAGGAAAGAAACATCAACAGCAATACAAAAATTATTGAACTATTTTGGTGATGGTGCCTTCAACAAGTAGTGGGCAATTACAGCTTAATAACCTTCGAACAAACAGGGTAGTTATCAAGCACTGTTTTCTAGGACAAGTACAATATTGTGTTTAGATTAATCAATACAGAAATTGTCCTCCTCCTCATTCCTGAGGTCATTCTTTCGGACTGATATGAGTGTGTTGAAGTACTCTGAATACACAGGTGGAATGTATGGCAAGAGACTGACGACATCTGCAACTTTCTGCTTGTCCAATGCTCTGGGACCATCATACTTTCGTGGGAATTGAGCTACAGCAACGTCTTGTCGAGTTTTCCCTCTTCTACCAACAGAAACTGTGTTCCAAACATGGCTGTTAAAGTTTGGGCTTGTCTGTATGTTATCAAACTGTTCAGCTGTCATTCTGAAACGGACAACGCTTTTGAAATTGACTGGGTCTCCATCAATGTTCTTTTGTTTGATTGAGAAGTATCCTTTCAGGTCTGTCAACTTCACGAAATCTTCGCTGGTCATTTCAACAACTTTCAGACTCTGTGCTGATTTGGTAATCACTTCTCTCCAGTGGCTGGGTTTGTACACCTGCTGGACATGTTTACGCACATAATTTTCAATCAAACCAAAGTCACGATCTGACGGAAGCATACTATGTCCACTGAGAGGGAAGTGATGCTCCACATTTTTTAAACGACCTGTAGCGATGTAATACAGCCACATGAATTGGATTGTCCAGTTTTTGTTTTGCCCCCCACAATTGTCAGAAATTGATTGATGTTGTTTGATTCAATGTGTTTGCGAACACAGCTGCCAATTTCCTCAGAACCCCGCCCAGCAATGGACTCATCCCACACATAACAGTATCCAGTATCTGTTTTGCAGTCGTGCACATTCAAGTTGTATGACCAGACCTTACGCTTGTAAAAGGCAGGTCCGGTTGATAACTTAGGAGTTGGGAGGGCTTGTTGTAAGTCAAACGTTATGACATGATAGTCATTTTCACTAGATGCTTTAACCTTCTGCTGTTTGATGTCATCCTGGCCAGCTTGAGCTTTTCTATGATGGAGTTCCTGAGCATTTTTCAATTGTAGAGCAACCTCCTCGTCCTTGTTGTCAACCGCTTCTTTTATTTTCATGACGAATTCGTCACACGTCTTGCACGTGTCCGTTTTAGGCTTTTGGATCCCAATGTTGAACTTTTCCGTGAAAATTCGTCTGTACTTATCTCTTGAAACTGGTTGAAACCCATTCGTCACACAGTAATCTTCAGCATAATTACTGTAACAGGTATTGATGGTGTAGTCCATAGTGAGATAGGTTTTATCTGGGTTGTCTCTTCTACTATAATGGCTGGAATACTTTGGAATGCTTCTGATGTGTTCCTTGACCTGTTCAAATTGTTCCTCAGGATATGCATTCACTCTGTTTCTGTGTTTGCCTCTTCTATCCAGAACTGGAGAGAGATTTCCATCTCGAATCGTTTTTACAACGTGGTCAATTCTACCTCTGTTCTTCTGGAGGCCATGCATAGACAAAAACGCCTTTTTGCAAACAATGCTCCGACCCTCAGCACCCCGTACACTGTAGACTACAGAACATTTTCTTTTACGTTTTTCCTTGTCGCCGTACCTGCGTCTCACAGGGATTGCTTCAATGCAACCAAATAGATAGTTATTTTGATGATCCCTATTAGCCAGGCCCCAAAATCCTGTAAATATCTCAATAATCTGATGTTGCCCAATCTCTTCAAAGCACTTTTTGGGACAATCACAGTCTGGTCCAACAGATTTTGCAGGGTATACTCTTTCCTTCTTTGAACTGTGGTTGTAACGTTTACCGCTGTCTTTCCTTTCCTTATTAATCTCCCTAACCCGTTTGTTTCTTTTGCGTTTTCGAGATCTGCCTCTCTGTTCCTGCAAACAAGATTAATGTCTTTTAAAAACTGCTTTATCACATTCAATGAATCTGTTCCGTAAATGAGCAAGATCTTCAATTGAATAACTTGGGTTTAGTGACACAAGCATGGACGACATTCCAGAATGATAGGTGGCTTCCAGAATAATCTTTATTTGATCAAGTGTGAACTCTATTTCTGCAGCATCTAAATGCAACATACCAGGTTTCACTACAGAAAAAATATGGCAAGCTTTCATTTGTGTAAAACTCACATACAAAAAGTCCAAATTTTGACATGCCCCAATGTTCAGAAATTCCGCACTTTCAAGATGCCTACATCCATCCAATTGCAAGATCCTTAAGTTTGTCATGTTTTGAAGAAACTGAAGAGAGTTGATTGGTGTCTCAGTCAGATTTAATGTATGCATTTTCTTTGATCGTGAGAGCTGTGATGAAAGTATTTCATTGAATATGCCGTGGTCGAAATCAAATACTGCATATGGTAGTTCAAAGTAAATGAAGCAGGCTGAATGACTCATGACAGTTCTGAATTGATCTTCATTGAAACACGTGACATCAACTGAAAACTCCTCAAAGCATCTCCAAAGAATACTATGAGAGTTCACAATTCTGTGTAATTCTTTTGAAACAGGTGCAACTTTTTGCAGAAGATCTTCCAATGGGACAAACTTAAGGATCATTATCAAAATTTCTTCTGGTAAACTTAGCAGATTGATCTGGAAGGAAAAAAAATCTTTGGAAGTGGAAATTGAATCATTTTTAGCTTTTATAACTATTATTATGATCCAACGTTATTATAGTGAACTAGTGACAACCATCACACAGTTATGCATTCTCATTCGGTAAAAACATGACAACCCAATCAGGTTGCTTAAATTGCAAAATATTAAGTAAGCTTCATAAATCAGATTATTACAGTGTTAACAACCTAAAAAAGCATCATTTGAGACCAATAAAACAATCAATGAGCACTTTTATTTGAAGTTATTTGAACTGTGCCATTTTAGGTCATTATTCGGCAAGAACGTGATAACCCTCATCAAAACACAAAAACATGAGAAAATCTTTGAAAAAATAACTTACCTTATTCGAAGACTCGGATCCTGATTCACTTGATGTTTGCTCATAATTAGGATCATGGGTACTGTCATCACTTTCAATATCTGAAGTGTGTTGTGACAAAGTTTCCTCCCGTGATATGCTTCCAGTCGCCATGTTTTGAGGGTTGTCACCTTCTTACCGAACTGATTTAGAGAATTGGTGCCTTATCACAAAGGCAGGCATGCTCTACTAAGAAAACTAAAGCAGCTAAGGGAGGTAACCCAAAATAAAATGATAGATCAGCCTCTTGGAACCCACAAGTGACAAAAATGTCAGAAAATCAGGTTGTGTGGGTTATCAACTTCTTACCCCGGACCCTTCAAATGGTTTGATGTGAATTCTTTAAAAGCTTTCGCTTACAGTTCCATCAGCTTAATGCATGAACTACCATTTACCATACGAAATTGGTCATACCAATACCAATTTCTCGTATATTGGCGGTGTTTTGATTTCAGCCTTTTTGCAAATGGACGTTATGCTATATGAATCGTTTCACATATAAAGTCCTTTATGTACCCGCTTGAATACAAGTCATATATTATCTTCCTTTGCTAAATTGAATTTGAACTGTCCTGTATGAATGGGTTCTCAATATTGCATGTTTTTAAATAAAAGTGATTCCGCAACCATTTTGATTGAACACAAAGTTTCCAATGTCCTTTTCTACGTTAAACTGATTCAGCAAATTGCCCACATAACCATCTGATGTATTCATCTAAAATAATTAACAGTTTAATATATTGGTCCATGAACATACTTACAGCAGAACAGCAACATAACATTGATATCCCACGAAACTAGTGACAACAAGAGCGCAAGTTAAACTTACAAATTCACTGGCTATCAACAATATGCATGTAGGTAGCGAAAGAGTTACATATTTTCAAAACTATCCGAATATGTATTTCTAGAGTCGTAAAAATTAATGGCATCAATATAAAACTAACATAGGATTATGGTACCACAGTTAAGAGTGCATCAACAGCCTCGTGGAGCCAGTAATGCGTTCAGATCAGCCGAGTAATTACACACTTGATCGAGTTCATTTACACAACAGGGAAATGCCTCAGGTCATTACAGCATTGTCATGGTATGTAAGTCGCAGATAGATATGAAAGGCGACTCTATTCTCTGACTCTATTCCTTGAACTAATGACTTCTGTCTACACCCCTACGTCAATAATTCTACATGTAAACCAGTTACCAGAGAATGTATTTCAAAATAGGATATCGAATTTTAACTTTATCAATCAGGAAGGTTGTTAAGTAGTAATGATTGGAGTTGCAGTAAATGAATTCAAGTGAACATTTATGTAGACATGTACATGTATGATGTCCGTAGACATGCATGATTTTGAAAGACTACGTCAGCGTTTCTGTTCCGTCAGATATGTAAAAGCACGACTCTATACAATAATCCTGTTTAAAACGCTCTTTTTTGAGAATATTGTAAAAGGCTAACTGCGAGTGACAATGTTTTACAGAATAATATGTTTACAGTGCTTGCATGTGCTGAATGATGAGTCTATATCGTTCCTCGATCTAACACAAGGTAATATATATCAAACCCTCAGAGATACATGATGCTATAGCTGGTGTCCTTCATACTACATGTACTTGTCAGTCAATGTTTGTTAATAATGGTACCGAATACTAATGTCCTTCAGACTACTTATGGCCTGCTTAACAAAGCCTTATGTTTATAAATGACCCAATGGAAGGAACGTATAATTAAACAAGAATCTGATAGAGCGAAAACGATTGACTTCTCATAATCAAGTGATTTAGTTGCATACAAATAATAACAGGTCTTCCTTGATAACCTCTCAGGTTCAGATAGGGCACATAAATTGCCAGAAAGTATTGAGTACTGCATTTAACTAAAGTAAATGGGCATGCAGTTATAAATATCATGGCAGTATTTAATAATTAATAAATCCCATCAAACCATTTATGCGACGATTTCACCATCATCTTCAGTTTCAATAAAATCTGAGAATTGTTATTAGAAAATTACAGTTTACTGAAGCCACTACAGTAGGCAATAAGGACAAACACGCCAAAAGAGAACATGTCAATTACAAAATATTGTGTTTTTAACGAAGGTAATGCAGTTTGAGACACTCCTGAGCAAATACCAATGAATTGCAAGTAAATCAATTTGTCACATGTAAAATGAATCATTCGTTGTCATCAGACAATAAAGTTTGAATTCATTAAGAAAGTTATTTTACTGTATTTCTTCTCCAAGGTCGTCTTGCTGCATCCCGATCTAGTTACATATATTTCTCGTTATAAACATACTGTCAGTAATTATTGAAGGAGTGACCTGGTCGTATAAAATGGAAGGACATAATTGGGTCATTACTTGTGCGAGTAAGCGAGATTAAGGTGTCTAACCTACGCTTCATGAGATAATTGAAGCTTAATAGTAAAGTGACAGTCATGATGAGACCAGGATGATGGGAACAAAGACTGCTTTCTAACTATTTGATTGGGCCCGATTTTGGTGATCCTAAGTCACTACTGTTACCTTAGAAAGGAGAAAACAGTGGGCATTTTTTGAGACATTACGAAAAAAACATCATTTTGCAGAAAAGGTCCGTGTTGCTCGAACAGATTGGAATTGATTGATATAAAAATCATAATACCTTAGAAAGGAGAACACAGTGGGAGTTAAGGTTAAACTGAGTAAAGGGCTGCTTTGTGAAAGGAATACTCACATCTCTATACTTATAAAGAAAGGTAATGGTTTTATGGTTGTGTGAAATACTTTATGTTTTATGGTAAACAAAATTATCTGCTCTACAACCTTATATAAATGAATTATGAAATAAAAATTCAAATTTAGTGAAGAGTTATCTCCCTTTGTCAATACTTTTCATAAATATTCAACTTCAGCCTCAAAGTATTGAAAACATAGATCCGTGACATATATATATTTTATTTTCTATTATTCTTCAGCGGTAAGTTTTGCACAAGTTTTACCATGTTTGAATTATTTTTCAATTATGTTTTATTCTTGAACAGGACTTTTGAAGTTATTTCTGCAGAATCCATTGTTGAGATTGTATTTTATCATGTAATGTTAATGGAAAAAAATCAACATACAAATTGCAGAAATCACTTTTCTATTCTAATAACATTCCATTTATGAAAGAAAACAACAATATAGCTCTGAATAATTATAATTATTTTTTAAAAGGCGACTTTAACAAAATAAATCAGGTTGGGCATTTTTTGAGACATTACGACAAAAAAACATCATTTTGCAGATAAAAAGGTCCGTGACACACACTTTTTCTTTTTGAATCTCGAACAATACATATTCAGCTTGCATCATGCCAATTTACAGCAATGTTTCATTTATTTTGATTATTGTTGGGAATCTCTTTTATTAGACCTATTTTACGTGTTTTGATTTCAAAAGCACAAGTACATACCTTCCAACATAAACTAATACTTATATGGAGGATAATTGACATTAATCGGCGGATATGATGAATATCTCATCGACTGAATTCATTAGTAGAGATGATGTTCCATTCTTACAATGAACATTAGTTACGGACTATGAATAGCTTCTTTAATTTAGTAAATAAAACATTTGACATTTATCGCCGATTACCATGGTGTATATCTCATCGACTGAAGTAAAAATTTATATTTTCACGATTGGCACAGGCACGGGTTTAGACATACTCATGGTAAAAATGGTTGCTACCACTTAATAGTTATGGGAATGAAATGTGATATAAACAACGTAAAGTTATAAACAACGTAACGTATCAGTTTCGATTATTTTTTTTGTAAAACATGTCACTACTGGATGTCTTTTTGTGAATAGTGTCCTTGAGCATTTGCTATTTTTCCACTTGTACTTTAAAATACCAAAGAAAGAGGAAAAGAAACATAAAATTTATTCAAAAGAGTTCATTCCTTGTGTCTTGAGATCTTGGCATTGGTACATTGTTACAGTGTTTGAGTGTTCTCATTTCGTTTGTAATAAATAAGTAAAAGTTCTACTGAATCCATATATACACAACATCTTTCATGGAGTCTAATTTGCACATAATACATACATGGCAAGTATTTTATAGTTAAAATCATGTGTTTGTGCCATTTAATTTTGAAAATACCATAATATCGAACAATATTAATTGTTCATGCATTTAATTTGCTGAACTCCATTTTATACTAAGGGGTGTCAATCATTTTTACCATGAGTATATATATGATGTATATACCATGATTTATGTTATTCATGGTATTCGACAAGAAATGGCCTTCGAATTCTCTATTTCTCTAATTCAACAATTTATGCTCATTCGTAAATGGTTTTCTTTATTGAATGGAACATCCATTATCGTCTCACATAATGACATCACCTAATGGCGATGACGTAATTTGATTGAAAGTGTTATTTCACTCTGTGAAAATACGGATCGTTAATCATCTGATAAATGTCAAATCTTCTCATTAAATAGATCATACAATTCTTCATATGTATTTTGTTGGTTTGAGATATTTATACATCTTGTAATCTTGAGGCGACCAAAATATAGAAACATGGCGAGAAAACGGCTCGGCCTTGATGCACTGCAGTTTTCTTAAAATCAGAGTCACTTAACTGACAACCTAGAAGTTAAACGTTTATTGAAGGCCTAACTGAAATTGCAATGGTTTTTAAAGAAATCAAATGCAGTATGCCACACAATGAAACGTTTGCATGTTTGAGTTGTATGAGCTTCAACGGTCCTTTTCCTCTTGATTTACAGGTGTATAGAGCGGAGGTTAAATGGTTTGATGTGAATTCTTTAAAAGCTTTCGCTTACAGTTCCATCAGCTTAATGCATGAACTACCATTTACCATACGAAATTGGTCATACCAATACCAATTTCTCGTATATTGGCGGTGTTTTGATTTCAGCCTTTTTGCAAATGGACGTTATGCTATATGAATCGTTTCACATATAAAGTCCTTTATGTACCCGCTTGAATACAAGTCATATATTATCTTCCTTTGCTAAATTGAATTTGAACTGTCCTGTATGAATGGGTTCTCAATATTGCATGTTTTTAAATAAAAGTGATTCCGCAACCATTTTGATTGAACACAAAGTTTCCAATGTCCTTTTCTACGTTAAACTGATTCAGCAAATTGCCCACATAACCATCTGATGTATTCATCTAAAATAATTAACAGTTTAATATATTGGTCCATGAACATACTTACAGCAGAACAGCAACATAACATTGATATCCCACGAAACTAGTGACAACAAGAGCGCAAGTTAAAAACAGTTTTCAAAATATATATCAAGGACACTTTAAACTGATGTATATGCCAAGTAAATATCACCATAAAATAGCAATATTGAAAGTAATAGGGCGATCGAGGCTTTTACTCAAAATAGTTAATGCTTGGATGTTTCAATAAACACCCATTTACATCATCAACTATCCTTAAATTGTCCAGCGATAGCTAAAAATTGTTTCTATTTCATGGTTTTTAGACATACATGATGTAAAGTGATAGCACGATAGTGAACGTAATGAACACTTTTATTCTATCGATTGTCATTCACGTTTCAGTAAGGTTTGTACGCATCTAGAAATCCCATTTCAAACGAATAGGCGAACAAATTATGAAGGCCGTCAGTAATGATAAGTGCTACCAGTCAGAGCGGACCCAGTATTAGCAATTGATAGTAACGAAACCCTTGTGTTCAATAAGTCCTCAAGCAAATATGAGTAATCCCGAGGATTATGGCTTTCACATTATGGCTCTCAAATTATCAAACACCATCTGCAGGATAGCATGTTACATGGAAGTTTCTTTCAGAGCTATATGTACATGAATTAGGTGTTTGTGTGGTCCTACAGCGAATTACATCATATTTCATTTCATCATTAAAATACCTAAATACAGTCATGTATTTATTGTGTCTGTGAAACAAGTCTTTTTATGCAAACACTATGAAGAATTGGAAACCTCATCTTTATAAATACATGTATAACCCCCGCTAGAGTTATAACCCTTGAATAACATCGATTGCCTTTCACCTTTCAGACTGGTACTTGCACCTGGGTCTTGTGACACACTTTCTCCAACGATTTCGTAACATTTTGAATAGATTATTACTCGCACATTAGGGGTTCGGTCCGATTCGACAGCGAACAAGAAACGCTGACTTACTAGGTTGGGGTTAAATGGAATCTTTGGAATCAGTATTATATGGTAACCGCTCCTTCAAAATACGTTTAAACTAAATGGAATATGTAAGGTTTGAATTTTCCGAGCTGGAGACTACCCACGCGTCGAGATGTATCCCTAAAGAGTGCTCCAAGTCACAGAAAAATGGAAGTATTGTTCGTTTTGGTAGAAAGCAACAAACTGTACACTGGTTTTAGGATCAAAATTAATTCTTTCTCAAGATGGCCGCAAAGTTGTATATTTTACACGTTATATGAGCTAATTACGAAATTTGATTGATAGTCTTGTGAGGTTTGAACAGTGACTTACAAGTTCTTGATATTTCCATTATTGACAAGAGAAAACATGATTCAAAGAGCGGTCAATATGTTACTGATATATATCTTTTGATAATCCAGAAATGACTTCTTTCCTTTAATTGTGTTATTATTCTCTTGTTGTCATTTTATTGGCATTACATAACCAATGTACCCAATAATAGAACTATATCGAATGACACCGCATTCAGTATTGCGAATTAATCTTTGATACAAAATTACATACACTTAACCTTATATGAAACCTGAAATTTCATGTTAGAGGTGAAGGACTTTTCTAATGATTGCCGTAATTTAACTACCTCCATTACCTCGAGGACCTATCCCACATAATAACACTTATCACACTTGTGTTAACTGCTTAAGCAGACAAGTTGTAATGGAACACCAAACATAAGTCGTTCATGTGATAGTTCTAAATGCCAACCAGTGTCATTGTTGTTCGCCACTTAACATGTTCTCGTCACCTCCTAGAGACAAGCGTGTTTGGGATAATTACACATGAATGTGATAACTGATTTAGATTCAGATAAAATCCGGGCCTCTGTTCACAATCAAGTAATTTACTTGTATGCTGATACTGAGAATAATCTCTTATGTCGAGAGTGGGCAAATAACTAATGAGAACATTGTGATTACTCAAGACAATTATAATCAAGGATTTGCATAGGTTGATCATTATCACTCTCTACATTAACTAATAGCCATAAATGGTGCTGACGAAGCATATTTTAAATTGAAAATTGGAAGAAAAACAAGTGATGATTAGCAAGTTGCTCATAGCCACACGACTTTAGTCAACGTATCTCTCACTCCCTCCAAATTCTCCTATACACTGATCTAGTTACAATAATTACCCATAGAGATAATAGGCTTGTCTTCCAAGTACCTGGGTTTATGGGCGTGAGTAATAAGGTCATTTAGTGACAGTGGGATAACGTTGTCTAACGAAGCCTCATCAAATTAATTCAACAAATTTGTGAAGTGACAGTTTGGATGATGGTGATAGAATAGGAGACTGGTCTGTGTTTTTCAACGCTCTCTTACACGTTAGTACCATACATTTACATTGTCTTTAAACAACCTTAGTCTGGCTCTTTGTTTCGAAATTTATACTTTTAAGCGGAATCTTTCTGCTGGTGCCCAACACGTTAAAGATGAGCATGCTACATCTGAAACCATCTTCCGTCTCCCTGCGCTGAATGTATACTTTTGAGGTACTCTACAAATATCACACCTGTGACATTTCGTTAGGAGATTTCGTACTCATCACTCATTTATTTATTGAAACAACGTGCTATGAGATGGTGGAACCGAGTTGCTGGACAGGTGATGGGCTGATCATTCCAAATATGAGCGAAACTACCCTGGAACTACCTAAGCAGGTTGTAAGTGGTCTTTTCATTGGTTCACAGGTCTAATCGACGGAGCAGTCTCATTGGCTAACATTAATGCGTGGATGTAAAGGATTGAAAAGAAATTCCTAGGAAAGATTTTCAACGATGGTATATGTGAGGATTATCTGGTATACATTCTAAATTGGATTATTATACAATCATCGAATGAACACGTGTTTAACTATTACAATGTATGACTCCAAGGAACAACTGACACTATATCTATATTGCCTCATACTCCCCTCCCTGGCATAGTCGAGCTTCATTCGCCGTACACAATTCGTCTTCGTCTTCTTGAAGATTTAACGAGCACTTTCCAGCGGAGCTGATTTCGCAATCGCATATAATTGAGATCAAACATAAGTTATCAACGTGATGGCTGTTCTGTGACTGTATATGTATTAACATTCCAAGACCTTAAGTTGCTGATTAATTGTCAAACATAAGAATACACATGTGTAATGTATTACATATTATAAAACAGGTAACTGTTGCAATCAAAACAAATATGTAAAAAAAAATCTCTTACACGTAATGTTTGGGTGACACAAACGCTCTTTTATGTTCACGCTACTCCTTGCTATGCTGATTAGCCAATAAACAAAGGTAATGCGCCAGACAGACTCTCACATATTTTTCAAAATCTACACCTTAAAAGAATATATTTCAACATTATGATGCAGGACACACCTTGATTTAATTGTGAATCTCCGCCTCATGAAGCCTTGTTGCAGTTTTCTTACAAATTCTTACAAACGCACAATTCTGCATACAAGTTTCAAAATTATTAATCGACATTTCCAAGCCAAAGTTTAAACGAAACAATACTTTTTGATTAGTTACATGGGTATGAGACGGAAAACCATTTTAATACCCCCTACAACAAAGTTGTGCTGAAAATAATATAACACGTCGTACTTTTTCTTATTTAGAAAGCTTTTTCGTGTTCATGCAGGTTTATCTTCGTAACTGGTGAGTTATAGAATCATGACGCTGAGGTTAAATGGTTCGATGGAAATATTTAAAAGCTTTAGGGCATTGTCACTTGGGCTTACACTATACACATCCATTTGTCATGTTAGGATGCAGTTGACATGGAAACACAATGAAACGTAAACATGTTTACGAGTTGAGTGATCTCCAGAGATACTTGGCATTTTCATAACTAGTGATTTACAGGCGTGTAGAGCAGAGGTTAAATGGTTTGGATGGAACGCATTTGGTTAAAGTTGCATAGTATATAAGCACATACTCGTACGTCCATAGGGTTTATGACATTGTAGCATGTATGTTTCAAAGAGATTTGAGGTTCCTTTCTCAAGCAACACTTTCAAAACGAGCAAAAAGATTACATTCTTTATTTTGTCGTGTTAGAAGGGTTGCCAAAACAAACTGTACATATTGTTTTACTTACTTTAAACGAAATTATTAGTCTTTCATTCTGATCAGAGAATAAATACATAAAACGTTTTTGAAACATCATATTCATTATTTTGTCGTGTTAAAAGGGTTGCCAAAACAAACTGTACATATTGTTCACTTAACTTTACACGACCATATTAGCCATTCATTCTGTTCGGGGACTAAATACATAAAATGTTCTTGAATTGTTTTGTAGACTTAAAGTCTCAGTTAATACATTCGCATTGAAACGATTTCATTGTATCATACTTTGTGAAACTTAAAAATGCATTTTAAAGTTGTAATGATAGCACATGCATTTACAACGACAATGAATGAAATTTACATCCAAATTGCATCTTTAGCGCCAAACTTTGTTTTTCGGAAAATGCTTCTCAAACCAATAAATGCAGAGACAAATAAAAGCTTCATCACGCTTTGTATTTGTAAATGTAGCGTAGCTGTAGCAATTTTATGAGGAGGAAAAATTACATAACATTTAATGTCTTATCTTTAAAAAATCAATGACTGTGTTTTAAATAGTTGGTCCGAATGTAGTGTCATTGCCTTTGTTTTCATACATCGTATTGTTAGTGTTTTGTATAAACTATATCACCAATAAACAGTAAAAGATACAGTTTAAAGAATACGTCTAACAAATACTAATGCCGTTCGTATAACTCAAGAATCACTTTATATTATGGATGGCCATCATGATGAAAACCGTTACAATTCTTCAGTATAACCAGGACGTACTTACACGAGTTCTGCATTGAACTTTCCATTGTGAAATTCCCTTTCCTTATATAGCAGCTTTATCCTAAAACACTGCCCTTGGTGCTACATCAAAGAGTTCTTCAGAACTTTCAGGAATCACGAAAAACACAATTCCTGAATAGAGGAAAACAATACAGGCGCTAGCTTTATGAAACTACTAAGTCAATATAACTTGCCTTTTATGGGTTTTTTTGGCGAGAAATATCATGATCTCTTGATAACAGATAGACAGACAGACAGATAGACAGATTTATTTCAGTAAAGAGGCCTTCGGCCCATAATACAGGCATATATCATGGATTGAACAGTGTGCGCAGCAAGTCATTGTAGCTCTAAATCCTGGAGTTAATAAGTTTCTGGACATGATATAGGTATAAACCAACACTGTATATAATTTCATTATTCTTATTTTGCAACAAATTGACAATGGAATGCTTCAAATATGGTGTTTTAGTAAATTTATGAAGATATTTAGCTCTGAGTTCATCATATGTTTTACAGATAAATAATACATGGAATTCATTTTCTATATAAACTTGACCTGTAATATTACAGAAAGGACATATTCTTTCTTTATATTCAATATCACTATACCTGCCACATTCAACAGCAATGTTAAAGTTACTACATCTGAATCTGGAGATGGCAATTCTTAAATTCAAAGGAATATCACAAAACAAATATCTTTCAACATTTAGCAGAGATTTAGACTCCTTGTAGAATGTACATTTTGGAGATGCATTTATTGATGAGTACCAGGACTGTTTTAAATTATCTCCTAGCCTCAGCTTGAACAAATAAATAAAATAGTCCACATTTCCAATTTCTTGGCTTAGCCAAGCATATCCAAAACCATATTGAAACAGTAGTTGTCTAACCTGTGTTGCCCAGGTATTATAACCTAAACTATCTAGTGTTTTTAACATTAAGTAACATTGATGGGGGAGTCTATTTTGTGACATATGTATAATTCTACACCAAAATTTAATCACTCTTGGCATGTACACATGCTGCAATGGGAGTCTTCCACATTCACCAAGAACCATACCATTTAATGTAGTTCTTTTTACCCTTAAATATTGTTTACAAAATTTTATTTGCACAGCTTCTATCAGTTTGGAATAACGTGTTCCCCAAATTTCAGACCCATAGCAAAGAATTGGCACAATCATTGAATCAAAGATATTAAATAAATCAGTACAGTTTATGTTACTAATTTTCCTCTGAAAACCATTTAAAGACATAATAGCTTTACAAGCTTGGGATGCAAGACATGTCTGGGCTTTACTCCAGATTAGCTTGGGGGTGAACATTAACCCTAAGTACCTATAAAAAGAAACTGTTTCAACAGGTGAACCATTATAGAACCATCTCTCGTAATGCCGAAGAGGCCCCCCGTTTCTAAAAACCACAATCTTAGTTTTATTTAAATTTACTTTCATTCCTGTACTATTACAAAAACTTTCCAAAACATTTAATTTCTTTTGAAGCAAATTACAAGTGCCAGATAATGCGGAAATGTCATCTGCAAACATAAGTGCAGATAAATTTGGAAAAAACTGATTTACAAAAATTCCATGACCACCCTCCAATTCCAATTTCTTATAAAGATTATCAATAAATATGAGAAATATCTGTGGGCTCAAAATGCAACCTTGCCTTGTGCCTATACAACAATCAAAACAAGAGGAAATACCATGTTTAGTTCTAACACAAGCAGTAAGATTGGAATACATTGATGCAATAATATTGTAGAATTTGCCAGATATCCCAGCCCTATACAGAGAGTCTAAGAGAACATCATGTCTAAGAGTGTCAAAGGCTTTAGAAAAATCTATGAAGAGGCAGTAAAATCTTCCCTTCTTTTTACAACAATACTTTTGAATAAGGGCTTGAAGAACAAACATGTGGTCAGCGGTGGAATAACCAGCTCTAAACCCAGCCTGTGCCTCATTTAATGTGTTATGTTCATCACACCAAATTTGTAGTCTTCTATTTAGGACTGAAGTGAAAATCTTACAAAGAGTATCCATGAGTGAAATGCCTCTGTAGTTATTTGTGTCATGTTTATCTCCTGATTTATGTAAAGGGCAAATGATGCTTTTGCCCCAACTGCTTGGGAAATGCCCTGTATTAAGAATATTATTGAAGAGAAATGTAAGTGGTTTGATAATATTATGATTTGTTGCTTTGAAAAACTCTGTGGCAAGTCCATCTGGTCCAGGTGTCTTGTTGTTTGACAAGTTTGAAATGCTTGCTAGTATTTCTTGTTCTGTTATTGGTCGGTTTAGTGCACAAAAAGTATCTAGGTTAGAAGTACTGCAGCGAGAGGTATAATCTGTTTGAGTATTTGTACTGAGTAACTCTATAAAGTGTGTCACCCACTGTTCATCTGTGATTTTGTTAGATATACCCTGTGAGACCCTGTTTTCCTTAAGTATTTTCCAAAATAGTTTAGGATCCCTTCTTGCATCTATTAGTCTATCCTTCTGTTTACAATGGTATTCATGTCTTTTCTTTGAAAATGTTTTTTTGAAAATGGATCTTAAAGTTCTGAATTGTGAAATGTCTGTATTATTGTCTCTGTGTGACCTCAATGCTGTGTATTTCTGTTGTTTGATGCTGTCAAGTTCGTTATCCCACCAAGGTGGTTGAGATGCAAATGATAACAAATGAGTAGGATAAATGATTATGCATTATTTATTTAATATTTAACACATAATCGCCAACATATCTTGTTAGGTAATACACATTAATTTGGATTATCACATACACACATTAACATAAAGTAAGATACACTTTATGCATTTAAAGAAAATTACACCTTCATTTACAAATAGCCTTGAAATGAGTTGAATCGTTTTAATGCATAAACAGAATATTTCGAGTTCGAAGTCCTTCACAATTGTCAATAACATTCATCCGTTCTTAAACCGTTTTGGTCTATAATCTCTCTTTATAATGTGAAAGTAAGTGAAAAACTGTTCAATATTACTTCTTTTAGAAATAAGTATTATAGTGCTATAATAGATAAACAAAAATACACAAAGAGCGATCAAGTGATTTTCTGATCTGATCAAATTGCACACTTTTGTCTTTCCCATTCAATGACTTACAGTTGAAATCTGAGAATATGCCCTTAGACATAGAACTATCTAAAGAAGGTAACTTAAAAAGGCAATTGACATTGTACAGATTGAATGTCGTTTGAAGTTGAATTTCAATATATCAGTGTGAACTTTAATTGCTGATAAAAGAAGTTCCCCATACTTTATTTTAATCTTCAAAGCAAGATTAAAGTTAAAACGTGTAACAATTTTATTTTCAAGTCAACGATGTAAAATAAAAGAGCTCTCAAAGTTAATTATTACGAGGAAATGAATGTGGATTTCTTAATTCGGACCCTTCTTTCATCAAAATTTAAAGACCTATATTTTACAATCATGACGAGGGGTGAGCTTTCAAACAATGCACATTAACTGACGAACTTGTTTGAACAATATTGATGTGTATAATTACATCTGAATAACATGTAATCACCAGTGCAGTTATATAACGCCTTTTCAGTGAAGATATCACAGAGGGCATAATGTAAACTGTAAATTGGTATGTCAATATAACAATCAACGTAACTAACTGACACTTGAGCAATAACGTTGAACATTGTTCTCAAGCCCTCTTCGTTATCTGATAACAAACATGGTTTAAAACACTCTTTCCTGAGGAACATTGAGGATATTAAGAACAATGGACAAGTTAGTTGAGTTAAATGACCAGGAGCAATGAAAGGAGGTTATCGGAATACAGGTGTTCACTTCTACATATCAAAGCTAGACAATTAACTTGATAAAGGTAATAAATAACTGTTGGCAAAGGCAGTCGGCCATATTCCCCCGCAAAGTGGAACAACTTTGAAATATATTGAACTCACAGTTTTTGTTTTAAATATTTATTATTAATCTTAAGCTTTTTAAATCATTGGTAACAAACGCTTAAAAAAATCTGTATTCTACTTCCCAAATTATATTCTTTTTCAAGTTCTTTTCTGTAAACCAGATTATAATGCATTTCCAGGGAAACGACTAAAAATATAATTCATTGAGCTGTTGTCCTCACAGATTTATAAAGTTCTGGTTTTTGTTGTTTTTCAATGGAAACGACTAAATTTCATAATTCCAAAAATGTTGAAAACCCCAAAAAACACATCAATATTGCTTGCTAGATAATCATTTATTTATTTATCATCCAAAACTGTGTTCCACGGGAGATATCGCTTGTGTCACATCAAGGGATATGTCTTTGGAGACATCGTTTGGCAGTAGATGTTGCACAATGCCCTGTCACCGTCAACAACATGACATCATAATGCGTTTACATAATGGAGTATATGACATCTCATCTGTAACTAGTATCAACTCGTGTTGATATATTTGATATCAGAAGACACTTGGGTGAGATTCTCTATATATCAACAATTGTCCAGCTACGACTGATGGAAGAAATGTCTATATACCAACGAAACCAAACACTCCCTCAGCAAATGCAGTTTCTCTTCCATTATTTGGATGTTTGCATTCCTCAATATTTATTGTGTATAAGACGAGAACCAAATTGTTCCGGGATAGTTTCATGAGTGCAACTCAAGCAAAGCTTGAAAAAATAATTCGCAATGGGAGTTTATTGAAGCTTTGATCTATCTGGGGATGTTCTATTTTAATTGGGTTTGGCTTTTTTTCTGGCGAAACAAACTTACCACATTCAATGTATACGTAATTCCCTTGTAATTGTGGTTTCTTACACTGCTGTTCATGGAGCAATTTGATTAAATCCTAAATATAAGAGCAACATGGTCACTTATTTACAAATAAATTTAATTTAATTTAATTAATCGCTTGAATTTGGAAACGTGAAATCTAAAAGTTTCACAAGATACACTATACAGGTCCAAGCTTTCTGATAGTATGACATCCAAGTTCGAGTTTTCTTTAAGACATATTCCAGGGTTTACATCAGCAGAATGTCAAGAACTCGACAGCACATGTACATGGATGCTCAAATCTATGCGTAGCCTATTTGAACATTCAGACAAGGACGAATTAAAATACAACCATGTCATGAACAAAATAATTAATAAATAAGTCTTCAAATAAGTTTTTAAGATTATATTTCGAATTAAGTTTATAGCCCCCTTTAGAAAACTGGGCATTAGCCTTATACCCTCTCCAATCGGCAGTGAAGATCTTAAACATAGTGTTTGCAAACTTTAAGGCAGAAAAGTTTTCTGAAACCATAATACTTTGAAACTTTAAGTTCAAATGGCCTCTTCAGCGTCAACTGCTTTACGAAAATTGCCCACAAAGCCATAACATACGGAATATTTACCATTAGGACAGAATTGAGAATAACATAACCATTTATATGTAATTGTAAGTGTAAAGTGGTATTTGAGCAGACACATTTGTTACTATGTATGTCTTGTATGAAGGAAAGATTGCCTATGGCCATGTTATATTCGAAGCTGTAAGTTTCAATTGCTTATTTTTATTTTACAGTAAACTTGACAATTATGATAGGCTATCCATAAGGCGCCATACCAAGTACAGTATTTACTCAAACAGCAGACTGGAAATAGAAAAGTATAGTCGACATTACCGTGAATATGTACCCTTGGTTTGATCAATTAGCATGTACTTTCCAGCCATTGAAATGTGGAACGCCGATGTCGAGAGGGAAGAATTCAGAATTCAGTCAATGTATCTTAACGTTCCCAAAGTATTACATTTGAGAAATGGGTTGGGATGTAACGCTTAATTTCACAGTTTATATATAGGATGACTACGATAACCATGGATTTGGTTAATTATTGACCAGTGAAAGGTGTTTGTGTTTTCATTGTCACGAGTCGTTCAGACGATGTCATAATGATTAAGCTGCTCAAAACACATATGCTATGTAATGGAGAATGCATGAGGAGCTGTGGATTCGTTAAAAATAATGAACGAGCCCCGAAGGCGCGAGTTGATTATTTTTAACGAATCCACTGCTCCGAATACATTCTCCATCTTTATCCATATATGACGTCACGAAACATGCATATGTGATTATTTTACATTTGAACCAATAAATTTCAATTCTGGGACACCAAAATCAATTATTTTGCAAATTTCGGTGCTCATTCATCGGATATTATACAAGTAGCTGCGACCCTCACGAAATGGATTCTTCCACGAACGTGCAGCGCAAAACTTCACGCGAGGCGAAGTGATTGACAGCTAAAACTCTGCCTTTCCATGCCTTTCGCGTGCTTTACAAGATTTGAATAGCAACTTAGTGTCTTAGTGACAAACACTCCTAAGGTTTCTAACAGCGTCGTGTGGCCTAATGGTTAGGAGCGCTGTCTACCAAGCGAAGGGTTGCATGTTCGAATCCAAGTTCATGCATCACAAAAATTAATTTGTCTAGTTGAGAGATATTTTAAGATCCTATTCAGATACACCAACACAAAATACATCAGTCTCGAAAAGTGTACTCGATTAGCCACTACTGTAAATGTCTAAACCTGACACCCCTCCTGACTGGGAAAGTCAATGACCAGTACTTAGATTCCTAAATAATAATCAACTGATAACACAATAGAGTGACGTCATGACCATGGATTAAATGCAGATCTTGATCATAATAGCTTTTGCGCGGTGGATTCTTGAAAAGCAAGACCCGTTTGATTAATGAACGGAGAGTGCTTGCACGCTCTTTAAGTGATGCTTAGGAATTCCCTCTTTCATAAAAAAGCATAAAAAATAAACTCGTTAAGAAAGTTTTAATCACTCTTTAATTTAACTTTCTTTGTGAAATAAGCAGACAGTTTTGGAGATAAAAGATTTCAGAAAATGTTGAAGACAAAAACATTAAATGCGTTTTTACTGACAAAAGAGCGTCTGAATAGTAATTTGCTGAATCTGATCGCCAACAAAGAACATGATTTCTTGCCTGACAGTAGTAGTAGTAATGCCTCTTTTGGCTATTTTTTTGGCTATTTCTTGGCTATTTTTTTGGCTATTTTCTTGGATATTTTAATTTGGATATTTTTTGGATATTTTTTTAATTAGGGCTTGTATAGGATATTTATAGAGTGGACCGAAAATTCGGTCAAACTGATTTTCTCAGACATGTCCAGACCTGTAGCACAGGTGTTCTCAGTGTCGTATATATGGTTTGACCAATTTAATTGTTAATTGAATTGACCGATTTGTTTAAAATTCGGTCAGACTGATATCATTTGCTTCAGTCAGCTCAACACGTGTCCTTAGATGAACCTGTGAAAGGTTTAACTATAACAAACATGCGGCGATCCACTATGTTTTCTCAGTAAACAATGACCGGATAATGGGATCCGAGGATACAATGACCTCCCCGAGTGTGACTCGCCCTCACATTTACACCCCTTGGAAGCCCTAACTTGCTTTGCATTTTCACAGCCTGTTTTAGCTTTGTAAAACACATGCGAACATAGACATTAGTTTTCTAAAATGTCCCCCTGAAAATAAATGTTGTTCTTATTCCATACATCTCTCACATATAATACAGGTAATTTGTTCAGTTATTTAAATGTTGTAAAAGAAAAATCACAGATATCTAACATATATAACATATCACTAGAATGTCAACACTTTGAATAAATTGGGATTTCAGTAGAGTAACTACATAAAACGTGTTAAAATTGTGTCAATCTGTTGATTGTCTTATTAAGGAAAACAAAAGCTTAATTATCATGAGCTTTCTTTTCACACTCCTTCACTTATTAAATATTCAATCTGAAATAAAAGACTTGCACTCAGTTTGTGTTGTAGTGGAAATTTGCCTCGCTGTTGACCACTTTAGATGTCCCACAGGACAGTGGAGCGTTAATCCTTAATACAAACAGACTACGAACACACCGGATTGAATAAACAAACAGAGGCTCTTGGGCGCGTGTCAGGTGTGTTCATGTTTGAATGAACTTTAGAAAGCTAGAATACCTAAGAGGCCCTTTAAGATAATTTGGCTTACAACTTGCTTTACGTATACACGGTCTGTTTTAGCTTTGTAAATGATTTTTTTTTTAGACATTAGTTTTCTAAAATCTTCCCCTGAAAATATATAATAAATTAAAAATAGAGACATCAACTATGTTTATGTCAGACCATCTGCAGTTGTTTTGAGTATTATTTACTTACTTAAATGATCATTGTATATCAAAGCAAGTTTACATAGACTTAATTCAATTTGTATTTGTTTTATTTGTATAAGATCTACCGCTGCTTGAGTAGTGTTCCGTAGGTAAAATGATTTTTGGATTGTAAAAAGGATAAAAAAAATAAAATAAAAGAGAGATTCATTCTTTCATTCATCATAATAAAAATTATATCTTTATAACCAAATGACAGAAAATAAATGAATATGAAATTATGAAATAAGAACTGTCAAAGTTCAGGTAAAACATCTAGATAGCTTTAGCATTGATATGTATGAATACAGTTAGCGGGAACATCTCTGAGCTGTTTGCTTACTTGAGTAAAACTACGGGGTCTCTGGCCTATTTCCCATATGTGCTGAATATTATCTATTTTTAGGTAACGTCATATCTGTTGCTATGGGTGACTCAACTGAATTAAGGACCTAATTAGGGTGACCCAATTTTCTATTGTATACCCACATACTTGTTTGAAACAAACAAAGGCTCTTGGGCGAGTGTCACAAAGAATAAAAGAGATATTCATTCATTCATAATAATAAAAATTATATCTTTATAACCAAATGACAGAAAAAAATAAGATGAAACTATGACTTTTATCATAAAACTGTAAACTGGTTTTTAGACATTAGTTTTCCAAAATCTTCCCCTGAAAATATATAATAAATAATAAATTAAAAATAGAGACATCAACTATGTTTATGTGTGCTTGAGTAGTGTACTTCTAAATGCTTATTTATATCAGACTACCGCGTGTATATGTGAAACTAGACTTACTTCAGTTTATGATTATTGATGTATATCGGAATTACTCCTGATAAAATTGGTTTGATATATCTCCAACCTTAATACACTTGACAATATGTTTTCCTGTAAGACAGATCATTAAGTTAATAATAAATATTCTATTACAATGTGTTGACGCATGGTATGACCATGAAAAAGGATATTACTTCTAACATGTACTAAAATACTTCAGTGTTGTTTGTCAATTCTCAATATATGTTTTATGTGTAGATGACAATACGTAGCCATTATATTTATAGCAAGTTATCCCGTTTGCAATTCAGAAATGTAAGACAATGGGCAGATGAATGTTAATGCTTGAAATGCCATACACTGTATTTGCTAGAACAATGAATAACATTTTCTGAAATGTCATTTGATAATGGTTTTACATAATTTTAAGACAGTAATACTAAAGTTGAATTTATTCTAATCCTTCAATAAACATACATACACCATTTGAGGTACATATCCGATATTAGATGTATTTAATGAAATGTGTTTAATGAAATTTATAAGATGTTGTTATGGTTGAAAAAGTATCTGAAATATTGTAGTTAGGTTATATTACATGGCAATCATTTTATGTTATTCAACAATTGTTGAGAGAGAGAGAGAGAGAGAGAGAGAGAGAGAGAGAGAGAGAGAGAGAGAGAGAGAGAGAGAGAGAGAGAGAGAGAGAGAGAGAGAGAGAGACATTGTTAACTAGTCATAAAGGTCAAACATGCTCTTGGTACCATGGAAAGAAGTGACCCTGGTGTATAATAAAGGTACACTTCACGTAACTACATAAAATTGGAAGAAGTCCAGTATAGTGAGTTTGCCCTGCAGAAAATGTGATTGATTCATCTGTTTTCACATTCAGAGATTATATGTGACAATTGCTATATAGTAATATATATAAAAAGAATATTAATCTTCACACATTTTATTTGCCCCGTTTCAATGAGAAGACTTAAGGCTAGGAACAATCCCTAAGTCTTCTTTACAACCACGAATGTCTATTGAGCTACTTCTTCTTCTTCCTCATCCTCACTACCGTCTTCAGATTCGTCATCACTGTCATCATCAACATCTTTTATGATTTCCATGATCCATGGCTTGTACTTGTAGAGTTTGGAAATAACTTGTTCAATCATATTTTCAGCTGTGTCTTCCATAGAGTTAAGAATGTCCAAGGTATTGGGACCATGCCTCAAGCCAAAGACATAGGCAACAACTTGCCCATACATTTCTTTGAATTTTCTCCAAACTATATTATTCATTTTATTTTCAATCATATCTCCTGACATGTTTAGCTTTTCATACCGCTGTCTCTTTATATTCAATAGATCTTCATTCTCCCGACCAACTCTCTTTATCAAACTTCTTATAACCTCTTCTTCACTATCTTTGCTAGTCTTTTGTAATTTATTATGAAATATCTTCATGTCATCATCATCATCATCAATATCATCCTTTTCCACTTCTGGGCATTGCTTATCGTGGAGATGTTTCTGTAAACAAATACTATTTAGAAACACCTGTCCACAATAACAACAGCTTTCTAGAGATTTCTTTGGGGGAAAGGCGTCATCAAACTTTCGTTTCATTGGCTCATTGGCAATTCCGGGAGGTGAAAGTGAACTTTCATTCCCAGGACACCAGGTTTTTCTGTGTTTCATGAGGTCCGTAGTAGATTGGAAGACTATTCCACAACTATCACAAGAAGGCATATCACAGAGATTTTCGGCACACGTCTGCACGCTTCGGAGGGTAGACTCTTTCTGAGGATGGTTTTCCAAACTACTCACTTTACAGCCATTAGGACGAAGTCTTTCGTCTGCTGGTGTATCAGGTTTTAAATCAATTAAAAGATGGCCATAGGGTTCGCTCGTAGCCTCTTCAAATGTTTGCATAAAATGTTGAGATCGGGTTGGATACATTTGACGACCTAAGGTCATGATGGATTGTTGGTCTACTGGATTGTTAAACATGACTATATAATGACAGTTTCTACGTTGTGTTGGGTTCCTATTATAGAAAAGGTTTTGATTGATGGCGATGACAGAGAGGTTACGATGATGGGAACCTTCTGTAAATAGATCTGTTATTTTAGGATCTTTACTAGCCGTTGACATGAGATCGTCCAGAACTAGGACATTTCTTACACCTGTGTCAAAAAAGTAGTCTTGGTCCAAATCTATGGGAATACCTTGAACAAACTCTACAGGAGGATACACGGATTGTAGAATGTCATCATAGAGAGGTTGCCAGCGACGATAAAGCCATAAGATCCGTTGAGGGTAAGGTTTAATCTTGAGGCTTTCCAAAATGTGTCGAACAAGATACGATTTTCCTGATGATGTTGGCCCGGAAACGATCATGGTGAAGGGGTGTCGTAATGAAACCTCTTGCGGTGGTTGTTGTTGTTGTTGTTGTTGTTGTTGTTGTTGTTGTGGTTGTTGTTGTGGTTGTTGTTGTTGTTGTTGTTGTTGTGGTTGTTGTTGTTGTTGTTGTTGTTGTTGTTGTTGTTGTTGTGGTTGTTGTTGTGGTGGTGCTTGCAGTTGTTCATGTTTGATAGTCATATGTCGCTTTAGACTATCTGGCCAAGAATATGTCTTGAAACATACTGGACAGGAGTACATCATGCCTTCTTACTGTAACGATCTGGCTTTCCCTGTTTTGGAAGAGACTTCTTTTTGTGTGATGTGTTTTCTTTAACGTTCTTGTCAGGAATGACACACACTTTCTGTGCTCTCCTTTGTATAGCCCTTTCGCGTTTCTCTTGAGCTATGGCTTGCTCCACGACTTGTTGTGTTGGAGAGACAAAGTTAATTTTGGGTTGTTCAGAATAAGGCATGGCCAGTGCCTGTTCTTTTCGTTTCCTTTCTTCCAAAATTTTAGGCCATTCTGGATCATAAAGCTCCAGTGTTCTGTCAACAGACAAGTTGCCGTGCTGTGCACATTTACCCTGTACTTGCAACATATAATAGCGAGCCCATTTCTCGGTGTCTGGGACAAAAAGTTTATACTGACTCATGGTGATGTGTCCTCCCTGAATGTTCTGAAGCAAATGAGGTTAGTCATTATCTCGACCTAATATATATATATATATATATAAATATATATATATATATATATATATATATATATATATATAAGTTCTGTCAACTTATATTGAATTCAGATCCCTTATCAGATTGAAAAATACCAAGTATATGATATTGTGTTTTTTCTGTCAAGGCTTTCATCACCTTTGGTAGACTTGAGTGGATAGACCCAAAGATAACGTGAAAATAAATCGAATCTTAAATTGACTTTCAGCTTTCACAGCTTCGAATAACTTCTTTGGTACGGCATAACTACCAGCATGTTTTGGATCATAATAATAAATAGCATATAATGTAAGGTGCCATGATGGATAAATCGGCCTATCCTATATCATTCACTCTATTTATATATCTACAAAAAGAAGACCAACACAAGAAAAATACATACAATATGTTTATTACAATATCATGATCACAATGTTGAACCAACAGCAGTATCACTCTTTTGGTTTGGTTGTCCTACCATATACAAATAGTCACAGTCTGGTCTTATGTTGAAGCCAAGGGTCATCTGTATAGGACAGTTCTTGAATGAGTCAAGTCTCAGCGCAAAATGAGTTCTACCAGTTGATATAGTCACTAGGATTACACTTCCAACATTGCAAATGCTCCATTTGACCCTGATGAAAATGTTCATCATCTACACCAAAATCATCATCGTCAACACTATCATCATTATTATCATCATCAGAAAATGGTGGTGACCTTAAATTGAGGTATATTGGCGGCGATTCATCTGAGGTATTGAAAGGTGTTGCATCCTCATATTGTGGTCTTCCATCAGATGCCGTGGTTTTAATATAACCAACAGGATAATGATCAGGTTTCTTCCCCTTAACCAAACTGCTATACCCTGGAACCACTAAGTCCATCTGCTGATCAAATCTTCTGTAGTCTTTATCCATCTCCTCACGGATCTGACGTAAGTCTCTTTCCAACTCAGTCTCCTCAACCTGCTCACCAGTCTCCTCTTCTTTCCTTACATCCTCAGGATCATTAGGTATCTCATTATCAGCTTCATTGTCGATCTTGGAATCACTCTCCTGCTTTTTCTTAATGGGTTTATCAGATTTCACATCAGATAACTTTCTCTTCCCTGACCCTTTTGATACCATCTCTTTAAGTTCAGGTACAAAGTCTGGCATCACATCACAACAGTCTCTCAATTTCTTCCACTGATCTTGGGATAGTAGAATACCTTTTGAGGAAGGTACTAGTTTATCATCATTAAACACCCAGTGTCTGAGATCCACACCATGATCTTCCACAGTGGCATAGACACTGGTTCCAACATGTGTATAGAAACTTGTCTTACCATACTGCTCTAAGAACTTGAACACTCCTGGTAGTTCTGACCAGTGTTTCAGAGTCAACATAATCCCTCGTTTGGTAGGATAGCTCTTGCCATTAGGGAAAACATCATACTTGCGGATATGTATACTTAACATTCCATCCCAAGTCTGAGCAGTCACATACACCTCTCCACCCAAGTCCAAATGACAACGAGGATCCTGCATCTCTGTCAACTGCTTATCTGCCATAGTGGCTAGTCCATATCTCTCCATAGGGTCCTGGGGTAATTTTGCCATTTTCTATCTTCAAGGTAAACAGCACAGAGCACCAATAGCGTCAAGAACATAAGACCACTTCTCAAGATTCGAATGAGAATGAATGTATTCATGAAACAAAGTGGCCTTTTATCATACCTTGAGAGGGTATAAATGATATCAGTCTGACCGAATTTTAAACAAATCGGTCAATTCAATTAACAATTAAATTGGTCAAACCATATATACGACACTGAGAACACCTGTGCTACAGGTCTGGACATGTCTGAGAAAATCAGTTTGACCGAATTTTCGGTCCACTCTATAAATATCCTATACAAGCCCTAATTAAAAAAATATCCAAAAAATATCCAAATTAAAATATCCAAGAAAATAGCCAAAAAAATAGCCAAGAAATAGTCAAAAAAATAGCCAAAAGAGGCATTACTACTACTGACAGTGTCTCATACATTTTTAATTACATTAATGATCAAAGTTCAAAAGCACGATTGAAGTCAACCATGCATCAAACAGGTTATCAAATGGTTTTATTGACAACTTTTACAGATTAAAGAAAATTAATAAAAAAGGAAATTCATTACAAATATGTGTTACCGTCATTATGATATATGATCTGAAAATGTTTTATATGTTTATATTCTGTACGTATTTTTCTGTATGTTTATTTTTCTTACAGAGCCGTCGGTGTCAAATACTTAAATTTGCAAGAACTCATGAGAAAGTTGTTCTCTTCCAATAGTTATCTGCATATTGCATAGTGAAAAAAGTCAATGATTATACACATCTATATATTTTTTCATCCAATTAAGATTCTCTATTATTGGTTTTGGGCACAAACGCCTCCATCCTCCTACTGTGTTGGGGTTTCTCTTTATAATAATCCTGGAATATTCGATATAAACGTTCAACCAAACATACTCTTCATATTTGGAAATAGATGAACAATGAACACAGCTGAAGCAAATTTACAACGACGTGTCCCTGTCGGTAATCCAAATAATACTGTGAAAGTCGATCTTCTTTTTACTCTAAACATCTCAAACTGAAACTAGCTAGTTTCTTTAAATATATCTAGAGCAATATTTCCACGAACTATTTACAATAACCATTAAAGAGTCCCATCTTTAGTATCATAGTTTATGCCTGTACCCATGTAATTGGAAAGTAAAGGAAAATCAATAACACAATAGTTGCCATGCACGATCATGTTTCAAATGGATTATAAATAGTCTGTTTTAAAGCATTTTTAAAAAGGGTCAATTCATTTACATTGGAATCGTTTACTATGAGTGGTTGTGATTGACGTGTCATTTGAAACAAAGTACTCAGAAAACACTCAACATGCATGGTCTGATCAGCACTGAAATTTGAGACTCAAAAGCTTTCAGTGCTGATTATGGTACCACTCTATTGTCTAATCAGATAATGTGAAAAACATATCACTTAGCAGACTGATTTAGCTTCTGTATCATGGTAGAAAAGGCATATGTAATAGAGTGGTAAATACTGGTGTGTGTCGGACTGTTTGTTTATTTCTTCAAGTGACTGAATGCACATGTACATAAACCGTATATATATATTATGAATATAACTGCGCAATTGTCCACAGAAATCCAACATTTTCACGACTCCATGGTTAAATAAAAGTTACCAATGACTAAATAAAACTCCTTAATCAATAACAATAGTATATGGTTCGGTAAAGCCATGCGAGCCATGTTAATGAGTTCACATGAAAATGGACGCTCGAATGAACTTCAAGTTATCTGACTGATGCAGCGGTACTTCAACACCGCGAGAGGTTTGGTCAACCGTCTTGCTAGGTGCACCAATGTCTTGACTAAAGCTTCAATGGTCATCATCATGGCCCCTCTATATCCGTCCCTGTGCATGGTTGTACGTGTTAATTTGTATCAGAGCAATCACATCTTAGCGCTGTGTCTGTACAATGGAAATTCTGCCGATGGTAAGAATTTGAGGCAGCGATTTGAGGTTTGATTCCCCTTTGAGTATGATGCACGATTGCTCTTATAACTTAGTATATTTCCGTTTCCAATGAACGTTCATTACTCCATTATTTAATCTCATGTTGTAACATGACTTCGGTGTATCCCTGATTTTCCTATGTTGATTGGCAACGAAGACCCGAAAATTGGCTTGGCCAACTTATACATCGTGTTCACTTGATTCGGCCCGATTCAAGATTTAATTTCGTTTCTTTTTCTCTTCGCTCTTTTTTCAAATTAGACAATTGGCATTGTCATTTTCTAACTTGCGTATACCCGTAGATCTCAGAAATTACTCTCAATATAAATTAGTTTCAAGTAACGGTTAATATGTTCAAGTTTGTTTTCCGAATGCTGTTGCCATGGTACATGTACGACGGCATAACGATTGATTCAACTGTTCTGACGTAACAATGTTAGCGTCACTGTCACAATGGTCGAGGGCATGTTTAAGATCTTTTCTTTGTTGTGTACGATGATGCATGTTTATCGCCATCTAAAAGAATAAGGTGAATATTGTAAGTGACCAAAGTTATGAGTGACACTGTTTAGAGTTACGTGTGATTACTGTACTGTTGCTTATGTCGAGTAGGCCTATTCACATAAATCCTCAACCTCAAAGTCAGGGCGCTCTCCCTCCGAGTTTACGGTAGTAGCGGGGCAGGGGGGCATTGTTGACAACAATTGAATATGACGTAACGGTGTTTCTATGCGTTAGGCGTAGGAATATAGGTATTGTTGCTGTTTTGGTTAAACACACCCACTTTTACTCATATCTTTCTTTTAAGAGAGAGAGAGAGAGAGAGAGAGAGAGAGAGAGAGAGAGAGAGAGAGAGAGAGAGAGAGAGAGAGAGAGAGAGAGAGAGAGAGAGAGAGAGAGAGAGAGAGAGAGAGAGAGAGAGAGAGAGAGAGAGAGAGAGAGAGAGAGAGAGAGAGAGAGAGAGAGAGAGAGAGAGAGAGAGAGATCATAATTTGTAACTTTTTCAATTTTAACATACTTGTGCTAATTTGCTGCTGTTTTTACGACCTTCGTGTAGTTTCATGTTTGCTTTAGCAATTCATTTTTAAATTACGCAGTTAACTTTAATTTCACTGACTGTGATAGTGCCCAAGTGGCGTTCAACAATAACTGTCACACTTAGTTGTTTTGATGAAACATGATTTCTTTACTTATTTTTTACCTTTGAACATATCATGGCTATCGTGTGTATAATAATCTTTTTTTTACAAATGGCCCATTCGATTCTGATCTATAGTATAGATATGTCATTAAACGTTAATTTAATTTTCTAAAGCCATCACTCGTAACATTAAGACAGAGTCCAAAAAGGATGAAGAAATATTTAATGAACTTTGAATCTTATTTGTATCACAGTTCAAACTAAAGGACAAATAAATTCATCTCATACTGGCATTTCAGTTATTTTCGATGTCACTTACCTTATGAGGTTAATTAAAGAGAAGTTTTGTTAAATTAAAACCATCTATATACAGCAGTTCTACATTATTGAGTATCACTTGATCGACAGACTCAACTTGACTTCAACTTTAAAGATATCCTAACCTCAGGGGGTAGGCTTCGCGGAAATGAGTCTGACAACAGTAAAGAATATCGATACAAAAGTATCAAAAGTACAAATCCAACCCTAAATAGTAGAAAACAACATTTTTACAAAATAGTTCATTTTTACAGCCGCCAAACGTTTCATTAGCCAATCAGCTGCTAGCAGAGGTGTGACGTGTTACACAGCTGGCTTATGTTATTGTTTACATTATACACTCATATAGCCGTCACATATTTTTCACTGATCTCACTTGTCAAAACAGCCTAAACGTGATCAAAGTTATTAGACACAATGTCGGCATATTCTGTTCAGTCGTTAATTAACTTTGGTTGTTGTACACATGTGTTTGGATTGTTTATTCTCCGATAATGCCGAGTGGATATTTCAGCGTAAATCTACTGCCATTGTCTTTTCTTTGTGTCATTTTGATTTGTCAGTTCTATAGAGTTACTGCGTGAATGTCCATCACTGATCATTTCCGTTATGTCAGACTCTAATTCTAGCAATGAGATCTCGCTTTGAACAACGTAAGACATTCGATAACAAAGATTTGAATGAAGAACAAGCGAATGTACCAAATGGTCGGGATACATATCTCGTTACTAGACAGACAGACAGACAGATATTTTATTAAAGTCTCGCCTCGCGATCGATTATTATGATTTAATAAAACAATTCATTAAATAATGTGTTTCCACAATTATACAAAATTAGATCGGCAAACAAACCAGAATTCATGCTTATCCTACTCAACGAAAAACGAGACTTATGCAACGTATATATCTATATCATTTTAAAAAATTCAAAGAAATACATATCAATTGTTGCACTTCATTGTAATGATTTTCTAACTAGTTCTCATGTAAACAAAACTTTACGATGTCGTTATTGATTTAAATAACTAACCTGTTTTCACCATATGATTGCTAATCCATGTACATCGGTGTGCATCAAACATAATAGTGAATGACTGGCTGCTATCACCGACGAAACAACAGAACATGATATTCTGAAATTTCGTTGGCTGAATATAACATTCCTAATTTTGATTGGCTCACTATGTCCAGACTGAATGTCGCCTATATGTGTATCTTTTTAAAACTAACGACACCAGTTACGTCATATGACAGGACGTTGGCAATATCTTGACGCGCCACCTCTTATATAATTGAACCGGTCCAGTGACCATCGCCCTGACCGATATCTGACATCAAAGCTAAGGTGTTAATGCATTAAGCGCAATTAGTGAGTGTTGATAACATGATTAACTAGTACTTCTGAACAAAATAGAATTAATATAGAAATTAAAAGCTAGACTTTCAGCATTCTACATTGACAGTTCATCGATTTTACCAAAATAACATTATATTGATGGAACATAATCTGAAAGAAAATGTGTACCGAAAAAAAACGCCATTTTCATTTCGATTTGAAATTATTCATGATTCCATAACATAGATACATCATTGTAGGCTTTAAATTTTTTGACATTTTCACCCGCCACATTTCTCTACAGTTGAATTACACTGAATAAAATAACTGTCTCAATGAAAGTAATTGTAAATGTACAATTTATAAATTTAACGATAGCTCGATTTTCCCCTCTTAAAACTGTTTACCAGTAGCAGTTTATTCTATTATGAATAAAAATTCACCATGAGAAATATTGATTCAGTAGACCTCAAACTATACAGGCCTCTTGAAACTTAAAACCAAGCATAACATAAATAATAGTGAAGTTAACAATTGAAATTATTCATCTCAAAGCATATTGTAGCCTACGAAATAGCCCAACGCTCCGCTCGATTGGTAAAAGAACCAAACTAAAATCAGCAACTGAATATCGAAAAATCCTTCAAAAACTCCGAACTTACTTCCTACAGACGCACAAATACTCATTCTATCGGAAACTTACAATGTCAAAATTTGTTTTTGTGTTTTAAACGAATCACCGACGAAAATCGACAAATTGCCTAAGGATTTCATTGTAGCAACTCCTGTATATGACGTCACATCGCTAACGAAGGTTAGGCTACACTGAGGGGCCGCGGAAAACTGTTTGAAGAATGAGATAATGAGCCGGCAAAATTTACTCACTTTGAACCGCGATAAATGGCTAAGTAGGTGACGCTTCGAAATAATAGTTAGTGTTTTGTTTACTTGAAAGTATTGTCTATATGAATAAACGAATTAAGATCAAACAAAACTGAGAGGTTCTATGATCTTTAATGGACATCAGTCCACATACAAATTTAAAACGGTAATCAGTAGCCCATTGTTCATGGGGAGATTTAGTTCGAAAATAACTTACAATTTTCAAAAATTCAAACAGCGTAGCCGAAACTTAATTTGTTTTATCAGGTTAACTGATCTTAACAGTAACATGCATATGCTGTTTTTGATCACCAACAAAACAGCCCTGCGTTCAGTAACACATTGTTCACGGCGGGCATCCTGCTCGTAACATTGGGTGTTCGCGAACGCTCTCGAACATCCCGGAAAATTTCGTAATACTGAACGTAGGGCAGGATCTAATACATCGCCCAAGGTGCACAGCTATAACTAAGATGGATTGACTGCAAATGTTTCTCTTTAGATTGTAATTCCGTAGTACGCCCTTGAGCCTTATTTAACTGTATCGTCATATTATCACGATTTACTCGTCAGTAAACATTAACAATCAGCCAACCGAAAGGTCAGAAAAGTAAGATCAATGCGATAGTGCAGTTCTGAGTACCGTATTCGCCGTAATAGAAGCCCTGGGCGTTTAAAAAATTGGAAAAAGGGGGCGTTTATTAAATGACTTTAAAAAATCGTAAAAAGGGGGCGTTTATTAAAAAAAAAAAAAAGAAACATCGATTTTATTTCAGAGTTTTCACGTTGATATATTTGATACCAGTGTGCTAGTGTCATCTGTAGTTGTGGGAAATCTTCCAAGAGAGTTGAGCAAGACATTTTCCTGTTTCTTAAAACATGGCGGTTGCATAAAATGTGTAGTGACTGATCGTTACAGACATTCGACAGTCGCCGGGGGACTGGAGGTACTATGTACCTTACACTTTACTGGACATAAGAGGTTGATAGCAAGATTGAAAACTCTTCTTCAATGAAACATCAGTAAGATAAGTCGATACAAAAGAGGGGCGTATATTAGGGGTCATTTTTCGCGAGTCCAAAATGGCTTAGGAGGGCGTTTATTAGGAGAGGGCGTTTATTAGGATGAATACGGTAATATGCATTATTTTGGTATCGTCGTGATCCAAAGGGATGCCAAAAGAAGTTTAATTCAAATAAATTAACTTTCATTGTGCTGACATTAATTCAACAGTTTTTATTCCCCCCGCCTGGTACCCGGTATTTATCATCAAATAAATATAATCACAGAGGTAACGAAAATTTACCTTTTTTCTGGTTAGCATCATTACTTCTCACACGTGTTTCATCATCTATCCAAGAGACCCGTAATATTCAGGGTACAAATCTAACATAATAGTCTCAGAAAATTAGTTTTTGCTCCCAAACCGATCTTGGTGATACGGGAGATGCAGTATGTCGCAATAATAATTGGTAATAAATAAAGATATACTTGTACTATAGGTAGGTAGTCTTTACGCCCATTCGTGAATGGTTTAGATCCCCTAATCTAGCTAGATTAAAGAACATTTTCAATCTTACATATTTTTCTTTACATATATACGTCAGTAGAACATACAAACTCATGCTCAATGGATGTTTCAGAGACCATATCTGTGTAAAAAAAACATCACTTGAAGCAGTTAGTACGCAATAGTCGCCGTCACAATTCTACAAGCTTCTACAATACCCTGATTCTGTGGGAACTGTGTTTGGCTGTACATAACCAGACAATGGGAGTATTTTCATTCGAGCAAAAAAAAAGCAGTATCGGATGAGAGTACCCAATCATCGACGTTAAAATCACGGCATTTTATTTGGCTAAAACTTTGCATGCTCTGCTATTTAGCGATGAGTAATAAACCGAGCAAAACGACAGATATACAGCTCATGGTATTGTAGTAGCGTAGTGGATACACTGTTGGAGCAGGATAATATTAATACTTAAACGTGTTGATAATACTTTTCCTCTAATATTGTTTAGTTGTAAAAATGGTCCAAAAATATCAGTAGTACACAATGTAGTAACAAAAATAGGGTACGAGGCTAATAAGCCTGAAATATTCTAACCGTAAACAACTTCCTTGCGTGGTACGAACAGTATCAAAGCAAGTAACAATGATTGCGAAAGATGTTAGAATGGTTTAAAAACATATCATATTTATGAAATAATGCTTGTTTTTGTGAAAAGAAAAACTACCTGTCTAGCTAGCTTGTGTAAATAGTACTAATATGTCATATGATACAAACGTGAAAATACAACTCACCTGCAAAATAAAGCGGGAATAGGAAACTTGCCGTGGAATTCAGTTTGTTTTTGGTGAAATTATCGTTGTGTTAAAACCATTAAACTATTTTCTGATTTTCACAGGAATAGCGTTGTTAGTTTCAGTTTATGGACACCATTGTAATACGGCTGTTACTAGGGTATGACGTATGATACGAATTGACCACGATCTGTCATTCCCAATCCCAGAATAATCAGTTTTCAAATTTCACACATTTTGTCATTGCGATAACTTACCTTTCGCTTTTGTAAAATACTTACCGGAATTAACTTCAAAGAATCCGATGTTACTTTTTTGTGGTGCCTCCTTTTTTCAAATCTAACTGCCTGTGCTTCCCCGTGTGTTGCAATCTTGCATTCTTGATTAAAAAACGTCAAGGTTGTTAACTGTAGACACGAGGTTTATTTTCATACGTTACACTTCGGCGCCATGATACCGAGAGCCCCGGATGTTAGGGAGCATTCCTTACGTCAGGCGTTAGGGAGAATTCAGTATATTGCAACATCCTTTCCTTTTTAGAAGAAGAATTACTTGACCAGTTGAAACGTTATTTTAAAGTCCATATAAATTAACTGGTAAGTATTAACTTAAAGAACCAATCTTGATCTTTAGAGTCTCTGACTAGAAAACACTTTGAGAAATAACTTTAACTTCAAACTTTAACATTTAAAGTCACTGAGCCTCCTGGCTTGAAATAGAACAAACGTATTTACAGGTTCGGACAGTCTTTACACATCATAGTCCTTGAAACGTTCTGGACGTTTTGATTCTCGACCACTCCTAGTTCGAACAGTCTCTTGTGGAGTGACCGGAGAAGTCATTTCTTCAGATTTGGCTGTTACTCTCTGTTCTGTTGGTGTTACAGCAGGTTTGCTTGATATCTCAGTTCGCCAGGTTGTAGGTCTGCTCAGCATCGGTTGAGGTGATTCTCTTCTAGTTGGTACTGAAGGAGTTGGCTTTTCCTTCGACTGCCTCATGTGTACACGATTTCTACGAAGAAGACTTCCGTCGTCTGTCACAACTTCATAGCTTCGTTCATCAAGTCTTCGCTGTATGGTGCCCTTCTTCCAAACCTTGTCTTGTGTCAGGAACGGTTTGATTCGGACAACATCTTCTTCCTCTAGTGGTTTGTGGTCTTTACTGTGTCTGTCAAACAATTGCTTTTGTTTGTATTGTCGTGCCTTCAACTTGTCTCGGTCAGATGCAACCACTCTAGGTTTTAACAGTTCAGCATGCGTTGGCAAAAGTGTCTTCGATCTTCTGTTCATCAGCCGTTGTACTGGACTTGTTCCTACACCCTGTGTTGGTGTGTTTCGGTAATCCAAGACCGCCATGTACTCATCTCCTCCACTCTCTCTGGCTTTCCGAAGTAGTCGTTTCGCCATTTTCACTGCAGATTCAGCTTTCCCGTTTCCTTTACTATTGTAAGGACTACTTGTTAGGTGTTCAAAGTCCCAATTCACACTGAACCTGTGAAACTCATCAGACACAAACTGGGGTCCATTGTCTGAGATTAGCTGGTCAGGGATGCCGTATCGTGAGAAATGTCCCTTCAGCTTATGGATTATAGCTGTTGATTTGGTGTCGTTGAGACGATCTATCTCCCAAAAGTTGCTGTAGTAATCCACAGTGATGATGTAGTTCTTATCGTGGAGTGTGAATAGGTCACAGGCAACACGTTGCCAGGGTCTCTCTCGAACATCGTGTGGCATTAATGACTCTGGTTGCTGATCACACTGAAATTTGGAACACGTTTCACATGTACTGATGTACTCTTTGATGTCACTGGACATATTCGGCCAGTATAGACATTCACGTGCTCGCCGCAGACAACCTTCGATACCAATGTGCGATGTGTGTACCTTTGCCTTCAGCTCTGTTCGTTGACTTTGAGGTATGACGACTCTCTCTCCTCTGAAGATTAGTCCGTTCTGAACAGTCAGCTCGTCTCGGCAGTGGAAGTATGGGGTGATTTCTGTTGGAAGATGTTGTTTGTCTTCAGGCCAACCCTGTTGGATCGTGAGTTTGAGTTTCTGTAGGATCTCATCTTTTTCCGTTTCTTGTCTGATCTGCTTCAGCCGGTTTTCTGTTATCGGCAGAAATTTTGCCATGTTGATTTGTCCAAACTTCATTTCTTTCTCGCGGTTTGGTAGTGACGCTCTGGACAGTGTATCTGTGAGAACAACTTCTTTCCCCTTTCTGTAGTGTATTTCCGCTGTGTACTTCTGAAGCCTCAAAAGCATAGCTTGCAGTCGTTTTGGTGCCAGATGTAGGGGTTTCCTACTGATAGCTTCCAATGGTTTGTTGTCGTTTTCAACTTTCACAGTCCTACCATATGTGTAGGTATGAAATTTCTCCAGTCCATATACAACTGAGAGCATTTCCTTCTCAATTTGAGCATATCGTGTCTCTGTTTCTGTAAGCAGACGACTCGCATACGCTGCAGGTCTCCCATCCTGGATCAATGCTGCTCCAAGCCCTTTTGAGCTTGCATCTGTCTGCAGGATCAGGTCTTTCTTGTGGTCGTAGTACGCAAGAACAGGTGCTTGCGTGACAAGATCTTTCACTTCCTGAAACGCTGCTTGATGTGTGTCTGTCCATGTCCATGGAACGTCTGAATGCGTCAGTTTCCGTAGTGGACTCATCACATCTGATAGTCCAGGTAAGAATTTTGCAAGGTAGTTCACAAAACCTGCAATTCTTTGAACATCCTCAACACCCTGAGGAGGTTCCATATCAGTCACAGCTCTAACCTTCTCTGGGTCAGGCTTCAATCCGGAAGAGGAGATCACATGTCCAAGGAATTTCACTTCATCCTTGCACAACTTCAACTTCTCTTTCTTGAGTTTGATTCCCATTTCTTCACATCTGTGAAGAAGTCCATCCAGGTTCTCGTTGTGATCTGCTAGAGCTATTTCCTTGGTTGCACCCTTTCCACAGATGAGTATATCATCCACGATGCACTGCACTCCAGGTAAGCCTTCTAAAGCTTGTATCAGCCTCTTTTGAAAGATCTCAGGTGAGACACTGAGTCCAAAAGGTAAACGAGTCCAACGATATCGTCCAAATGGTGTACCGAATGTGCACAATTTACTAGACTCCTCATCTAGTTTCAGGTGCCAGAATCCAGCAGATAGGTCACAAGTTGAGAAAACCTTTGCCTCTGACAACTCAGGTAACAGTTCCTCGATTGTCGGCATAGTGTAGTGCTCACGTTTGAGAGCTTTGTTAAGTTGCTGCGGGTCAATGCAAATTCTCATTCCTCCAGAATTCTTCTCTGCAATTACCATCGAACTAACCCAGTTCGTTGGTTCATCTACTGGAACAATAACACCAAGTTTCATCAGTCGATTGAGTTCCACTTTCAGGCTATCCCTCTGTGACACAGGTACTCTGTTTTGGTGTGAGATATTTGGTTGCACTTCAGTATCCACCCTAAGTGTAACCTTCCCAGGTAAGTTTCCAATCTCGCCTTTAAATACATCTGTGTATTTGTCAACAATCTGTTGGGCTGTTTCTGATCTCTCCTTACCCGCTGCTGCGACATCTGGTCCAACAACTTTGTTCACTCTCACAAAATTGTCACTATTAACTGTCAACAAATCCATTTGTTGTGCAGCCTTGGAACCTAATAGTGGAGTGAAATCTGTCACTTCGTCACCAACAATGACAAATTCCACATTGTATCGTTTGTCATTTCTTGGGTTTTTTACAATTCGTCTTGTAACACCATCAGGGTGAACAATTGCATTGTTCCACATTCTCAGAGTCAGATCTGTAGGTCCGAAATCAGTTTTATCCACCAAGTACTGTTTCGGCAAAATGTTTACTGATGCACCACAGTCAACTTGAAATCTAACAGGAACAGTTTCATGCTTTTCCTCTACTACCATCTTGGCATAGATTTCTGCACCTTTACCTTTTGGCTTTTGATGAGCAACTTGATTACATGTAGTAATAGTGCTGATATATCCAACATCCTCGTTTGAATCAGAGTCACTATAGTCAACATCAGGTTCGACTGCATGTATCTTCCGTGCGTGACGACACATCTTGCTGTAGTGATTCTTTTCTTTACACACGCTACATGTTTTACCCCAAGCAGGACACTTATCTCTGATCATGACATGTTCATATCCACAGAACAAACATGATTTTGTTGTAGAATGGTGCTGTTTCTTTTTTGTATTAGGCATTTCCTTTTTCTTTCCATGGTGTTTGTGTGAAAAGCGAGAAATCTTGTTCACTTCCTCACTGGTAGCTCCATGAGAATTATGCATGACCTTGAGTCTAGCTGAGGTTGCCTCTGCACTTCTACACATATCAATACATGACTTGAGGGTCAGTTTGCTGTCCTGCAACAGTCTACGCCTAGTTTTGGAATCATATATTCCAATAACAATCCTGTCACGAATTAGGGTTTCTCTCAAGCATTCACAAAAGTTGCATGACTTTGACAGAGTTCTGACAGCCGTCAAGAAAACATCAAAAGATTCATCCTGTTTTTGGATTCTATTGTTGAAAACATAACGTTCATATGTTTCATTTCTTTCCCCGATCACAAAAGCATCCAACTTTCCAATGATCGTCTTAATATCACGTCTCTCGGCTGGACCAAATTCCATGCTTGCATATACCCGGTTGGCTTCAGATCCAATAGCATACAAAAAACTAGCTCTCTGATATTTCTCATCATACTCAGAAATCTGTGCTAAAGTAGAATAGTTCTCCCACATCTGCTTCCATGTACGCCAATTTCCTTGCAGATCGCCAGTCATATCCAAATTTGGCGGGGGTGCAATATTTGCTAACACCGGTTTGGGAATTTTATGTTCAACTTGAACATTTTCTCCACCTTCTGCCATAATTATGATTATAATTATAGAATGTCAGTGTCAAATGGCAATAACTAGTAATCAGTACCAGGTAAAGTCACATTAATCACCGCAAAGTTCATCCAGAATCTTTGATTTACTGACACTGCGTCCGTAGCGACCACATGTTAGCTAACTTCCGGTTATGCATGAAACGGTCACAGTTTTCGTTTTATGATCAAAACGATCAAACATGGCATAACAAGTTCATACAGACAGTTCAAACGTATCGATGACATCCAGCCACCGCTGCCACCATGTTGCAATCTTGCATTCTTGATTAAAAAACGTCAAGGTTGTTAACTGTAGACACGAGGTTTATTTTCATACGTTACACTTCGGCGCCATGATACCGAGAGCCCCGGATGTTAGGGAGCATTCCTTACGTCAGGCGTTAGGGAGAATTCAGTATATTGCAACACCGTGCACGTGACGCTAAACAAAATGGCTGTACCCTAAGGTGAATACCAAGTCATGAAAACACATTTCTAAAGGACCATCATAGGATCATCAAACAAGAAAAAGTGACAATATAAGATAAGACATAGTAGTGACATTAAACATCAATAGAATAGGACTTTGCTAGTGGAACATTCTCTTCCCACCTCTGTTCTACTGACGCGAACTCCTCGTTTCTCGAAGGTAGTTCAAGTGATGAAGTGACTGATGTTGTTACACCAAAAGACCCAAAGTAGAGTTTTAACAATGGCACCACGTCGAATGGTTAACTACACCAAATACCAAAAGAAACTTTGCATCTCAGTTGATTTTATCATATGTATGTTTTTCAATTACAAATATTTCAAGTTTTGGACATCGTACAATAAAACTGAAAAGTAATTGCGTATTGTCATCAGTCAAATATTTTTTTCAGAAGTTTTTATTTTTTTTACAAAAAATGAAATTTTAAAAAAATTAAAAAATTAAACTTTTAATTTTGACAAGACACACATGTTAAGCGACTAACGCACTACTGAAACAGTTTCTGATGTTAAAAGTCCGTTGATATTACCCATTAGCAAAGACCACCGAGTACGAGACCACCACCGAATCACAGACGAATTGATCAAACACATTTTGATACCCCTCGTATGTTGATGCCTACAAACTTTTTATTTAAATAAACTTTTGAAATGAATATTTTCATACATCGAATGTAAAATTTAATAATTATTACAATACTTAAAAACCCAAATCCAATCGTTGCTTTTTATGTGATTTATTAAGACAAGAAGATGGGTGCAAAGTTTCTTTTGGTATTTGGTTTATCTTGATGTCTGAACTCTATAAATCGCATGAATATACAAATATACCTTTTACACTGACGTGTCGCTTTAAACGCCGCACCATTATCTCCCATACGGATAACTGTTTTCTATAAATAGGGCTTATCGGGTCGTGTAATGAGATGTTTTATCATCCCCTAACAGAACACTAAACTGTATATAACTGTACATGGCAAGTTTGAAGAGAACAAAATGCCAAAAACGTGTTGCAGCGCCTTTTAACAATATAGCCGCCACGCGTTGTCGTTTACAGAAAACAATAACCGTCGGGACTACGTTATTGAAATGTGTGTTGATGTTATATACTTCCTTCGCCCTTGAATCTCGGTACAATAACATAAACCATCACATATGTACAAATGAGAGTATGAGGCTTTTCAGAGTATAAATAACATTTGTTAGCGTGATGTCCTAATGCGACAAAACCTTCGTGAAGTGTAAATCTTTCAGCTACCGAGGCGTGTGTTTCTCGTGAAAGTTGTTATTAAAAAGAGGCGTTTGATGATGGACAAAGAGCAGATACCTTCATATTATTTTGATTTTCAAAGTGAAATCTTGGATGAGATCACAAAACATTTTTTCTCAAACACGAAATGATGAATTATTTTTCCCAAAGATAATTTCCGTTATAGATATACCTCTTGGGGTGACTTCCATGCCTTTGATCTTGAAAAGTAAATTCAACGATGTGTGTGATGTTTTATCAAATTTTTTAACGTGTCTATATTTAAGGTATTGGAAGTGTAAAAACATGTTAAACTTCTTCCCCAATCTAGGTTGTTTTTATTCTAACATTTTTTCTTTGTACACCATTTTTTATATCCCACTAATGGCCACTATACACTTCCGTAAAATGACATGTTTAAATTCATATTCACATATACGACATCTGTTTGTTTCCTTCAAAATAAATTATATTTATGTAATATAATATAGTATTAGCACTTTACACCATAATGCCAGTCAGTAAAGATTTACATTTATCCATTTAGACCGCACTTTCTATGCATTTTGGTAACGTTCTTATATCGTATTGTGGTTTTATCTTCAAGAAGTATATACATGTAATGTGTTCACAATTAAACAAATTAACAATTAAATAAATCCTGTTCATTTTCGGCATTATGTCTAAACTTTACTTATTATTATCTAAATTTGAATTTGAATCTAAAAATTAATAATAAAACAATCCCTTAATCGCTAAAAACACCAACCTAATAAAAGCCAGCCTAACTTAAGTAGCTACGGGGTTTAATTAGAGTATAACTTAATTATATCCAAGCATATAGAAAATTAAAGGCTCTCAGAGGCTTCTTTATTATTTTTTTTATCTTTAATTATTGACATTTTCCAGGAAATTAAGATACAAATTCCACAAATAGAAGTGGAACCACTTCAAAAGACAGACAATTTATGATGTAAAATATTTTATGTCAGAAAATTTCACCACTGTGGCAATTAGCGAGAAACAAATTAAAAATTGTCCGTTTCTTATATATATTCGGTTCTTTCCTTTTAAGATCAAAGGCAATCGATTGTCAGTTTCCTTTGCCTTTGAGCATGAATATCACAAACAAAAATATGTAAAGAAAATTAAAAGAAAAGAAAATGCGATTGTTGAGTGATAATCTCGCTTTTCCTTAGTTTATATTCGTAATTGTCTAACCGACTGTTACACCGTGATTACATAATTGAATACATTCCTGGCAGCATAAACTAACATAAAATTAAAACTGTTACTAAAGTAACGGGTTGATGCATGATACTAAAATGTGGCACGTTTAAATTACTTGAATAGATACTCGTAAGTAAACTAAATAAAAAAGTGACAAAATGTTATGATAAATTCCAATGGGTATGGACTGCAATTTTAAAAGGAAACCTTTACTGTATAGTAAACATTTTCATATTCAATGGGCAAGATGTTGATATGGCTAACTTGACACCATGGCACAAACATTTAAAACATTGTATTGAGTCACAGGCTAACAATGATGGTCAAGCGTAGGACTGAAGTTGTCATGGTAATGGTTATTTTACCCAAAATGTATATATATTATTCTTGTGCCTAAACTATGTAATAAACTTAAGGATATGATGTCAAAAACATCATTTTTGTGTAACAAGTTGACTTCCACACATCAAAACATATTCTATGTTGCAAAATAAGGAAGTAACTGGTTGGTGAAATGTCATCCTTTTTTCATATTTTTCTTACAACTATTAGTAAAAAGGCAATAAAGATAGATTTGTAATGCATTTTTGGATTCTTTCCAATCAAGCCGTCAACAAAACGCTTCTCTTTGTTTTAGATGGGTCATTACATTTAACACTGGCCCTTTTTCGTTAGTAGGCCACTTTTATTATTTTATTATTGTCTTTGAAACTATTTGAAGGTTCATAGTGCTGTTGCTAGCTCTGATCTTATGATTCTTAAATATCATAAGGTTACTTATGATGACATATTGTCTTCTGTCTAATCAGACAACCTCTGTTGGTGAGAAACGTGGGAGTACTTACCTTTTTTCCATATGTTTATTATGATGATTGTATTGCTTTGCCACAATAGGCAAATTGCACCCAAACCTTAATGTATGTAGAACCGTTTAGTTTCCAAGGTAGACATAGTTGCCGAGCCCCTGGCGGGTTTCGAACCTCGGACCTCTATATGCAAAGCTGAACGCTAATGGATGTTTCTTATTGTAAAAATGTTGACTGTGTCATGTGACAAGACAATCAAATGCCGAATTCAAGCATATCTTGCCATTCTATAAAACTGATTGCCTTAACAATGTATTATGATGCATGAAACATGTGGAAACTTCACGTGAATTATTATCATCAATTTATAAAATTAATACTAAAACAATCAGTGTCAGTACTGAATCGTCTTTATATGGTTCCACAGTTCTAGCTCTAGAAATTATGTGTTGTAAAACGTGGAAGCAAACACCAATTCATGAAATACTATTCTCCTTAAGCATGACAAAATATTTCAAAATGACAGTTATGATCCTGCTTGGCAGAATTAAAATAAGATTGATGATACTTCGGAGTGCATTTACGTCGGATGCCAGTCGATCAAACCTAATCTGGTTTTAGAAATAACCGTGAACCAGATTTAACCTGTGCTTCTCATGCTTGTATGCTGAGTAGGTGAAACTTATAATGGAAAATCACAACTTTAATATTTGAAGTAACGATTTGGAAAAACACAAATAGCAAAGATTTTTAAAATGGTATTTTCATTAAGAATGAAAAAAACTTCACAAATATACACAGAGAGATAAAATTACATCGCACATCCCGATGCAATAATATTTCATGTTCCAAAATATGTGATGGATAAAACATAACCTGCGGGCAATAGTAAAGATTTGTCCCGCGGGCGTGCCGTCAAGAAGAAACCCTTACTTCTCAATAAAGCCCACGGGTCATGTTTTAATTTATCTAGTAAACTGATAACAATATCATCGTTATTAACCAATCACGCGAAAGAAGAATGTTTAAAATCGTCAATAAATAAAAGTGTTACAAATGATAATTTGAAATCAACAATTAAACATATGATGGATTGAAAACACAAACTTGTTATTTATAATATTGACTTATCTTTAATTCGGTTGAATTAATGTAATTCATTTATATCATGTTCTCTGCATATAGTCGGTATTACAATTGCATATTACAAATTGTCAACATGTGAATTACTGGTACCAGGGTTGTAATTCATCGGTTCTATGTTAAAATAAATCACTTTGGAACAAAAGTTCCTAAAAGTATATGACATTGTGAAATAACAAACAGTTTCTTCTACCAAATCACTACCATAGGGAAGCACCCAGCACACATTAAGGCCAACTTCTCTACGCATGCGTAACACTTGCCAGTCTCGAACACTGGCTGATTTACGACTTGCAGTATGTCCCTCGCTTTAACGTGCTAAGATAGTGGAGCGCTGCACCAGCAATGCATATTAGGCTCAAATTTCGATTATCTTAAGGAAATGCGACAAGGCTGAAACCAACCAGTTATGGAGACTGACAAGAGGTATGCCTTGCGTAGGGAAGTTGACATTAGAGCCTGCTTGTACATATCTCCTTAGACTAACGCCATCGTAACCCAGGCCTCAGGGTATTCATTGACACAGTACAACCAGAGGCGTCTTTAAAACTGGCGAGTTCCTAATGCTACGAGGGGCGTTCAATAAGTGTTGCAACTTCAATATAAAACCAACTCGCGTAGTCAATTTTTTACTTTTATTTTTCAGTATAGTTACCCTTCACCTCAATACACTTATTCCATTTCTCTTTAAGACTTTTGATGCCGCTTTTGTAGAAGTCTTCCGTTTGCCCCCCTAACCACGCCTCTGTGGCAGCTTTGACGTCTTCGTCATCCCGGAAGTGCCTTCCACGTAGGGCGGATTTTAGGTTTCTGAACAGGAAGTAGTCACTGGGGGCTAGGTCTGGGCTGTAGGGTGGGTGGTTAAGCTGTTCGAATCCACAATCACGTATAGCGGCTTGTGCAACTCTTGACTTGTGGACTGGAGCGTTGTCATGCAAAATCAGAACACCACGTGTCAACATTCCACGGCGTTTCTGTCGAATTGTCTTTCGCAATTCTTGCATTAGGTTGGCATAATATTGACCATGCATTGTAGTTTTGGTTGGCAAGTAATCAATTAATAATATGCCTTTTGCATCCCAAAAGATTGTCGCCATAACCTTGCCAGCTGATGGTTGAGTGCGAAACTTCAGGGGAGGCGGTGAACTCGGGTGCTTCCATTGCTTGGATTCCAGTTTAGTTTCCGGGTCCCAGTGGTGGATCCAGGTTTCGTCACCTGTCACCAGACGAGACAAAAACCTGGCTTCATCCGCATTAAACCGATCCAGGAGCTCCATGCAACTTTCGGTTCTTTTCTGGCGATCTTGTGCTGTGAGGTTTCTGGGTACCCATCTTGCAGATACCTTGGACATACCAAGATGGTCATGAATTATTTTTTCAACACTTCCAACTGATATCTGGAATTCCAAAGACAGTTCAGAAACTTTAACACGGCGGTCAGCTAAAATTCGGCTTTCGATAGCGGCAATAACTTCCGGTCGGGTGACTTCAGATGGCCTGCCTGACCGTGGGTCATCGTCTAAGGACTCCCTGCCCCGCTTGAACTGAAGAGACCAGCGACAAACTGTTGAAAAGTTAGGAGCATCCTTACCCATCACATTACACATACGATTATGTATTTCTGTAGCTTTGAATCCCTCTTTAGTAAGGAACTTGATCACAGCGCGTTGTTCATGTTTGAGAGAATCCATGATTATGGAGACCCCTAGGTCAGCGCAGCTATTATATCTAAATAATTGTTATGTCTAGAAATTGTTTTGACATGTGTCAATGTTATGTTTTGACTATAGTAACACCTGCTATAAGCTGACACTGGTTATGTAAACACCAATGCCCCGCTTGCAACGCTTATTGAACGCCCCTCGTAGTACTATATATGGTGTTTCTACTTAATAATATAAAAAAGTAATACAACTGTATATAACATATTATTTCAATAATAAATTATTTTCCTGATAGTATATCTAAGGTATATTATTTAAATAACTATCTGTTGACTAGACCTACTATGCCTACCTCCTCTCTAGGTATGCTATTTCAACGTTAACACAGACGAAACTTAAAACAGTGGAGTAGGGAATGCATAAAATCCCTCTCCCAAGGGCGGTAAGTCGGCATGGTCTCGTGACGTCACCACCGGAAATCTTCACTCTCTTCTCAGTTGCATAGCGAGACAGACTTGTATGTTTTCTTTCTCCAACTGGGTATTTTTGTTCGCTACTTCTGCTAACCTGCTACTTCTTATTCATTTAAGAGGTTGTATCAACGTCCTTTCTACGCTCGTCGTTAACAGGTTGTCTTAGACTGGCTCCTACTAACCTTGGAACATGTGAAGATCTTAATCTCCAAGGGGGCGGTGCAGGAGGTCCGGGGTTTTACTCCCCAGTGTTTGTCATACCCAAAAGGAACTCCCGTTCGGGATCTCGTCCGCCCCCTGGCTATTCACACGTGTGACTCAGCCTATCGTCCAATTCTTACACCAATGCGACATTCAGTTACTAAATAAATGTATTTGGACGATGGGCTCGCTCACGACCGTTCTCCCGTCGTTCTCGAGGCACAGCTCAGGTTCACAATAGACCTGTTCCGTCGCCTAGGGTGGTTAGTGAACTAAGGGGCTATCCTAGACACTCAGCTGTTCCCTGGGTTCGTCACGAGGGAGCGGATGGCTCGTTACGATCACTTAATGGATCGCGCCTCGATGGGTCGCTCTCCCTACGTCAGTGGCAAAGAGTGTTGGGGTTGCTAACTTAAGTTACCTGAAAAATATTACATCTGGGTGAATGAAATTTTGTAATAACAGTCAGTTCCCAATATTATTTTGGACAATATTATGATGCTTGAAGCTTTTTTTTAACATAGTAACCTTCACATCTATAATTCTCAATGGACGGATAGCGGATAGCGGGGGTATTGAACCATGCTCACTTTGTATTGTATGTTAATGTTCCTATTATAATATGGCTTTAAAAGAACGATATTGTTCTCTGTTTTAACATTGATGTTTTATTGTTTAGCCTATTTATGGCTGGATGTCATGTTTTTTTAATTCGTCAATGCTTATAGTGTGTATATATATTTCTGTAACTGATTTGTGACACTCTAGTAATTATTTCTATATGTCCGTCTGTCTTAATACCATACTGTCATCACAGCTTAGCATCGGTAATTATATTATAAGCCTGGGCTAAAGCTTCAGTTCTTAAGTTCACTGTCCACTGACTCATAAGGTCACAATGACTAATGGAAGTCCTATTTATAATTGGTTTTGAGTTAATGACTCTTGATGCTGGAGTTTCTCATTCGTGTTGACACATTAGGAGATTATTTAAGACTTGTTCATGAACGGGTTATCGGTCATGAGGAGGAGACTAACCACTTCGTTGTTTCTGAGGACACCTTGTTGTTCCAATGGGGATTCGGAGGCTTTTAATTGTGTCTTTTTTATTTCGCTTAAAGATTACAAGGTACATAGAGGTTATCATGTAGTGTGTTTTGTGATAGTCAATATCCCACATTAGTCTTGACGTGCTAAATATATAATGTTTATTACTAATGCAGTCTATTTACCATCCCAAAACACACGAGCATGATAACTTCTCTATCATAGAATGTCATTCTTCATTCATTTTGCGGAAAACAGCTTGACAACATTAATTTCAATGTTGAACTTTTTTTTAACTAGGCATATTGATAGTTGCAAATGAACAGTATTCTATTCTCACGGTAAAATGACACAAAATAATGCCTCCTAAATGATACTTTCAGTTAAAGGTACATCCATTGTGTTGTTGTGGGTCACATATTCCAAACGTTATAAATGATGTTATTTTATCGGGAAGTACCGACTGTTACCGAAAAATAACATTTTGGTGATAGTTGACTTAGCATATTGACGATATGAAAGTAAAAGTAGTGATTTCTGATCGAAAACCGGACAATGTACAGCGTGTGGCGCGCTTCAATGAGTCAAACGTAATTTTGAAATTTTATTTATAACAGACAAAAAGACAATTTGAGTTGATAATGTTTAGTAGGTCACATAACTACTGTGCACGTAATTAGGACGTGCAGTTTCGGTTTCTGCACATGCATAATGATGTTACTAAATTTTAATTGGAAACTAGTAATTATGATATATTTGGCGATTGGGGATAAATATGCAAGCTGAGTGAATTTATTTGTATTGAAGACAGCACATGTGGTGAGTTGGAACGTATTAAAGCCAAATAAAATTTTATGAAACAATGGATGCACCTTTAAAATAATTCTTATGTTGGCGTGATCTTAATTTTTAATGTTTTAATACGTCTCAAACTACGTTTTTCAAATGAAAAATAGTTAACTTAGAATGCTTGCGTGTAATCATGTCTGTGCGCGAGTCTAAATCACGGAAGTGTGACAGTTCCTTCCCTTACGGTCGGTTGCAAATGACGACTCACATATCACACGGATAATCAAACGGAATATTGATAAGCTGCTTATCCCCTTTACACCGGTCAAATGTGTGGAACAGTGAAGAAGAACGTTCGGTGAATAGATATGTGATTAAAACTGCCTTGTTACCTGTGGGTGTTTCTTAAATGTTTGCTCAGTAGATTTCAACTCGCGATGAACATGTTTTGGAACTGCTTGATCATAATAAATTTTGCCGCATTATACGTAGTACCACCCATGGTTCGCTAGTTCCAGCTGGTCGATGCTCGTAGGTTTCACCACAATGCATAGCCATATGGTGTTGCGGGCGTTCTCCCTGCAATAATACTAGCAGCCGTGATATAAGTGAAATATTCTTGAAACCCTCACCTCACCTTACCTTACAAGTGAGTGAAGCAGAAGGGTTTTACCACATAGAGTAAGCTCCCTCCCTTCCTTTCCCTGACCTTCCGCGAATTTTGGACACATTCCGGTTTGGGTTAGACTGCATGTATGTAAACATTGTAATTTGTTATTGAATCATCCGGTATCTTCACTCAGTTTCTATGACTTTCTAAAAGCAGTTTTGATATATCAAGGGCTGATTATGGGCAGGACTGACCTTCTTTATTTGGATTCTAGACTTGACACGATTTCCATTGGGTCACTGTTACTGTCCACACTGTTTTATCGGACATCCTACAGATACAATACTTCTGCTGGGACTATAAATTGACATTGGTATCTCTAGTGTTATATTTGTGACCCTATCATATCTCTGTTATATCTCATTTGAAAACCAGTGTTGTTAATGTAATTTTTTGTGTGGTTTAGTCAAAACATTTTCAATAGTAGAAGACTTGTTTTGTTTGCATTTGCTTATTGTAGCCACATACAACAACGTGTCTTACTCAAGTTTCGTGTATGTCAAGACTTAGAAGAGATTTATAAAAGACTGCACATACCTGATTACCCGAATAAGAGATAGTTTAATTCGTTTGTTTCAATGTTTCTTGTTTTGTAAAGTTATCAGACAAATCACTGATCCCGATAAAAATATAGTTTGGAGTACTACTATCCTATGTGAATGATATGGTTAAGTACTATCTCATCTTATCACAATGGGAGGGATCTAATCACAATTGATGAACTATCACTGACCAATCCAAAGTTACGACCAAGGTTACTTGTTTAGAAAAATGGTTCCTGCGCGAAGGTATAATATGTGACATCATCTGATAGGTCTCATCACGCAGGATGCACATGTCAAGTATTGAAGTATCTAAGGCATATCACTAACCAATCAAAGTTGTGGCCACGGTAACAGGTTTTTTAATAAAACATTCCTGTGCCAAGGTCAAGGTCACAAGTCAAATTATGATCTCATCGGAAAGGTCTAATCACAGTAGATGCGCTTGTGAAGTACCAAACCGATAAAGTCATGGCCAGACACAGATAGACATGTGAAAAACGATATACCCCCGAAATCTCCGATTCGGGGGCATACACAAAAATATTTATTTATTATTTATTTGACTTTGGCAACAATTAATGAGGTGGATGGAAAAGGGGATATTTACATACAAAAAGTAACACTCGAATCTCTTGTTTTTTGTTTCAAAACCAATGTCATGACAAACAGGTAAGATAAGAATAAGATATTAAATAATTGGTTCATGCATTATTATTAAATCAACTCGAAAATGACTATATTTATGTTACCATTATTACATGTAATATGTTCTCTCGGGATTTCACTAACTATATATGCAAAGAAAATACACCGATTTCATTTATTATAATTATTTCTTTGTCCCTTGACACATCTGTTTGATCACAGGAGAAATGAATACAATTTGCTTTACAAAACAGTATGGTTAAGTGTGTGGTTTGTGTAACCTTATATAATAAATCATGTTATGTTTCTGTCAAGGATGTTTTTGTTGAATGATGTTATGAACTATGCACAAATTACATCAAGACCATTCCCCCTTGCTATTTCCCTATGTAACAGTAACTCACTTGTCCAATTGCATTTCAACAACTAAACAAAATGTCATGTGTGGTTTTAGGGTTGCTTTTCCAAGTCACTGCATAAGCAACTACGATATTTCGTATTTTAAAATATGCATGCACTTGTTTATGCTCCGCATTTGCTCAGTCTTCTCTCTGCCTCTAATTAATTAGAACGTTGTTTTACGATCAATGAAGGAAGATTTAGGGCTCTAAAGAAAACACATCGATTATCACACGGTTTAAAGGTTTGATTGTTAAACGGTATTGCATTGTTGCAAATCAGCTCTCTTGCATTTTGTTATTTGTACCTTCCAAATAAGTCGGATCTGAACATTTGCGATTTACAAAATGAAAACAAACCAACATAATCAAATGGCAAAGAAATGCTACAAAATACAGAAATAAAGGTCTTTGAATGTGTGAAAAACGTTTACTGAACAGAAATTACGTACAAAACACACATATATTTAACAAACAATTATTATGTCGTTTTCCTCTTAAATTGTAATCATTGTGCTTAGATCTATTGTTCGTATCAACATTAGTAATATACGTAAATAGTAAAACTTGAATGACGTTGTTATATAATATCATATGTAATAATATATAATACAAGTACAAAACAATTCGGCCTATCTAAAACCAACTGATCCAGATGTTACTTAACAGGTTCAGCCTACCCAACTAAATTATGACACCATTAAAAGGTTCAAATGCATGCAGATATCAAACGTGATTCAAGCCCTATATGATACCATATGCTTTCCATGTCTTGATTTCTCATTTGTGAATAGATATCTGAACATCAACAGGTCTTAGGTTCTCAGTGATTCTTTTGTTTATTCATGGCTTGAAATAAGGGATTATAACTATTATCTGAATTTGTAAAATACTATTGGTAGAATGCTACTGCTAAATAACTATGGTGATGTTGAGGTGTGAAAACCTCTTTGTCCATAAACATTTCAATGATTTTGATTTGTTATTGCAATACCTCTGAAGAAAATGACCTAGTTTGGTATGAATCATGCTTGCACATATGCTTCAACAAAGGGCATCAATCGATTCATTCGTTTCGTTAAACACAAAGCAAAGGGGTCTAAACCATGTCCGTGTAACTAAATCGTCTATTTTGGGGCAGCGTGATTGACATTCTATAGGAACAGTAAGTGTTTTTAAACTCTCTTTGGCATAACTACAAGACATATGAAACTCGGGAGCTTTATGTGTTGATTAGTGTAGCATTTCATCAATTAGGTATATAATCAGGTAATGATATTATCATAAATTTGAAAGTTGAAACAAACGTGTGTCAAAGCCCAAAGTCAACACTGGCCTTAAGTAAGCACTACCACTGAGCGTGACGTATTCATGACCTTCGAACTTACAAATAACACTATGCAACCAGTATAAGGACTCTTCGCAAAATAATAAAAATAGATCTAAAGCTAAAGCTCTCGGGCTGATACAGAATGTGATATGAAAATACCCAAACAGTACTATCTATGTATTAATCTATAGTTGTATACATTAAGTTTGTCGGTTCCGGATGAGTCTCGGATTGCCCATCTTCAGTCAGTAGCCCGCCCATCCCGGTGTGCTTTCATGATTAACAAGTTGTTACACCTAGTAATCAGTTATTAACCCGGGTTTGGTACTAATTGTGAACAACTCAACAGTTATATTTTACAAACCATTCACAACTTAAAATGATTCGCTGGACTCTAATCACCAACAAAGATAGTTGATCATCATGATAAAATCGTATGCAATGTTGCAACGCAACTATCTGGTATTTGCTCTAACCATTGCATCAACAATTATCGGATGAGATCAATAATAATTGGCCTTATCTGAAAGTTGGCTGAGCCATAGTTAATTCTGACAAAGAGAAACTTGGATAATGAACTTCTAAAACGGACATTACCGACGAATGATGGAATTAAATTAGCTCACATTATCAGAAAACCGTTTTTACGCAAAATATAACATATTTAAATCGTTGAAGACCAGTAGTGATGACATAATATCACATATATAACTGTACTCGTAAAATGGTACGACACGGTACATAATCTATCATCAATGTACTCCAACATGTAGTCTTAGATGTCTGATTTCCAAGTTATTTCGCTGTCGCTCTATCTCATATACCACTTACTTGTAGTTGCCAATGGTGTGCTTATATACGCTCTTTATAAGAACGATGTATTTTGTACAAAACAGTAGCTGAGGGTCGCTACTGTACCTGTAGGGCAGATTTTCCCATCACTCTTTCCTGGCGATTCATTAACATGCTATCTATTTAAAAATAATGTGTACTTCTGTCTATGTCATTGACATTATATCTTTACAAATACCACTACTATCATTACACATGTACATCACGATAGCAATGGTTAAGAATGAATACAGCATTAATTAATCATATTTATCCTGAGGGACAAGTGAGAGAAATAATGGATATTATAACTCACTGGGCAGGTTATACTTTTGGTCCTGCCTGGGGTATTATTTGGAACGTTTTCAAGTTAAGTGGTCATGAAGAAATAATGAAAATCCATAAAAGGGGATTTTCTGAGGCAACATACAGAACACAAAATCAATAATGATGCACTCTTGGAAAACATATTGATCAAAGGGACCCTAGGAAGATATGACAAGTTTGTAGGATTACATTTTGATGTTAGATTAACCTGTCGCTTTTACTCTGACAGGATAAAATACTCGTTTGAATGACCATTGAAATCTTGATCTGGAAGGAATTAAACACGCATTTCGAGGGAAACGATTTGAATAAATACGAAAAGAAATTGTTTTTATAGAACAAAATTTAACGTTTACCTAATCGATGTAAGATTGTTCACAATTAAGCAGATTAAATTGTCATTTCAACATGTTCAGAAAAATACAATGTTATCAATATTTGGGATTTGATAGGTTAATTATGTTGTTTGCATTACATCTATGGACTCGTTCGTTTTCAAAATGATGATGCCCATCCAAACACTACTGATGAATTATCAAAATATTTGAGTCGATGATTGACTAGAAATGTAAATAACCATAATCACCGACGCTCTGCAAATATACTCATGTAAAAATGGTTGACACCCCCTAATGGTTTTAGGAATGAAATGTTATATAAACAACGTAATGTGTCATTTTCGATTATTTTTTGGGTAACGCATGTAACTACATAATGTCTTTTTGTGAATAGTGTCCTTGAGCATTTGCTATTTCTCCACTTGTACTTTAAAACACCAAAGAAAGGGAAATATCAGAAAAATGAAATTTAGTCAAAATAGTTCATTCCTTGTGCCTTGAGACCTTGGCAGTGGTACATTGTTGCAGTGTTTGAGTGTTCTATTTCGGTTATAATAAATTAGTAAAATATGCATCCGAAAAAAATGTTCTACTGAATCCAAATATACCCAAAATCAGACAAAAACAGAACATGGATTTTAGCAAATTAAATGCATGGACAATTAATATTGTTTGATATTATGATATTCATATATAAGTAAATTGCACAAACACATGATGTATATTATAGACTACTTGCCATGTATGTATTTTTTGCGAATGAGACACCATGTACGATTTTGGGTATATTTGAATTCAGTAGAATTTTGTTTTCAAATGCATCTTTCACTTATTGATTATATCCGAAATGAGAATAATCAAACATTGTAACAATGTACGACTGCCAAGATCTCAAGACTCAAGGAATGAACTCTTTTGACTAAATTTATAAAATATTTATTATTATTAAAATAAATGACAAGGACAAACAATGTGTGGGTTTAGTTCATGAATATTGTCACTATCTAAAAGGAAGTCTCCCAAGTTTGCACAGGGATATTCATGGAATCATTCGAACTATTTTGGATTGATTTTGTGTCTCCCTTTGTGTTAATCAGATGTTCGATTTCTTCGTATTCTATGGAGCAGTTATTATTAATTCTAATATCTGACAACTCACTTATCAAGAAGATGTATTCATTGAAAGTCGTTTGATAGAAATTTACCCAGTAGGCACGCATTCAGGTGACCCGAAGATGAAGAGAGTTTAGAGCAGGACGCCCTGACCTCCTTTAAGAGGTAATTAATCTTGATTAGACTTGTCAACGCCAACGGATTTATGGCTTTTCTTGATTTCATAATTTCATGTTTCATATAAAGGAGTAAGTTATAGATGTTACCTCATTAGCGATAACTCATGTTCACAAACACAAATGGAGACCCGTTTGACACGTTCATAATCTCAACAGGAAGTTTCCCATATAGCCAAATAGAGTGAAGCATGGCATCCGTTTTAGAAATGATATAAAAGCTTTGGAGTAATGTTATATACACTTGAGGAGCAAAAGCCGATTTGTAACGAATTGATGAACATTTATAGTTTTCGGTAACAGAGTCGTTTCAATAACTAAGACATTGATGCTCTAAAGTGTTGTTTGTCGACATTTTCAAGAAATATGTATTTGAAACGTCAAAAGCAATATCGGCAAAACAACCCGAGTATTTATGTTACCATTTTTAAGATATTAAAATTTGAATGGTGTACATGCATAATGATATTATAAAATGTTTAATGCTATCTGGTTTTACCTTTGATAGTGTTGTATCTACATTATCAAATATTCGGTACTGGTGTCTTTTACATATTTACTTATAAAGCTATTTTACTTGAAAGTAGCACGTTTTTTGCATATTTTGTTTTCGAAAATTAGACGGTAAAACTTCTCATTACACGACCATATAAGCTGTATTCATAGCAAACGGTCATCCGTATTCGAAGAAATTGGTGTTACGAATGATGCGACACTGTTGTGGAACTCTTCGGTGTGAGAGGTAGATTTGTAGGTCTCATGCGATTTTGAGATTTCAAACAGCAAGATGGTTGACATTCCATCATTCTGCAATATTTAAAGCTCTACGGACGTATAAAGCGACACTTTTGTGGAACTCTTCAGTGTGACACACAATGTGATCACCTTAAAGGGGCAGTAGCACGTTTTTTGCAAAATTTATTTTTCGAATTTCTCATTTATAATAATAGTTTGTGCCATTTAAATTTACTTTAGAGGGTATAACATCTTTTTACACAAAGCAATTATCCGTAGTAGTTATAACGGTGTTGCGTATAAAGCAACAATTGCACACATTTTATTATTTCGAATGACAAAAACGATTTCAATGACTTTTCTTAGCCATGTACACTCATTTTTAACTTGATTTCCCGAAGAGGGAAAGGTGTTCTACTATTTGTGACATTATTTTTCAAATACATTTCATCAACTTATTTCACCGAAAAAACGTGCTACTGCCCCTTTAAAATGGCTACTCGATGGGAAATAGACTCGCATAGCTTAACCAATCAATGTACATTCGTTTTAGAACTATTTTTTATTAATTGGGGAGTAATTGTTCGCCATTTGTATCAATTATATACCATTTTGTGAAAGCACTTTGAATAAAATGGCTCTGCAGCTTAGTTGTCTACAATCAATAATCCGTATTAGCCAAGGCGTCTGTACACAACATTCCAGCTTTCTAACACTTAGTTTTTGAAAAAAAAACGACACAAGGTTTCAAAATGTAACTCCTTTGGTCCGTATTGAGGAATGCTGAGTGAACCCTAATCTAATCTAGACTTTAAAATCTGCCAAGGAGCACAAACGATTTCAAGTTCTGTTTTGGAGAACCTATTGCACTCAGCTGATATTTTATACCATAAGACATACGGCGCTAATTGTAACATTGTAGATATTCTGCTCTCGAGTAAACATTTTAATCGAATTGTCTTTCACATAATCATTTTCAGATTGTTCACTCGAAACTAAAGAGCTGCGCAAGTTACTGCCTGTTGTACGGCCAGCACACCTGAACTGTTTACTTACTTTTTATCATTCTTTGTTATACTAGCTGAACGTACCGATCCTTTACTCGAAAAGTATATGATGTATCATTTACAGAATACAGCCTTGGCCATGTTCAAGAGAGGTTTCAAAGTAATCGCTCATTTGCTCTCTTGAACGCGATTGCCCAATGTAGCGCTACGTAGCAAAGCGAGCAAACCTCAAGGAATCGCACCGTGTCGTTCAGGCGAGAAAGCGCTACATTGAGCACTACCTTGAGCGATCAATGAGCGATTATAATCGCTCGCTGTTACGGAAAGGAGCCCGGGTGAGCTAAAGAGCCATTGGCTTTATTTTTCATGGGTTCTAGGATTCGATTATGGTGTTCGCAGGTGTTCACAATTCAAAATAAAACTTGATTCATTTTGATTGAAATATGTTTGTAAGTTTAAAATAACTTCAAAGGGAAGACTATCTATATGGTTAAGAAGACATTTTACTTTTTAAATACATACCTACCTCTCTCTTTAAACAAAGCTCACTGCTAATGGCTGTGATACTGTCGTTAAGCAATAACTAACTCACTCTAAACTAAGCTGACAATTGTCTCATCACTTAGAAGATACGTACAGTTGTGTCAGTTTACTGATGAGGTTCTAATAGAAATGTGTATTAACAAGTGAATGTAACTGAGCCTGTGGCTAATTTGTCAAAGCTCATTTATGTCGATTATATAAACTTTTGAAGGTTTAATAACTAAAGTTTAAATGCATTTCTTGTAACTTCCTGCTGAAACATGCATTGTAAAGTGTTATATATCTGGACTTGGTGAAATTATTTGAGTGACAACATCTCTTGGTTGCATCCCAATTCCGCTTTTCTAATTCACGGCACTAAAGCTTGTGATTTATTGGAAGGTGGAGTTTACTTAGTGTTACCCTTTATGTGATAAACAATGAATATTAAGTAAATCTAAAAGCCCGTGGCTATAACCCTAGACAAGTAGATGTATTACAAGAATGGAAATCTAAATCGAAATGCTCTTACTTGTTATGTTACATTTATCACGCTAATCAGATTTATTATGTGAAGATATTTTTCAAGCGATCTGATTGGTCGAGATGTGATCACGTGACTGTCGACAGAAAAGCATATTGACTCCAGCCCGAGTCCGACCAAAAGCCTTGAATGACGTCAAACGATTGTTGCATTACGTCAAACGATTGTTGCATGACGTCATGATATTGTTATCATGAAGTCATTTGACCGTAGTCCCAGCTGTTAAAACCAAATTACATTTTTGTATTTCACCGTTTTTCCTTTCGATTCTGTATTGAATACATTACAAAACAATTATGGACTGGTCAATTCGGTCAATACCTGTTGTAATGGACCCGAGAAAACAATATTGACCGCGGACTTGGTCAATATTGTTTTCTCGTTTTTCATAAAAACAGGTATTGACCTCATCGCCAGTCTATAATTGTATAATGTTCAATCATGTTCATTACTAGATATAGTCAGATTAGGAGTGTACCAATAATTAAAGTAACAGCAGTGTTGATGAATTACTAACATGAATTGTAGTGGTGAGTTATTTGAGTCATTCCACAGATTTACGGATTTGCTCATTTAGCGCCCCATGGTGCTTTGACTTCTTTCCTTGAGTCAAAGAAATAAGTAATTCAACAAATGCTTTGGCAATCAGGCAATAATATAACACAGCAACATTGAGCACAGCTCACATTACCCGTTTGTAGTTTAACGGCCTCCAAACAGCATTAAGTTTAAATTATTTTAAAAGAAAAAGAGGCTACGCTTTAATAACAATTAACACATGGATGCCTGCTTGAAACATTTTTGTTAGCATTCTAGCTTTGAGCAAATTCTAACATCAAAATGTTTACAAATAAATCCTAAATTTATAAAGAACATCACTGAAACTGCAAACTTTAATTAATGTTACGTCTGCGCTGAAAATACAGTCTACGTGTACTGACGTGCAAGGAACTTGTGTTCGTTAACCTATTTCTGAGTTAACCAATAAAGTCAGCTATTTGTGGCAGTTTCACATGGCAGCCTTTATCCCCTTTATACCATTCCATCAGGTTGAAGGGAAGATAAAACAAGGTTATCCTTGCTCCAGTTAGTAATTATCAGCTGAAATGAAACATATTAACACGAGTAATCAGGCATTAAGATGTCTTATACAGAACTTTCGAGAGTAAAAAAACAGATTCACTCATTCTTTGTACACATTTGATTAATATGTTAGACATACAGCTTTATATAACATTGTTTTAAACGTATTTGTTTATCACGTTGATGGACAGAGGAAATTTTGAACATTTGAAAATAAAAATGAAATTTCCTGATTTTTAGACTTTTCGAAGGGTATTTGCTCGTAAAGCACTAAATATAGCAATATGATCAATAGCTGATAATGAAGATGATTAACCAATTAACTAAGGACAATAAAGTTTGCTCGTAAACCACCAGCAATGACATCATGATCAATAGCTCATTTTCAAGTGTACAATTATCATTATGTAAGAGTGACGGCCAATTGAATATTGCCTTTTTTCAATAATGGTATTTCGATGTTGCAGGTAGATTCGACTTCTCGGCGTATTTCATGGTTAAACGTTAGAAGTTAGAAATGTTTTGGCCATTTCGCTGACATTGATAGATAAACAAAGTCGGGGCATTTGAGGGCTTAACCAGTCGGTGCTCGTAACATTTTACATGATGAGAACACATTACAAATCTGTTGTCATTGAGACATAGCAGCGTTCTTTTCAAAGTAAACTCGACCGTGATGGGGTATAACTAATATATAAACCGATAAAAACTTCAAATCTGTTTACCTTTTTTTATTAATAGCATATAAAATATTGATATGACATATACAGTATTTTTAAGGTAAGCAAATCATGAAGTAATCTGAATTACGCCTAAGGATTAAATCCTTGTCAGAAATAGGATTGGGATTGACTACTTATTTGCGAATGAATAACTTGCAATGTTCTGCTCGAGGCAGTGTCTCAGACAGTGTATCACCATCGGTTATCTAATACTGTTACCATGTCTGTAGCATTCCGTGGAATGAGCTCAAGAGGGTCACATGTACTAAGAAATACGGACTAGAGCCAATAGTACATCCATCTTAACATAACTGCAATGTCGTTGTGAAGTTTTCAAACTAAATTATTCTTGTCCTGTTAGTAATAAACAGAGCGGTGCCGCAGCAGAGACAATGTCACATACACATGGACATAAATTAAGCGACACCCATATTTTTCAACTCTTCTTGACTTCAAACTGCCATTAAAGCAGTCAGGATTGAGTATGACCCTACTTTCATGAAAGCAGAAGATCCTGAGTAAGGTTTAAGTTTACACACAACGGTCGTGGGTGAAATAAAAAAAAAAAAAATGTTTTTAAATTCATTATTTTTTATTTTTAGATAAGTGATTCATGATTTGGATAGGGGATCAATAAGTCCAGGGTTCGAATGCCGACAGGGACACGGCAACTTTGTCTGCAGTAGAGAACTGTTCTACACGCAGTAAGGTTTGGGTGCAATGGTACCCTGAATTTCAGCGTAGTACCGTCCATATGGTTCGCTAGTTCCAGTAAATGCTCCTAGGTTTCACCGCAATGCATAGTCACATGACGTTGCAGACTTCCTCCCGTGATGTAAGTGAAATACCAACTCACCTCACATGGGAATTTTATCAAAATATATAGATCCACCATATACGTTCTGGAGATCGAGTAAGGTCAGCACACGAGTATGTTACTTTCTGTTAGGGGTCTTAAGATATTAAATCGCCAACAAAGTGTCAGCAGAATTTTTTTAAATATGGATATACAGTTTCTTTATTGCAGTTGTTATATGCAGCTTTATTGTAAATCCATACATTTGTTAATTCAGTATATTACCAACTTCTAAATGCCTCATAAAAAGTGTCACCAGCAAGTGTACCCGCCACGAGTCCGGACGATGGCGTCGACCCTTCTCATGCTTCAAGTGATTCTACGAATCCCTTCAACAGCAACTGCTGCCAGTCAATGATGCAATGCAGCCTCCAAATCATGAAGATGAGACCTGAAGACCGTGCTCTTCAAGAAATACTGACTGATGGACAATGTGTTGTAGCGTTAATATATGAGCATACCTTGTGCCGTGGAATCTATCGCATAAGAAATTCACTTATTATTATAAAGTTTTATTAGTATTTATTTATTTATTAATACTTAATTAAGTTATTCAATATCCCTCAATAAAACAAATACAAGAACGTGTTCCAATTATTTTGATTTACCATCATGATCACACGGTTCATAAATTGCTAAAGCGTTTTTCATTGGTCATTACAAACGGCCAAGATACAACAGATCATTGATTGAAGGGTGTCGTTTGAAAATATTCAGTAATATAGCGTGGAATCCTGGTAATGAGGCAGAAATATCACCTAATAATTAGCTTAGTGAGTTTGCGCCCCGAGCAATAAGTTGGTGCTTCTCTTGTTCCACAGTTTAATTAATAATATTTGGATATCCTATCGAGTTTTGTCAAAGACTCCCAACATTTTTAGTAAAAGACATTGTTAATGCTTTATGAAGCTATTTATTATGTTTCGTTTGAACGGATAATTATCAACCGAAGCAAGGATAACATTTTATTATCTTGTCAACCTGATTGGATTGTATAAAGGGGATTAAGGCAGTCGTATTAGCAAGCTCACATTTTCAGTCAGTGACGGCAAATACCAAATAAGATTATGTTTAGTTCCGGTGTTTGGTGTCCTTTGTTATGTGTTGTTTTATGAACAGATGAAGCTCCTTGTGTGATCTGTCTTTGTAAAGTATTCTGAATACAAAACGCAAAGTAAGATCGCGGAATTATCCTCTACAATGTATGTAAACGATAATTGTATTCGGTATGTAGGACAGGTTTACTCTAAGACAGGTTATTATAACAACTCAATGCGTATGCGCACGCAAGGCTGTTACAAACTTCAATGATAGCATATTTATGTTGAGAAGTGCCAGATTTTCCGAATGTAAATTGTCTTCTCCTGTCCCCAAGCTTCATGTTCATTTTGTATGTAATACGTCGACTATTTCTAATATAGCTTTGGCTTCCTGTTCGATAAAGGTTTTCCTATATATTCGTGCAGATGTCATTTTTTGCATAACCACAATTTGTCCTTTGGGATATTCTGTAAAAAGGATGTCTGGGGTTTTGATTAGATTTCGTTCATCAATGTATGAATCCATACCACTTATATTTCTGCGAATTGTTTTACAACTATGTTGATTTCGTGCTGCATCAAATCACAAACTTGAAAGGGAAATGTCAAGACAGGAAACACGATTGTCAGACACGAATAAATACAGTGTGATAACATAACTGCATACATTCCCAGCAGGTTCCTAATACATTTACTCAACACTTCAATTTGCACATCACAGACGTGGCAGGAATTGACGATGTGGTCCCTTGTGCTACCAATTTGATTAATCAACAAATAGCATCACAACATGGCAGCCTTTTTCTAGCGTCTACGTTCCAACGGATGTTTAAATACAAGTCTGTGCCACATCCAACGAAAACAACTATCTGAACATTTTCAATTAATATGTCACGTGAACGTATATTAACTTGTAGTCTAAGAAACTGTTAGAAGTGGTAAGTACCAAAAACAAATCTAAAACATAGATTTTAAACACATTTATCATTGATTGGAAATAAATGTATACAATGTCATATTTGGATTCTCACTATTTTTGCAATGGTACACGTTCATATAGTTCTTGGGGCGGGATAGCGCAGTGGTAAGCGCGTTCGGCTTAGGGTCAGGAGGACCAGGGTTCGAATCCCGCCAGGGGCACGGCAACTTTGGATGCAGAACTGAGAAATGTTCTACACGCAGTAATGCTACACTGAATTTCAGTGCAATATTAACCATGGTTCGCTGGTTCCAGCTGCTGCTCGAAGGTTTCACCATAATGCATTTCCATACAACGTGCGGGTTTTCTCCTTGCCATAATACTAGCAGCCGTGATATAAGTGAAATACTCTTGAAAGCGGCGTTAAATCCCAAATCATCTCAACTCATGTAGTTCTCCGGGAGGATTCTTATTATACTGCTAGTTTCAATCCCTATTTGTATCACTTGACTCATTGGATCAATAATTACTTACTTCCCAGAGAGCTGTTTTGAGTGTTTTCAAAGAATCTACGGGTGTTAACCCATTTACACCCTAACCTCCTTCACAGCAATACTAATGTGTTTATTGTCCGCTGAACCTAAGCAGAGAGAAGTACTCATGCTAGTTCGACCGGAAAACTGACACTCGTACTTTGTGATAGTCATAATGATGGAACAGATATGGGATAGTAAACGTAACCCCGTTAAATACAGTTTCTATTAAGTATTTAAATGGTGGTATCAAAAGGGCGATAGTAATTGTTTACTAATTTAATTCATAATCAACATGAATAAAGCATTTCTTTGACACGAAAGACTTTTGCGAGCAAGTCATGTGTTTGGTGTTGGTAGGCCATGTGATATGGGTTTGTACCGGCTGGTTAATTAACAGACATTAGACGCTACGGGTAAGGATGAGTACAAGTTACAACATTGGAGGGATTTAATTAAAAAATCAAGTGACTGTACAATGTATCACTTGCTCATACCGCCTCACGTGCAGAGTACTCACGTGATATCAGAAATCAGTTGTCAAAATTTAATTATTCTATGGCTGTTTTTTTTTTCTTCAGAAATTATTACCTATTTATATGGATTTAACACATATGGAACATAAATGTAATGGAAAATTAGGCGGTATGGTTATACTCCAAACTACCACTTTGACGGCGGAACAAATATTGTGGTATCATGACTGTCAAAAACGTTAAACGACCGGCACTTTATTTTACAGTCATGATGTCACACTGCTTTTGAAATAATCAAATAACAGCTGTCTGGTGCAATCAGCCATACGTTGTATCTACAAGTGCTTATTTAACTGAGTGTTTTTGTTAGTGTTCGGACAAACTATACAACTGTGAGATGTGGAATGATAAACAATAACATTGTTGAATATTCTGATAAAAACTATGAAATTGTGTGAGTTAAAATAATAAATCAATGTCCAAATTGATGCAGAACACCTGTCTTCCTAAGTTGACCTTTGCTACATTTTACAGATAACATGTTTGTATGCAATCTCAATTTTTCTCAATTATTTTAGAGAATTTAATGTGAAGATTTAAAATAAACTACATTACGTACCATAATTCTGATTATGGGTAAATCCTTAACCTCTCTTCATATGCACCGTGAGTTCTCGAACCAAGCTGATTGTTACATAAAAGTGAAGCCATTTCGATTTAGTTCTTTTACGCTGCTATAACATTAGGCTATTCTCGGTTATGTCCCCAGGCTTTTAGATTTACTGTGTATTCATTGTTTAACACATAAACTGGAACTACAAAGATGGATAGGGCCACCATATACTCGAGTTTAAAATAAGGTACCACTAGATTTAGTACCAGGTATAAATGGTGGTAACAGTGGCATTTACTTAGACTGACACTTAAATAGATTAGGGCAGTTTGAGATTCAACACACATTCTTAGTATATTTTACCTCACTAGATATTGTCGAGCAAAATTTCAATATCTCTAGTAACAACTCATGTGTGGTATTGATCAATTGTATTTCGTGTCAAGAGCGAGTGTCAACTGACTTGTAACTTTCCCGCCTTCAGAATCACATTTTCCAGCCGATGCTCGCAGGTTCCACCGCAAAACATTGGTTTTGCGGGCTTTCTCCCTGTACAAATACTAGCAGCCGTGATATAAGTGAAATACTCTTGAAAGCAGCAGTAAACCCCAAATCGTCTCACCTCATCTTCGAATCACATATAGTGTCCTCTTGTATAGAAGTTATAACACTTATCCAAAAATAACTCTATTTGACTACCAGTTTAGTGGATAATTGCTGACATTTTTGGAGGGGTAGTCATTCATACGGTAATTGACCAACTCTTCACTCTTAACGGTTGTTTTAAGTTATTGTAACGTTTCTTGTATATAAATGTATCTTTTGATTGACCATTAACGGGAGACATGTAGTTGACCTTACTGATGCGTACAGAAGAGCAATTATCTGGATATCCCTGTGATCTGTATAGAACGTATTTCCTTATTCCGAGCTACATTGCCAAGAATAGACTTCAATGAAGTTTTTAAATGTCCCTTTTATTCGAGTTCCTCGTCAATAGATATACAAATTGTATATTGCGTTCCTCGTCAATATATATACAAATTGTATATTGCGTTATAATGTTTTCTTTTTATGTTTTGCTTATAACAAAGTTTACATAGGAAGATTGTACCTTTATATTTGAAATAATTTAAGTGAGTGAAGAGCAGCGCCAGATAAAGCGTTGTTCTGTCTTCATAATTGAGACTGCCACGCAAGGAAGCAACAACTCCCATATTTTGAAGTTTTTAGTTTGATACGGTTTGGAAGCGAACCCAGATCGTAAAGTGGTGATAGGACGCTCTTCTAAATGAAAACGCTTTTTAAACTATTCGCGTTTAACAACATTTACCTATAAACAGGACCATATATTAAAGACGTACGTAAAGACATCACCACTAAGATGTTCTCCACTGTATACTTTGTATATGTATGACACTAATTAATTATCCGTAAAATATTCTTTAAAAATATTTGTTGACATAAAGAACACCTACAAAAGAGAACCTTGATTTAATAAAACAGGTAACAGCATTTGTAGTACACGTTCATCATCATCTTAATTACAGTTGACATTTGACGCCGGTATTAAAGAGCCATCACGGATGTTGATGAAAATATCAAAAATTTTCCAAAAATCTATCTCCGTGAAATAAATACACTTAATTTTTCCCTAATTTTTCCAACTTAAAATACGCCGAGAAATTGCATTAATTAGTAAAGGTGTTCTCCAGTCTAAATATAGATCCAGTCTATTATTTTCAAGCGCGAAGCATTATGGTCTAGCTCACACACAGTAAACAAAGACACGAAAGAATAACAAAAAAATATGAGCAATAAAAGAAATCGAAATATATAAAACAAATTATGGTTATTTATTTACCATTTCATTTAATTATGTATTTGCTACAGATATTGGAATAATTGTTTTACCCAACTAGGTATTTTTCTTGAATTTTATAATTAATGAGAGTAAAAATTTGTCATAATTTGCTGGTCTTATCTCAATAAAAAGAACATTAAACAGGAAATAATTTGTATATTCTCAGGACATTTAGAAACATAGTTTGTAAAGCAATCGTCACATTCAGTAATGTGTGACAAGGGAACTTTGCATGAGAGAAACGTGGAGCACGTGCAGCACATGGGTTGTTATGGCGACTTGCGCTAGAGACGAGCCTTCACGCTTCGGAAGCGCCAACTGTTTGTGTAGTACGTATTACGCAAAAAAGGGGACTCTGTTTATATACGTCAGATACCCGTAGCGCGCGCTAGTCGAAGTGATACTTCTCTTTGAAACCAAATTGCAATACATTGTCGTGATATGAAAATTATTTAACATATGCCATGTTGTAGATAAAAGATTTCTCTGGCGAATGACGTTATAAGTATATTTTCAAAAAATTTGAAACACTAACATCCGTGATGGCTCTTTAAGAATGAATGCATATAGGAGTCTGCAGATGCCATCGATTGAAATATTGCAATATAAAAAAAAAGTATCTTTGAAATGGATACATGTCATGTAAGGTATCATGTTCCTACTTTTATCAGTCAATTCAGCATGTAGTAAGCATTTTGACATTTTCAAAACAATGCCTGTCAGATATAGGTACAACGTACCGACGTGTTCTGATTATTTAAGCTACATTATATCTCAATCACGTTTGTAAGGCGCAATGTGCCACTACCAACTATCTACAACTAAATTTCAGGAAACGCTAGTTAGTATGCTGGATCACAAGATCATCCTTCATTTACAGTTTAGTAGATAGTAATTAACATTACATTAAATAAAATTGATTAACCCTTTTTCTACATATTTAAAAGAAAAACGTTTTAATGGTTTTCAAATATCAAATTTACAATTGTCTATGGTTAAAATGAAAACATGCACATATTGCTTACTCATTTGAACTCGATTTTCAAAATCGAATTACTTTTTCCATAATACTGCACACACCAGGAAAACTTTTTTCCTTCTATTTCAATTGTTTACTCATTTCGGTGAAACTTTTAAAATAATTTTGTTATGCATTCTCATAAACGATGCCCATGAAGTTATAACATTTCGACGCAATTTGTCAGACTATATCTATGTATAGGAACAATGTACTGTACATGATGAGGGATTTTGTTACCGGATTCATTCTAAGAACAATCATTCTTTATATGCAATTAAATGTAGTTCTGATCTGCATTAAACGCAACGTGCTTATCATGTTGGACATTAAAACACGCCGCTTATGCTGTTGCACGCCTCGTACGTTTTATATAAAGTGTACACCTGATGCACCTCGGTAAGAAAATCATCTCTGACAGTGCCGAGGATGACGTCATTGACCATAACACTAGCTTATAAAATTAAGCAATATCAAAATTTCACTTTTTGTTTGAAAGAAAATTTCCCAAATTTGTTGAGAAATCATTTTAAAAATATATTACATACATTATTTTCATGACTCGAACAATTGACTGCGTTATAAGATAAATAGAGACATTAAGAGAACCCGTAGCAGTATTCGCACAACCATCTGAAAACCGTACATTTATATCCCGCTATACTGCACAGTACTGCTAGTTGTCCTCTATATCTAGTACCTGTCTAGGAAGTCACCTTTATCAGGTTTGTTCTATTGTTATAATTTTTCGCCTCCGTCCGTGATTCCGTGATTCCGTGATTCCTCCGTGATTCCCCCGTGATTCCGTGATTCCGAAATGCTTTCGTTTCCGGGCCATATCTCCAAATAAGTTTAATATTTTTTACGAAACTTGGTATGTGGTTAGACCTACTGGTGGAGTGGTGCCTTTTGCTACTTAGGTTATTCTGATTTTTATATATGTTTCTGGTTTCCATGGAAACAGTTTGAACTTAGTGCACGTGGGGGTAATGACCTTTTCCCGCCTCTTTCTCAAACTCTATGCAGTATTCATTCATGAAACTTGGTGTGTGGTTAGACCTAGTGTTGGAGTGGTGCCCTTTGCTTCTTAGGTTATTTTGATATTTCTTTTCTGGTTTCTATGGAAACGGTTTGAACTTAGTGCATATAGGGATAAAGAAACTTTTCGGACCTCTATCTCAAAATCATAAGTGAAAAATAATGTCAGGAGGACAATGTTGGATTGAAAGTTGGAGCGTTGGACATCACAGTGCATCACATGCACATATTTCTAGTTTCACATGTTCCAGTATTGGTGGTTTATGTGAAACCTGTCGACAAGAGTGTTCAAAATAGATCATAAGAAATTGTAATTTAAAGTATTTTCTGTTGAATCAATATGCTTCTAAAGTGGTTTATTTTTTAAAGTTCTAATCCAATGAAAACTAATAGAGTTTCGGAAAATCTGTAAAGATTTTGTCGGGTAAACGTTTCAATCAACTAAACGTTAATGAACTGGTTTTAGCGAACGATGTGAATGTAAGTTGAACAGAAGTTGTATGAAAAAAACATTTAATATCAATCTGCCTTGGAATAACACTTAGGGTCCGGGATCATGAAATTGGAAACTGAAGGAAATAAGGAGATTCATTCATTCGTTTTCCATTTAGGTATTGATATTGATTTGCAATGTTATTTTATCAATATTATTTGTAAATGCTACTGATTTTGCCAGAGACTCAAGCAAGTTTTTAACAATATATTTTAATGCTTTATAAAGCTAGTCAACATTTTTCCTTCAGTCTGGTGAGGTGAGTTGGGGTTTAACGCCGCTTGCAAGAGTATTTCACTTATATCGCGGCTGCTAGTATTATGGCAGCAGGGAGAAAGCCCGCAACGTCATCTTCAGTGCAAAACGCCGACATCAAAGGAGACGTAAAAGTTGCTACGCATTTCGTAACAATGGTTGCCGTGACGTCACAAAGATATAACGTCAACAATGGGTCAATATCAAAGTTGATTGATGTGTCCATTGTTCACAAGTCAATATCGTTTTCTATGGACTCTCATGTGACCGTATTTGAACTGGTAAAAACATTCGATCATATAATAACACTTTATAACACTTTGTCCTTTTGAATATACTGCTAAATGACTGTCAATGCCTTTGATTTCATGTCCAAAGTCACTTACATTTCTACGAATTGTTTTATAAATATGCTGATTATGTGTTGAATCAAATCACAACCCTGAAGGGAAATTGCCCAGACAAGAAACACAGCTGTCAGACTCGAACAAATACAAACGGATAACATAACTGCATATATTCTCAGCAGGTTCCTAATACATTTACGCAACGCTTCAATTTGCAAATCTCACTCGAGATAATAATTTGGAATTTTGCCTCATTTACAACATGACAGACTTTTTCAAGTTATAACGTTATAGTGGATGTGTAAATACATATCTGTGACCTTTTCTTGAAAGTTTTCTCCAAAAACATTGTTGAAAACTTTCCAAATAATTGTTAAATGAAATTTCATTGAATTGCCAATATGAGAGCTGTATTCGCTCATCTTTCGCCTAGGAACATTTGCAGGTATAAAGAGAGTACTGTTGACCTTTATTCTCAGCGTTTGGTGGGCTTTTCTCATTTGCACTGTACTCACACATGTACGTATACATGTAAAATGTTTAATTTGTTCAACTTGAAGTACTGACATATCATCTGCTTAGAATGCGAACATTGACATTGAGTTTTAATATATTGATTAAACCTACATCTAGATACATCAGACAGCGAAAGTGGTATTAATATACACGTTTTACGTATCAATCCATAAATCAATTATAAACGTGATTACATTAACGGAGGACATTAAGTCCAAAGGGAAGCAGAAAATTCGTCCTTGTCATTCTTCACCTCACAGATATCAAAGGAATAGATCATCTTGAACGAAATTTAATTTTAAAAACTAGTTTTATATCAATTAGTACCGCTGTAGTGTTTAATTGAACTACACTGTATGTAAGGTAACTCATCAACTCGATGCACTTAGTCTAAGTATAAGTACATTCCTAAAGATTACACTGTGTTTGTTGAACTCAGTTGAGTTACATGATAAATGATACATAACATTACAGACATCTCCATTTAGGCTTTTATGTTGCGAGTGCATTAACTTTCTCTCGGTGATGTCCATCGGCTTTTAGATTTACTGTATATTCATTGTTTAATACATAAAGTAGAACTATAAAGTAAGACGATAACATGTATCTACCATTCTTGTTCACGAATAAGGAATCACCAAATTTAGTACTAGATATAAAATGACAGTTTAGACATTTAATTAGATTAGCCCTGAGTTACAGAAGGGCGTTTATGATGAAACACATTTTGAGGATACGTCAAAGTCGAAAATGTCTAAACAAACAAATTTAAAACATAATCTCATTGTCATATTTCCTGAATTTCAGTTCAAATTAGAATTTGATGTCAAACAGCAATAAAAGGGGCTAAAAAGTAACCTTTGTCCTTAAACATTTTTTAAACCGTTACATGATAACACGGTTTGAAGCTTTTATGAAACTCAAATAGAAGCGGTTTTGATTATCTTCAACATCATTAACATGCTAACAATGTCATAAGTAAAAGGTTTGAAACGTCTATTCCCTGTGTGAGACATGTTCATAACCATGTAGTTTAATAAAATAAGAAACTGCAGGTGCTTTGTCCTCCGGGTGATATTATAATGCAGCGTGTAGTTTTAGAAATAGTATTGACTGCCTGAGGGGGAGAAGGGGAAATGAAACACGTCAATCACGAAACATTCTGGTTCAATCGGATAACAAATTGACTATTAGTAATTAATGGGTGTGAAATTACTTACACTTGTCTGCTTTAGACGGTCATTCAGACATTACATCACTAAAGGTTAACAAATTATGTAACCATTTCTGCAACGTTCGTCTATTTCCGTCAAATGTATCTTTTGAATGACCATTAACAGGAGACATGTATTTGACCTTATAGATGCGTATAGGAGTGTTATTATCTGCAAATATCCGTCAGTCAATTCAGTCGTTGTGATCTGTGAATAGCCTTAATGAGAGTAGGATTTTCTGCCTGATAATAAGAGGACAATTTAACAGCTTTATCCTGAGGTGCATTGCTAAGAATATACCGTCTTGGTTATGAAATACTCACAGGGGCGTATCACTTGGACAAAGCGTAACTTCTTTAGAAAACACACATATGGATATAAACCCGAACTTTTTACTTATAAAATGATAGTAATAGGATAGAGTCAATATACAATATTGCATACACCCACCTATGAAAGTTATCCCTATTAATCTATTTTCTCGTGAACAAAGTACAAAACACAGTGTTTCATAACGTTTCAAATTACTAGTATGCTAATGATAATACTGTCCGCAATGCAAAGTACATCTAAAACCAGGTGTTACCGTCAGCCACTGTGCAGCACAAGTTTACGTATTGAGCTGTCCTTACAATGTTCTTTTCACGTTGCAAATGTGTCCAAGTTTAACATCAATTATCAACAACCAACGTAGAAGAAATCACCTTATACATTATTTTAACAATACATTATCTATAGAATAATGTAAATGGATTTATCATAAAAAAGGAATACATATAAAAGTGACTTTATATCCTTATTTATAATTTAGGTAACGCTGAGTGTTTCTTTTACTGGCAGTGTAAACCATTAACTGTTCACGGTTCTATTCAGAACTAACACATGTAAATGCGTCCGTCTGACCTCCTCATTTCATAGCTAGCAACAGTGCTTAAACAGTGTATGGAAATAGATGTTTGAAATGTATATCACGTTAAATCGTCATCAGTCAATAGATAATGACAAATTGCCTGTCATAAAGAAGACTCGTTCAAAGTACTACATTTTACCGACGTGCTCCGAATATATAACTTGCATTGCCCTAATATTCCTCAATTCTATAAGGCTATGCGAAACTATATTTTAAAAAATCCGATCGTAACAAATTGCAAAAGTGGTATTTCTAAAGGACCATTTCCTTAAACTACCAGAATATAATTATGTCATGTATGATACCTGACAACCTTCACATAAGCTAATATATACGATATTCTTCAAAAAGCTACGTGAGGTGAGTTAGGGTTTAACGTCGCTTTCAAGAGTATTTCAGTTATATCACGAGTGCTAGTATTATTAAAGGGAGAAAGCACGCAACGCCATGGTAGCTATGCATTGCGGTGCAACTTGTGAGCACTGGCTGGAACTAGCGAACCATGGGTGGTACGATGCTGATATTCAGTGAAGCATTTCACCCAAACCTTACATGTAGAACAGTTCTCAACAGTAGACAAAGTTGCCGAGCCCTCAGCCGGAAAAAGCTATTGAAAGAGCAACGACGCATAATACACATGTACACCAAGAAGAGCAAACTGTGAAACAGGAAAACAGCAACAAAGGCGTTTACTGTTACGGTATCCCATACTAAATATATCGTCTCGCACCATTGACAGCTTCATAAAAAGACGCTCCCGTTGTGTCTTATAATATCAACTATATCAACACGTACTTAGAACAATACTTAGAACTGCATTAGGCTTGTTGATATACCAGAGGACACAGGGGTGAGATTTATCTTCCACAATCTTTCTTCATTACTTTTCAATGATAGATGTACACCTGTGATTGCAGCACTGTCCTTAGACTTCATCGTTGTGGTGTTATATAATAACATTGTGTCGTCATCTTGTTTATGACTTATGCTATTGCGATGTAATCAGGGTTTATTTTAAGTCTGAGCATTTTGGGTTCAACCTGTTATTTTAGGATGTAGAGACGTTGTGATGTCACGTAGTTGACATTGGCTAGACAGTGTGCAAAATCTACTGCCAAAACGATATGCTAAAGGGATTATCACCAGACCGACACAAACGATATGTCCATGTGATAACAAGTGTCCTCAGTAGTAAGTATATACATGTATATAGACGCCGCTTTCTGTAATTATTTCCAGTTTGCGCGGAGGTTAGCGCGTTTGACTTCGGATCAAGAGGTCCGGGGCTCGAATCCCACCAAGGGCACGGCAATGTTGTTTGCAGTGGAGAATTGTTCTACACGCAGTAAGGTTTGGGTGCAATGCTACACTGAAATTAAGCGTATTACCATCAATGGTTCGCTAGTTCCAACCGTTGCTCGCAGGTTTCACCGCAATGCATAGCCACGTGGTGTTGTGGGCTGCCCTGCGTAATATAAGTGGAATATTCTTGAAAGCGACGTTTACTCACCTCACCTCACCTCACCTCACCTCACCTCACCTCACCCCACCCCACCCCACCCCACCCCACCCCACCCCACCCCACCCCACCCCACCCCACCCCACCCCACCCCACCCCACCCCACCCCCACCCCCACCCCCACCCCCACCCCCACCCTCACCCTCACCCTCACCTCACCTCACCTCACCTCACCTCACCTCACCTCACCTCACCTCACCTCACCTCACCTCACCTCACCTCCAGTTTGCGTGATTTCACATTTTGCAAGCAATGGGGATTTATTGTTTTCACACCTGTCGTCTCACATTTCATAATAGATTTAAAGAAAGGAAAATCAAATATGTGTTGATTAACAAATTTGGGATACGCTTGAGTAAAGATCAGTTCAATTAATAAATTATCACGTTAAATGTTTTGAAAAGGTTAAATGTAGTCAAAGGTTTACATAATGCATGTAATGACGTTGTATAAACTTCGTTGGATAACGCCTGGAGTCCGTCAACTTTTGAGACTGTCTTTTTTTAAATAATTCTAACATCATTTCTGTCGAATTCTTTTTATGGGCATAAAATATTGAAGAAAAAGGCAGTCCCAGAAGTTAGGGACTACATGTATAAGGTCGGTTCATGAATAGATCCGATCGTTATTTGATCCTGTCTTCGGCTGAAGGGGTGGAATATCGCATTTGTTCAGACCGTTCGGTTAAGGATCAAAAGGCCCTGGGTTCGAATCGTGTCAGGGGCTTGGTAACTTTTTTCCTGTGAAGATTGCTGTTCTGCGTGCCGTAGTTTGGGGTGCAATGCTAAACTAAGGGTCAGTGCAATATCACTCATGCTTCGCAATTTTTACCGCAATGTTATAGTCACACCGGTTTTGGACTATCTACCTGCAATGCCATGTATACTACTAACGACTGTGGTGTAAGTGTAATCTATATATTATACATTGAAAGTTGCATTAAACCCCAAACCACTTCCTACACTACAAAGCTGAGAACTGAGAAGAAATGTCCTGAAGATTGTCATATTTTGTAAATACATATTTTCCATTATTATCCTTATATCTTATACCATGCTATATGCACGCATGTGCAATGTACAATGTGGTTCTCTCCGTTCTTTTGTATTATGGGGGCGGGATAGCGCAGTGGATAGCGCGTTCGGCTTCGGATCAAGAGGACCTGGGTTCGAATCCAGTAGAGAAATGTTCTACACGCACTCAGGTGTAATGCTACACTGCATATGTTATATGCTATATCAGTTCCAGCCGATGCTCGCAGGTTTCACCACAATGAATAGCAACATATGGTGTTGCGGGCTTTCTCCCTGCCATAATACTAGCTGTAAGTGAAATACTCTTGAAACTCCAACTCCCCTCACCTTGCCTTACCTGTTGATATACTTATCTGAATCATAAATGATCTGCTATGAAGACAAGAAGACAATATCTGCCTGCATAAAGTATAAGAAACAAAAAGGTATGCTTTAAAATAGTTTATCTTTTCTGGTGTTTGAGGAGGCCAAAGCGTCAACGATCTACTCGAGAGAACGCTTTCTAGGCACTTTCCTTCTCTGGTTCTGTGTTTGCTGCTGGTTCTGTGTTTGCTGCTTCCTCTTCCTCCCGACGTTCTGCCTCCGTGTCGAAACGATCCAGTTCTATAGCCAACAGGATCCCAGCAATGATGAAGACAGCAAGAGAAGCAACTGTGATTCCCCAGGAGAAGTTGAGGTCGAAGTTAGGATAAAACCGCATTTTGCCTTCCACCCAGTATACAATGACGCCTATCAGGAGGAGGGCAGCTGGAATGATAATGATAATGAGCGAGATCGTTCCCCTTTTATACCTATCGGTAATTGTGGAGAGCGAGATTTATTAATGTTTACATATATAAGATGTACATGGTGGAGTGATTTTATCCATAATATTCATTTCTGGTTAAGCATGTTCAGATTTAATATTGAACATAATGACTTCCTTATTGCATACAGTTATTGATGCCGTGCTACTGGAAGAATGAAAAAGCTCAGTGGAAAAAGTTTAAGTACAATTGTCTAGGAAAACCGCTACTGTCATGTTATAAGAAATAATGCTACTGGTACGGTTACGATCTTAGCAAACACTTGATGTCAATTCCGCTAAAGACTGATCTATTCAAATGATCTGACACATAATGTCCCTAAATGCGGTTTTTGAAGTATTATTTTTTCAACCTTTCTATTGTGTCGACATTTATTAGCATTTCTATTTATGAAGTGAATAAATGATTCATTTAATGATCTCAAGACCATCGGTTAGATTCTAATTTTGGAAGTTAATGTCAACCGAGTTAATCATTATGTTTGTATCGGTAATTATATAAGTATTGCTTATAATAAATGATACAAATATCATAGTCACACACATATTGCTATGTTTCAAAATTTTACACGCAATTAGGAGTATCAAAACACTCTCTACCAAAACACCTTTTAACTCTATGCCACGGATACATATTATCGTATCGTTTGTAGAAAGCAATATTTCTAAGGGAGTCAATATAACTCTTTAGTAAATTGTTTGTTCCCATTTTAAGTACCAATGTGAAAAGCAAAATAACTTTGTGTGACAACGCCAACGTTTTTCCGCTTGATTTTGTATTCTATCGGACATTAGTCCGAATCTATTATGTGGTTTTAGAATTTGTGTTCTAAGGTTACATTTTCTGTTTGGCATCTTGCAGTTCAAAATCCTACTTAGATAAGACGCTTTCGTAGTTTCTACAACATAAAAAGTAGTTGTTATATAAAATTGTGAGGATTCGTTCATTTTGTTAACACGCAAATTAAATGTATTTAAAAAAATCTTTGCAATGATGTGTACCCGTGACGAAGGAAAGCACAAGAGCAACAATTCTAAGAGGTCGACTCTGTCCACAACCGGAACCGAACACAACTATGAAGATGACCACCAATCCAGCGAAACCAGCGATGAGGCCGATTGTGATCATGGCCTGCACAGCAATATACCAGGATTCATCTGGGGATAAGAACAAAAGTATCTTTCTTAAGTTACTTACACGGTTGGTCATGTTATATGTGTTTGAACTTTGTCTCGCTGTATATGTACATGTATTAATCAATAAGAGATAATATTTCAAAAACGAATTTATTTTATCAAGGTGGACCTTTTTGTTTAGGCATACATGCACAATTTTTAAATCACTATATACATTTAAGTTAAAGAGTGTACACTAGAGTTATTTTTGATTAAAATAAAAGAGTTTAAATTTGGAAAAGACACAAAATGAAAGAAAAGAAGCTTCACCTCCAATCGGCTCGGTTACAGAAGAGACACAATCTCCCCCAAGGCAGGTTTCCCAGAGTCCAAGATCACTGTTCTGGCTTGTGCTCCACAGAGGAGTTGCAAAACCCAGAAGTAAAAGAATGAAGGCAAGAAACGTCAACCCTGCGGCAGATTTGACATAAGCCGATGTCTGTGTGTTAAAAGCCGTCATGCTGGAAGCTTGTGGTTGGACTGGACTGTAAGCGACGTCTGCCTGTTTCTGGGGGAACTCTTTATGTATTGTTCACAAGCTTCTACTTCTAGGTCCAGTTCGCACCTGATTCGTCCAGTTACCGCTGACAGTGCTGATGTAGGATTAGTACTGGTACGTGTCAACCGTGTCCCGTATACCAAATGACTAGATTTTATGCTGAAGTTTCATATCGAAACTAATCGGTAATTTGGTCATGATTTGGCGTTTATTTGCTGAATTAGGAATTAGTTTGAGGGTTGTAAACAATAGTCACGTCATGTTTATGATGTCGTCACGTTACTTTATGAACCTATCTAAAAATGTTAGCTACGAATGCAAACGATCATACTTCCTAAATTCTGGCCATGAAATTGTAAACTCACTTTCGAAATAACTGGAATAAACCAGCATCCTTGTCGATAAGCGCCAGTTAGTTGCAATTTAGGAAAACACGCGATAAATGCCACAAGTGACATTAATAATTATGTTTAAGTTAAAATTGTTATGGTATTCATAAAAGATATGGAATAATTGCAACAAATACATCTGCTTGAAGATAATACATGTGATTATTATTCCATTTTGTCGACCCTAAATTTGTGAAAACATGTCACATATTTGGAGAAGTGTTCTCATTCTATACCCGGACGGATAATTATCATTTGGTGGCGTAAGGCAAGGTTGTCAACTGGCACAGTATAAACAAGAAAAGCCTTTAAAAAGGCAAGCTTTGGGCACCTGGGTAGATGTAGTGGATGGAAGGTGAGGCGATGATTTGTTAGTGGGAGGTGATTCCAGGTGAATATGGATGGACTGGTGCTATGTCCAATATATGATGAAAGGGTTGAGAGATGAACAAGTCATACAATTAACTTAAGAAAGGAAGTTTTGCGTGAGGAAAAACTGAAGTAGTTATATTTGCCAATTTTGTTCTAGTCTATTGAGAGACTAATATGTTTGTTATTTTCGGTTTATATAGCTAATTTTACATCGGAACCTTCCACACCTGTATGAAACTTAATTTTAGTAATTTCACTTAACAAAGTAACACGTAACATAGGCAAATTTATTTCATATTGTCAAGAGTTCCTTGCATAATTATAATAATTGTAATAACACTTTATTGTCCTCAATAAAAAGTAAATTGGAAATTCATTTTGTGCTCTGGGCACCCAGAGCACAAAATATTATATAATTATTTTGAGTTTGTTTTGACATTACGAAGGTGGGCTTTAAGACCTATTCATGTAGCATATAAACAGGGCACACCAGCATACACGTTTATTACCTGAAATCAGTTTTACTCACTCATTCTCAATGAAAGTACACAATTAGATATATGCATTTTACAAAATTCGAAAGTTTGCATAAGAAGTCTTGATTGGCGCTGCCCGACAGTCCTCTCCACACATCATAACATGTCAAGATATCTTACTTTATCATACAATGGATGGTGTTCTCGGCAGGATAAAGGCAACGGATATTTTCGGTATCCGTCGGGGTCATATGCGGATAAAGATGCAAATTACATAGGTCAAGTGACGGAACTTCTTTTGAAAATGACGTTTCGAACGCCTGTAATAACCGTAACAGTTGTTCATTTCATATAGATCTACATTAATTTGAGAAATGACAAAAAAAAACATAATGCAATGCATATTACGGAAACAATTATTATGATCAAGAAGTGCCAAAACATTATCATCGCGAGTCGAAAACTACACAGTAAACCCTTTATAAATACTCACAGGTAACAAAGGCAGTTTGAGTTACATATGCATTTATCGAACGTCAATCTTCGCTGCTCTATAATGTGACTTTTGTAAAGGAGATTTTAGAATTCGCTGCCAACATTCAGTTTAGCTCTCCGTGTGATGTGTGTGTCGCCATTTGCAACCGGGCGGAAGGGAAGCAACTCTCGCCCTCTCATGATTACACGAAAGGACGCGAGTTCGAATTCGCTGTCCTCACCTTAAAGGCGCTGTAGCACGTTTTTTGCAAATTTTATTTTTTCAAATTTCTCATTTATAATGATAGTTTATGTCATTTTTATTAACCTTTAGAGGGTAAAACATCTTATTACACACACCAATTATCCGTAGTGGTAATAACTGTTTTGCGTAAAAATCAAAAATTGCATGGCGGCCATTTTATTGTGAACACAATTTAATCATTTCGCATAACAGAAACGATCCCCATGGCTTTATCGAACCATGTACAACAATTTTTAACTTGATTTTCCGAAGAGAGAATGGTCCTTTACTTTTGGTGACATTATTTTCCAAATACATTTCATCGACTTATTTGAGCGAAAAAACGTGCTACAGCGCCTTTAATTATTTTTCATTTGAAAAAAGTATTTTAAAACGTTTTAAAACATTAAAAATTAAGATCATGCCAAAAAATAACAATTTCTTTCACTGAAAGCATAATTTAGGAGTGTTATTTTGTGTCATTTTACTGTGAGAATAACACGCAGTTCATTTGCATATATCAATACGCGTATTTACAGTAAAGTTCAACTTTGAAATTAAAGTTGTCATGCTGTTTTGCACAAAATGAATGAAGGATGACATTGTATGATAAAGAAGTTATCATGCTCGTGTGTTTTGGGATGGTAAATATCCTGCATTAGGAATAACCACAATGAATTTAGCTCACCAAGGCTCGCAAAATACAATGTTTATTCCTAATGCAGGATATTGACCATCCCAAAAAACACTCTTATGATAACCTCTATTTACGGTTTTTTTCTGTAACAAAATAGAGCCTAATTAACTATTTGCTTAGGATTTGAATGTTATGTATTGATCTTTATGTCGAGTGTTATTTGTTAGAAATTCATAGACTGCCATTCTAATTGTTTTAAAACTTGTAACATTTTTACGATGTATTTTATCTCCTCAGAATTACCCTTTGTATCCAACGCTTTGTATATTTAATTCAATATGCCGTTTTTACAATCAAGTATCACTGACACCTCGGGTGTATTATTCCAAAATAAGTATTACGAAAGAATTCAGATTTGTTCTAAGGACAAAATGTAACAGGAGTTTCAAGACAGCAACCAACGCACAACACAACACAACACCGTAAGTTATAATATCATGTTGAACAGTGGACAAATATGACATTGTTATTAATTTACCGTGTGACGATTCTTGTTTAATTTTTAGATTTAAATTTGTGGAGACCAACTCTATAACATTGCTTTCACTAGGTCGACATCTGCAAAATTCAGTAAAAGTAGGTCAGTGGCTATGTTGATTTGTTTCAGCGGTGTATACACCGACCATGTGACCGACGTACATAGTTCTGGAACCAGGCTTAATTTGAAACAAGCGTATCGGCGCCATTTTCGGCGGCATACGCCTTGTGGGGCGCCAGGCCCGAATCAAGTATAGCCAGTAAACTCTTCACCACACGGAACGTAGTTTCCGATTCTTGGAATGCAAAATAATTAACTAAATTAATATAAAAGCGCCCTGTTTCGTGTGATATGGATTTGAATCGCAGATTTCAAGTTTATTATTGATTCTAATGAGAAAGTTTAGAAAATTTATGTCAATAGGACAAATATTGATAATCAAAATCCACATGTGTTTGTGCAAATTATTTCAGATTACCCCCAATGTCACGTGGTTCTTAATTTGCTACAGCTTTGTTCATTGGTCACTAGACATGCACAGATACAAAGACAACGCATATCATTGGCTGAAAGTTCTATTTGAAAATTCCAACAGTATAAAGGGAGAAATTCAACTTATTACTGCCATAAGCCATAAATATGTATTCATAAAAATATATGAAATAATTGCAACAAATACATCTGCTTGAACATAATACATGTGATTATTAAACCATTTTGTCGACCCCAAATTAGTGAAAGAAAAAAATACGCATATTTGGAGAAGTGTTCCAATTCTATACACGGACGAATATTTATCATTTTCTGGTGCAACGCCAGGTTGTCAGCTGGCACAGTATAAATATGAATGGAAAGGGAGATGTATATTGAATTGCATCGTGGTCGATTTAAAGACATTTATTATCTTAAGTTGCCGAGCGTATAGCCTGGTTAATCTTTGTGTTTAACGTCTGAAACCGTGTGGCTCACGTTGAACGCAAGAAAGGCTTCTACCTTTCTACCAATTGTATATGAAGAAATAACATGAAACAATGGTTTTCAAAGGTTTAAGTCACACTCGCAAACTGTTTGCTGCATGCAAAAGGAGTTAGCATCGTTTAATCATCCCTTTTGTACTCAACTGGCAATTTCCATTCTGAAGAGAATATATATTCATACATTAAAAATGAACTAAATTAATTGAACAATATATCGCTCTATTCATCGAACAAAATTTATAATTGTAACAAACTGTAACTGTATTATTGGTCTCATGGCCAAATATACGAAATAAACTCTAATTTTGTGTGTTCTCTTGTTTTCCTACTTTCATATTAAACTTTAGAATTTGTAACCAATTATATGTTGAAATTATATTTACCTTTTAAAAATGTTTAACATTTTACACCAAATAACGAACATTGGTGTTGTTAACTGTACTTGGATACTAGTAGTATGCATATCACGTATTTACGATGATTGATTGTTGTAAAGGAATAACAGAAGTTGTGTATTTGATGTACATCTAGATATCAACATCAGCTACATGATTTGCTTACTCGTTCCCAGGATTCAGCCCCAATACCACGTTTATTTAAGGAATCTGTGGCACCAGGTCTGTTAGTTAACTCGTCGTTCCTGTTTACCAACTTTTACACAGTTTATGGGCAAGAGAGAAATGGTTCGGCTCCGAGTTATAGACAATCATGTCATATTGCCCATTTGACTATTTATCCAACGCGATGTTTAAAACGTGGAAAATCCCCACGGATTGTAAGCAGGGCAAGATGGAGATGACGTATGCAAGGCAGACACTCTGTCATCAGCCAAGTGAGATCATGCGTTTAACAATGTCCCGATTGCTCTACGAATACAGTTCTAAGCACACGGTGATAGGTAAAATGGCTAAAAGTACAATGTACACTCGTAGATTTGGTTGCGCACCAGTAAAAGTCCGATCACCTGGTTTACATCTACGCACGTGCGTCACTCTCGGAACTATCATTAATTGTTAACCATTTTGAGGTCAGGTGCCAACGATCGGACTTACACTCACATAGAATTTGCATGGCGGACATGTGAAATGTCATAGACATTGCATTGCCTTTAAAAAGTTTGCATACATCGAAACTGCATCAGATGCTGATTGGCGTTTCAGCCACCTTCGTGCGAAATTCGAATGTTTTATTTAAACTTAGCATCTTTTGTCATAATCGGGACAAATAATTAAATGTATCGATTCAAATCAGTTTACATTGTATATTTTATCATATTGCAACCAATTTGCTTTTACAAAAAACAGTTTAATTCTTCTGCAATAGGTGGTATGAATAAATGACAGAACTATTTGGGGAAAGGTCATATGTTACACATACCTCAATCAGAAATGATATATTCTTGTAAAGTGTTGCTTATTGTTTCTTAGTTATGATAAGAGTCATGATGAATTTTGAGTATGGCCGAAGGTTATTAAAGGCGCTGTAGCACGTTTTTTCGCTCAAATAAGTTGATGAAATGTATTTGAAAAATAATTTCACCAATAGTAAAACATCCTTTTCTCCTCGGAAAATACAGTTTAAAATGAATGTACATGTTTTGGTTAAGCCATGGGAATCGTTTTTGTAATACAAAATAATAAATTGTGTTCACAATAAAATGGCCGCCATGCAATTTTTGCTTTATACGCAACATAGTTTTTACCACTACAGATAATTTGTTTGTGTAATAAGATGTTTGACCCTCTAAAGTTAATTTAAATGACATAAACTATCATTATAAATGGGAAATTTGAAAAAATAAATTTTGCTAAAAACGTGCTACAGCGCCTTTAATATCAGGGAGTCCATGACTTGATATTAATTTCACGCAAATAATGGCATATTCTATATCTACCATTAAAAAGATCATGTTCCTGTGCTACAATAATGGCATATTCTATATCTACCATTAGAAAGATCATGTTCCTGTGCTACAATAATGGCATATTCTATATCTACCATTAGAAAGATCATGTTCCTCTGCTACAATAATGGCATATTCTATATCTACCATTAGAAATATCATGTTCCTCTGCTACAATAATGGCATATTCTATATCTACCATAAGAAAGATCATGTTCCTGTGCTACAATAATGGCATATTCTATATCTACCATTAGAAAGATCATGTTCCTCTGCTACAATAATGGCATATTCTATATCTACCATTAGAAAGATCATGTTCCTGTGCTACAATAATGGCATATTCTATATCTACCATTAGAAAGATCATGTTCCTCTGCTACAATAATGGCATATTCTATATCTACCATTAGAAAGATCATGTTCCTCTGCTACAATAATGGCATATTATATATCTACCATTAGAAAGATCATGTTCCTGTGCTACAATAATGGCATATTCTATATCTACCATTAGAAAGATCATGTTCCTGTGCTACAATAATGGCATATTCTATATCTACCATTAGAAAGATCATGTTCCTGTGCTACAATAATGACATATTCTATATCTACCATTAGAAAGATCATGTTCCTGTGCTACAATAATGGCATATTCTATATCTACCATTAGAAAGATCATGTTCCTGTGCTACAATAATGGCATATTCTATATCTACCATTAGAAAGATCATGTTCCTGTGCTACAATAATGGCATATTCTATATCTACCATTAGAAAGATCATGTTCCTGTGCTACAATAATGGCATATTCTATATCTACCATTAGAAAGATCATGTTCCTGTGCTACAATAATGGCATATTCTATATCTACCATTAGAAAGATCATGTTCCTCTGCTACAATAATGGCATATTCTATATCTACCATTAGAAAGATCATGTTCCTGTGCTACAATAATGGCATATTCTATATTTACCATTAGAAAGATCATGTTCCTGTGCTACAATAATGGCATATTCTATATCTACCATTAGAAAGATCATGTTCCTGTGCTACAATAATGGCATATTCTTTATCTACCATTAGAAATATCATGTTCATCTGCTACAATAATGGCATATTCTATATCTACCATAAGAAAGATCATGTTCCTGTGCTACAATAATGGCATATTCTATATCTACCATTAGAAAGATCATGTTCCTCTGCTACAATAATGGCATATTCTATATCTACCATTAGAAAGATCATGTTCCTGTGCTACAATAATGGCATATTCTATATCTACCATTAGAAAGATCATGTTCCTGTGCTACAATAATGGCATATTCTATATCTACCATTAGAAAGATCATGTTCATGTGCTACAATAATGGCATATTCTATATCTACCATTAGAAAGATCATGTTCCTGTGCTGCAATATTCCTCTATTTAGCCTTTTATAAGGTAAGCTTCAACCTTTCACATACGTTACTAAGTTACAGTTCGATTAAAACTTTGTTTCAAATTCTTATTTCCTTTTGCCTTAAAGGAATAACTGGATGACACGTAGTTTAAACTTTAAATCTGTTAAATGCAAGATTGATTATAGTCTAGGACAACGTGACTGTACGTCAGTGAAGGGGCCTTGGGCTGGATGTAAGTTTACTTTGGCTGTGAGATGAGAAGGGAGACGAGAGTAGGCATTGCGTTCAGCATATCAATGTTTAAAAAGGCGTTGTCTGAATAACTATGAAGAGTAGAAACGACACTGACACGCGTTGCATAAAACAAATGTATCTTTCTGACGGAACATGTCATGCTCAAGTCAAGCATGAAACTGTACTAAAACAGTTTCAAAACTTCAAGCGAAATCTTGCTTTCACAAAGTACTAAAGTGATCGTTAAATCTCTATGGTAACCATAGTGAAGCACTCAACGTTGGAGTTGAGGTTAACCTCAGTAAAGGTTGCATGTAAAGTGAACCACTGATGAATATATTATGTGTAAATCTGCACACCATAGTGAGGAAAAACCTGACCAAAGCTTTACTACTGATAAAAATAGGAATATTTATATCGCACTATTCTCACTTCCGTATGTATATTCAAGGCACTAGTCATTATTATTTTGGTCTAAGCGGATCTGACATATACACCGTACGACGCTTGTAGGTCAACACTATATTCGCCAGGTACCCAGTTACACTGCTGAATGAACATATTGACAGTTTGAATAAAATAACTTACCCAGGACGACTTACGGTGTCATTCAATCACACATGGGGTGCTGAAATCGCTATTTAAAAAGGGTTTTGGGACATAATGTTTGGCATTTAATTTAAGATTATATTGTCAGCATAATGTACCTGTTTTAACTTACTTCATTGACGCATCGTTGCAGTGGGATGTCCTAAAACAAGCAAAAACGACATGTTTCACTATCATATCGCTTGATTTTCTTAACACAATGTTTACCAGTGAATGGCAACCTAATGCCGTTTAATTGACGTTAGCTGGGCTGTTTAAGATGCATGCTGTGAACTTCCAATTATCAGACACTAAATGACCCTACTCTGTCATGAGGATCTAATAATACACCAGACATATTTGACAATTGGTCAATACATTTTATAACCGTGCAGCATAACAGAATTATACACTATAAACATCCATTGTCTCGACTGGTAAGCATGGTGTATAGCACGTTATGTTCAATTATTTATATGAATTCGTATGTACAATTACATTATTCAAGACATGAAAATGTACTATTCCCCTGGAGTACATCATTTATTCCCACTTGTTACTATTTGGTACTTACATGTAGGTAGCCATATGTTCAAATGTTTTCATCATTTTAAATAAACCATGAGTGTGTGCATTGAATAACACATTGATTAAGTGTTCTCAATGTAGGTATACATATATTGAATGTTATTGGAAGACTTGCACCGGGAGTGCACTTCATTTCAAGAGGTCGTGCCCAGATGGCAATTGGATGACATCAAAACCATACTGATGATGAAGAAAAAACGTCCACAAAGAGGGAGATTGATTGGATTCGTGGAAATCGTGACTGGATGTCAGCAGAAATAGCTGATGACATGGGCTTGTATTCACAATACAATGGATAAAGTGACGTGACAGAAAATGGAAGTGTCTATTCTTTCAGTTTCATCACAAACAAATGCTGACTTTAAATAGCGAAGCAATACATAATGATACACATGTAATTTACAAACTAGTGTAAACTTTTAGTTTATATGAATAAAACAACGATATTGCAAGCATAATTTTGATTTAAAATATCTGCAGAATAAAAAGATTCAATTCTTCATGTAGGTATCGCTATACATGTCAATGTTGCTACGGTGAATGTTCGAATAAATGTTGATTTCTCATTTAAATATCTGAAACAAAGTGAGTTAAGTATTGTGTAATGTCATTGTGGTGTATGTACAAAGAATTCCCTAAGGACAATTAAGAAATATCCTCCTGCCCATTAGTGTTTTGGTGATATAGCAACATAGTAAGTTCCCAAAGATGGTTCATGGAGCGTGCGGGTGTTGATTATAATGATGAATCCCGGACATTTTACAAACACAACTATTTATCTTCGGTATTAAACATTTCGGGCCTGCTTGCATACCTATTTCTGAGTTAAGAGGAGATTGCGACTGTTCCATGTTACAAGTACAGTCAGGTCAATCCCATTGTGAGTTCTCTTCGTAATAAAAAAAATTGCAGCAAATTAACTTTATATCAAACAGTGACATGCAATGGCCGAATCTTAAAATATTCACTTATCCTTTAAGGATATGGTTTTAGATTAACTTTTAATTAACACATCATCAAAGTAGTAAAACTCCTAAGAATAAAAATCATAAATTTGTCCAAGATCTTTGAGACAGTCACACCTGAGTAAGGCACCAACCGCCAAAACAGACTGAGACCTCTGAGACAAAAACGAGGTCCAACAGCTTGTAGTTAAGCTATTTTACTTTCAGTATCCATCTGAAAGATGTAAATTTGCACAGCTCCGACTATATTGTTATATTTGGGATCACACCATCTGTAATAGCACACATTCTTGGACGATTTTCTGGACAAACCCAGTTCTTCAGATTAAGGCACCAGCCGGCAGCACTGACTGTACCAACAGTTTACCTATACGACCACTGTGATTTCGACAAAAACGAGGTCCTTACTGTGATATCTTATATTTAGAGACATGTGTGCGTTTAGAAAATGACAATGACACAGTGGTCGAGTCGAGAAAAGTGAAAAAAGAAAAAACAAACAAAACCAAAATCTAGTTAACAAGATGTATCATACGTCCCAGATTCAAGATTGTGTTATTAATGAACATGGGATTTCTTTCAAATAAACCAATCAGAAACAAGAATACATCAAAGTCATTCTTCATAAAAAGTTTTGTATATAGCAAGTCAAAATCACTGACAATGATTGAATGCAACGTTCACTTTTAAACGTGTTTTGCTAGACTATTCTTCCAGGATTAATATCAACTTGTCACGAAAGTGATAAGTTCTGTAAAAAAAACCAAATAACTCATGTGAATTAAGAAATATTAACCCAAGTCCAATTAATACAATTGACAATGCATTGAACGCAATGACATCGATATGCCATCTGAGAGACGCTGTGACATCAATTCATTTTGATAAAAAACTCAATTTCAGCATCATTTTGCCCTTTTACCCCTTTTGATCGTGCAAAAACGTATCAACAATAGTCCGACATTGAAATAATTGCTTTTGAAAAAAGCAACAAAGTTTCTAGGATGTGTCAACAACAGATAATTTAGGTATTCTTAAAACTCTGAACACTTGAAGCTTTCAATCAAATCCCTATTTTGTAATAACGTGTGGTAGCTTAAATTTGAAGTAAAGTCATTTGAGCAGGCCAGTAATAATGCCTTTCACACTAACAACAGCGTTCCAAAACCTGGAATTAAAAAGTATTTTATCGAGAACAAAAAGACAACTGTAACTTTCAATCAGTCATATATTTTCTTTATATATTAGTTGAGCACGACAACAACAGAGACATCTAATCACATCTAAGTGTCTTCTGTTATCAATATCTGTAAAGCTGATTAAAGTAGCACATAACTTATCTTCTCGATTATGTTTTCGTTTAGTGTTGATAGATTTAATACCTTAAGACACGAATGTAACTTTTCATTTATCACCCAAAATCCCTTTTTAATTTATATATAATGAACATATCTAAAAACTGGCATTAGGCTTCTACAGCTGTCGTACCATGTTGGCGTCATCAGCTATCTGAGATCATATCAATGTTATGACATAAAAACTTGGGGTGTCATAACATTAGCATGTGTGGTAATAATGATTTCATAATATAACTAACTGGTAATTGATATCATGATTCGATTGTATTGTATTCGCTATGTAAAATATATCTGAAAAGCCAGTGTAGATGATAATTTTGCTTTATTCAAACTCACAATTTGCCCGTAGTCAATAACAGATTAATAGATTGACACTTCTTGGAAACAGGTTGACAACTGTATATGGTATACATATTTATATAAGAATAACATTATTCCAGTCCCATTCTTATTGATATAGTTATGATACTAACCATTGTCTAATTTGTTGATTTATCACATAGTGATCGCGTTTCACATGTGGTCCGTTGACAAATACAGTGAGCATAATTCAATCTCAAATCCCATAATATACCTGAAAGTATAAATAGAAAAGGCTGCCATTTATGTGCGTAAAGCAACCGTGTACTTAAATAGGTTACACGTATGATGCACAAATGTACATAACCTTAAATGGACGTTTCTCAGTCAACTAACTATTCTGATAGCTCATTTTTCTACACATTATAATAACATAAAATAATGACTAGACTAATGTTTTTTGTTATCTAAACAGTATGCTGCATGTACAGACATTAAACGAAGAAACTTGTCTACTTGAGGCAATATTCTCTTCGTGAAATGAATATATTATTGTTGTAGGTTTATGATAATAAAAGTCGATATTGTATATGAATTAATAAAAAAATAAGTTATGATTTGAAAGTGTCTTTAATACTACCTCTATGGCACCATTGACGTTTTCATCTTGCTATTTTATGGAAATGCTCATAGCTGAACGTTATTAACTGAATTTGGATTCTTGTCTTCAGAGGAACTTTTTAATTCAATTAGTTTGCTGCATGTTATTAATATTGAAAAAAAATTCTACCATGATCAAAACAGCTCAGTGCAATCATTTTAGTTAGTGTTACAGTTATGTTTATACTTTAAACAAAATTAATGTTAAATATTGAACGAGGACTGTCGTTGAGGTACAACCTGTAAGGACATTCGAAACTTATGTCTTATTCTTCCGAGACATTTTGACCCTCACAGCTTCCAAGTCGCAGAAAAAAGCACTCGATACAGCTATCACAATGAGTGTGCTTTAAATTGAACAGGCTTTTTGTACTAAACACATACCTGTAACGAAAATGGGCGCAATGAAACATAGCAAATGAATAGTGAATTAGGTAGGAAAAAAGTAAAGATATTGGGTCCCGTGAATTCTAAATGTATTGTATTGTGAAAAGACTTAGGAGTAGTGTTTTGGAATGCAAAATGCATACAGTTTAGTCTCTAAAATGAATGTATAGATATACCATTTAGATTGAGATTGTTTCTGTTTGAAAGAAGCTGGGGCAGTGTGCATTTGCTCTGGTTCTTTGACTTGCAATGTTTTTCTTTGAGTTATTGAGTTGCACATTTGTATTTACAGCAATTCACAGAACTTTTGGGTTTAAATGTACTCTTCCATAACCTTCCTGTAATTTATATTTATTAATAATGCAATATATTATTTATTTAAACATAATTATAGATATTTGAGTTTGGGGCAAAGGTTAAATTACTTCAATATGGTGTAAACATATTTTATTCAATAAATTTAATGTGGATTGGTAAACAAGCCACACTGGCTTTGTACTGCAATATTGTCACTGTAACTCACATAATTATGTACAGGGCAATGGTATCAATTGTCCAGTGTCTCGTCACCACATGTCACCACAGATGTCCGGTGCTTCAAATTGAAACAGATGTCCGGTGCTTTGTATCTCTCAAATGTCATTACAGTCCAAGCCTTGATTCTGTTTATGAGACACAAATGTATCAATAATCTTATTAAGTATCGACAGCTATATTTAGAAGATACGAGTAATTACTAACCAACATGACACATTTCAAGTGATCCTTTAATAAGTATTTATATTATTTTTAAGATCATTATCAATTTTACAAAACGGGTAACAAATTATATTTTTTGGGTATGAATCAATCAAATAATACTTTGAGTGACGATCATGTGATACGTTGGCTTCACTCAGAAATGATAGATTCTTGTAAAGTGCTATTCATGCTTTCGGTATCAGATTTAAGTTATGATTAAAGTATTGAATAACTGTGGGTATGAACAATAGGTTCTGTGCATCATGGAGTCAATGAATTGATTGAAATTTCATGCAATAAATGGTAAGTCCTATATCTACCATTGTAAAGGTCATCTTCCTATGCAACAATCTCCCCATGTTTGTACTAAAGGTACTGAAGTTCGATTACAACTTTGTTTCTTCATTTTGCCCTAAAGGAATAATTGGATGATATGTAGTTTAACTATAAATAAGTAACGTTATTGCAAAGGACAAGATTGATTATAGTCTAGGACAATGTGACTGTACGTCAACTTGGGTGTGAATGTAAGTTTACTTTTGCTGTGAGGTGGAGGAGAAAAAAAAGTTGTAAAGTTTGTCTGATTAACTACGAACTGTAGTAAAAACACTGATACGTGTTGCAGGAAACTAATTTGTCTTTCTGGGGTGCCTCTAATGCTCAAGTCTAGCATGAAACTGTACTAAACAGTTTCGAAACATAAAGCGAATCTGGTTTCCCTTTCACAAATCAATAAGGTGCAGAGGGTCATCAAATTCACAATTTAGAATTTCTATAGGCTAAAGAGTCTGTATACAACATTTCGACCATTACGTCTCCAAGGTAACCGTGGTGTAATACTGAAATGTTCGAGTTGAGGTTAACATCTGTAAATGCTGGTTGTGAAATGAACTCCTGATAATGATTTGTATGAAAAAGAACAAATCTGCACATCCTAGTTAGGAGGAACCTTACGAAAGCTTCACTGCAACTACTACTGCTACAACTACTACTACTAATAATAATATTGATAATAATCTATATTGCGCACGTTCTCAACTTCTTATTACATGTTCAAGGCACTAGTCATTATTACCCTGGTCTAATTAAACGAAGCTGTACACTGTACAGAAAGTTCACATCATAATATTCACGAGATACCCATCTGCACTGCTGGATGAACATATTCACATTTTTTATGACGCCATATGTTTCTCTACAGTGTACTCATGGCTCAGTATGGTGCAGGGAATTACTCCTAGAAATTTGATCCAGCCATGTAGTGGGTCACCCTTCCAGCAGGTTGAATATCACTGATAGCTACTGAGCTATGCACAGGACCACGATGTACTGATTTAGATATGTTAAAAAAGTAAAATACAGTTTTTTTCTCCAATAGTCTGGATGATGCCAGGTCTCAAATAAATGTCGTGGTAGGTTTGAAAGAAATAGAGGCTGTGTCTATAGAGGATTTTTGGTTTTCAGTGTGATATTACATATCTCTCATCGAGTGACGGGGTAAAGCCGATATTTTCACGAGTGGCGGAACTGTTGTGTTTTAAGGAGAGATGGGTCGAAGAAATTGAACTCACTTACGGTAACATTTTGCGACAACAATTTAATGCTGTTAATAAGTCTCAAAATAAATGCATTAAATCTTTCAAAGAATAGGTTTATCAATAAACTATCAGAAAGCGCATACATTCACCGCAACGTATTTCTAACGGCCATTTTACGACATGCCGCATGTCGTTACCGTCACCTATATTCGGGGTAAAAATGTTATTATATGTGTTATTTCAATTACATACATATCTCCAGTAAGTGATGAATATAAATCGCTTTGTATAGTTAACTGATAGTTGTTCTTCCATCAAGATTCATCCACTCTTAGATTGGTAGTATATTCAATAATAATTACACGATAGGCCGTCAAAGTTACACTTGAATTGATCAAAACTGCCGTGACGTCAGGTTTTTACACTTTTGTAGGTAATTTGTGAAAAACTTTCGGTGACCCCCTATTTTTATTTCTGAATTTGTTTGTTTATTCAACTGCGCACATCATATTACAGTATTAGCAATATCTAAAATATGTGTGTCACTGAAAAATCCTTGAATCCTTGAATATGCGAAAAACGATTATAAAATTGCCGTTTTTATTTTTAAACTTCTTAATTTTATTTTATTTCCCTCAACATTGTGATTTATTTTGTAATATAAACTTGCTATGAATCCGCCTTTGTGATAAAATTGTATCTGAAGAATTCTGAGTTTAATCATTGAATGCACGCACTTTTTTTCAGTAGGTGAAATCGGTCAGAAAAAGCATAATATTATTTTCTGACAGGGTTGTTACTATGGATACCGATTACTCTTTAAATCATTCGGTGACCCCCAAATTTTCTTACATTTTTGGACAAAAGACATGATAAACTTGCTATTTTGAAAAAATAAGCGAATTCTAAAATATTTGGTTTCATCGTCCCATCTCTTCTTAACTTCAAAATTTCTTCAATTGAGCGAGTTCTGGCGACGTCATACCACTGTTGTCACTTAGCAACGGCGATGACGTTGCGTTGATTGTATACGTGATGTCATACATGTACCACTGTTGCGCTGTCACTTAGCAACGTCGATGACATTGCGTTGATTGTAAACGTCTCATGACGTCATCCTCATTGTCATATTTTCATTAGGTTGAGAAAGTGATATCAAACTGCAAATTTCAGTCTCACATTGTTTATTATATAATAAATGTTTACTGAGCCTCTAAAAGAATTAACATATTGGAACCGTTTAATAATGAATAAATATTCACCGATACAAATTCATATTTAAGAAAGTGTAGCATGAGTGGACTTCTATATATGTTTAAATATATTAGTTGGGTGGTTTAAATGATCGAAAACGTAATAGATGCCGGCCTAAAATAAAAACCGGGTCTCAGGTCTCAAATATATGCTGGGATTGAAGGAGGTCAGAAATTATAGATGCTGCGGGCGTCTTTAGAGGAAATATGGTAAACTAAGTGGCCAAAGAAAGTGTAGTCACTTTGCAGCAGAGTAAAACACAAAATATTGCTTACAGATAAAGTCGGTTGAGATTTCTGTGATGTGGATATACATGTATATAAAACAGGTATCCATAAGTTCCTTCAAACCCACAAGATGTTGAAATGGCTACTTCAAATGGTCTTTTGAAATAATGTTTGACATTTAAATGAAACTTGTATTGTCGGCATAATGCGCTTTCTTTGACTTAGGTTCTTTGATTCACCGTGGGAAGTTATAAAACAATAAAAACAGCCATATTTCACCGACCTATCACTTGGCTCTCGACTTACATCATGTCTACCAATGTATGGCAAGCAAATGTCGTTAAATGGACGTAAGTTTGCCTGTTGAAGATGTAGGCAGCCAACTTCCACTTATCAGACACTAAATGACCCTACTTGATCATGGGGATCTAATAATACACCAGACATGTTGGACATTCGGTCAATACATTTTTGCCCCGTAACAGAATTACTAACTATAAACATCCATTGTCTCGATTGGTAGGCATAATATATAGCATGTTATGTTCAATTACGTGTATAAATTCGTATTTAACTGTGTACATATACATTATTCAAGACATGAAACTGAACTATCTCCCCCCAAAGTACATCATTTATTCCCGCTTGCTGCTATCAGGTACTTACATGTAGGTAGCCATATGTTCAAATGTTTTGTCCATTGAATCACACATTGATAAAGAATTAGTGTTCTCAATGTAGGTATACATATATTGAATGTTATTGGAAGACGTGCACCTAGGGAGTGCACTTCATTTCAAGAGGTCGTGCCCAGATGGCAATTGGATGACATCAAAACCATACTGATGATGAAGAAAAAACGTCCACAAAGAGGGAGATTGATTGGATTCTTGGAAATCGTGACTGGATGTCAGCAGAAATAGCTGATGACATGGGCTTGTATTCACAGTACAATGAATACATTGAAGTAATGTGATGTGAAATGAAAGTTTCTATTCTTTTAGTTTCATCAAATACTACTGCTGACTTTAAATATAGAAGCAAAACACACTGATAAACATCTAGTTTACAAACCTTATTAGAATAAAGTTTAATTGAATACAAATAACAATATTGCAGGCACTATTTGGATAAATAATCTGCAGAATAAAAAGAGTCCATGCTTCGCGTATCTATCGCTAAACATGTAAATGTTGCTATAGTGAATGTTTGAATAAATGAAGATTTCTATGGTATGCTAATATCTTATACAAAGTGAGATAAGTATGGTATATTGCCATTGAGGTATATGTCTAAAGAATTCCCTATTGAAAATTAAGACATATCCTACTGCCCATTAATATTCTGGTGATGTAGCAATATAGTAAGTTTTCAAAGAGGGTTCATGGAACCTGTTGATTATAACAATGAAACCCGAAAATTGTACAAACGGAACTACTTATCTTAGGGATTAAACATTTCGGGCCTTTCTTGCATACCTGTTTCTGAGTTGAGAGGACTTTTCGACTGTTCCATTTTATTAGAAGTACAGTCAGGTCAATCCCATTGTGAGATCACCTCGTAATAAACTTTACCAACAAAATACACCTAATGCCACACAGTGGCATGCAAGGGTTCTAATCTTACTTCATGCGGTTGACAATTGTGATGTTATACCATTTGACCTGCATTCGAAAGAAATAATGCGGTAAACTCGGATGAATTAAAGGTGGAATAGATAAGAAATACATTAGATAGCGAACAAATTTACCATTTTCATATGTATTCGTTACGTACTATCTGCATTTATTTTTAGTACAAACTCGGGATTTGATTCGTCACCCACACAGTAAAGCACCAACCGCCAGCACTGATTGTAACAACAACTTACCTATTTGACCACTGATACCTCGACAAAAACGTGGTCCAACAGCTGGTAGTTAAGCTATTTGGTATCACATCATCTGCAAAAGTACAAATTCTTCGGCACGAGTCTCCTGCGGGATTCGAACCAAGTTCTTTAGAGTAAAGCACCAATCGGCAGCAATGACCATGCCAACAACTTACCTATTCGGCCACTATGACTTCAACAAGAACGTGATCCTCACTCTGATATCTTATATTTAGAGTAATGTTAAGGTTCTATACGTAAACACGATTTAGAAAACGACATGACACATGTGAAAGTTTTGTGACCCACGAAAAGCGAGAAAAACTTGAATATTGAGTCGGTCAATCTAGTGAACAAGACGTATCAGTTAAGATGTAGTCAACTTGCGAGATTTGGTTATCAATCAACAGAGGATTTCTTTCAAATAAACCAATCTGATACAAGTATACACCAAAGGAATTCTTCATATATAGGTTTTTATACAGCACTGACAATGATTGAATGCAGCGTTATTTTTAAATGCATTGTACTAGACTATTCTTCCAGAATGAATATTAACTTGACAAGAAAATTACAAGTACTGTAAAAAGATACCTAATAATTCATGTTAATAAAGAAATATTAACGGAAATTCAATTAAAACAATTGACAATGAATTAAACATTATGACATCAATATGCCATCTGAGAGATGTTGTTACATCAACTTATTTTAACAAAAAGCTCAATTTCAGAATCATTTCCCCTTTTGATCGTGCAAAAACGTATTAACAATTGTCCGACATTGAAATAATTGCTGTGGAAAAAAAGAATTTGTTTTTCCGTGATGTATTAACCCAAGTCAAATTAATACAATTGACAATGTATTGAACAGAATGACATCAATATGCCATCTGAGAGACGTTGTGACATCAATTCATTTTGACAAAAAACTCAATTTCAGAACATTTTGCCCTTTTCCCCCTTTTGATCGTGCAAAAACGTATCAACAATAGTCCGACATTGAAATAATTGCTTTTGAAAAAAGCAACAAAGTTTCCAGGATGTGTCAACAACAGATAATTTAGGTATTCTAAAAACTCAAAACACTTAAGCTCTCAATTAAATCCCTATTTCGTAATAACGCGTGATAGCTTAACTTTGAAGTTAAGTCATTTGAGCAGGAGCTCCCTAATTACAAGATGTCTTGAAAGACATGAAGGCGACAGAGCTCCACGACAATTCATCTAAGTGGTGATACTAGAAACACTTTACAGAAGATCCCTGCCTATAATTAAATCTTCACGATGGTTTCATGTGTCAGATTTAAGTCAAATTCTTCCTGTCAAAACCATTCGATAATTGAACATGTAGCAGGATAAAAAGTAAGGAAATGAACTTACAGGTGAAACGAATGCTGCAGTTGTCACAAATAATGAACAAAGAGAAGTCGAATTAAAAAATATGACGAACGTCTGTTTTATGTTAATAATTCAATAAATCAAGACGTTGTAATTATGCCATTCCAACTATCAACAGCCTTCCAAAACGTAATAAAATATTATTTTTAAAAATTAATCAAACAGTATAACATCGAAAACAAAAGGGCAAATGTAATATTCAATCAGTTAGATATTTTCACGACAGCAACAGAGACATCTAATGACATCTAAGTGTCTTCTGTTATAAAGTAACACATATCTCCTCGATTATTTTTCTCTTTAATCAACGAGTGTTGATTATATTTGATAGCGTAAGACACCAATGTGATATTTCATTAATCACCCAAAATCCGTTGTTAATATATATCTAATGAACTTATCTAAAAAGTAACATTATAACATTTTGGCATCATCAGCTATCTGTGATCATTTCATTGTTACGACATAAAAAGAGTTTGGGGTGTCATATCATAAGCACTTGTGTTAATAATGATTCCATAACCATGCAATGTAACTAACTGGTAATTTGTATCGTGATGATTTGATTGTATCGATATTGATATAAAATACTTCTAGAATATAATATGATAATTTGCCTTTATTCAAACTCACAATTTACTCATAGTCAATAACAGACGTAACAGATTTACACAGCTTGGAAACAGGTTGGCATCTCTATATGGTTTACATCTTATAATAAGAATAACATTATTTCAGTTCAATTCTTTTTTATATGGTTATGATACTAACAATTTTATGATATGTTGAGTTATAACATAGTGATCGTGTTTGTTTCACATGTAGTCAGTTGACACATAAAGTCAGCAAAATACAACCACAAATCCCAACTTACACATGAAAGTATAAATAGGACAGATGAAAGACTGCCAAAAGCAGTAAAGCAACCGTGTACTTAAATAGGTTACACATGTGATGCAAAAATATCCATAACTAGCAAATGGAAGTTTCTCATAAATAGATGATCATCATAAAACATGGGGGCAAAGATTGACAATCGCAAGTGAAAGTCAAAGCAGATTGATTTTGTAAATAATCATTGGACTGGGTATTTGATTTAAACATATAATGTTGCATGTACAAACATAAAACGAAGAAACCTGTCTACTTGAGGCTTTATTATGTTTGTTTAATGAATATGTTAGTCTTGTAGGTTTACGATAATGAAATCGATATTGTCTATGACTTAATGAATACAAGTTTGGATTTGAAAATGTCATTAATAGTACCTCTGTGGCACCATGAAAGTTTTTGTGTTGTTATTTTATGGAAATATTCTATGCCGAAAGTTTTCAACTGAATCTGGATTCTGGAATTCGACAATAATTCAATTCTCTTAGTTTGCTGTATATAGTATTGAAATATTTTCTACCATGATCACAACATTTCAGTGAAATCATATTAGGTACGTAGTTTTTATAGTTAGTTTTATACTTTTATACAATTTAATTTCAAATATTTAACTTGGACTGCCGCTGAAGTTCATCATGAAGGGATATTCGAGACCTATGTCTTGTCCTTCTGAGACCTTTTGACCCTAACCGCCTCGCAGAAGAGAGCACTGGATACATTATATATATCTATTTAGATCCGTTTATCAGGCGTGTTGTACTAAACACAAGATCGCTAACGAAAATGCCCACGATGAAACACACTAAATGTAAAATACGCGAATACAAAATGTGTTGTAACGTGAAAAGACTTCAGTTAACGCTTAAGAACCAGAATTCAGTTTAGTCTCTAAAACATGTTTATAGGTATACCACTTGTACAAACCATTCTTATGACTTACCAATCAATTTGGATAGAGCGTGTTTCTGTTGGGAAAAAAATGAATGTATATGTGTATTTGCACTGGCTCTCCGACCTGCAATGTGTTTCTGTGAGTTGTTGACCTTTGCAACTAATACAATTAGTTTATGTTCTGTAGTTTGCGATAGAAATATAGTTTCTAAATACACGAAGATTTATTCTTTCGATATCCCTACGTTTATGTTAAAGCTTTCAAATCGAATATGTTAAAGTAAACATTTTTGAAATCAGATGTTTTGTTCAACAGTTAAAATGAAAAACATTAAATTATCAAATCACAAATCATGAATGCTATTGTGTACATCCATTGGCCTTTATTGGCTATTGCTAGATATATCCTTTAAAGAGAAGACTGTTCTCAAGAAGTGGCATCAATGAAACCATGATGACCCGATGATTTCAGTTACAGTACTACATAATTATAATAATATTGTAATTAACAGTATTGGGGAATCATTCTGAAATCTACATGAACTCTGAATGTATTTTCCTCTGTGGATGTCAACATATCCTCATCACCTTGTCAGCTGGAAGGTTCTACCGAAAAGATTCACACCCTTAACCAATACTTCAATAACCGCCTGGTTATTTCAGTCAAGAGTGATCATTCGGAATAATAACTGAGAAGCACTCTATGTGTCGATAATAAAATATAGCTTTCAGGTCAATTCTATCTCTACATATGTTGAGGTATATATATATATATATATATATATATATATATATATATATATATATATATATATATAATGTAAAATACTTCAGACGACACTTGCTGTAGATATCATTGTGGAGCATTTTCAACATATATATATATATATGTGTGTAACTTAAACAATGTACAATAGACTTTGATTGAAATCCAAAACATTTTCAGCCTTTGTTTTTTAACTATGAAGAAGTTTACTAGTTTATTAGTGCTTTAAGGTACGCGTACATATGTTATGTTTTTTCCTTTCCTTTGATAGCAATAACTTTGTAACTTTCATCCTAGAAGAGGGTTTGCAACAATGCTTTGGATTGAACTAGCAATATCTATGATAGTCCAGTCCGTGAATACAGAAAACCAAAGGGTGGAACATGAGGCTACGATTCGGCACATATGGTACATATTATATCAAATTATCCTTCAAGTATTATTCACTAATCTGACAGTGGTTATAGTTGTAGGAAACACATTACAAATACAATCACATGCAAATTTTCTGACAAATATTGCCCACGTTAAACAGTGCAGATATTTGGTTATAACCACGAAACCTTGCTCTCAGTTTCATTGAATGAAAGTTTTCTTCATGGAAAGAAATATCGTCAATATTATGAACTAAACAAATTAAGAAAAACTCCTCGTTATACAAGTTTCAGTTTAGTTCATTATAGATCGAAACGAACGACATCAATATGTCATCTAAACGACATGAACTCATTTAGTTATGAATAATTTTTTGTCACCTTGGCCTTTCAAAACTATTGACCTTTAAATAGAAGGCAAAAAGTTTTAGTTATGAATATTTTGAAAGTTGCGCAAAGTAATTGAATCCCCAGTAATCGTGCATGACAGAAGATAAAACACTTAACACTGCCATTCAGAAATTCTATTCCATTAAAAGCATGCTGAACACATTTCATTTTGAATCGTCTGAATAATAACCTTCTATTTGCAGGATGCACAGAATGACATGTTAAATTGAAACTCCAACTGAGAAGTACTGGCCAAAACAATTGAATTAGGTTCACTGCTCATAACACAATCTACAATTTAAATGATCACATTTCCGTCAATTGTTTTCGAACATTGTTAACAAGGCCGTGTATTTTCAGATACAGTAATCTGAATCCAATTTAGATAGCTGGTCATGCATTAAACTATCACATCAAATTGAAATGTGAATAAAAGAAATTGAACGATGAATTTGAAAAACCGGAACTGAATTATTCAATCTTTTCAGTGCACTTTACCAAATTGCCCCTGGTAACTGTAAAACTTAATACAGATATAAATACGAATATAAAGAAATACAACTAATGACTCATAACAATTTAAGAAATATATATTATTGTAGTCAGGTTAAGGTTTAAATATTTTGTGATACATAAATGAAGTAATAGTTGTCGGCCAAAGAAACGCTTAGCTGATTTCTGAAAACTATAACGAACAGTTCAACCTATTATAGAATTATGAAGTTGCACCATTTCTGCATAATATATGTACAATTCAGAAGTTGTCATGTCACAAAACAAGGGCGATTGTTGAAATGAGACAGCCGAATTGTTCAGTTTTCGATCAGTGCTTGATCAGAAAAACTTCTAAAACAGATTTTTATACAACCACAAGCAACAATACAGGCATGCATTCGCATTAAAGTGGTGATAACGCTACAGATGTACGTGGTTACGGAGCGCAAGTGAATCAACCGGAAATAACGGTATTCATTCGGCGTGGTTTACATGAACTTTATTGACTCGTATCACAGTTTTTTCACGATTTCAATGGACTTTCATGTTTCAGCATAACGATGAGACCACCATTAATTAAGAAATTATTTCATCTTTCATTTCAGGAAAATATAGTAGGCATTTCTTTTCGCCGACAGTGTATAACAACAATTCAATTACCCTAAAGATGAGTGTACATGTATGTTCGAAAAGCTTTGAGCTGTCTAATGCAAGCAGGTTACAAATACAGATTTACTTAATGCAATTACATTTCTATGTGATTTTCAGTCATTCCATTATATGGTTTCATTAGGGTCACCGTTTTAATGTTTCATTTTAGACGATTGCATTTAATTCCAATACTGCCTTTTTGATTTTCGTACTCTCTTACTTAAAACGTGTCTAATGTTAACCGCTTGCCTGCTTAACTTTTAAATGCAGGTTAAAAGGTAATGTAACGAATCGAGTTAATAGATCTATTGGGAATCAATATAAATCCAAAGTAAGTAAATATGCTCCAAAGAAAACAGTTACGTGGGAAGAGTGTAAACATGCCCCTCGGTTGAATGAGTCGAGATCATTAAGTAATAACATTTTATCATAACATAAGAATTAAGTATTCGGTTAAAATTGAATTCATAGTGTTCATAGCCAGAAAACACAGAAACCTGTCTACTTGAGGCATCATTATTTTATGTAATGATTTTATAAAATGAATACGTATGTTTTACTTTAATGAAGGCATGTATTTACAAAATGTTGAATAAAAGCAAATTCTCAATAGAAAATTCGTCAATATGAGAACAGTGGCACCAAGACTGTTTGAAATTTATATTTTTGTGTAAATTATGGAAGCTCATGTGTATAATTTCCCTGGAGATTCACTTTTATCAATTCCGCCTGCTTTTGATATTACTTATTGAATTTATTCTAACCTTCCAAATTATTCTAGGCAATCTGAATAAATATTTGGTATAATCATACATGTGTAATTTCTGTATATCAAACAATTCTAATTTGTAATTGTAATTTTATTAAGTGCAAATTAATGATCATTAATAATTAATTAGTAATGCTATTTTTATAATAGTTTTGCCTTACAAAGAGTTTGAAGAACATCTCAGCTCAAATCAATCTGATAACATCACTATTCAGGTTTAAAATATGTAATATTTCAGCTTCAACCCATTAACCTCATATCAAAGTATATGCTAGAAACATCAATAACTGGAACCTATGTGGAATATCATTTAGGGCGTATTACAGTTACATGAAGCACAATAATATTTAATATATATGATCAAAAAGTGTATCGATATTCAGATTATCTTACGAAGATATTCGATAGATATGTGACTGTGTATTTAGAAATAATCCTTAATAAATTGAAGATCAAACAAGTGTAATGTGTTAACGTGTAAAAAAAAAACACATCAAATAAAATGATATGTTTTGCATTTTATTTGTGAAGTGCTGTTATGAGAAGAGTTTATTTTCTCTACCTAAAACACGAAAATTAGATACGATACTCGTACACATAAGTCTTTTGACAATGCAAGAACAAATACGAAAGAAAGAAGTCATGTTCACTTCATAAGAAATAAAATGAAAATAATATTGGGTTGACACGTTGGTTTGACAGTTTGATTCAATGCCAGAAATAGTGTTTTGGTATCACATTTGTTATTGATTTCATTGCTCGTTCTCATCCTCGCTTCGACAATTATCTTAATGTATGCTAGTTTCTTAAACACAGTACATGTATATCAAAGGAGTGATATTGAGTTTAGCTTAAACATTCTCAGTTGTATGTTTTGATATTCATGTTTGCAAATATGGTCATAATAATGATATGATTGCACATGTGAGTTAGGTTAGGTCCAACACTTACTTACTGTTGTTTGGATTTTGGGCTTCACAGCAACACTTGATTGCTATTTGAAAATTCAAACATGTGAGAATGGTGTTAAGAACAGTTGTATCAATCATGTGTCCCCACATATGCATTCGGTTAGGTGTTCAGAAATGAAACGAAAGTAACACATTCTCCAAATATATTAATAGAGTTGTGTTTACATTCATCGGACAGAACCTGTTTCACCCAGACAGGTTCGATTGGTATCATCCCGTGTCTATTCCAGATTGACAATAATCATTCCAACACTTTTATTTGCCTTTTACGCAGACTCTACCAAGATTGTGTTTAACAATTTTGTTTTACTTTGAAGAAACAAACACGAAATCGTTTAAGATAATACCCCCAGTTAGGTTCGATTGATATTATTTAGGGTTGTTTCAATTTAATCCTTCTTTACTCGAATGTAATAATCTTCATTTTTACTTGGTATGGTTTAATTAATTTGGACTTATGTTCCTATGTTATTACCTGAAAGATGCAGCATTATTGATAGAGCTCGGGAATTGGATTTTCACAAAGGCTTACCTGTAACGTCATTTTAGTATACAAACATTTTCGAGTACATGTATTCTACCATTTGAGTTCGTTCTCCTAATATCAGGAACTATTCTGTCAACACATTTTCCTTGGAAATTCAACTTTTGAAAAGAAAATAGATTCCTGACAAGGAGATGTCTATAAATAATACATGTAAGCGTATCTGGACAATGAGATGTCTATAGAAAGTATACATGAAAACTTATCTCGACGAGAAGGTCTTCAATAAGGTTACCAGCTGATACTGTCTGTTGCATGACTCTTTTGTGAAATAAAATTAAAAGTGTTGAGTGGATCCTTCAGACATCGAAATCGTTTCAAATGCTGAACAAGGGAATCTTCAAAGCACATGATAAAATAGTATACGTTTTCTCGTTTTTTTTAATGTTTTATTTAGTGGACGATAAAGAGTTAGTTTCCCTAATATTTGAGACTCTTTTGACATTCGATTGCAACTTCTGAGAAATGAGGTCTTTCAAAGCGGTATCCTTTATATTGATAAGGCGTGAATAGAAAGCTCATCTTAACAACAAAGAAGAACGAGGCCCTTGAAAAGGATCACAGGTGATTCGTCTGTTTCTATCACCCTACTGAAAATCATTTAGGGTTGTTGGAGAGATCGGCAGTTGTAAAGAACATTCAGAGTTCCTTTAAGATGAAGAATATATAATTCATAAAGAGCAAAGAACAAGTGGAACTTTTAGCTGTCAACATGTACTCATACTAGATTTTTATCATTATACACATTTTCTTCCTCCCACGAGAGAGCTAGACATGCTCATTATTATCACACTATTACTAACGATGTTAGTGCTCGCGCTTCATGCTCGCTGTTTACAAGTGTATGATATTTATCTAACAGAGTAAGTTTCATTGAAATACGCGTGGTATTGTCACTTGTCCAGATATACCAGTAATGCACTAGTGCTGCTACAGAAGCTTGTTTAATGGGAGCTACAGAAGACGTATATGTGTCACCCACTTGCACAATGCAGTACTGATAATTATACCAACAGATGCCGTCCTCTTGCAAATATCTGGTTCTCTCAGTGAGGGTCAATTATAGGAGTAATTGCATTAGTCTATCAAAGCAGATGGCTAAATACTACACCTGAGTAAAGATTGACGACTCATCTTAGAACAAGGATATCTAAAAATTCTAAAATGATGTCTATCTTTGTTTGCTGATATGAAGATGTAAGTTTTGATAATGTATGCAAAACCACAGCTTAACCACTGACCATCAAGAATTCCATAATCACAGATCTTGTTCTAATTTTCATGACGGTGTTCATCGTTTTATAACAATATCTAAAATGTACTAATCAATTTCAAAATTGTTAATGTATCGTTTGACATATTTTTGTTTATATGATAACGTGGCGTTTTTCAGTAGTCACATTAACTTAAATTAGCCACTTAAAGTTCAATGGAGTGAAAACGTTAATGATAGTTAGAAACAATTCAATATTAATAATATGGTTCTTAACTCATTTATTAATGATAATGTATTAAGTTCAAACTGATTTACAAAAACATTGCAATGGGTTCTCATCATGTGTATTTCAGAAACAGTACTCTTTATCCTATTTTCCTGTTTATTCATGCATGAAAGACAATCGCATCCATTTTGAATGTAAATGACTGGAAGGGATCAAGTTGTGCGAAAAAAAGGTTTATCAAGTTGACGCTTTATGAATTGATTGAATCCCGTTTCAACGTCAGAGGAAACAAAATATTTCTGGATAATGTGTTTTCTCTTATGAACGCGCAAACGAAATACACTAGTAGTCAAAGAACACTCCTCAGTTAGTTTTATTATATGTATGATTTTTAATTACAAAAATCTTTGTCGACGTCGTTCTTTAAAATTAAATAATGCAGGCCTTTAGTCATTAGCCAAATAATACTTCTACGTGTTTTCAAAATTAACTTCCAAGAACAAAATTAATTACAAATTCTTCAAAATTAACTTGGATAAAACACAACTGCTCACTGACATATGACATATTCTATGTGAAAAACACTAAATGTGCCTCATTCTGCACACATTTGCAACATGCTAAACATTTTCATTTAGTACTCATGTCTATATTTTTAGATTTCACAATGTAATTCAGTCAAAGTACTGCACATAGGTGTTATTGTATCGAAATAAATGCTTACTCATTCATCAAATGAATCGTAGAGAATAACAAATAGGCATAATGTCAAAATGATGTTTTTCATTGATAATAATCCTTGACATTTTGCAAAATTATTGTCATTATTGATATAATAGAAAACACATCAAAATGCCAAAAAGTTCTTGCTGCAACTCTGCTATGTTGAAACGTTGATTGAGGGATCGTTGATGAATATGTTCTAAAAAAAACAATGTTATAACAACGCCATATTGGAATCCCACTTTCTATAGTAGTACAACTCATTGTACTGTTTTCATGAACAATCCATCGCGGGATATTCAGCATTTAAAATATAAATTCTTATAGTAAGCCATGGTACAGGATTATCTATTTTCATGGTTTCTAACTAGCTAGAATGTTTGTATATATAAAATATAAAGTTTAATTTGAAGAGGTAAGACCAAAAATATTATATGCAACTAGCCGCTTGCGATGTTTGCCCTGGTTTTTAGAATTGAAATTAACAGAAATGATAATAAACCTGAAAATGAGAGAGCAAGTAATGTCTGTAAATATAATTTATTATAAGACATGATACCACTTAAATATAAAATAATGGTTACAATAATTTAAGGACTGAGTTCCAAACATATGGTGTCGATCAACCAGGCACTTTACACTGCTAATTGAACTTATATATGACTGTTCGTGTAAGGAATGTAGCTAGACATACTCCTCACTACATCAGTTGCAGAAATACCCCCATGTGTATGTCTACCATATATGTTACAGAAACATCCTTACGTCGTAACCATACATTAACAGATGCCTGGTTATTTTTAGTGTCAATCCAGGGTCCCCGGTGGTCATTAGGGATATTATCAGGGAGTAGCTAATGATTAATGATGAAAGGCAGCAGTTTTTAAGAATATTGTCTTCAGGTACGTTCCATTTACCATTTTGCTAAAGGTCCGTTCGGTAAGCGTCTCGCAACCGGAAAGCTGCTAAGTCACAAACAAGTTGTGCCCATATTAAATGAACGTAATGATAGTAACTATACCACATTCCATTTGATGTGTCTTTCTCTTTTAGAGTAATATCTGTAACTTACTAATAAAGGCGATATCAAGGAAATTCCCCGTCTCGATTACACTGGCCATAAGTGAATAGTTTACTTTTAAATTTTAGAATCTGAAATGGCAATATGAAACATTTCACACATGAAATTGACCAAGGTCACCAAATGATCAAAGTATCAGTATCCTTTTACATACAAATAAAAAGATGAATTTATCCCAGATAATGATTTTGATAAGAATTACAATGATGTTTAACACTTTTTTTCTAAACATAGTAATCAGAACATATAAATTATAATTAGGACCTAATTGTTCTTTCCTTACAAATTTGCCTAATTTATCCTTGCACTGTATCACTACATATATATCATTATTTAAATAAAATTGTTTTCAATAATGTATATCTACATTCTTGTAGTGCAAAATAAATGTTCAATTTCAAACACATCATTTCAAACATAAAATGAATATTTCATAGATAAACTAAATTATTCCGTTTTTATTTAAGATTTTCATCCATTTTTTAAAATCGGAAAATGGGGAAAATCTTAAACATTAACTATAGCTAATGTATCCAAAAATTCGATATTCTATCATAAGCAAAAACAATATGTTATAAATCGTATGGCTGAGCATTCAAAGGTGCATTTCTCTTCACAAAAGAAACTACATGTCAACAAACAAAATACAATAACAAACAATACAACAAAATTAACATATCAGTCCAAACAAGTGATACAAAATTGAAATTGACATCACTCCTTCATGGACCGAACCACTTGCAGACATATCTGAATCTCTTGTCTATAAATCTTCACATTATGAGGCTTTGAAGAAAACACTCACGTCTCTAAAGAATTTCTCAACGGTTATTTGCAGTGTGAGTCCCTGGTCAAAGAAGATCATTACAGATGAGAAATGTGAAGTACCGGGTTTAACATCATTAACACCAATCACTGATGGAGCTCTGCACTGTCTCAGGATATCGCTTCCAGATCAATTCCATTTTCTATATGCGTGGAGGTCCCTTGGTTGAGCTTCTCTAATTATCGAGGCTCATCTGTCATTCAGGAGATGCATCTGATAATGGAACAGGATACCCAACAATACAACAGGATGGGTCCATCATCAAGCTCATGATACATTGAACATTGTCCAACTGTGCAACATAGGAAACTATGCGTTAATTTCCTTTTTGTTTGTGTTTGATCATTTACATTCTGTTAAATGTTGCTATCTTTTTAACTAGAACTTTGACGATGATATATCGCGTCAATCCTTGTAAAATTTATATACCTGAAAGAAATCCCAGACAATCATTAAATAAAGTCCAAACTTCAAGTTAAGCATTTGCAAAAACAATTGGTCTTACATCCATGAATGTTAATTCAGGAATTATAAAGTTTCTGTTTGGTTTTGATAAAGAGGGTTTTTTCAGCTTTGATAAAACATATTGCTTTGACAAAGTTAGATATATCAACTCTATTGAACATTAAGAATGTCAAAATAACATGTAAGTGAATCCAGGATTTATTGACAAGACGAAGGCGTTGGGTTAGAGTATATGATGTACAGTATTTAAATGAATAAATAATGACCTGAAGGATTCAGAATAAGGAGAGAATTACACTGATAATATTCATTATTTTTATCATGTTGGTTTTAACATATATTATTCATCGTGAAAAGGTTTCAGATGTCTACATTGTTTAACATATATACAAATCAAACAGGGCAGATCGGCAACAAGAATAGAGTAAATATAAATGAAGAGAAACAGAATAACTTCATAATGTTTAACAAATCATTTTGTTTCACTGGTATCATTTGTATTGCATTAACTAACCGTTTATTTTGACATAATGATTGGACTGCACTTCCCTCAACCAAGAGTTTAAGATCAATTGGACACATGTTGGTACAATTATGCGCTTTGGTGAGAATACAAGCACTTTTCTTATATAGATTGTCCATTGACATATTATATTAAGTCTTACGTCATGGTTACCATCCACATGTACAGTTTTCATTTCTTAAAATTCAAACTTTGCACAAATCACAATTCAAAGAGCTTTCAGTGTATCATAACTTAGAGTGAATTATATTTACTTTACTTTATTTACCACATGAATAGTACTATAGTGCACAAGAATGCTTCTGAGTAGGAGTTGATCTAAAATTTTAATTTGTTTAAGACTGACGATTAGTGGTAGGTAGAGCATTAAAAAAACATGTTGTTGATGGAAAGAAATATTCTTTTGAATGTTTTAGTCTTGAGTAATGAAATTAATGTTTTTTTTACCTATAAAATCGTATAATTTAAAACCAATATTCTAAGACAAGCAAGGTGTGGAGGAGCTAATCAATTTTCTTAAAGTCTATACACCAAATTTAACATTCTTTTCCACCGACTTTATTGTAATGTTTCCCAAACTGTTTTGAAATACACAAATATTGTGAGATGTATATTTTGGTAGAGCATTAACTATTACCTATCTTCTGTTTTGATAACCGTCTCAGACTTCACATGTGTATTCAAGATGTGGGATTTATAAACATTACATAATACTGTATTGCAAAGTAAATATGTCAAGACAAACCATTTTGGTAACACGTTTTATTATAAGATCAATATGTTCAACTCATTCCTCATAACTCGCTTGCCTTATTCCTAAATGATTTCAACCATTGTTTATGTCCACACCGTCAAAATATTCGGCGAACTATTAGTATATTTTTTTATGAAAGTTTCAGTCTTGTTTAGCTTGATGATAATAATTGGCTTTAAGACTTACAATTAGAATTATCAATTCTCTATTTACAAATAGCATCTTATCCAGCGCATTTTCGGGTTTCATAGTTTAAGCAAAAAAAATCAATTTTAATGTATTCTGTTCAACCTAAATAAAATCCACACACTACGTCGAAACCTTAATACCATGTTTCCCCTGCCATTACCAGGCACACGGCACATCTGTTCAAATCAACAGTATCAATTTCCTGACGTCTTCCTACAATTTGAACACACATACAATATGATCGTACTTGTGACTAATTTCCAATCTTAACAGATGCCCTGTGTTTCTTATCTCTCAATGGCATTTACTGCAAGAACTCCTGATGTTGTTAGCGTGGGACAAATGTAGTTAAATGACATTAGGTGGCCATGTGGTTTTCCGAGTACCGTGTCATTCATTCGAATTTGTAATCACTGCTGTGTTTTGATGAACGTTCATCATGTCATTGATTTCATGACAATAACACAATATGAATTGTTTTTTTTAAATACCAACGTGTCATTGTTGTTTGTGAAACTAACATAGGTGATGTCATTGACCTGTGGATGTTTCTCATTGTTGATAATGAAAATGTATTACGCATATGGTTTAAAATAAACGAATTAATATTATTGATATGACCACATGTGCACATATCACGTTTGCTTAGCAACGATTGTTTCACCGCGTCTTCCAGTATATTGTCGTCTTGTGACGTCATAAAACGATTGTTCGTGACGTCAATGTTGCTTGTCATCGCAAGAGAAGTGGACCGCTTTCTGACTATTTTTACGCAAATCACATGGAACAGAACAGGTAATAAAGAAATTATTACACACGAAAGTGTGTCATATGACTTTTACGAAACTCGTGAGAATCTGTGTATAACCCTCGCTCTCGCTCGGGCAATACAAAAATTCAATCTCTATATATCACGAATTGTTTGTAATAGAAAAGGTTAGGTTCTGAGAGAGAGGTATGCATTCATCATATTAGAAAACACTCACGCCTCTAAAGCATATATGAAGCCATTAGTGGTTATGTGTAGTGTCAAAGCCTGGCCATTGATGATCATTAGAGATAATAACTGAAAAGTACATGATCTCAAGGCCATTAAATATAATTCTGTTGGAGCTCTGGGCTGTCTGAGAATAACACTTCCAGATCAATTCCATTTTCTATATGCTTTGAGGTCCCTTGGTTGAGCTGCTCTAATTATTGAGGATCATCTGTTATTTAGGAGCTGCATCTGATAATGTAACAGGATTCCCAACATGACAACAGGGTGATTCTTGATGAATCAATATGCTTTAGTAAGTGTTGAATATTTTAGCTGTGTTTGGGTTTTTGTCTTCAATATGAATAATATTGTATAATAATAGCTATTTTAACATTCCATTTCGTGTTGTTATCTAATTAACCATTTCACAACTTTCTAAATGTCACGTAAGGGATACAGGAATATACTTAATATGTTGATGAAATGAAACCTTGTGAATAGAACTTTCGTGAAAGGAACACCAGTTTCAGCTAAAGTTCACAATCATAATAGTAAATTAATAATAAAAGTAATAAACCATGATGCCGATAAAATGAAGTAAACATCAATACACTTTGAAAACTTGTGGTAAATATTCATGAAATTTGTAAAAATATTCATTAAATTTGTAAAAATATTCATGTAATTCTTGTGGAACAATTACAAAAAAGTGTGATTTTCTTTAATTTTGATCTAAGAAATTTATCTTGAACAACTTTAGAGAACTGTTATGGAAACAATTCAGAGACGAGCAATATATATGTTATTTCAAGAATCAAAAACTCTATAATAATGGGAAGAAATGCGGTAAGATAAGTAATGCAAAATTTTCATATGTATTAGTAACAACATTCTCAAAAGGAATTAGAATTTTAAAGTGAGGTAATTTGGGATTTAATACCACGTTCAAGAGTATTTCACTTATTTCACTTATATCACGACTGCAAGTATTTTGTGCAAGGAAAATGTGAGCATTACATTGGCAATAATTAAAAGGGTCTTTTTCTCTGAAATATCTCAATCCTTTGATGTCATGCTTTCTTCATTTCTACTTCAATACCATTTTTATTTTTAAACCTGGTGTTTAATTTGATGGCATTCTATGGATTTTGACTAAAAAATCACAAACTGTCACTGATACGATCCTGGTTCTTGTGTCTAGTAATCTCCAGGCACACGACACATCTGTACAAATCTGTATAAATCAACGGTATCAAGTTGCTTAATCCTTATCAGTTAATGCTATAACTTTTTTTATGATAGGAATTCACAATGAAATGAGTGAGTCAATGAGTTATTGTTAAGTGCCGCTTGGACAATATTACTTCACAAATTATTTATTGCTTGTATTTTGTAATTCTTCTAATTAAGCTTATCAGGTTGTCAACCAGCAAGTCTTCTTTGCTTTGTGCTCATCGCAAGCCGGACACCACAATGACATTGGTTAGATATTAGATATCATCCAAAACTGGATCCCACAGTAGACATTACTTGTATGAGATCAAGCAATATCTGCAAGAAATATCTTCAATGTAGAAATTGCTACAATCAGTTCGTCACAATCCCGTTACATCATCAGTTAATGACATCACAATGCTTTGATATCACTGCGAACACTGCTGACAATGTTATGGCGTCACACAGTTGATCATGTAACAATGCTATGATGCCATAATCCTGATGATGTCACAATGCTATGACCTCACTGAAATGACTACTGAAGAAGCTAAATGACCGTTTTGCGTTTCAGATATATATGTTCATTATTTTGCTATTAATTGTTGAAGAATGATTTTGAACGATAATTGAAATCTCACTCTCGTGTCTTCTTTTATCAAATATATCAACACTCATAAAACATATCCTCATCAAACCTCGAATATTTGTAACTTTAATAAATTCATGTTGAAATATTTGATATCAGAAGATACTTGGGTGAGATCTATTTGTGAAAATGGTTTCCTAAAAATAAGATAATGCAAAACTGAATATATGAGAACATCTCCATACAGGATGGTATACACGTGCAGGCCACATCCTGACAAACAGTTTCAATTTAACATAAGTCACATAAGTATTTGTGATTGATTCATTATCTTCACAGTTACCCTAGGTCTAAACTGAAATTGCCCTATAACACATGATTCGGTTATTTGGGGGGAAATGTAAGATAAATTGAATTACTTTAGATTATATATAATGTGAAATACCGTTCATTAGTAAAGTAAAAATTGTCGTGAAAGCAGGTGTTTATGACTATAATAATTGGATGAATACCTCGAGTCATCACTTATCAGGATATCTATAGTTTCTGAATGATATATATATATATATATATATACACACACACACGTGTGTATTCTTCGTTCGTTTGTGGGGAGTTTATTCTTCGTTCGTTTGTGGGGAGTTGTTGATACCAGTTGAAGGGTTGCAGGAAAACACGAAAATCACCATCAAAATCAGCGAGTATACATTTTAGAAGATTTGTCTTCGATATTCAAATCAATTCAATGGGGTTTTATCACCATAATACAATTTGACGTGAAACACAGTTTGCAATACTATTTACAAATAATAAGGACGTGAATTGCCGTAACAATTCTCCCAATCCAACTGATATGTCTGGTCAAGCATTAAAGACAATACAATCATTGTGTAATGGCAGAGTCAATCAATTTATATGATAACCTGTTATAATCAAGTTGGAACCTTTTGTCAGGCTTAAGCTGTATGTCAATATACCCTAAAACAGCCCTTGAAATTATTGAAAATTATTGTAAATTATTTCATGTTTAGCAAAAAGAAACAACACACATGACAAAGATTGATTCAGCAGGAAATAAAGAAATGAATATTTCTAACATATTGGATGCTAACAACGTTTTATACTAAAACATCTAACAGCATCTGTTCGCTGCAAAGTTAAGCACAAGCTATTATCAAAACTAAAATGTAACGCTATAGGAAATAATATGATACATTGACTGAATTAATCACAAGACGTAAAAAAGTGTGTTCAATAATTAATCCAAATAAAATAACCCATGTGCAATTGATGAATGCAATTGTGATGCTACTACTGTATTGTTATTGTTTATCTTTTTTATATTATTTGTGTCGAGAGACGAATTAAGCTAAATAAGTCAATGATGTCAATTTCTAAAACGCTTAACCTTTCTCAAGATAGGAGAGTTTGAATTTCAATATTTACCCTGGTTGACTTCAAAACTGTCAGTACATCCAGACGGTCATTAAACAATTATATAGATTAAAGGAGAATATTTGTAAAGTTTTATATCCTGTTTTGATAAAATATACTTTTAAAAACATGTTCTCCAGAAAATGATATGGAAAGCCGTGTTTAATTACTAATTATGCGATACAACAACGGTCTGCCTTTGTTCCAGCGCAGTGAATAGTAAAATTTAGTGTAGAGGAAGAATCGGTTGAATACATAGATTTTGGACTTGATATGGTATAGTTTGTAGCGTACTAGGATGTACTAATCATCAAAGTGTGAAAGGAAGTTTCATGTTTCTAGATTACCAAGTGAAAAGACGAACAGAGTGTGGCGAAAGGCTTGGGTAGCCCGGTGTCTTAGTACTGAGATAAACATGAAAGTTACACGATGTTTGAAAACGTGTTATCAAATAAATGATAGAAAATCTGTGTGTGTACATTGAATGAATTGTCTTCATTTGTGACATATAGGTTGTGCATACTTCAATCAATTGACTGAATATCAGTCCCTTCTGTGAAGCAAGATTGATAGTATGTGCAAAGCATTTACAATTGTACCTGTTGCAAACCAGCTGCTTTATCTGCAGCTGTCATATTTGTGGCATTTTAAGTCACACAAACAGCTGATTCTGGTCGTTTCAATTTCCACACCTTGACTACCTCATACAGAATCTCTCCTACATTTACTCCAGTGTGGGGGTCATAAATAGCATTTGTTTAAAATATATTATTGACCAGTTTCCATTGGTCACAAATCTAGTGATAAGTTACAGTTATGTAGCTTTCTGTCAATCTGGATGTCCACCCGTCAGTAGTAATGACCACAGCAGCTGCTTTTCGGAGACTATTTTCAACCTCATTCCTTGTATAGTTCTTGAGTAACCCTGTCAGTGAAGTGTGTCCGCCCTCGGACATCATACATGTACCTTGGTTCAAGCACTCGCAATAACTCTCTCAACGAGTCGTTATCTACCGGTGAAAAAGGCCTTAAATTTCTTGCTATGTTCATCGCTATTTACCTAGTAATCAGTTTGTGGTGATCAGAACCAAACGTTAGGTGTGAACATGATCCTAAAGTGTTCCGTTTCTTACATGCTTTCGTCTCGGAATTACATGCAGAGCTATAAGTTACGACTGTTGTGGTGTGGCTTCATATTCAGGAACATATTTGTGTTGTGCTGTATCCGACGAACGATTTACACACAGTTGGCACCTCCCTGAACACCCTTTTAATTAGTTACACTCATCATGACTATGCATATGGCTCTGTTTGGTTGACTAATCAACTATGTTTAGTTTCGAATCGAGAAAAGCCATCTGGAAACCTAAAAAAGAAGATACATGATCGCTGATTGATCGAGAGACACTATCCTATACTAATTCTGGGCAACAACTAGGCTTTTTATCGGCACGATCTATTTGTGATATCAACAGACGTTTTTTATGAATAAAGATCTATGTAGCAAAATAAATGTATCGATAAAGTCCATAAATGTCAATCGATACATTCAGGTTCTAATCGCAAATGCTTTTGGCAATAAAAATTAATCTATGCATCGATACATTTGTGTATAGTGAAACCCTTAGTAATTAACAGCATGTTTTCGATGCCATCTCCAATGCGATTATGTCCAAATCAGCTTGGTACTCAGCAGGTAAAAGTGTGTCCCCATAGTAACAATGCGACGCAATCTGTAACGTAAAAAGTTTCATGTTACCAAAAACTTACAGACGTCAGAAATATTAGCAGTTCTTTGTTACATGATTTCCAGGGCCATAATGCATAAATCAAAGCTTCTACTTAAGTTCAAAGTATAATGTGTGAAACAGCAAAGATCTTGTGAAATGCACGAGTTTCAAATGATCTTTATTCAATTTGTCAGTTGTAGCACATTGAAAGGCATAAAGATTAGTAGTACAAAGAGTTTTCCTTTACTCTTAGTCCTGACAGATGATTATGATGTGTTAGAATAACAGAATCAGATCCTGTTTTCTACTATAGTTTTGTTAATCAAGCAGTTAAGTTGAATTCTTACAGATTGGTGCAAGCATAATGTCATCAGTCCAATTGGTTTTTTTTATAGACTTGTGTACATGTGATAGAGTATTTGTATGCAGTAAATGTTGTTTAACAGGTACAGTTACATGTATCATTTATATGAATCTAAAAAAGGTCAGTATGTTTGCATTTGAGAGGTAATTATGATATAACACGTCGTGTTAAATTAGTTTATGTAATTAATATGTATATTCATGTTAGTGAAGAGGTATCATTATATTGAATTTTACTGTTTTGAATTTTTTTATTTCAGATGAATTTCCCTATAATCTGCAATGACAGCTTATATCTTCTGTCACAGATGAAGTATTGAGATTGAACATGTTATAATTGAACTTTAAATATGCAATTCTCTTTGCACATACATGTAAGCATATAAATTCCTGCAACATATCAAATGACATGATCCTTTTTTATTTCACTTGCAGATAGTAACTTGTCGAAATATCCTCACCAGTTTCTCATTTGAATTGAGGTTTTGAAATTGGGAAAATTACGCATGCCTCTAAATCATATGTCAAGAAGTTACTGGCTATTGGAAGTGTCAAATCCTAGGATGTATAATCATTAGGTATAATAATTAAAGGGTACTTCACGTCAACATGCATTACTTAGGGCGCTTTCAACTCTTTCAGGTTATCACTTCTAGTTCAATTACGTTTTGTTTGTGTGTTGAATCCCTTGGTTGAGTTTCTCTAATTAAAGGAGGCCCTATCTGTTACAAAGGAAATGTAATTGATAATGAGACTGGATTTCGATATCTAACAGCATCATAGTTCCATCATCGATATCATGATAAAAACAACTTTAGGCATATTTAACATTTGAGATCTGTGTGAACTTGATATTTTTAATTTGAAAGCTGAAAATGTCAACACAATTTGTTGATGATGCATTGTAACAAGAGTCATCAGAAGATGACATATCCCACCGGTTCCACAACATTTGTAAAACACATCTTTGACAGATACTTGTGTAGTTTCAGGTATGTTAAGGGTTTTAGACTTCTGCTCCAGACATCAACATCGATCTCATGTTTCTATGGAAAAATATCAAAAGGCACCACTTCAGTTAGTGGGTAATACACATGCAAAGTTTCAGGAAGATATGATGAACGGTTTTGGAGCTGTGCTCCGGAAACGATCCTGTCTCTGAACAAAGTCCAAATTCAACAAGTTTCTATGGAAACGAAAAAAAAAAATTCAGAAATCTGAAAATATCAAAAGGCACCACTTCAGGTAGTGGGTAATACACATGCAAAGTTTCAGGAAGATATGACGAACGGTTTTGGAGCTGTGCACCGGAAACGAACCTGTCTCTGACAAAGTCCAACTTCAACATGTTTCTATTGAAACGACCAAAAATAAAATTTTCAGAAATCTGAAAATATCAAAAGGCACCACTTCAGTTGGTGGGTAATACACATGGAAAGTTTCAGAAAGATATCATGAACGGTGTTCGAGTTCTGCTCCGGAAACGAAATGATTACGGACGGACGGACGGACGGACAGACGGACGGGGTGATGACTAATACCGTGTTGATGTGTTTTGTTTGTACTGAATTGTTTCCATTCAATTAATGTTATTGCTGTCAATTACGTTATGAAAGATGCTGAGAAACATTTGGTGGGAATGAAATAAAATTCTCAAACAATGTCTAAAATATGCATATTTGAAAACCTTTAGAGTGCCTTTGTATTACTTTGAACAGTTTTTTTCTAAATCCTTTATTTGCAAAACGACGTGACATTGTAAGTTCTGATACACCAACTCTTTCAAATATCAAAAGATCCATACAGAGATGATCAATCTCTATTGTACGATGTCAAAAAAAATATTTAAGGGTTTAAGAGTCAGGAAATGTACACAATGTGAAGACATGGGAGTTTTGTGAGTTGTCATATTAATACATAATGACATTTCAAAGAAGGGGATAAATGCTACCAATAGAGCAATTATTCTATCATGCTTAAAGTATTAATTAAGTGTCACAGTTTAAACCCACATTTAATTTAAATGTGTTCCCAAAATATTGGGGCGTGGTCAGCAAAAAGCAGAATACTGCAATGTCACATAAATAGCATTCTCCCCTGTAATTCCAGTCGCACGACAAATCTGTACAAATCAACAGTATCCATTTCCTGCTGTATCCCTACAATTCTGACACACATGTAATATATTAGTACTTGAGACTTATCTCCTATCTAAATAGATTCCCTGTGATTCTATCTCACAGAGGTAAGTACTGCAACACTCCTGATTCTGTTAGCTTTGGACAAATGTAATGTAATAAAATTAGTTTGCCATTCGGCTTTCCCGACTAACAGTTTGATGAGATATTTGTTTGAATATAAATATTATATTATATTGACTCCAAGTTATAGGATGCAGAATATCTCAAGACTTTCATTTTGAATATTAGCGCTTCCAAATTGTTTCTGAAAAAAGGTTGACTAATCAACTATGTTTAGTTTCGAATCGAGAAAAGCCATCTGTAATGTTTTAAAAGGCAATATATTCAGAAGCTCAGAAAAGATTTAAAAACAAAATGAAACAAAAAAGCAACAAAATATGCTATGTGATAAAACAACTAACTGCTCTTAATTTATCATTTGAAATCACACTGGTTATTTATGATTTATTATTTTCCAATTTCCGAAATGTTTTTACAGTTTTGTGCATGGATTATAATTAGTAACTGTACATTTTTGGATATTGAGAAAACCATTGAAGCATGCAGAATCTTTGGTGGTTAGGATCCAAAGGCGAAATGGAATTGGTATACATAACTAAAATCATTTACAAAAAAGTTGGCATATATAGTTTGAAACAATCAAATAGTTTTATTAATTAATGATTGCAAGTGAAATGTCCATGAGGTTGTAAACTTTCCACAGAAACAGACTCTGCATGAAACAGTTCACAATTATTGCTGGGTTGCTATCCAACAGAAAGCAGAAACATAATTTGAGCTTTTCAACAAAAGTTATCATGATCTCCTTCAGATCCTCATTGCAAATACACGTCAACCATGACCTTGGAAACTTTAAGGTGATACGTGAGATTGTTTCTAATAAAATAACTTAACAATTACATAAAGCTTGAAACTTTTAAGAGTAATTGTTGATTTGATATAAATGAGAGCTAATATAAATTACGCTATTCTTTTATGTATACATTAATACGCATATGCTTTATTTCCCTCACAATACTTAAAAAAAAATTGTTATCATTGCAGTGACCCGACAGAAGTTCCGTACGGCCTGCCAAAACGTCTAACGTCTCATGTTTCAAATTTAATGTGTTCAATTGATATATTAATAAGTGTTTTCATAAAGGCTAATACTGAATGATAGTAGCAACATCTTGCTTACCTTTTGCCAGTTATTAGGCCTTTATCTGGGGATATATGATAGTAATAAAAAGAATTCCGTCCGTCTGAAGACATTTTTGTGCCACGTTTATAGAAAACCTTTTGATTTTGTGATTTTCTATGAAAAAAATATTTGTCCAAACTATTGCACAAATCCATATAATACTACGAAGAGAGGCACAGTGCCACATTGCAAGCGATTTTGAGAGTTGTTTTTATTTTATTTATATTAGAGTTTTTATTTTTAAAGAATTTCTGTATTTTTTACTTAGCAACTTTCTGTGATTTAAATTTGTCCGGCCGATTGCAGAATAATTATTCATCGGATTCTCTTAAAAATTTGCATAAAATATGCTCATGGTCACAGCGGAACTTTAACATTTTCGCCATGTGAACTTGCATACTAAGTTTGTGAGCAGGATATATCAAGGGCAAGTTTACTAGATTCTCATCATATCTAACACAAGGCTTCTCTTAGGCTAGGGAAGACGGGGAATGATTCGATTTTGGTGACCTTGACATTCTTAACCCCCGGGTGAAACCCAAGGGGGTTATTGTCGTGGCGCAGCCCGTCTGTCCGTCCCGAAAAGGGTACTTGTGTTCTGAAATCAACTCCTCCCACAGTTTTCTGAAACTTCACACATGCTTTGGATATACGGTGATACGCATGTTGTTTTTTGGGACCGGTTATGGCCCTGGACACTGAGCACTCAGCTTTCCGATTTCAGACTGACAGTACCAGTACCACCTCCTCCCACAGTTGTTGATCAATCTTTCTGAAACTTTACACATGCTTTGGATATACCTCGGTGATACAAATGTGCATTTTTGGGACTGATCGGATTAATATTTTCAGAGTTGTGGCCCTTGACTTAAAGCGCTCAGCTTTCCGATTTCAGACCGACAGTAACTTTTAAATTTTCTAATGTCACACACTGAGGTTATAATATTTGACCTTGACCTTGATGTAGGATCTATTTGGTGATAAATTAAACATAGCCATAATGGTGTCCCCCCATTAGTCATACGGGTTAAAACAACATATTATATGGTTGAGTGACCCAGCATTTAACTTTGTATTACCCAACTTTATAATGGACTGGTCCAAGAAATTAAGTTTAATTTAGATTAATTTTAACCAATATTTGACAGCTCTTATATGCAAAAATATAGAGTCGGTACCTGCCACATTCACCACGAGCTATGTTATTTGGGAGATCTTAACGCCTAAGAAACGCTTACAAGCCAAAGTATTTACAGATTCAATAGAATCATTCTGACAGAATCCCTAGACTTCGGAACCATAGAGTCAAACAGCAGCTATTTTCATGTCAAATATTTTAAAAAAACAATTCATGAGATATATTACCAAGTTTAGCCAATACTTTAAAAACACTAAATAAAGCCTTTTTACCATGAAGAGCTACATTAGAACAATGAATAGACCAAGACAGACCTCTAGTAAATGTTACACCTAAATATTTATATGAAGATACCGTTGGGCAGAGGGCTGAGTACACAACCCTGGCGCACACCACCCGAACATGAAAATAAACCTGAAAATGCATTATCGAATCTAACACAAGCCTTAACTGATTTATAAATAGACTCTATTGAGTTAACCATTTTTGGAGAAACACCTCTAGATTTCAGAACTGACCAAAGTTTAAAGCGGTTGCCTTAGCAAAATCCACAAATAAACAATAAAGTTTAACCTTTTGTTTACTGAAAATGTTATCAATTGTGGAATATTCATGTCGAAAACCTGCCTGCGACTCTGTTATTTTATCCAAAACCTCACACCAATATGTTAACCTCCTGTTTAATATGGATACATAGAGCTTACTAAATACACTAAGAAGAGATATACCCCTGTAGTTAGCTATGGTACAAGAATGTCTGTAGTATATTTGAAAAATTCCGGAATGAGTAAATCAACACCCGAGGATTTGCCACACTTCAGTCCTTCAATGGCAGTTAATATTTCCTCGTGTGTTATAGGCGAGTTGGGAATACAGCGTGTCATATCATCACAGTTATTAGAGACAGTTTCGTTAGAAGTAGTGTCTTCTAAAGTCTCATCTCTTGATATAAACAAGTTGTTAAACTAGTCTGCCCATTCATCAATAGTAACATTTGGTTTACAAGTACTAGGGTTATGAGACAGACATTTTAATGTAGACCAAAATGATTTACTGTCATTGAGGCTTGTTTTGTTTTGTTATCTCAGTTGAGAACATCCAATCGTTAGTAAAAATGGTGACTTTACTTTAATAACATTCGTTTATATGTTTTCATTAACAAAATAGTGCATACTTCACTATAGTCAGTTAAGCTAACCCCAAGCTCTCTAATTAGAGGGCTAACCCATTGAGATCATAGGGTATGTTGGTGGTGGTGTTTTAGTTAACCCTTCATTTACTGTATGACTAGTGGGACGTATGACTAATGGGCGTAGGACTAATGGGCGTAGGACTAATGGGACATGACCGCCATAATATTTGATTGTTTGGTGAAAGGCCTTCAATATTTGACACGCTTATTTATTTTTAATAGGTCATTAATTTGCCCTTACATTGAAACATTTAAAGGATAAGGAACCCGGGGTTCGTGTGCTTTCAGAGCACTCAGTTAGGCTCGTCTGCGGGATGTCATAAGATATCTCAAGAACAGTTCACTGGATTCTCATCAATTTTTAATGACCTTGACATTACTTTTCAATTAAGTATTAATTTGCGGTTGGGGATCATGCCACCTCAGTGACAACTGCTTCTTTAGTTTTGGAAATATTTTATCGCATGAAATATATTTCTTTTAAAGGTTGGAGCAGCGCCTACGACCAATTTCTACGCATAGAAGATGTCGAGCATCACCCACAAACGAAAACCCCCTAAAACAATTACAGATTGAAATTAAAGCCTTGAAAAGCAGTACTCATGACAGCATGGTCAGTCACCTATAACGAATGAAGATTTTGATGAAATAAATGATGCGGCGAAATTCTTGAAAAAGAGGAAAGACGGATTGTATATAGGATCACCTCAAGGAGATAGTGGAACTTCTTTTAGGCTGTGGATGGGATTATTGTGTGATGAAAACAGAGGGCGACAATTATTTTGTCATCTCACCTACTGATAAATTCTGGTTCAAGAGAAGACGTCCGTTGCTGATAACAGTGTTCCCTGATCACCTTGACTCAAGTAACATTTTCCTTTGTAAAGGCCCCAGGGAAACATCACCGGTCTCGGCGGACTCTTCAATGCAACAAATATTTAAAGCTGTGATTGGAGGAATATGGTCTTCATACAAAAACTCACTCTCTTTAATATTTTACATGAAGAGTTTTGGGATAAACAGTTGAAAATAACTTCAATTGATTCTTTTATTGAAAAATTAGAAGATGTGATGGCATAATCATTTAATTGTTCTGACGATGAAAAGGAAAATCTTAAAAATTCAGGAGGAAATAGTCCTCAATGAAGTCCAAAGGAGGGAGGCAGTTTAAAGCATGTCTATCCAAGTTCGCATGTACAAAGTATAGTTGGAATGTCACCATAAATAGACATTAGAGCGAAAGGAAACTACATGAATTAAAATATTTCATGGAAAATGAAATATTTAATATTTGAAACGATAACCAAAAGCTCTCTGCAACTTTAATTGAGTATTTTCAACAGAAGAATAAAGTGAAAAGTAAGGGAACGCAAACAGTATCGATCTTCTCTGACTGCAGTAATTCCTATTCCAAGAAGAGGAAGACTGAAATGTTTAAAGACGCACTCTCATTTGTTGAGAGGGCACATAGACCAAGGTTATTTCCATTTTAGTTGAACTAAAACAAACAAAACAGGAAAGAAAAATAGAGCCATGGGCTCTGTAGCTCATCTGGGTTTATAGTGTTTAATGATGAAGACTGAAATATATTTTTAGGTCATTGCTTGAGGCCCTTATTTGGGGCACCACAGGGTCACCATATCTACAATTTAGAAGCCCCATTGGCTAAAGAGTATGCACACAATATTACAGCCTTCTAGGTCTCTTTGTTTTGGAGGAGAAGAAGAAAATATATGTTTTTTGGAGGAGAAGAAGAAAATATATGTTTAAGTCATGGCCTGTGAGGCCTCTATTTGGGGCCCCAGGGTCTCCAAATCTACAATTTAGAATCCCCATTAGTTAAAGAGTCTGCACACAATATTACAGCCTTCTAGGAACATTTGTTCTGGAGAAGATGAAAATCGGTTTTTAGGTCATGGCCTGAGAGGCTTTTATTTGGGGTCCCAGGCCAGGATCACCAAATCTACAGTTTAGAGTCTGTACACAACTTTTCAGCTCTCTAGACCTTTTGGAACTGGAGAAGAAGATGAAATTAGGTTTTTAAGGATGTGACCCCATTTGGGGTCATGGGGTCACGAAATCTACAATTTAGAATCCCCGTTGGCAAAGGAGTATGCGCACAACTTTTCAGCTCTCTAGACCTTTTGGAACTGGAGAAGAAGATGAAACAAGGTTTTTAAGGATGTGACCCCTGTGACCCCATTTGGGGTCATGCGGTCACGAAATCTACTATTTAGAATCCCCATTGGCCAAGGAGTCTGAACACACCTTTTCAGCTCTCGAGACCTTTTGGAACTGGAGAAGAAGATGAAAATAGTTTTTAAGGATGTGACCCCCTGTGACCCCATTTGGGGTCATGGGGTCACAAAATCTACAATTAAGAATCCCCATTGGCCAAGGAGTCTGAACATACAATTTCAGCTCTGTGGAGTCATTGGTTCTGGAGAAAAAAAGCGAAAAGTTTACGGATGGACGGGCGCCGGAAAAGGAAAACGAGGACACTCTGAATAGACCGAGGTGCATACCACGAGCTTAGAATGATATTTACATATTTACCAACAAAAGAGATTATTAACCTTATTGGGGAAGCAGTTGGAAGTAGAACTATATCTTGGGGGCGACTACAAGTTCGGACGCATAGCTGTTGGCAGAGGGTCCATTTCTTTTTCACATACATGGATCTATTGTATATGTTCTAAACAAGAACGTAGTGATGAAGAGAGAAAATGGTCATCCGAACAAAGGTGCGCGGATCTCCAGTTGTTCGAAGAAAGACAAAAGCCAGTTTTCACTTGTAAATGATCTAATTTTCAAAAGTATTCCACTAAAAAGCCTTGTGATTGACTAGCTACATTTGTATCTGAGAATAACGGACACGCTTTTCAATCTTATTGTGTGTGACCTCATACTGGTAGATAACGTAAAGAGTAATTCTTATTACAAGGCTACTTTGGATAGGAACAGTTTGAAGCATATACCAAGATTGGAAACGACACTTAGAGAAGCAGGAATAAACTTCCAGTTTAACGTCAACAATGAGACGCCCAAAATTGAATACCGTGATTAACAATGACCAGACAAATTGAAATACCTAAAGTTATTCAAAGCTGCTGAATAGAGTGCTGATAATACTGGGATGGGTTTTCTTCCATTGAAAACTGGCGTGCACGAAGTCTGACATGGTTTCATCATTGATCAATTTCTATATAAATACAGGCCTATCATAGGCTTGATATCACACGGTACATTCATATCCTTCGCCATCATGTCCCTGAACTTATACAAAGTCATGGAAATTTTATAGGTTTTATGCAACAAGCAAATATTTAATGCTATAATAACCGAGCAATATTTCAGGGCAAGCAGTCACGGAAAATCTTCATTTAAACAGCTTCCGCAAAACAGAATCTGTCTGTTGGATGAATGTTATAAACAACATAGGTTTTGGATTTCAAGTATTGTATTCAACTCTTTGCCACACGGCATGCGATAGTGTACATTTTCTGAACTTGTGAACAGTGTTTATGTATAATGCATAACTGTATCCACGTAACAAAGGTATATGTTACTAACTGACAGTCTACCACGAAAGTGACACATGCTCACCTTGCTAATAGAGAGGTTTTTATAAAGACTCTACTCTCGGGTGATTTTATTTTTATATTTGAAAGTTCAGTTAAAATCTTGAAACCTTGAAATTTGATGCCTGACGTTGAATCTTTAAATACAGGATAAATAATTATATTGGCACAAAACAACACCTATTTTGTGCTTCCTATAGAAATATTCATTACGTTAAATTTCTAATTTGTATTCTCTGAAATGGGCCAGAATTGTAAACAGCGTTTCGATTTGAGTTATTGTTGTTGTTTTTTTAGATCTCTCAATGAACAAATTTCATTGGGTATACTCAATCAGTGTTATCAGTTACCAATTGTAACGAAGATATCAAGATATGTGTTTACCCTTTCAATGTTATCTTTAATTTTAAACATAGACAATGAACACTTGCTAAGAAAGATAAGATCCACTGTGTTTTCGTGTTGAATCTATAGAGAAAAGACCTCCACAATAGTCTTTAATATATATATATTAAAGAAGATGAAGTACATCGTTTTAAATCTTCACATTGATTACTGCACTACTGTTTTTAACTCGTACATGGACTAAGTACTAACTGTTTGGAGCACATTTTTAATTTCTGAGGGGTTTCCATTTGCATTAAAAATGATCTTAATATTGATCTCATTTTGTTATTGTCTTTTTGTATTATGTTCGCGCGAAATGTGAGTGTCCGGTTGTAGAGAACTGTTCAACATATATACATATAAACATTTCCTGTATTCCTGTACATACATAGAGGATACTACAGGCAAGTTTCGTTTGATAATCAGTTTGTTTTGATTTCAAAACTGAATAAAAAATTGACCGTTTGCTCTGTTCTGTTAACATGGTAATGTATCTTCTACGAGTGTCACATATTAACTATTTAATTAATTATAAAGTAATGAGAAAACAAGTAATTTGCCAAGGCTCTAAAGACTGTATTTCAGGACTACTATTTCATATTTCGAGAATGCTTATGATTATGTGATGAAAATTTTATTGAAAGAAGAACTTAATTGTGCACTCTCGTTTTCTGAAGATATGTTCATTTACGGATTAAATTCAATTTTCCAACATTATATAAAAATTGAGGTGTGGTCATTTTGTGTATTTTCATAAATATTCCTTTAAATTCAATAGAGATGTTGGATCATGCATTCGAGACAAATACAAACTTTCCTTTAAAAGTTTATTGCTTAATTGTTTCAGTGCCGAATTGATATTTCTTCTTTAGAACAGATTATGTTAAACTGTTAAAATATGTCAAAACCATAATTGCCAAAAACGGAACACTCCTTTACAACAAATCATTAAAGCAAAATAAAATAAAAATTATTAACATGATTAAAAAAATCGAATTTGCAACACGTCTATACCCTCGCGACGACGTAATCCGTCTTTTATAACGCATTGTGAGTCCATCCTCCCTCTGGTGTCGTCTCCAAATTACATGGGATTGTCTTGTCACGAACTTTATTTCACACAAATCATGTCATGTTGGAAATGAAAGATCATTCTATCAATTGATATTATTTATATGCGTTGCAAAAATACTTCGGCTTGGTCCTGGATAACCATTAGGAATAATGACTGAAAAATACATGAGCTCGAAAGCATTAAATGTAATACTGATGGAACTCTAGGCTGTGTGAGAATAACACTCCTGATCAATTCCATTTTCTATATGCTTGAAGGTTCCCTAGTTGAGCTGCTCTAATTATGGAGGATCTTCTCATGCATCTGAAAATGGAACAGGATTGTTGGGAGCATGCATCTGAAAATGGAACAGGATTCCCAACAATACAACAGGATGGGTCCATCATCAAGACCATGATATGATATCCTTAAGACAACATTGAGGCTCTCATTTTTGGGCATTGTCCAACACAGTGCAATATATGAATCTATGGATATTCACTTTTCCTTTGTGTTTCATCGAATACATTTTGTTAATTGTTGCTAATTAACAAGAACTTTGACGACAATATATCGCATTTCTCCTTGTGGAATTTAGTTACATCAAAGAAATCTTGAATATATGGGTTTCCTGTCTTAAATATGAATATTAAAATATAATTTTGTCTGAAATTATAATATATATATATATATATATATATATATATATATATATATATATATATATATATATATATATATATATATATATATATATATATATATATATATATATACATGTATAAATATAAGGGAGTGTTCCATTTTATCTTCCTACTGAATTTCGATATTGCGTTGTTATCTAATTAATCTTTTCATAATTCGTAGAATACAATATGAAGAATTATTATGTAAGCATATTTTTCCAGCGATCTGATTGGTCGAGGGATGGTCAGGTAACCGTTGACAGAAAAGCAGACTCCAGTCGAGTCTGACCAAAAGCCATATTGACTTGAGTGACGTCAAATGATTGTTGCATGTCATCATATAACCGTAGTCCCAGCTGTTTAAAGCAAATTACATTTTTGACTGTATTGCATTGTTTTCCTTTCTTTTCTGTATTAGATGATACATAATAAAACAATTATGGACTGGTCTTTAATTGTATAATTCAGGATAATTCAATCCAACTGTTTAATTTAAGACTTGCTCTGTTATTGACGCTTTCCACATACATGCTTTTTTATACTTTTATATCTTTTTTTCTTCTTTTTGTCAATGTCAATGATATTTCTCAAAGGGCACACATACGCACAATCAGCATTGAAAAGTATATACATCTATACAAGTTAGTATGACCGCTTGTATGTATGCAATGATAATGTAATGTTGCACGTTACATTGTTTTAATTGATTCATATCCTACATCCCTTTTAATGAAAAATTAATTTTTCAATATTAAACACATTACTTCAAATAAAGTGAATCTTTCATAAATGTTATTATTTCGAATTTCAATGGTCATTCATTTTTTTTTAAAGTAAAACTCTTGCAGCGACATGTAAATCCGTGTTCAATATTAAGGATAGCTGATGTATCAAGAAAAATCAATATCCTATTATGTGAGGTCATAAACGAATAAAATTGATTATAAATCAGACGGCTGAGCATTGGTTTGTCTTCTACATTAACATATACATCCGAGCAATTGATAAAAACAGTTTGCTTCATCATTTAAATTGACATCACTTCTTCCATTGCCTGAAACACTTGCAGACATATCTGAATCCCGTGTCAATAAATTTTCACAGTTTTCTTCATTATGAGGCTTTGAAGAATACACTCACGTCTCTAAAGAATTTCTCAACGGTTATTTGCAGTGTGAGTCCCTGGTCAAAGGAGATCATTACAGATGAGAAATGTGAAGTACTGGGTTTAACATCATTAACACCAATTACCGATGGAGCTCTGCACTGTCTCAGGATACCGCTTCCAGTCAGTTCAATTTTCTATATGCGTGGAGGTCCCTTGGTTGAGCTGCTCTAATTATCGAGGCTCATCTGTCATTCAGGAGATGCATCTGATAATGGAAGATGATTCCCAACATGACAACACTATGGTTCCATCTTCAAGCTCATGATGCGATGTACTAAAGGAAATGTTCAATATTTGGGCTCAAGATTTACGTATTTAATTTGTATTGTCCAACACTGTCCAATATAAGAAGATATGGTTTTATTTACTTTTTGTTTTTGTACGGTTTTGATAAAATTGTTGCATTCATCTTTGATATATTAGTTCTTCTAAACATTAAGAAAATCAATCTCCCTCGTATGTCAAAATAATATTTAAATGTTTAAGTGTCAAGGATCTGTTAACGTTGGGTTACAGGATGTGACGTACAGAGTTCAAACGAATAAATACTGTCATTCTAAAGGAGGAGTTAGGAGAAGGAGAGATTCAGACTGATAATACTCAATGATTTGTATCATGTCGGTTTAAACATATCTTATTCATTGAGAAAAGGGTTATGATGTATAAAATTGATTTACATATGTACAAGTCAAACATTGCAGATCGGGATCAGGAATAGACTAAAATAGATAAAGAGAAATAAAATAACATCATAATGTTGAACATATCGTTTCGTTTCACTGATAACATTTTGTATTAACTTAAATAACCGTTTATTTTCACAAAATGATAGGACTGCACTTCCCCGTGGACTAGTTTAAGATAATTCGAAACATGTTGATACAGTAATGTGTGTTATTGAGGATATAAACACGTAGTCTTACAGATTGTCCATTGACAGATATATTAATGATATTTAAGTATTTTCTAAATGGTTTCCACATGTACAGTTTGCATTTGTTTAAATTCTAACTTTTCAAATTCACAAGTCAACGAGCTTACAGTTTATCATAACTTAGTATAAATTATATCTACTTTTCAATGACCACATGAATACTAGTTCAATTGCGTAACAGCTCTCCATTCAGAAGATTTGTCTTTGAGATTCAAATCAATTCAATGGGGATTCTCGATTCATTTATCAAAACAATTTACAATATTATACACAGACTCATCATATATCGAATTAAAACGCTTTCTTGTATCAGATGTAAACCAATGTTGTGCCCATATAACAAGGGTGAGAAATGCCGATACAATCCATCTCCCAATCCAAATTATATGCCTGATCAAGCATTAAAGGCAATTAAATCAATGTGTAATGACAGAGTCAATAAATTTTTATGACAAACAGTTATCATCAAGTTGAAACATTTTGTCAGGCTTAAGGATTACTATGTAAATTTCCCCTAAAACAGTCCTTGAAATTGAGGAAAGTTATTGTAAAAACAACACACATGACAAAGATTGATTCAGTCGCAACAATAAGAATGATTATTTTTAACATAGTGGATGATAATAATTTTTTATACCAAAACATCTAATAGCATCTTTTCGCAGTAAAATTGTTAAGCACAAGATACTATCAAAATATATGTTATGCTAAGGGAAATAATACGATACATTGACTGAATTAATCACGAGACATAAACATATAGTGTGTTCAATAATTAATCCAAATAAGACTAATCCATAATATATTGATTATTATTATTTATTTGTATATTATTGCTTGTGCTGAGGGATGTAAATCTTGAGAAATGTTATTTACAATTTATACAGAACTGAAATTACTATTGCTTGTACTTGTAACCTTAAAGCTTGACATAACCACTACATCGTCTTCGGAAATACATCTGTATGTCTGTCTACCACATATGCTGCTGACAGCATCCACGTGCTCGAACCATACTTAAATACATGTCTTGTTATTAACAGTGTCGTTCCGGGGAAATGGGGGTATCGGGGTTATTAAGTGGAAGGTAATTGGATTCTACATCATTAATGATAGTTTTCAAGACTTGATGCATGATGTTTCCAGGCCAAGTCAATATATCAGTTCAGCAAAGGCATTCTGAATGAGGTTCTATCATAGTTAATGTCCTTCTGTTGCTGCGAACATTGAGTTGTACAAATGTTGATATGACAACATTGTTACTCATAATATCAAGCAGGGTCGGCAGTTGCCTCTCCACACGGTCAAATAATGCTACAAAGAATCTCGTGTTCTGCAGCTTGTTTTTACATGTGTCAATTTTGACATTTTAATCGATCAGTGTGGCTGGGTGGTCAAGCATGCTGTACATGCTGAAACGATTCCAAAACGTTTGCATCTTAATATTTGATAAGATTTAATATCTTGTTGAATGTTGAAATCCACGCAGAGAGGATCAATCATCATTGCCGGTTGTCAAAACAATATTTGAGTGTTTGAAAGATCCTCGAATTGTGTTAACGTGACAAGGACGTAGGACAAACGTTCTATAGAAAGAGTAAGAAATACGCTATTCCACTGACGATATCCAAAAGCCATTTAGGCATTGTACTAATATCTGTGTCAATGTTTTGATAAAACACTGTCAATTATTTAATATTTCAACAACATTACACGTTCTTTTCTTAAACTTACAGCTTTGATTTGAATGTGTTCGATTGAAATATCTGGTTTTCAGCAAATAGAAGAAAAAAACTGTCACATAATTAGCAGCATGTTTCCGTTGTCATCTTCAGGCGTAAAACACATTTGTATGAATCAAGAGTATCAAATTGTATTTATTTTACATCAAAATTTGAGACAAACATTATGTTTGTCAGAAATGAACAGTATTTCACTTTTTTATAATGTAATCCTTGCAATTACGTCTATATCAGTTGCGGACACAGCAGGTAAGAGTATGTCACCATAGTAACAATATGACGTCATTCCTAACTTTAAAAGTTAGCTTTATGTAATCGAAAACTCTTAAACATCAGAAATAACAGGAATAACAGGACTTGTTTGTCAGACGATCACCAGGACCACAAATACACAAATGAAAGACATATTTTTACAGCTGTTTTACAAATCCTGTTGTGATTCTAAAATGTTATTATATGTGTCAAGGATAGTAGTAATAGTAGAAGTAGCAGCAGAGCAGCAGCAGTACTAGTAGTACTACTACTACTAGTAGTAGTAGTAGTAGTAGAAGTAGTAGTAGTTATATTAGCAGTAGTAGTAGTATTAATATTAGCAGTAGTAGTAGTAATTGGTGTAGTAGTAGTATTAATAATATTAGCAGTAGTAGTAGTAGTAGAAGTAGTAGTAGTAGCAGTAGTAGTAGTAGTAGTAGTAGTAGTAGGTGTATCAATATTAGTGGCAGTAGTAGTAGTCGTATCTATATCATTATCAATCGCAGAAGTAGTAGTAATACTATCAATAGTATCAGTACATGATACATCCCTTCTGAAAGGTTGTAAAATATCAATAACTAAAAAGGAAAACATGGAATTTCATATAACCACTATGCTATGTTCATAACATAAAGCAAAGACTTTGACACAGGGTACTTACAACCCCTTACAACCGAATGTGCAAGCCTAACACATGAATGGGCGGACATTCCACTGTCATTTTGGACCCCCAAAAAGTTCCGAATATTGTTTATATATATACTGTGCACATCATATTAGAATTTTAGCAATATCTAAAATATGTGTGTCAGTAAAAAATCCTTATGAATATGCGAAAAACGATTATAAAATTGCCGTTTTTATTTAAAAAGTCCTTAATTTTATTTTGTTTTCCTTAACAGCGTCATTCATTTTTAAAATATAGACTTGCTATGTATTTGTGTATGTGAATAAATTGTATATGAAAGGACTCGGAGTTTAATTGTTGAAAGCACGCACTTCATTTAAGTAGGTGAAATCGATCAAAAATAGCGCAATTTGGTGAACATAAGGAGTTCTGTGTTAGCTTGTGAACTTTCAGAAACAATAGTTGGAATTCAATATACAGGTAGCTGACTTCTAATGAGACAAACGTCAATGACAGAATTTCTCCCAGAGAGAAGGTTTCGTCTTGTTGACATGTTATGAATAATTGCTTGATAGTTTCAATGTGTAATTCATTTTTTAAGAATCATTTTGATTATTGTAAATTATTGTAAATATTGTAAAAATCAAACAAGCAGTTGAAACAAAATATTAATATTAGAGTTTTTTTTAAGAGAAAGTTTCGATGATTATTTTTGTTACTTCTGAAGTCGCAGTAACAGTTACCTGTAACATTGTCATGAATCTAACAAAAGGTCACTTTTTTGCATTTATAGAGGTAATTATAATATAACGCCTTATATTAAAGTAGTTTAAATAATTGTAAAGTGCAATTCTCTTTGCATGTAAGCATATAATTTCCTGCAACACATCACATATTATGCTCCCTTCATTCCCAAATCACTTACAGTCAATCACTTGACTATATATCCTCACATGTTTCCCATTTGAATCCAGGTGCATTAGTAAAACCACTTACGCCTCTGAACCTTATATCAACAACATACTGGATAGTTGTAGTGTCAAACCCTGGGACTGTATAATCATTGGGTATAATAACTGAAAAGTACTTTGGGCTATCATCATCATGCATTAGTAATGGAGCCCTCGACTGTCTCACAATATCACTTCTAGATCATTCGAAATTCCATTTTTACTCTGTGTATGAGGTCCCTTGGTTAAGCTTCTCTTATAATGGAGAGTTAACTGTCATTAAGGAGATGCATTTGATAATGAAACTGGATTTCAATATTTGACAACACTACTGTTCCCTGATCAAGATCATGATACGATATACATATACTTTAGGGAATGTCGAACATTTGAGATTGTGTGAGTTTAATAATCAAATCTGAAAGCTGAAATTTCCAACACCATCAAAAAACGTTTATTTCTTTTTTTTCGTTTGTGCTTTATTGTTTACATTCAGTTACGTTTCCTTGCTCTCAATTAAGTTATGAGAATGGTTTTTGAAAATCATCTAATTAGAATCAAATGAAGTTTCAAAACAATTCCTCAAAATATATGTATTGGAAGAGCAAATTGGTTTTATGGTTTATGTAATTTAATTAAGTAATTTTGTACATGTTCATTGATTTGACGAAGAAATATTTGATAAATCAACACTTTTAAATATCAAAGGTTCAGAGGGGGTCAATATCCATGGTACGATGTCAAAGAAATAGTTAAGTGTCTGAGGATCCAGCAAATGAAATACCAAGAGAGGATTGCTCAATGACAATTATCAAGATCCGCTATGGTTATGGTAAAAATCACATAAATCACAGTTTAAACACATATTTCATTTCATATGCATGCTCTCCTTTCGAAAACAGTGGCGTTTCTCCATCAGAAAATCCAATACTGCCTCGCAACCTAAATAACATGTTTCCCCATTATGTCCACGTTCACGACACATTTGTACAAATCAACAGTATCAATTTCCTGGTGACTACCTACAATTCTCACACACATACAATATGTTAGTACTTGTGACCAATTTGTTATCTTAACAGATGTCCTGTTCTTCTTGTAAAATGTAATTACTGCAACACTCCTGGAAATATTTGTATAATATATCAAAAAAACTTTGGTTCGATCAGTTTTGACCATGGTTTGGCAACATCAACATTTTCTTTTTGAAGGCATGTAATATTCTAAATGATGAGATAGAAAGTTCAGAAAAGATAAGGAAACTTAAAACTATAATATTTGATAAAATAACTCTCTGCTTTAAATTTATCATCGTAAAGCACCTTGTTTATTAATGGCTAATTAATGTCTGTTTTAACAGTTTTGTGCATGGAATATTATGCATATTTTGGGATATTAGGAAAGCTTTTGATAAACATTTTAAACCATTGATGCATGCAGAATCAGTTGTTGGTTTTATCTAAGGGCGACTTAGAATTTGGTACGCACGACTAAATCGTTTACGAACAATTCATTATGAAACTATTGAATACTTTTATTTATTTAAATTTGCTGATTTTCACATATGGAGACGTCCTTCACTTCAAATTGTTGCAACAAGTTCCCGTAGGAGCATCAGTTCTTACATCAGCCATCAACAAGACTGTGTGAAATAGTTATGTATGGCTCAGTTCTTGGTTGCTATCCAATAGAATACTTAGTCGGAATGATAGTTTTGCAACAAAAATTATCCTGATCTCCTATGTCATGCAACTATCTGTGATCTGTATGATTTTAGACAACATTGACAGAGTCGTTTATAATTTATTTGTCGGCGAGCCACAACAGCACAGCCTACGCAAATCTGCTACAATATCTATCATGCCCAATTGACTCAAACTGTGATAGTGTTGATCAATTTCAAGATGTATGTGGCGTGATTGTCTTGAAAGCCATTGCCATCTACAAGAGAGAACTTGTTATCAAGAGACACCCACTTTTTATGGAACTTCTTATTCGGTGTGGGATATCACTTATCTCCAAAGGGAAACAAAATAAGATGATGATGATGATGATGATGATAAAAGCACGAACTAATTTGTTGCAATAAAATCCAATGAATCGGTGAATCGTTCCTCTGTCCTCGCAGCTTAAAAAAATATTCAGGATATTTTCTGTTAATATGGTAATTTGTGTTATGTTAGATATCAAATTTGGTTACAAGTCTTCATATTAAATGAATTATAAAGTAATGAGATACCAAATCATTTGTCAGTGTCATTACGCAAAGCTCTAAGACTTTATTTCATGACTCCTATTCCCTGTGCTTGTTGTAAATAGAAATATTTTCAGAAACATCATTTCTGTAACTGCTCTCAATTTCGAGAATGTTTGGGATTACGCAAAGAAGATTTCATTGAAGAAAAATAACTTAACTATACACTCTCGTTTACTGAAGGAATTGGTCCAGTTTATGTACAGATTACATGCAATTTTCCAAAGAAAATGGGAGGTGTGTACATTAAGCGTATTTTCAGAAACAGTATTTTGAATTCAATTGAGATGTTTGATCATGCATTTTAGACAATCACGTCAACTTGTGGTGAAAATTACACGAATCGATAAATTTCTTCCCTTGTTTTGCCAATTTGACAACTGATGAATTGCCTAAATATTTCAATGCCAAAGTAATAATTTTTTCACAGTAAATGATATTTCTCAAAGGGCACACATGCACAGGCACAATCAGCATTGCAAAGTATATACAAGTTAGTATAACCCCTTGTACGTATGTAATGATAATATAATGTTACATGTTACATGTTACATTGTTTTCATTTATTCATATCTACATCCCTGCTAATGAACAAAAAGTTTTTCAATATTGAACACCTCACTTTAAACATAACAAGCCAAGCTATGCTTCAATGCTACCCGTTGAAAAAGCAAACGGCGACTCGCTTAGGATAGCTGATGTATCAAGTAATATTGATATCCTAATATTTGAGGTCATAAATGAAAAAATAGATTGTAAATCGTACAGCTGAGCATGGAAATGTCCTTCTGTCTTTTACTGTAACATATCAATTCGAGCAATTGATAAAAATAATGTGTTGCAAGATTCAAATTGACATCACTCATTACATGCTCTGAATCACTTGCAGACATATCTGAATTTCTTGTCTATAAATCTTCACAGTTTTCTCCATGAGACTTAGAAGGAAAAACTCACGTCTCTAACGCATTTCGCAACGGTTATTTGCAGAATGAATCCCTGGTCACAGAATATGAGAAATGTGAAGTACCGGGTTTAACATCATTAACACCAATTACTGATGGAGCTCTGCACTGTCTCAGGATATCGCTTCCAGATCAATTCCATTTTCTATATGCGTGGAGGTCCCTTGGTTGAGCTGCTCTAATTATCGAGGCTCATCTGTCATTCAGGAGATGCATCTGATAATGGAAGATGATTCCCAACATGACAACAGGATGGGCCCATCATCAAGACAACCATGTACTTTATAGCTACTGTTTAATATTTGGGCTCTTGCACTTCTTGTCTTAAATATAAAAACTGAAATTTTCAATTCAATTAAATTTAAGATGCACTGTTTTATAATCGCTCTCCGTTTGTGCTTTATTGTTTACGTTTCGTAATTTGTTGCTATCTTCTCAATCAGACATTTGACGGGATATATCAAGTAAATGAAAGGAGTCGTTTTGAGCTTCATCTACCTGAAAAAATCAGATGTGTATCAAATGTAGTTCGTAAACTAATTAATGAGTTTTTATATTTGTGAAATTGTTATACAGTTCCAATAAAAAAAAAGTATCTTTGATCAACAAAATACAAAGTTAGAATAGAACAACTCTTTTAAATATTAAATAATCCATGTAGATGAGGTCAATCTTCATTGTATGTCAAAAGAATATTTTAGTGTTTAAAAATCCAGAAAATGTTACCATGCGAAGGCGTGGGGCTACAGCTTTGCGTTATACGTGCTCTTATAAATAAACAATGACATTCTGAGGAAGGAGATAGACTATTCATAAAGCATTACACTGACAATAATAAAGTGTATTATCGTGTTGGTTTAAACCATTTATTTATTCAGAAAATGATTGGAACCAAGTTACGAGTTCGTATCCTACTTAAGGTACCCTTTCCCTAGCGTGTACACAATTGATTTACGTATATACAAATCAAACATGACAGATAGTGAACCAAAATAGAGTAAAAGAGATAAGGAGAAACAGAATAACATCATAACGAACGTAACAGACTGTTTTATTTCACTGATATAATTTGGTACTAAATTAGATAAACGTTTATTTGGACAGTATGATCAGTGTGCACTTCCCTCAAGCAAAAGTTAAAGCTCGATTGAAACACATGTTGGTATAGTAATGCGCTTTAGTGAGGGTTTAAACGCTTCTCTTATACAATTAGTCTGTCATCCAGACCCCTTAATTATTTAAGCGCCTAGGCAAGTCTACAAGAAGACTCTGAGCTCAGTTTAAGGAAATGTACACATCTCAGAGGCTCCTTTTTATTTTATTTTATTTTATTTTATTTTTTTATAAATTTTATGAAATAATTCATTTCAGAGGCTAAATGTTAGACTATTATACAATGTACATTGAAACATATAATCATGTTCAGCATGGTAACCACATGTACATGTTTCATTTGTTTAATTCAATTTTGTAACTTTATATTTAATTTTCTTTTGCCACATGTATAGTATGTGGTGTGAAGCATGCTGATAATGTAATTATGCTTGGTTAAAAATCTGAAACTCATGCCTTTGTTGTACTTGGTGAGTCATACTTGGTTGCTCGTGTCTTGGTTTATCAATTCTCTATACAAGTTTCATACTTTGAATACTTAAACTACAAAATTCCACTCCAATATGTTCCATTCAACATGTTCAGCTAAAAGTCAAACACTACCTCGCAACCTAAATAACATGTTTCCTCTGTAATTCAAGGCGTGCGACACATCTGTACAAATCAACCGTATCAATTTCCTGACGTCTTCCTACAATTCTCACACACGTACAATATGTTAGTACTTGTGACTAATTTCCTATCTTTACATATGTTCTGCTCTTCTTCTCTCGCAAATGTAATTACTGCATCACTCTTGATTATGTTAGCGTGGGACAAGTGTAGTTTAATTACATTAGTTTGCGTCTCCCCATGTATATGGTTCATTCAGTAGAATTTGTTATCTCGGCAGATGTGTCTGTCTGTTTTGAAGCACTCTCATCATTGAGTTAATGACAATGCCACAGTATGATATCTGTAAAATAGCAACGTGATAATGTTTGTCTGTAAATCTGAAATAAATAAGATCACTCAACTGTTCAGGCTTCTTATTGTAAAACAACATACTGATAAAATATCACAATTTCCTTGTTATAATAAATGTTAGGTCAACCTTCTGAAAGATATTATAATTCTGAACCCGAATATGTACACATTAGTTATAGAAGATTTGATGTGATGTTTTACACAAACTAATAAGATGGTAGAACAACAGACATGGGCACTGCATTGTGGGAACAAGCACCCCATACAGATACAATAACGGGGGCTAGATTATCAAAAGTCAGTTACAGAGTTGAGGGTTGTTAGTACATAAACATTGGCTTTCGACTCTCTTGACGCGAAAGGAGCTCCGAAAATATACACGTAGGCCGGGGTAACTATCTTTGTATAAGAAGATACTATTACATTTTTTAATATATTCAAGAAAAAACATATCGAGATATACTTTTTTTCATACGAGGACATATGTTATCTTGTTTATGTAGTCCTAATAATTCTAACTAAGATGATGCCATGCCTTCTAACCAGTCTACGGACTTTTATAAACTCACCAAATTCGACTATAAATAGAATGTGCATGTATTGTTTCTGAAATATCCGATAAATATTATCGAAAATATAGCAGGTTATCGTCATAAACACACAGAAACATTTTAAATATATAAATTAGCGCTGTTATTTTAATCATCAAATACATGTAAGTAGGAATATGCCTTTATGTTGTGTTACAGAATTATTTTATTCATTCAGTACATCAAGGGAAAGTCTATCACACATTTAATCCATGGTGATGACGTCACTCTATTGTGTTAACAGTGGATTATTCTTAAGAATTTACTGGTCATTGACTTATCCAGTCGGAAGGGGTGTCAGGTTTTGACATTTTCATAATGGCTGTCAAAGTAATTTGCTCAAGAATGACGTGTTTTGTCTTAGTATATCTGTTTAGAATCTTAAAATATCTCAAATATGATAAATTATTTTTGTAATGTATGACCCGGGAATCGAACATGTAACCCATCGTCGGTTACGTAGGCTACAAGGCCTGCTGGATTGATAGTTTGTCAGTAAGATCCCTGCCTTCTAAACATGACTTGTAAAGTGTTAAACGCATGGGGATCGTGCTGAAACACATGAAATGCAGGAGTTCGGCTGTCAGTCAAATCACTTTGCTTGGAAGATTTGCGCCGAGCACGTGCGTGGAAGAATCCATTTCATAAGGGTCGAAGCTACGTGTACCATATGCGATGAATTGGCACCGAAATTTGCAAAATAATATTTTGTTGGGTTACATAATTGAAATGTATTATCCATAATGCTAGATAATCACATATGCATGTTTCGTGACGTCATACATGGATTAAGATGGAGAAGGCATTCGGAGCCGTGGATTCGTTAAAAATATTCAACTCGCTCCTTCAGGGCACGTTGAGTATTTTTAACGAATCCACGGCTCCTCATGCATTCTCCATTACTTAAAACGAAAGGTCTATGGGTAACAACTTTTCTACAAAGAACATGCACGTCGTTTCTAGGTTCGTGCTTACTCGTCCATCACTGTATCCTTCAGTGATTTAGTGAGTTTCGTCTAATGCAATCGAGAACTATATAGACTACACAAGAACAATAACAATTCCCCTAGGGTCGACTGCACTATAAAAGCCTTTCTAAGAACACAAAACATAAATGACATGCGGCCCTCTGTCTGCAAAAAGGGTTTTCCGAATATTTCCTAACTTTTAACCGGTGGTAAGAATATGAACTTCGTTTGAAGCGAAAATCTACTATTACATAACGAAAATATTTGCCTGGATAAAGAAAATTACTCATGTACGTATTATACTTAATTACCATTCTATAGAAGATGTCTTCATGTTTGTAATTTTGTTAATGTTGAATGAGTTAACAACACTATTGAGTGTTGAAAAAAACCAATGATTCTTACTCGATGTCCTCCCATTATGGTCTTATACTGTATGTAACTGTACGCAGGCAAAGTCCTCGTATCGCCAACACCCCATATTGCCTGCACCATTATCAAAACAAATTTACGGATGAGTGCACATCACATGGGCACCCTGATCCCTTAGGAAAATAATGAACTCTTCCAACAAGATAACAAAAAATAAATAATGAACAAATGACTTTAAAATTTCACGTCATGTACTCTTAGATATGTTCGCTGGTATATGCTAATATATAATAATTGAGGTACTTACTTTCATCAAGATTTCTAGAATGCCAATCAAAGTAGGTTAGGAGTGTTTTATAACATTTCCAAAGTATCTCATTCCCCTGAATGGGTGGTTTACGCCATCAATGTGTAATTTAATTCGTATTTAATGTATACAATAAGTGAGCTAAGGCTGAAATAAAATATACCCATTGTAAACATGGTTGACAACCTTAAACTGAAAATGGATTTTAGCAAATTAAATGCATGGACAATTAATATTGTTCGATATTATGGTATTTTCAAAATTAAATGGCACAAACACATGGTGTAAACTATAAAATACGTGCCAATGATGTATTGTTTGCCAATGAGACTCCATGAAAGATTTTGGGATTCAGTAAAAAAAATAATTCAAATGCAACTTCTACTTACTTATTATAACAGAAATGAGAACACTCAAACAATGTACCAATGCCAATATCTCAAGACACAAGGAATGAACTCTTTTGAATAAATTTAATTTTTCTTATATTCCTCTTTCTTTGGTATATTAAAAAGACTTCCAGTAGTAACATGGTTTACCAAGAAAATAATCGAAATTGATACGTTACGTTGTTTATATAACATTTCATTCCAATAACTATTTGGGGGTGTCAACCATTCTTACCCTGAGTATATTTATCTATCAATATTTGATAAGTTTTTAAGCACAATTTGTTAATATTCACATTTATGAGTTCACTGGGAAATTAATTTTTCAATTTACTATATGAATTAAAAAATAAGCAAAGATAGAGAGATAAAGAAAGGTTTATTCAACATAATGTCATCATCATAGATTTTAAGGCCGCTTCTTTAGCCATAACTTACATAACTAAAATTTATAGTGTAATCAAATTAAATGCACAAACCAGTTTCCCCGTTATTTGAATTTCATCATCACAATTAACATTTTAATCGTTTTCTTTACTAAAACTAAGCAAATGATTGAATAGAGAACGTTTGGCGCTGGAAGGATAAAATGTGTGTAATTACAAGAATATCCATTGGTCCTGAAACTTACGTGGCAAGGGAGCTAACTCTTGTTATCGCCTATCAATTCAAATTCGTTCCTTCAACTTTTTATTTTGTGTCTGTGAAGTGTAATATCAACTCTACCTTCTGTGTGTATAATGTTGTCACTGTAGCATAGGGTATATAAACGAATGCTTTTTTAATCCTTTCTACTGTCAGACTGCATTTTCTACAAAAACACGTGACACACATACATGAAATGCATTTTTTCTTTTCATACACATACAAGAAATGGATTGTCAAATTAAGATCATATCAAGATTTAATATGATTGAAATAACAGAACCTTCAAGATAGACCAAGTCTTTCGTACAGCAGGTGGTATAGCTAAATTACTACAAGGAAACAAAGAAGGTGAAATTACGCCGTGGAAGAATGTTTACACCTGGATAAGTACTGAGCAAAGTCAACACCGGTCAAACCGCAACGGTAGAGTGAAGCATGCTAAAAACGGGAAGAGTGCTGTACAGCACATACAGGTGAAAGCAGCCAGGTGATAGGACGGAGTTAGTGGCAGATTACATATACAGGTAACTCCTTACATCGCTTAGTGTAAACACCAACATTTGTTTCTTGTTTATCCATTCATTATTTTTAATCAGTTTATTGAATAACGATTCTGTTTTGTTCGTGATATCGTTGACCTATATAGCAGAATAGGCTCGCACAATATTTGTGAAGACGAAAATGTTATGGTTGAGAAACTTGTATGTATTTTCCAGTATGTAGCGTTTTATTGATTAAGGACACCCATTAAGTTCCCATCATCTCTCTACTACCAAATTCTAGGATGCTACCCAAACAGTACAAGTATACAAGTAAACTAATTCAGAATTTGTAAGTTATAATGTGCCTGTAAACCTATTGTTTTTATCTCCAAGAGCATTCGTTGTTAACAGCTTCTACTTCGTGAAATGAAGGAGTGTGTACAAATGGTAATGTACAAGTCATCTAAAGAAGTAGTTGAAATATTTTGGATAAGTCTTTGTATCATATTTAATCAATCCATATTTAGAGTAGATATGATCGATAAATACCCAAATTTATCGCATTCGATTAACGGTTTGCATATAAATTAAATATCTTATAAATTACAGAAAAACAATATCCAAGAAAATGATCAACCGACATCTAAGGTCATTCATTCCTCCAGCACCCTATCTATACAGGGTATACGCTTGGATGAACAACTCACGATACATTATCTGGAAAAGCATTGATGTGTGACGCTTTAAACAGGTTATACAAGCTTCAAAAACGTTAAGCAAAACCACAGCTGATAAGACTATATAAGGTAGTTACCTCGAATCTGCACTTGAGTTTTATAACGGTATATGGTGGCATTTCAAAATCTTTTGAAACAAAGTTATGAGGAATAAATCTATTACTTAATTACAGCGACGTAACATTGTAATTCATCACCGTAGGAGTATTTACCAAAGCAAATCGATTATCAAGATCATATCGTATATGACAAGCAAAGGTATATGTTTCAAAAACACACAAGTTCAGGTGTCACAAAACGTCCCAGCGTTAACAAGATCCGTCATCTCTCCCACACAGGTACCACACAGTACCGCACAGGTAACGCACAGGTAACACACAGCCTTCCGACATGACGGACTTCAAGCAGAGCTCGTCTCGGTGTGTGATATGGGTTGCCATATTCATGTGTATAATCTTCCTCGGAGGTGGAATAGCCATCGGATACTTTGCTATTCCCAGACAAAAGGAAAAGAGCCCTAAACTCCCGGAGTATCAGGAAAGGTATGGTGGGAATGTTGTCTTTATTGCTCTATTGTTAAATGTATATCGTGGAAGACCATTAACAGTCTTTCTGAAATCTTGAGATGTAGAAAATTACTTGACAATGTTTTTTTTCAAGTCTCTTTTGGGGACTAAGTTGTTTTTTATCAATGCCAAAATACATATGACACATGACTACAACGTAAAGGCCATCATTAGGATCTGATATTTATTCTGTGAGCTAATTAAGTCGTGTAATTCTCCAGAAAGTGAATGTCAATACTTTCATGAATTCAATTAATTGAATGAAATCACGTCTCCTACTTGTGGCAAGCGTTAGAATGCCGTGTCGTTACACTTTTATATTAAATATTTGACACGTAATAACAATTTGCAATAAGCGTTTGTTATCAAAAACCCTGGCACCAGAACCTTTACTAATAGAACCCCTGTAATGAGCCTACACACAACAAATGTGTTTTCACGCGGATAATTATATAATTATATATAAGAATATGGGTGTCTTACATATATACTGTTGAACATGTTGTAGAAATTAAACCTAACAATTCAATTGACAGGTAGATCTTGATCATTTGCGATATATGATTGTGTTGAATAGATTGGAAGTCTGGAGTTTTTATGTCAAACCACTGGAATTCCATGACATGAACCAGTAGAAAATATGAGAAAGTTAATATACTCCTTCTGTTAAACTAAATGTCGTTTCTGTGCCTCTAACAACCGATACAAGCAGATGTATAACGGGAATATGTCGTGTGTATGATATATGAGGGTCATAGAGTTGTTAAGATACTGTTGACAGGTTGTCCAACCCTCGACAATATACAAGTGGTTTGACATTAACATGTGTGCATGTAATATGTTTTACTCATTTCTTTAGCATGGTTACGATTATACTTTGGATAGTAACTGTATTGTAATTTAAATCTTCTACGTCTACCAGAGGTACAGAATATAAGTAATGTCTATACTACGACATCACTTTCTTAATTATGACCTATACCACGTTAAATACCTAGTATTTTAAGTATGTCTTTAGCACGTAAAACACATATCTTAAGTATAATATTTAGCACGTTACACATTATCTTAAATATGATCTATACTACGTAAAACAATATCTGAAATATGGTCTATACGTGTATCATGTAAACAATATATTAAGTACATGTGTATGACCTATGTCACGTAAAACAATATCTTAAGTGTGATATATATCACGCAAATAACTATAGTAAGTGTGGTCTATATCGCATCAAAACAATATCTTAAATGTGATATATATCATGCAAATGACAATAGTAAGTGTGGTCAATATCGCATCAAAAGAATATCTTAAGTATGACCTATATACCACGTCAAACAATATTTTAAGTATGGCACATACCACGTCAAACATCAAAGAATTAAAGGCAAAATCAAGCCAGAAAAGGTATATAATTAACAGCTTACAAGACACACCAAAGCATGGCTTAAAGGTATCTTGTTCTTCATATACCAAACTTCATATTTTTGATCAAAGGATGTTTTGATGTGCGAGAACTTTTCCACATTCTTCGCTGGTGACATAATAAAATAAAAAAATATTGTCAGATTCTGACGAAGAAAGGTGCTCTACAATGCCAATCCGTAATCACATTTGCCTTGATCTAACAGTCAACAGAGAGATACCTTTCTACCAATGTACTGCCTTTGTGTTAACTTCATGAGATGAGGTCCAACTGGTGTTGACTCAAGTCGTTCCCTGTTCGAATTCACTACGTGTTTACATTATCTGTGTTTGTCGTTCCACTGAGTTAACACACGATATTATGTCCTTAACCTGGGTTGATATATATATATATATATATATGAAAAAGTTGAGGAAGGTCTCACGTGAAGTAAATGTATATAAAAATAAAATACTTCAGACGACACTTGCTGTAGATATCATTTTAATGATGACAAGCACTGTTGAAAAGACTTGTAAGCAAGTCAAAATGCGACGCATCCAGTCATCATTAAAATGATATCTACAGCAAGTGTCGTCTGAAGTATTTTATTTATATAAAATAATGTTGAACCAATTGAAGTATCAAATAATTCTATTTCTTACCAACCAGTTGTCAGGGTAGTCCGTACGTACGTTACACGAACATGGTCGTGATGTTTTAGCCTGATTTTTATCTATAGATTATAGGATATACATATAGTATATCAATATGTAATATACAACAAACCAGAGTCAAAGATCAAACTTATGAGCCCCATCTATTATTAATATCAATATAGGTGAGGTACGATATAAGTTCGATATATCTGAAAGAAACAAGTGACCGCTCTTTAGAGTTTCCAATATACAGTAAATCAATACTAGTCGGCACATAGCATTTGTAATTAACAATATAATTTGATTTGGGATCTCGGTAAATGTAGTACTGTGTTACAAGAGACAAGTGAATTGTAAGTGGGTATCCTGGTGTCTATATAGACATAACATATTCAGAAGCAAGATGACCAACTTTTAACAGTCAAACTGACATAGAAACACATTTTGAATAGCAGTCAGTTATCATATTTCCATATGCGGCATTATAAAACCGTTTTTACACAATGTATAATATTATGTTAATGTTTGAACCATGATGCCCAAACTTGCCTGTCATTGGTGAGGACGAGTGTTGTGTTTATGAAAGTAACATGCTAACCAATTTTGCAATTGTATTGTGCTAATAAGTTTAATAATACAATAAATAAATACATTACCCTTGTTCTACTATTCTCCATTACCCCCAGATGCACGAGTGAGTGTGGCCGACAGGCGAGTGTGGTGTCCTCGTGTGCCGCCCCCCTCCCCCGTCACTACACAGCCTACTACCTGAGGGGCAACAACATCACCGTGGACGGGCAGCTGGATGAGGAGGCGTGGCAGGAGGTTCCCTACACAGAGAACTTTGTCGGTAGGTTCAAGTAGTTGATTCTGTATCGTACAATAAGGGCAACATCTTCATGTGTAGGATGAAATGAGGAACACAATGAAGCAAGTGACTTCGAGATAAATTATTGCCTCAAGACAACGCTTGAAATCTTATCTATTTACTTCAAATTCCCGATGATAATGTGCAACATTTGTTATAGTATTTTACCGAAGAGTGTTTTATCAAGCAGCACCTTGATTCTCAAAGATCTTCCTGCACTAAGATAGTCCAAACCAATGAAACCAACATCTACAACTTAGTGATAAAAGAAATTCGAAGATCTAGGCCAACATACGTGCCATATTGGGGGAATGTCGAGTTTAATTTTTAAAATTTTCACATGTTACAACTATATTGGGAAACAACCTCGTAGCTTATCGGCAAACCTCTCCGGATTATGAATTACAGTACAACTTTACAATCATTTGCTTTTAAAATGTCCACAATAATTAAAGTATTTCATTTAGTTTCAAGTAAAAATGGATATGGATTGAATACAAGTGATGATAAAATCGTGAGATGTGACGAGGGTATCTCCAAACCCAAACAATTTGTCAATCATTTTAGGAGAGTATCACTACCTATTTTTTTCAATGAAAGCATTACTTTATTTGATTTCACAAAACAGCTGCATCGACCTAACCGTATCTAGATAGCAGATCTCATTGTACTCTATCAGTTCCTTAACTAAATGTTAGAAAAGCTGACCATTATGGTTGTTGAAAGGCAAAGTTTATAATCATTATGAACTCAACTTTGTTTCAGAAAGAACAATGATATTTATTCAAAACATATATAGGTATAAATCATATTTCAGTAGGATAATATGACAAGAATCATTAAACACAGGATACCGTTCCTCAAAACACTTTCAACTGATGGTAGCACTGCAATAAATTGTAACCTATGTTAAAGGAATTGGTTACAGTAGGTTGTATCTCTGCGATTGCTCTATGAAGGAGGTAATGTAAATGGCAAAAGCGTAGAGTCGTAGATGTTATGGAAGATCTTATATATGGAAAATGAAGATATCACAAGGCTCATTTGATCATATTTTCATTTTTAAAATTTGGAATTTTTTCCCTAGAATTTTTTTTTATAGACGGTAAAAGCAAGTTAATAGAGTCTAGAATTGTGTATTTATAGCCAATAGTAATGGATCTTAATACACTAAAACGCTGAAGTTTCTGTAATAGATTCATTAACAATAGAGTACGACTAAAATGAAATGTCTACAACCTGTTGAAAAAGATACAGTTTTCAAAAGAATACGAAAATGCACTACTTTGGAATGTAGTCTCCTGTTGACAGACTGGCCGTGGAGCGTAATGTTTAACAACCTGGTGTGTAAATATCACCGGGACAGTGAACTTAGGAGGGCCTATTCAAATGCGAGAAAACATGTCACTTTTTATCGTGTTTTTACGTTGATCGTAACCTTTGTTACATGTGGTGAACGTACCTTTCGTAATATATAACGTATATATAGTTTTAATACTTGGTTCAGAAGAGGTTTCCCTAAATAACAGACGCATTAATTATACGTAGTAAATGAGTTGTTTGTTTATCGAGGACCTATAGCATTTGCCAAGTGAATCTAAGAAATGGGTTTATCTGAAAAAGATGCTTAAACCGTATACGAATACTTTAAACGACACAGCCATGAAACTAAGAATTCTAATAAGAGTTGTGCAATTGAACATGCATCTCACATTTGCAGATAATATTACAAAACAAAACGCCATTATAACTTCTTAAATACTTAAATGCCAACTCCAAACATTTAGTTTTCGTCAAAGCACTAAACTTATTCAATGTAGCTTCTTATGTCAAATCTCTTCACTACAAATAGTCTTCCAGGCTTCACCCTGGTGTGTTTCTTCTCCGCTGTAACCATCTATGATAATTACGTTTACCCAATGACTAGACCATCCAACTCTGTGTAGATATACGCGGCTCCAAGTACGGGGCGCCCCCTGTGAAGACGATGGTGAAGGTTCGCTATGACGACGAGGCTGTCTACGTGGGGGCGTATCTGGAGGAGCCCCATGTCTGGGCCACGTACACCCAGAAAGATAGTCGCAGTATGTCACTAAATGATTTTACCAAATGTATTTCTTAACGAACACGTCAACAGAAGGTCTTAATAATTCATGTTGGCAGTATGTCAACTTTTCAAATATTATTAAAACCAGCATTGTGTATATTAAAAAGTGTATTGGATCGAAAAAAGCAATTAAAGTTGTTTTAACGGTGATGGTATTGTGGCCGATTCTGAAAATATATTACGAGCATATCTTTTCTTCAGGGTTTCAATGTGTTTTTGGAAGATTGAACAATCTTAAACCAAGGATTTAGATAGAATCTAAACCATTGCTTAAACCATTGTAATATAGTTCGACACCATGTTTAATATGTACGAAGGTTTAGGATCCATGTATTTCTTCTTCATCAAAATAATCCTTTCTGTTTACAGTTTACGAAGAAAATGCCTTTGAGGTAGGTCGCCTAATGCTTATAAGAAAGGTGATATATATGGTTAAAATCAATTGTTAATTTTACGAATGTTTGGAGCAAATGTCTATAAAGGCAGGAGTGGGACAAGTTCCCAATGCAAGGCATAACTCTTGCCAGCCTCCATTACTGGCTGATTTAGGCCTTGTAGTATTTCCTTAAGAAATCTGTGCTTAGAAATCCAGGCCCACTATGCATTTCTGGTGCAGCGATTCACTATCTAGGCACAACAAAGCGAGAGAAATACCGCAAGGCTTCAAGCAGCCAGTAATGCAGACTGGCAAGAGTTACGCCTTGCGTTTGGAAGTTGAGAGTGGGAAAGCATCTTTGGTCTACTGTAAGTCAAAAGTCAGCTCAAAAGATTTGGTTTTAAAAAAGCACAGAATTAATTAAACAAAATTATCGTCGGTAAATTTGGCAACATTTTCTGGGACAGAGATGATAATACTATGTTAAGAGATTTCGTAAACCATCTGGTAAATACATTTGTGTTCGCCTAAGGTTACTAATTCCAACATTTCTAACATTAACGATACGCTGTTACTGTTTTTCAGATTTTCTTCGACGTTGATAACAGTATGAGCATGTGAGTGTGTTGTACATTTTTACTTTATAAAATGCACATTTCCTCTGCATTCCTGGCCATTGATCTGTATTTAGGAGCCTTACACGTTTCTTCTGAACTTCCAATTGTTAAGTTTATTCCTCCATGGTCTGGTTACTAGGAAATACCAATTGAATATCCCATTTGATAATGCATATTTCCCAATCTCTGAAGACTATGATACTATTTCAGGTACAAAGAGATAGAAATCAACGCTCTCGGGACTACCTGGGATCTACAGCTGACCAGAGTATGTATACATGTAGTAAAGGTCCTGTCGTAATGGGGCAATATGTTTATGTATATTAAAGAGGTCCAATATTATTTGGAATTGAGAATTGTGTTGACCTTACATTACAATATCTACTTATAAATACTTATAAAAGGGAATTTCTAGTTTAAAATATTTCCGATTGATGGGCAAATCTTCTTTACTGAAAAGTAATGGAGCGTGAGAACGATAGGATGACGTCACAAGTGTTGTGTAACTAATCTGCAGATTACATGTTAATTGTTATTCTATAAGCGCACTCTTTCCCTCGCATGAAAGTTTACTATCATTCAAAACATCCTTGGTGTCACGTGTCACTTAATCCCCAACTTCCCGAAACAGTGCACGTACATCTTTACCGTCATTTGAATCAGGAGTTACTACGTTTTGGTCCTCCTGCTCTATCAGTCTATTTGTATCTGCTACGCTACTACCATACCCTGATTCCCTGAGCCCAGTAACTCTCCTTTTGGCGTAGGCTGGTGACTCATCGATACATAACACAGCATGTAATGTTTAGCCAATGAAATGTTGTGATTTGAACGTGTTTGATCGCTCATCGGTCCTCTCATCCGCTACTGTATCTTTTGCGCGAATAGAAGTTCTTTTATTGGCTGGTTATTGGTATATATCCCGGCATATACGAGAGTTTTTGGGCTCAGGGAATCAGGGTGGTGTAGTAGCGTAGTTGATACAAGTACACTGATGGAGCAGGGTACATTTTGGCCATTATAATAATACCTCCATGTCATTTCTCTCATTATTCAGGATGACTGAAACTCGATCGATGATATACCCATGTTTGTGTGTCAGTTTATGAGAAATACCTTTGTCAAATTGAAAATTAGCTTTTGATAAATGAATTTTCGATTTCCTCAAAAGATCTAGACTTGCCTTTCAGTAATTTATCATGTTTCTGGGATGAAATTAAGAACGAATTATGATCACGGACTACGATGAGAGAAAGAATCATATTTCTAAAAGATGTACTTCAAGTCTTCATGACAAATTGCCGTCACATCTGTTTGATCACACATTAGATATGATTATTATACAATTGCATGATGACACAGGATATATCATTAGTATACAATGTCATTGATAATGAACAATAATACGTTACCACGCTTTTCACATTCTTTTACAAATATAGTGCTTGTCACTTACCAATTTCCCAATGTTTCTCATTGTAACAGGCTTATATGGACGGAGGATCCTTCTCCGACTGGGAGGGGATACAAGACAAGGGGGTGTTCACTGACGGTGAGGTCAACAACCCCTCCGTCACAGGTACAGTCCATTGTAACACTTCTGTAAAGGACGTATATACGCTTATACTACAAGGATGAAAGGTTAAAATTGTCAAAGGGCACATTCTCTCCCTGGTTTACATTGTGTGAAGTTGAGGCCCGTATGAAGCTGGTTTTCAACATAAAAGCTGATACAATGACGTAAACATATTGATATTTTATAAATTTTATATGTTAATTGTTGATATTTATTCGAGGATATTGGTTATTGATATTAATTCAAGGATATCAGGTTTTGTCATTTATTCGCAGATATTATTCAAAGCTATTAGTTTCTTATATTTATTTTGGAATAGCCACCTTCTCCCTTCGAACAAAGCATGACCAACAATTATTATTCATTTTGTTGTCAAATCAAATGTTTGATTTACATAGGTGAATAAGTATTGTAGTGCTTTTATGCAATCGCGCCATGTCATATTACAAATTATGTTAAAATACTTACTGTTTTACAGACCACACTCTAATTACTATTTTCGTTATATTTTCAGCAACATATTGGTCTGCAGAAATGTCATTTCCATTTGACAAGTTGAACGAGAACACGACAAGAACTCACATCAAACCAGCTGATGGGGAAATGTGGTTCACTATATTTGCAAGGTACTTTATATTCAAACAAACACGTAATTATTTACAACTATATAGTATACAAGTTTATAAGTATTTAGGGTCACACTATCTGCAAAAGTATTTTTTTTTTACTTACTTTGGGTCGAGTCTCTTGCGGGATTCGAACCCATACTCTCAGAGTCAGACACCAATCGCTAGCACCTCTCTCGCTAGCTTACCATTCAGCCACCGATTCCTCAACAAACCGAGGTTTAACCCCTGGTATTTAAGTCATTTTTACAACCATCACCCCTCTGATAGAGTGTGATTTAGACAGTGAACAAATGTAACAATGTTCATACTCTTCAAGTATACATTATTTGGTCATGCATATTGCGTATTGTTCATTCTCCACTGAAAAAATTACCATTCAGACATTGCGTCATGTTCTTCTTCCAGGCCAAGATATGATTTGCAAGTGTTACCAAACAACACATATCAAAAGGTACGAATACCAGTTAATACTTTTATTTTACAAATTAGAACGTTTTATTTTTTGAAAACAAAATCTAACATATTATTTGCATCACTTTATGTAATGCAGGTTGTGATGCAAGGTCTGTATTTCCATAAGTATACTGTCTATCATATCGATATCCTTTCATCTTAATTAGAAATGACATTTTCGAAATAGGAACGATTGTAAAATGCGATACTGTTTAATATACATCAGGGGAGGGAAAGAGGAGGTTTTTTAAAAATATCGCTGTAACATTCAAATGAGTAACGTTGTTCTGCAGAAACCTGGTACGGATGCTTCCTGGTATTCCTGGAATCCGACTGGCGCCGTGAACCTGCATCTACCCAGCAAGTGAGTAGCTCTGCCTCGTAGAGCCTGTAATAAATTATACTTCAGAAAATATTCACAAAACATTGCAACGTATGTCATCTTAATTATTGTAAGTATTTATTTGGTGATTGGACAAACTTTCAGGTAACGATAAATTTACCCTTGATATTTATAACGGTTATGGTTATTTCGTCTTCAGATGGGGGCTGTTATTCTTCGACGAGTCGGCACCCAGAACAGCAGCACCCAGTGTCACTAGTGCTCGCTGGCTCACCTACCAGGCCTTGTTTGATGTCTTCAATGTCATGAAGGTAAATTATATCTAACCCTTATGTCCAATTTTCATGTAAATGTGCGTCTTGTAATAAACGATTGAAAATAGTTGTTCAAATTTTAAAATGTATAACTTTCAACTCATCAAACCGAAATTACATATATTATTGCTGCTTTTGCACAACTTTTTAAAACTAAATGTGATAAATATCGGTTATAATATTTCCAAGTGTTTAATTTATATACAAATATACCGAATGGTCATACCTTTCACAGTCACGATAGTGATTTTATAACATATTTTCCGTCATCTCTACACCTTCTAAAATGCCTTTGTTAGAAGCGAATCTTCCTCCCCACTCAATTGATTCGTTCTGTAATATGTATATTTCCATTACCTTATTCACCCAATTCCTCCTCTGCCTATCTGCAGTGTGTAGCAGCACAGCGAGGCCCGTACACCAATGACGAGGAGATACTTCACATCCCTCCATATATCACCAGCGGGACGTGCTTCATCTCCTACAAGATAGAGCTACCCAGCGGGGGATTCCTCGTCACTCTCGAGTCAAAGAGCGAACCGGGGGTCATGGGACACATTGACCAGAACAGACATGTCACATTCACCACGAAATCATGAAATATTTGAATAATAATGTTCATGGAATACATACAACTTTAGAGAAACGCGGGTTCTTCAATGTAATAGTTACAACGTTTAAGAAAACGCGAGTATGTACTTGTTTTACATATACTGTGGAGGCCGAACTGTATCTCAGGGGAAGAAATAAACTCGGAACTAAAATGTTAATCGTATAAAAGAAGTTGTCATCGACAAATATTTGACATCTTTCTGAAGAATGGTTTACTCATTATGTTCATATACATGTACTTACACTCAATTTTATTTGATAATAGAATTTAATTAACTGTGTTATGAGTTGTGTTCTCGTCATATCAGGGAAAGTTTTAAACTTGTTCTGAAATTTGAGATATTTGCAAGTAAGGGATATATAATGTTACCTTATTGAAATCTAGGAAAGAGGTGGTAAGTTAGAAATAAAGTGCACTTGCAGGAGTGTTTATGGCATATGTTTGTTACACTGTAGCAATAACTTGGACTTCCATTAAGCTTCCATTATTAATCCACCTAACAGGCCCAAGTAAAATGCATGATGTCGTCGGTTCATTACTTCTATTTGGTTAGTACAGTGACCGTGCGATTGGAGTATATTAGTTCAGACGAATTCCAGAGACATTTCTAGTCTATCTGAAACGTAGTGCTGGTGTGCTATTTTGATGCATAAGGATAAATGAACAACAGATAGCATTCTCTCTTCAAAGAGGTTCCTGTACTCGTTTCCCCCAGTAAGTAACCTCAATTCGTTTATTTCAGTAGAAGCCCTTATAAGGCCAACATACAACCTCTGTTACAGTCAAACGCGTTATCTCGGCTAGAAATAGAGGGCCGATGTTGGTTGCATTCAATGATGGTTGTGTACGAAAGTCTACAACCGCCAAAGTCAACGATTGTACAACCAGCGACGTCGTTTTAAAGATGCATCCATTGTATTTCATAAAATGTTATTTGGCTTTCATAAGTGCCAATATACGATATGTGATGATTTCAGTTCAAATCAGTTCACTCAACTTGAATATTCATCTCAAATCGCCAAATAAATCATAATTACTAGTTTCCAATTAAAATCGAACAACACCATTACACATGTACAGAAACCAAAACTACAAGTTCCATTTACATACACAGTAGTTATAAGACATTGTACATTATCAGACTAAAGTTATCTTTTTGTCTGTTGTAAATAAGTTTCCAAAATTACGTTTGACTGACTGACACGCGCCACACGCGATGTATTGTCCGGTTTTTTAAAATTAGAAATCGATACTACTATCGTCGGTATACTAAGTCGACTATCAAGGTAATGGTAATTTTCGGTTACAGTCAGTACTTCTCGATAGAATAACACCATTCATAACGTTTGGCACATGCGACCCCAACAACACAATGGATGTACCTTTAGGCTGAGCAATCTGTCTGTTTCCCTACCCGTGGAGAAGACTGGTAGTCGTTCACCTGTGCGATGAGCACATATCTCTTACAAGACAGAGTTATAAGACGATTTATTATTGGTTGGCAATAAGGACGGTATCCGTGTAACGTTTTGCAAGAAACGAGAGATATGGTCTACTTGTAACAGAGGTCATTTGGGAAGAATGATAAGAGTAACCTCTGTAGGGGGATCCAAAGAGTAACCACTTATATAATTACATTTTGTATCCATAACCATTACATTCCCTTGTGTTGTCCGTTGAAGAAAGCATTCCAGGTGTTTGTTTTGTAATGAATATGCTTGTTTAATGTGTGTGTGTTTTATCATTAAAATGTTGTAATACTTAAGCTTAGCATTAGCTGAATTGATTTCGTGTGACGATTCCTAAATATTTTTGATTCACCTCTTTCAATAATTACAAAGTTGTATATTTTCAAAATAAACATTTTACATATTTTGTTTTTGCATTTCACTTCTCTTCAATATATACCTGTACACATTCTGAAACAATTATGTGCGCTAACCACTGTTTGTTTACGGTATAAGAACCTTCATGTATACCAAAACTCATTCTTATATATACATATGGGAAAAAGAGTTTAAAATCCCAAATATTCAAAACTTAAATGTGATGCTGTGTTTGATCGTTAAAAAGTAATTATTAACATGCAATGGCTGCATACAACAGTGGATTAATTAAACACCCTGTATCTTTACCAGTTATATTGTCTGAATAGAAATATTTCCATTTCAAGTAATAACTGTTCTATTTAGAAAACACTCCAAAAACCGAAAGCATTATTGATTTTTTAAATTTAAGATAAGCCCAAGGAAGTTTACTTTCCACAAACACAAATAACAAGAAGAAAAGCGTGTGCCCTATTACATATGCGTCTACCAGGCCGTGATTAGATTACCATGGACACTGACAAAATCACAGAATAAGATTTTCTGAATAACAACTTCTATATTGTGTTGATACATGACGTTTCGGAGCATATGCTCGTTCCTTCATCAGGTGGAATGTGGGGTATAACAAGGTAGGGTACATTTATACAGGATGTTAACAATTGTCAGAATTGTGAGAAGTCAAGTAGATGGGGCTGTAGCACGTTTTTGGAAATTTTTATTTTTTCAAATTTCCCGTTTACAATGATAGTTTATGTCATTTATATTTACTTTAGAGGGTAAAACATCTTATTAGACAAACCAATTATCTGTTGTGGTAATAACAGTGTTGCGTGTAAAGCAAAAATTGCGTGGCGGCCACTTTAATGTGAACACCTGTAATAATTCGAATGACAATTACGATTATCATGACCTCACCGAACCATGTACACTCACAATACATTTAATCGACTTTTTTGAGCGACGAAAACGTGCTACTGCCCCTTTAAACTACATGTGTAAGTTTTACAATGATGATTAAAAAAGCATAAGTGGGGTATACAGTGAGAAATACATATAAAGTAGATGTAGTAAAGCAGTGGTAGAAAGTTACTTCTAGATTTGTCGTGAATGCACTAATTAAATCATATTTGACATTTTAATTAAAAAAAACATTGCATACAGGTTTGAACACGTTGCAGTGTTCTATAGCAAGGTCAAGCGTCATCTAGAATACTCAACCTATTGTACATACCCGCGCATTCATAAAACTACAACCAAATCGTGTATATAGTAAGAGTCCGATCAGTTGATTAGTTTGTACATCCACGGACTAATCTAGGTCCGCGGTACATCTAATGACGATTTCTATACATATCTACCAATACGATAGCGTGTCATGACACCCCAGCAGCAGTTGAGTTCAAGTGCCCTTAACCTAGATATATTGTCTTAATCGAACGAGAGTGGAGGCTCAATGGATATGTCAAATACTAGGTATATCGTATTGAGTAAATTTAAGCTGATATTTTGCGAGCGCCGCAACCACGAGCAAAATATCAACTTGTAAGCGATAAACAAACCCTGTTATTTGACAAATTATATTTTAAGTATTCTACTTAGTATATACATTTACCTGTCACAATAATATGTCATTATAACAGTCATATAACAAAGTAGTCTCTGTTGTTCACGCAGCCGAAACTACACTCACGGGCAAAAGAAATAGCTTATTTTCAATAGAATCACACACAAAATGTTTCTGCCGGATAAAGTCGATTTTAAATGTCTGTGATGAGGATATATCTCCTAAAGAGATGTACACATTTTCATTCATGAGAGTATGATACTTCTTATTTTATATCTGTTCAAACACACACATGGGCGTGCTCACATTGCTATTTCAAAGGGACTTTCTGGACATAATGTTTGGTATTTAATATTTTATGGAATATAGAAATTATATTAGTACAAAGTACTAGTGTTGTCAATATAATGTACCTTCTTCGTATTTAAATTGATGACGCTTCTTTGCTGTAGGATGTCATTAAACAAGTCTCCTATCTCGCCTGGTCAAGGAATTTCTTTAACGACAAATTCTCCAAAGCTATGTTTTAAAAAAATATGAGGATATATATAATGTTTCAAAAAGTACAAATTAAGTAAGTTGGCTTGTTGAGACACGGTGTAACTATGTTTCAATCGTGTTCATCACTCTCTTGAGTTGTTGTACCTATAGTTTACAGTGCTCACAGTGACAGTATCAGATATCGTCACTGTAGCGTGCTTGGTAAAGTAGACGGGTTTTTTCACTGATAAATCTCAGTATTCCATTGCTCATATAATAAATGGTATTATTACTTGCACTAAATTGCCAAAGAGACAAAGAGCCAAACACCATTAAGCAGTCGTATTTCTTTCATACGTTCGAATTAAAGACAAGCAACGTATACAAACGTACACACAATACCACTGCAAATGTATTAAGACCCTCAAGAAAAGCGTTCAGCACAAGCTTATGGACACACCTCCGGGCGATCGATCCACGGTGTGTTTACAGTTATTTTTAGCAGTCACTGCAGGTATGTTTTTGTTATCATTCAGAGTGAGATTTCACTGAAAGAATGTACGTGTACTTCAGTGGTTTATAGGATACGGTCCAAATACCTAGCTCTAAGTCGGTACCACTGTTAACTATAAAGACTAGGCTAACTGCGACCCACAGTTCGGCAGTTGGAGTTGGTGTTTACGGAAGCAACATGGATTCCACATCGGCGGTAGCCAACGCTGCCGATACCAAAGTGCCTGATGACTTGGTATTTTTCGTTAATGGAAGAAAGGTAAGTTATGAAATCATAATGTATATCTGATAGAAATTTACCCAATCACTGACCTAGTAGGAAACCATATATATTCCTTGTAATATAAGGAATAAGTAAGGAAGACTTCAATTGTAGAACATTCGTTATTCAGTCATTATAAATTATGAATCAATATGCCACCTAATTTAGAAGACTATCTATGGAATCGTGCATGCGTGTATCGTGTATGAACCATATACCGTATAACTAAACTGTAACTAAGCAATATTGAGGTATACAACAATACAAGAGAATATATTGACCATACTCAGTGGTAGAGATTGGAAAGATTTGATAATATCATGCATTAAATAAATTAAACCTTAAAACTGTTACCACCATGAAAACATGATTTTGTCAATTTGCACATAAATGTAAACAAAAATCTCAAAGTAAATAGGGAAAAGAAACAGGTTACGGGCCGTCACTCTGGCCTCATGGTGATATACTCATGCTTGACTGGCCATGGTCACCCAGTGCAGATATCCTTGATAGTACGACTTTTCTAATACCTCTTTGATATATCTTTCTTTTGATGTTTTATATTTACCAGAGTCAGTTTTTCATTCATATTAAATTAAAGGAAAATGGAATTTAGTAAAATATATACGGTAATATACTGAACACTTTTCTTGTACTAGCAAGATAGTTCTATGAGAATGTTATATACATGTATTATAAGTTATGTATTTATAAGTTGTATCTCAAACAAATTATGTAACCTCATTACCAACTTAATAGTTATCTGAAACAAATTATGTAACCTCATTATCATCTTAATAGTTTAACATACATGTAAGTACTTTAAAAAAGAGAATATGCCCTTCAAAGACAAAACTAATGGTCAAAACTAACATTCTTGAGATTATGTGTAAGACATTTGATGACAGCAGTATATTAAAGTTAGCAACTTTGACAAACTTATATGATTCATGGACATGTAGAAGTTGGTAAATGATACATTAATGTGTGATATTGATTCCAACACCTTTAATAACTAAAACATGACATCTTTGGGATTCTTCTTGCTCCTTGATAAAATGAATGACAAAGCTGTACTGTAATAATGTATTATGTTTGATACTTTATGTTTATTAATAAGTTTGATGTGGCATCTGGTACATGTTTAGTTCTTCAATTCATATTCCATTAAACCACTAAGGCATTTCTGTAAATGATTTGACAATGCATAGTTTGGAAATATATATTACACCAAGATACACAGCATATTGGTCTGAGTTATTTCTAAATGATGTCTACACCCTGTATAATATGCATGTTGAGTTCACTCTACCCTGAGAATTCAGTGAGATGTTTTGTTCTCTCCTTCTGCAGGTGATAGAGACCCATGCCGACCCCGAGGAGTCTCTCCTGCACTACCTCAGGAAGAAGTGTATCCTTGTAGTCTCCTAGTCTCACACTTAGTCTCTTAACAAAGTATTTATTCTTAAAAAATTACCATTTTATTAATTATTGCAAAGGAGCTTCTGAGAAATGGTAGTGATAAACTCTAAATCATGTTGTCAGCTTGGGGAAGTTAAGATTAAATATTCATGTATTATGAGCTACCATCTTTGAGTAAGACTCAGTCACTCCAGACAGACTGAAGATGCTGCTTCCATGGTTATATGAGGAGAAGGCTGATAATTTAAGCAGGTGATGTTCAGAGGTTAAAATCTTATTAGTGCTTAAATTAACTTCTTGTAACTATTGTAATTGAAAATCAAGAGTTCCAAATTATTGAAAAGTTCATTTACGAAAGTGAGCACAAATGTTAACATTTGTTCTCACTTGCACATTTGTTGGTACATTGCCTTGAACACTTAAAGTAATCAAAAATAAATTTTATAAATTTCATATGTTCTTTGACATGGATAAATAACAGTTTAACAGTCAGTTGTTAAGTTAACCACATGCATGTATACATGAAGAGTTTAGTTGTCAATCATACAAATATTACCAAAAACAAGACACAGAAATATTCTAATTTTGTGTAATTCAGTAAAATGATTTTTTTAGCTTCTCTACCGCTATAAACAAATAAATCTTATATCATTATATGAAGTTATTTGAAATATTGATGTAAAACTCATATTATTCAAGAGAGATGTTATTGAATCTTTGAAATAAACATGCCTGAAGGTTGTAAAATGCATTTGAGTTTTGTTTCCAGTTTTACTGACGTAATTTACTTTACAATTTTCTGATGGCATAAAAAATCATTTTCATGATAATCTCCTATGTTTAATGTTTTGCTAATGTAGCATGGTATTTCAGCTTTTAATGAAAATAATGAACAATGATGGTATTTGTGTTCATCTTGGGATGTTTTAGAAGAGATGTTTGCTTTCATGATTATATTATTGATTGAATAAAGTTATTGTATGCCTCTAGTCGATATATATAATCAGTAGTGATTCATCATTTCTCTGTATATTCAATATGACTAAATCACATACAATGGGCTCATGACCATTTCCAATTTACCTGCTTTCACTTAGCACACAAGGCAGGCTGATGAAGCCAGTAATTGGAGGAGACACAGGTATTTAGGTGTCTGTCTTCAACTGATGATTATAGCAACAGTTGGCAATGTCAGTTGAAATTCCAGGTTTATTGTTTTTTTTCAATACAAAGTCTTTCATGTAATCTTCAAAATAATTGTTGTCACTTATTTGATCATAGTAATCTTTTTGCAAATGAACTTCAGGTTTTAAACTGAAAAAAAAGTGTGGTTGCTTTACAATTTCGCATGAATTAATATATTTTAAGGATACAATTAGTCAAAAGAAACTTCCCAGAAAGATTTATCAGTAGATCTCAGGCTGCAGTTGACTCACTGATAGCATAACAAACTAATTGAGAATAAGACTAGGTTGCTGGGCTGAATGCCAAGTAGTTTCTTATATAGCAGAAATAGTGATTAAATTCACCTGATAAACCAGAAACTGTCTGGCAATCTTTGCAGAAAAATACATTTAGTGTTTTATTTTTATTGTGCACAATGTTACATCCATTTTGTAATGATGTGTATTAATGACGGACTGTACTCACAATATATGTCATATTTATTGATGGCATTTGGTGCTCACAACAAATTCTCAATAGTGATAAATTGCTTTAAACTAAAAGACTTTGGTTTATTTGGTCCTTATTGATACTATTTTTGTGTTCATAAATTCTAAAGTGCCAAAGTTAAATCATTATCTAAAAAAATCTAAATAAATCATTAAAGGAGTGTCAGTACTCTTACTGAAATGTTATTTATGTAACAGAACGGGTATTTTTGCTTGTAAAATGCCATACATGTGCAATTGTTAAAAGAGCTTTAATACTCTTAATAAGATCATTGTTTATTTAAATTTGCATCCTATACAATGCATACATGACACATAACATCATTTTCATTTTAATGATCAATATAAAGATATCAAGATGAAAGGTTGGTGAGAATGTGTTATGATGTTTAAATTTGATATATAATTAGGATATCAATCATTGAAACTTAAAACATACAATACTGTGAGATATTTCCCTGACCTATCCAGTATTCCTGACGGGCAGCAAGTATGGGTGTGGAGAGGGAGGGTGTGGAGCTTGCACTGTCATGCTCTCCAGATACATCCACACTGAGCAGCGTATACAGTATCCTTCCACTGTGTCACAGAGGATCGACAGCAGTCTGTTGTATAGAGTTAGGCAGTTTCTAAATTAGAACCAAAATTTGAGAGGGGGTGGATTTTTCACCCCTTATGCAGAAAACAGAAGAAGTTTTGAAACTATAGGAGAGAAAATAGTTGCCATTTAAAAGAAGAGATATAATTACAACTGTGTCCACTTTATGACCTTCCCCATATGGAGTGAGACTCAGACTTTAATTCAATGCAACAAACTAAGGCATTTGAACTCTTTGTCACACACACCTTGACACTTTAGCTGTTGGGGTGATAATCAAATGCCAAAACATTCCAAGTTGCCAATTTAGTGTAATCACAACATGTTGAAAAAGGGAAAAATAGAGCCATGGGCTCTGTAGCTCATCAGGATTTTATGTATTATCTAAGGTTGAATATCTAAGTTATCTCAAGTATTACATTGTTAACAAGCAAAAAATAGGTTTTTAGATCATGACCCCTGTGACCTGTATTTGGAGTCACAGGGTCACCAATCCTACAATTAAGAATCACCTTTGACCAAAGAGTCTCTACACAACTTTTCAGCTCTCTAGACCTTTTGGAAATGGAGAAGAAGATGAAAACAGGTTTTTGAAGATGTGACCTGTGTGGCCCCATTTGGGATCCCCATGGGCCAAGGAGTCTGCACACAACTTTTCAGCTCTCTAGACCCTTTGGAACTGGAGAAGAAGATGAAAATAGGTTTTTAAGGATGTGACCCCTTTGACCCCATTTGGGGTCACGGGGTCACAAAATCTACAATTTAGAATCCCCATGGGCCAAGGAGTATGCACACAACTTTTCAGCTCTCTAGACCTTTTGGAACTTGAGAAGAAGATGAAAATAGGTTTTTAAGGGTGTGACCCCTGTGACCCCATTCGGGGTCACGGGGTCACGAAATCTACAATTTAACATCCACATTACCCAAGGAGTCTGCACACAACTTTTCAGCTCTCTAGACCTATTGGAACTGGAGAAGAAGATGAAAATAGGTTTTTAAGGATGTGACCCCTGTGACCCCATTTGGGGTCATGGGGTCACAAAATCTACAATTTAGAATCCCTATTGGCCAAGGAGTCTGCACATAAAATTTCAGCTCTGTGGAGTCATTGGTTCTGGAGAAGAAGTCGAAAAAGCGAAAAGTTTACGGACGGACGGACGGATGGACGGACGCCGGACACCATGCCATGCCATAAGCCCATCGGGCCTTTCAGGCCTGATGAGCTAAAAAGTAAAGATTGGTAAGTGGATAATGATTGACTGTCCCCATATATTCTTTGACCCATATGTCAATGGTAATATCTATTTATTGCTCTAGGCTAATGAATTTAGATGGGGCTCCGGGTGAGCAAATATTACCAGGGAGTTTTGTCGCAGTGGGCTTTGTCCAATGGGCCTTTGTCTTAGGTTTTTTAGTCGGCTTTTGTCCGGATCCAGATTTCACGTTTTTCGATATGTTAGCTAATAAAACTTATGATTTTAATTATTTTTGTCTGGATCTAAGTAGAATACTATGATATGTGTATATCCTTAACATCCCTATCCACTACTCTGTGAACGCGTGTCTGACCCCAGTGTGTGCTGTACATGGACTGGCGGTCACCTCAGTCGAGGGTCTCGGCACCGTCAAGAGTGGTCTGCATCCTATACAGGTGGGAGATCATTAGAGAAACTTAGAGAAGTTCAGAGGTCTATATACAATCTGATTTATATCTTTATTTTGTACAATTGATGATAGTAATATTCCATCTCCAGTTGTAAATCTCTTTTCATTATGAAAAATACTTTTTGGTTGTAAATAACATCTTTGAACATTTTTTATTTTTTATTATATACAGTTAACATTTGTTATGTATAGTTATTTATACTACTTGACTTAAAATTTGTTTGTCTTGGTTTGAGGGAGTAATGGTTTTTGCAAATAAATTATTTATGTTTTCCCAAAAAATGCCAGTTTGTAACAGGTCTTACACTGGTCATAACAGACAGCTGACATGTTGTCAGTGAGAAGTTGCATTTTGTAGGTCATCTTTCTACTACACAGCATTAAGTTAGATATGATCACCTCATTCATCTGTGGGTGCTCACAATTATAGAACAAGCTGTTATATAGTTCCACACCAAGGTCAATGATTGCACGTGTAAAGTAGTGGAGAAGGATGGTCTTGACTATTCTTTGGACTTCTCAGGTTAAAAGAGGTAACAGTCCATAGACGATGATGACCCAAAGTCAGACACGCCTTACTAACGAAGTGCATTGCTTAGTTCCTTGAGTGAAGTCGACTGAAGGTTTGGGTCTTGACACCCTGTCATGCCCACATTTGAGGGAGGATCAAGACCAAATGATAGACTTAACTCTCCATGTAACGAAAGATATTATTCTGAAAGTTTCAGTTTCTTATGCCAACTGGTTTCAGACAAGCAATTGTTTAAATGTTTTAGGGAAATTGCTTGCCATGCCCCTATTTGAGGGAGGGTTAGTACCAAAGTTCAATTTTTTATCCATCAGTTGCAAGGTACCATAAAATTTCAGTTTTGGCGGTTCTAGTGGAGAAGTTGAAAATGTGAAAAGCCATAAGGCCATCTGCCCTTTCACACAAGATGAGCTAAAAATGGTATCAGAATCTTGAATGGAATAGAAAGGGTGTTGATTTAGGTGAATAGAATCTTATATTGTAGTTGTAAAACTTAGTGAACTGCCCATATATTACTCCTACAAGATCTGGACTGAGTAGGGTCATATAAAACTCAAATTATTCTCAAGGTTAATGTATGTACAGGAAAGACTGACGAAGAGCCATGGCACCCAGTGTGGCTTTTGTACTCCGGGCTTCGTTATGTCTATGTACGCTCTCCTCCGCAACCAACCTCTACCATCCATGGCAGACATAGAGAGTGCATTTGATGGTGAGGCTATTTAAAATTCAAACTGTTTTCATTGACAGATTCAGGAAGCCAGGTTCTATTCTGAAAATCCTGAAAGACCAATTGAAGTCAATGTTTTGACTGAGGTTTCTCCCTTAACCAAAGTGCTAATGTGAACCACCTCCTTTTGGAAAGTTCTTAGATCTGCCTATGGTTTTTATGCCTTAAAAAGATTCACTCATGTCCTTGAATAAAATATCATTATGGTTTATCATAAACCTGTTTATAAAAGTTTATTTTTGTTAAAAATTAAATGTATAAGTCATTTAGTGTATGCAATAAAAATATGTTTCTGGAATAAGAGTGAGTGAGTGAGTGAGTTATTGTTTAACGCCGCTTCGGCAGTATTGCAGCCATTAGCGGCGAGTTTCTGGAATAAGATCATTACTGGTAATAGTTATGTAGTTGTCTATAAAAGTATAAATATATGTGATTCATAAACTATTTGGAAGAAGATCAATTTCTGTATACCTTATTGCAGGAAACCTGTGTAGATGTACAGGCTATAGGCCAATCCTGGATGGGGTCAAAACTTTCTCCAAGGTGAGAAGTAGAAAACTTCTAGATTTATATGTTTGTACACAATCACAAAGATTTTTTTTATCATTAGATATATTTGTCACTATTAGTAAGTCAATTGAGGACAACATTGATACTATAATAGTTAGAATTCTGGATGATTGATATATTTCAGGAGTTTTGTCAGATGGGTGAGAACTGCTGCAGAAACACAGAAGAGGTGCATTCTTCCAGTGATGTAAGTCTCCAAGCTATCTCAGTTGAGTTTCATAACCATAATCAACAAGTATACCCACCCTTATAAATAAGCAAACTGAGTGCTTATATTGTCCTAGGAAGTGTTATGTACTCCTGCACCAGAGGTAGTATGTGGGTCAACACTTGGCGAATGCAGTGTGCATGTAAAATTCACCAGTATATAAATGTACTACTATTATTAATGTTATTATTGTTGCTCTAGAATGTTGAGGACGATGATACCTCAGCAAGCAGTGACTACACACCGTATGATCCATCCCAGGAACCTATCTTCCCACCGGAGTTACAGGTAGGCAATATGATGTTAAGAGAAATATCAATGGTCTTTCAAGTTTGTAAACAATAAAACTATCCTCTAGAATATATAGGTCTTCTACCCTGCTCCTGATCAACTTCCAAACGCAAGGCATAACTCATTCCAGTCTGCATTACTGGCTGATTTAAACCTTGCAGTATTTCCCTGGCTTTGGTGTGCCAAGATAGTTAATCGTTGCACCAGAAATGCATAGTGGGCCTGGATTTTCAAGCACAGATATCTTAAGGAAATACTGCAAGGCCTAAATCAGCCAGTAATGGAGACTGGCAAGAGTTATGCCTTGCATGGCTCCTGATATGGTTTTTCATGGCAGTCTGGCCCATATCAGGTTTGCAAATCAAGGAAATTAACATTGTATTTGTGTATTCCATAATGCACAATATAGCATATAAGATGAAGACAGATATTGTTGGAGACAATTTATTCGGAAAAAATCTTTGCTATGATTTGTAAACATTAAGATCTCCATGGAGTAAAATGTTTTTTAATGACATTTATCAATGTGCCTAGTGATCTACAAAAATATCCATGTATTTACTCAAACAGCTCCACCATGAACAGTACCACAGGAGCCACCTTGTGTTCAAGTCAGACCGTGTCACATGGCACCGTCCTATTGAACTTTCTCACCTCCTTCAACTGAAGAAAGAACATCCTCATGCTAAACTTGTTGTTGGCAACACTGAAGTAGGTAAGTTGTAACACTAGATGTTCAAATTTTTCTGACAATCCTTAAATAATATATATCTCTCACAGGTAGAATATATCCAACTTCTAAATGCCATTAAAGAATTTCAATTTTGGGATTTGTTATTAGTTCAGTAATCTTACTTACCAATGCCATTGAAGAATTTCAATTTTGGATATGTTATTTGTTCAGTTATTTCACATTATACAAATTACATACTTAATATACTTCCAGGTGTGGAGATGAACTGCAAGCACCTGCACTACCCCGTGTTGATCGGAGCAGGACACATACCTGAGTTGGTGCAGGTAGAACACCTGGACACAGGGATCAAGATAGGAGGTTCAGTGTCTCTAGCCAGGCTGGACAGTGTCCTCAAACATGAGATCCAGACTCTTCCAGGTACCCAGTCTCACTGAAATCACATGTCGATCCTTCTATTATGCATTGATCAAATGAAAGGGAATAGGAACAGGTTATTCACCTCTGACAAGTATTACAATGTGATTTTTTTTAATATAAATGAATCCTCAGTCATTCCTTAGCTTTAGTAATTCAGCATAAGCCACAATCAAATTTACTAAACCATTATGGAATTTAAGTTACAATTTACATGAATGATGTATGTTGGCCATTAATGTTATATATTGTTGTATGTAAACTTATGAATGATGTATATATTGAATGTACATGTGAAATGAACATGTGATGCACTATATGGAAATACCAAACTTTCCAATGGGAAATTAAATCTCAGTTCATTTTGCTGTAAGATGGTTCAGACCTACCTATAATGATTGATTAAGTGATGTATAATATCTTACCAAAATTCCAGAATGGAAGACGAAAGTGTACAGAGCTTTTGTTGAGATGCTTCAGTGGTTTGGAGGTCATCAGATCAGGAACACCGCCGTGAGTTTCACCAATATCCACCCTAGGTGTCACAAAGGATACTGTATAGTCACAATAAAACTTCTTCTCTAAAGTCTCTCTCAGGTTTCTTATCATATTATCTCAGAAACACAATCAAGCAAAATTCAAGTAAAATTTAAATGGTAGAGATAACATAGGATTGTGAATGGTATTTATCTTTTTTAAGAGGCATTATTTGGAAGTTCTGGAGATGAAGGAAACCAAGATCTCTGGATAGTCAACTTCTTTATTTGACTATCCATAGACCTTGGATCTACATTTGATAATGTGATGAATATTTCTTTTCCTCTTTCTTACAAGAAATGATATTGTTACAGGCTGTAGGAGGGAACATTACGACAGCGAGTCCCATCTCAGATCTCAACCCCATGTTCCTAGCTGCATCTGCTCAGCTGGAAGTAGCGTCTCAAGGTGAATATATCTATTACATTATCTAATACATCATTTTGTCTAGGTTTCTAGGTTGAAGAAAATTTTATTTCGAGATGGCAAAGACTCAGGGATTTTCACATTTGTGTAAGATCTGAAATGTTGCCTTTATAGAAATAAAAAAGGTGAATTATCTTTATACATTTAACTTCTAAAAAGCAACTGATTTTGTTTTTGAGGTTCCTGTGAAATGTGGAAATTGCAAGTTAATAATAACTTGTGTTTGATATTCCAGACGGAGGGTGGAGAAAGATTGTGATGGACGAGAAGTTTTTCAAGAGTTATAGAAAAACTGAAATCAACTCTGGAGAGGTTCTTATATCGGTGACCCTACCACACACCAGGAGGGTATGAACTTTGTTAATTAGTTTGATATTTAGAAGCAACATGCAATGATATATATTGGTGTAGATAATTTCTTTGAGATTTGAATGTTTTCCAAAGAAACAAAGGATTTTGGTACAACTTGTTTATTTTGCATATGCGTAAAATAAATTATCAATGATTAAAATAACCTGAGAGACAGTGTACAGAGTACTTCTTCTCTCCATACAAATTAACATTTATGACATTAGGGAACTTTTCACATCATGTATTGGTTATTGTAAGATATTAGCTTTTGTTATCTGGAAACCTTCGAAACCTTAAAAATCAGGGTATTTAAGTCCGCAAGACTACTTCAATACACTGATTGTCTTGTCAACCTTTGCCTCATAATGTTACCAGCTGGTTACTCAGTGCTATTTACAGCATTTAGTTTGTCAGCCAATGTTATCACTTGACATTTGATGGTCGCTCTTACTGATCCAAGGCACTGTGAATATTGCTCATAATTTAATTGGCTGGTTATTCATAGTGAGATACAAGGCAAAAGCTGAGTAGACAATCAAGGGATTGAAGTTACTAAACCTTTAATACCCTGATGCAGCACTGAGTATGCCAAGAAACATCCTGATATCCTAGACTTTTCTTGCCTGTGCAGGATGAATATTTTGCTGGGTACAAGCAGGCCAATAGGAAGGAGGACGATATAGCTATAGTGAATGCAGGCATGAGAGTGTTGTTCGAACAGGACTCAGATGTTGTCAAAGAGATTCTTCTGGCTTTTGGTGGAATGGCACCAATCACAGTCATGGCAACTAAAACAATGGCCCATCTGGTTGGCAGGTATGAAACTGAGCACCTCCATTCTTATAGAATAAATTATGTTTTGAACTAATTTGTATTGTATAGCATACGGCATTGACACTATTTTTTATACAAACCCTGTGTTTTTATTGTGTGTAAGCCTAAGTATATAACTGTGTGTGTAAGGGAAATATTCCCCTCAACAAATAAACATTGACCAAGTGCTGGGTAGTCCTTGAAGGGGGCTATTATTGTCCAAAACTATTAGACAGAATGCCAATAAGACAAGACCGTTTAGATAAGCTTGCAACAATATCCAAAATCCTTCAAAATTGTATTTTCAGGAAATGGAATGAGAGTCTGGTACACGAAGCCATTAGTGTGCTTGGCAGTGATCTCCCCTTGCCCGCAGGTTCACCAGGGGGCATGGTTGAGTACCGCAGCACTCTGACTGTCAGTTTCTTCTTCAAGTTCTACCTCAGTGTCCAGACTCAACTCAAACAGAGGGTGGGTTTGTCATTGATCAGTGCTTGTGTAATTGGATCTGAAACCAATGGCGAGATTGCCTCGGTTTGAATAGCTAGCAATGGCTAATGATTGTTGACTTGTTGATGCTCTACATGTGCTCCTTTCTAGACATGGCTATGCTACAGTGTCCCATCAATTAAGTTGTCCTGTTGGTGATTGTCTACGCATATCTGAATAATGTTATTCATTGGTGGCCATTAATATGTCAGACAACCGTAGCCAATATTACATGGAGGAAATGTGGATTATGTTCCAGCTGCCCCAATTATAAACATTTGGAGTGTAAGTCAAGTGTGAGTTATAGTAATATTGAAACTCCGGGTACTAGTGGGATTATGAAATACCATATCTTTCATGAACACCTCTCACATATTAAAATAGACAAATTCAGAATAGATTGAATTAAATAGAGTTCAAATATGGCTAATATGGATAATTCCTTGCAGGGTATATGTAGTGACTCCCATGTTCCCAACTCCTACCTCAGTGCTGCCACAGAGTTTGAAAGGTTGCCACGTCAGACATGTCAGAAGTTTGAGCATGTGGCATCAGGTCAGGCAGCAGCTGACCCCATAGGACGACCTCTGGTACACAGATCTGCCTACCAACAGGCTACAGGGGAGGCTCAGTATGTCGAGGATATACCTCCCTTTGCAGGTACAAATTGTCTTATTGTTGGAGCCATCATCCTTTTTGATTGTGGTACCCATTATGCAAGATATGGTTAAAAGTGAAAAAAGTCTTTGCTTTTTGTTTATAAAGCATCATGGTTGGCAAAGGTTTATTTTCCAAATATCTAAAGGAACCCATTTATTTTCAAATAACATGTTGATGGTTCATTGGCTGTGACAATACTGGATTTTAACTTCAAATCTAGAAATTATTTTTCATCACCTTTCGTGAATATGAATTTGGATTTTATCAATACATTGTACAGTCAATCATTATTGATGTTTGAGTTTGAGATTTGAGGAAGGGTATAATTTCATCCAAAGTGAACTTGTATGTATTGTTGACTTAATTAATCGTCATGATTGAAAGTGAAAAAGCAATGGATATACAGAGAAATACATATATATTTATATATAAATATGTTATCAGATGAGTTGTTCATGGCGCTGGTTGTAAGCACACACGCACATGCAAAAGTTGTGAACATTGACGTGAGTGAAGCACTGACAGTTCCGGGGGTTGTCGACTTCATCAATTCCAAGGACATCCCAGGACAGAACAAACTGCAGCTGGGTCAGGAGGAGATATTTGCATCAGAAGAGGTAAAAGATCAAGATTTATATCAGTGAATGCTTACTGTCACTTTAACTTCTGAATTAACTGGTGCCAAACCACTTTGAGTGTCACATTTTTCGCTGATCACAGCTTGCTAAAAACATTTTATAGGAAATTGTCAGTGATATGTTTATTGCAAAAGATAGGTTTTACTGGTATTTGTATATAGTTTTTATTATATATAATCAACTTATTATGAAATCTTTAAAAACTTTGTTTTCGTCTCTGTCCTTGTCATCAATCTTGTCTATGATGTAGTCACACATCAATATTCAGTATATTTATTGCAAAATTCACTTCACGGATGTAGATATGTGATTATTTCAATACAACAATCATCTATTAGGTGATATTTAACCATAAACAAGCTATTACCTGATCATGACTGACCTTGTAAAACTGATTGCAGGTGACATGTCAGGGTCAAATAATAGGAGCTGTGATAGCCACCTGCAGAAGGGCAGCAAGACGTGGCGCTAAGGCTGTCAGTGTGGTGTATCAAGATCTGGTTGCTGCCATCACAATAGAGGTAATAAACACTTGACATGTAATTAATCAAACTTATCAAATTTGTTATGTAACTTAGACTCAAAGCTATAAAGTATTTTCTAAGGGATGGAAGTTTAATCCCAGGGTTTAGAGATTAATAGCAATATGTTTCAGAGTCCTGATTCTTTGTGTTTCTCTCTAAGTGACACATTTTGATTTTAATTGAAACTAAGATGCCATTAAGTCTCTGAGTCACATTTAGAAGTGGAATACATAAGAGCAGGAAGGTTTTCTGCGTAACAAGTTCTTAAATGTGAAAATACACAATGTTTTGGAGTACTCCTTCATCAGTTGTTATCCAGAAAATCTTCTTGTTCTTAGGACGCCATTGAGCAGAATTCTTTCTACGAACCGACCCACACAATCCGACACGGGGACACAGAGACTGGGTTTGCCTCGTCAGACCATATTATAGAGGGCGAGGTGCGGAGTGGAGCCCAGGAGCACTTCTATATAGAACCCCACGTAGCTGTAGCTGTACCTAGAGAGGCGGGGGAGATGGAGGTGTTCGCTGCTACACAGAACCCTTGTGCTATACAGGTGGGTGACGTGAAGGAGATGGTACAGATATATTGTAGGGGTATGTTCTTCACAATTAGGAGGCTTATATCCACTAATCTATTCTTTTATACATAAGCGCATCCTCTGAAACATCATGTAGGAAAACTATGTCATGAAATCTCTGAAACAAAGTCACAATAGAACTTGATATCCTAATATCTCTCATTTGATGAAAAATGCTTATACAATTAAACATCATGTTCTTTGAATTTTACAAGTTGATAACCTGTAAAGATAGAGAAACTATTAAAACCTTAGGATAAGAAATTTATGTCGATCATGTTGTAAGTTACAAAAGTATAACTGCATATATGTATAGAATAAGCACATTTTACAAAGTTACAAAGTTACAAAGCATCAAGATAGAGCAGGAGGCTTAGTTGTATTAGTTACTTAAACATGTTTTTGTTCATATCAATATTTGTTTCTATCCAGTCAGTGATAGCTGAAGCACTGGGTGTCCCTATCAACAGAATTGCAGTAAGAACCAAGAGATTAGGTAAACTATGAGGTTTAATGAATATTTTACAAGTCAATTGGACAATTTATGAACAATTACCTATATTGTTTTATAAATGAATAAGGTTACTTTTTATGGAAAAAACATTGACATTTTGTTTAGTCTTTGAAAGTTTGCAGTACGACATGTGTTAGCAAACTGAGATAACAGGTGTTGCATTACATGTGACTACACCAGAAATATATCTTAATAATGGAACATAATACCTTAGAGTGACCAGTTGATGAATTACAGGTGGTGGATTCGGTGGGAAGGAGACCAGGACTGTTCTTGTAGCGGCTCCAGTTGCCATAGCTGCAGCCAAGTACGTACTGCTTCATGGAGTGATGTTGTATGTTCAGAATACTTTGATAACATCGGATTGTAAACAAAATTCAACCAGGTATCAGAGTGCATAGGTTGCAATATGGTAAATAATTTTAAATGAGCATTGCAGTTTTGCCTGGAAATAGGAAAACAATCTCTTTTTAAAAGGCCTGATAGGCCAATGGCATTTGTTTGTCCATATGATTTTGTACTGTTGGCACTTTTGCTTTATTCTCATGAGGTGAGGTGAGGTGAGTTGGGGTTTAACGCCGCTTTCAAGAGTATTTCACTTATATCGCTGCTGCTAGTATTATGGCAGGGAGAAAGCCCGCAACGCCATGTGGCTATGCATTGCGGTGAAACCTGCGAGCTAGCGAACCATGGGTGGTACTGCACTGAAATTCAGTGTAGCATTGCACCCAAACCTGACTGCGTGTAGAACAGTTCTCTACTGCAGACAAAGGTGTCGTGCCCCTGGCGGGATTCGAACCCCGGACCTCTTGATCCGAAGCCGAACACGCTATTATTCTCATGATCCACTGGCTCTAATGAGCTGAAATCTTGTGTCCTGGCATCCATCAGTTTGTCCTTCTGTTTCTAACTTTTCAACTCTTTGACTTCTTCTCAAGCACAACTTGCTATGTATACCTTTACCAATGATAATATTAAATTGTAGCTTTCTGGTGAAGAATGAAATAAACAGCAAAGGTTTGCAATATTGTGGCCAGTACTTTCTTCTCAGTTTCTGTGTACTCTGCTGAGTAAGAACCAATATTACAGAGACTAACACGGATGTTTCAGACACATGAGACCAGTGAGGTGCTCGCTTGACAGGGATGAGGACATGAAGTCTACTGGCACTAGACATCCTTTCCTGGGCAAATACAGGGTGAGTAGAACTAGGATTGTTATTGGTAGATTTACCATGTCTATTCTTCATGAATACCACATTAACATGATTCAGTCATTAAAGGGGCAGTAGCACATTTTTTCGCTCAGATAAGTTGATGAAATGTATTTGAAAAATAATGTCACTAATGGTAAAACACCCTTCCCTCTTCGGAAAATCAAGTTAAAAATGAGTGTACATGGTTCCATAAAGCCATGGAAATCGTTTTTGTAATACAAAATAATAAATTGTGTTCACAATAAAATGGCCGCCATGCAATTTTTGCTTTAAAAGCAACATAGTTTTTACCACTACAGATAAATGGTTTGTGTAATAAGATGTTTTGCCCTCTAGAGTTTATTTAAATGACATAAACTATCAACATAAATGAGAAATTTGAAAAAATAAATTTTGCAAAAAACGTGCTACTGCCCCTTTAATGTAATCAATGCAAAGCATTATAGGATGAGGCCTGTTAATACACACTTTGGGAATATTTCACACCTTCTACATAAAATTAAATTTGATGAAGCTAAATGACTCTTTGAAGGATGTTATTCTCCAATACTACTGGAAACATATTGACACTTTTGACATGAAAAAACATCTAGGCTATTGCATTAATTAACACACTAATTAATTTAATGTGATACCAGTTTTGTACTTTTGAAGTCAACAATATGAATGCACATATATATGATCTCACGTTACCTGTTGATGTTTCAGGTCGGGTTCAAGTCTGATGGTACACTGATGGCTCTCGAGGTGGACATGTACTCCAACTGTGGCAGCTCACTTGATGTCTCCGAGGCGGTCAGTATGTCAACGCTATAATACGGTAAAACAATACCAATCACAAATTAATATTAAGATATATACGGATATTGCCAAAAGAGGGATTATCATCTATCTGCACTTTCATTTTGCAACCTCTAGTGCAATCTCATTAAATTAGATATTGATCAATGAAGAATAATGATCAATTACCACTTCTGAGTTTTGCAACCATGGACATAACACCCATCATATTTTCTTTTGTCAGGTTCAGTGTATATCCCCTCAATGGAATTAGTTTCTGTGCATATACTTCACAACCATAGGCATATATAAGGTGTGGGCAGGGTTCATCAAGGGGGTTCACATACTCTCAGTGAACACCATGGATCCACCACTGTTACAGCAGTTATTACACATTTAGAGCTTGAAATTATATCTGTGGTTTTGTTGTGTTCAGGTAATGGACAGAGCCCTGCTTCACACCGACAACTCCTACTTCATACCGCACCTCCGCGCTACTGGACATCTGTGTAAGACAAACATCCCATCCTGCACAGCGTATCGTGGCTTTGGAGCTCCACAGTCAATGTTTATAGCCGAATCTTGGATCACTGATGTGGCAAACTTTCTACAAATGCCTCCAGAAACTGTGAGTTGACCTTAAATGTTGTACACAAAAGAAAGTCAGTTTTGGTGCAACCATTTTTATGATATTGCATCAAAACTGAAATTTAATACCTGAATTTGTGCATGAACAATCTTCATGTCAAGTTTAATATTTCGTTGACATGGAAAAAGAGTAATTCATTGTTTATGATTTTTTCCCAAAAAATGCATCTTCCTGCATATTTCTTCAGGTTAGAGAAAAGAATTTGTACAAAGAAGGGGACATCACTCCATTTGATCTGCCACTGACAAAGTGCAATATACAGCGGTGTTGGTTTGAGTGTCTCAAACAGAGTCAGTACGAGAGTAGACGTAAAGCAGTTGATATCTTCAACAGGTGAGATATAGCTCTTATAACTCCCATTATATGCTCATAAACTGAAACTTCTAACGTTTTGAATCTTCAAGATAATGTAACATCAACAATATTTAATAACGTACAAGGAAAAAATTTGAGTGAGTTAGATAAAGATAAATCAACATGGAGTTTAGTTGAGAAATAGGTTGTTGCTGTTATCCTTGACTTCATGAAACTTATTTAGATTTATTCTACGAATGTTTTATGTTTTCATGTTTTAGTGAAAATCGTTGGAAGAAGAAAGGCTTAGCTGTGACCCCTGTGACCTTTGGTATTGGATTTGGTGTTTGGGAACTTAATCAGGTATATATTCCTCTTTCAGTTTCTTGATTACAAATTGTTGAATAGGGGGAAAAAATGGGGAATCTTAAAAATCATTCTTACTTCATGGTATAGAAAACAATTGGGAAAGCTTAAGGATAAAAGTTTAATTGAATGCCAAAGACTATGATTCATGTAGTTTCAAATGAAAGACATAGTGAGAGACCTAAAAGTGAATCAGTCTGTTCTCTGTGCAGTCAGGTGCTCTGGTGCACGTGTACACGGACGGATCAGTGCTGATAGCTCATGGTGGTATAGAGATGGGACAGGGACTCCACACCAAGATGATACAGGTACAATAAAATAATAAAACTAAGATTACAATCAAGAGCTTGATAAATTGACTTTTAATATTAACTTTATCTTGATTTTGTTCAAAGGTGCTTAGCATTTGATAATATTTGTTAACTAATGTTGAGAATCTACAAGGGTACAAGTTATTTCCAATTGGAGAAATATAATGTTTTGGAAATAAATAAATTGCATGAGTTATGAAAAATGTGTTTATATTCAACTTTCACTTCTTGAAAAAACCAGTGTTCATACATATACTTCTCTTGTGACAATGTGTAAGAGAAGTAGACAGTTCTAACTCCTGTGTAATGTGTACAGGTAGCTAGCCGAGTGTTGAGGATCCCGCCCACAAGGATCCACATTTCGGAGACCAGCACCGTGACGGTCCCCAACACCTCGCCCTCCGCCGCCAGCACCTGCTCTGATCTTAACGGGATGGCCATAGTGGTGGGTTGATGCTCTCTTACATATAGTGTCATGTTAGATATGATTGGTCAAAGTATATCTTATTGACCCTAACAAATAGCTTCAAGTTATCATTTATTATTTCATCATTCAGGTGAGGTGAGGTGAGGTGAGTTGGGGTTTAGCGTATTTCACTTATATCGCGGCTGTAAGTATAACGGCAGGGAGAAAGCCCGCAACGCCATGTGGCTATGCATTGCGGTGAAACCTGCAAGCAACGGCTGGAACTAGCGAACCATGGGTGGTACTACCCTGAAATTCAGTGTAGCATTGCACCCAAACCTTACTGCGTGTAGAACAGTTCTCTACTGCAGACAAAGTTGCCGTGCCCCTGCGGGATTAGAACCCTTCGTTATTCATGTAGATATTCAATGGGGCAGTTCACTAACCAAAGATATAAATAGCCCTAAGATCAGTTGCAAGAGCAGCTTTTAATATTGGCTAAATATTGATTGTCAAGCTAAATGTGGTTAGTGGAATTGTACCCTGTTCAAAAGATGCAACAGTACATATGCCTATAAATCCTTTATTATTTATTTACATTTGAAATTATATATGTATGACTGTTAATGAAACAGCTAAGACGTTTGAAATATATCAACATAACCAACCTGTCCAAGATGTCTTGTGATGAAAGTTGGATCGTCAAAATATCTACATATGATTGATGAATAGATGATGTTTTCTCTCATCACCTAATTAACAACTTCAACAATTTCAGAATGCTTGTAAAGTTATTCTGGAGAGACTGGACCCTGTGATGACAGCCAACCCTAAAGGTTCCTGGGATGAATGGGTATGAATTATTTGAGTAATATATCTATGCTTAAAGACACGTAAATGTGAGAAAAATGAATTGCTTTGAAATGTATTCTATGATGTTGAAATAGATATTGTTTCTATAAACATACATGTCATGATGACACATACAGTGTTGCTATTCAAATCTCAACATACATGGTAGTATATTTATATAGCAAATTTATCCATCCACATTGCATGCTCAAAGCAGGCCGACACATTTTACACCTCTGCGAGAACAGCCTTTCAATCACTCAATATTGGAATTCAGACTACAATCATATCATATACCAGGTACTCCATTTACTGCTGGGTAGACAGCAACTTCCCAACGCAAGGCATAACTCTTGCCAGTCTCCATTACTGGCTGATTTAGGCCTTGCAGTATTTCCTTAAGATATCTTTGCTTGGAAATCTAGGCCCACTATGCATTTCTGGTGCAGCGGTTCACTATCTAGGCACAACAAAGCGAGAGAAATACTGCAGAGGCACATTTGGAACCCACATCTCAATTCTCTCTCAATTCATGTCTCAGGATGGTGCAGGGAATCAAACTCTCAGATTATCCAGCATTGAAGTGGGTCACCTATCTGACGAGCCGTGTCCATTGTTGCTGAACTTCACTGAAAGTGATTAACTGAGCAGTGCACAGGTTCACACCACATAACATGGGTGTTATTCGGATGGGAAAGTCATCAACCAGTTATAAACATCATGTTGGGTTAGCTTAAAGGATAGATGAAATGACATATGGTCCAAATCGGATTCATTAAAATGGGATGTCAATTTGACAATTTCTCGATTTTAAATTTCTGAAATCGGTCCATAAATTACTTATATACGGCTTTTTAAAAAAACGCCTGATTTAGCCCCGGCGACCAGAATGAAAGTCTGCGGGGGTGTGACCCGTGAAGGGATGACTTCTGTGACGTATGTGGAGGAATTTGATTTTCAGCGATAGTCACAATTCAACGTAATTTCGCAACATTTTCATTGTTAATTTCACAACGATACCTTCAATAAACCAACTTAAATTTCCCATATATCGAATGTTTAGATATCCAACTAGGTAATTCCGCAGATGACAATTACACACTGTTAGATATGGCCCACGGCATAATATCAATATTATACGAGCGCTTCCATTGCTATGTAGCGGAACTTGTAACCTAGCGCATGCGTGATTAAACACTTCCTGTATCGCCATCTTTGTTTGTCGGCTGCTAGTAAATATGACATGGTGTCAGAAGCCATAATATCTACGCCGAAAAGAACTCATCGACAGTTTTAAAAAGCTGTAAACATTCGTGAGTAGCCAGAGAAAACAGAATTAGAAGCTATGGATAATGACAATAGCATTCATCCCAGAATGTTATGGGAATGTGGTGACTTACCGAAAGCATGGTCAAACTTCAAAACACATGCAGAATTCATGTTTGGTGGTCCTTTGAAAAGTAAATCTGAAGAGGAACGATGTAGTTATCTGATGATATGGGTAGGTCAGAAAGGAAGAAATATCTTTTCAACGTGGACAATAGATCAGGAGGATAAGAAAAAGTTGAAAACATATTATGACAAGTTTGAACAGTATGTTGCCCCAAAATCAAATGTGATATTTTCGAGATACAAATTTCAAAGTCGAGTACAGAGAGAATCAGAGACATTCGAAGAGTATGTCACAGATCTAAGAGTCCTTGCAAAAGATTGCAGTTACCATAATCCGGATGAAATGATTAGGGATCGAATTGTGTTTGGCACGAAACATGTAAAAGTGAGAGAGAAGTGCATAGAAGAAGGGTCAACATTGACACTAGATAGGGTATATGAAATTGCTCAAACATATGAAATATCACAGAAACAATTGCAAACAATGCAGCCAGAACAGGTGAACAAGATAAATTTTCACAGCGGAAGAAATGAAAGGGAAAATAGATTTCAGAAGTCTCAGTCAAAGGAAGAATGCCACAAGTGTGGTTTGACCCATATTCATGAATATTGTCCAGCAGAAAACAGGGAATGTTTGAAATGTGGTCTTATTGGACATTATGCTGCAATGTGTAGAACAAGAAGTTATCAATCAAGACAGAGAGGTACAGGCAGGTCAAGACCAAGCTCAAGAGGTAATTTCAGAGGTAGGGGAGCAAGAAATCAAGGAAGAGGTCAAGTCTTCTATGCTGAAGAAGAAAGGGAAAACACAGAACTTTGCGAAAATGATGATCTGTACTTAGGCATGATTGGAATGATCGGAAACCCACATGAAGACACACAGTGGCTCCAAGACATGAAAATAAACAATCAGACAATCACCTTTCAGCTTGACACGGGTGCGAAATGTAATGTCATGCCAAAGAATGTATTGAAGAAACTTTTTCAAGGTCCTATCGACAAACCTGATTTTGTACGAAACATCAAGGGATACACGGGACACAGGTTGCAAATTGAAGGTACAGTTACACTCAAGTGCACCATTGTCGGTCGTAACACAACGCATGACATAAAGTTTAATGTCGTCGACGTAGATGAAATCCCTGTGATTGGTGGAATGACATGCTCGAAATTGGGAGTATTAGAACGTGTGTATGTTCTTAAAGAGCCAGTGAAGACAGAACAACTCATCGCAGAATACAAAGACGTATTTGAAGGTCTCGGATCCTTGCCAGGAACACACTCAATCAAGCTTAAACAGGAGAATACACCTGTCGTCCATCCTCCACGAAAGCTAGCAGTTGCACTTCGGGAACCAGTCAAGAAAGAATTAGACCATATGGAAAGTGTTGGCGTCATCATCCGACAGAAAGATCCAACAGACTGGGTGAACAGCATTACTGTTGTAGTCAAGCCAAATAAGATCCGTATCTGTATTGACCCTACACACCTAAACAAAGCTATTCAAAGAGAACATTTTCCTCTAAAAACGATTGAAGAAGTAATTGCAAACATGCCTCAAGCAACAGTTTTCTCAAAACTTGACGCAGTGTCGGGATTTTGGCAGATAGTTCTAGACGAAGAATCATCAAAACTCTGCACATTCAACACACCATTTGGACGCTATCGATTCAAGAGATTGCCCTTTGGTATAAAATCAGCACCAGAGGTGTTTCAACAGGTGATTTCCAACATGGTTGAAGACCTAGAGGGAGTTGAAGCCATAATGGATGACATTCTTGTCTGGGGAGTGAACGAAACACAGCACGACACAAGACTCCGAAAACTTCTAGAGCGAGCCCGAGAATATAACCTCAAGCTAAACAGAGAAAAATGCAGGTTCAAAGTGGACAAGGTTCAATATGTTGGACATGAAATAACAAGCCAAGGAGTCAGACCAGACCCGAACAAGATCTCCGCAGTGCTTGGAATGGAAAGACCAAAAGACCTGAAAGAACTTAGAACATTCCTAGGGTTCATACAGTATCTAGGCAAGTTCCTACCAAAGTTGTCAGACGTCAGTCAACCACTGAGAATTCTCACCAACAAAGAAACAGAATGGGAATGGAGTGAAGTACAAGACAGAAGCTTCCAGAAATTGAAAGAGATGACCACTGAAGCTCCAGTACTTGCATACTACGATCCGACACAACCTCTCACCCTATCAGTGGATGCAAGTTCAACAGGACTAGGTGCTACCATCATGCAGAAAGGAAAGCCCATTGCTTACGCATCAAGAGCCTTGACAGATTCACAAACCAGATACGCCCAAATAGAGAAAGAAATGCTTGCCATCTACTTCGGCTGTCAGAAGTTTCACCAGTATGTCTACATGAGACAGGTTGATGTTGAGACTGATCACAAGCCTCTTCTTGATGCCCCACTACGACTACAGAAGATGCTGATGAATTTACAGAGATATGACTTAAAAGTACAGTACAGACCAGGCAGAGAACTCCTGATCGCTGATCAACTGAGCCGAAACTATCTCAAACAGACAGACAACTCGGAGCTACCAGATTTAGAAGTCAATCTTCTACAATACCTACCAGTCTCGGATGAAAAGTTGAAAGAATTTCAAAAGGCTACATCTCAAGATGTAGCATTGAAGGACGTAAGAGACTATGTCGCAAATGGTTGGCCGGAATCACCAACAGAAGTGAATGCCCAAACAAGACAGTATTGGACATATAGAGAAGAAATTACAAGTCAAGATGGACTATTGTTCAAGAATCATAAATTGATTGTCCCAAGCAGTTTGAAGAGAGAGATGTTGTCAAGAATACATGAAACGCACCTGGGAATGGTCAAGTGTAAAAGCAGAGCAAGAGAGACATTGTTTTGGCCAGGGATGTCTACAGATATTGAAAGACTAATATCACAATGTGAAGTGTGTGCAAAGCATCAAAATGCAAATCCAAAAGAACAGATGCTATCCTCCGAAGTACCAGACAGACCGTGGGCAAAACTAGGGACAGATCTGTTTGTATATAACGGACGATCATATCTATTGACTGTTGACTATTTTACAAAATGGCCAGAAATGTCACTACTGGAAGACACAACCAGCAGGAGAGTTATCACTCACTTGAAGAATCAGTTTTCAAAGTACGGAATGCCAGAGATTGTCATGAGTGACAATGGACCCCAGTACAGCAGTTCAGAATTTCAACAATTTTCAAGAGAATACAATTTCAAGCATGTAACGTCAAGTCCAAAGTACCCTCAGTCCAATGGTCAAGCAGAGAGAACGGTCCAAACTTTGAAGTCAATCCTTAAGAAAGCAGAAGATCCATACAAAGGTCTTCTAGACTACAGAAACAGCCCTATCGACGGAATAGGAAAATCGCCAGCTCAGCTGTTCTTAGGACGAAGACTGCGATCATCATTACCAGCCTCAGCACCACTCCTACGATCAGACTCCTCAGTTAACGATAGAAACTCTCTCCTTAACAGACAAGCAGCACAGCAGTTATACCATGGCGGACAGAAGAATTTGAAACCACTGGACTCCGGAAACAGAATAATGATGAAAGAAGAGAAGATTTGAATTCCTGGAGAAGTATTGTCGAAGCATGAAACGCCTCGATCTTATCTTGTGAAGACAGACACAGGCCGTGTCTACCGAAGAAATCGACGTGACCTTAAGTTATGGAATGGTAATTATGAAAACGCCCCAACTCTACACAGAGATGTCCCAGAGGTGTACCCAAGGTGGAAACCTCCACCTGAGCTACCAGGTACCCACCCAGCGCAGACAACGCCTTTGCTGTCGATGCCACCCTCACCACAGAAGCCGCAGCAGACATCATCCTCAACGAAGACGCCTGCTTTAGATCCAGCCCCGATGAGTGCCTCTGCCCCAGAAACTGGCACTCCTCTTAACAGTCCGCAGCCTGCAGAAAGCAGACTAACCAGGAGCGGCAGAGTGACTGTGAAACCTGTGAGATTGAAGGACTATGTGCAATAAGTGCAGCAGCACTTAAAGTGACAGTCTAGTCATAATAGTTATCAGTATTCTAAGTTCACAGAGACTCTAAAGTGATAGAATTCCCCTTCTCATACTGATACAGTAAAACTCCAAAGTTTCATTATTGTTGAAGAATTCAACAAGGACTTTAATTTCTTTTATCATTATAGCGCAATCAAAGAACAGTTCATAACAGTATTCTTCACTGAAAACCATGTTGTTTGTGCCTAGAGACTCTAAATAAGAACATGGTTGTTTTCAGTCATTTCAACTTTAACTTTGAAGTTTTATCATCAAAGAGTTAATCTTCCATTTTTAAGATTTCTATTTTTGCATCTTTCAATTATAAAGGAGAAGGGATGTTAGATATGGCCCACGGCATAATATCAATATTATACGAGCGCTTCCATTGCTATGTAGCGGAACTTGTAACCTAGCGCATGCGTGATTAAACACTTCCTGTATCGCCATCTTTGTTTGTCGGCTGCTAGTAAATATGACAATTAACTGAGCAGTGCACAGGTTCACACCACATAACATGGGTGTTATTCGGATGGGAAAGTCATCAACCAGTTATAAACATCATGTTGGGTTAGCTTAAAGGATAGATGAAATGACATATGGTCCAAATCGGATTCATTAAATGGGATGTCAATTTGACAATTTCTCGATTTTAAATTTCTGAAATCGGTCCATAAATTACTTATATACGGCTTTTTAAAAAAACGCCTGATTTAGCCCCGGCGTTCAGAATGAAAGTCTGCGGGGGTGTGACCCGTGAAGGGATGACTTCTGTGACGTATGTGGAGGAATTTGATTTTCAGCGATAGTCACAATTCAACGTAATTTCGCAACATTTTCATTGTTAATTTCACAACGATACCTTCAATAAACCAACTTAAATTTCCCATATATCGAATGTTTAGATATCCAACTAGGTAATTCCGCAGATGACAATTACACAATTATTACATAAACATGTCTTTTTGGCGATGTAATACACCTCATAAATTCATTTAGCGGAAGTGATAATCATCATTAATTAATTAACGAGACGCCGGCGGAGTAGCTATCTAGCCGCCCCGCCTCTCGCTTATCACAGTCACGCCTCGGTGAGCATTTTCAAAAGGATTCGCCGAACAAATTGCGATAGTGTTAAAATGGGTGAATTAAAATCGTCTTAATTATCAATTGCAAGTGCAAGTGTATATATATCAATATTATACGAGCGCTTCCATTGCTATGTAGCGGAACTTGTAACCTAGCGCATGCGTGATTAAACACTTCCTGTATCGCCATCTTTGTTTGTCGGCTGCTAGTAAATATGACAATTAACTGAGCAGTGCACAGGTTCACACCACATAACATGGGTGTTATTCGGATGGGAAAGTCATCAACCAGTTATAAACATCATGTTGGGTTAGCTTAAAGGATAGATGAAATGACATATGGTCCAAATCGGATTCATTAAATGGGATGTCAATTTGACAATTTCTCGATTTTAAATTTCTGAAATCGGTCCATAAATTACTTATATACGGCTTTTTAAAAAAACGCCTGATTTAGCCCCGGCGATCAGAATGAAAGTCTGCGGGGGTGTGACCCGTGAAGGGATGACTTCTGTGACGTATGTGGAGGAATTTGATTTTCAGCGATAGTCACAATTCAACGTAATTTCGCAACATTTTCATTGTTAATTTCACAACGATACCTTCAATAAACCAACTTAAATTTCCCATATATCGAATGTTTAGATATCCAACTAGGTAATTCCGCAGATGACAATTACACAATTATTACATAAACATGTCTTTTTGGCGATGTAATACACCTCATAAATTCATTTAGCGGCAGTGATAATCATCATTAATTAATTAACGAGATGCCGGCGGAGTAGCTATCTAGCCGCCCCGCCTCTCGCTTATCACAGTCACGCCTCGGTGAGCATTTTCAAAAGGATTCGCCGAACAAATTGCGATAGTGTTAAAATGGGTGAATTAAAATCGTCTTAATTATCAATTGCAAGTGTATATTGTCTTGATTTTATGCTCAATTGATTCCGATATACAATATACGTAGAGGTAACCATCTGTCATTCTTGAGAAAAATGCATTTCATCTATCCTTTAACTGCATGAGTAGAACCGCATTTATTACAATAGTATTTTAATCATCAGCAAACTCATTGATGTAAAATATGTATCAAGGTGAATTATTTTTCTTTTTTATTTCTATTCAGATAAAGACTGCCTACAAGGACAGGGTTAGTTTGTCAGCAACAGGGTTCTACAGGTGAGAACTGATTGTATTATACTTGCACTGAACAGATTTATAGTGTTTTATAGTGAAAGTGTAAAGTGTAATTGTTTTGCATGTGGTTAAGAAGTACTTCAACTATTTGATAAGTTAGTGGCAAACTGTGACTCTGACTAGCCAGTCTACAGGAATCACAACTATTCTAACAAAGGGATGATCCAAGATTTGTCACTGACCTAGGGTAGCTTATCCCAGAATGTTCCTGGACCCACATGCAAAGGGTTAAGGATTCAAATAATCATGTTGCCACGGAAATCATTTAAAAAGAATAAAAGTGATGATATAATTCCCTCAGAACCCCCGACCTCTGGTTTGACTGGGAGAAGAGCGTGGGTAATCCATTCGGCTACTACACATTCGGAGTGGCGTGCTCGGAGGTGGATGTCGACTGTCTGACTGGAGATCATCAGGTCACTCATCGTACAGTCAACACCTGAAAACACTTAATTAATTGCTGTACATAGTTGTCATAAAATCTCTCTGATATAAAATGTATGGCCAAGTGGTTACTTATTGGATAAATTACTCTTAAGCCTAACTCTAAGTAATGAAGATCAAAATTCATCCAGATCTGATGACAGTTGAATGTAATAATTGATATTGCATAAATTATAAGATCAAGAATATAGAATTTCAGATAATCTTAAGTGCTGTATATTCAGATCGTGAGGACGGACATTGTGATGGATGTGGGGAGCAGTCTGAATCCAGCTATAGACATCGGCCAGATAGAAGGAGGCTTTGTGCAGGTGTGTCAAACACTTGGGAGACATTGTTATCATTACATCCCAGTGAGATCAGAAAGATGTCATTTTCTTACAATCTGTATAATATTGTAAAAACAATTAAGCAGTAAGGGTAACAAACTTACATTCATCTTGACTTTAAATTAACCCTTGCCTTTAGGGAAATGGAACCATATCAGTCCTAAGCCCATCATTGGCCAAAACTGAACTTGGGGCTAAGATCAGTTAGTGGAATGGTACCCCAGACTTTATAGAAATGTTACGCACAATGCAGATGCACAATTTATTACTCAACTGTGGTGAGATCACTCACTAGATAACATTGAGTTGGTTACACACATGTGTGATACCACCGCATGCTGCCATGACGTCATAGTCGTTTTTGGTTGACGTCACAATGTTACCCGCGCGACTACAATAGCGGGTGACCTATTTGCATGTGAGTGTCACTAACAACGGTTATCTTGCAATTCAGCGCTATTTACATTATTGAGTAATAAATAAAATACTAAACTCGGTCTCGTTTTGATAACATGTTTATGAAACTAGTGAATGGCATCGGTATTTAAGTCGCTTTTGCTCGTTAAAATACCAAACCATTCACTCATTTCATAAACATGTTATCAAACAGGACATCGTTTAGTATTCTGTATATAAACACCAACTCTCTATCTCTCTATACAGGGTTATGGTATGATGGTTCTAGAGCAGTACAAGGTGTCCCCGACCGGTGCACTCATCACCCAGGGGCCTGGTAAATACAAGATCCCTGCCCTGGGTAACATACCTGCCCAGTTCAACGTGTCCCTGCTGAAGGGCAGTCTCAACCAGAGGGCGGTGTACTCTTCCAAGGTAATCACTCGTATACATCAGTGTACCAAATAAGCTTGAAACATATCCAGTCCGAAAGTGTTATTTTGTCAATTAAAATGAAAAAGAAAAAAAAATTACCAGTCCGAAATATTATCTGGTTAACTTCATACACTGCTGATATAAGATGGTGCCAACTTGTACGTCGGAATGTATACTTTTGATATCGATCAGGTATACTTAAACATACAATTTATTGTTTTCTCAGGTACATTAATAAAATAGTAAATTTGAAAATGTCCTGATTAATTCATGACCAATTGGAGAGTACTTACCCCGGTAATACTCCCAACTTTTGTTCTGTTTGGGTCTGTTTCTCTCAATTTTAGTTCAAAATTCACTTAATATCTCTTCTGCTTGTATTTTTAACTATTAATTAAAAGGTATGCCTTATAGATATGACAAGTCTTTTTAAGTTTTCAACATTGATTTCTTGTTTTATTTTCAAAATCCAGGCTATCGGTGAGCCTCCTCTCTTCCTAGCATCTTCAGTCTTCTTTGCCATCAAGAACGCAATTAAATCGGCCAGAGAGGATGCTGGGATGAATGCTATATTTAGATTCGACAGTCCGGCTTCTGCAGAACGGATACGCATGGCTTGTCAGGATGAGTTTACAAAGCATGTAAGTAGAGTCCATCTAGACTTTTTTATTGACATTGTCAACAACCATCAAGCTAACATACTGGCTCCTTGTTTAATTCAGGTACCGATATATAAGTCTTATACTGATTGAATGAAAAGCTGTTACACACAAGGAAATGAAGCCTTTTCAACAGAAACATCAATTACTTTTTTAAAGGTCCTCACTAAAATCATGTTGTTAAATGACCTGTTCTGGAAACATCTCAATCACTATTTTCAGTTTCCACAAGCAGCAGCCGACTCCTACAGACCATGGTTTGTGGACCTGTGAAGAACATGACAAGTGGGAGAATACAGGAGGTTCAGCTGTAGAATTACCAGTGGATATATTGTGCAGAAGTTCTGATGAATGTGAATGCATTAAAAGACAACGAGTGGCGTGTAGTATTCACATTTCAACGATTTTAACAACGAAAAGTTATGCATAGAATATAAGACTACTTAGCATCATTTATTGATATACATCTTTTTATGAAACTATTATGACTCACTTGTGATAGACCTCTTACTGTTTATCTTGGATGTGTTAATGTAATGAAAGCGAAGGCAAATATAGTAAACAGGTAACAGAACACTACAAATAAAATTGTTCTTTATCAAACAAGACTGATCAGCAAAATCCATATCTCAGTCGGTCTGTACCTGGAGTGGTGCTATCCAGTATATTCATTGAAGAGTTTGTTTCTGGAGCAGTAGAGTGGAAAGGTCTCCTAGAATGCCTTTAAACAACAAAATGATATTAAGGATGGCTTGTAACAAATAACAGAACAGAACAGAACAGAACAGAGTTTATTCAGTTTTCAAGGCCTTTGGCCCATACAACATACATGTAACATTTGATAATTTTGCATGCTTAATATTGTTTACAAATGGGAAGTAAGTTATACAGCAGAATAATTAATAGCGTAGTTTACTGAGATATGTTCCTATTTGTTTAATAGTTTTTATGTTTTGCGTCGACATTAGGTTTATAAACTTGTTGATGGTTGGAGGGTTGTAGCTGACATCAGGAAGGCAGAGTTGTCGTTCTTGGCTGTACTTTTCACAGATCATCATTACATGATATTCATCCTCAATGTAGGACATATTTTTTTTTGAAAAACAAAATGAGCAGAGTCTTTCTTCACGAGGGATATTATAGTGGCGACCTGTTTCTATGGCTAATCTAAAGTTGTGACATCTAAATCTTGCAATGGCTATTTTATAATATATTGGGATTTCAGATGAGATGAGATATTGTTCAGCATTTAACAGAGATTTGTATTGTGAGTAATAATTGCATTTGGAGGATTCTGAAAGAGATGAATGCCAGTTTTGAGTGAGACAGTCTTGTACTCTCTGTTTGAAGATATTTAAAAATGCCTTGGTATCACCAATCTCCTGGCTAATCCACACAAAGCCAAATCCATACTGAAAGAGTAATGCCCTGATGTCACTGGCCCATGTCTTCTTTCCACTATCATCTAAGGACTTGAGCATGAGATAAGCTTGGTGAGGTTGCCTGTTAAGCTCCATATGAATAAGCCTGCACCAGTAGCTGACTGCTCTACTCATGTAGTGATACTGCAGTGGAGTTCTGCCACACTCACCCAGAACCATGTTGTTATTAGTACTCTTGTTAAGCCTCAGATATAATAGTTTCTTTAATAAGAGAAATCTAGAGTGAGCATATTGATCTATCAATCGGACACTTTATGCATTGACTGATGCAAACTTTTTTTTTATTATTAGCTTAGCTTTCTGAACATTATAATTAATTTATTTCAATATATACAAGTTAGATGAAATAATATTTTATGTAAATTTACTTTGATCTGTACATGGTTTTCTTGATCTGTTGATCTAGTGTTTTGTGATATATTAATGGTGTTAATGAATCAATATTTACAAAGCTGTGATAGACCTTTCACTCAATAAAGACGCAATAACAGTTGAAATATAATTATTTTCAGCATCATTATGCTCCATAACAATGGACATCATGAATATTCTTTTTCAGAAGGGATCCTCCTTGGGGTACATATAGCATAAAAATCCTAATTTTTAACTTGATGACAGGTTGTAACTTAATTTTCAAAAATAACAGCAAAAATAAGTTCAAAAAACACAAAATAAGTGTTTTCCGAACGTGTGACCACCCTGTGTAGAGCCCCATCCCAGTGCAAACCAAGGGATGTAACTCTAATCTCGCCACTTATCAATCTGTCATCGAGCAAGCAAGACGTTCTTCTGCTCCGAAAGTTTTTTGACTTTGAAATAAGTTTCCACTTGAGAAAATGGACAAGACAAAGAGTACTGTATGTGTGGTAACCCCTTTTTATTCGTAGAGGCGAATGTTTAGGTTACTTATATGGTTTTTGTCGCGTTGTAACTTCGTTTTTCAATTCGCACGTGCTTCGAATTGAACGAGTAATGGCGGATGGAAAACGCTCAAAATGGCGGATCTCAAACAAAATGCAATGTGTTAGTACTTTGCTATTCTTGTATTGAGATTTGATTGTTTTGAAGGTTCTTTATCGTGCTTCGCATTGTAGGGCAGCACTTTACTGACGAGGATTTCTCCCTGTTTGAATTTTTTCATTCTCGGGGTCATCGTCTCAGTCGGCAAGCATGTACTAGGGATATTCATGCTTTATTTCTTTCAGTGGCTTACTATTCATTACTTGCCTAGTGCTTAGTTATTATAGTATCGCCTCTGCGTTTTGTTTGTATGATGCACATTTATGAAACATAAACATTGCACTTACACACATGCACACCCCTAAACATTCTGTGTTTGACTTGCAGTCTTTCACCGAATGTGTGGGGTGCAAGACCCGCATTCCCCCTGCCGACAAGCATAACAGGTGTCTGCCTTGTCTTGTCGACGATGAGCACGACGACACCACCTGTAAGCTGTGCCTCGCTTTCACCCCGAGGGCCAAGAAGGAGCGAGGTATCGACATGCTCTTCTATAGGAACCTGCAGAAGGCAGGGCAGGAATTTAAAGGTGCTATCCCCCCCTCTAAAGAAAAGAGGAGTAAGGGCAAGGGTAAGGGTAAGAAGGTGCACTCCCCTCCTATCCCCTCTGCCTCATCGGATGAGGTGGATATGGAGGTGGGGTCACCTGCTGCGGGGGGTTCTACGCCCCCTTCAGTTCTTTCACCTCAAGCACACTTGCATGTTAAAACTAAATCTAACACTAACCCTAATCTGGACGCGGCAGCTATCACTGCCATAATCCAGGGGCAGATGACGGGGATGGTGGGGACGATGATGGCTCAGCTCCGTAAGGAGTTGACCGTCGTCGCCCTGCCGGACCCTGATGTCCGAGGGTCAACCGGCACTCGTGCGGGTAATGACCTCGGGGGCACTACTGAACCGGGCGCAGGCCCCGGCAAGGTAGTGGCTCCCGACGCAGGCATCCGAGAGACTGCTCCGGCTCTGCCTCGTACGCAAGTAACCAAAGCCCCCTCGTCGGTGCAAGGTGCCGAGGTACCGAGCACGTCGAGGGGCACAGGTAACCCCAAGGCCACGGTCACCGGTGCTTCGGCGCCGGTGCAGTCGCAGCCCCGGGGACCGGCTCCGGTCGGGGAACGAGCGCCGGCGAGCAGCGCTGGGTTCCGCATCCCTCTCAAACGGACAATCCGAGATCGGGCTTCGGACACCGGGTCACAGCTTAGTGGCTCCGGTGCCGGGGATCCGGAGGAGGAGGACTCCGACTATTCAGAGGAGGAGGATGAGGAATCCGGCCGAGCTGTCTCGCTCGCCGAGCTTCTGAAGGAGACGCGTGACCGAATAGCGATCGCTATCCCGCAGACGCTCGTTCCCGTCCCGGAGCAGGTCACCGAGGAGTTCCGGCTTCCGGGGGAGGCTTTTGCTCCCAGCAAGCCTCCGGCGACCAGGCTCCGCATCATCGACAGCTTGTTGGTGGAGGCGATCAATCCTCTTCTATCTGGTGCCCGTACGAAGGCTGATTTGCCTGAACTCAACAAGAGGTACCAGTTGGGAGAGGATGGTCTCTTCGACCTTCCGGTTGTGGACGATTGCGTCCTGACCTCCGTCACCCTGTCCGGCGCTCAGGCGCAGCCTTCTGTAGGCAAACAGGGCCGGCGACTGCCTCCATTTCTGTCACAGGCTGCCATGTTGAAGGCCGAGTTCCGTGCCCATGAGGACACATACCGGAACGGAGCCCAACAACTAAGGGTAGCAGTACACGGGGCCTACCTTGCTGCTATGCAGGCTAAGGACCTGGCAGAAGTGCAGGAACTGGGCACCAAGGTGTCCACGTTCCAGAAGCAGTTGGCGGAGGTATCGAGTTATCTGGCTCGGGACTCAATCAGGAGTGCCTCGAGTCAGATGATGGGCGCAGTCATGGGGATGCGCCGGCTGTGGCTAGCAACATCAAAGTATTCGCAGTCCACACGCCTCACCTTGCAGAACCTGCCATTCAGGTTGGGGTCCACCCTCTTCCCTGGATCGCAGGCCGTAGTCAAGGAAGCCGCTGAGCAGAAGGTTGCCTTCGAGGACTCCAAGGTGCTCCTCGAGGAACCAGCTCCGCAAGATAAGCGTGTGCGGCTCTCCCCCCTTGATGGCCTATACCCCACGCCGGGGGGTTCGGGTCAAGCTTCTTGGAATGGCCCTATGGGCAACAAGAAGAGATTCAAGGGGAAGGGAAAGAAAGGGCACTTCCGTGGGGGCCAAAGGGGCCAGCGGAATTTTCGGAACCGAGGCAGGCAAAACAAGCAAACCTAGGCTCTCCGAAGCCCGTGTTACCACCCAAAAGTCCAGCAGCTCGAATGCTGCCGGAGACGGGGGTACACTGTCTTTCCAAAGATCTTCCAGTGGGGGGCAGACTATCTCACTTCGTCTCAGAGTGGGAGAAAGTCACCTCGAATACCTGGGTCCTGTCCACACTCAGGGAGGGCCACTTACCACTTTGGAAGTACGACCCACCGACTTTCTCCGGGATACGGCACACGAAGGTGCCCGAGTTGCCCGAGAAGGCGGAAGTCCTTCGTGCCGAGGTGCAAGCTTTAATAGACAAAGCAGCCATCGAGGTAGTGCCGAAGGGTCAGGAAGAGAGCGGTTATTACTCGACCTACTTCCTGGTGCCCAAGAAGGACGGAGGGTTCAGACCGATTCTCAATCTGAAATATTTGAATCGCAGTCTACAGGTTCCAACGTTCAAAATGGAAACCTTGAGATCGGTCATAGCGTCAGTAGAGACGGGAGATTGGCTGTCGTCAATAGATCTCAAAGATGCTTATCTCCATGTTCCAATGCACCCCGACTTCAAGGAGTTTCTTCGGTTCTCTTTCGACGGGACGTGCTACCAATTCCGGGTGTTACCCTTCGGCATTTCCACTGCTCCGAGGGTATTCACCAAGTTGATGTTGGTGCCGGCACAGGCCGCCAGGTCGCAGGGCAGGTGTTGTCATCCGTACCTGGACGACTGGCTGATCAGAACCTTGTCTCGAGAACTAAATCAGGAGGCCACCCAGCAGGTGTTAGACATCTTGCTCAAGCTGGGTTGGATCATCAACCTGAAGAAGTCAGACATAGCGCCCAGGCAGGACCTGGTCTTCCTGGGCGCAAGGTTCGATACGGCCTCCGGTTCCGTGTCCCTGGCCCCGGATCGGGTGTCCAGAGTGATCGGGGCAGTCCACTTGTTCCTTCAATCGCCGACCCACACAGCCAGGACTTGGCTGCAGTTGTTGGGTCATATGGCGTCGACAGTGGACGTGGTTTGGAGAGCTCGCTTGAGTATGAGACCGGTTCAGCAAGCGCTGGCACGAATGTGGTCACACTCGGACAGCTTCGAGAAGGTTCTAACCACGCCGGTTTGGGTGCTCGAGCACCTTCGGTGGTGGGTTGTCGAGAGCAACCTTCTCAAGGGTCTTCCGCTAGAGCTTCCAACGCCTTCGGTCACCATCCAGACAGACGCCTCCCTATCAGGCTGGGGGGGGGTCCTGGGCGACCTGACAGCCTCGGGCCTTTGGTCACAGGAGGAGTCGAAATTGCACATCAACGTGCTAGAGCTCAGAGCAGTTCGACGTGTGTTCGAGTGCTTCAAGGAGCGGATCAGGGGGCTTGTGGTTCGTCTAGAAATGGACAACCAGACAGCCATATCCTACATTCTGAAACAGGGCGGCACAGTGTCTCCATCTCTCCTTCAGGAGTCGTGGCAGTTCCTACTGTGGTGCGACCAGTTCAGCATTCAGGTGGTTCCTGTTTATCTCCCGGGAGTGGACAACGTCCGTGCGGACGCTTTGTCTCGGCGCATCCTAACACCTCACGAGTGGATGCTCGACCGGGGGATATTCGGAACTATCTCCCTGTTGTTCGGGTCGTTCCAGGTGGATCTGTTTGCGTCAGGGATGACGAATCAGATACCTGTGTTCTGCTCCAGAATACCAGATCCAAGGGCTCTAGCCAGAGACGCCTTCGCGATCGACTGGTCGGACAGAGTACTGTGGGCGTTCCCTCCAGTGCCTCTGATCCCCAGGGTTCTTTCTCAGTTGTCCATTCAACCAGCTCGCCTCCTAGTGCTTGTAGCACCACTTTGGTCGGCTCAGAGTTGGTTCCCGTCCGTTCTCAGGTTTCTAGTGCAGCCTCCTGTACTGTTACCCTCGAGACGAGACATACTATTTCAGGAAGGGGCACCACACCCGAATCCCAGGATTCAGTGGGTGGCTTGGCCACTGTCCGGAATCGCCTCCAGGAGAGCGGTATTCCTGCACGAGTTGCAGACACAATACTGGCTTCGAGGAGGGATTCGACAAACCTTCAATATGAAGATCGATGGGCCTGTTATGCGCGCTGGTGTGGCGATAGAGGGCTTCTCGATCCCTTTTCTACAGATCTAGTCGCTGTTTTGGAGTTCCTCCAGTCCAGGTTAGATGCTGGTTTAGCCGCATCGACCGTCAGGGGATACTCTACGGCTATTTCTGCTTTCCACATACCGGTGGACGGTGCTCTTTTGGGATCGCATCCACTGGTACAGCGTTTCTTAGCAGGTGTGGACAGGATACGTCCGGTTCTCCGGCGTATCAGCCCCACTTGGGACCTTTCAATTGTTTTGGATTGGCTCTCAGGTCCGGGGTTCAAAGATTTGAACGCACTGTCATTGCAGCTTTTGACGTGGAAGACCGCTTTTTTGGTGGCATTGGCGTCGGGCAGGCGGGTAGGCGATATCCATGCGATGTCTGCTGATCCCGAACTGACTGTCTTTCACAAAGACAGAGTCAGTATCAGGCTGCCCGACAGCTATCGTCCCAAGGTCGACCATTCGTTCCATGTGACGGCTCCTATCGAACTGCCGACTCTTATGCAGCCGGCCTCTTCGGGGTCTATGGGGAACCATGCTCACATTTTGGATGTGCGCAGGGTTCTCAAGGTCTATATCAAGCGCACCAGGGCTATCCGTAAGGACCAGCAACTTTTCTGCTGTTACGGAGGCACCAAGCCTGGTTTGCCGGCATCTAAGCAGTCAATATCCAGGTGGATAGTGTCTGCGATTGTCATGGGCTACGTTCACAAGGGCTTAGAAGCCCCAGGTCAGTTGAAAGCTCACTCGGTTAGAGCGGTTGCGACGTCTAAGGCGTTCGCGGCGGCTCTGCCCATCGAAGAGATCTGCTCCGCCGCTATCTGGAGCCGGCCGAGCACGTTCATTCGACACTACCAACTAGATAGGCACTCTAGGGAGCGCGCTCGGTTTGGTCAGTCGGTTCTCTCAGGTGGGCAGAGTTGAAACTCTCTAGCTGATTGAGCTTTCGAGTTATTGTTCAGTTTGGTTCAGTTCAGTTTTCTAAGAAGACTAATAAACTAACCTAGTTGTTCATCCTAACCAGTTGCACTGTTTGACGGGCATTTTTATCCCCCGCAGCAGGTGTCCCGGTGGCACTGCCTAGCGGGTAAATACCTACTCCTATTGATCCCCAATAGTCTTTTGAAAAAAAGAGGGGGGGGGGGGGTATTTGGCCTACATAACGGTAATCAGGCAGATTAAGCCGATTGGTTAGTCCCCAAGGGATCACCCATCCTCAGCCCTCGGCGCGGGAGGTCACGTGATCTGGTAAGTGTGACACCTTTATTGGATTGAGTAGAGCACTTTTAAGGGATATTTAGTGTACAGACAGAATCCACATCCTAAGTCTTCTTTGGGAGTCTGCCTTATGCTATATGTACCCCAAGGAGGATCCCTTCTGAAAAAGAATCGAACCAACCTGCAGAGGTTGCAGATTCTTTGAAGGGATCCTCCTTGGGGTACGGCCACCCACCTCCCCTTATTCTGTCTGACTTGGTTAGATTGATAAGTGGCGAGATTAGAGTTACATCCCTTGGTTTGCACTGGGATGGGGCTCTACACAGGGTGGTCACACGTTCGGAAAACACTTATTTTGTGTTTTTTGAACTTATTTTTGCTGTTATTTTTGAAAATTAAGTTACAACCTGTCATCAAGTTAAAAATTAGGATTTTTATGCTATATGTACCCCAAGGAGGATCCCTTCAAAGAATCTGCAACCTCTGCAGGTTGGTTCGAATTGTGATAAACTTGGCATTCACTTTGTTATTTCTATGAGACTGTCTTGTTTTCGTCATTGTGTCATAGGTATGGTCTGTAGTACAGACTCTGTACTGTAGGTTTCATATTTCCTCGAATAGACGCCCCCGGCGTCTACATTTCAGACCTCCCTCAGCCCTGGCATCTATTTATTTATAAATCATATATCTAACAAATATAAAGAAATGCAATCAAGATAAAAGTTCATTGAATGTAATTTTGTTTTGGTTATATATTAAGTCATTAAAGAACAGGAACAATATTTTCCTTATCAGACTTACGTGAACATATATTTGAGACCTGATGTTCATTTCTTTCAAACAGTCATACCCCCGGAGTCTATTCCAGATCCGGCGTCTATTAGTGGAAATATGGTACATTTTTTTTCTCCAAGATTTTTTTTAATGTTACCCTTTGTTTTTGTTGCCTATTCTGATAAGACTGCAATTATTGTTTGTTTCAGTTGTAGATATGTTTATCAAATGTTTATTTATTGTTAAAAATATTTTTTCTTTACAATAAAGCATGACGTACAAGGAATTTGTGAAAGTTATGTTTTCTGAAACTCTTCTGCATAAGACAATGGTTAATTGACAGACAAGCAGGCAAATTCCTATACAACAATCAATAAGATAAGTACAAGAATATTTTTACCATTTTTATTCAATGTTTTATACATATGATACACAAAACAATCCCGCCATAGCATGCATATATACCTTGAATGTTCAAACTTTTCAAGTTACATACATATGAACACCTCCCTATACCCATTCATGGACAATGGTTTCATCTTACTAACAACCTAAATATATTCTAAAGAATTATTTTCCTGGGCTTCTTCTCAGTGAAGAAAGATAACATTTAGTCACTGACATGGATTCAGGTTCATCTATATGTCAAATGAGAATGTTATATAAATACTGGTAACTCCTGGATTCTCAAATTGTTTGTCTTGAAGAATCATGATATTTGTAAATAAAGTAAATCAGCCTGGATGGACAATGAATGAAAGTTTGAGAAAACATTGGAAAATACAATCATCTTGACAAACCGTTTTCAGATAAAATGTCAAAATTCAAATTTTCTAAAGATTTTATTTTTAGAAAATACAATATTGTTTACAGTTAATGCATAAAGGACGATATCCATACCTCTATACATAGAAGAGAATGAAGTAAATATAGGAGTTAAAATAACTTTGAAACATAGTTGATTGTGCTCAAGTACCATGAAAACATAAATCACTGGGTAGTGATATGTTATCTAGTCGATTCATTGATGATTTATTATGAATAAAGCAATAATTACAAATCACTCTAACTAAAATAGGGTTTCATATCAAAACAATGAAAAACAAAACAAATGAAAATGTTTGATTATAAATAAAGGATAAAAATATACAGGAAAGTGTTCAAAATGAAATGATCATGACATTTCAAATAAGTCCACCTACACAACAAACAATAAAAGAATGAACATTGTCCAGTCCCCAAAAAATAGAATGATCTTACAGTAAATAATTCAGAATAAATAGAAGTGTAAGAATATTAGATAACAACATTCATATTTGACAGTTTCATCATAAATACCCTCTTTAAATTTTGTTGAGATGCTTTCATCATTTATTGACATAGTGGAAAAGTAACATAATTTCAATATTGACACTGTATTCCACATAATAAGCACCCCTAATAAGAAAGGACAAAGAGCACCTCTTCCTCTAATGCAGTCATAACTCTAAATCATTACCTATGCACACTGTCTAGATATTAAGTCAGTATGCTGTAGACTAAAGCAATGCAAACAGACAATCTGACACACCCATGCTCGGAGATATCAAAGCTAATTTTCATAATTTTGGATCAGCACTTCATGAAAGTTTTTATCATTAATAATGGCCCCTTTTATAACTTTACATTAAATAAAAGGAAATTGATAACAATTCTTGTTACCAACAAAATGTTTCCTGATGGTTGCAGAATTCTAGCATCAGGTCATCCAGAATTTAAGCTTCTGGACCTGTATTCAGCGAATACTACCCATTTTACGAAAATTTTTAACCCATGTAGAAGTCTAGCACTAATTATTTCTCAAAGACAGAACAAGAGCAGTTATTCACTGTAATTTCCCATCACACACTTGTAGGCACTCAAAAGGATTTATTCCATAGGCAAGTCAATTATCTTTCATGGTTTTTGAATGGCTACATTATCTTGCATACTAACTGCAGTTAATGCCATGAATGTATTTCAAATGAACATAGAAAGTGAAAGTCAATTCTCATATGCTCATAAAACCTTTGATTTGTACAATCCCTTGCACCTGATGACGGATTCTCTTTGACAGAAGCTTCAGATTTCGTGAAAAGTGGACATTACAAAATTGCTACAAGAGCATGAATGGAAGAAAATAAGGTTCAAGAGAAATACATTCAGTGCAGACACCTGTAGTTGGTAAATGTAAGATATGAACTGTCGGGTGTTAAGAGATGAGTCGTCCTCTCGATCCCCTAACTTCCATTCTGTTGACTGGACTTGTCTTTCCTGCGAGATGCGTACTCCGCGGTCACTTGTAGGATCTTCTTCTCACACACTCGTAGCTGGACGGCGAGTCGGACGATGGTGGACAGGTCAGTCTGCTTCAACTGATCTTCGTCAGCCTAGTGGAGACAAGAGAAGAACTGGAGAGATGCTTTCATGGCGTATCTTGCACTGGTTTTCAGTTCTTATGATCTATAGGTCCTTAAACATTGCAACCAACCCTTTATTTATATAAACAGTGGATTTAACTTCTAAACAAAAAACACAATACCTTCGTCGACATACATTAAGCTTAAACAAAGTGAAAACTCTCACCTTATAACTTTTTATGAAAATGGTGATTGGAGATTTAAAGCAAGAGTATTTCATTTATGTTAGTTTTATTACAGCAATATAATATACTGATATTGATAGCGAGGCACAAACAAAACAAAAAGTACCTTACAATTTTTTAAGGTAATTTAGAAGTAGATAAAAACGTTTATCCTACCTCATGTAAGAATGTCGATCTATGATTGGTCCACGTGACCCTGAACAAATAACCATATTCACCCTCACCCAGGTGGATAAATGTCACCGAGGGTGATAAAAGCCTTATACCCCGCTACCTAAATAAAGCGTGCGTCCACGTCAGGCAGTCCATGTCACGTGATATAGTTTATTTTGACTCTAACCCAGATTTGTTGCTTCTTTGAGTAAACGATGTTCGAGCATTTCTGTTTGTTTTTAATAATATTTTGAGACATTCGGTAGGATAAAAACGTTATAACATTCAGTGGAGGTTTACATCGTGAATTATAAGACCCTTATTATTTTTTATTCTACTCGCCTCCGGCTCGTAGAATAAAAAATAATGCGGGTCTTATAATTCACGATGTAAACCTCCACTGAATGTTATAACTTATATTATGAGCAGACACTAGCTCCCTCATCAGATAAACTATATAGCAGCAAGCATGTATTCAAAAACATCTTGTTTTTCACAATAAATCATATTGTTATCGAGATATCTTGCTGTACTATGTATGGAGACTTTTTTTCTGCAGATACAAGTTGTACAATCCAAAGCTCATCATCTAAGATTACTCTGGTGAAAGCTGTTGATTATGTTAATTGACATGCATATAAATGTAGGCAAACACTGAGAACAGCTCTGCAACCAACTTCCAAACGCAAGGTATAACTCTTGCTAGTCTGCATTACTGGCTGATTTAAGCCTTGCAGTATTTCCCTCTCTTTGTTGTGCCAAGATAGTAAATAGCTGCACCAGAAATGCAAAGTGGGCCTGAATTTCCAAGCACAAAGATCTTAAGGAAATACTGCAAGGCCTAAATCAGCCAGTAATAGAGACTGGCAAGAGTTATGCCATGCATTGGGAAGTTGCTCTGCAACTGTCATGAAACAAAGTGATTATTGAGAGGAGTGCAACTATCTGCTACCACACCAACCTCCAGGGATGTAGGGTAGGCTTTCAGCAGTAGTGTGGCGCGCATGTGGAGGAAGCTCCACACCTTCTGCTCGTTCTCCTCCGACACAGCACACTCCAGATCCTTCAGCTTCTCCACACGCTCCTGGCTAACTTCAGATCCAAACTCCGACTTCAACGGACCTGATACACATGAACTTCACTTAGCCTGCTGTGCCAAATTATTCCGGAGTTACTGAATTGTAGGATTTTAATTATTCATCATCATCATCCAAGCATGAGGCAACTTCAGATCATACAAGGAATAGCATCTTTCTGTCCATTACATTCTCACAAATAGGTAAGTGAAACTCTAACAGTAACCTTTAGGAGAAGACAGGCAAATAAAGAGCATTATGACATTACCTTCCTCCATGTTGAAGACTCGTAGAAATGCCAGTAGATCTCCGTCCACAGGATGGTCGCCCACATGCAGGAAGAACGCCCTCGATCTGAAGATAGAAGTCTATCCAGGTAAGCAAACTTCTAGTAATAGACAGCTAGAGTTTTTGTAATGACTCTTGAATAATTGCCAAAGGACTGAGGAAGACGTGGACTACACTGGAGGCAGAGATAGCAGGTTTAGAAAAGCAGCTGAAATGCATGGAATTAAGGTTCCAGGGTGGTAATTTATGAATAAAACAGTTGGCACAACCCAAAACAGAAGAAATCAGCTGATCAGCTGTAATTGCCATGAATGTGGAGTAGATGGGCGAGGAGTTGCAGCTAGTGTGGTGACCGGTTTCGTTCAGTGTGAACTCATTCAGTGTGAACTCGTCAGACCGAGCTACCACCAGAAGTAAATTCTCTCCACCATGGTGGTATCTTTAGCTACACTTGTTTCAAACTGCATGTTGGCTTTAGATTGTTGGCTGGATTATCCTATTTTGCTTTCTTTTTATGTCAAAGAGCAGTCAATCATAGATTGCTGGGAAGCAGAATATGAAAACAACATTACACTTAAAACATACACTGTTGTAATTTGGAAACAATACTTACGGTTGCAAGCCTATCCTGCTGAGAACTTCAGCTTTTACGGAGTACAGTGGGTCACTTTTGCTGATTCCTGTTGAAAAGATTTGTAAATCCAACTTCAATTTTTGCTTTGTCAAAAGGTTCTTTAAAGCTCAACCAATCCTTTAACAGTTTAAATCAACCTTAGAAATGTGTTAGTTTTCAACAAGAGTCATCAGAAGATGACATATCCCACCGGTCCCACATAATTTGTTTCTATGGAAACGAAAAAAAAATAATTTCAGAAATCTCAAAATGTCAAGAGGCAACACTTCAGTAGATGGGTAATACACATAGGAAGTTTCAGAAAGATATCATGAATGGTTTTCGAGTTCTGCTCCGGAAACGAAATGATTACGGATGGAAGGGCAGACGGACGGACAGACAGACGGGGTGATGACTATATCCCACGGTATTACATACGGGTGGGATAAAAAGGCTTGACTCAAGCCAACTGAAAATGACCATGTATACAAGTCCGACCCAAGACAAGTGCTGCCGAATAAACAAATACCAAACCATTCTGAGCTGCCAATTTACAGGCATCAATGCGTTGACGCAGGGAATAATCTAGATTTAGCCATAGGGTAAAAATAAATGAACGACAAATATAAATTCTTTTGCAGCTTAATTGTTAAGATTATGTTCTATTTCTTCAACATGCATACCGATTTTAATTTGAAATGATTCATTACAAACAGGACACCGACCCACTTTACTGAATATGTCATTTGAGATAAAGAAGTATATAGAACATATCAATATTTGGGATAAATATAAGATAAGATAAGATAACACTTTATTACCCAAAAGGGAATTCTTCTTACATCCAACAGAGCATGACATGAAATGTATACCAAATTTATATAATACATGATTATTAAACATAGAAATTTTTAAAACAAAAACACACATTCACACAACACATATAATTGTACAACTCGATAAGTTCTAAAATTGGTATTGGAATCTGAAATTTCTCATGCGGACTGTTTATTTAGAATGGAAATACTTGAGGGTATAAATGATTTCCGAGTTCTGTTGGATTTGTGAAAAGGCATATTAAAACGTTTTCCGGATGGCAAAAGTGACTACTGTGAGTGCAGGACATGTGATGGATCTGAAATAATCTTCCGAGCGTGCGATACTATTTTGTCGTCATTTATTGACGCAGGGTGATCAATTATGAAAAATTATGAAAAATACCTGCATTGGTAAATACCTACAGATTTCATCACCTGAATCTGCTCTTATGTTTTCTTAAACTGATATTAAGTATTTGATCAAAGTTACAAGAAATATATAAATAGTATAAAGAAGTATATATATATATATATATATATATATATATATATATATAGTATAAAGCACCACATGAACCATGTTAACATACCATACTGCATTCTGCATTGATGTAAAAAATTCATACTGACCCAACTTGAGACAGAGTCTGTCATGTTCATTGTCAGGATACACGAAGCCGTTGTGGACGAGGAACTCCGCATTAGACCGTGCTCCGTAGAAGATGAAGATCTGAGCAGAGTGAAAGAACATTTAAATAGAAAAAGATTGACAAATTTAGAAAAATGTGTAGTTGTACACTTAAACTGTTGAATTCATGAGTGCCAAACCATTCTGAATAGCCAATTAACAGGAATCAAAATGAACTAGGTTTGGCCACAGGCAAATGAAAGGCTATCCTACATTATTTGTTGACCAGCAGGTTAAATATGAAGTCTACTAACAGAGTACATTGTTTCCAGATAAACTTCCAAAACTTCTGATGATAGAAGATTCACAAGGATAGATCAGGGATGAGCATAATAATCCTTCATTACTTGAGTATGATATAAATTAATGATAAACTATTGAATACACATATATGCCGAAATATCTTCTAAATGATTGACGTTTTCACTATTTCTCTACGCACCTGATCTCCAGTTTTGAACTCTCTAAGTGTGTAACACTCGCTACAGTCCTTCTCCACACTGAAGTCTGAGGTGAACTGCAAAACACAACATTATAGTAATTATGGTTTAGCAAACATTAGAGTACCGAATAAAAAAATTTAGTTACTCTCTTAGATCATTTCATGTAATAGATCGATTTAAACATTTTTATTTATGGATGAAGAATGGATGCTGTACATGTTATCAAACTTAATGAAACCCTCTCCTATATATGTAATAGACAATTGGTAGAAGGTCTTTATTTTCTCAATTTGTACCATTTTCATGTTTCAAATGATCCTTGTGACACAAGGATATAACATATTACATAACAGTAATTATCATAATCCTATCTGCTATTCACTATTTCTATGAATAACTCACATAGCCGTTAGAGTGGTTGCACATATCCCAGAATGGTATGAGACCAAACGTAGCCTGTGACCCGTCTTTAGTTGGTATCTGGTTCTGTCTCGTCATCACCGTCGATACAGCCCATCTGGAGAACAGAGAAACATTTCACACTGACATAATAACAAGGAATTAAACTTTCTGCTGAATACTAAACCTCCGTTCACAAAACACTAAGGTCAATAATATAACCTTCCTGTAATGGAAGTTGAGGTCAACTCGGGGCAGATCAAAGACTTTTGTTTGGATCGGGTATACACTGTCTTTCACAACTTACAACCCCATCCCCGCCAAAAACAACCGAACAAATAATACGTTGTGCAGGGGTCCATGAAACTGTCACGAGGAGACGTGGGGATCTGGTTGCCACTGGCGGCTTTGTGACAGAAGCTCCTAATAATCACATTATGTAACTGTCACGAGGAGACGTGGGGATCTGGTTGCCACTGGCGGCTTTCTGACAGAAGCTCCTAAATATCATATTATGTAACTGTCACGAGGAGACGTGGGGATCTGGTTGCCACTGGCGGCTTTCTGACAGAAGCTCCTAAATTTAACAAAATTATAATCATTTTGTATATTTCTGAATGATACCTACCTCTAAACTTATATGCATCTTCTTGTTTGTTTACAAACACACCAACAACAATAGCAAGTCTAGAAATAGACAACTTAAACCTGTGAGTCTGCCTACCGCTCACGCAAAGCCCGTGCACCCGCATACACAGTCATGTGACCTGTCAAATACCTTCACTACTTTTTGTTGTAAGTAAGCGAAGACTGATGAACGGCTCCGTGGGGAGGACCGGGCGGGCTCCAAACTATAAGTTTAGAGGTAGGTATCATTCAGAAATATACAAAATGATTATAATTTTGTTAAATTTCCTTCATTCACTACCTCTAAACTTATATGCAGAATCCCACAGATCGGAGGAGGGTAGCGAATCAGTATACGAACCAGGCGACTCACAGGAGAAAATTGCCTTAACCAAAACCAGAAGTCATGAGAACGAAGCTCCTTCACAACCCAGAATGGTAGGCTGGTCAAAGCAATCGTGGATTTGCAACCATAAACTGCTTTGACCAACATAGGATTCCGAAGATTCCAGAAGGAACTCCGTCCTTACAACCTCTTAAAGATAGTAAAAGGTTGTAATTACCTATGTTATTTGTTCGCTGCTTGGACGGCCCCTGCTGCCACAAACGGTCCCAGCTGATGTAGGTCTTCCAAGTCCGTCTGTACGTCTCGTAGGTAAAAAGTCGAAAAAGTCGTCGACGAAGCCCAATACCCGGCTGCTACGATATCCTCGACCGAGGCAGAGTGCCAGAGGGGAGCGGAGGTGGACCAGGCCCTAATCTCATGGGCAGATACCTTACCAAAAACCGGGGTAACCGTCGCCGATTTGTGATAAGCTATCTTGATGGTTTTCTTTAGCCATGACGAAATGGTGTTTTTCGAAATGTCCTTGTCCGAAGAAGGAACACACGGGAGAAACAACCTATGTCTTCCTCTTCTAAAGGGTTTGGTTCTGGACAAATATTCTCTCAAAGCCCTGACTGGACAGAGAAGAAGATCCCTTTCCATGCCGTCAGATAACGCAGCGGACAAGGCCGGAACAGAAAAAGATCTTCTTCCTAATGGTCCTGAGATAGACTTCTGGTTTTTAGCGACGAAACCCGGGAGGGTAGAAAGGGAAATCGTCTGCCAATTCTTAGAATGTGTCAAGGAAGACATATCCAAAGCATGAAGTTCTGACACCCTCCCTGCTGAGGCCAGAGCCAGCAGGAACACTGTCTTCCAAGACAAGAACTGTAGAGAAACTTCCTTCAAAGGCTCAAACGGATCTGCTAAAAGAGCCGAAAGCACCACCGACAAGTTCCACTTTAGTTGAAAACGAGGTGACTTCAGATCCTCCAAGTGAAACGACCTGGATAAGTTGCGGATTGTCTGATCTCCAGTCAAGTCGACCCCCTGTAGCGACAAGGCAGATATTAAGGCGGACTTGTACCCATCGATTGTTCCTGCTTTTAGTTTATTCACTTTCCTCAGAAAGAGCAGGAACTCTGCGACGAGGGGGACGGAGACCACAGCATTAGGTTTAAACTGCTGCTTCCACTCCAAGAACTTGGCGAACCTGCAGTCGTAGAGGTTGGAAGTAGAGGTTCTGAGCCCTCCTTTGACAGCTTGTACAACTTCCTCCGAGAATCCCCCTTCTCGGAGATTGTGGTTGATAGTCTCCAGGCGTGCAGATGTAGAGACTCTGGATTCCGGTGGAACCTGTCTGACCTTGGCTGTTTTAACAGTGTTGGAAACACCGGAAGCTCTACGGCTGGATGTGTTGCTTCCATCAACAGATCCGGATACCACGGACGATTGGGCCATGCTGGAGCAATCAGAATGATGATGCAGCTGTGACGCCTCGCCTTCTCCAAGACTGCTGGAACCAGCGCGGGTGGAGGAAACGCGTAGGCGATGAGGCCGTCCCAGCTGATCGACATCGCGTCCACTGCAAAGGCCTGTGGATCCGGTACTGGGCTGACGTAAATTGGAAGCTGATTGTTGAGCCTTGTTGCAAACAGGTCCACCATCGGGGACTCCCAAAGTCCTGACACCATGGAGAAAGTTTCGGGATGTAGAGTCCATTCCGTGGACTGGATCTGGTTTGGTCGGGACAACCTGTCTGCCAGAACATTCAGATGACCTGGAATGTGTCTTGCCCTGACCTCGCAACCGAACTGATCGATCCAGTGAAATAGCTGGAGACACAGATCCAACATGTCCTTTGATCTTGTCCCTCCCTGTCTGTTGATGTAAGACACCACCGTGGAGTTGTCTGAAGCAACCATCACCCTCTTCCCTGCAATCTGCTTCTGCCAATGCCGAAAAGCTTTCAGTATGGCCAACGTCTCTAGCAGATTGATGTGAAGAGAAGACTCTTGCAGAGACCAAGTCCCTTGAACTGTCTGGTCGAGAAGATGGGCACCCCAACCCACGTTGGAGGCGTCCGTCACTAGAAGGACATCCTGTACAAAGGGCACCAGCTGAACGCCTAAAAGAACATTCTGGTCCAGATGCCACCAAAGAAGGGATCGTAGAATCTCCGGAGGAGGACAGCAAGCGGTTGAGAGATCGAGATATCTCACGGAGTTGATCCAACGCTGAAACTGTCGAAGTCTCAGTCTCCCCCTGTTGGTTAAGTCCTGCATGCTCGTGAGCCTGCCCAACAGGGACATCCACTGGCGTAGGGGTTGAGGAGACTGAGACATAGAACGGATCAGATTGCGAGCTACCTCTACTCTGTCCTCCGGAGGAAACAGTCTGGCATTCTCCGTGTCGAAGATGGCCCCGATGTACTTGACCTTCTGCGACGGAACCAGGTCGGACTTGTCTGGATGGATGATGAAACCGAGATGCCCCAAGATAGAAATGGCAAGATCTCTGTTGGACTCCAGATTCTTCTGAGACTGATCTGGGAGGAGAAAATCGTCCAGATAGCCGTGCATCCGAATCGAACTGGAATGCAGAAAGTTCAGTACCGGAGCTGTGATCCTGGTGAAAAGCCAAGGAGCGATCGAGATTCCGAACGGAAGAACTCTGAACTGGAACAACCTGCCGTTGAGAGCAAACCGAAGATACTTCTGAGACACTGGATGGATCGGCACGTGGAGATAAGCATCCCTGAGATCCAACGACACCATCCAGTCTCCTGGTCGTAGAGCCAGTTTCAACGCTGCTATAGACTCCATCCTGAAGTGAGGAGGTCTCTGCAGGAAGTTCCGGTTCAGAAACTTCAGGTCGATAATCATCCTGAGTTCGTCCGTATCCTTCTTGGGCACCAGGAAGATGGGGGAATAAAACCCTTTCGTCACAGTCTTCGGGTCCAGTTCCAGCACTGCCATCTTCAAGAGAAGTTTCTGAATGGCATCCTCTGCTGCCACCAGAGAAGGCCCGGACAGATGAAAACGAGGACCCTGTGGAAGGCAGGTTGTCGGAGGAAGCGTGTCGAACTGAAGTCGATAGCCCTGAGAGACCACTGACAGTACCCAGGGGTCGTTTGAAACAATCGACCAGTTGGCGGCAAATTGTTTCAGACGACCCCCGACCTGTCCCGGAACTACAGACAAGGGGAAAGTTGGTGGACGGGCGAGGGTCGGTAACTGGAGAGGAGGGGGAATAGGTACGTCAAAAACGTTGAGGTTGCCCTCTGCCTCGCCCTCGGCCAGCGTCCTTGCGGGGCGTAAATGTCTTATCAGCCGTCCTGTCCTGTCGGTCGTAATTACGTCTAGGAGTGGTCGGAGCCTGCTGCTTGACGTAGTTCTTCTTGGGAGTTGATTGCTTCTTCCAAGGAGACTGAGACTGGGTTCTTTTTGGCGAGACTGATAAGGCGAGCTGATGTAAATCCTCGTTTCTCTTCCTCTCTAGTTGTTTGTCTTTAATCTCTAGAGACTCCGCCACTGAATCCCCAAAGAGAGAAGCTCCAAAAAGAGGCGCCGAGTAAAGCTTGTCTTTTATCTTGTTGTCGGTTGTCTGAGGCAACTGCTTGATAAAGGCGGTCCTTCTGAGGAGAGTAAGTTGCGCATTGATCCATAGAAGGTGTCGATCTAAATCCAAGACAGCACTCCCCATGGAGTCAAAGAGGTCGTTAGCCGTTGACAACGCTGAACAAGGGATAGGCGTAGACTCGTCCGGTTCCGCATCCACCGGTATAGCAGGGAGTTGCCTGGCAGCAGTAGCGGCAAACCAATGGATGTAGGTGGAGGTCTGCATGGCCTTGTGCACCGAAGACTCGATTTCCCTAATCCTGGCATCCCCGATCTTAATCTGTTCCGAAGGCGAACCCTTGCCCATCAGGTACCGGAAATTGCTGTCCAAAACGGTTTCCCCAGGCTTGGCAAATTGGGCGTCATGCACCTTGTAAGGAAATGAACGGTAGAAGGAACTCCTAGAGGGTTGCTTGTCAAAGCCTAAGGTCCCCACTCGCTCCGATAGTTGGGCCGCCAGCTTGGCTGTGGAATCCGGCGGTGGTAGCGAGGTAGCCTTTGTCGTGATGACCTTGGAAGAGCCTCTGCTTATTTCACTCTGGATAGGAGCCGAAGGAGCCGGAGGGCGGGAAATGTCCGGGAAATGCCGGTATACCTCGTCTAACTTGTCATACCAAGACAGACCTGAGAGAGCTGATTCATCTGCAGCATCCGCCTTTTTCCCTTTCTTCCCCGAAGAATCCGCTGACGTCCCGTAGAAGGAGAGGTCCGGGGGCCCCGTGGATTTCCGTTTGTTCCCCGCAGGTCGTTCATTTTCCCTGGCTAGGCGACGGTTCCTCTCCCGGTTGGCCTGCTCCGAATGGGACGACTTGGAAGAGGTAGAGGTATTGTAGTCCACAATAGATCTATTCAGGCCCGCCGAATCCCTGGGATGGCCCGTAGATGAGGCCGGGTCCGTGGCGGCCGGGTCCGTGGAGGCCGGTGGCGGGTCCGCTGCACCCTCCGTCGGCAACATGATGGGCTTAATCTTGGATCCGTGGAGGCCCGTGACGGTTCCCTTGGAGTCCTTTTTGGCCTTGACCTTCCCCGTAGGTTCGGTCCCTGGATCCCCGACTTTGACATCTCCCGGCTGGACTGCCTTGCGGGCCGCATCCGCCGCACGGGATCCACTAATCCGGTGGGCTTTCTTATGAAGACGAGGGTCCCTCGATCCCGGAGTCTGCTTCATGGATTCCACCACCGAAGGGGCCAGTATGGAGATGATGTCTTCATTTTTCTCTTCACCCCCCCGCCGCCCAGTTATTTGAGAGATATTATCTCTCCCTGGTGACGGGGTGAGCCTTGATCCGGTCTTCTCCACCTTGTCCGCTAACTCGGGGATGTTGAGCAGCTTAGACATAAGAGGCATCATCTCGGCAGCCATGGACTTGAATTTGGCCAGGTCCGAGGCCAGAGAGGACGGTTGAGGGACCGAAACAGTAGACGACTTCGACGAAGAACGGGCCAAGCTTCTTTCTCTCGAAGTCACATAGGCCTGGAACTCGTCAACGTTAAGGTTGGCACACTCATCACAGGGTACATCGTAGGTACAGGATACCCCATAGCAACGTGGACAGCAAGGGTGAGGGTCAGCCGCAGCCACGAATTTATTACAGCCCTCGCATCTCTTCGAAGCGCTCATGATTTCTGTGAAAAGTTAAGGAGAATTAACACACAGAAAAACCATAATGAACAAATATAAGAAACCGAAATTTCATATAAGTGTATAAAATACTATATATAAATATATAGAATGAGTATATGATTATGATAACATGAAATAGTTTATCATAAAACATAGAAAATGCAGAGAAAAGGAAACTTTACCATAAAAGGTAAAATTGAAACCTATCCCCTCATAGTAAAACATAACGATATTTATTAATAAACATGAATAAATACCATCAAAAACTATACCGTATGAGAAATTAAATATCAAGAAATAATTTCTGATAATACATAAGGTAGATAAAGTTAGCTAAACAAAACGTGAAGCAAAAACTATACAGATACGCATAGTAAAATATAGCAAGGAAGCGGCCTTAAAATCACCACGCAAAGTCAATGCAATGCGAAGTGAAGTGACACAACACTATACAGCAAAAATCGATAAGTGAACGGGGATACCAATCCCGCACTAACGAAATTTAATTCTATCAAGAGATAAAATATAAAATACGTTTGTAATATAGTTAAATATACCACAAAACATAAATATATAAATAATATGAATATTAGGAGTGAATTGAATAAATGAAGCTTCAAGCCCGATGCTAGAAAAACATGAGGAAGCCGCCATTTTACAAGCCACGTGGAAACATTTGAACCACTAAAATGGCGAATAATAGCATCCAAATTCATATTCAAGTGAAAAAACAAATGGAAACAACAATCTCACGGTATCAGGATACGTATGGGATAAAGGTTTCGTCGAAAGGTAAGGAAATTCTAACTCAGTTGGTGTGAGACGTGTAGACACGTTGAACAACAAAAAGTAGTGAAGGTATTTGACAGGTCACATGACTGTGTATGCGGGTGCACGGGCTTTGCGTGAGCGGTAGGCAGACTCACAGGTTTAAGTTGTCTATTTCTAGACTTGCTATTGTTGTTGGTGTGTTTGTAAACAAACAAGAAGATGCATATAAGTTTAGAGGTAGTGAATGAAGGAAATATCATATTATGTAACTGTCCCGAGGAGACGTGGGGATCTGGTTGCCACTGGCGGCTTTCTGATAGAAGCTCCTAAATATCATATTATGTAACTGCACTACTATAAATGTTAGACTCACACCTAGTACCGGTAACTGTTCACATATACTGTACCATGAGTATAGTCATGAGCATAATAAAGTTAACATTATCACACAATTGTGTCGGATCTTCATTTATGACACGAGACACAATTTCATCACTGAAGACATGTATATAAATTGTAATTCAAAGAAGGGGAACCATCACTATCGTTAGACAAAGGCAATTTTTTGTAAAAAATTATTGATAAAGGTTTTACTGTTACTTTTTGGGTGTCTTTGTCAAACCTTCCTTATTTCCTATTCTCTCAAAAGTTAAGGATAAAGATTATTAGGATGAGACTTCAAGATCACAATTATATTTGAGGAAACATTATGATTGTATACCTGTACTCATCAAAAGTGAAGCTGTCTTTTATAGGCAAGGTACTAGCCTTTGGATTTTTCTGAAACAAATAATAGATAAATTACATATCAAAATAATTCACAGTTTACAAAGGAAAACATGCTTTTGAAAGATATATATCTGCTTGAGGATCATGACACAAGAAGAATTGCAACAGTTTACAAACACATCCGATCTTCTTACCTGTAACAACCTGTAGAAGTATGCGTACTGACGAGCTATGTTCCTGTATTGGTTCAACGAGTCTCCTGAAAGGTAAGAACACATTTGTCATGTTGTTTATGCATATAACACACAGTGGCAAAAGGTACACTAAAAAAACAAACGCATATAAATTGAATGAATTATATCAGCGATTGATTTCACATTTTGTTACTTGCTTTAGTGAATGGAGGTGCATCTTTGACATAACTACAACTGTAATTGTTCCTCATTTCATAATTTTGTCTTTTCTTTATTTATGACCCTATAAAATGAGTTTTATACATGCAAATTTCATATCCAACGAATTGAGAATGAAAAAGGAATAATGTTGGTTCTTTCACCAGGGTCATAATGTGTGTGCGCTTTGATTATGCCTTTTGTGGCATGGAGTTCAGCTCAGTATAAGTATCCTCATTATTATTATTTGAATTCATCAAGCTCTCTTTCATTGATAACAATTGGCAAGCACTACAGTAAGATTAACATTCAAGGTAGTTATCCCTGATTGTACCATGCTGAAAGAAGGACTACCCACCTTGTGCTGGTGACCCCTTGAGCTGCTGCAGGTCGTCTTGTGAGAAGTAGAGCGGGGTTGTGTAGCTGGACGGTAGGATGTCTGCAATATGAGAAGTACACTCAGACTTAAGGAAACATAAAAACGCAGCCCAGCTTTCCCTTGCTTAGCGCTTGTAAAGCAAACCGAGAATATAAATTGTCGTCACAACAATGTCACTAATGAGTCATCAGCGATGACTTTCCAATTGTTTCCAAATGTATTCTAGATATATTATTATAGATACCAATGTGGCTAAATGGAACAGCCAAAGTTCAAAATAGTAACATGTGCATGTCGGAAATAAGACTAGGAAGCGACAATTCAATTGAGTTTAAATTTTGTGAAATTAAATAAACATTCAAACAATTACAAGTGACAGGTAGGTGAGGAGGATTAACTTCCAAGTGTAGAGTTATTTTTAGGACATCACGATTTCATGTGGCCACGATACTTGTATCGTGAATGTTCTTGAATCGATTGATCGGTGAATCGTTACAGCTCTACTACATTGACTGACCTATGTAAGGTTTCCAGAGTGAGTCTGGGTTCATCTTCTCACACAGCAGATGTAGAGACAGAGTGATGTTAGGCATCGCCTGAAGGATCTTGTCTTCACTCATCAGATTACCTGTCAAACATGCGTAATCTTGAATACATACATAGTTATTGATATACTCCAAACAAAGAAGCACTGTGAAGACTGAACTTATAAATTTCAAATTGGACATTAATTAGAATACTCCTTTTTCAGGGGAATTTCGTAATTTTATTTTCTCATTTATGTTGTTAGAGCATGTGGATATCAGGCGCATGTTTGCTAAAATATACAACATATCTGGTCATGGCACAGACCACATTCTTACATATAGCTTATTATTCACTGTTACTGTTGAATTTCTATTAGGGAGCACTTATAGTTATTTGCGATTAAATAACATGTACAAAAATAGTTATTAAAAAAACCAATCTATTATATATCCAGAATGAGACTGTCCAAATTGAAAACTTGTACTTCCTACATGATTTATACAGTAATTTGAACTTGCAAATGCATTGCATACTTACCAAGGGCTGATTTTTTGGCTGAGTCTACTGTGAGCATAAGTTTTCTGGGTATTGATAAGAACAGCTCTGCTTCCTGAAGATTATATCAAAAACGATTTAAAAACCAATAAAGAGGAAAACTGACACACAATCTAAACTCCAATTTTGTATTGCCTTACATCATTTAAGCACCAATCAAAAGGGCAGAGAATTATGTAAAAATGTTATAAGTGTTTTAAATTACAATTCTTCTAATTCATCTGTTTAAATGAAACCTACCTTCATATCTTTCTGTGCTCTGAGCCCGTGACCAAAGTCTGGATAGTTGACTATCTCAGCACAAGACGTGTCTACACCATTATTGTTGAGCCATTCCACAAACTTTGGAAAACACTTTTCACGATCTTTGTCTTGAGGAATGATTACTGGAACATTAATATAGTTCATCAACACCTAATTCTAACTTAAATAATGTTGAAAGTTTAATTTTCAGAAACAGTTAGCAGACGGTTAACAAATCTACAATTCATAATTGATATTGGCTATAGACTATGCACAAAAGATTTCATCTTCATAGGCTTTTAGTTTTGGAGAATAAAATAAGCTTGACCCCTGTTGCCCTTATCACCAAAGGTTATAATCCTCAATGGTCAAGGTACTTTTACACAAGATTTCAGTCCCATAGAGGCACTAATTCTTGAGAAGAACTTGAAAGTGAATAGTTTATGTATAGACGGATGGCCTGTAACCATACACCATGCCATAAGTTTCCAGGGCAAGAGCGCCACTCTTCATCATTAAAGGAGAATATTTGTAAAGATTTATATTCTGTTATAGTAAAATATACTTTAAAAAACATATTCCCCCGAAAATAATATGGAAAACCGTGTTTGATTACTAATTACGCGATATAACAACCGTGCCTACTGTTGCCTGTGCGCGTATGCATATTTGCCGGTAGCCTTCGGCAGGTTTAGGCTGTGACGTCAGAGATGCTCTACGGCCCGCTTTGGTCCTTAGCGCAGTGACGGGAAAGCATTAGAGTATAGATGAAGAATCGGTTGAATACGTAGAAATCGGGTAGTTTGATATGGTATATTGTGCAGCGTTGGTGTGCAGTAATTCATCAAAGTCTGGATAGAAGTTTACATATTTTTTTTATTTTCAAGTGAAAAGACGGATGCAGCACGGCAAAAGGTTTGGATAGTGTCAAAGAGGAAAGAAGGACCGAAAACCGTCGGAATCTGTCTCACCATGTTCAGAGCATTTTCATCCGTTATATTAAAACAGTTTTATAAATAAGTGATACTTAGTCTTAGCGTACTCGTAATTAACAGTCCTTTATAATGATATAATTATAATGCCTTCTTATGGGATGTGTCATCCTCGGTTACCCAGAGTTTTATATATGCTCCAGCGGAGAGTAACGGAGCATATATAAAACCCTGGGTACCACCAAGGATGGGGATGTGTAGGCCGTGCTCTGACTGTGAAACTTGGTACACAGTTGTATAATTATTGGTCATTGGCTACTAACTGTATTAGATTAATTTCCATTTAATATGGCCAACTTGGCAGCTCAAATGGCATTGTCAGACACAAAAATGTCCTGGTTATAAATCATTTGAAAACTATAGTGATATTCAACGCTTAAATGATATCTGTCGCTTATATTACACCCCACCACCCCCACTTACTAAATTCTAAATCTTGCCCCCTCTTTTGAACCCTTCCTACGTCTATGTTGGATCCCGTTTTTTTAAATATATTTTCCTAAAAATGCATTTCCACTGATTGTATATGTTCACAATATCACAACAAATGATTATTGCAAAAATAATAAGTTTCAGTGTTCAATCCTTGTGGGTGCTTGGTTTGTGTACTTGTGATAGGAGAACACGTAACTGTCTAGCAACTCAAGTTCAAATAATTACTGTCTGCAAGGCAGAACTAGTAGAAAGCACACATAGAAAGCGACTCAAAGTGAAAGACACCCCAACTCGGTTAATAGTAAGCCCTGTTTATACGGCAAGCGTTTGCATTTGAATAAATCATTACACATATGAACATTTGCTCATATGAGCAAAATTCGTTGTAGGGACGCATTTGCACAAATGTATATTTTACTGCCGTAAGCAAATTGTCAAGCAATTGTTTACTACCGTGAGTGAATATGGTATTTTAACTATATTCTAGTAACAGTTTGTCGTTTACAGACATAGTGACTTCGCATCGGTTGAGAAAATATCTTAGAGAACTTTAGAAATTCTTAATATTGTTTTTCTCTTTATAGGATAACCTTCTTCTTGCACGCGATGAACTTCGAAATCTTTCTGAATTTTTTATTTTCATTATAATTAGGGCGACAAAGTCAAACCAATGTTGACAGATTTAAATTAATGTCATTTATTTAGTTTACATCTAATACATATCAATTGACATATTTTAGAAATTCTCTATTCATATATTAAAAGAGTTGGAATCCCATTTTCTTAGGTAGAAATTAAACACGCATGAACGCATAGTAAATTTACTTTTACTAACATGCGTATATTACTACCATAAGCAATATTGCATATGTGCACTGCAAAGTTTGCTGTATAAACAGGGCTTTACACTACGTTATTACAAGCTTCTAATATCGCGAGTTCTTTATTATCGTGTTAGTCCGGTTTTCGTGACTACCAAATCTTTCACATAGCTATGTGTAGATCTTACTGTCTATCTTACTTGATGAGGATTGAACAGTGGTTTGTACGTTAGATCTAAATAATAATAATATTTAATATCAATACCTTTTTAAAGCAAACATGATTTGAATAATCGAGAATCAAGATGGTTCATTTTGTCCTGTGCAACTGGTTACTTCAGCGGTACAGTATATATATACGAATAAAGCAGTATAATTTGTAGTAACATATTTTAATTAACTACATATAAGTTGTTGACACCCATGTTATCTACATGTAGACAATAACTATTTAATGTACGGCATAATCCACAACTTATTGTGAAATTGTAACGTTAGAGTTTGCCAGTCCCTATGTACGAGTCTGTGTTTCCAACTCTCTCACTGTTTACTTCTGAAAGCTCATCCTCACTTGATTCCTGGTGTTCAACTCAATGTTGCTTCACAATAGGTTCACACTGATAAGGACGGATGTTGTTTATGTCAGATGGTTGAAAATCAACGCTGCCACCGCTATCCGAGAAAGCCATAACAACACAACGAACGTAGAAAATACACTCCCTCAGCGCGCGGGAGAGCATCTTTGACATCATATCACGTGACTGCTGCCAGCCTGATTAACTCTCGGGGATTTCCGGAAAACGACTCTCACCGAAAACGTTTTTTCAACGTTTCTACACATAATGTCGCATTTTAATAATTGTTTTGACACACTTTGTCTTAAACAATAGTGTTAAACATGTTAAAACAAAGTTTTTCTCTAATATTCTCCTTTAACCCTTTACCTGATAAACCAGAAATATCCAGGAAATGCCTATCATTATCCCATGAGTTTTCCACACTCCAGGCGCCAATGAATGGCTTCAGTTCTCATTGATTTTATTTTTCTACAAATTTTCACTTGTCTTTATCAAGTTGTTTAATACAAATTCATCAAAATATTACCTTCATTAATATCTTTTAATTTAACTGTGTTTCAATCATCTTTTAGTAGAAAAATCCTCTCAAATTTCGTTTCCACAAAAAATACCCCGATAGAACCCGATTATACCTACACTCAAATTTTATGATTCCTCAATTCAGGGACTCAAAATGGTTATCAATCATTAATTCAGCAGATAAAGAATTGACTGATGCCTTCATGACATCACAATAATATTTCGTCTTTTGGAACAATGTCAATTGTACCTGACTGTATTTTTCTGATTTTCTCCACAAGGCCGTGTATTTCAGGATAGTCGTCCCACTCTTTAGCGCCTGATGCTGGTGGTTTGGAGCATACTGTCGAGTGATGAAAATGAAATATTAGTGTCACAATATCTACCACAAAAGGATTTGTTTGAGATCACAATAGGTTTGTACATTTCTTGTAGGTATACTAGACGATGGAAACTTTGGACAATGAACCCGAATTGAACACTTTTAGAATTTATTGATCGGTTCTCATTCTGGTATTTCTCAACTTTCCCTGCAAGGAATAACTTGCGCCAGGCTGACTGATTTAAGCCTTGCTTTATTTTGATACCTTCTCTGAGTGCTTCATCTGAACTTGATAGTAGTGCAATCAGAATCAAGCAATACCTTCTGGGGGAAGTTGGGTATACGTAAGGAAAATCAAGAATAGCAGAAAAGTGTTAACGGTAACTAACAGTCCAACAGCTGGTTGACAAGTTCTGTCACATCTTTCTTGGCTGCTTTAGGAAGACTTTGGACCTTGGCAGCACCTTCAGCTGGTGGGGCAGATTCCTTCTGGGCCTGCCTTCCTCCTCCACCCTTCTTGTTCTTCTTTCCCATGGCTAGTTATTTGGAGAATGTAAATTCTGAAAATTAACATATAATGTGGCAGATGAATTAGAAACATTATGGAGGTATATTTAAAGAACTCACAACCTCATTATCGTGTCATTAAATGATTGGCAACAAAATTAATTTTCAAAAGTAATCTGATACACTAATTTGACTAAAATCAATTTTAATTTGAAAGACAATCCTTCTCCAAGAACCAAAATTTGCGAGAAAGACTTTGTATAGGAAATAGGGAAAAGGCACTTTACAAGGCGCTAAAAATTGTCAACCATACCAAATCTTATCTTACACAAACTAAAACTAAAAATTCATGATTGACAGGGATCCAAGAATCAACAGAGACAGTTTGCAAGTATGCTACCACTAAAGAAGACATTCTAAAGGGGAAATTGACTGTGAAAAAGTATAAGTGCACATAAAATGCAGTCTATTCAAGAAGTCTATTCTATGTGAAAATAAATAAATAAATAATAAGATATTGTTAAAATTAAACTTTGTACATTTGAATATGTATTCAAAACATACTACAGATGAATTGAACATGGATAACCACAAACATGAGATCATTTCTATTTCATTCTCTACAAATTGAACAATACCAAATATGGAAAACAGATCATGACGAATTTGGCATCACCGTTAACATTGTTAACAAAGTTACACTGGGGTTATAACTTATAAAAATGTACAAGCAAATGTTTATTACAAATAAAATTAACACATAAGGCCAATAAATTGACATATTCAATAACGTATTTCATCAGCATATGAAATCACCTCACTTCGTAAAAATCGACATCATCATCATCATGTCTAGAATTTCTAACTTTCTCTAACACACGTCGGAACTCGTGAAATTGTCCACGTCATAAAATGTTACACTTTCATTCTGACTGTAAATTATTCTCCATGCGTCTGTTTGCAACCTCAAAGTGCTCTTCTCGCGTTATTAAATGTTTATTTTGACGAAGCTAACTCCCTACCTTCTTTGCACGTTCTCCAAAACTGTCTGCAACCGGTGCTTCACAGTTACTTCCCCTAATTTGGGTTATTAGAAAATGTGAATTCCGAAAGCATGGATTTTATCTTGCTTTTTATCAATCTGAGAAAATAATAATATTTTGCTTACTAAACTATATGAGGTTTACAAGTAATTATGAAGTACAATAATAATCAAAATAAGTTGTAGATTTGATACCTAAATTCAAAATAAGGATAATTCTCCACATTCCCACTTTTTAATAAAACTAGGTCATACTTGATTTGCAAGGTTACCGAAAAACGGCTAAACTGGTCATTTATTTTCAAGCGTTTGCGCAATACTAGTATCAGATATTTTGCACGATGGTGGCTGAATGCGCATAATCTCAACGCTTAATTGCTAATTTGGGTTGTCACATAGATAAGTGACAACTCAAATTAGCAAATAAGTCAAGGGATGGAGGGAACGAATCCATTATCTGATTTTAATAAGACTGCGCATAGTATGGATTTTTGATACGGTGTTTTCGTAGACCAGAATTCTTAGACGCGATGAATTCGTAGATGATCCAAAAAAACTTTTTCTTGACCTTTTGGACTCTTGGGTTCGACATTTTTAACATTTGGGCTTGACCTTTTTGTCCTTCCGCCAAGGATACTACGTCTACTCAACTCACAGCCCTGTGCGCAACTATGCAGTTGGGTAGTTTATTTCAGTCTTTGAGTCCACAATGCCGATAGTACAATCATTTATAAACATTTTGCAGATGGACAGATGTAATTATATTGTTACTTCCAGAAAGGCAGCTAGGTTGCTTGTCAGGAATATTGCAACAGACTTCAATATTGGTAAACAGGTATACAGGTAGGACCTACACAAGTAAAATAGAACTCATCTTTTGTAACATTTATATTACACTTGTCAATTATCAGTACATTGCTAAGTATATCATCATTATAAATCGTTATTGTTCAGCTTAACTGAAACAGCGAAAATTTCTCAAAATATAAAGTATAAAGTAGTAAGTAGGCCTACAAAGTATAAAATATCTATTATGATTAAGTTTCAAAGTGTATTGTGTAGGTTCCAAGGCGTATGTAGCATTGCTCTGGATCCGGAGTCTTTTGGAAAAGACATTTGTGTGATCCTGGTATGCCAATTCTGAATTTCAATATCTTATATTTGTTTAAATTCATTTATAAACATATTACTATTATTCTATACTATATTCCCAGATTCAAACATACATTGTATGTAAATCCAATACGGAATTTAAAAGTAAACGTACGTGCGTGACCCAGCTGCAGCTTCCATTATCATTTCGTGACTTTAACATATCATAACATGATTTGGGGTGACGATAATCGTCAATATGTAATATTCTACACCAATATGTTATAAGTTTGTTGTAATAATGAACACATAATGGCGTTCAACTAATTTCACCAAGTACTGCATTAGAAGAAAACGCTGTATATAGAAACATAGAGTCCATTGTATTTTCTCAATGTGGACACAATATAAATGACCCTAAATTTCACTACCGTACAATACAAGACTATCAAATATCAATAACGCAACTTTCAAAGACATTAGGAAAACCATTAAACATTTTTAAAATAAGGAACGAACCTTTTTTAGCTTGAAGGCTTAGTGTTTCACATGCTTTAGGCAATATCAAACAATACCTAGATATTTATAGTGTGATATAACTTTCATTTGGTTTCCATTATAATTTATAATTTTTTAAATGATGTTTAAGTACAAATACACAAGATTTGTTTTGAAAGACTTCAAACCCCGATTTCGAGCAAAAACGATACAGTGTATCCATTTAATCAACAAACTCATGGATAAAACATATAAACAGAGCCGGGCTAAGCATGCAACCTTGTTTATTCCATATGATGTGTCAAAGATTTCAGACAACATATTTTCAACACAAGATGATACCTTATCCAATAAAAACTGCATAAAATTTATTTTGGGGTTACGTAGATATCTTTAGCGTACATATTGAAGGACAAATATATTATCGACTGTTGATTAGCCAGATCTAAATCCTGCTTGACATTCGTTTAAAATATCACGTTATTCAATCTAGTTCCGAATTCTGAAGTCGAGGATCGAAATATGTTAATCATCATATTCAACGATGAAATGCAACGACAATTAGGCCTACACGATAAACGCCTACTCATTTCAACATTGTAAAACCTCAAAATACTGTTGGCGGAAAAGTCAATATTGATTGTATGTAATTAGCAATTTGCTTTTTAATAAGTATACACAATTTCATTCATCTGGGTATGATTTTTTTAATTTTATATGTACTCAAACACACAATGGGTGTTAAAGTCGCTTTTAAAACACTATTTTAGACCGAATAGTACTATACTTATATTTCTGCAATGTAGTTAGATCGAATAGCACCCAGTCCGGCCGCTGGCCAGTTCGCCGCTGCTATCTTGCCCATTTCGGCCGCCGCTACATCCGAAATGTAACTAGCCTAGTTGTGTTTAACCTGTTTCGTCCGCAACAATGTCCGCTAACCATTTGTCAATAAAATTCGCCGGGTAAGTATTTTTACCATTATGCAAATGATCTACAACGAATATAAAATAGCAGGTCGTAAATATTGGTGTCACATGGGTGTCACATGACCTTTATACAAAGATCTAGTTATTCGGACCAAACCAAAACCAGAACAGACGATCGCAATATTTATACTATATGCGTTATGTGCAAAAAAGTATTCGGACGGTGACATATTATTTCCATTAACTTGTATGCTAATTTCGTATAGAATAGGCCTAAATATTGTTTGTAGATCCTTTTCACATTTATAAAGTATGTGAAATCTTTATAACATGGGAAAAGTTTATACTTAACGTACACGACGTGTAGATAAATCGGATGACGTTAGTAAAATTGTCGTAAGAAAAATTCCTGAAAATTATGTACTTCAAGCTGAAATTATTTCAAATCAAGCTGAAAAAATCCATTGAATCTATTCTGTTAAAAGTATTTATCCTAGACTAAATTAACATTTACATAACGTCACCGTCCACATACTTTTTGCATGACTCTGATAGCATTTTGAGAGCTCAATCATAAAATTCAACAAATGTACCTGGTATCAATGTTGACTTGTGAAACTAAACTCGTTCAGATAAATACTTGATTCCAATAAATGATTTACAGATCCAAATGTAAGCAGTGAATTTATTTCTCAATAAAACTCACAACATATCGATTGTTGTTTTTATTTGATTGGATTAAAATATCTACCACTGAACTGTTCTTACTGGTGTTTTCATAATTACTTACGATAAGATGACACCAATTAATTAAGTGTCAAGACTGTCACCAGTCAGGTCATCACAGATGTCAATACTGTTTACTTCATTTTGTATTAAGCTGGGAACGAACAGGATATTGTTGAAAAATTATAAACTGATGTTTTATGTTAGTTTTGATCATTCTAAACTGTTTTATGTAAAACATTTGATTTTTCATCAAGATTCTCATTTAATTGCAATTCTAAGTAATTTCGATATAGCAGGGAACATGTACTATGCCATTGTGTCCTATACAAGAGCGTCCAGTCGTGTGTCAGAGTAAATTGATTTAATACAGCATATTTCAATGTGAAGTGTGGCTTGCGTCAAGGTTGTTTACTATCGACACTTTTATTTAATATGTATATCAACGACTTAATAGAGTATCTCAATGGTTTTAGAGTCGGTGTACCAGTCGAGGATTAACACATTTGGGTATTAGCGTATGCTGATGACATTGTACTATTAGCGGAAAATGAAAGTGACTTGAATGTACTTTTAGATGGAGTGAATTCATGGTGTGCGACAAACAAGATGACTGTCAATCCAACTAAATCAACAATTGTCCACTTTAGACGCCAGTCAGTGGGAAGGACAGTGGCCAGTTTCAAGTGGGGCGATTTAGACCTGGAGATTACCGACTGTTACAACTTTCTTGGCCTGCTTTTAACTGAACACCAGTTACCCATGTGTGGCAGAGTGTATATTTTAATATTGTATGTTTTAATTGTATATATCTGTGTTCTAATGCATCATTTTATTTCAGTGTATCTTATTGTAGCTATATAGTTACAATGTTCATGGCCTGTGAAATCTACAAGCATTCAATCAATCTGTTAGCTTCTACTCTTTTGTTCTCTGGTGTGACTGCTTTCTCAGTACACCATCTCAGCTCTCCTTCCTTTGTTCTATCTATGGTTAGGTAAGCGCACTTCTTACATTGCATGCTTTGAAAGTTTATAAAGTTAACCAACACCAATCGTTAATTGCACTGCAATATTTTCACTGATGTGACACACAAGAAGTTGGACCAGCACTTTCACTGGACAGTTTCTCACATCTACAACTCTATCTGCCATACATCACAGGTTAGTTTATATACTTCTAAGTCTATTCAGTTATCTAAATAGGGTTTTAATATTGTTACATCAATGGTTAGGATTGTGTGTATGATGTTTGAATGTGTTATGGTTTTAGTGCTACATGCTACAGGTAAGAGTGTGTATGTACAATATCAGGCACATGTAATGGTTGTGTCATATGTATCATATGTACAGATCAAGTACATGATCTGTATCAATGTGAATGAACTTTATATACTAGCACAAATGGTATATTATATTAACTAAATAGCATACTAGTTAGAAATAACCATTTGGTTATATTATGTATATATTCTATTTTACCCTTTTAACTATTATCTATTAGGCACAAGTACTATGTGTACAAAAGCATGGGTTATCATAATCATCTTATAGTATATATAAGAATGTGTTGTATATTTTCCTATACATAAGTATATCTCCAGTATATCTAGACATATGCTTATAAGTATAGTATATGTAGTTATGTATTTTATAATGTATTATATGTTATACATTATGATTGATATGTGCGCTTAGTGCATATTCAATTGTATAACTATCACTTGTGTACAACATATGCTTTTATGCTTAAGCATAGTTTATAACTATGTTGTGTGTATATTTGGGCTCATGCTAAACATGTGCAGGGTTATTCATATTTTATTCATGTATATTTAATATGGTGTCAGAACATCTATATTTAATAGTTTATACCATTTACTGTAGACATTGACTCATGTTTGCATGTATGTATATCTAGGTGCATTACTTATGTCATCTAATTAACCATTTTTAGGATCATGTCATGATGTGACGACGTGACGTCATATGCACTCATGGTAGTGGACACCTGAGTACCATATATTTGGGTGAATAATTACTGTTATTGTTATCTACCACCGTACGATGGTATCGCCATATATCATCGATATGTGAATAAACTCTCCAATCGAACCCAAGCAGCCTTTGTTCTTCCTTGACAAAGTGTACCCTGCTACAAAATGGCGCCCGAACAGGGACTGGAGATAGGAGCTGATCTGGAGAGGCTGGAGATTGAAGGAGTGAATCTGGAGGGACTGGAGATTGAAGGAGTGGATCTGAGGAGACTGGAGATAGTGCGGAGGATACAAGTGACGTCACAAGGATTGTCATCAACTGTGATGGACGCTGAATCTCGGAACAATACAAGTGACTTGTGACCTGTGACTGTTGAGTACCCATATTAGTTTGTTTTACATCTGAGCTCATTTAGTTAACCATGGTTTAATGTTAGTTAGTTAGTTGCCGGCTTTAGTTTAGTTTATCTTAAGGAAATCACTAATTTAAGTTGCAATCAATCATCATTAATTAAGTATTAAGTTAGTTTAGTTAGTTAAGTTAGCAACATGCTTGAGTATTCTTTATAGTCTATTGGTGATAGTTATTAATCATTTAGTGTATCCTTAGTGTAAGTATATAGCTATTTCAAATACCTGTAGCATAAGTATGTAGCTGTGAGTTGCGTGTGAGTGTTGAATGTGTGGGTGTGAATAAAATAATTATAGCTAAATAATTACTTAAATCATTCCATATCATGTAGGTATTAGGTACACATTCTGTTCTTTGTCTCTACTCTTTGACGGACACAGACGTAGTTGCACATTGCCACATTTTCAATTGTTAATCACAATATATTTGCACCATGTCACCATAAATATTTATCTCTAACATGCCTTAACATTTAGTTCTCATTTCATCTTCCTATTCTATGCCTTTCATGCTATATTTTCAAATGTTATTTTTGTATTAATGTAATATCATGTGAAATTTAATCCAGTTTTCTTTTCAGCATTTTGACTTGTTTAGTTCTCTGCCATACACATTACATTTTGTTTCATATATAATGTATCTAATAATGGTTTCTATTTCAGGGTAGTTTAATAGTATTGTAAATATATTCATAACGTAATCATACCTTTTCTTTCAGGTTATGTAATCTAATGTGATGTTTATTTCAGTTAACAAAACTATGATTTAATCAAAGCCTAAGAGAGTCGCATATCCCTCTCCGGATTCATACGTTAGAGAGACGCTATTCCCTCTCAGGAATTGGATTACAAATTCAGTGCTCAGTGTATGTGATTTGTGTTTGTGTGAATCAGGATATATATGTGATATCTGTGAGTTTCCATTACCTGGATACCCTATTGGATACCATGTGACACCTACTGTGTGATAGTGTAATTCACTCTTGGGATACCTTATTTCATGGGAGACTATCTTACTCATTTGGATATGTACCATGAGATAGTTACTGTGTGACACCTTGTGTGTTTGACTTTCGCCTGCAAGTGGAAAGCGTCATACTTGTGTTTGACTCCCTGGATACCCACACATAACCATGTATTTCACGAACGAGGAGGTCAGGAATATGTTGGAGGTGTTCAGACGCCAAAAGGACAGACCAAGAGCTAACACTCCTGAGGAATTTGAGGAATGGCTTCATGGATTATCCTGCCAGTCGGTATCATCGCCTTCACCGAATTCTAGCATTGATTTGACAAGCCCAAAGGAGAATGAGGATTCTATACCCACGCCTTTAGTATGTCATCAAGCTCCAAGGATACCACCTTTTAGTGGAGACAGAAGTGGAAAGGATACTCCTTACGATGTGTGGCGATACCATGTGGATACTCTCTTGGACTCTCATGCCTATATCCAGGAGACAAAGGAGCACGCCGTCAGGAACTCCCTCAGGGGCGGAGCGGCCAAGGTCGCTGTGAATATGAGACCAGGAAGTGACTTCAATACCCTGTTAAAGAAGATGAGGATAGTGTTTGGGTCTTCAGAGCGAAGAGAATCAAGGATGGCTCACTTCTATAGTGCCAAGCAGGAGGATAATGAGGACGTCTCGCAATGGGGATGCAGACTCGAGGAGTTGTTGTCGCACGCCATCCAGGATAGCCCACATCTTCACTATGACAGAGAGGAAATGCTGAGGAGCATGTTGTGGTCGGGACTCAAGCCAGCACTGAAGAGTATCTCTGGACACAAGTTTGATGCCAATCATGATTTTGACAGCCTCATGGAAGCCCTCAAAGAGTTAGAGAATGACCAGACAGATCAAGTTCATATTCCAGCCAAGACTAACACAGTAAAGGAGATTATTCCGGAAGAGCAAGAGTGGAGAAAAGAAATGTCTGAGGTAATGGGTATGCTGAACAAGCTCACTACAGAGATTACCAACATGAAAGCATCAGCAACAGGACCAATAGTTAGTCAAGGAACCACACATGCTAACCAGGTATCTCAAGCTCAAGGACCAAGACAGATACGAGGTCAAAGACAAGTTCAAGGTCAACCCTATTACATTCAAGAACAGAGACCTTCACAGGACTACAGAGGTCAAGAGCCAGAACCAGGACCTACATGTTGGCGATGTGGACAGATGGGCCACATGCAATACTCATGTACCATTAGGTTGGATCACACTCGACGTGGACAAGCTTTAAACTGGCACAGGCCTATGGGCAGGGGCCGCCTGTAGGTTTGTTTGAGCGCCCCACGACGAGAAGAAACAGAGTACCAGATGGACTTGTGGGATCTTCTAATGAAGTTACTGTTACCATAGAAGGAGTCAACACCACAGCTTTACTGGACACAGGAGCCACTGTATCAGTACTTGCACAGTCCTTTTACGATACTCACCTCTCTCACCTTCCCATTGAACCGCTGGAAAACATGCTGAATATAGAGTGCGCTGGAGGAGAATCATTACCATATTCAGGATATGTTGTTGTCAACTTGGAATCATCTGGAATATCACGAGCACAGCCTATCTCATGTATGTTTCCCATATCATCTGATACCAAATACAACTCAAGAGTGCCAGCCCTCATTGGAACCAACATCTTGGAGCATTTGATCACGGGATGCAAAGCAACTCACGGTGTCAAGTTTCTCCAGAAAGCATCATTGTTTACACCTTGGTATCTAGCATTCAGGACAATGACCATCAGGGAGAAGGAGCTACAACGGAATGGAGGAAAGATAGGACTTGTGAAGTGTCATGAAACTTGTAATATCATCATCCCGGCCAACAGTCAAGTCATAATCCGAGGACAAGTGATACAGCCAATCAACTATCCGAAAGTGTGTGCCTTATTACAGCCTTCAAACAGTGCAACCATCCACACAGATATAGATGTTGCTCCAACACTCATGGACTACGATTGTGAGAATCCTGGACAAGTGGATGTTCACCTTTCTAATGTCACAACTCAGGCCATCGTGGTGAAACCCAAAGCCGTCCTATGTGAACTCCAACCTGTACTACTTGAAGGAAATATACCACATCAAGCTGAAGATGAAAGGACTCTTCTGGAACAAGTTGATGTCAGACAAGAGAATGTTACTCAGACTGAACTTGATCAAGGAATTGAACTCATCCTCAGCTACAAGGGCATCTTTTCAAAGGGAGATAACGACTTGGGACACAGCAATCTAGTCAGACATAGGATAGATCTCATTGACGACATTCCTTTTAAGCAACGCCACCGCCGCATTCCACCAGGGATGTTTGATGAAGTCCACAGTCATCTGCAGCAACTTCTATCAGCCGGTATTATCAGACCTTCCCACAGCCCTTGGTCATCCAACGTGGTACTAGTTCGCAAGAAGGATGGTAAACTTAGGATGTGTGTTGATTTTAGACAGCTCAACAAACAATCTCTGAAGGATAATTATGCTCTGCCAAGGATTGACGAGTTACTTGACTGCCTTGGAGGAATGAAGTACTTCTCAGTCCTTGACATGAAGTCTGGCTACCACCAAGTAGAACTCCTAGAAGAACACAAGGAACGAACAGCATTCACAGTCGGGCCATTAGGATTTTACGAGTTTAACAGAATGCCTTTTGGACTATGCAACGCTCCCGCCACATACCAGAGATTGATGGAACAGTGCTTGTCAGAATTAAATCTCAAGATATGTCTTATCTATCTCGATGACCTCATTATTTTCTCCAGAACCTTTGAAGAGCATCTTGAGCGCCTCGAACGTGTATTTCAACGCTTACAGGAATGTGGATTGAAATTAGCTCCAAAGAAATGCAAGTTCTTCAAGAATAAGGTCAGGTACATTGGATATATCGTATCGGAAAGTGGAATTGAAGCTGACCCTGAGAAGGTGGAAAAGATATCTGATTGGCCTACTCCTACGACACCAGAGGATGTCAGGAGATTCTTGGGATTTGCCGGATATTATCGGAAATTCGTGAGGAACTTTTCTAAGATTGCTAAACCACTCAGTGAGTTAATGCCAAAGACCAACAAAAGGACAAGAAATAAACAGGCTAAAGTTGAATGGAAATGGGGACCCTCACAAGAAGCTGCCTTTCAAGAACTGAAGAAACACCTAACTGAACCACCAGTGCTTGGATATGTCGACTTCGATCAACCTTTTGAGTTGCACACAGATGCCAGCACACATGGCTTGGGAGCAGTTCTGTATCAACAACAGGAAGGAGTACCACAAGTCATTGCATATGCCAGCAGAGGACTCAACAGGTCGGAACGCAACTATTCAGCACACAAGCTTGAATTTCTGTGTTTGAAATGGGCCGTCACGGAAAAATTCCATGATTATTTGTATGGACATCGCTTCACAGTACTCACTGACAACAACCCGTTGACTTATGTTCTTACCAGCGCCAAACTAGATGCCACGGGACATAGATGGCTTGCAGCTTTATCAGCATATGATTTCACCATCTCATACAGACCAGGAAAAGCAAATACAGATGCTGACACACTCTCAAGACTACCAACGGAGGATTGTACCGAAGGTCATATCTCAGCAGAGTCATTAGCAGCCATCTGCAACATGGTATCAGTTCCAAGTCTAGTTGAAAGTGTATCATCAGCAACAGAAATCGTAGAGGAAACACCAACAATCACAGAGGAGACTTGTGAAGTTAATGCTCGCGACTGGAGGAGAGCACAAGCAAAGGATCCAGCTTTGGATGTTATCATGGCACACCTCAGAAATGGAACACGACCGAAGTATAACACAGTCAACACAGATCCTGAGATGACAAGTCTCTTCAAGCATTTCAACAATTTCAAGCTGCAAAGAGGTGTTCTCTATCGGATAACAACAGCAAATGGTGAGAGATTCGAACAGCTTGTACTGCCAACTAGATGTCGCCAATCAGTTTTACGTTGTCTTCATGACCAGGTCGGACATCCAGGACGAGACAGAACACATTCCCTGATTCGAGAGAGATTCTTTTGGCCTGGAATGACAAGGGACATTGAACGCCATGTGCAAATGTGTGAAAGATGCCTAAGAAGGAAAGCCTCAACATCTGTCAAAGCTCCATTGGTCAACATTACTACCACTCAGCCTTTGGAACTCGTTTGCATGGATTTCTTGACCCTAGAGCCATCTAAAGGAGGACAGCAGCACATTCTAGTAGTGACAGACCATTTCACTAGATATGCCCAGGCTTATCCCACTACTAACATGACAGCCAAGACCACAGCGGAGGTATTCTTTAGGAATTTCGTCGTGCACTATGGTTTGCCCAAGCGCATCCATTCAGATCAAGGAGCGAATTTCGAAGGGAAACTTATGAAAGAGCTTTGTAATCTCACAGGAATGTCAAAATCAAGAACCACACCATATCATCCCATGGGCAATGGCATGACTGAGAGATTCAACCGCACCTTGTTGAACATGCTAGGAACGCTTGACACAGAAAAGAAAAGAGATTGGAAGACCCATGTTGGACCACTTGTTCATGCTTACAATTCGACGAGGCACGAGACAACTGGATACTCTCCTTTCTTTTTGATGTACGGCAGACAGCCAAGGCTACCTGTGGATTTAGCATTTGGACTAGACATAGAGCCAGGAAAGTCCAGGACGCTATCCCAGTACACCAAAGCACTACGAGAAAGACTACGACAGGCCTATGACCTTGCTACAGAGAATGTCAAGAAGTCGCAAGGAAGACAAAAGAAGAATTACGACACCAAAGCTAGAGCTGCTGGAATAGAGATAGGCGATAGAGTGTTGGTGAAGATCGTTGCTTTCGATGGGAAACATAAGATCGCGGACAAGTGGGAAGAAGACCCATACATCGTTCTCAAGCAACCTGATCCACTCATCCCTGTCTACATTGTAGGAAAAGAAACTGGTGAAGGACATCAAAGGACATTACATAGGAACCTCTTACTTCCTATTGGATATCTGTCTTCCCCCGATGTGCCAGAACCAAATCCACACCCAAGGAAACAGAGAGATACAGTGAAGCCAACAACCCCTGGATCATCACCCGAGGATGAATTGGAGGACACTGTCAGCGAGAACCTTGAGGAGGAGGAGTTGATCCCTGTTGTACTTCCAGGACCTTCAGTGTCAGATGAGACATCATCTGACGGGCCAACTGAGGAAGAAGAGGTTGAAGTTGTTACGGATGCCGCTCTGGAAGAGGATGCAACAGAAGCTGCCACGGAAGGTACTGTTAATCATGAGGATGATGGAGCTGAAGTCACTGACCAGGAGCAAGGACAGGATGTAGCAACATCATCTGAAGCAGCAGATGAGGAAGAGTCACAGGAACAGTCCGCTATCCCACAGCCAAGAGGAGCTATTGGAGGGGAAGCGTTAGTTCCTGAGCCCAGAAGATCTGCACGAGAAAGAAACAGACCACATTGGCAGAGAACAGGGGATTACGTCATGGCAGCGCCAGCTGAATCAGACTGGAAAGAAAGAGCAGAGTATCTTGGAACACTTCTAGCAAAGGGAGTCTTTGCTGCTACTGGAACCAAGGCTACGGATGCTCTTGTAGACATCATAACTGGGAAACACACATGACGAGGACGTCATTTGATGGAGGGGGGAAGTGTGTGGCAGAGTGTATATTTTAATATTGTATGTTTTAATTGTATATATCTGTGTTCTAATGCATCATTTTATTTCAGTGTATCTTATTGTAGCTATATAGTTACAATGTTCATGGCCTGTGAAATCTACAAGCATTCAATCAATCTGTTAGCTTCTACTCTTTTGTTCTCTGGTGTGACTGCTTTCTCAGTACACCATCTCAGCTCTCCTTCCTTTGTTCTATCTATGGTTAGGTAAGCGCACTTCTTACATTGCATGCTTTGAAAGTTTATAAAGTTAACCAACACCAATCGTTAATTGCACTGCAATATTTTCACTGATGTGACACACAAGAAGTTGGACCAGCACTTTCACTGGACAGTTTCTCACATCTACAACTCTATCTGCCATACATCACAGGTTAGTTTATATACTTCTAAGTCTATTCAGTTATCTAAATAGGGTTTTAATATTGTTACATCAATGGTTAGGATTGTGTGTATGATGTTTGAATGTGTTATGGTTTTAGTGCTACATGCTACAGGTAAGAGTGTGTATGTACAATATCAGGCACATGTAATGGTTGTGTCATATGTATCATATGTACAGATCAAGTACATGATCTGTATCAATGTGAATGAACTTTATATACTAGCACAAATGGTATATTATATTAACTAAATAGCATACTAGTTAGAAATAACCATTTGGTTATATTATGTATATATTCTATTTTACCCTTTTAACTATTATCTATTAGGCACAAGTACTATGTGTACAAAAGCATGGGTTATCATAATCATCTTATAGTATATATAAGAATGTGTTGTATATTTTCCTATACATAAGTATATCTCCAGTATATCTAGACATATGCTTATAAGTATAGTATATGTAGTTATGTATTTTATAATGTATTATATGTTATACATTATGATTGATATGTGCGCTTAGTGCATATTCAATTGTATAACTATCACTTGTGTACAACATATGCTTTTATGCTTAAGCATAGTTTATAACTATGTTGTGTGTATATTTGGGCTCATGCTAAACATGTGCAGGGTTATTCATATTTTATTCATGTATATTTAATATGGTGTCAGAACATCTATATTTAATAGTTTATACCATTTACTGTAGACATTGACTCATGTTTGCATGTATGTATATCTAGGTGCATTACTTATGTCATCTAATTAACCATTTTTAGGATCATGTCATGATGTGACGACGTGACGTCATATGCACTCATGGTAGTGGACACCTGAGTACCATATATTTGGGTGAATAATTACTGTTATTGTTATCTACCACCGTACGATGGTATCGCCATATATCATCGATATGTGAATAAACTCTCCAATCGAACCCAAGCAGCCTTTGTTCTTCCTTGACAAAGTGTACCCTGCTACACATGTACCCATTCCCGAAACACTTTTCGGCGGCTGAAATGAGTCAACTATCCTCTAATTAACCATCGAACATAGTGGCGGACGAAATGGGTAGGATATCAGCGAGACTAATTAACCTTCGGGTGAACCGGCGGCCGAACTGGGTTACTTCGAGCGGCCGAACTGGTCTAGCGGCCGGACCGGGTGTATTCCGTTAGATCTAATATGGCGGACAGTGTAGTTCATAAATATTATCAGAACAAGGTTCATTGTAGAACATGGAACCTTCTGGTAGAAAAAAACTATAATTCAACTATCAATGGTATTTAAAAATACACAGTTTATCCGGGTAGAAATGATTCTCACGTCCTATGTCTTATAAGGTTTTAGACGGCAGCTCCACCAGAATATCGTCAGAAATTTCTCAATCTTCTTGCAGGCGATGTATACAACACAGATCTTTATAAACAGTTCACTCTTATTACGTTTCGTTGTTTCTGCTAAGCCAAAAATGTCGTATTCTTCACAAAACTTCATAACATGTCAAAAAGGTGGGAGTGAATGCCCAGCACGTTGTAAACCAACAATATTCAGAATGGACCCTTCAGAATCAGGTTTGATGTTGATGTACTTGTGTTCACAGTTTGGCCACGACCGAATATAAATAAAAGGACTCTCTATAAGAGAGTCCCTAATATAAACTATCTAGTAGACTGAGTGGATACATCGAACAATAGCATTATTAATTAGAAGTTAATTCTTACAGGTTGAGGGAGGAAGATTGATTCAAACAAAAACTATGATTATCCAAGTTCACATGACATGTTTCGTTTTTTCACTTTGTTTAGTCACGCATCCGCCATTATCAGCAGAGTCCAATCTCAACGGTTGATTATCTGGGCCTACATCTAGTAGATTGTTAGTAGGCTTCTTAATTACACTATGAAATACCGGCCAGTAGTCATAAACCAATGTTCTCGTTTTATACAAGAACCTTTTCTAGTATATTTCTACCTTACCACAGTGACGTAATTACTTTCATCTTAGTACTTAATCAGTGTTCATAAGAAAGGAAAGTATACATGATGTTTTGTTCAACATCTTTTATCAATATAAAACGAGAAAGATGTATAAAGACATTAATCTAAATTTATGTAAATGTGTAAAAATGCACTTCGAATTTATATATTTTCCGTGATGCAAAAATATGAAGAGTGAAAAGCAAGTATAGTTGTAGAAACTCAATTTACAGAGACAAAATAACGTCTGTGCGGCGTGTAAGCCATAAGACGGCGCCCAGTTTCAAACTGCGAATCAAGTGCTACCCGAATTTGACAGGAAGAAAAACAACACAAACTGGACTGAAAATGGTTCAAGAAGCTGAGAAAGAGATTCTGTCGACCATATCTCCTCGAATCCGACATTTGATTGAGGCACTATTTATTGAAGGGAAAGTTGGACTATGTTTCGGAAAGATGCGGATTATAGACACCCTCACTGGGTGGGTTTTCAATTAATTTTTCATAGAGTAGACTCAGACTGGTTTTGCACTTTTGGAATTAACGTCTTTGACAATAAGGAGGAGGAAGTATGAATTGTTTTATGGATTTTTAACTGCTTGATACACTGTTATCATCTTGGCCTACACATAAACATTGAATCGATTGCAATAAAGATTAAAGGGACACTCTGTATGTTATTGTAGTAACATAAGTCAAAAGTTACCATGGGTGTTATTTTATCAAGAAATATTGACTGTTGTGGAATGTTAGTGCCAATGTGCTCAGTAGAGTTACATTATTAAGATGTTTAGTCGTGACTATGATTTGAAAACTGGACAATGTTCCGCGGCTGGCGCACGTTATTTGTTCAAACGTAATTTTGAAAACTTATGCAGCAGACAAAGAGACAGATATTGGTTGGTACTGTTCAATGGAACATATAACTGTTATACTTGTAAATGGGACACATGAATTTGGCTTTCATCGTGTATTATAAGCCGCTGATAGGGTTTCATTGAAAGCAAGTTATTGTCAAATATTTGGCATTCAGGGATATATGCAAGTCGAGTGAGATGATTTGGACATAAATCAGGACATTTGATATTTTTGTATGTATCAAATCTAAATAAAATTTCATGAAAAACATGTAGTGTCCTTTTAAAGAATAAAGAATAAGAAATTCCTTAAATCCGAATTGTGTATTTTTTCAGCTGTGCTTCTATCCACACGTATCCGAATGGTGACAGATTCAAACTCATCATCCCATACGCAGGCCAGTCAATCACATGTAAGTTGCATCATCAAAACTGTAAATAATCTGTACAGATTTGAATCTAGGCCACCACTGTGACTGATGAATGCAGACCCAGTTACTATATATAGTTCTTTATTGGATACTATATTTTACTACAGAGTAATGCTTATTCCTTCCTTAGGTCTCTTAGCCATCTGTAATTTCGTTCATCTTTATATTGATCACTCATCAAATGACATACGACTGAAGAGCGTATATACAAATTCATGTACCGAAGTCCCATTGGCCACCATGTTAAACTCTTGATGTATGATGTATATATATACCTTGCTTATATGAAGACAGTTTTCTTGACACTCAACGGAAACTAACATGGAAATTATGTGTATGTAGCTGAAGTGATTTCCAATATTTTGGTTTATATTTGATAACCATTTAAGTGATTTTACATACAGTTTAATTATGAAAATTATTCTTGCAATGGTTAATTAACATGTAAGTCTATGGAAAATGCCAGGGTGGGGAAGAACTTTTGGTCCCTGGGTGTAGTACTCAAATTGATGTCGATTGTTGTAAGATATATAATTTGAAGTGTTTCAAATATGCTAATTACTTAATTGTATGTTTCTTACTATTTCAGGGGAGGTCCTGTTTGATTGTAACCATCCGAAAGATCCTCCAGATTTTATATTTGGACCTGACGATGAGGACTTTTGTCCTCGTTTAGAGAGTTTGAAGGTTAGCTGCACTTACATCAGTAATCTAGGACAGAAATCTTCTCTATTTGAAGACAAAAATACTCTTATCTTGTTCATTGAAGAAACTGACAAGGATCATGAAATGCATTCAAAATTGATGTACATGGGATTAACTCACAAAGCATCGATAATAACTTTTGAAATATGTTTTTACCCCTTCAGTAACACTTATGATGATATTTTGCAATTTAAAAACTACACAATCTGAAGTGCCAAAATAAAACGATAACTTGTCAGATTTGAGCTAATATAACTAAGTATAACTGAGACAAAACGGCATGAAAATTGGGAGAATGACAATATTGTATACATGATTTCATGCTTCCTTTAGTGTCTGGGTGACTGGGATGCAGACGAACCAAGTTCTCTGGTTGCTGTGGTTACGGAACTGCTAGCACATTACCGCCGTCATCAACAGACAGTGATTGAAAGAAGTTCGAGACTGAAATACGAGTTTACCTCTCTCCTGTCCCAGACTGATATAGAACCAGATGATGTGGAAATACTTGTATCTAAAACGGAGGTATTAACACTTGCTAAATGTGACATGAGAGCTTCAGCTTCTCATTTGTTGTAAATCATAGTTTCAACAGAATTTGACCTCTTTGTTTCTTATCTCCTTATTAAAACATTTTGATTTTGATGCATTGTTAAGATCCCAAACCATTCCTTCATGGAATTATTCCTGTAAATGCTGAAAGGTTATGTATGTTTTTGGCTTTTGGCTGTAATTATTGATACCCAAAACAAAACAGCATTAGATGTTGAATTTTGTAAGAAATCTTTTTAACTCTTCTGTGAATTTTATAAAATCAATTAGTGGATTGTTAAGATTTGAGAACTCATTTTTTATCCATGGCGTATCAGAATTATATGTCATTTAAATAATGAACACTTGTAACATTTGTATAGTTGTGGATGATCACAGGGTGTGCAATAGAAATATTTCTTGTAGAAGCTTCACCACTTCACCAGCTGTTTAGAGATTGAGTGCTTGAGTGCTTGTCTGTGTATGAGTGTTGCAGTTCGAATCCTTTATTGGACTGTAAAGCACGAGAAGGTTTACTATTGCAGAAAGTGTGATCTCAAATATAACAATATTCACGGCATATTGTGACTACTGTGTATAAGGCGACTTTTTGATACCAGAAAATAGGGGGTCAAAGAAGGCGTTCGCCTAATAGATGGATTACCATAGGCATCTTCATACTATTTCTTCTGATTGTCGCACATAAATATGCATACATTTTGTACAATTTATTTCATCTCAATTATGTTGTTGATTTATTTTTATTTCAGCAAGGAAAACTTGGTGCTGTAAAGTTTCTTATAAAGTTGGGAATAGATTTTTCACAGATTCCAGCGTATCTGACAAAGGTAAATATGTTAAACACTAGGTTGTAATAAACATACCCAGTAACTCCCATAGAAAAATGCGGGCGATGTGATTTTCCAAGCAGTTCATGACGTATTTTGATAGTCAGTTAGAATAAGTTTCCATGTGTTATGAATGTTATAAAAGCAGTACATCCTTCTGCCCCTGACATTGAAATAAATAGAAAGTCAATAAAATATTGTGTGACAATTGTGTGAGAATGTGACAGCCATTCTAACCCTTAACTCACTCCCTGACTTATTCTGGGAAAACCTATCTTTATAAATGAAGTGACTAATCTCAAATCATTTCCTTTGTTAAGGAATTGTAAATAATGTAAATTGGCCACAGAGAATGACTTGACATTAATCAATACATCAGTGAGCTTGAATGATTGAATGTAAAATGTTACAGGACAACCCAGGAGAAGATTCGGCCATGTTACTTCTGAGCCTCCCCTCACCGGAGAGTTCCCGGGTCACACCTCAACTCTTCCTCTCACCCAGAGTAGAACAGTGAGTTGCTTCTCTTCACTGTCTATACATCAGTGTACACTGTACAACATAAGTATTAGTCTTTGATTGCTGTGGTGTTTCTGGTCTTTCAATCCTGCCAATAGTCAAGCTTTTACCAGCAATTTATTCAACTAGCCCCATCCAAAATTAATCATCATTTGGCTGGAGGGTAGGAACTGTAGATGCATGTAACAAGTCTATAAATCTATCTCTCAAAAAGTTTTTCTCCTTCATTTGAAACACAAACCTGATTTTGTTTAAGCTGAAGATTGTATAAATCTTGACTCTAAAACAATTTCTCCAATGATTTTCTCTCGCAAAATTCATCAGTAGCTTTTATGAAGGAAACATCTGAACATCTGATGCATGCACATATATTTACATCTCATAGTTTACATGTTGGCCAACCCTTTATTTGTATATGAAGATAAGTCAGAGCTTGTACCTTTCACCTCAATCAAGTTCTTTTCTGAAATGTATAAATTCAATAATCCAATCGTGTATTTTTTAAACATACATAACCCTAAGATCTCTTACCCTTGTGTAAAGACTTGAGCTTACAAAGTTTGGATAACTGAATAGCTAGATAAAGAATTATTTTCATGATATTTTGTGTGTTTCAGTGCTCTTGGTGGATCATCAAGTCTCAGGATACCAAGTTTTGTACAGGGAACTGCTCTCGGTGATTACGTCCCTAAAGTCATACAGCTTCTCAAGAATAAGGTCTGTACAACAATGTCACCACTGACATGTTTGATTTGTACATTATTGTTGGCAATTAACACTTTAAAACAGGCCAACCTGATAGCACAAACGTCTGTTTGCTGCGAATTAATGTTACACTTGATATATTTAAATAAGTAAGAAGTGTCAAACGTGGAGAAGTATATTAAGCAAATTTAATCCATGGTCATGACGTTACTCTATTGTGTTATCAGTTGATTATTATTTAGGAATCTACTGGTCATTGACTGTCCCAGTCAGGAGGGGTGATAGGTTTAGACATTTTCAGTAATGGTACATTTTTCGAGACTGATGTATTTTGTCTTGACGTATAAGATAGGATCTTAAAATATCTAGACAACTATAGACAAATTAATATTCTTAATGCATAAACCTGGAATCGAACATGCAACCCTTCGCTTGGTAGTCAGCGCTTCTAACCACTAGGCCACAAGACACTGTTAGAAACCTTAGGATTGTTTGTCAGTAAGAATTCCGCGTTCTTTTCAATGCACGGAAGGCAAATTTTTAGCTGTCAATCACATCGCTTCGCATGGAAGTTTTGCGTTGCTAGTGCGTGGAAGAATCCATTTCATGAGGGTCGCAGCTACTTGTACCATATCCGATGAATGAGCACCGAAATTTGCAAAATAATTGATTTTGGTGTTCCATAATTGAAATTTATTGTTTCAAATGTATTATGATCACATATGCATGTTTTGTGACGTCATACATGGATTAACCCTTAACATGCGGGCGACGGAATAATCCGGGCGGGCTATAAGCGATTCGTAGGTACTCCAGTACGGATCCCGGATCGCTTACTTAGAAGAATTCACGCCTGTCTATGTACTGGGCTAGCCTCCATACCGGGTCCCGAGTCGATTGTTTCCGCGACTCGCTGCATGAGAATGGCTGTATTTATGCCTCGCAGCCCGCAATGAGAATAAAACTTTCTTCAGTGTCTGGTCAGAACGTCCAGCAAAATTCACACCAATTTGCGTGTGCATTGTTGACCCGTAACGCATCGATAATTAGCTTTACAAAAGGCCAATTTTGTCCTGCTTCGCTCCGATGGCTACACTGCCCGGCGGCTAATTAGCACCTAAGTGTCTGCACTGCCCCGGGGTGAGATAGGCCCGTACAGGCTTATCTGTCTCGCATCCCGCCACATGGGCAGATAGCCTATGCTTATCTGTCTCGCATCTCGCCACATGGGCAGATAGCTTCTAATTACGGGAAGATATTGCGATAAGCTACCTTTCTCTCGCACTTCGTATCATATGAACCAATTGGTTGTTTTCATTTTTTTTTATACCAAAATAAAGAGGAAAGAATGGCCTTTATTCCCATATAAAAATCGCAATTGCGCTAACATAACTGAAAATACAGCAATCGCACAGAGATAGCCGACTTTCGCACTTTTGAATTTTGATACATGTGGCGCATTTACCCCAACATGCCTCGGCGCTCTATTTCTAAGAAACTACTTGGGATATTTTCATAATTTTTTTATCAGTATATAGATAAAAGAATTGTCTTCAATTCCATATAAAATACGTGTATTTTCGGCAATAACTTTTGATGCGCCAGGTGTCGCGCAGAAGGTGATATTCGGCTTTGAATAAGTGGCGCTCTTAGCATATACCATCATTACGGGCTTTATAACTTGTGAACCGCAAGTCCGATTTTTATAATTTTTACATCATTGTAAAGAGAAAAACATTGTCTTCAATTCCATGTATAATGCGCATGTTTTCGGGAAGAACTCTGCATGCGCAAAGCGCCGCGCCAAAAGGTATAATTTTCGCACTTCATAACTTTTGAACCGCAAGTCCGATTTTTATAATTTTTACATCATTGTAAAGAGAAAAACATTGTCTTTAATTCCAGATATAATGCGCATGTTTTTGGGAAGAACTATGCATGCGCGAAGAGCCGCAATATTGATGTACGCATAAGTGAAGAAGTATGATAATATATAACTAAAATACTGTTCTTTTGATACGCAAATATAGAGCTTTATAAACGATGAACAACTGTCATGACGGAATTTTGTTTCCAGTTTTGGAAAAAAAATTATAACATAAAAGTGAAAATATATTTGAGTACGGTACCCGCCGCTCGGGGAAAAGCCTTTTCGTGGGAATATTTTCTCAGGAAAATATTTCACTTTTCGGAGTTTCTAAAAATGCGTGAACATTTTTGTTACTGATGCCATTTGCGAAAGGTTTTTATTTCTAAAATTCAAATGCGAGGGCGCACCTTTCCAAACCATTTGAATTGAATTTATTATTTTATCTTTTACATTATTGAATAAAAGACGTTTCATTCAATAAGATTTGAAGAATTATTTATATGTGTAGCGGACTGAACTGAGCAGATGGAGAATTTGATTCCTCACCACTTTTATTACCAAAGTTCTTTTGTATCACAATTACTTTTTTAGGTATTAGTTTTTTCGTGAGCAGGGGAATTTCCGACGGGATTCGCCATGACATAATGAGAAAAAATTCCCATGAACATGGGCGTGGTCCGTCATCTTCGGGACCGACCCACAAGTATAAATATCTACCGGGGGGTGCGCGGACCCCCCCGCTTTTGGTCGCCACCCCCCAAACTTTTTGTGCAAATTATTTTTTTGTTTCTACTTTGAAATAAAGGTTCGTGTCATTCCGAGGTATGAAGGTTTCTGCTATATATGTCGAGAGGGCATGGGAACCCATTCCCAATAGAATCCGGGGTTCGTCCCATAGGATTGTTCCTCGGAGTCTCTCGTTCTCAAAAGAGAACATGGGAAACCTGTCCCGCGATTGAATCCGGGGTCCGCCGCGGAAGACGGGGACGGGAATTCCCGGAGAGCATGGGAGTATGCTCCCATGGGTCCGGGCTCCGCCTCGAGAGACCGCTCCTTGGATGCTCTGCTTCTCGAAAAGAGAAGTCATTCGGCAACTGACAACCCGAGCTTCCCTGACATAGTAGTTTATTTTCCGGGCCTCGCGCCCGGTGCTACACGTCGCCGAGGAAATCAGAAAATGGTCCGTTTGACATATGCGTCGGAAAAATCGGCGCGATGTCAGAAGCCGTCGGCGCCGTCGGCGCTTGCGGCGCAGTCGTCCTAGATGCGCCGGGAGGTTCTGAAACTGGCAAATGAACGTCCATGAAGCTCACATTCATTATCTCTGTATGTTTATTGTCTCTAATCACATGTTATATGTTGCATACATCTAACGCATTTTCAATCATTTACAGGTTGAAGCAGAATGCTGCGCGGACGTGGACGCAAGGCCCTGCGACGGCCTAGGACGTTGCATACTAGGACACGCAGCTTTGAAGCCGTTACAAGCGACGACGACTTCATCAACGAGATCCATGCTGATGAAGCCTCTGATATGGAGTCAACTGACAGTGATGGTAGCAGTGGTTTAGACAGTGATGATGCATATGATCGGGACACTGTAATAGATAGTGAACATGGTGACACAGATGCTCTGAGTGATATAGAGACAGAGATTGCCAGAAAGATTCTAGCCGCCGGTAATTCCACCGAAGAAGACTTTAGTGGTTTTGAGGAGGAGTTTGCCGAAATACCACAATATAATCATGATAATTCACAGACGTTTGATGAGTGGGTGGATGGTCCGCGGCCACGTGTAAACTTGCCTTTCACTGGTCAAACTGGGTTGCGCCAGTTCATAGAACTTCCTGAGAACCCTGAACCTATTGACTTTTTCAATTTGTTTATACATAATGATGACTATGAGGATATGGCAACGGAAACCAATAGATATTTCAAACAAGCAATGGAGGACAAAATTCTAAGACCCCGTTCAAGAATGCAACAGTGGCAAGACACTAATGCAGAAGAGATGAAGGTATTTGTAGCCATGACAATTGCCATGTCATTGGTTGTGCAGAGAAACTTTGCTGATTACTGGTCAACAAGTGATGTTACCTCAACGCCTTTCTTCGCCAAGTGCATGCCCCGAGACAGGTTTTGGCTTCTTATAACCTACCTACACTTGGCTGACAACAGGAGGATGCCGGGCCGTAACACCCCGTGCTTTTCACCAATAAATAAACTGGGACACTTGTATAACCGGATAGTTCACCGTTTTTCAAGAGTGTATAAACCGCATCAAAACATTTCAGTCGACGAGGGCATGGTGCCCTGGAAAGGTAACTTATCTTTCAAAGTTTATCTTCCCGACAAGCCTAAGAAGTATGGGATAAAGGCTTTCATGTTGTGTGACTCGCACAACGGATACGTTTGCAAGTTCAAACTCTACACTGGAAAAACGAATGAACCGGTTTCTGAAGGTGGCAAAACTTATGATGTAGTCATGGACTTGGTGAACGACTACGTTGGACAGGGGCATCACATCTTTATGGACAACTACTATTCGTCCACAAATCTGTACATAAATTTGTGGGAGCGGGGAATAGGTGCCACGGGGACGTTGAGAGCCAATCGAAAGGGACTTCCTGATTCAGTCAAGAAACCTAAAAAGAAAGCCAAGCAAGGGGACATGACAGTTTCTCACAACCATGGCCTACTCGTTCTTCGCTACGAAGATAGAAAATCAGTGCTTCTCATGTCTACTGTTGAAGATACACAACTTGAACAAACAGGGAAGAAGAACCGGGCAACAGGGGAACCAGTTCTCAAGCCGCGCATTGTAACAACGTACAACAAGTACATGGGAGGTGTTGATCGGGCCGACCAGATGTTGTCGTACACGCCGTTCCGAGTGAAGACCCTGAAGTGGTGGAAACGGGTTTGGTTTCACGTTCTCAACGTTGCCATGTTGAACTCTTACATCGTTTATAAAGAATACAGCAAAGATAAACCTCTAAAAACAAGTCGGGAATACAGGAAGGCTTTGGCGCAACATATAGTAACATTTGCGGACAAGGAACAAGTTCCATCACTTTGCAGACGTCCCCGTGGTCGGCCGAGCACGAGCGACGAGAGTGTCACTCGTCTTCATGGACGTCACTTTCCGACGAAGATTGAGCCTGTCGGAAGGAAGAAAAACGTCACAAGGATGTGTGTGGTATGCTCTAAGGCAAAACGCGCCGTCCTCGCAAAACAGATTGAAGAAGGCAATGGGCCAGCAAGGAAGAAAAAACGAGTAGGCAGAGAGTCTTCTTATGAATGTACAGATTGTAATGTTTCTCTGTGCGCCGCACCATGCTTCAAACTGTACCACACCGCCACTGACTATTCCAGGGCTTACATCACTGCCACGGAAAAAGAAAGAAATGAAGAAGGGAATGAAGAAGAAGAAAATTGAAAGTAAAGAGAGCCGAAGTGTGGACTAGTATATACACATTATATACATACCTTGTTAGGTCCCTAAAGCTGTTCTGCGCACAACCGCAGGTAAATATTGTGTATATTTGTACATAAATGCATTGTAATTTCATTGTAATACATGTCATTGCAAATAAAATATTCTTTATTTTATCAAAGAGACAGAGAAAGTGAATGCGAGCTTTCATTGGAAGTTCAGCCAGAACCGCATCATAAAAAACACCCATAAATGCTGAACCGGGTGGCCGATTTTCATAAAACTTACATGGGGTAAAGAGGAAAGATTCGGCTTTGATTCAATATAAAATTTATACATGCGCACGAAAAACTAAAGTTGCGGCACGTGCCCCGATATGCGCGATAGTCAAAAAGTTGCCTCAGAGTACCGAGGGTACCTTCATTTGGCACGCTATAGCTTCCGAACGAAGTTGCGCATTTTTTTTCTTTTTACATCATCGTAAAGAGCAATAAATTGTCTTCAATTCCATGTATCATATGTATATGCGCAGCGAAAAATAAACATGCGGCAAATGATGCGCCAGATGTCGCAAAAAGTTAGTTTTTCAAAAATGAATTTTCTAAGTACTGGGGGTGCCTTCCTTACGCTCTTCATATATTGCGAACCATTTGACGTATTCCAATAATTTTTATATCATTGTAAAGAGGAATAAATTGTCTTCAAGTACATACGTGTTTCGCATGCGCGCGAAATAATTTACGATTTTATAAAGCTGGAAATAAAGACAAACTTTACACCGCGCAACATGTATTGCGTTCGCCGCGGTGATTAGTGTATGCTGTGCTCATTAGTACCCATTAGTTCCACGCGCGCTCGGCTCTGGCACCCTCGAGGAGGTCTCGAGGAGGTCTCGAGGAGGTAACGGTACTGTAATTAGCACAGTCCCGGGGGGACCAAGCAGTGCCAGTAAATTGGTGCGCGTCGGGACCATTCACGTGGTACTGTCGGGGTAGCGTCACTCTCCTTTGGTTGGTTATATTTTCTGAACCATAAGTCGTATTCTAATAATTTTTATGTCATTGTAAAGAGGAATAAACTATCTACAAGCACATATAAATTTCGCAATATGCGCGCTCAGGAGTTTTGATTTCATGAAGCTGGAAATAAAGACAAACTTTAGATGACAATAGAATTATAACCATAGGTCGCATTCTAATATTTTTTATATCATTGTAAAGACAAACATCTGGTCTTCAAGTCCATATAAAAATTTCAGTAGCGCGCTCCAAATTCATGATGTTATAAGGCCCGAATTAAAGACAATCTTTACAAAGTAATAGAAAAGTAAAGAAAAATCGTAAAAAAATAATTCGAAGATGCGGGTATAAAGCAACCATTTGTGTACGGGTGCCGCGACTTGAATTTGTATTCAACGCCCGTATATAGCCCGTATTCGCCATGTAGATGCGGTATATTTCGTAAAAACGGTACCGGAATCGCCGCCTGGAAATTCCGCCAGCAGAGCTCGTTAGTGCCTAAGCTCAAACTACTGCTGCGAGCTGCGAGCCTGTAAATTCCGCCACAGGGGCTAAAAAGGGTAAAATATATATACGCAACGTAAGGGTTAAGATGGAGAATGCATTCGGAGCAGTGGATTCGTTAAAAATAATCAACTCGCACCTTCGGGGCTCGTTGATTATTTTTAACGAATCCACAGCTCCTCATGCATTCTCCATTACTTAAATAATACACTGAAGACGTATATCAACTTTCATAATCAATACTTATCCTCCAATATGCATATTTCTGCTTCTTGTTTCGAAGCTTCTTCAGGGAATAATTGTTTGAAGCATAGCGGTATATTATAATATTTTTGACAGTCTTATCTTTAGCCAGGGGTAAATTCCAATGTTTCTCTTAGTTATCAAGTTGTAATTCCTATAAATTGACCATGCAGAATTGTTTGGCACTTTAGTGGTTTAATACCTTTGATCAATAAATTATGTTTAATACACTCAAGTTTTGGCTTATTCAATATCCATATTTATTTTGTACAGGTTGATATTGTCTCTCAAAGTCATGAGAAAAAGAAGGAGTATTTTGCATCCTTCCTCAGTCTGTATGGCAGGTAAGTCAGTTTATGTACAGTTTTGATTATGAAATTTTTAAATTTTTTACAAAACCTTCTACTGTTCATTTGATTTCAATTTTGAAAGAGTATTTAAACCAGTGATGAGTGTCACAAGGAGGTTATGGAATTCTCTTATATCTGGAGACAATGTGAAGAAGACCACACGTTTTGTTGTTTAACAGAGAAAGTTGTTTTTTGAACTAACATTACTTGAATGATACTTGGTCAACAACATATAAGTGCTTTCAGAAGTATAAACATCATTATCCTAGCTGCATGTTTATATAAATGTTTTAAATATAATATATTTCATTCTTTTAATCTGTCAAGGTCTGTGCTGGAGTATGACATGGAGAATTTCAACAAGATCTCATTTCTGTTTGAATGGAATGATTTCTTCTTTGTTATCATCAGTAAGTATTTGAAAAATGTAAGAATGGAATTATTCTCTTAACAAGATTTGTATGAAAATGAGTTTCCCTCTTGGTGCATATACCGGTATGCTAACAATGTTCAGACTACCGGTACTTTGATATACTGGTGACAAAAGCTTGACAATCTCACAATGATTTCTTATCTCTCAATTGTGTACATCAATTTTCCAATGAAATATCTAATGAAAACATCACATTTTCATTACTGAAATGATATTTATACAATGATAAATGATGATATGACGGAGACAATTGAAACGAAATATGCTTGTGTTTCAGTTGAGATGCCCCTGTTCTTCCCCAAGGAGCAGCCAGTGTTCATGTTCCAGTCGATATACCATGAAAACAAGGGCAAACCATACAGTGAGTCGTACAGCGAGTACCCCTACAGTCCACGCTGGAGCGGGGCTGAGATGGCCGAGAGAGCCAGGTGAGTGTGTTAAACAAATTATTTCTCCTTTTCTTGATTTTCTTTCCCATCCTTGTTTCTGTATCTTCTTGTTGAGATTCTTATTATTTGAATCTTCATGTTTCATTTTTCCTCTTCTTGTTCTATCTTTACACTGTCACATCTATCTATTTATAAAACTTGGTTCTCAAATTATGGGTCTAACCATCTTGTCTTCCATGTGAATAAGAGAAATATCAAATACACTATTGACCTTCATCCAGGGGTTAAACAAAGTTCAAGGTCTCTGACTTACCAAATTTTACCTCTGACTTACCCCAAAAAGTTATTGATTTGCATCTTTTAAAAAATATTGAACTACCAATTTGGCTTGACTTTCAAATAAAGCTCTGTGACTCCTTGCAAAAAACAGATGTCCCGTGTAAGTCGATGACTTATGAACATGAAAAGATATGTTGACCCCTGTCATCCAAATAAGTGTAAATTAGGTTGTATAAGAATACTTGAAATAATAAAGTGGTTACTAGAGTCCTACCTATTTGACTTAAGTCCTGCTGCACCTGCCTGGTAGATGTGGGAATATACTAATTTTAGAAGCCTTATTCTACATTAAATCTAGTTGTGTTTTGATTCCTACAGATCTTTCATCCTGGCTACAATCGGAGGCTTTCAGAAGACATCAGTATCTAGCGGACAGCTGTGAAACACATCAACTCACATCAAGTGGACATGCATCTGCCATCATCACTTCATCCATTGTGCACCTGCTCCATCAAGGTATTTGTATTGTGAGGCTACTTCAACCCCCTGATTATCTTGAACATTTGCCTCGTATCACTGGTTAGTTACTCATCACTATATATCATACGTTTTGTCAGCCTATGAAATTTGATGGTCGCTCATTGGTCTACCCATTCAGGCACAGTCAATATTTCTTATATTGTTATTTTATTGTTTATATGACATATGAGGCAAAAGCTTCTAAGACAATCAGGGGATTGAATTAGACTTGTGAATACAAATACCATCAAGGAGGAGGATAGTGTCTGTAATGAAGTCAAGAGGTTACAATAGAGAACAAATTATTACACGTGAACTGCCAATTGATCAAACCCTCGGTCAACTTCTAAACGCAAAGCATAACTTTTGCCAGTCTCCATTACTGGCTGATTTAGGTCTTGCAGTATTTCCCTCGCTATGCCGTGCCAAGATAGTGGGTTGCTGCACCTGAAATGCATAGTGGGCCCCAATTTCCCAGGACAGATATCTTAAGAATATTTTGCAATGCAAATGGAGATGGATGTAATGGAGACTGGCAAGAGTTATGCCTTGCGTTTAGAAGTTGACCTTGGTTTGCTCCCTGGTAAAAGTCTCTGGAATAGAAGTCAACCCTTTGTAGTGTATTGCTCAAGGATTAAAGTGCTTGAGTTCTTTTTTAATGGAGTTGACATAGTGAAAATGTGTTAAGACATTTATTATTGAGTCAAATATATATTCAGTGTAATTGAGTGAACAATGTTTAAAGTTGAAAACCTTATTGTTAAAGGTTTAACAAATTCAATTCATTTGGGTTAACTGTGTTTTTGTTAATGAATTTATAATTGAGTTTATTTTATATTTAATTCAGTAAGGTATATTATTTTTTTAAGTAAAGGTCAACTGGTTCATCAAAGGTCACACAATTGGATTTTCAATTCTTTGCATATTTTCCTACTTGATATTTGAACTTTGTCTTATTGTGATCAAAAGACAACTAGTTAAGAACTTGAAAAAGACTAGACTTTTTTTTTGTTGATGTCTCTGTGTGAGATTTTGTTACTTACTGTACATGCTTTCTTCTTGTATACAAATTATGATTAAGACATTGTGCAATAATAAAACATTTTTTTACTTTCATCATACTTGTTTTTTTTGTTTTTTTTGTTTAAGTGAGTGGCTTGCTGAAGAAACTATTTTTTGTGGTTAGTGTCTTCAGCAACACATCAATCACTGTGTATAACCGTACAGCGGAAATAGCGAGGTGTAGGCGGCAATTGCGGACGGGAACAATGTCATTGCTGTTATTTTTATTCTGTCAACTTATTTCAACGTGAGTTTGATTTTAATAACTTCTAGAAACACCATAATTTAATTCAAGATGATTGACACATGTACTGAAAGCAAACATGTTACTAATAACAGGATTTCTCACCGTTGTGAAGAGATAGCTGGTACATGTAATCATGTTTTCTATGTATTTTGAGGCCCTTTAATAAATAGAAACTGAACTCTGACGTGTTATTTGAAATGTAGTGAAACTATAAATTGTACCGAACTGTGATTCAAATATCTAAATATAACAATAAACACATGTAATGATGGGTCATGCATTTGGTGTACTGTACTGCTTTTAGTAATGTTGTGTACGGTTTCTAGCAAGATATTCATAAATTGTGTATGTTTATTGGGAAACTTCCTCCTTCCCCCTCTCCATTTCTCCCCCTCCCTCACCCCTCTCTCTATCTCTTGAGTGATGGAAAGAGGGATTTCATAATGAGCAGGTGACAGTCCTTATGTAAGTGTTGAGATGGGGTAGTAGGCAAAGGGGAGTTAGTATTTGTGTGAGGAGGTTAGAAAGACTAAGAGAGGATGGATGGGTTGTCAGTTGGATGAATGTCATGCTGTCAGAGAACCCAAGACACAATCATATGTCATAAATTTCATCAAAGATTGGACTGTTTTAAATCATGTATCATGATTTCGGGAATCTAATTGAATTATATAAGGGTTACTTTGAGAATTTACTTTTGATCATTGCAGGATTGTTATTATTTAGACAACCATGTCATCCAGTCATGTTGGTCTCATGCACTGACACTGATTAACATGTATTAGTATTAGACTTTTATGTTTTAAAATTATGGCTATTATTGTGTTTTATCTGAAATATTTATTTTAGTAAACAACATCGATCACTATACAGCAGGATAGCCATAGAGCTCATATTTCTATTTTTACTACTTTAAATGAACAAAAAGCACTAGCATTCTGAAATCTTGTGTTGACATATCCTTTGAAGCAGTTGTAATTACACACACAAATCTCATAATCGGATTTAAGCAGTTGTTAAACAATTCACTCATTTAGTCGTCACCTTGAGATATTAAATCATGCAATTTCGTGTGAGCTACAAAGCCCATTGCTTGTTTTTTTACTTGTATAAGTGCATATATGGTACAGGAAAATACATTATTTGGAGAATCTGCATTGAAAATGCATTTATTGGCAGTCATGTCGAAGGAACTGTCTTGATGCATTGTCTGAAAACGCATTAACATGACATAAACTGAAGTACAAAAGAAAGTACACACCTCAGTTGGTTTCGATTAATTCAATATTTAATTTTTAGCTCATCAGGCCTAAAAGGCCCGATGGGCTTATGGCATGGGATGGCGTCCGTCCGTCCGTCGTACCGTCCGTCCGTCCGTCCGTCCGTCCGTAAACTTTTCGCTTTTTCGACTTCTTCTCCAGAACCACTGGGTCTAGGTAGCTGAAATTTTGTATACAGACTCCTTGGGCAATAGGAATTCTAAATTGTAGATTTAGTGATCCAGTGACCCCAAATAAGGGCCTCACAGGCCATAACCTAAAATCCTATTTTAATCTTCTTCTCCAGAACGAAAAGACCTAGAAAGCTGTCATGTTGTGTTAAGAATCTTTAGCCAATGGAGATTATAAAATGTAGATTGGGTGACCCTGTGGCCCCAAATAAGGGCCTCACAGGCCATTACCTAAAATCATGTTTTTATCTGTTTCTCCGGAACAAATAGACCTAGAAGGCTGTAATATTGTGTGCAAACTCTTTAGCCAATGGGGATTCTACCTTGTAAATTTGGTGACCCTGTGACTCCAAATATGGGCCACAGCCTAAAAACACCTTTGAAATTGGATTTTGGACTGATATTTTATGTGCACTTCGATCAGTCTTCAATTTATCCCTAATAAAATACCTTAGGGAGAGTCATCTCATCTTGTTGATATGTGAGTCCTAACTTGGGTTTGAGAAATGTATAATTGAGAAAAAAAAGTAACTGTGCAGTTAATCTTATTCAGTAGGAATGTGAAATATATGTCGACTTAAGATTACAATCTGCATTGTGGACATGTTTCTCTAATTAAGGTAATCAATGTGAAATGAGAACTATTGAATAACCTATGAACTGAATATTGTGACAAGCCACAAAGGAATAAATTGAAGAGGAGTTAAGAATTATTTTATGTTACATGAGATATGTGAACTGCATATGACTGGTATTGAAATGATAAGATAATACTATTTCTATCTTCTTCTCCAGAACAAAAAGACCTAGAAGGCTGTCATGTTGTGTAAAGAGTCTTTAGCCAATGGAGATTCTAAATTGTAGATTTGGTGACCCTGTGGCCCCAAATAAGGGCCTCACAGGCCATTACCTTAAAATCATGTTTTCATCCTTTCTTCTGGAACAAAAAGACCTAGAAGGCTGTAATATTGGGTGCAAACTCTTTAGCCAATGGGGATTCTAACTTGTAAATTTGGTGACCCTGTGACCCCAAATATAGGCCACAGCCTAAAAAAAACCTTTGAAATTGAATTTTGAACTGATATTTTATGGCACTTCAACCAGTCTTCAATTTATCCCTAATAAAATACCTGAGGAAGAGTCATCTCATCTTTTAGATATGTGAGTCCTAACTTGGGTTTGAGAAATGCAGAATTGAAAAAAAAAGTAACTTTGCAGTTAATCTTATTCAGTAGGAATGTGAAATATATTTTGAAGATCAAGTCTCCATTATGGACATGTTTGTCAAATTGATGTAATCAATGTGAATTAAGAACTGTTAAATAGCCTATGAACTGAATGTTGTTGATTTTATTTAAAAAAAGGCCCTCACAGGTCAAAACATACAAATGTATTTTCATCTTCTTCTCCAGAACAAACTAGAAGGAATATTGCGTTCAGAATGTTTAGATGTTTGGATGAAAAGGCTAAGAACCGATAAAATTGTGCAAAGATTATTTAGCCAAGGTGATTCTAAATTGTACTATGTACCATGAGATTCATCACATTGCCTGTTCTCTCTAAGCCTTATACAGTTAGATCAGTGCTGCCAGTGTTTAGTGCAAGGCAGAGGCTATTACATAATTTGGTTGTAAAAGCACAGCTGCCTCGTAACCAGAGCCAAGGGGTCAGCATATTGCATAATCTCCTGTGTGTTGACCTTGCTGAGTGCTTTCTCTCAATTTCAAGACTAAGATTTCTCAGGGCTAACCCGGCCAAGGATTGTGCATTATATTGAGACAATATTATTTCTGTCTTCATCATCAAACAATATAAACCCTGATGGCCCATGGCTCTATTTTTGTTTATTTAGATGCATCTGTTTATGGCATGATACAATAACACAAATCTGCAGTAGTTTGAATGAATTACTTTGGTAACTGGTTAACTTTTAGTTAGAATATCTTTGTTTAATGTAGACAGGGGCAAGATGAACAGTTGTGTTTCATCCAAAATATTGTTTGAAATATTTATACACTCGAAATATAATTTGTTTTCAAAGAAATTTAAAAACCACGCAGAAGTAGTCCTTGGCTGATGACTAAACGCCTGCACTTTTCAGTTTTAGAGTACGGCGTCGAAATTTAAGATATTTGTAATTGAAAATCATACATGATAAAACCAACTGAGGTGTGTACTTTCTTTAGTACTTTAGTTTAGTTTGCTTTGGGCACAATAATGTTACAGGCGTGAATGCTTATACAAAATACCATTAACACGAATAGAATTGTCCTCAAATATATTGTTTCAAATTGTTTATTCTCCACTGACAACAAATAACTAGATTTGTTCAAAATGTATCGTATACTGACATTAAGATACATGTAGTTCTTTGACCAGCTAGTAACTGTACAGTAACTTTACTTCTGCAACTAGCGACCGTAGACCGTACCTCACCCATCAATAGAAAAACGTCCATTGTCGATTAATAGAAACACTTCATTAATGCTTTCTGTTATGAATGGATTTAGAAAGCATGGGAAACAAAACAATACACATTAATAATGCAATATATTCACTATATTTCTTAATATTTGATGTAAACACGGGCAGATCGCCGATTGCAGCAAAGGCCTGAATGAGAAATTTACTCGCACATAATTATTAGTTCATTAGTTAACGTACATTGTTTGCGAAACATGTAAACACACATTTTAATAAGCATTGGGGCTTAAATCATCGACAGGATATTGATTATTTTAAAGTTGAGAAGTAATGCATACCTCTACTTTCGATGTCGGCTCCTCGCCGCCGCCGTACACCTCGCTATTTCCGCTGTACGGTTATACACAGTGTCAATTAGATCAATCAATCAATCAGGGCAATAATTACCTGACGTTTTCAGGTGTTGTTCTTTTCTAAAGTGGGTCACACAAAATACTTTTCCCTCAATCACAACACTCAATTTGTTCTCTGGAAAGATGATCTTGAAAAAATTACCTCTTACACAGTGACTATTGTTTTGTAGTGGATTTGATCTGTACAATAGATTATACTCTTAGGTATGAAGCAGGAAATTGGTTTGAGTAGTCTCTGTTCATTCAATGTACAAGCAGCACGTAACTCACTGAAGATAGGTGACAATACAAATTAAAACTTTATGACCTTTAACCTTCAGCTCTACTGAAGCTCTAAAAGGAAAAACAAAGTAACATTTGATTAACTTTGAAGGCATATTTTTGTTATTTTCCCTGTACTTTCAGAACATTGAGTGCAGCCACAAACCTACCTATGAGATTGCATTACCCATTATATTATAACCCAATGTAAGGTTTGCAGGATGTTACCACTATATATGAACTGCATCTAGACATACACAGAACAAAGCAACTGCTTGAAATAAACCCAAAAGTTTGACCTCTATTGGAGAATTCTACACTTTCCAAGACCTCTAATGCTGACATCACCGGCCTGAAAAGCATTGGATCACCTGTTCTTTGGTTTAAGAAACCAGAGTCCAGAGAGAAATAATGCAGAAGTCATTTGGACAGAAATGCTTGCTGTATAAATCTGTTGGATCACATGGATTGTCAAATTTGCGTCCGAAAAAGCCTACTTCTTCAGAAAGTTACGACTCCAGTATTGCCAGATGAGTCGTAGAGTATTTGAATTTGCAGATTGAGACGTCTTAAATGTGTTTGTAGATTATGTAATCACATGTTTATGTCACATCGATCATTTTGTACTAAGCCTTTTCAGTGGGTAATGTTTGCATGACAATACTCAAGGGCGGCAACAGAACCAAAATGAATGATGTTGTTTAATTTGATTTAAGGTTATATTGAGACTAAACCATGATTTAATAATCTGAAAAAAAGTTTGGGTTTTTTAATATGACGCATGTTTATAATGTGACACATTTGAATCTGAAGCTGTCTGTCTGATAATGTGGTTTTAGACTGATACAGAATGTACTATGAAAACACCCATACAATACTATTTATCAATTAATATGAATCGTGTTTTCAATCACTAGTGAAAATAACATTTTTAACTTAATAAAATATGTTTTAAAATAACATAAAAATAACATATGCGTCACCAGATGAGAAAAACATTTCATTAGTCCAAAAAGAAAGATATCCCATCATACATACATTTTGTTTGTGTCACCTTGTTATCTATAAATACTTAGACGGTAAACTTAGGCAATACATCGGCCACAAACATTACTTCTACCAAATGAGAGCTAACTGTCACGAAATTTGATTTATTATTTTCAAAATACATTTTAAACATTAAAATCAGGTATATTGTTTTGACATCATTATATCTAAAATGTATTACGACACTATAATTCAAATGATTTCGAAAGAGACAAAATATAGTTTATTCCACAAATGAATGATCCTATCGAATAGGTGTAAAAATAAATACATTATGTTTTGGTATTGTAAAGACAAAATTAGGTAATAGGTCTCTGTCTCCACTGATGTTGGAAATGTATGATGAATTATGTCAAAGAAGAACATATACAACTACGAGAAGGACATGTGTAAGAGGTTTCATATAGAAACACGGATGCACATTTAAAATACCACAATGCAATGTCAATAGTGAGGATACTCTGTTAAAGAGCAAACATTATTGTTATCAAAGGGTTTACGTTGAGTCAACGTTATAAAATCTATTTAAACTTTAATGACATGTCAACTAGTTCTTATATATTGCTCATAATTGTCATTTTGCCAACTCTAATCTTGTATCTATTTAATATTTATTGATCTTTCCACCGTATCTTCAAAACCCCATCCTCGGTATTAAAATCGTTTATTATGAATGCCAAATTAATCATCAACTCCCCAGCGCTGAATACACCCCTCTGCTTACCTTCTCGGAAACCGATGCTACTTTGGCAGGTTTTGTGAAGCCATACTAAACATGTGATCCCCATGTACACCAAAATAGTATAAACTTAGAACTGGAAAAAATGTTGATATTATTGTCTCTCTAGTATGATAAACATACATCAAAGAGGCCCGTCGATAACGAAGACAAGGTAAGCTATTTTATCGTAGCGGAATAGATGTAAATTGTCATACATCGTAAACATTTGATATTCGGATAAAGTAGATTACTGAAGCTTTTGCGCGCACACTGCCAGCCGGAGATTATTGGCTATAAACCGTCACTAAGCTGACAGTTCAAACGCTAGAACGAGTGTTTTCAAACAATTACATTCATATATATTTCAAACTGAGTACGTTGAACCTTCCACTGAGCTAAGTTCACGGGTTTCTTCTTACCTTGATGCAAGTTCAAAGATGTGATATTGAAAAATTGTAGATGGGTAGGGGATTTATTGGACCGTTTAATCCCTTTCAGATTTACAATGTATAAGGTCCATCTGTCTTGGATATTATAGAAGACGGTTCTTGACAAGCAGAACTTGAGTTTGGAATGGTTTTGGAACAACTTCACATTTAAGGTAGTTATTATATATGTAAAAATATACACTTTGTTGTAGTGATTAATGATTTTAGACATATCGTTTTGTTTTATAAATGCGCACACATGTTTTGCAATTGCAACAATGATTAAATGTGTAAATAGTCCTACATGTACTTGAATGTGCTTCCAGCAAAATATTCTTAAAAATGCATAGTGTAATGGCACTTCATTTCGGTGGATCGGTGAATATAAACACTTGGAAATTAATTAAGCGAATTTATTTCATTTATCTAATTTTAAAGTTAACGCTATTTTTTTAAAGGTTCATAAGTTTGACTTCAAACTGTCATCACAGCAAGTCAGGAATGAGAAACATATTGAGAAGGGATAATACACTTATGATCATAGGTGATACCGTGTTTTATTCTTTTTTTTAAAAAAGTGATTCATTATTGGGAATGTCATTAAAATTGATACACCCTACAACTTTGCTGTTGTGGAGATCGACTTAGGTCCAGAAATGTTCCTTTCTGTTTGTAGTTGTTAATTGAGGTGTTAGGTGCGAATGTACCGACCAAGAGCCCGGATGATGGCGTCGACCCTTCTCCTCGTGCTTCAAGCGAATCTAAAAATTCGTCCCACATTCGGATAGCTGCTGCAACTCATGATGCAAATTGCGAATATAGCCTGCGAATATAGCCTGCAAATAGCGATATTCTGTCATTCACTTTTGGAATCAGCGTCCAATGATAGGAAATGAATACCCAAACCTGAACTGAAAATCTGTACACTATAAAAAAAACCATCAAAATATTTAAAAGATACAACATTAAAACATGTATCAGGCATCTCTTAAAGATACTAGAACCTCTCAGTTTTGTTCGATGTTAATTCGTTTATTCATATAGACAATACTTTCAAGTAAACAAAACACTAACTATTATTTCGAAGCGTCACCTACTTAGCCTGATATCGCGGTTCAAAGTGAGTAAATTTAGCCTGCTCATTATCTCATTCTTCAAACAGTTTTCCGCGGCCCCTCAGTGTAGCATAACCTTCGTAAGCGATGTGACGTCATACACAGGAGTTGCTACAATGAAATCCTTAGGCGATTTGTCGATTTGCATCGATGATTCGTTTAAAACACAATAACAACTTTTGACATTGTAAGTTTCTGATAGAATGGGTATTTGTGCGTCTGTAGGAAGTAAGTTCGGAGTTTTTGAAGGATTTTTCGATATTCAGTTGCTGGTTTTAGTTTGGTTCTTTTACCGATCGAGCGGAGAGTTGGGTTATTTTATAGGCTACAATATGCTTTGAAATGAATAATTTCAATTTAAAACGTCACTATTATTCATTTTTTCTGATGTGCTTGATTTTAAGTTTTGGAAAGGGGTACCACAATTACTGGGGCATTCTAGTTTGCGGAAAATTGCGGAAAGCTATCACAACCGAGAGATGCGGTAAAGGGTCATGTTCAAGAGAGGTTTCGATTACTTTTAAACCTCTCTTGAACACGATTGCTCAATGTAGCGCTACGTAGCAAGGCGAGCAAACTTCGAGGAATTGCACCGTGTCGTTCAAGACAGAACGAGCGTTACTTGAGCGCTACTTGAGCGCTACATTGAGCGATCAATGAGCGATTATAAGCGCTCGCTGTTATGGAACGGAGCCCTGGTGTCCGCCTGCTTCAGGACAATGCTCCTGTCCACAACTCACGTGTAGCTCAGACGGAAGCACTGACCTGCGGCTATGAAATACTTCCTCACCCACCGTATTCTCCTGACCTTGCACCATCTGATTTCTTCCTCTTCCCAAACATGAAGTCATTTTTTAAAAGCACTCGTTCCCCTGATGATGAAACCCTCATTAATGAGGTAAAGTCCTGGCATTTGACAAGATCTGATGCCTTTTACAAGAAAGGCCTAGAAGGCAATCAAGTGATGGGAGAAATGTGTCACACTGTGTGGTACCTATGTAGTGAAAAACTTATAACTGTACCAAGTTTCGTTTCTTTCAGTAAAGTAGAAATCTATCAGGGGAATTCTTTATTTAACGCCCCTCGTATGCTGAATAACAGACAGGTGTGATTGAAATTATTCATGAAATTGAATTGGAATTGGAATTGGAATTTGAATTGATGAGCAGGTTTTACTGCTCATGAGAACATTATGCCTCTCATCGAACGTGACTTTGTGAGAATATTAAAAATTTTCTGTAGAAAATTTGCTTTTTGGGATTTTATTTATATAGTGAACAAAAGTAGTATTGTTACATTTGGGAATACACTGACTGGCCCTGGATGTATGGGTTCGAATTCCGAGACGGACTCATAACGATAAAAAGTACAAGAATACGGAGGTTGTGTGATCCCTACTGTACTGCAACAGTGTTACATGATGACAAAATTACTTACGAGCTTAAAAGTTAATATAAATATCTTATATATACTGAACTCAAAAAGTAATGCGACACTCATATGTATTTTGGATGATAGTACAGAACATGTTTAACTCAGACATTAAAACTAATAATCACTGCAGTTGTAAGGGATTCTTGAAGATGGGCATTATCTGTCATTGATGTTCATTGTTGTGACGTCGTTCCTAAGTCACATTTTTCGGGAGTGAAAATAGCTTTCGCATTTGACAGAAAACTACCTCACGTGCATGTAAAACTCATGCACAAAGCACTTGCATCACGTGTATTCAAACATTTGTTGAAAAATGCCTCGATGGACTTAGATTTTCCTAGATTTTTTATATGTTATAAAGGAATGGTTCATGGTATCAAAACAGTTGAAATCATTTCTGTTTCTGTTTCTGCAATTTGTGGTGGTTATTCTCATATATTGACTGGACTGACTGACTGACTGACTGGCGTCGTCAAAATGAAAGATTCCGAGATTCTTGTTTTGGAGATTGACCGTTTGGCTGGAACGTCTATCATGCTGTGGGTGGAATCAAATGGAGTAGACGAGTGCCACCTGTTATCTTTCAAAACATTGACCAAGGTGGTGGTGGTAGAGGCGTCACAGCACAGCGCTATATGGACGAAGTTATCAGACCGGTTGTTCTCCCATTGTTTGTTGCTAGACCGACACTCTGGACAGCAAGAGAACGCCTGTACTCACACTGCACGACTCATCCAAAAATGTTTGGCTGTTAACAGCTCTGAGTTCGGACTTTAATCCAGTGGAACGTCTCTGGGATGAGATTGCAGGGGCGGATACAGCTTTTTTCGAAAGCGGGGTGCACTTTTTCCATACCTCGAAAATGCTCTTCAGAATTGAAGTAACAGTTATAGTTAACACATATATCCATAAGTAACAATTAAATATATGATCATTGATGACCAAATAACCACTGATAATGTCGTGAAGCCAGTAATTGTCACAAAGTTAATAGTTTTTCATACATTATCGGTATATGGTAAATAACAGTGCATGTTGCTCCGATTAGGGTTCATCCTCTTTTATCAAACAACACTCGGCCTTTTATCTGTACCAAAACGTTTGTATCAGTGACCTTGACATTTTCTAATGCGTCACAGAAAATTGGTGTTCATGTAACGGACAATTGTTCATTGTCACAGATTATTTCAAATCAATAAATGAAAGTTAATTGACTTGATTCGTGCAGTGTGATCTACGATTTGGATAAAGATGTTTCCCTGAACCTGTTTCTGGAAACAAAATATTTTCTTCATTGGAAAATCTCGTGGCATAGATGCTGCTATTTTAACGAAATTTCACTACATCACCAGCAATGTTATATTTACAGCAATCATCATTTGTACAGAGATGCCGTCTATTCATCCTGCTTGTGTTATTAATGCTAATATTGTGTTACATAAGGCAACACTTCATGTAATCCATGTATGCTAGCTATAGGCTTGAAAAGACACAATACATTTCAGGAAATTGCTTAATTTTGTATTATTTTGTGCAAAGATTATCTCGAATCTAATAAAGTCATTCAAAAGTAATTCACCTCAGTATTTGTTCAACAATCGGCACCCCCCTATGACACTGCATGTGAAGGCAATTCGTCAATATAAAGTCAAGTAAAATGTGTCCTATTATTAGTCAGTCTGTGTTTGTTAAAAGAGATGATAATAATTATTGTCAAAACATGATGTAGATATTCGCACACTAATTACATTTTTTTTAAAATCCAAAAATAGTCATTCATAACTCATTAGTCACAGCATTTTATAAAATACTTATGTTGTCACACCTAATCAAAAATATGTCACAATAGGATAATCTTTGTACACAGGGAACATTAATTTCTTTTGACCTTTAAGTAGATCTAACACCTCAGAGCAAAATCAAAATGTCCCATGGAACATAAAATAATGCACATATGCACGCCGTTAAAAAACGATCCCCTTTCTATAGATAATTTTAAAAAGTCACCTGAATTACATATGTGCTTTTCGAGACGCCGTTTATAAACAAGGAACAAAACTACAAGAGCCTGACAACTCTACAACCAGGGACAAAGAAACTATATACCAATAAAAATGCAAGATAAATTAATTCCAAGGGATAAAGCCGACTACACTTAATTTGTAAAAAAAAAAGAATCGGAATCGTTGTTTTGAACTCTTCTTAATCGGGAGAGATAGGGAGATTGCATGGAATATGGTTCTCTGATGCGTTATGGATTTTAAAGTCCAAGAAGGAACATTATGATGACAACACATTTTACATGATTTCCATCTTTCATACAATTTTAACTTAAATACCAAACATTATGCGAAAAGAAAACCCTTTGAAACAGCAGTTTCAGCACCCAATGTGTTGTTGAACAAAATTATCATACTGTCATGAATGAAATTCTGTATATCTCTGTACGAGATATATCGATCTTCATCAAAGATGATCAAAATCGATTGTTAGACTATGTTGAAAATTTAGTATCAATTCTTCTAGCCCCACTGTGTAGATGGCAGGTACAAATGTCTCCTATACATGTCAACTTTTTCTGCAAATAATTTTTTGTGAGTTCACTTTTTTTTAATGTATCAACTTTTTGGGCTTTGTCAGAAGGGCTTTTTGTAAAATACATTTGGTAAGTTATTTTATGACGTTGGCACAGTATATATCATCCATATCATCATACAATTTCATTTCAGTATCTTGTAGTTTCGGTTTTCGCGTTTTATTTGGAGTTGAGTATATTTTGGAATATACTTCGGCACATGTAATAAGAGCAATTACATAAAAACCTTACCAGTAGCAATCTAGAGATATAATATAACTTGTGTTCGATTGAATATATAACCAGAGATGTAATATAACTTGTGTTTTTCAACATTAACCAAACTATGGCGATTCTTCACTTGTGTTAAGCACTAACCAGCATGTGGATACACAATGTCCTGGTGCTGTGCCTCTGCCTTCCTTCTGTTCTAACTGAGAGGGAACACTTCGCTGGCGGCTCTCTGAGTTTCAAGTTTCTGGACAGACAAACATCACCACATAAGGTAAATTACCTCTGGACATTCTTTCTCTTCCCACATGGGTTACACCTTTCAGATTTCCAATCCTTACCCCTGTTCTACATGACCTGAAACCGAGGGCAGAAATGGAGTGTCCTGATTGGATGCAATTGAATCTAGTTGTGCAATCAGCGACGCCGTTGTAAAAGTGACATTTGCCAATGACACGTTATAATGATAAAATACACCTTTAATGTGTTTTCCTCGAACAATGCTTATTTGGCTTTGTGATAACAATTGATCATAAACATGCTAATAAATAAAGAAGACAAAATCAAAGACAAATACCAAAAACAAGTTCATTTGTGTTATTTACATCAGACATATTCGAAGGACATATTGTAATTAGCAACACCCTTAATAGTCAAATGCCTAGATCTTTTAAGTCTCTCGGTCGACATAGCCGCTGAAAGCTGAGTTTCATTGGTTAAGAAGCAGGGATACAGTATTTGGTTCACCTTTTCACCGCAAGGAGCTTTTGCTGCAGCCTTGAAATTCAGGCCATGTAGAACGGAGGTTAGGATCGGAAACCTAAAGGGAGTAACCTATGTGGGAAGTGATCATGAATGCTGGGCGTTGGAATGCCCTTTCTGAGATTTTGCCACCAGATTAATTCACCAGGTCGAAGCTATATGTTGGCCTTAGGCTTCGTATGAAAAATATGAACCCCGGTAAAATAGCCTTCGTATGTAGTAAATGGCTACAGCTCGGTAAGGTGATTTTATATGCTCTAAATAAAGTGACATTATGAAAGGATTGGAGAAAGTAATGAAACAATGTATACACAGAATATAGAAAAATACCCTAAAGTTATTCGGCCGCCATTTTTACTTATATCAGATAAAGCTAACTATCATAACTGCATGGACGCTTGGAGAAGGACCATGTGGCCCGTCATGCAACATCCAAGATGTCGGACATTCGACGGAAACTGTACGACTTGACGTAATCAACAAACATGGCGTCGACTGGTTTGGTAATTGGACGGCGGAAGTAAAGTATCCTCACAGTCATGTTTCTGAAAACCAGACACATCTTGTAGCACCGGCCATTAAAGGGCAAATCTCTACCGTCAACACGCCATTGCGTTGGGAACAAGAAGTTGCTGACGTCACTCTAGATATAGACTCGACATCAGAGTACACCGATATCAGGTACACATTGTCAATTGAATTTTATTTGTTTGGAAGATTGAGACACGATAGTAATTTAGGGGGCCGACATTATTATTTATTCAGAGAAAAGGCACGACGATATTTCGATTGTTTTAAATGTTTCCTTTATTGCGTCAATGTAATTTAAATGATGTGTTGCATCATATTTTATGAAAAGTGAGATATTAGACTTTACAGCTCTAACCTCATTGTATACATCAGCTGCGTCAACCGTGTTCTTCTTCAGAAAAATGGTCGCTTATACGTCAATGTCGACGTCATCTTTCATGACAGTGACATATTATCAGATTTGCTTGAAAAGAAATGGGTTACGGAAGATACCTTTTACATGAAAACAGACAAAATGTATAAAATGTATTTAACCAGATAACATTTAAACAATTGGAATGCAGCTCATAGGATGTCATTGGCTATATGCAAAACCAAAGTTCCAATATGTTTGTTCACAATTCCTGTACAGTTTGTCCGGACTGTATTGGCGCCCCCTGGACTATAAGGAGGTGTTGCACGCGACTCACACGGACCTAGTGAAGAAACTCAAGTACAGACTGCAAGTGAAGACCTTCCCTCACAATAGAAACGATACGGGCAAACCCAACAATAGTCCCATCGTCATCTTCAAACCTGTATACAAGTAAGCAGCTATCAATGAGTTCATATCATCTGCAACCAAGGTTTTGGGGAAATATCTCAGAGTATGAATTTCAGTCAAGGGCGTTGAATAATTAACTGTTGAACACAATTTGTAAACAATTATTTTAAAACCAATTAAGTAAATATAATTGCATAAGTGCATTTCTTTGAATAGCAGCATTCTATCACTCTGTCCTATCCTCATAACGTTTACGCTAATTTTATGATATTTTTATAAATTGCTGTTCTGATAAGAGGTGTAACAATTGCATTTAGCTTATAAGATATGCTGTTTTTAAGAGTGAGACTGAACAGCGTGACAACAATACAGCTGACTGCAGCAGATGAAGACGACGATCTCGTCCGATGTCAGAGTGACGCCACCATGACAGCAGGGGGTCTCATGCACTTCGAGAACTCGAATATCCAGGTCTTTGAGGTGCCTTGACTTTAAAAACATTATTTCCATGTTTTAGACGTACATGTTTGTAATATATGGGTATATATGAATGATACATTTCTTCATTTGAAAAATAAAGTTGATCATCCATGCATGGCCATTGTTAAATAAAGAAGTTAAGTACCTTTGTCTTCTTCATCACACCAACTTCTAGAATTCATCTCAAACACTACATGTATGTGGATAAAAAGTTAGTGATCTGACTACCAAGCAGTAACCCAGGACACACATGCCTTGTCAGTGATGAATGGGGTTAGATCAATAACATGTGCAAAATGCTTAATGACATCAAGATGCTGTTTTTAATAACATGGCTTTAGAAAAAAGACATTGAAAGCAAATGACTTACTACAGCTTCCTTGGAGGTTGGTCATGGCTAATTCGTTCTGAAACGAATTCAATCTAAGGCAGTTTTTACATAATGCTACATGTAGCTAATATATCCAACAGAATATCGGTTTTCAAAGTGATCATAGCTGAAACGTTCGTGAAGTCATTTCGATGAAGTGTTAATCTTTATATAAACAAATTTTCATTTTCATACTTTTATAGTTTTATAATCATGACGTAAATATATTTCGATGTCAATTGGAACTTGAATGAGATTTTAAACTTTACCCCTGTCCCTTTTAAAGAACTTTTTCGGATACATTTCTATGAATTTGTTTTATGTTGGTTAACACATGTAACAGGCTAACCTTCAATTCACTTTTCATTATCCCAGTCCATAGTTTTGGATTTTTTTATTATTGCAACAGAATACCAGAGCAGATCATATAGAAGGAAAATTTGATCTCAATGAAGAGAATATTTGTTTGGTTTTAAAGGTAAAAACAACAACCCATTGAACGCAATTGTTCTCATTACAAAATCAATGCTTTATAAATGCAATATCAAAAAAGTTAAACCAAATGTTAAACTATTGCAGCAAGAAATTATTAACTATTACCAAATAACAAAAACAATTGCATTTTCGAATTGTAAATATGCAAGCTTTCATACATACTGGTCAACAATCCATATGCTTTTCAAACATCATGTACAATACATACCATATTTTGACCATATTTTGTTATATTTGAAATGTATGGAATGTAAAAAAAACTGGAAATTAAGAAGAAAAAAATACCAGAGCAAAATGTATTGCAAAAAGCATGTATACCGTGACAGTAAGATCTAATCTACGATCTTCCCTAAAACCTTACCAAGTCCAAGTACCAATCAAATAAGTGTGAAGTAACATCAGTGTTCAGGTCAACCCAAATCATTCATTATTTCAGAATTGTACGATCCTGATCTCGGGGTACGAGACGGAGGGGTGTAGAGAGAGAGGGGTGGGTGCGGTGGCGGTGAGGGTCAGCGACTACAACAGACACGACATGGTGGTGGAGGGGCAGCATCCTCGAACTGCCGGGGAATCCATCAGGTCTCTCAGTGATATGAGTGTGCAGGTGAGGTGTTTCTCTGGCAATGGTGTTCCTACTACGCTCAACCGCAAAAGAAACGTCACCACATTTTCAACAGCTTAGAAATCGAAATACTGCTGCCGGAGAAAGTCGAGTTTGAATTCATTTTATACGACATGATTTGTAAAGAGGTACAAACAATTTCATATATCAACATATTTTTGTTTTACTTTTATAATCTGCTCAAGTACACTTTGGTTGCTTTTTCAAAATGGTTTTTGGTCAGAATGTTTGGCATTTAACCAAACAAGTAATAAAATGTAGAATTTTATTGTATAAATGATGAAGTCGATAGAAATAACCATCTTGGACTTAAATCTGTTGACGCATATTTACTGTAGGACGTGGACAAGCCAAAACGCATGTCTGACTCTCAAATCTCGTCTACTTAAAGATGCATCCATTGTGTTTCATAAAAAAAATATTTGGCTTTAATATGCTCCAACTCACCATATGTGCTGTTTACATTACAAACAAATTCACTCAGCTTGCATATTCTTCCTAATTCGCCTAATATATCATAATTACTAGTTTCTATTTAAAATCGAATAAAATCAGTTTGCATGTGCAGAAACCGAAACTGCACGTTCCCTTTACATGCATAGTAGTTATATGACCTATTCAACATTATCAACCCAAATTTGTTATATCAATATACTTAGTCGACTATCATCAAAATGGTAGTTTTCGGTAACAATCGGTTCTTCTCGATAAAGTAACACCATTTATAACGTTTGGAATATGCGACCTCCAAAAACACAATGGATGGACTTTAAGTTTCAAAACGTGTATTTCTGAGAAATTTGAACAGATAATGTTTAAAATTTCAAATTATGTTTAGCTGGCTTATGTAGACATGATGTATCTCTGCTTCAGTCCTGTTTATTACTCGTGGATTGAATTATCTTGTATTTTGTATGAATCGAAGACGTTTCTTTTGCGGTTGAGTGTACCTATCCAATGACTTGGCACTCCTCTTTTGTATGTTTGGAATTTATAATTTTTGGTTACAAGGTATTTAATGAATTAACGATCATTTCTACTTCTGAAATTTGAGTTTAATTATCGTTACATCACAACAAAATGATAATGGCTTTATTGAAATTATTTTCATGAACATGTATCAAAATGGTACCAAACCTATATCTTCCCTTATAAAATTAACGACAGTTTCAACATCTTACCATGCCTCCATATTGGAAGAAAACTACACATTAATATAAACATGACAGCAATGTGAAAGAATACCTTAGTAGCTCCAATTCTTACAATGACTTTAAAGATAAATCCAGTATCTACTGTGTTCCCAGTTCATGTACGTGACTGTACAACACACCGACATGCCCCAGTTCGTGGCACCTACCAAAGAAAACCAGCATACCTTCTGTATCCACATGGGTTCAACTCTAAACATCCCTCTCTATGCCAAACCGTCCAGCTCTTCAACCACGTACGTGTTCAAGTGTCTTCTCCGTTAATACCTTTCTTCAAGTTTGAGATGTTCATATTTAAAAAAATTCGTTCTTAAGTCAGGATGTTGTAACGTCTCTAAAAATATATTTAATAATACCTGACTGCATTATGTATTATAAAACTTGATAATATTCATTATATATTGAATGTACTATTTGAATTATAGATTTTATCATCAAATATAATGATGCTGTAAATACTTATTTTTCTACTGATATACTATTTTTCATGACAAAGCAGTCTGTACTAAGGTTCACATTAACTCCCATTCTTTAGCTTACACTGAACTGACTTTAGTGCTTTGTAAAAGGAAGTCCAGATTTTGAACAAATGATTCGATGAAACGACCAAGACCTACTTTAAAATAGCAATGAATCTCAAATTGAGGAAGGGTTTTTACTGCACACTTGGAGCGTTTGGAATGTTTTAAAATCCTACATATTGCCAAAGCAAATATACATGTACAGTATATATATATATATATATATATATATATATATCGCTCTATATAGAATACAGTCCATACATGTCTGGTCCGTCCCACGACTGAATATCGAGGTTGACCCACTAACACCTGACCCGTCCAGACCAGTGGACAATGTACAGATAACCACAGTCAGATGGACACCTGGGCAGGAGAATATTGGTACAGTACTGCTTTCTGCTGAAGTGACAGACAGTGATGGGTAAGTAAGTTTATAGTTATATTTATGTTATCAACTCTTTTGAGTCATGTGATAATCAAATACCGATTTAACGTAACATGAATAAATAGTGTGATGTGACAAACAGTGTTGACGGTGCCGGGCCATGTGTTCGATTAACATGTCCTGCCTATACCAGCAGCTGTTGTCATGCTGTTTTTAATGAGTAATTATGTGGATAGACACATTCCCTTCGTTATATAGTTCCTCCTCCCTCCTTTCTTTCTTAATCATCTCGTTTGGTTCACACTGTGAATGGAGATGTTTATATAACGTCATGAAACCCCCATCTTGCTGTTAAAGTGAACCCCGGTTATGATTTCTGATCGTGTTAAATGAGTGTTCTAAATGTAAGCAAATTGATCTACCATTTGAGGGCCAATTGAAGAATGTTCATCTCATTATTTTCACAGGTCTGATGGCTTAGAGAGGAGTTACATTGTTGTTGTCAAAGGTATTTCTGTAATATCTTTTCAAATTAAAATGTTCTGTTGATATAGCGCCCTAAGTATGAAATCTTGTCCTGATAAACAGTTCATTAGATTTCAAAGTTTTTATAAAACAATATATTTCAACATGAAAAGATGTGTGCTTATGATAAACTTCTAACATTTCACAAATGATATGCTTACAAAAAAATAATGTGGAAACTGTTTTTAAAAATATATGTATTCCTTAAAATTCTAGGATTTGAAAATTATTCAACTTAAATGTGTGCCATCTGTAACTAATTTTCCATTTTAAAACATTTCCTTGATTACAATTTTAAAAATTCACAAACACTAATATTTAATATTTTGTGAACATGTTTGCCTTTGAACCTAAATATTAAAGTGCTTTTACAGAATTCTGAATATATTATGTTTCGTCTAAATGAACTTTCATTTAGACGATTATTCCAAAATTGTTGTTTAGATCTAAATGATAATTCGGATAAATGCACCGCCTTTAAAAGTGTTATTTTTTTTGATTATGTGCGTTGCAGACTATAAAGGTCTTTCTTCATAGTATGCAAACAGATTCTCACTTAATCCAAGTTCACACTGTGAATGGAGATGTTTATATAACGTCACGAAACCCCCATCCATTACATTTAAAGGTATAATTTTCATTGTTGTATAATATAACTATACTTTCGTATTTATCAAACAGATATATCGCTCACGACCTTTAAAGCACCAATTGGGGTAAGTTGTTCCTTCTTGAAGTCGTATATTGTATAATTAAAATAGTATTCGATATAGTTGTTTGTTTAAATCTAACATTGCTTTAATCACAGAAACTGTGACATATGCAAATACCAACCTCATATCGTATTAGCATGAATGGAAAGTTAAAATTTGGTCTATTTTATTTTCTTCACTCAAAGATAGGAATATGCAAATAAACATGATATTATGTTATAGGAGAATATCATTGGTCAGAATTATTGTTTTACTAAAAGGACACATTTCCGCAAAGTGTAATAAAGACCAGTTTGAAGAATATGTCACGAACTGTATAACCGTTATAGAGAAGAGCAGACCATCTTCGACCATCCACTTTCTAATCAACTGACAATGACAACGATGGTGATGTGTTATTTGTGATTATTTGTAGATTGTCCCGTATTTTGCTTTCTTACCTGAATCTGTGTTGGTGACATGTCCTCTGGAGGCCACGTGTTCCTTCCCCGTGTACAGTGCATCGTCATCAGCCAGGTATACATACATACATACATACATACATACATACATACATACGTAAGCTTTTCCAACAAATAAAATGCCATAAAATTTCGAAATGATAGTTAAGTGGTGACAGATATATTGATAATATAAGCAATTTTACGTACTAACAGTTTACTTCCAATAAGGTTTTAAACGTCAACACGTCGTTCGCTGTATTTATTCTTTGTAAACATGTATGTTAACCATTGCTGACTGTTGTTGGCAATCGCGCTAATACAAGTTTTATATAATACTGTCATACACGAGGCTTTAAAATAAATTATAATTGGATACCAACCATATAGTATACACGTATTTCCAAAATGGACAAAGTGTGAATATAAGAGCTGTAGTCTCCGTCATGTAACGATTCCCCTGCAGGACGATCTCCGAGGTAGAGCTTACCCTCAACCCGTTTACAGACGTCACAGTGTCCACACCAAAGGTGACAACTCAGAACGGAGAGAACGTCTACGTCAGTGATATAGCGATAACATCCCACTCTGGAGGATCCGAGGAGTTGTGTCTGCGTGCTACTGACGACACCGGGTATGAATTATACATTATCTATCAATATTGTTTTCTACATTTCAATGACTGAATAATCATAAGCAATTATTTCTTTAAAATTGCATCATGATCTCTGACTGAATAATACAACAGATAACAGTTAAAAGGCTAAAATACTTAACCGTTAGAAACAACAAATATTTTCTTCGACATACGATCTAAGCTTTAGCTTTAACATTCTGCGTCGTCGAGTCTTCCATTTTAAGGTATAAACATCGTATTTTATTGTACTCACTTTAATATTGATTAAAGGATTTGTTTCTTTCAGAGCCAAATCAAAGACGGAATGCATTTTAATAGTAACAGTATCGCCCGGTAATAACATGGTGTCTTGGAAGACTCTTGTTTAAGAATATTTTACAGTAACCATACAGTCGAACGTTCATATTAAATAATATGATTCGTATCCGTGTCCATCTATAATGTGTTCTTGTGCTGGGCCGCTACATGCCTGTTATATCAGGATATGACAATCCTTTTAAATCATTACCCAAAACATATTAACCATTGTCATTCACTGTGCACTATTTAAACTATTAATAATAAATATATATCAAATATTGGTCATTGTCAGTTTCGTCAGAAAACAAACGATCGTGAAAGAGACCGTCGCCGATGATGATCGAATTAGAAATTAGTGCAGATACAAAACGATGTTTCACATTATATCCCTATCCTAGATCCCTGTGACTCGAGGCCATGTAAGAATGGTGGAAGATGTGAACGGAAAGACCAGACGTTCGTCTGTCATTGCCAAGCAGCGTATACAGGCCCTTCATGTGAAACAGGTTTGTATTGAGTATATTCTTTGATCGCGTCTTTTAAGGCCATTTAGAAGAGGAATACATAAAAAAACAAGATTTTCTGAAAAACAACTTTTTTAATGATCGTTCACTACGTTTCGAAGTATATTCTTACTTCTTCATCGGGTGAAATATAAACATTATCCTACACTCGTTGAAGGAAACATGGTAGTTGCCAAAGTATCGTCCATATACTAATTCCTTATGAAATGACTGTGTTGAGCCAGTTCAGTTCTTGTTCTAAGTGTTACATTAATTTATCACAGAGGTAGACCCCTGTGTCAGCAAGCCCTGTAAATATGACGGAAAATGCTTTGATGCTTTGGGACAGCCATTCTGCCAGTGCAAACGTGGATATGCTGGGAAGTTCTGTGAGACAAGTAAGTCAATAAAGACAATTTCCATTTGTCAGTACCCCCCAGAAAATGATAAATAACTTAACATATTAAAATAATGTTGTTTCACTGTTGCTACTGTTGCATGTACTGTATGTCGTTTCATGACACACCATGTTCACATTCCATCTACAGATGTAGACGACTGTAAGGTGGATTCCTGCTCCGGTCACGGTGTATGTAAAGACGGGATCAACTCTGTTCAATGCCAGTGTGTGACCGGATATACAGGGGAACGCTGTGAGACAAGTGGGTTGAGACTGATATGGATTTATGAAGCCCCTCTGACAATATTTAAAGGGCTAGTGCAGCCAGAATATACAGTGTTGAGACGAAAGTCTTGTTTCTTTTTATCAAATAAACGCAGGATATTTGGAACTTCCTGATTAAAATGTATTTGCTGCGAATTAAAAGCATAAATGCTATACGTTATATATTCTTCCGACATAACTGAGTCCTCAGGTCACATTAAACATTAAACATATGATACATTGTCGCCACATGGCGCCAAAATTAGCTTAATATTATTTTAAACAAAAAGAATTTGAACGCAACTTTAAAATGACTTTTCACCAATATTAAAATGAATTTGTTTTGCCACATCAAATCAATGTTTTTAACCGATCTCTGTCATTGAAATTTGGAACACACAAACACTATTTAACAGTACTTTAAATATGAATTTTTAGCACTTTTTGAAACATTATTCATGCCATATGAAACCAATGTCAATAAACCGATATGTTCATCTCCCCCACACAGGAGTATCCAAATGTGACACCTGGAGGTGTTCTAACGGCGGTCAATGTCGTATAATACAAGATCAACCAACCTGTCACTGTCCAGTCCACTATACCGGAACACACTGCCAGTCAGGTAATGGACAAGCTATAAAGGAGCTCATTAATTATCACAAGCTTATGAAGTTAACAGTAACGTAATTTAAAACAAAATGTTGTCATGGATAAGGTTATCTATATTTAAATTTGTGTATTGGACAATAATTGGACATAAAGATATAATTTTATGAACTGATTGAGGGATATTGGAGTTGGTAGTATCACGATATGACAAGCAATATATTGGTAATACAGATCTTTATGTTCTCAATGACGCGGTCAACTTGTAGCAGGTATGGGGATATATACAAACTCGTGACCATTGTGAAAATAGAGAAGTTGATCATTCATCACATTTTGGTCTTCTTTGTTTTTATGATTTATACGATGTTTTATATTATTAATTATATACTAGTGAAGTTATTGACTTTCTTTTTTATTCTGAAGATGCCATGTTGGAAGGCGCGTCTGGTAAATATACAATGGAGGTAAGACTGCCATGTTACATCTATCAGTGGTATAGTGGATGTAAAATGCTTTACAGTCGATTGTTGGAGCTCGTAATTGTTGAGGTCATAGTGGCCGAATTGTTAATATGTTGGTAGGGTCAGTACTGGCGGTTGGTGCCTAGCTCTGAGGGTGTTAGTTTGAATCTGGTAAGGGACTCGATCCGAAAGTGTACAATAATATGTGCTTCTTGGAGATAGTGTGATCCCATGATACATTTGATCACTATTTAAATGAGATATATATTCTTAATGTTTTCGGGGGCGAGAAAGCGCAGTGGTTAGCGCGTTTTGGAACAAGAGGTTCAGGGTTCGAATCCCACCAGGGGCACGGGAACTTTGTCTGCAGTAGAGAACTGTTCTACACGCAGTAAGGTTTGGGTGCAATGCTACACTGAATTTCAGTGCAGTACCACCCATGGTTCGCTAGTTCCAGCCGTTGCTCGCAGGTTTCACCGCAATGCATAGCCACATGGCGTTGCGGGCTTTCTCCCTGCAATAATACTAGCTGCCGTGATATAAGTGAAATATTCTTGAAAGCGGCGTTAAACCCTAACTCACTCACTTACTCACTTAATGTTTTCATTAGTAATATTTTGAGTACGAGTATGTTAATTATGAATGTTTAAATTTAGTAAAATGATACATTTAAGTATAGAACTTGATGGAAAGTTAATACGCAATTTCAATTATATATTTCCAGGCACGGTTCATTGTCCCAACTCTCGTCAATGGATCTGTAATACCCTGCGATATAGCTGAAACCTGCAACATCGAACTCTTTCTTTATCCAGTATCGGGGTGAGGATTACTTCCATAAAGTGGTTCTTCAATGGCATTAAAAAGTGTTTCTCTTAGATGAACATGATTTATATGGATGGTCATACTTCTGTTCATCTGTTGACACCATGTCAAATAACATTGTCCATTCTCTCCACACAGAGTTTACTGAAGTTATTTCGTCTCACGTTACCTCTGTCATAATTGGACCATATTTCTAGCTTCTAGCAAAAGCTCCTATTTGCAACATCATAACCGTCCTAAGTACCTTGGAATCAACAAGCGTCTTATGTCCCCTGATGACATCCTTCTTGCAGGAAATATGTGCGCTTCACACAACTGAAGGAACCCCAGTCTTCTAAACGGGAGCAGACCGAATGCTCATTTTGTAAATGCATCGCTGATTGAATTTTTTTTGTTGCAACCATTCAGGATTCTCTATTTCTAGCAAAGAAGGGGCTCCATTCATAACAGAGGTTACGTAGGAAGACATGACTTGATTAACATCGGTGTGGAGAAAATTACATTATCTGATTATGTGGAAATATATTGTTCGTATATCCTAAAATTGAAATATACACCGACAATACTAAGAACACAGCTGATTATGTTATGATTGATGATGTTACGATACTGGTGTCACCATGGTATGATTGATGATGTTACAATACTGGTGTCACCATGGTGTGATTGATGATGTTACAATACTGGTGTCACCATGGTATGATTGATGATGTTACAATACTGGTGTCACCATGGTATGATTGATGATGTTACAATACTGGTGTCACCATGGTGTGATTGATGATGTTACAATACTGGTGTCACCATGGTATGATTGATGATGTTACAATACTGGTGTCACCATGGTATGATTGATGATGTTACAATACTGGTGTCACCATGGTATGATTGATGATGTTACAATACTGGTGTCACCATGGTATGATATATGATGTTACAATACTGGTGTCACCATGGTATGATTGATGATGTTACAATACTGGTGTCACCATGGTATGATTGATGATGTTACAATACTGGTGTCACCATGGTATGATTGATGATGTTACAATACTGGTGTCACCATGGTGTGATTGATGATGTTACAATACTGGTGTCACCATGGTATGATTGATGATGTTACAATACTGGTGTCACCATGGTATGATTGATGATGTTACAATACTGGTGTCACCATGGTGTGATTGATGATGTTACAATACTGGTGTCACCATGGTATGATTGATGATGTTACAATACTGGTGTCACCATGGTATGATTGATGATGTTACAATACTGGTGTCACCATGGTATGATTGATGATGTTACAATACTGGTGTCACCATGGTATGATTGATGATGTTACAATACTGGTGTCACCATGGTGTGATTGATGATGTTACAATACTGGTGTCACCATGGTGTGATTGATGATGTTACAATACTGGTGTCACCATGGTGTGATTGATGATGTTACAATACTGGTGTCACCATGGTGTGATTGATGATGTTACAATACTGGTGTCACCATGGTATGATTGATGATGTTACAATACTGGTGTCACCATGGTGTGATTGATGATGTTACAATACTGGTGTCACCATGGTGTGATTGATGATGTTACAATACTGGTGTCACCATGGTGTGATTGATGATGTTACAATACTGGTGTCACCATGGTGTGATTGATGATGTTACAATACTGGTGTCACCATGGTGTGATTGATGATGTTACAATACTGGTGTCACCATGGTATGATTGATGATGTTACAATACTGGTGTCACCATGGTATGATTGATGATGTTACAATACTGGTGTCACCATGGTATGATTGATGATGTTACAATACTGGTGTCACCATGGTGTGATTGATGATGTTACAATACTGGTGTCACCATGGTGTGATTGATGATGTTACAATACTGGTGTCACCATGGTATGATTGATGATGTTACAATACTGGTGTCACCATGGTGTGATTGATGATGTTACAATACTGGTGTCACCATGGTGTGATTGATGATGTTACAATACTGGTGTCACCATGGTGTGATTGATGATGTTACAATACTGGTGTCACCATGGTGTGATTGATGATGTTACAACACTGGTGTCACCATGGTGTGATTGATGATGTTACAATACTGATGTCACCATGGTATGATTGATGATGTTACAATACTGGTGTCACCATGGTATGATTGATGATGTTACAACACTGGTGTCACCATGGTGTGATTGATGATGTTACAATACTGGTGTCACCATGGTGTGATTGATGATGTTACAATACTGGTGTCACCATGGTATGATATATGATGTTACAATACTGGTGTCACCATGGTATGATATATGATGTTACAATACTGGTGTCACCATGGTATGATTGATGATGTTACAATACTGGTGTCACCATGGTATGATTGATGATGTTACAATACTGGTGTCACCATGGTATGATTGATGATGTTACAATACTGGTGTCACCATGGTGTGATTGATGATGTTACAATACTGGTGTCACCATGGTATGATTGATGATGTTACAATACTGGTGTCACCATGGTATGATTGATGATGTTACAATACTGGTGTCACCATGGTGTGATTGATGATGTTACAATACTGGTGTCACCATGGTATGATTGATGATGTTACAATACTGGTGTCACCATGGTATGATTGATGATGTTACAATACTGGTGTCACCATGGTATGATTGATGATGTTACAATACTGGTGTCACCATGGTATGATTGATGATGTTACAATACTGGTGTCACCATGGTGTGATTGATGATGTTACAATACTGGTGTCACCATGGTGTGATTGATGATGTTACAATACTGGTGTCACCATGGTGTGATTGATGATGTTACAATACTGGTGTCACCATGGTATGATTGATAATGTTACAATACTGGTGTCACCATGGTGTGATTGATGATGTTACAATACTGGTGTCACCATGGTGTGATTGATGATGTTACAATACTGGTGTCACCATGGTGTGATTGATGATGTTACAATACTGGTGTCACCATGGTGTGATTGATGATGTTACAATACTGGTGTCACCATGGTGTGATTGGTGATGTTACAATACTGGTGTCACCATGGTGTGATTGATGATGTTACAATACTGGTGTCACCATGGTATGATTGATGATGTTACAATACTGGTGTCACCATGGTATGATTGATGATGTTACAATACTGGTGTCACCATGGTGTGATTGATGATGTTACAATACTGGTGTCACCATGGTGTGATTGATGATGTTACAATACTGGTGTCACCATGGTATGATTGATGATGTTACAATACTGGTGTCACCATGGTGTGATTGATGATGTTACAATACTGGTGTCACCATGGTGTGATTGATGATGTTACAATACTGGTGTCACCATGGTGTGATTGATGATGTTACAATACTGGTGTCACCATGGTGTGATTGATGATGTTACAATACTGGTGTCAATATGGTGTGATTGATGATGTTACAATACTGGTGTCACCATGGTGTGATTGATGATGTTACAATACTGGTGTCACCATGGTATGATTGATGATGTTACAATACTGGTGTCACCATGGTATGATTGATGATGTTACAATACTGGTGTCACCATGGTGTGATTGATGATGTTACAATACTGGTGTTACCATGGTGTGATTGATGATGTTACAATACTGGTGTCACCATGGTATGATTGATGATGTTACAATACTGGTGTCACCATGGTATGATTGATGATGTTACAATACTGGTGTCACCATGGTGTGATTGATGATGTTACAATACTGGTGTCACCATGGTGTGATTGATGATGTTACAATACTGGTGTCACCATGGTATGATTGATGATGTTACAATACTGGTGTCACCATGGTATGATTGATGATGTTACAATACTGGTGTCACCATGGTGTGATTGATGATGTTACAATACTGGTGTCACCATGGTGTGATTGATGATGTCACAATACTGGTGTCACCATGGTATGATTGATGATGTTACAATACTGGTGTCACCATGGTATGATTGATGATGTTACAATACTGGTGTCACCATGGTGTGATTGATGATGTTACAATACTGGTGTCACCATGGTATGATTGATGATGTTACAATACTGGTGTCACCATGGTATGACTGATGATGTTACAATACTGGTGTCACCATGGTATGATTGATGATGTTACAATACTGGTGTCACCATGGTATGATTGATGATGTTACAATACTGGTGTCACCATGGTATGATTGATGATGTTACAATACTGGTGTCACCATGGTGTGATTGATGATGTTACAATACTGGTGTCACCATGGTGTGATTGATGATGTTACAATACTGGTGTCACCATGGTATGATTGATGATGTTACAATACTGGTGTCACCATGGTATGATTGATGATGTTACAATACTGGTGTCACCATGTTATGATTGATGATGTTACAATACTGGTGTCACCATGGTATGATTGATGATGTTACAATACTGGTGTCACCATGGTATGATTGATGATGTTACAATACTGGTGTCACCATGGTGTGATTGATGATGTTACAATACTGGTGTCACCATGGTGTGATTGATGATGTTACAATACTGGTGTCACCATGGTATGATTGATGATGTTACAATACTGGTGTCACCATGGTATGATTGATGATGTTACAATACTGGTGTCACCATGGTATGATTGATGATGTTACAATACTGGTGTCACCATGTTAATATTGATGATGTTACAATACTGGTGTCACCATGGTATGATTGATGATGTTACAATACTGGTGTCACCATGTTATGATTGATGATGTTACAATACTGGTGTCACCATGGTATGATTGATGATGTTACATCCGAAACCGCGATGTTGCAGTGATACGCCATCGTGGCTGAAACTGCGCGGATCTCATGAGGGTTGGAACGTGACGGCGGAGGCAGATCAACGGCCTTGTACGCATCAATGACCGCCGATCTTAGATACACCCACAACGCTCGCTTGTCTAGTTCCTTGGTGCTCCTGGGTGACTGAGGCAAGAACAGACGACGCCTGCCATCCCTCAGCCTGTGGGTACGCTGCGTGTACACCCTCAAGGCTCTTACCGGACACAGAGAGAGATCCACCTCTCCTGAGTCAGAACCAAGAGCCGGGATAGAGAACTTACGTCCCGCTTCATCCGCTGCCTGGTTCTTACAGACAAAATCAGGAGCCAACCCCAGCGAGGCGGAGCCCCCCTCCCTGACCTCAAAACGTAGCAGGTCCGCCTGCAAAGCATGGATTTCTGAAATCCGCGCTGCGGAGGCCATGGCCACCAGAAAAATGACCTTGATGGTGAGAGGGAGGAGAGGGACGTCGGAGCGGTTCATACTTATCGGAGCGCAGGTGGTTGAGCACAATGGCTAAGTCCCATTCAGGTGGGCGAAGCCTGGACCTGCCGTCCACCGAACGGAAGGTTTTAATGAGGTCCTTGAGGACCGACACATCCAAGCCTGGCGATCTCTTCCTGAGAACCGACAGGATAGCCGACATGTTGTTGTTAAGTGACGACGCCTTAAGATGTCTAGTGTTGCGAAGGTACACCAAGTACTCCGCAACCTGAGGCACTGAAGCCTCTGCCGGGATGAAATCCCTCTGAGCACAGAAAGAGGCGAAGGCCTGCCACTGGAAATCATAGAGCTTCCTAGTGGTCTTCCTATGCGAGGTAGCTATTGCGTTGGCGACGCACTTAGAGTATCCACTACTCCTTAACCCTCTATTAATACAAGCCAAGCGTGAAGGGAGAACACCTGAGGGTTCTCGTGTAACCTTCCGCTTGGTCTGCTGATGAGCAGATCTCTCCTTATCTGAATCGGAAACGGTTCCTGCTGACAGAGCCGACGGAGAGGAACGAACCACGGTCGGGCTGGCCACCAAGGGGCGACCAGCAAGAGACGAAGAACCCGAGTTCCCCTATCTTGGCTACAACTTGGGTGAGGATGGCCGGCGGTGGAAACGCATAGGCGTCCATCCCCTCCCACCCTAACGAGAGCGCGTCTAAGCCCATCGCTAGCGGGTCTGTCACTGGGGAGATGTAGGTTGGCAATTGGTGGTTGAGACACGTCGCGAACAGATCTATCAGCGGGGTGCCGAACTGGAGACACAACCCCCTGAAAACCACCGGATTCAGTTGCCACTCCGTTGGGGGAGGGGCATCTGGACGTGACAACGCATCCGCCAAGACGTTCTTGGCACCCGGAACGTGGACTGCTCGAATGTCCAGGTCCACCTCGTCCACCAACTCGAAGAGCTGGAGTGACATGCGTAGCAGAGACTCCGCCTTGGTGGACCCCTGCTTGTTTATCGACCAAGCAGCCGCCGAACTGTCTGTGTGTACTAGCAGACACTGGCCCCGCAAGGGGACCTGCCAGTGCTGAATGGCAAGACATACTGCGTCCAACTCGAGGACGTTGATGTGTAGGTTCCGCTCTGATGGGGACCAAACTCCCGCCACCTGCTCGTGACCCATGTGCGCCCCCCACCCTTGGGTGGAGGCGTCTACAAACAGGTGAGCTGAGGGGGGGCGAGGACGAAGTGGAACGCCTGCGAACACACTCTCGTCTACCCGCCACCAAGCTATACCCGATGTAGGTCTGGGGTTAAGACTATGTCGTGACGACAACGCGTCTCGCTGATGTGGGGATTCAGGAACACCTGTAACGGGCGAAGGAACAACCTCCCCCTGCGGGTCAGGTCCTGAGCTGATGTTAATAACCCCAACACTCTTTGCCACTGACGTAGGGAGAGCGATGCGTCGAGCGCGCGATCCATAAGGCGATCGTAACGAGCCATCCGCTCCCTCGTGACGAACCCGCGGAACAGCCGGGTGTCTAGGATAGCCCCTAGGAACTTCAGACGAGTCGCCGGAACCAAGTCCGACTTCTCTAAGTTCACTAGCCACCCCAGACGACGGAACAGGTCTATTGTGAACCTGAGCTGCGCCTCGAGAACGACAGGGGAGCGGTCGTGAGCGAGCCCATGGGCCAAGTACATTAGGAACTGAATGTTGCATTGGTGAAGGAATTGGACGATGGGCTGAGTCACCCGTGTGAATAGCCAGGGGGCGGACGAGATCCCGAAAGGGAGCACGCACTACTGAAAATGTCTCCCGTCCAGGATGAAGCGGAGGTACCTGCGGTCCCGATAGTGAATCGGAACGTGCAGGTATGCATCCTGTAGATCGAGAGACACCATGCAGTCTGAGTGCTCCAAGGACCGCATCACTGAGGGAAGCGTCAAGAGTCGAAAATATGGCGGCCGAACGAGGAAGGAGCGGTTGAACACCTTCAAATCGTGAATTAGCCGCCATTTTTTCGAGTTCCTTTTGGGTATTACGAACACTGGGGAGTAAAACCCCGGCGTTAGATGCGGGGTCAGGACCTCCTGCACCGCCCGTTTGGAGATTAATATCTCCACCTGTTCCAATGTCAATTTGAGCCGGTCCCCTGCTAAGGGAAGCTCCATTGGAGTACAGGTGAGGGGCGGCGGAGATGAGACGGGAATGCGGAACCCCTGACACAGAATCCGACACACGTAAGGGTCCAACCCTAACTGTACCCAGTTGCTGACAAAATCTTGGAGCCGACCCCCCACTGAGCCCTCAGATACCTCGATACCTCGATTCTTTTGCGGGGAACAACCTCCGGCGCCAGGCCGGGGGGACTTGGGGGACTGACTCGTGGATCCACGGCCACGACCTCCCCGCCGAAAATCCGTTTTCGCTTTCTTGGGGGAAGGTTGGCCACTGCCCTGGCCTTGCCCCTGACGAAAATTGGTCTGCGGACGCTTCGGTGTTGTTTGCCTCTGAGTGACGAGCCGATTGGTGAGGTCTTGCTGTTGGGCCTCCTGTCGTGCTCTCAAAACCTCAGGGATACGACCCCCAAACAGAGTTTCAGCGTGAGCAGGGGCATGTCGAAGGAACGACTTTTGATCGGGGTTGAGACCTGACCGGTAGAGGAAGGTGTCTCTGCGAAGTACTGTTATACCCGATGAAATTCGCAACGCTGACAACATGATCTGCGCAAGGTCCGCAGCCACATCGCCGAACGCTTTGAACAACACCTGGTCCCCCGCCTCCATGCCCGCCTGCTTAGCACAAGCCAGCATCGCCTGACATGTGAAAGCCACGTTGTTGCCCAAGCCTAACACCGAGCGCGCCTCCCTGTCCAGATGAGAAATCTGTGCCTCAGACACGCGGTGAAGCAGGTTGGTGGCAAACAACCAAGACACACCCTGATCGAGGGGAGGCGGAACAAGTTGAAAAGGCACCGGATACAAGGGCAGTTGCCGTCTGCGCTCATCCGGCACCACCAAAGGCGGAAGCAGACGATTGGGCATCGCAGATGATATGACTTGCTCCATATCCTCGGTGGCGTCCAACAGGAGCCTATGAGGTGGAAGGGCAAGACGCGCGGGAGGTACCTTGCCATCAGGGCAAAAGGAAGCCTTCCTGGCCGCCGACGTGCGCGGACCTGTCACGCTGACTTGGCTAAGTGGAACGTCCGCGAACGAAGTAACTTCGGATAACATAGCGATTGCGTCAACCACTGGCGGATCCTCGGACAACCCCGTACCCTCCGCCTCCGTTTCTATACTGATGAACGGAGGGTTCGACACGTCAACGTAGCGGGTGTCACGCTCCGGCGAGTCCGGCGAGGAATCACGTAAGGGTGACAGAACCGTGACACGCCGCGTAGGGGTGTGAAGGGTACGCGATGGGGTCGCGGATGCGGAGGCCCTAGCGGACGAGGAACGCGCACCCTGAGGTACGACATCCGCATAGGGCTCACACGGTTGCGTAGTCGTAGTGTGAGTTGGTAAGGTCCGCGGACCCAGACGCGCATCGAGAAGGGAAGAGACCATATCCCTGACGGATGCCAGAAGGAGGGTCGGATCGACCTTGTCAAACCTAGCCTTTTTGGACTTCTTCTTCTTGCTCTTGGGCGTAATGGGTCCGCCCACCTTAAGTCTAAGCGGAGACAACCGCTTGTCTGGTGAAGGAGGGGACAACGGGCGAGTCCGCGAACGAGAACCGGAACACGACGGCGGAGGGGGGGAGCGTAAATCCTTCGACCCCCTAGCGGGTTCGGACAGGACCAACGATTCCCTGTCAAATTCATCCTCCCGTTCCGTGAGGACAATGTCTACCTCCTCCTCCGGAGACGGATGACGAACGGGAGACCTCTCCCTACGTTGAGCTGACGACGCACGCTTCTGAAGCGCAGCCCTATCGGCCACAGACTTGCGTATGGCGGATACGAAAGCGTGGAACTCCGATTCGGAGAGAGTAGTGCACTCGTCGCAACGGTACTGCTCTTTGCAAAGGTCCTTACACTTCCTACATAACAAGTGCGGATCCATAGAGGCGGACTTCCTGCCTCCGCAATTCGTGCAAAAGGCGGAGTACATGGCGAACGATAAACGATAAAACGCGTAACGTAAGCGAAGGTAGAGACAGTCGAGTCACCTACGCGGCGTGGCGAAACACGAGACACTCGCTCGCGTAGCGTAGACAAGGTGAATCCCTACGGAAAAACACCTAAGCAGCGTAGTGTAGACAAAAGAGACGAAAGAACAACAACTCTGACGATAGGTAATCGAGAGAGTTGAACCAAAGACTCTGAACTCGAAGAGCACAAAGTCAAAATCAAGTAACGACCCGCCAAGGTAAAACAAAGACGAACAAGCCAGACAAATACTAGGCTAAACACTTACAAGATAAATCAATCTTTATTTCACATAACAATCGTGCGTATACCAAACCGTAAGTGACTGGCGTAGCGAGTCACTTGAACCAAACTGATTCAACCTAAGGCGATGGACCGGCGAAGCAAGTGACTGGCATAAGCGAGACACAAGCGAGTAGATGCAGGTCATGTAGAATCAAGCCTTTAAAGGGGAACCAATCGGCGAAGCAAGTAACTGGCTTACGCGAATCACTGGCGTGGCGAATGAGTCATGTAGATTCGACCTAAGGCGATACCAAAGGCGAATGGTAGGCGAAAGCTAGCAACGGGCAACGCGTGTCACTGGCGAGGAGTGTATCCACTGCTCCTTAACCAAGCTAGTCAAGTAGATTTCACGTAAGGCGATACCCGCGATCAACCTTAGGCGAATAACTAGCGAAGCCAGTGACAGGCGAGGCGAGAAGCCAAGCGAGACGCGAAGCACTTGAGTACGGACCGAAGGCGTGTGACAAGCGAAAGCGAATGACAAGCGAAGCAAGTCAAACGCGTAGGAGAGATTCCACTGCTCCTTTACCCTACGCAAGTCAACAACCAACAGTCAGGTGAGAGAAAACAAAGAATCACGAGCTGCACGTGCGGCGCATGCAACCCACCTACTCCGGGCGGTCGCTAGCTAGCACATGTCAACAAGGCCCCTTGAAATCTAACACCTACTTGAAGCAGATAGTTAACACAACCCGCACTAACCGTAGATTAAAGTTGAGGGTATATCTTGAATGAACAAGAGAAAATTAGCAAGTTAGCAACACAAGTCGCTAAATACCCAGTCACAGAACAAAAACAAACACGTCTGTCTTGCTCTGCAACTTTTAGGAGAGTGAACTAGACAGGTAGTGACGTCACGAGACCACCTGGACTTACCGCCCTTGGATAAGGGACTTTACGCACCCCTTCTCCACTGTTTCAAGGTCGGCTGTGTTAAGGTTGAAATAGCATACCTATTAGGAGGTAGGCATAGTAGGTCTACTCGGTCTAGTCAACAGATAGGTATTTAAATAATACAATTATTAAATGATACATAAAACTAACCTTCGTGTTTCTGATATGTCAACACAAGTTAATTAAAGTAACAAATATTAAAAGCTTAAACAGACTCAACCTTAAAAACTTCCAAACGTAAATGTAAACGTTTTAACGCAGTACAATTATCAATGATCTATGGACGGTTTTTTAATGCCTTAAATGATATATTCAGATATTTTACCAGTCTGTAAACACTGCAACGTCTCATATATCCCTAAACAGACAGTTCTTGTTTCCAGGGACATGCCTCTGTTTACCATTACTACCCAGGGAGATGAACTTATCACTGATGTGACAGACCCAGTCCCAGAGAAGTTCCTTGGTCTCCACAACACCTTCTATTCTGTTCTCTCCGTGACTCCTTCCTCAGCAGGGGCGTATACTGTCTGTGTACACGCTCAATCGGAACGGTAATTGGTTTGATTTCTAAATACGGCGACGGCGGATCGCCAGCCTTTGGTTGAAAGTGGATTTCAGCGCATTTTCATTAATTTCTTGACTTCGGTAACAAACAGAATATCATATATATATTCGTGTCTATGTTATACTATATTTATGACACACGTGCCTGAATATCGGTATATCCCTCGCTGTCGCACGGGAAATACTAATATTCAGGCACTCGTGTCGTAAACATAGCATGACATAGACACTCATATAATATCCTCTATATATTTATTGAATTCATGAATGATTATTCTAAAGACACATGGCTCTTACAGCTTACTTTTACCTACTACCCATTTCAAAAGGAACGAATAATGTGAGTTTTATCAATTTAAGGCAAATAATCTGATACAAGCGAATATCCCGTTAACATTTTCATACAGAATTGGAGTTTTCCACTTACTACGTAGAATATTTATTTAATTAAAAGGTGGCTCGACTCTCTTGCAGGTTTAATGATGACGAACGTTGCTACATCGTTACTGCACAAAACACAGGTAAGCACCCATGTTACATCTCAGTTAAATCTAAGATGTACCATGTTCCAGTACGCATTACAAAATGTATATTAGAAACATTATAAATCATAAATAATGTACCAGTGTTTATCGAGATCTTTGCCAAAGTAGGTGTGGTCAAAGCCACTTGGACACTGGACAGTGAAATGAGGACATTAATGTACTACAATGTAAACATTATAATGTACATGTAACTGTGAGAAATACCAAACCGACAAGCAATTTGTTTTGGCTAATGTGTTGGTCTTGTCTTTATATGTTATTCATTCATATACACAGCAATACACGTGGTTGTAACGGGGGTAAGTACTATTTTCGTATAGAGTATATTTTACCTTAATTTTTATATCCCCAAGTCATTGTCTAATTTTCTTTCCATTACATATGGGTAACACCTTTGACTTTAACGTACACTTCTTTTATGAAATTCTTCGAAAGAGGGAATCGAGTATAACAACACTAAACTATTAAATGTATATGAATATTTAATGAAGAATTCAACAACCATATTATGTATCCTATAGCGAATTAATATGATTATTTTTTGTCACAGTTATCAAAGTTTTTGCCACCTAGCCCGCCAAACAGAAGCAAAATCAGCTGTTACAGAGCCACTCCCTGTCACGTCCTGTTTCACACTGACAGACACCAAGCTGGACAATGGTATGATATTATTGTAGATCAATTAAATCTGATGATATTAATTTATATGTCCTGCACTAACACTAAAGCTTAACACAGATATATTAAAACATATTGTAGTTTGTTCGTAAAGATAGAACTAGAAAGATAACAACTAAACATTATGTCATGCTAGAATAATTGATGTTTCCTTATAATGACATTTATGCTTGGTTAATTATATATTGTTTCAGCTCAGTATCGCCACAAGATGGTTCTGCCATTGGGTTTGACGTTACATCAACGTCCGCAACAAATTGTCATTTTGACGTCCTGTTTCTTCCAAATAGTGAGCGTTCACAGACATGCATCAGTGTCGGGTAGGGTTCGTGTTGATAGATTCCATCACATTGCGCTCATGCATTTGATGAAGAAAGAAACGTTACATATACTGATAACAAACATTTGCTGATATGTACAGTCCTGCTCATATGTACCTCTCGTACAGTAATCGTAATCTATTCAATTCAATATTTTCAATTGTATTATTTTTTACAAGAATCACTATTGACGTCATATCAAAGGTAGTTTTAAAAATGACATTGGTTAACGACGATGAATGACGTCTATTTGTGATGATTGTTACTAAAAGCGTATCTCTTGCACGGTATTCGTCGTCAAATTGTTAAGTTGTTCGAAAATAATATATGTAGACCGATTTTGATGTAATCTCAAAACAGAAGGTCACACTGCACACTATGACGTTCCATATATTTATGTTTAATATCATAGCAAGTGTTAACAATTTACTTTTTTGTTGAATAATTCTCTTCTTAATCCTCAGGGTCAATGGAGAGGAGAGATGCTTTGAAGTGCAGATAACAGAACAGACTAAGGGTGAGGTACTTCAGTGAACCTCTTATCACCATATTAAGTAAAGTGCTCTCTTTTCCACTTTTCATGAATACTAAATTTATCAAAGAATGTCAAATGCGTCTTTCACACTTTTCAGAAATACTACAAGGTGCCGATGATGGAGTAGGTAAATTCATAAATATAGATGTGGTGCTGTTTATCTTTGATTACGTTTAAACTTCATTCATGAAACTATTATAACAATCAAGTCACAATTAAATATTATATCATTTTCTGAACTGCATACATTTGTATATAATATATTTTAACTATATTCTGACCTATTTTAAAACGTTCTTTATCTTCCTTATCTTCTTTATTTATTTTCCTTTTTTCTATACATTCATGTCTAGAGTGAGACTTCTTTGAGCTCCATCCTGGTACCGTCAATCCTGGTTCCACTATGTCTGGCAATCCTGGCAGCTGTGGTCGCGCTCTTGTACTCCAAGTACGGATGTCCGTGTTCCAGAAAGAACTCGGTACATACAAGCAAGGAAAGACTAGAACAAGGGTTGGAAGAAGATGATCTGAGACGGAGGAAAAAAGAAATCCTGGCGGCGCTAAATGGCATCTAAAATAATGCTCGTTATATGTGTTAAGTTAAAACATATTTTGGTATAATGACACGGTATATGTGTGAGGATACGATTCAATAGTTTAATTGCTACCGTTCTTATGTTCTTCTAAGCGGTTTTAATTTGTTTACCATGTTCTATGGTATCCTAATTCTTTTGAAATACATGATTTTGTGATCGTTCATTTGTAGAAGTTTTGTCCAGAGTTTTAGACATTTGTCAACGTAAATTTATTCAATTTCTTTACAAAAATAAAGTTCTTCCTTACTTTCTATAAACGCACGGTCATGTCATCAATGAGAGTTTTGATTGTAAATGCATAACAAGTCCTGTATCGACAAAAGCAACTGTTATTGTTGTTTGCCAAATGTGATATAATTTTACAATGACATTGTAAGGCCATATATATCATAATAAAGACATGAAGTAACAGCGTACTGTTTACATAATATATACATTTTATTGACAGGAAAGACAATAATGTAATGGTTGAATATATCCAGGTGGCAAGTGATGTAAAACGATGATGGTTCTGATTTTGGCAAACATTTGTAACATCCGAACACCCTTAATTCAGTAAAACTGATCATCTCTCGAGTTTTAAAAATGTGTAAAGGGAGCTGATTAATAGAACTTTTATAAAGGAGTTTTATTCAAAACACCTATGTCGGTTACCGAATATGACCAGCACTATTATTCGCAGAATTATTCGAAGAAATATGATCCACATCTGTTGAATTTTCCAAATGTCTCGACAACCGTTTCCAGCGTATTGACGTATATTCACATAAGATACAAATAGAGCCTAAGCCCATCCCGATGATGAGGATGTAGAAGGCGCTCTGCAGGTCTCTGAGAGTCAACACTCTCGTCTCTATGTGTTTATCTGGAGCACACTTGTCCTCATCCCGCCACCATTTCTTCTTCCATGCTACGAATAATCCTTCTTCAGCAAATGCTACTAATCTGTTGGACGAAAATGAAAGTGATTATATATATGAAGATATATTTGTTTTTGAATAATGAATAAAAAACTTAAATACAGATATGGTACAAACTGTGATGTGAACAAAGTCCATATATGAATTTAAGTGCTTTGGTCAAACTAACATGTTCAAAGTTCTGTTTAATTTTTACACAAAAACGTGCTTAGAAAAGTATGGAAAATAATGTGCTCTGATAGCACAAAACTCCAAGGATTTGTTACATTGATGCTAACATTATCCTCTCCATAAGCAGTTTAAATGAAAGGGTACTTTACGATAAGTCAGATATTATCTAGATCTTTGATCAGCTTTAAAATTATGACATCGTCTGAATGATCGATCTAGTGACAATGAATAAACATCTCAAATACCGAAGGCCTTTCATTGATCAATCAAAAATTAAAGCTATGGTTAAATGTTTCAGAAAATGCATCACAGACCTAGGTCAAGGTTACAGTCTCAAAGCTTATGACCTCAGTATGTGCAATGGGAAACATGTCATTTTCAAACCCCTATGTTGACGAATTAGAAGTTATAGTCACGGTTCCAAAAATTGCGTTTCTCATCAAGGTCACGGTTGGAAGGTCAAAGAATATGACTTTATTTCAATTGTCGCGTGTCAAGGGAAACACATATCAAGTTTCAAAGACATATATAAACCATTGATCAATCAAACGATAGAACTAAGCTAGGTTAAAGTTTTACCCTCAGTCTGAAATAGGAGAGTCAGGTGCTCTAAGTTAACGACCGTTACTCTGAATATATTTATCAGATTCTCCCCCAAAACACATGCGTATCACTGATGTATATGCACAGTAACATGGGAAAACTGTGAGAGGAGAGCCGAGGCTGCGGTACTGTCAGTCGGATATAGGAACGTCAAGTGTGTTTAGTACCACGTTCATCAGATTCGCTTCAAAACCAATACAAAACTTTGTGCTCACCCTGTAATGTTTCTTACCTTGACCTCGTTCCACAAAGCAATCGTAGAGTTAAAATCAATTGTAGCCCATTCTTTAAACATAGCTTGCAATTAATTGTAGTGCTACCATCATTCGTAAGTGTTTCAGGAACCACACAGTGGATGGTATATCATTCGTATCAAAGTTAGTGGAGAGGCAATCCTTAAATATGTTACTTCTACAAGAGTTGGTTACATAGTAATCGGGAAGGTCCTGTCTTTGTAATGATAATTCAAAGCGGTACACGACCCTGTACAGTAACATACCTGGCTGACATGATATTCCTATACGGTTAGTGGAGAGGAAATCCTTTATTCTGTTACTTCTACAAGGGATGGTTTCATAGGGCACGGTCCTGTCTTTCTAACGATAATTCAAAGCGGTGCACACCCCTGTACCGTCACTTACCTGGCTGACATGATATTCGTGTACGGCGAGTGTAGAGGGAGACCTATACCGTAGCTGACTTGATAGAAGGAATCCTCCAACAGACGCAAGTTACAGTTCTCCCTGGCCCAGCCCTTCAACATGTCCGACTCGACGAAAAACACATAGTTTCCTTCCTCCACCTTTTCCCTATGTATGTACTCAGACCGATCGAAAATCTCTTTATCGGTTTTATTGAACTTCTTCATTCCGTCCCAAAGTGCTTTATAATCGTCACCAAACTGCGGATAAATAGTACGAATAATGAACTTAAAGACAGGACGTCGATATTGATCTGAATAATCGCGTTTTCATATATGGAAATAATGAAAATGTTCTGCCTTATTAGTTTCATTGTGTGATGTATCTGACGACATTGGCAATATCCATATGAGATAATCAAATAAATTAAGTGGATGATATATTAAGGTAAAATGGCATAATGTTAATATTCATAATGGTAATAATATATAACACGAACATTCCAGGATTTTCTCGGTCCATCAGTGTATTTGTATCAGCTAATGACCGCTATCCTACTACAATACTATGCATATGGTTCTCTGAGCTAAATACCTCTCGTATGGCTATAAATAATCAACCAATGAAAAACTTGATATCGATCAATATTGATAGTATTCGGATGCGATGACCGATGGGTGATCATCGACGTTCAAATCTTGACATTTCATTGGCTAAAACATTACATCCTATGCTACAGCCAAACGAGAATTACTGGGCTCATGGAATCAGGATACTGTAGTAGCGTAGCGGATACAAACAGACTGATGGACTGTTAAATCCCACTCAGGTGCAATGTGTTATTGGACGCATGGTAATATACTTTAAGTAAATACTCAATTATCGATACTTAAAGGTACATGTACTTGGTATTACTTAAATACTTATATTGCAGAACAATAATGAACATAACGTCTAAGCAGCATATTTACCTCGAATATATTAACCCAAAAAGTACCCCCTTGTGTTCCCCAAGTAAAAGTTTCTTGCGCTGCCAATTCCCCTAAAGTTTCAAATGGCAGCGTTGCTTTGGTAACAGCAAAAGACGCCATCATGTTTCCACAGTAAACGGCAGTGGTAATAGTTCCAAACGCCCACACCGACCCGATGAAAAAACTAGTAGATGTGGATATAGACTTGACATCGTGACCTGGATGTAGAACAACACAATCATACAATATCTACTTTTTTGAATATATAAATGTTAGCCAAGAAACGTTGATTAGAGAACATTAAACGTTGTTGTTATACAATCATACAATATGTCTGATCTTTTCTATGATGGAATTCTAAGTGTGCAATCTTACTTATGTTAATGTTTTTAACATATCAAAGCATCTAACACATACATTTACACTTGTTGTAATTATGTGGTGATGCGGCCTTAAAATCAGACATATTTCAACCCTCAGGATTGTTTAAGCTACCGATCACCAGATATCAGTCTGTCCATGGAACATCCTCTTCCGACAAGGCGACAATGACTTCATCTTGGTATTAAACTGTAGCCTATACTGACGCATTACCCCATATGTCTTGTCCAGTGCAGATATTCGATAACCCCTCAAAAATATAATCCCATCAACTGTGACTTCACGTTCTTGACTTAATTTCATCAAGTGATTGAAAATGCGTTTCTTTTATCGTTTTTAGTTTAAACAATCCGGAATATTTGTTTATCAACCGACATCGTTCTATGACTTACAAAATACATCGATGAAGGGGTTGTCATTGTCATTTTCCACTGTCATCCCGTAAGCCTTTGATTTGTGAAAGATTTACCTAACACGGATTTGAGGGTTGAGGCATAGACTTTATCTATAGGCCTACATATGAACGACAAAATCATGAAAACATAATCCGCAATTATGGCCGATGAAAAAAGTTTAAGAACAAAAACATAATGAAACCTAAGTAAGTTTGTTAATATTACTTACTATAACGAATAAACATGGCCCACATTAGCAGAGCGGTGTCCCCGAGATCTAAAGATTTCTCACAACGGTCTCTGTTAAGCCATTGGAGCCAACATAACATGGCCACACAGAAGAAGAAGCTGATTGCAATACACAGGTGTACGATCCAGTTGAAGGGGAAGAAGAGGGTCTGCCACTGCGAGCCCGTGGAGGTGGGCAGCAGGTACAGACCCATCCCCTTGTCGTACCCGAACGGGTAGGTGAAATCCATCACCTTCAGTCTCGAGGAGGAGATGGTTAGGGCTGCAACCGTCATGTCGATCTCCTGAAATCGGCATTTTTCTCATCAATGATCCATACTACATGTACATAACTGTACCTGTATCAATAGGACACACAGAAGTTCTGTAACTCAATGAGGACTCTCTTCAATTATTATTTGTTTGAATATTAGAAAATTCAACAGTATATGTTTGAAGCATAAATGGATTCAAATTTGCACATTGTTGTATTCGTTAAATAAATACGAAACTGTCTTGCACGCAAATATTGCATCTAAAATGTTACTCTTCGACAGGAATGTTTAGTCAGACATCATACGACTACCAAGGAGAACAAATATATGTCGATAGTGAATTATAATATGCCACTTTAAGAAGAGTACAAAAAACTTGAACGTCGAGCGGAGAATGTATATAATGTAAATAGTGTACCTGCTTAAAAGAAAGAAAGTTATATTAAAAAAGTACAATTTATCGTCGACAAAACTGACAAAAGTCCCTTGTATCCGTCACGCATGGTTACTCACGTTCCGCTGCAGCTCCCCGACCATACCAGTCCACTGTTGGGGAGCTATCTCCTGCCCCCACTCCCCGTCCACGGGCAGCTTCACCACGTACCTGGACACAGCGAACATGTAGCGCACTACTACAACTAGTCTACAGGTGCTTAGGTTGTTTGTTTACTGTTCTGAGGATATTTCTGTAACCTCGGATCCTTTGGGGAAAAGTTGTACTCAAAACTAAAAATGGATTGTGCATTCATAAATACTAATATAAATGTTCCACTCCCCTCATAAAGGAAATCTTTGTCTTATGTTTTGTAATGTTTTAGAGGATATGTCTACGACCCTGAATGTTTTTGGAAAAGTAACTCAAATCTTAAAATGTAATGTGCACTTGTGATACCTATCACCAATACCCCCTTTATGGAATCCTTTGTACTTATGTTGCTTAATGTGTCAGAGGGAATTTCTACCATCGTGGAACAGTTGGCAACAGAACCTCAAAATGAATTTCCACTTGTGATACAATCAATTTACATCCCTCCTCGTAAGAGGATATTTTGGAAATACTAACGAAAAAAATATAAAGCAAAACGTAAATAAAAGACTGTGTAAAATAATAATGAAATACTTATAATGAAAATGATCTCACGTGAAGTTGAGATCCAGTGACAGTTGGTGGAGCATATCCACACAGAGACCTTCAAACACGAGCTTCCCGGAACGGTTCGTCAGTATAGTAAATGGTGCCCACTAGAATGGAAGTTCAACTAATTTACCTTTGAACGAAGCAAGTTAACGTCCTGTTTAGCCATTATAACAGTTTTATAACATTAAAACAATCCGAATAACGTATTGTATGTGAATATATATCCTTTTGAAGTAAGTATGCATTTATAACTTATCAAATACAACTCTACATTGTTGTACATGCAAATAAATAGTGTGTCCCCTATAATTTGATCAAAACCTCAAAACACAATTCAGATCTAGGTATTATGGTTGACTTGTGTATAACTGTTCATGCAGCTAACATTTTATTTGGGGAGATATGCCTCAGACAAAATGGCTCCCTCATAGTCACTCTTCACGTCATTGAAACAAAAATAAACTCATATATTGGTCTAACCCATAAACGTACATCTTGGTATCATGGTTGATGTGTGTGATAAGTTTGGTGAAACTAGCATGTCCTATTAGAGAAATTTGTAAGACTTTATGAGTGCTATAGTCTTACAATAAAATATATATACAAGTAAAAACTGAGAATTTTGTTGATAAGGGTATGAAACATACAAATGGCAGATCTACGAATCATACTAATTCAAATATAACAAGTGTCTCATTTAAAAAAAAAGTGTGTGACTGTCTAGTGTTATGAGCGGAAAATGACGTCATGCTTATTGGGTCAAACTACCTCTACTGCTCTCTACTCTACTGCAGCACCTGCTCTGTACGTAAACACAACGATAATGTACTATGGGTGTAAACAAGGCAACTAGAATTTAAATCTTACCCTTACAGTCGACGCAATCAAGAGTCTCCCGTTAAAGCCATAGTTTACGTTGGGTAAGATGGGGCTGGTGTTGATAACGTTACCGTTACAATCAAACCTCCCGACTGTCTGTAGCCGTCGAGATACGTTCCCACCCTCCAGCTTCCGGTACATCAACGTGTACATCGCCCCTGCACAGTCCTCGTAGCGCTGCGGACAGAGACTGTATAGATATAATATATACAATAATAATGGTAGCATTGTGTGCAAAACGAAGGTGGTTTAAATTTCGGTTATATTAAGTATTATATATTGAAGAGAAAGAGACCTCTAACTATACATAGCAAAACAATGTTGCACCCCTTACATATATACCGGAAATTTGATGCTGTGGAAATGTTACGATTTTGGAATGAATCTTAGATGTCTTTTAGTATTAGTATTTAGTAATACTTAATCAAACACTTCCTATGATGTAGAGGTGTCATTACAGTCATAGAAACCGGCTTTCGTCGGTATCTTCAAATGTGTCTTTTTTGTTTAAAAATTCTGATTCTTAAGGTTCATACTGCTGTAACTAGTGACTTTTCGTTGAAATAATCTTAGTAAAGGTTCATCAGTTCACTGGAAAGAATGGAATTACTCACATTACAAGAACCACTACTGACTTTCATTTTTCAGTGTAACAAAGCTTGCTCCTGGACACAAAAATAGCAGAATTTTATGAATGCAAATATCACAAAGAAGTGAAACGTTATCAGAATGAAATTGCTTTGTTAAAATGGTAGATAATGGTTCGGTCATATCACGCAGTTGCTTTTTCTAATACATTGTCTACTTTCTTATCAGACACCGTTTACTGGTGAAAAAACTTAGTGGTGCAACAATTTTTTGTATATTTAGAATCAATGTACTTTTAAATTTTTCAAATCACTTCTCAACATTTCGTCCTATGACAAGACAAAATACAATGAATCAAGAAAGATGACAAAGCGACCATTATGAAGTCGTTATAAAGTACAATATTCATCGCAGTTAAATCATTAATTTTACTTGTTTCGTGATGATTGTTTTCAAGATTTGAACAACCGATTTTCATCTTCAACAAACATGAAATTGGAATTAAACAAATACGAACATTAATATACCAATGATATATGCTTATTTCTTTATTTACAGGAAGACAAAATCAAATATGATGTTACTTTTACTAAACGCTGTAAACTGCATAAACATGGGTTCTTTTATGGTTTACGTCACATGAGACTTCTAAATGATTTGCGCTTTCAAGCACGGGTGTTGATATTAAGCAGGCAACTCCAATGTGCACACGCTGAGAGTCAATAAAACGTGGAATCAATATTTGGCCAGCAAACAATATCTTCATCTCATTCTCTAGGAAAGCAATAGAATGTCATTTACAAATAGTGTGGACCTGAACAGCAGTAATGGGGTGATTTATATTATACTGTTTACTAAATGTAGGGGATATTAAACTTTCCAAACTGCCACGAAAAGAATGAGATCAGACCATTAGATGTTGTGTATAGTAAGAGGTTATAACTACATCAGCCTGTGGAAATTCTGTTGAAACATTTTGGGGGACGATTCCAATCAAATGTTTGACAAACGACAATGCTGAAGTATTAAGTGGGGATGTCAGATATATAAGATTTATAAGCAGATGAAGATTGGCAGTATACAATATCATTTCCGAGTAATGCATATGCTTCCTCCTCATTACGTCATATTTAAAAAGACATCATTTTTAAGTTCCTCATGATTTGTTGGGCAGTAAAAGCAGGTATAAGATGTGACTCTTACGAAATGAATGTAAAACATTGTACTACCCAAATGATGGTCATACACGAATTTGCGAAGTTTCGAAAAAGGCTTATGACATACTTTCGTGCTACAACATTTCTTTATTTCGCATTCTATTCCATTTTAATCTCATTTTTCTTGCAAGAAAACATTGTCGAAATCGTTGACAGATGTGCACACATTGCTAATGTTTCACCAGATTGGTACTAACACTTGAGTATGTTACACTCAAAGTCTACAATCAGAAGATTTCAAGGCATTGTGTACATTGCCTGAATAATTAACCCAATTATTTACAGATTGACTGATTGTTACACAGTGATCATTGAGAAGACAAGACAAACACAGGTTTCGTTCTGTGATCACATACCACGTTTGTCCACTGTGTGGTGACGCCCGGGTACGCCATGACAGCCACATTATCAAGCCAGTGCTGTGTGTGGAAGAGCTGGAGGTCCTCCTCCTGAAGCACCACCAGCCACTGGGAGATGGAGCGCATGTCACTCTGTCTGTGGTTCAGGAGGTCGTACTCAGCCGCCTGGTGAAATGGGAGGGTAGTTCAGACCACAGTGCTACATAGGTGACTACGGTTAACAACATTATCTAAATGTAATATTTTTATACGGAGTTTCAGAAACAAGGACGTCTAAAGCTCCCCGTGTTTATGAGGAATGTGGTTAAAATGGAAAAAACAAATTTAATTAAAGAACGCTATACTGGCCGAATAAAACATATTCAGATGCTATTTGTTACCAGACGGATCATGGCAGAATTGTCCACAGGCTCCTTTGCTTTATTCGGGTGTTCAACTTTCATAACTCCTGCTGTCTACTGAAATGTGTGGAGGTATTCAGCACGCATACTGGTTTACCATAATGAACATCTGATATCACTATGAACACCTGGTATGATAATACCCAAGAAAATTATTGTTTTAATTTGTATCTTTAAATAGATATTTCGTAAAATAGCATTTCCCAACATAAGAAAAGCATTAAAGTGTCTGCTGAAATGTGTGGTCAAACCTTGTAACCTTAAGGTTATTGACCCCCTGAGCTAACCATGTCACCACAGTAACCAGTTGATTTAACTCGTTGTTGTGCTTTATCGTAGAATAAAACATAGCATAAAACACTCAGGGCTTTTTTGAATAGTGCTGCATTGAGTCCAGTACCTGGCGTATAACTGAATGCACCCCCGTTGTAGTGCCCAGCAGTAGATAGTTCCAGGGGAAACCTCTGTCTGTGTTGATGGTTTCGTTCATTAGTTCATGTAGTGTGTCAGACGAGCTGTTACTGAAGTACTGGAAGGTCAGACACAACACGCCTTTTGACGTTAGTTCGTGGGATATGCTCCATAACTCTGGAAGGAAATGATCATGCAGCAGACATACTTTATATGGAATCAAAATGATGACACCATTCAAATCCAAAATATGAAATTTATAAAATCAAAATCATTTCATATCGAAACATAAATGAAAAAAATCTTTGTTTTGAGCAGTAATCTCATGTTCATAGTACCTAATCAGTCTGTGTTAGTATTACACACTGGTGTCCAAAAGAAACTATACATATTTTTGACAGGGCTTTTTGTAAACTTTGAAGCTGTCCAGAACCAATTTCTATTTAACCTTAATATTGTATGTAAGTGTGTAAAAATGATGACGACTACACGTTCGTTCAAGGACAAGTGGGACAACTTATAGAAGTACATTGCTGTGCTTTAACAATTATAGGAACAATAACAGTTTAACCAATCATATATTTCCATATTAGTATTACGTAAGGTGTTTAAAAGTGATAATCAACAGCATCAAATTGCCGAGGACATAAATCAGGTTTTATTTCTTCGGAGTTAACTTTCTGAGCTTATAACATTCTGCCAGACTGTAGATCGAGTCTATGGCGTCGTAGGAACCATCTGATGGCATCCAAATGCGGGATACACCAACTTGATCACTTTCTGGTATGTCTGTCCTCAAAGTTTATGGTCCGAACAGTAACGAAATTGATAATAAACACCTTCCTGGGCTACTTTGGAGTCGAATTGGCCAAAATGAACACATTTTCTTTTGAAACCGACACCCCCATAATTACATATAGTTATATCAATTACATATACACATAATACTCAAATCACCAACGAAATTTCTACCCGGAAAAAAACATTTATTACTTTGAATAAAGCATGTAATATTAATTTGTTCGGTTAGGTTTACTTGATACGATTCCAATTATTAAGAGGTTACTTCCGTCAGATTTCCGATCCTAACCTTTGTTCTAGAAGGGTTGAATTCGCCGGGAAAAAGAGAGTGCCCTGATTGGTTGGAATTGAATCTATTTGTGCAATCAGCGACGCCGTTGTAAAAGTGACATTTGCCAAATAAATGTAAGATAAACATTTTTCTCGTTTTTTATGTGTTTTCCTCGAAATATGCTATTTGGTTTTGTGAAAACAATTGATCATAAACATGCTGATAAATAAAGAAGACCAAATCAGAGACAAATGCCAAACATAGTTCATTTATATTATTTACATCAGACATATTCAGGGACATATGCTAATTAGCAAGACCCTTAAGAGTCAAATGCCTAGATCTTGAAGTCACACGGTCGACATGGCCGCTGAAAGATGAGTTTTCATTGGTTAAGGAGCAGGGATACAGTATGAAGTTCCCCTTTCCCCCATATGGAAATTTTGCTGGAGCTGAGAAATTCAGCTTTCTAGAACAGAGTTTAGGATCTGAAGGGAGTAACCTCTCTGTGGGAAGAGAATGGAAAACTTTGGTTCAAAGAACTAGCTGATAATTCAAATAGCTTTCCGAACATTTCAATTCCAGAATCCTGTTTGTGTGTTTTTTTAATTAATTTTATTTATTTTTTTATTATGCTATTTTAGTTTGAATGATATTTTGAATGTTGGCCAACCTCAATGTGACAATTTCGCTTGTAAACGTTATTTGAGAGGCATTTTAAAAGTTGAAATACGAGTTTGGAAAGACAAATATGGATAACAACTAATTTAAAATAAATATGATTCTAAATTTCCATAAAAACAGGTATTGACCTTATCGCCAGTCTAAAATTGTATATAAGTGTTAACAAACTAATATAACTATGTGTTTACAGTTGAAAAACTGCCAATGAATGTATGATTCTAAAATGAATTTGCAAGAATGTTTCTTGACTGTTAACATTTATAAACTCTATAGCATATATCATTTTCAGTAACATAACAATAATACCCATTTTATCAGTATCAGACAATAAACAGCACGGATAATTATACAATAAATAACACAATCAACTGATCTCAAATGAAATTGATAATAGACATATACCACCTCAACAGCATACTGAATATGAGATACAATATCATATTATCTGAATAGTTATTGTCAACATATCAAATATTCCAGTAATTTCAATGACATAAATGTTGAATAATGAATAACAGTCATCAAAAACATTCTTGAATACATGTTAATTCATACTGTTTATGCATTAGCCAAGCCTAACAGTGAGGCACCTGTTGCAGTAACATGGTCTCTGTCTATCTGTTGAATTAATCAGTACGACTCGTATGAGCGCGATCATCTCTATTGATTAGTGGCAGTGCTGTGTCGGGCTCTATATTACATACAATGACTACATCAGACTGATTTACATTATAAATGAACGAATAGGTGAAACTAACAAAATGTCATTTTGATTGGAACTATACGGGGTTATATAAATGTAAGGAATCAATTTGTGGTGATAGAGGTGATAGTGTAAATTGTAAATGTCTAACTGTGAAAATACCAATTTGGATATTAGGTAAATAATTCAAAATGTCACGTGAGTTAAGCTGTTATCAAGCTTTGATTAGTTGACAAATTTAAGTGTTATCGATGAATCATAGGAACAGGTTTCACTAGAATTGCTAATATGTGTGACAAATAGTATGTACAACTAAATGTTATCAAGCAGACAGAAACGACAGCTTCATCCGACAAGTGGGAAAACCTACAGTGATTATGGAGCTTTATCATTTAAAAAACCTTAATCGCTCATATTTCATATTTGACATCCTTTAAAAGCTATTCAAATCAATTCACGCTACACAAGACAATCGTTCTACTTTCCCGACTGTATCGATCGCAGCATCACAGTATCAAGTTCTTGTAAGTTGTATTTCCATGTTTATAAAAAGAAAGCATATCTACACACGATGATCGTTCCACATACCAAGTTACAATAACTAATTTCTCACAGTTTTGTTAGTTCCGGAAACCGCCAAAATGACATTCCCAGGAAGTGAAATCCTCAACACATGACGATTGTTTCCCAACCAATTTTCAATTCACGGTTTTTGAGTTCTGATCCGGAAACGAAATTATAAGTTTTGTATTTTTGGAAAATGGCTAAACACACCCAAAGAAGTTTAACCCCAAAAAGTAACATCTTCACAATACGATTGTTTCCCATACCATGTTTCATTGGGGTAAACCTTATAGTTATAGTTCTGGTCCTGTTTTCGCTTCAATGAAGTAGTATAATATTAGGTTATTTTCAAATTTGAAATTCACAAAGGAGTGAAATTTATTGTAATAAATTGTTCATTACACATTATAAGAACGATAGTTAAGCTATGTTTCAACATTCGTAATTCAACATAATTGAATAAATGAAATAATTAAACGTATAGGCTGACAGAACTAGAGTGTGACTAAGAATTATCGATTTCGGAAAAATCAACTACAGTGTAATGTTTGTTTAGCTAATTCATTAATCGATTAAATTGTTTACCCTTGATTCACGCAACATATGGTTTTTCATTTAGAAAATTCTTATCCAAATGGATGGATTGTTAAGTCGATTTTATTAATGATTTTCTGAGCAAAGCATTTGCTCATGACAGCGATGGATATTACACTTAGCTTTACAGCATTTATAATTTGTTATGTTTCCAATAAACTAATATACCTCTCGCGTGTTCATATCTGCGTATAGCCAAATTAAAGCGTGCAATTGTTGTTTAATGCCTGGAAAAACATTACCTCTGTGTGCCCTATTTTCGAAATATATATATACTATAGATGCTATATTCAGTCTCTATTATGCGTCTATAATTCAAACAAATGGTGTTTAAATTTTGTATACTTTATGCATCTTAAATTGATTAGAAAAACGAAACTTGAAGGAACGTGATATTAGTTTTTAGTTAGCCTCAAACTGTCTCATACAGGATATGCTATATGACATATTTGAAAATATTGTTAAATACTTTAACTGATTTTACCATAATTTTATATTGACTTGAATGCATTAATGTCTAGTTAGCGAGTGAAGTTATATATGACATATTGGTTTGGTTTGGATAAGTTTACATTTGCAAAGGGGCTCATTTTTGGTCGAATTCACTTGTGTCTTTTGAAATGATTTTTTCAATATTATGATAAAATTTCATTTGAGATAATAGTTGTGAAATTATGGGAATAGTTGCATTGTATTGACAATTTTGTACATAACGTTTTGTTATTATAAAAAGGTGGTTTACAAGAACATTAAACTTTGAATTTCCATTAAGGAAGGTGTTATATATTCAGATCTACCTTTTGAGAGGTCCTATTTCGTACCAGATCATAAGTTCATTTATCATAGTTTGAACTTTTTGACATGAAAAAATTAAATGTTCAAGAGTGTCAGTGTCTGATTGACAAAATGTACAGATATTATCATCTGTAATCTTTTTCTTTTTTTTCTGTTGAATTTTGAATAGTAGATATTTCGTATTATACGGTGGGTGAACTTATATTGGAAGTTTCGTGTCTTACTTTCCTGCACACAAGTTCGTATTGTAACAACGAGGAAAGTCATTTTTTTTATATGTGTGCATCCAAGTTGGAGTTCCATTTATAAGTAAGGTTTTGAAGAGAACAGATACCACCGTAATTACGGACAAGTTATAGAGAAATCTGGCGATGCTATGATGTCCCTTAAAACATTGGTTATGTTAGTCGGGTTACTTGATGGAATCTTAATCCATGATTTAAGTTGGAAACTTATCAATTTGAAATAAGAAATGAAATTATCACTTAATCCGAAATCGTATTTCAGGACAGTGAAATCGTTTAAGTGTCCAGAGTCTCGAATACGTCTTATAACACATTGACACCGTTTAGAATGTATTTTAAATCACCATAGGGGAAAGGAAGTTTTCAAAATTCGTCAACGTTGTTATCTCATAAGTGTGAAGATTGTTATATATAGTTAGTAGCATGTTCCGAGAAGTCGTTTGGAATGTTTTTAATTAACAGTTTCAGTTTATGTTTTGGGAAATTCAGGATGTCAATATTTTCATAATTTACCATTGAACATCTGGCCAAGTGTTGCCAAAATCCATCTTTCAATTTAAACGTTTAATCCATTTCAGTTTTCTTCTCAGTTTTCCTCTCAGGTGAGCTGAGGTGCGGTGAGATGATTTGGGGTTAACGCTTTCAAAAGCATTTCACCTACATGTATACCGCGGCAGCTAGTATTATTACAGGGAGACGTTATTACGGTGAAGCCTACTCACTGTAATTTAAATCCGTGCTAGAACTAGCGAAGAATTGGTGGTACTGTGCAGAATCTTAGTGTAGCATTTCACACACACCTTACTGCATAGAGAACAGCGCCCCGTTCAATAGCAGCGAGCGCTTAAATTGCTCAATGTAGCGCTCAATGTAGCGCTCAATGAGCGCTTCTTCTCTCCTGAACGACACAGTGCAAATATCTCAAAGTTTGCTCGCCTTGCTACGTAGCGCTACATTGAGCAATCGCGTTCAAGATAGGTTTCAAAGTGATCGCTCTTTGAGCGATTACTTTGAAACCTATCTTGAACACGGCACTGTTCTCTACAGCAGACAATGAAAGCATTCGGAATCATTCGTTAACATTTTCCTCATGTTACGGAAATCAGCGAAAGTATGGCTCGTGAGAGTTACTTACCCCTAGCTTCTCATACCGAAACCGGTACCGTTCGTTGGACGTTCTAAATAGCGTCAGCTATGGGCTGTTACCAAACGGTTTCGCGAGGACCCCTCCGAGTTCGTACCCCAGTACACTCACTAACTTTAACTTCTCGGTAAATGGTCGATATCAATGAGACTGATACACATATTGCCCTGCTTCTTTGAAATCGTTTTGGTGTATCCGGGAGAAACGGGTAATACTATGGGTTTAAAAACAAACTGATGCCACTTTAAGATGCCAAATATTTCCTTATCAAAAGGGATGTAAATCAGCTGACCTTCTTGGTTGTTTCCGAGAATTATGACCGCTGACCAGCGCAACCGCTTCACTGTCTCCGCGATGCTTTTACTGAATAAAAGTGGTGGTGGGTAAAACAGCATCTCGTTGCCCGCCATCTTGAAGCACGTGACCTTCTTGCGATGTCCGGCATGTCTGATCTGCACCTGCATCGTACTGCACGTGTCGTCAGGGGCTAGCACCACATCCTTGTCCTGTATGAAATCCATCGTGTCTGAAAGAGAGACAGTTCCTACGTTCATTTCTACGAAAACACATTTGTGCACGTATTTTATGATATGAGAAGTCGGGGTATCTATGGATATACAATTTCTCTCTAACCCAGTGGGGAGGTTTCATAACGTATAAACGTAAATTCAATGAATATTTTTTTTCCCGAAAGGACACTACTGTAAGAACAGGAAGATTTTCTTTAATGTGGATATACACATCGTTTCGGAGTATACACTCACTCCTTTATCATGTCGAATGTAAGGAAATAACAAAATGTGATACACTTCTATCACTTTTAAAACGAGAAAACATTCCTCAAAGGGTTTCCTATCATGCCTATTGGCTCTGCGACAATTGACTTCATCAGACATCGTAAACAAGCCTCATTTCCTGTTGATATTCTTGTCGTCATTCCCTTGATAAATCGGCTTTGATTAACGTGAACAAGTCAACAAATCATTAACAACAACAGCATTAGAAGCTATTCTTAACCTTGGCCCGTGAACACGCTTGAGGACCATTGATACCTCTCCAGACAATTCTGGTGATAGATTGATTTCACACATACAATAGTCTCACTGGGCATACAGTCCACAGCAACACACGTCCCCATGGTAGCATAGGGCTTTACATCAACGACCCTGGACAGAGTCAATGTTCATTGTCTTAGTTCATTGTGTCTGACCCCGGACTAGAGAATAACATTCAATCCAATGGTCAATATCTTTAGTCTTGTGGTTAGAGACATATATATCCGTCAAAGTGACAATAATGCCTTTTTACGTCTGATAAACAAACGTTTACGTATTGAATTTTAACTTGGATTAAAATTATACACTAATATGAACAGTCGTGACACGAATTTGTTGCCCCGCACCAGTGCGAGAATAAATGTACATATAACCAAGGGAAGGTCATCAATAGATTGAACAAGTGTATATCTAAATTTCAATTGATCCCATTCAGTGGGATTTTTCTGTGTTGACTAATGGTTTAGAAAATTGTTTTTTGCAATACAATAATAAGATGCTCTGGCTAAACAGTACGAAGATGAAATTATAAAAAAATTAATACAATTAAGGACCACCTCTCTAGTGAAATATCTAATAGTTCATATAATGATTCATTGGTGTTTGACGCAGATTATAAAAGAAACATTTTCTAGAATGTCAATCAAAGAAGAACGATTTTGTAAAAAAGAACAGCGTCCACAAAACAGATATATACACCATATAGTAATTCAAACTATACGTGATTCATGTCCTAATTATATATTGAATATAGGGAAGTAACTAGCTATAAACCTTTTTGTCGAGTTTGCTTTTATTAAATGAATTATGCTTAACTGACACAAAGTAATACTTAGTTTCTCCACGGAAACTACTCACTTCCGTTACAACTGTCGTAATTTAACACTCTCCTTGTGCGAAGAGCAGAGCATTCTGATTGGTCGTATTTAAAGTTAGTTAAGCCATCACCGATGTAGTTGTCCCAAACTCAGTATTCGTTCCGTGTCGTTAACAGCAGAAAACTCTAGTTCCTTTTGTGAGTTGCGCACATGTTTCTTACAAGACAGAAATCGTCCGAGAAAGAGAGACGAATTTTGATTGGAGAGGATTGCAAGAATCGTCAAATATGCACAATAGTAATGGTTAGTCATGACCCATGAATGTGTACAAAAAAGAGCCTTTAGTAAGTACAATCTCATTAAAATCATATCTTCCTTCCTTAGGCAAAATTTGGGTTGTCACTCATCCAAGATCTGACGCGCGTACGGAATCCCGTAGAGCCCCGCGTCCGCTTTCAGAACAATGAAAGCATTCATTATCAATGGGACAGTAACAACTTCCGGGGACACGGAGCTCTACGGGATTCCGTCCGATCTTGGATGAGCCTAGCATTGAGAACGAATTAAAGATATGATTTTAATGAGATTGTAATCAGTATTGATCCCTATTCAGCAAGTATTGAATGAAAGCTTTAAGAAATAAAATCACATGCATGGATGAAAGTAGAGTTCTTATGTAATTTCATAGACCAAATTTCAGTCAGGGTTACGAGGGAAGATATGCGTTGAGTATTCCCCGTGGAGAGAGTTTGAATTAATACAGGAGTACAAAGAACAGACCTCTCTGAAGCATGACGAATGGCTGAGCTAGTGGGACTGAAATTCGTGTGATGTGGACATCAGATCCATTGAACAAGGTCCTCTCCAATAGACTTGTGTTAATCGGAATGTCTTCAAGAATTCCTGGAATAAATACAGCAATAGTCATTTTTATTACAATGATACTGAATTAATAAATAATAATTAAGAACCCCAGGTGTTCTTATACACATGGGAATTCATTGTTTCAAGAGATGAATGACAAATGAGCTGACAATTTGTTTGGACATGTGGTGTTTCAACTCAACGTTTACGTAACATTGGGACAGAAGACTAAGACCCATTTCTGTATTTTTAATTGAACTAATTAACATGTCTTTGGAATCTATGGAACCCATGTGGCCATAGTTTTATACAAGATGAAAAGCGCCAATATGCTCCAGGAAACAAGGGCGCCACATGCATGCAGGTATGCACGATATATCATTTTGAGTTGCTGCAAATCATTGATAGACGGTAACACATTTCCCCTTTACACATGTTCGGTGTGCAGCTATGCATGATTATGCACAATTCGTTATCAAAAGTATTCAAAATAGCATATGCTACCCAGACGAAAAGCAAACATTTGGCTGCCAAGTGTTGACAAACGACAATTTACCATAATTTCAAAGTCATGGTCTAGCAGTTCCATTATGTGAATACATGCTATGTTTAACATTCAAAACGATACCATAGAAAATTAAACACAACGACGTACCAACTTTCACAATGCTGTCCGTCGCCCGTACACACATAATGACGAGGAGCTGAAGACGTATAGCCTTCAGAACATCCACAAGGAACATAACTGCAGTCTTGACGTACGGTATCCGTGCACAGGAATCACCAATACTCTCCACTAGAGTAATCCGTACAACATTGGTATCCGATATGGAGTACTGCAGGGGCCGTATGAGGGATCGTCACGACCTCCGTACACTAGTTAGGTATTGCATGCACATAGTGCTCTGTGTTGAATAGAAAATGTGATGAAATTTAATAATGCAAGGTTTCGGCATCAAATAATGAGAATCGAGGGTTGTAAAATTGCACAGGTGAAACTGACGCAAGCCAAAATTATTCAGTTCTCACAACTTTGTAATGCGTAACGTGACATGAATATAGAATCTGAATATAGAATATATACAATCATAAGATGTCGACAATGAAATGACGTACAATACATTCTAATAACGAAAATCGAATTTGATTAATAAGTATGTTAATTACAAAATAACAACAGGTCCAATATAAGTACTTTCCGTACAGATATATGCATGATATGTCGACAGTGAAATAAACGGAAACTAAATGTGAAATCTACAACTGTTGTTTTTTTAATATATTATCCATGCTTTTTTATAGTGAAAAGTAGCAATGTGATACAACACTTACACGTCAGTTTATATCCATCAAATCAGAATTAACCTCCAACTTGCATGGAAACACACGACCCTCCATATCCTGGAATCAAGTTGGTGACGACTGTAAACGTTGAAAGAGAGCTACACACTGTTCGCAACGGGTGCACGAAATCCTCTGTATATATCTCCAACTTATAGGTGCGCTAAATCCTCTGTATATATCTCCAACTTAAAGCTAACTATATAAGACCCTTTCACACCAGGGATCAGGCTGACAGCAGATGTACACGTGGACAGACTCGCGTAAATCCGGTGTTTAATCTGCAACAGCTTTGAAATATTACCATTGGAATGAAGTCGACGTCAACTGCGAAATTCTGATAACGAAATGTACAACGTCCATGGTATATGAAATGAATCCCAGGAACGTGTTAATATCACAATGTACATGCTCCGTCAACTATGAAGTGATTCATAGTGCTTTCGTGTGTTAAATGTTCCATCGAATATCCCTCGCGTCCGGTCGTATGTCAGCCATCGACAGCTTTAATATAGCAGTTTAAGTTGGATTGCGATTAATACTCACTCTGTATTCTGTTATTGTGACGGTGAAGCGTTCAATAGTGCAGTTTCACCGTACAGGTCGATATGGAGACGGTCGCCTTCACTACCACGTCATGCGAATAGTTAATAGCATCGGACAGCTCAATTAATGAAGACAATATACCCACGTTTCATTAATTTCATAATAAACAATATGCAGTAGAAAATGTATCAAACATAAAACATCGACTTATAGTATACATAATATACATGTGACACATGATGGCTGTTTGTAGTATTTCCATTTGGTGAGAATAATGTTCTAGCGGATTATATAATAAAAGCTTTTAGCATTAGTAATATAGTGTATGCATGGTATGTGTTGCTTTAATGTGATCCATGCATGAATTATAATTGTTAACGCCCCCTGGAACGATAATCAGAGTGGTATAATGGTATTCAGAAACAACCTCGTACCACAAGTTACAATGATTACACCATCTGTTACTAGATAAACACAAGTCTCTTATGCATTGTTTCGATATCAATATTGCATATGCATCTGATTTGGACAATGTGACATGGAATGTGAGTTAATTAACTTCGTTTCACTGGTGTATCTCAGAGGATAAGACCCCGTTATCCTCTCATGTCTATTTGCCTGGTAACATAATACCTTGATACATCTATACACTTTAAGTGTTAGCCAATGTTATGTTATAAGCATTAGATGTACATGCAACTAGAACCTTTTGGGGTTTAACCATATACATTTTACATTAAGACATTCAACGATTGCTCTGAATGAAAATGAAAACAGTGTAGGGTGAATTCCCTTCTATGCTGTCCAGATGAAGCAAGGTTTTAAAAAGATGAATGGGATGAAATTTAATGAGGCTCTATCGTAATAATCAATATTGCCAATGTTTAGATAAAACAGAAGCAAGTTTCAGTATGTTACGACATTTCGCACCTAAGATTAAATAACATTAATATACAACAAGAAATACAGAAATCTGTGATGTTCGTTCACGCATTATAAGAACCTTATTAATTTGGTCATGGAAAAGGGTACAGAAAGCAACAGGTGACAGGTTCTATCCAAGGTTGTAACATTTGTAAATGTTTTATACGGTCATAGGTAGTCTGACATTTAATAAAGTACCATCATTTAGATTTGGAAATTCAAAAAAAAAGTGTAGGCATATCAGAAAAAGTGTAGGTACATCAGAAAAACTGTAGAAGTATCAGTTAGTTGACTAATACACCTACATTTGTCACAAAAGAAACGCAACGAGACCGGAAGTTAGGTATAAGCTAGAAAAGCTTCGGACCGACTTGATACGAAACACCACATTCAATGTCGTATCTAGCAAGGCATCTGAATGGCTGAAACTATTGAAGGTGAAAGTTCACTCTGAAGTTCATACGATTTGACCTCTGCAGAGAAATGCTCAGATCGACGGACGAGGTACAAGTATGACTTTATATTTGATTTAGATGAGATTTTGTTATCACAAGACTAGAAAAACGTGTTGTAATGTAACCCAAAGTAAACAGATACCTTAAGTTTCACAATATTCAATTTTCAACGCTTCGAATATTTTGACTTTGTTTAATAGGTAGAATTTATAGAAGGGTAGGATTTTAGAGATTTTACGAATTTATATTGATATATGATACTAATAATAATGATAATAAAACTCGAAAGGAATTCATTTTGTATCATGACAGAGCTCGTGTACATGCATGGCAATTAACAGTCACAGATTACATGTAATACAAAAACACAATCACAATTGGTTAACTTAAGCATCATTTAACAAACGAATGCTGAAGGGAATAAATGTATTCAGACCTCTATTGGTTTTGTATCGAGGTAATAAGTATCTCCTTCCAGAAGGAAGTTGAACATATTCTCTGTGCAACACATGATCTGGATCCGACAAATTTTCAGAGATAATTTCAAAACTCGTTTTTCATAAAGATAGGACAGATTTGTAAAATGAACTCCAGCTATTTTACCAGCGATGTGGACACCTTTTTCTAAGCGAGATTTGTTAACAAGAGACAAAGAACCATACCAACATTGGAAGGAAAAGGTTAAAATGCGTTCAACAAAACAGTGATAAAATAGTGATAATACTCGTTCATTTACATGATAAAAATGGTGGTAAATGTAATAATAATAACATTGTTTTATACGTATCCTTGTAACTGTAGATCATGAGGATTACTGTAATCTCGTCTGAACTAGAAGATATGTGTAGATATATCAGAAAAAAGTGTAGGTATATCAGTTAATTGACTAATACACCTACATATGTCACAAAAGAAACGCAACGAGACCGGAAGTAGGTATAAGACGTTATATTTGATTTAGATGAGATTGCTTGACCCCAAGACTAGATATACTTGTTGTAATGTTACCCAAAGTAAACAGATACCTTAAGTTTCACAATATTCAGTTTTCAACGCTTCGAATATGTTGACCTCGTTTAATGGGTAGAATTTATAGAAGGGTAAGATTTTAGAGATTTTACGAATTGATATTGATATATGGTGGTAAAGTTAATAATAATAATTTTTATTAAACATTGTTTTATAAGTATCCTTGTAACTGTAGATCATGAAGGTTACTGTAATCTCGTCTGAACTAGAAGATATGTGTGAGACATGAAATGTTCATACATCACCCAACATTAATATGTCACTTAATGTCAGATATTACAAGATATATACCTTGAAGTCTTTTCTAACGGTACGATTGAAAGCAACACTTTCATTATTCAATTTAAACCGCAATGTGAGAGCTTACAATATAAGAAGATGTATTTCAAATCCATAATAACTGACGATATCTCAAGTTGTAATCACAAATGAGACATTGAGAACAGGCTGTATCACACACTGAAACTAGGTAACTAGGTAACCTGCTTCTGACGATCATTGCACTGATAATTGATATAAAAGGTATTATATTTGCAGTAATAGACCAACATCAATGAGGAGAAATAATCAACTTCATTGGATTGTGACACTGTAAATACTGGGAGTGCCTATCAAACGTATAGTATACCCATGTGCATTAAACGAATAACTCCGTATTTATCTACAATGGCATTTTATGAGAGTTATATGAGGAATAATATAGATTTAATGCTCACAAAGTGGTATTAATTTTTTATTTTGAAAATGAATAAGGTAGCAAGAGTCTCTATTTAGGCATATTGCAATTAACCGACGTACGTCCTTGACGGTGGCAATATTGAGTTGACATTACAGTAGAGAGCAATTAACAGTAGTTACATATGGTATGCATTTGTCCGGGGTAACATATTAGACTTCTGTCGATCTGAAGGTCGTGGTTACTTCTGTAAGCTTGCTTTTCGGTCGTGCTTACCCCTGTGAGCTTGCTTTTCGATCGTGGTAACCCCTGTGAGGTTGCTTTTCGGTCGTGGTTACCCCTGTGAGGTTGCTTTTCGGTCGTGGTTACCCCTGTGAGGTTGCGTTTCGGTGGTGGTTACCCCTGTGAGGTTGCGTTTCGGTCGTGGTTACCCCTGTGAGGTTGCTTTTCGGTCGTGGTTACCCCTGTGAGGTTGCTTTTCTGTCGTGGTTACCCCTGTGAGGTTGCTTTTCGGTCGTTGATACCCCAACGATGTTGTTGTTGGGTCGTGGTTACCCGTTTGGTTGCTGTTGGGACGTAGATATCTCTCTATGTCACAACTGATAAGTACTATCCAGGCTCTTGGCCAGTAATATATTGTTTCTTCATAAAGTTCAGAACATGAGTTTCAGTTCTATTCAATTAAGAACTAGAAACATAACGATAATCAATGAGATATAAATGCGAGTTTAAATACATTTGAAAGACTTTCTAGCAAATAATGAAGAGCAATGTATCACTAACAAGCAACCTACTCCTCTATGATATTGACATCTATGGTACGTAACAAACGATATTTTTAATGAACTAATTATTACAAAGAGGAAATGCTATCATCAATAGATACATTACCAATGTATACATTACGTTGCTATTGACTTTACTGTTATGTTGAAACTATTTGTTTTCCAGGTGTTTGTTAATGACATTGTATAGCAAAGATTGACATTATTCGAATATGTATAATTAAAATTTGTCATCAAGATATAATGAAAGGTTTTAATTATTTATCTATAAATTCTGATCAAACATTTTCCACGATAAACACATACCACACCGACTGAAACTGACATATTTACTCATTAATCGTAATTAGTAATTTTAATAGTTTCATAACCTCAGGAGACATACAAATCCCACTGACACATGTCATGCAGGGTAATCAGCACTAACGAGTGGGGTCAATAGGTCACCGAGTCTGCTGCATTATGTAATACAAACCAGTCTTCAGGGGTACTAGTTTAGCTCAGATCGATCATGTTCACACATGGTTCTGTCCTATCTTCTGTTAAAGTTCCATCATTACATTAGCACATTATTATGGAAATACTTGAACGTTTATAAAGTGCTCTAAAATGTACCACTAACATTGTGAAATCAGCTCCGTTGGAAAGCACTCGTTAAATATCCACCAATTATATACCAAAAAAGTGCTGTGAACTGTGTGACCGGATCATGGTAACGGTCCATTATAATTAATAATTGATATTAAAGTATTGGGTATAACTCAGGAAGAGTCACTTTACTATTTACATTATTTCACTATATATCCAATAGTGAGAGTCCCCTAGATCATCTATACTGTGTTATGGTGCCGCCACATCAGCTCTTCTAATTATTAGTATTTTCATTGTGAATACTTCTGGTAGTGCATTGTGTAGCACGTTTTTTCGCTCAAATAAGTTGATGAAATGTATTTGAAAAATAATTTCACCAATAGTAAAACATCCTTCTCTCTTCGGAAAATAAAGTTTAAAATGAGTGTACATGTTTCGGTAAAGCCATGGGAATCGTTTTTGTAATACAAAATAATAAATTGTGTTCACAATAAAATGGCCACCATGCAATTTTTGCTTTATACGCAACATAGTTTTTACCACTACAGATAATTGGTTTGTGTAATAAGATGTTTTGCCCTCTAAAGTTAATTTAAATGACATAAACTATGATTATAAATGAGAAATTTGAAAAAAATAAATTTTGCAAAAAACGTGCTACTGCCCCTTTAATTGTTTGAGGAAACACTGTGATGAAGCTGAAGTGAATACTTTCTTCTGTCCACTCTCGCACTTCGCCTTCCCATCGTAAATTGAATGTTGTTAAATAGTTCTAAACTGAAGAACAAGAGAAAGTACACACCTCAGTTGGTTTTATCATATGTATGTAGCAGCGTTATATTTTGTATATACCGTAGTTGTATATTATCATAGTATTTACCGTATTTTATTTCACGTTTCAGTCAGTATCTGTTTGGTTCTATGTCCAAGCAAACTATTCCATTTTATTCAAGGGTTGACAGCTTTCATTATTTCATTCTTGTCCTATTGTTCTGTCAGGGACACTTTCCCGTGCTTTCATACTGATTGCATTATAAACACAGTAAAAAAAAGTTAAGCACCCCCTTCTTTTTTTTGATAGGGGTATGTTTCAGAGACCCATTATAGCAAAACTAAACATTCCCACAGGGGGAAAACGAATTTCAGGAGCAAGTGTAATTAATTGTTTTATTCGTTGACATTTTTATGTATTCTTCAGAGATTTCAAATGACCAAAAACAGGAAACAAAAATTGACTGGAAATTGGTGAAAAACACAGACTCGTAAATGTATTGTCATTTCAAGTTTGACGGCTGAACGTGATGAAGAAATCATACTGAATAACCCGTGCCATTGTCTTAGGAACTATTTAGTGTCAATATCGTGTGCTGCCACCGCGTGCCTGAAGTACTGCTGCCAGTCTTCTGGGCATACCCCTGACAAGGTTCTTTAATAAGGAGGAAGCGACTTTCGTCTGACCAGTGGATACGTCTCCATGACCTAAGGGCCCAACGCTGCCGGTCACCACACCACATCCTACGATCCCGTTTATGACGATTAGTAAGGTTTGGACGGCTGATGACACGTCGAGACCTTAAACCTGCTGCTTTGAGGCGGTTCCTCACCGTCTGATTGCTGATACGTCTATAGGGTAGCCAGACTTGTTTCAAGACGGTACTTGACGCAAACGGTTGACGTCGTTGATGACGCAATAGGTTCCTGTCCTCTTGCAATGTGGTAGCTCGGGGCCTTCCGGAACGTGGTCGATCGAGAACATGGTTAGTTTGGGCATGTTTCCTCACTAAACGACTGATGACCGAATAGTGGTAACCAGTTCTTCTCCCAATTTCCTTGTACGAGAAACCTGCTAAATGCTGTCCAATAATTTGCCATCTCGTAGCCTCGGACAATCTCCTTCGTGGCTTTGTTCATGAATTTTGTGTATTGAACTGACATTGAAGCCGTAAAAGGCGTTTATTTAGCCATGGTAAGTCGAAGGGTGAAACAGCATTTTGCTGAAAAATGGGTTGCATGATATGCATGCGAATAGCTCCGTTCGTGAGAACCGTTCCATAACAGAAACCACACCAGTTCCCATCCAGAATACCATATTTGGCCTGTCTATCGAATTGAATATCATGATCATAAAATCCAAAATGGTATACAACTTTTAATTTGGGGGTTCTTAACTTTGTTTTACTGCGTATATAACTAAATGTTTCTTTCTCAATTCCCATTCACTTTTCGCACACACTGCTTACAACTCTGCACTGCCAAGAAGCACAGACAGGACATACAGGTACATATATATATGTCTCAGGTTAGTTAATTATGTTATTCATAATATATTCCTTTAAATAGCTTTCTAAATATTGCCTTAATGTTAACTTTAATGTCTAAATGCTAACTTTTAATGAATATTTCATATCATTTCTAAACCTAAGGTATATTCAATAATAACGGTTGTGATTGCGTGCGTGAGTGTATGATTTAAATGATTCATTTAAGTGCACCAATGCTTTATATTTCTAATATTGCCATGATTAACTATATGTGGCAAGGCATCAAGCTTATCTTATATTTGATATAGGAATCACTATGTCCTAGACCATATGACCATCCTTATCTCGTGTATTTGTATTATGTAGTATTGAACACTGTGTATTATTATCCCTTCATGGGTGGTTGGCATACATTTGTATCTTTATGTATTGAGTAAACTAGTGCATTATTAATTATAATGATGTAACCATACTTATGTGTAAGCGTTATGTGACACTACATGTGATGTATCCAATGCTACTTAACATCTCAATGCATAATTAATGTATGTGTCTCTTTAATTAAGAGGTATGACTTGTGATAGTTTATGGTGTATTGATTATCTATATATATTTACCTGTAGTAATGATTGTTTTACTGTTTTACAAGATGTATTCATATCTCTTAGGAATAAAGCCACAACCTTTACGAACACACACGCAGTTTGTCTCATCCTGTGACAAGTACCCCTGCAACATGTATGATTTCAACGTTGTACTCTAAAACTGAAAAGTGCAGGCATTTAGTCATCAGCCAAGGAATACTTCTACGTGTTTTTTGTAATTTCTTTGAAAATATGATATTTTGAGTTTATAAATGTTTCAAAAGTTATTTTTGGATAAAGCACAATTGTTCATCGACATATATATAAAGCATCTTCTTTGTGAAAATCAGTAAATGTGCTTCGTTCTGCACACATTTACAACATTTTAAACATGGTGGGGGTCATATTGATGTAAATTTCTTGCCCCTGTCTACATTAAACAAAGATATTCTGACTAAAAATGAATCACCAATGTCATTCATTCAAACTACTGCAGATATGCGTTATTCTATCATGCCATAATCAAATGCATCTAAAAAAGATTTAATATGAATTAATCGAAACTGAGGCGTGTACTTTCTTCTGTACTTCAGTTTATCAAAGTAAGTTATGAACTGGTGCCGTTTAATATCGTGAACTTTCAAAATGTAAAGTTAAGGTATTATTCTGAGAAATATTAAACTTAGAATATTAAATGGTAAGTTCTGGGATGGATTCAACCCCAAAATACTTGAAGATGTTACAATGAAATGTGTGTATACGTAGCACGTGAACTTTGAAGGGTCTAAGATTCTAAAAGCATTTTTGACTTTTGAGCTGTATTTAAAGTCAAGTATAGGTGCGTATATTCATGCTTGTTTCGCCGCTAATGGCTGCGATACTGCCGAAGCGGCGTTAACTCATTCACTCACTCACTCATTCATGCTTGTTTTCATGGAGTTCATTGACACTTAACTATGATCGTAATATCAAAGGTATGGTTGAATAATTCTTCATGAACAGATAGTACAAACATGGTAATTTACACGAACTATGTATGGTGGTCGTCTTGGTTAAATTCTCAAAATTGTTGCTTAATGTTGATGTCACCTTTTCAACGTATATAACGCAGTGCTTGTTTGTGCGCCAAAGCGTTACATAGTTCCTATTCAACATTCACCTCTTCCTGACACACAGCAGAGCGTATATTGGTTGTGTTCTGGTCGGAGATGGAAGGGACGTTGATCGATTGAATGGCATTGTCCTTCACGGAGATATCATCACGAGTAAACACGGCATCGTTTTATCTACTCAACTATTTGTTCTTAATGTAATTAAAACAAACCACAGGTTGCTCTTATGGCAATATTAACATTGACACATTTGATGGTCGCGCCAAGTACCGTGACCGAGAGTGATCTCCCTTGATTCTGTACATATTGGATGAGGCTTAAGCACTGTATGAAACATATACATAAATCAAAGACGTACTACCATTATCAAGTGTCTAAATCGACTGAACCCATATTGATCAATAAGTTCGATAAACATATACACCAGTTTTTCACCTGAACTGTTTAAGTCGTTTCAGGTGTTAATACAACCACTCCGCTACGCACCGCATCGTGGTCTAACCAACAGATTAAACGACTAAACATCAGAAATGGGCGCTCTAACTTACTTATACCAGGCCAAAACGGATACAAATCTTTCACCTTATGAATACCAAATAAATCAAAGCTAATTTGTTTTTATTGCATTGGTGACGAACTATTTGACGCTACCGCACCACGCCTGAAACTGAAATCAATAAAAAAAAACAACCCAGAGATGTCGTACAATTAGTCAAGACAGATGTTCATAACTTGCACGTGCAGCTTGACTTTCAACACGAGCATGTCGCTTTCTGCAAGTTGAAAGGGCCAGGTGTATCATATACATGCAGTACGAGTATGACTTATAGATTAAATAACGCTGATGTTGCATCTAGCTGGCAATCTATGAAGCGTAGGTCCCTAAAATGTCAATTATTAATTAGACTGTTGAAGGAAGTATTCACAAGTTGAATAAATAGAAGTGACAGTTTCAAATGCTTCCTATGAATTTCATGAAAATCATAATATTAAGTTTAGCGTCTACTTGTATAAATTCATCATAATGACTGCCATTGGCATTGTATCTAACTCTTCAATACATTATAATAAATTATCAATATTTGGAAATTTTGATAACATTTCCAATTGTACAAGTATTTAACAGAATGTACATGTTCTTTACCGATCCACATTTCATTTTGCAGGTTAGTTGTAGCAATGTCTATTCAACCCTGCCCTGACAAATGAAGTGTTCGACCAGGTTCAAAGAATGCTACATGATACAGCGGTACTGCACCGAGGTATTGATGGCGCTGACATAGCATGTAGCAAGTAGTGGAACAGCAACCAAGTGATAAAGTGCTATTGACAAAACTATGCTTGGAGTTGTAATCAAGACGTCTGAAACATCAAACAACGTTGAATATTATTCTTAATAACATAATTATGAACAACATCCAATCAACTTTTTAGAATACAAGGTAATAAAATGTATAGTAAAACATCACTCCCAAGGTACATTCATTCAGAAGGACGTGAATTATTCACTGACAATCAGTGATGACACTGGATGCTGAATGTAAGGCAATTCGGGGGCCTCTCAGTCACACAGTGCATACAGTGTACAGAGTACGTGCATTTGAATACAATATTTCACAGTAACAAAATTACAATTAGTGTTAACATATTCACATAAGGTTATTATCATAATAGGTCATCGGTAAGGACAATATTTATTCACTTTGGTGTCCCGTCAAATTTACATGGAAGAACTTTTAACCACCCCACCCTCTGGATCCGCCACTGTGAGCTATATAGACGGTGAACACGGGTCCCCGTACACAACCCTTTCACTTTCACTGACATGTGTTCGTTGGTTCTAACCATCTGTAAATGTCCTGAAAGATGGGACTCCCATCAAGAGGCTTTTACCTTGACTACAAATCTCTCGATTAATCTGCTAAAACGAATGATCTGGTTAAGTATGTTGAATGCGGTTGACAAATGGAGCAGTACCAACACTGAACCTATTGCCTTCAGCAAATCACTTTACACACGCGTAAGAGCTATTGGTTTTATTCACGCCGTATATAGACATGACAGGGCAATCAATGAAATGTTATTTTCCTTCAGGAAGATATTATCGCAAGTAAATATTATATCATATGGTGGTATTGAGTGCTTTGTGTTGAATGTAATTGAAACAAAGCAGTTTGTTCTTATGGAAATATTTACATCTGTAGCATTTGATGAGTGTTTGTTAATATAAATTGAGAGGCCGCGATATACATTAAGTACTCTTGAAAGCGGCGTTAAACTCAAACTCACCTCACCTCACATTGTTTGCATCATGTTGAACTATATAGTGGAACCCCGTAGAGTCTATTCTCGTTCGAAGGTACACACTGCTCCGTACTCTAAATACTTTTGGTGACACATTCTTCAATTACACACCCCAGAGTAATACTAGTAATTGCATGATCGAAACGGTTTCATTATGTTCAAATAATGCGATTGCAAGATTGCAAGATCTAAAAGCATTCCTGCTAATTCAATCGTGTGAAAAACTTCCCCATAATAACTTTAAAGTCCTTTATCATTGAGAAATTGTTAGACCTTTTTTCATCGAGAAATTGTTAAATGTGTTTTAGTGTGCGTATTTTATACGTTTATTGAAAGTAAATTATATGAATCGTTTTTGTTTGATTATAAATTGAAATGTCTGTCTAAAACACACGAAGGAGTTTTTCTCACACCGCTGTTAATCAGAATTTTGAGTGTAATGAATTTTGTCATCTTACAAATGGTTTTCCTTCGAAGGGCAAGTGATTTGAATTACTTCTGAATTGCACAAACTACTCTAACATAAATATATACCACGTATACATTGTAACATTACTGTGGTCTGGAACCGTAATGACCTGATACAATTAATACATTGCATAAATCAAAAGACAATTGTGGGCACTTATCAGAACAATTGGGACCCTTTGTCAATCCAGAACAGACTTTCTGTATTTTGTACTTAGTCATATTTTCAGATCAAAATTTGTTGGACCGATTGCAGAAAAAACTATGTATCCAATTCGTTTAAGTCTTTGCAGACGTCTTCATCACCATAAGGAGACCTGCAGTACAAGCGATTTTGTGAATTTGTTATGTGGTTTTTAGGACCTGGCCCCTAGGACCGCCATTAGGGGTCACATGACCATCAATTTATAATCCCTATCAGCTAAGGAGTCTGTACACAAAAGCTTCAGCTTCTAGAGAATGAGATGAAAATAAAGTAATACAGTGGACTCCCTCTAAACCGACAATCCCTCTAAACCCTAACTCCCTCTTATTGTAACATGATTTCGGTGTATCCTTGATTCTGATTGGTTGATTTACCTATGTTGAATCACCGCGAACATATACATCATGTTCACAAGATCCGGCCCGACTCAAAATTTTATTTTTCGATTTCTCTTAATATGTGCCCCTTACTCAAATTTGACAGATGGAATTGTCATTTTCTAACCTGTGTATAGCAGTATAGGTAACAAATAACTCTCAAAATTAATTAGTTTCAAGTAACTGAAATGTTTTCAACTAGTAAGATTTGTCTAAGTTCGACGCCTTCTTCCATGCGGTTGTGTTTACCGAATGCCGTTGCCATGGCATGACGTCATAATGATCAACCGTTTTGACGTCACAATGCTAGCGTCATTGTCACAATGGGTTAGGGCAAGTTTACGAATTTTGTTCCTAGGTATTTTACTGTGTTGATGTCGTAGATAAATGTTTATCGCCATCTAAAAGGATACGTGAATATTGTGAAGTGAACAAACTTGAGTGACACTGTTTGAGCTTATGTGTAAATTGTTGCTAATGTAAATATTACGCCAAGCATTTACATTTATTTTGACCTGACCACACCTCTTACAAAAATAGAACAGTCGCAAAGTCCTTTCCACTCAGAGATAGGTACGCAAAAAGCGAGTTCGTTTCAAAACGCCTGATAACTGACGGTCATGTTACAATATCGATAAATAGTTGCGTTTGTAAAGTTTCCGGGATGCATTGCTATTCAACACCCGCAAATTTCAGCGTTTAAAACCTCCGGCTAACGCCGTCGGTTTTAAACTAAATTTGCGGGTGTTGAATAGCAATGAATCCCGGAAATTTTAAAAACGCAACTATTTATCTTATAATTCGACATCCCTCTATTCCGAATTCCGACGCTCAAATCCGGTCCCAAAGCATGTTTTCAGTGCAAATTCACGTTCTCCAAACCGACATTGGTATTGCATAAGGGATTACGGCAGCCAACAAATGGTCTGCAAATCACTTTCTCTTTGCATCATTGAGATTAGTTAAATTACATTATATATATCAAACTTTGTTATCATTTTTTTACATTGACATTAAGATCATCTCTATTAAGCATGTTCATTGTCACTCACAAATTGTATATATAATTAGCCATGATTAGTAACCATAAACATAACAGTGGTTACCCCCTCCTCCTTAGAGAGCAAAGAGTGAGCTAACTCTCAAGGAATAGCAGAAACTGTTACAACATTATGACAAGTGTCCTAAACCAACCCAGACGCAGCTCTCTGAAACATATGCTATTGGAGGGGGAACAGTTCATATTTTCTCATTAAATTTTGTTTTTATTTATTTTTACAGACTGTATATTTGTTAACAAAGATGCACTGATATAAAGATACATGTTTGCAGTGTTTGTGTTTTTGTTCTACACAGTCACCAATTAAGTCATTAAAACTACTGCCAAAAGGTGTTATTGCATCGTGAAATAATCAAATGCACCTAATTTCTTTGAAATATTGAATTAATCGAAACCACCTGGGGTGTGACGTTTCTTTGGTGGTTCAGTTTAGAAGTTATATGGAATCAAGCCAAATGTAGTTGTAACGACCCATATACATATTCTGCTCAAATGTAGATGTAAGAGATCTCACACGAAGGGTCGGGACAAGCTCACTTTGTTTGCTTGTGATCATAGCTAGGTTACTATTTATAATTACGTATCAGTTGCTTCTAATATGAGTAAAATCCTTAAATAATCGTTATCATTCACTAGTGCACTGTAGATCATTCTCTTATTGACAAAACAAAACTTCGAGTTCAAGGCAGCGATAAAACGAAAGCAAATTTTGAATTAAAGCTCGTTCAGATTAATAACACATTTTTATAAAGTACAGAATGTACCCATAAAAATTCTCGACATTTCTGCTTAAACGGAGTTAAAGAACAAAACAAATCCCTCCTTGTAAATCCTATATTGATACCAAGAGATGGTGAAACTATACCCTGCCCAACCGAAAGGAACCGTCATCTACAAAAACTCATTTGAATGAGTTAATTCACATTTATAAAACAATTCACACAAACATATTTTACTCCTTTCAGCATGATATAAGTACAATAACATCGCAACAAACACTATATCATTCGAGAGTACTTAGGTAACTTCCCCCAACCCAGACACTATCTGAACAATACATGGTATTGATCGATGTTATCAAACTGATCACCAACGCGATATTCAACAATAGGCAATCACCACTTAATCACTCATGCGACAATCAACTGTATCATGAAATATTAAATGATATTTGATTGACTTTTGAGAGTTTGGTCTGTCAGAATGACTGTTCTTTGATCTTCTATTCTTGGATCTTGGAACCACAGAAATATGAAATAAGTAGTCTGCTCTAGGATGACATCTTTACCTAACAAACTTCACTCAATCAACAAAGTCTAATGCCTATCGATTTAGATGTGTGAATATGTTTTCTCTTTTGTTAAAACATGTTAACGGTTTAAAATTCACTGGTAATTCTGACATCCTGTAGGGCATATCTTTGACAATAAAATAGCAAAAACACTTTGATGTTATTGTTGAATTTATATCTAGCAATCGTGTGATTATTTGTGTGAGTTGATCGACCCCAGGCAATAATCACTTTACAGATCATCTATATATTAACAGCCTTATTTGATCGTACAGAATACACCGTATGCGGGAGATATGCATGTGTGTCAAGAACACTGGAAATAAAGCCAGATTAGGATGTTTATTGTTTAAATATGTTGCTACGGTACTTTTCTTTACGAGACAAACTGCCATATGGATCCACGTTAAATGCTGTAGCTGCTGATTGGCTGTTCATATGTATATAATATATATAATGCACAGACATGCTTTTGGAGGCTGCCACGAAACTGTTTTATCAACGATGATGCAGTAACTAGACCCAAACAGGTACCCGTGTTTGATAGCAGCCGTGGAACAGCAGTACACTCGTCCAGTGATCATTCAATTCGTCTGCAGCCATTCTCGTAATCAAGATTAATGTATCAAATTAATTAGTCGACATTACTGGCGACACTTATTCTTCCAATGCAGCAATTGCAAACTTCAAGTTGTTTATCACAATAAAATAAAGTAAAACAATCATATGTACTCTAATTTACTCACACAGCATTAATTTTTCAAAAAGTCATTTTAATTTTTTTAAATCAAATCAAATCATCAAATTTAAAGTTTCACCCGAACACATTGATACATGCTTGTTGAGAATGACCGGTTCTTCACGGTCATATTATTGAATACGGTCAACATAAAGTCCGGTCGGAAATGCCAGAAAATTAATATTCGACCTCAACTAAGAATAATTATGTATCGAGGTAAGTAACTTTTTTTGTTGACTCTAAAACATTTACTGGCGGTTCATTTTTCATATTTTTCCTGTCGCAAAAGACTCTTTAGAATATGTTGCATTCATACCTAGAAGATAGGTTGTCATGTTTAAAAAGACATTTGAACAAGATAATAGTATTACACTAATCCTGCTAAACAGTGGTACGAGTGCATCTTACACAGTTCGTATAGAACAACAAGCACTTCATGGCACTCAACAGAAACTTGTATTGGTTTTATTCACCTCGGTAATGGAAAGACGAGGAAATCAATGAAGATATTTTCACAAGTAAATATTATCATATGCTTGATTAAAGTATTCGAAGTAATTGAAATAAAACAGACTGCTCTCTGGCAATATTAACTTTGTATCATTTTATGAGTTGCTTTAGTGCTTCTCCTTGTTCAAACACACATCGAAAAGGATGAAACAATTAAGATAGTGGCAGCAATATAAATAAAGAATATCCAGGAAACAGTCACATGTGTTCGTTAGAATTTCTAATGTTTGAGAAAATACAAGATTGATAAAACTCATCATTCTGTAAGAAATAATCAATAAAGGAAACGTAACAACATAAAACAAGTTAGTTCTACATGTAACATATCAGAAATCATCGGGCATTGTTATCATGAAGATAAATTAATATATTATCTAAACGTTATCTTGTCATTTCTACAATTGCATTGGTACCAAGTTTAAATACCTTGTGTAGTCCTAGCCAAGGTTTATTAAATATAATATATATAATAGAACGTCTGTCAAACCAGCAGTCAAAATAATTACTCATAATAACCAGGTGGAAACGACGCTGTGAGGTGTTGTGACCAAAGTTAATAAGTACGACTGGTGTTATTAAGAAATCGTTAGAGTACAATCATGTTTATTGACTAACCACATTCAGGAGGACTACCTAGGGAGAAACTCATTGAGGTCAAGGCCACAACAGCAAAAATCTATCTAGGTCATAGTAGATGCTTGGTGAGGTAAAGTGAGTTGAGGTTTAACGCCGCTTTCAAGAGTATTTCACTTACACTTCCCTGCTAGTAATATTGCAGGGAGAAAGCCCGCAACGCCATGTGGCTATGTATTGCGATGAAACCTGCGAGCATCGGCTGGAACTTGCGAACCATGGGTGGTATTACGCTGAAATTCAGTGTAGCATTGCACCCAAAACCTACAGCGTGTAGAACAGTTCTCTACTGCAGACAAAGTTGCCGTGCCCCTGGTGGGATTCGAACCACGGACCTCTTGATCCGAAGCCGAACGCATGTTTGGCATGTATAGATATTTAAATGAATGTACAATGTCATACATTTTATTAAATATTTATTTTGTAAACAATTGTACTGTATTATTATGATATGATTACATCTCTTTATTTGCTTAATTTATTGTTCCTACATAAAACATAATTTTGGATTTCAGTTGCAGCATTTCACGTAGAATCAATGCATATTTACTTGTATATAGATTATAATTCAAATGAAATAATGGGAAACACCAAAGGGATAAACATATTCGAAATTCAATTTTCATTTAATAGTTATTAAAGTTAGTTATTTCATATTAAAGAAAGAAGTATACTTGTTTGTATTAATTGCTCATGAATATATTTTTAGGAGGAAAAAGAAGACCTTTTCGGTTCGGTTCATAGTGAGGATAGAATTTAATTTGTGTTATTGAATAGTCTTGGTTTAACTGTTGATGCATTTAAGTTGTCCCAAATTACATCTTTGCACCTAAATATATCTTGAATGAAAATGTACCTTATACGAATAATAACTCATTTATATATAATTATTTGCAATTCGTTTACTAATTTCAATATCGAAGGTTATAATAGATTATATTTATAGATTATCAAACTTTGATGCATCTCGTGAGTTTCATTGAAGAGGCAAACAACAACGACAACAACAACACCCTAGTCGTCCCATATCCATCAAATGAGAAATACTTCAGTAGCAAAACGAAGATTAGTTTTATATCAGGAGACGCCTACCTTGTTAGTCCCGCAAGACCAATTTACAAGCTGCCAGAAATCAATCCAGTATCATTAACTATTTTACGATACATGTTATTGTCGAGTGAATGATTCAAAGGACATCGTCCATTGATGAAACATCAAATAGATAACAATGATCAATATATAATTCTTGAAATAAGTGATTAAAGTTGCCGAGGAGTTCGGCTGCTCTGCAAATTTGAATTGCTTTGTTACGGACATGTGCGTCGTTTAGTAATTAATGCATATTAATGCATATTAATGCGTATTATAATATTATTAATTAAGTATTTCCGCATTGGCCCAGTTACAGGTCCGAGGTCCGTTGTATTGGCCCGAGACGAAGTCGAGGGCCAATACAACGGACCGAGGACCTGTAACTCGGCCAATACGGAAATACGTAATTAATGACAATTTTATTAATTGACCTTTTTTCATTCTATTTGCACAACACTGAACATCTTATTTATATTGAAATAACAATTATAAACAAGATTGATGAACATATACCATGGGTCAAAGTTGTGAAGCGATAGCTTCGGGCTTTCACGAAATATGCGACTGCGCATGCTCAGACTCATATTGGCCCAGTTTATCCCGTATTGGCCCAGTTTGTCCCGTATTGGCCCAGTTTGCCCGTATTGGCCCAGTTGTCGAATCAAATGGTCTAGGCCGTAAATACCGTATACATGCCATAACATTGATAGTTAATTAATAATAATGCATATTAATGCATATTAATGCATATTAATGCATATTAATGCAATGATGTCAAATGTGTAAGTTACATCCATGTGCATCGTTTAGTAATTAACTTGTATGAATGCAGCGGTCTAGTTCGAATTCGTTATTTACGCACATTTGTTAATTAATTAGCCCATAGTCAACCATTGACGAAACATTACACTACTTTTGAAGTTGGAAATATAGAAATCTCGAATCACTAATTCTCTAATGAGCAGTCAATTTTAAACCATAAAAGGAACACAACATATATAACCACCTTTTATTATGAGTCTTCAGCAACAACAAAAACGCTTAGTAATCCTAGCTATAGATTATCAAGTCAATGTTCCATTCGTTCAGCTTTGTAAACAGTTGTTTTTTATGATGAAAGAAAACTGAGATCAAAGCATTCAGCTGAACATAATTCACAGCTAGCAATATGCATTTTCAGGCCATTTATGCATCACAATCGAAGGTTATAATATCTCCAAACAAACATGTTTCTGGCATCCTTCCGTGCATATCGTTGACATGGAGGTGGTATTACAAGAGTCATCAATGATAGTTCGTTGTTCACAACTAGAGATCTTAATGATTATCAAGCATGAAATTGCGCTACATGTTCATCGATTTAGGAAACATGATTTTCAAAGTGTGGCAATGCACAAGACCTTGAATTACCTTCTTGCAGTGTTGGTAACATAATCAATTATTTACCTAACACAAACAATAATAATTAATTGAAATTATGTTATGTATTGAATATTTCAGCACGCCGTACATAATAGAATGCAGTGTGAACGCCCTGAGTAGTAAATCAATGAATTAGAAATAATACCAAATGTAATCATATTAATTGATTGTCGATGTTCTACACAATACTCTCGAAATAACTTCTACCTAGTAACTCGTTATAGAATTTCTCTTAATGGGCTATGACGAGATGAATTATTAGATGAACAGCTGAGTGTTTCATGGCAGACCCATTGATTTAAGGATTAACCTGGGAAAAACTCAATTTATCCTAAACTGAAGCACAAAAGAAACGTCACCCCTCAGTTGTTTTTATCATATGTATAATTTTCAATGTCAAATATCGCGAGTTTTCGACATCGTATTCAAAAACTGAATAGTTTGGGAAATTAGTCCAAAATATTAAATCAGTCAAAGAATTATTTTACGTGTTTTTAAAAAGAAAATTAAAAATTAAAATTTTGAAATTTAAAATTCCCCCAAAATAATTTTGATAAAACACAACTGTTCATCGATATATAACACATACTCTGTGTGAAAATCAATAAATTTGCCTCGTCATGCACACATTTAGAAGATTTTAAACATGGTAGGTGTCATGTTGGTGTAAATTTCATTATTAACCCCTGTCTAGTTTAAAAAATGATATTGTAATAAAAAGTCATTAAAACTACTGCCAAAAGGTGTTATTGTATCGTGCCATAATCAAATGCATCTCATTTCTTTAAAATATTAAATTAATCGAAACCAACTGAGGTGTGACGTTTCTATGTGCTTCAGTTTATATTACAGGTACATCGTCGAGGTCACGGTGTCTGAGTTGCTTAGGAGTTGGGACCGTCGGTGCTGGCGCTTCGTGTCTTAATCTGAGGGTGTGGGTTGAACTCCGCGATTACACGTCCCAAAATAAGTAAAACAAAATTGTACTCAATAACAAATTCAAATTGTCGTATTTATATTAAACGATGCTAATACAGATAATCATTTAATTGATATACTGACAGCAGCCATCAAGTTTGACGACGTCGATTCACTGTAATGAGTGGGATGGAAACGTCCAGGCAAAAGATGCATATCATATTAGACACATTCATTCACAATGTCAACATGATGTGCCTAATGCATTCAGCAAATGGATACGATTTCATTCAAGAACACTGGTTATGTGACGTTAACTAAACGTAATGGGTAATGTTGTGATCGTAATTTTACTGGTTTTGATTTTCATTAACTTCAAAAGATTTTAACACTTCGATGCACCCAACGGACTAGGGCATTTGTAAGCTCTAACATTGATAAATCGGTTATATTGACCATCTGATTCCAATGTATGAGTTACATTTAAGAGTTGATAGGTCGTTGATAACACAAATCGATATTGTCTTTTATAACTGATCCATGCATAAACATGCGAATTAATGTTCGATAACGACATTACTGTGCTCTTATGTTCAAACAACGTCTAGTGATATATTTACAACACTGGCACTACTCAATCAATAGTTCAACGTTTTCAGAACATTATAAAGAATTGGAGAAGTATCTTATATAATCCTACAAACCGAGAGATGTACCACATCAAGACAGAATAGAGAGTTGAGAACATGGTTTTGCAAAATAAAAATATCCCTGCAAGTATTTGTTCTGAGCAAGAAAAGATAGGTCAGGTCAGTTGGGGTTTAACGCCGCTTTCAAGATTATTTCACTTATATCGCGGCTGCCAGTATTATGGCAGGGAGAAAGCCCTCAACGCCATGTGGCTATGCACTGCGTTGAAACCTGCGAGCATCGGCTGGAACTAGCGAACCATGGGTGGTACTACGCTGACATTCAGTGTAGCATTGCACCCAAACCTTACTGCGTGTAGAACAGTTCTCTACTGCAGACAAAGTTGCCGTGCTCCTGGCGGGACAAGAAAAGATAAGAAAATTAACTTTTTTACATCGTTACAAAGTGTCCGCGTGTTACTTTGATACGTATAGAAGATAAGGGTTTCATATATTATCTATTTGTAGTCAATATTTATCTCAAATGTGTGGACTTATGTCAAATTATGTTAATATTGCTACTCAAAATGAGTTAAATATATTAAATAGTACGAATATGAAGACACCACATATGAAGCCTAGCTGATACCTCAAACGTCTATTCAATATCAGAACATACACCTGATCTCATTATGATAGTATTCTTAGTTCTAACTGTAATTTGGTCCTTGCGGACACAACTACTGTCTTTAAAAATCATATTTTAACAAGGTTTCACAATACTCTATGTTGAAATGATTTGTATGATGTCGGTAGATATTTCTGGAATAGTGGACAATTTGGGAATGATGAAGAAATTAGTTGAGGCAACAGAACAACGTCACTGGAGATGTTTCTTTTTGATCTATCACAATATGTTTTCCTTGTATTGAAAAGAAAACATTAATGCTGGTCAAGAATGGTGATTATATAGGCAGTGTGAAGTTGGTTACTTATTCGTTATTGGACATTGGACATTCGATTTTTCCAGTTACTTATTCATTGGACATTCGATTTTTCAAGTTACTTATTCAAAACAATGGTCTGATAAAGCACTATGGAACAATCCATGACAACATAAGTATACACATTTTAAAGAAAATTCAATTTCCTATCCAATGAGCTATGCTGTTTGATTCGCCAAAAATCAGAGTGTACCGTAAATTACGAAATAATGGCGATGGGGTTAGTAAAATCAAGCCAAAAGGGAGAGTAAATATTTAAATGGGTACCAAGGAATATTTGCACCACCATCTAAGGGTACCAAAATGAAAGATAATTAAATTTCCTATCCAATGAGGTATCATACATGATGTTTGATAGGGGACCTGATACCGTAAAATGCCAAATAACGTCACTAGGTAGTATACATATTAGCTCTGTAATGAGTTTTTCACAATCAAACTAGATTGAGGGTACCAAGGAATATTTGCACCACCATCTAAGGGTACTTAAATGAAAGATAATTCAATTTCCTATCCAATGAGGTATCTTACATGATGTTTGATAGGGGACCTGATACCGTCAAATAACAAATAACGTCACTAGGTAGTATACATATTAGCTCTGTAATGAGTTTTTCACAATCAAACTAGTCTGAGGGTACCAAGGAATATTTGCACCACCATCTAATGGTACCCAAATGAAAGCTAATTCAATTTCCTATCCAATGAGGTATCTTACATGATGTTTGATAGGGGACCTGATACCGTAAAATGCCAAATAACGTCACTAGGTAGAATACCAAATAACGTCACTAGGTAGAATACATATTAGCTCTGTAATGAGTTTTTCACAATCAAACTAGTCTGAGGGTACCAAGGAATATTTGCACCACCATCTAAGGGTACCCACATGAAAGATAATTCAATTTCCTATCCAATGAGGTATCTTACATGATGTTTGATAGGGGACCTGATACCGTAAAATGCCAAATAACGTCACTAGGTAGTATACATATTAGCTCTGTAATGAGTTTTTCACAATCAAACTAGTCTGAGGGTACCAAGGAATATTTGCACCACCATCTAAGGGTACCCAAATGAAAGATAATTCAATTTCCTATCCAATGAGGTATCTTACATGATGTTTGATAGGGGACCTGATACCGTAAAATGCCAAATACAGCACTAGGTAGTATACATATTAGCTCTGTAATGAGTTTTTCACAATCAAAGTAGTCTGAGGGTACCACGGAATATTTGCACCACCATCTAAGGGTACCCAAATGAAAGATAATTCAATTTCCTATCCAATGAGGTATCTTACATGATGTTTGATAGGGGACCTGATACCGTAAAATGCCAAATAACGTCACTAGGTAGTATACATATTAGCTCTGTAATGAGTTTTTTCACAATCAAACTAGTCTGAGGGTACCAAGGAATATTTGCACCACCATCTAAGGGTACCCAAATGAAAGATAATTCAATTTCCTATCCAATGAGGTATCTTACATGATGTTTGATAGGGGACCTGATACCGTAAAATGCCAATTAACGTCACTAGGTAGTACACATATTAGCTCTGTAACGAGTTTTTCACAATCAAACTAGCCTGAGGGTACCAAGGCTACGGGCAAAAACATTTTCTTTAGTTCTCAAAAAAATAATGTTGTTGACAGTATGTACAGAAATGTCTGTGATGTGTAGGGACAAACTAAATCTGCAAGCAGCGTGTGACGGGTTTCAAGCAACTCCTTTAACAAATACAAATTCATGTGGTAACACATTAATACATAAACAAAATAAAACAAAAGTTAGTCAATGCCAAGTGTCAAAGGCCTATCGCAGTCCAATCAGAAGTTATGGCCTTTTTGTTGTCAAAAGTCTCCCTGCAGCATAGTCAATGCCATGAGATCAAAATGTAATACCTCATTTGAAAGGGAAACACAATTGAAATATCACTGACCATCAAAAGTTATGCTTATGATTTCTGATATGATAAATGTAACGAGGTGAACAGTTAATATAAACGGTCTTATGACAAGAGATGTCAATGTTAAGTATCAACGGCCTATCACTGACCAATCAAAATATAGTTACGTTTTTTAAGGTCTCCCTTCCACAAGGTCTAGTTAATGTGGCCATATGGTGCAAGTTATAGCCAAGGTAACTTCCTTTTGTTCGGACAAACAGACAAACATAAAGACAGACAGACAGTCGGACAGGTGTAACAAAATCTCCATATACCTATGTTATATTATTGTTCACTTTATAAATACGATATCACATCCCATCTGTAGAAGCAAACACACAAACAAACAAACACCAAAACTCACATCGACAATGATTTACTACAGTTATTCATTTGTTCAAACGCTATACATTATTGGTTGGAATCACTGACACTTGGGCATCAATTGACAAGACTCAATTCATCAATGATGTTTGAGAATTAAGGGACAAAACTTAAACTTTGAAACAAATACGACCTTCAGTTTATCATAAACATCTGCAAAAGATTTTAGACATTCAGTTGGATTTGAACCTTACGTTTAAGTCTGTAGTTCAACATCTTATCGACAACGGGGCACTACACCAAAGTGAGGTAGATTACGGTCACTTGAACCTGATGTATACTAGGGAAATGTGTTTGGCATTAACACTTTCAATATATGATTTGATTGTCAATGTTTGATAAATGTAAATTTTCTTCTACAACTTGTCAATTACATTCATATTTAATATCAGAGATACGGATTTCATAGCCCAACGGTGCTTGGGAAACGCATGCATTGACATGATTAATAAATGAAAGCTGGGGAGGGAGCGTTTTGTTTCAAGTAGGTCATGCACTTATTTGTGAGTAAAATAAATATATGACACAGAGGCAATTTTTTAAGCTGCAAATATACATTAACAAAATGAAAAGACGACACTTGGGCTATGGTGTTTATTGAGCTGAATATGTGGAAGCAAATTGAAAAATAAAAATGATGAACACTCGGCCCAGGGACACAGATAATTTGACCTGGAAGTGGTTGAGGGAGATGAGGAAGTGAAATTGGTTACATATGGTCTCGGAAATCATTGGGAGGTGGCAGTGTCTGCTTTTTGTATCAGCAGTGCCCGATATAAAGTATGTTGCATTTGGCGTTTACACTGAGATATTTTGCGTATTTTGTTATTTTACGGTATCAGGTCCCCTATCAAACATCATGTAAGATACCTCAGTGGATAGGAAATTGAATTATCTTTCATTTGGGTACCCTTAGATGGTGGTGCAAATATTCCTTGGTACCCTCAGACTAGTTTGATTGTGAAAAACTCATTACAGAGCTAATATGTATACTACCTAGTGACGTTATTTGTTATTTGACGGTATCAGGTCCCCTATCAAACATCATGTAAGATACCTCAGTGGATAGGAAATTGAATTATCTTTCATTTGGGTACCCTTAGATGGTGGTGCAAATATTCCTTGGTACCCTCAGACTAGTTTGATTGTGAAAAACTCATTAAAGAGCTAATAATTTTTATGTATACTACCTAGTGACGTTATTTGGCATTTTACGGTATCAGGTCCCCTATCAAACATCATGTAAGATACCTCATTGGATAGGAAATTGAATTATCTTTCATTTGGGTACCCTTAGATGGTGGTGCAAATATTCCTTGGTACCCTCAGACTAGTTTGATTGTGAAAAACTCATTACAGAGCTAATATGTATACTACCTAGTGACGTTATTTGTTATTTGACGATATCAGGTCCCCTATCAAACATCATGTAAGATACCTCAGTGGATAGGAAATTGAATTATCTTTCATTTGGGTACCCTTAGATGGTGGTGCAAATATTCCTTGGTACCCTCAGACTAGTTTGATTGTGAAAAACTCATTACAGAGCTAATATGTATACTACCTAGTGACGTTATTTGTTATTTGACGGTATCAGGTCCCCTATCAAACATCATGTAAGATACCTCAGTGGATAGGAAATTGAATTATCTTTCACTTGGGTACCCTTAGATGGTAGTGCAAATATTCCTTGGTACCCTCAGACTAGTTTGATTGTGAAAAACTCATTACAGAGCTAATATGTATACTACCTAGTGACGTTATTTGGCATTTTACGGTATCAGGTCCCCTATCAAACATCATGTAAGATACCTCATTGGATAGGAAATTGAATTATCTTTCATTTGGGTACCCTTAGATGGTGGTGCAAATATTCCTTGGTACCCTCAGACTAGTTTGATTGTGAAAAACTCATTACAGAGCTAATATGTATACTACCTAGTGACGTTATTTGTTATTTGACGATATCAGGTCCCCTATCAAACATCATGTAAGATACCTCAGTGGATAGGAAATTGAATTATCTTTCATTTGGGTACCCTTAGATGGTGGTGCAAATATTCCTTGGTACCCTCAGACTAGTTTGATTGTGAAAAACTCATTACAGAGCTAATATGTATACTACCTAGTGACGTTATTTGTTATTTGACGGTATCAGGTCCCCTATCAAACATCATGTAAGATACCTCAGTGGATAGGAAATTGAATTATCTTTCATTTGGGTACCCTTAGATGGTAGTGCAAATATTCCTTGGTACCCTCAGACTAGTTTGATTGTGAAAAACTCATTACAGAGCTAATATGTATACTACCTAGTGACGTTATTTGGCATTTTACGGTATCAGGTCCCCTATCAAACATCATGTAAGATACCTCATTGGATAGGAAATTGAATTATCTTTCATTTGGGTACCCTTAGATGGTGGTGCAAATATTCCTTGGTACCCTCAGACTAGTTTGATTGTGAAAAACTCATTACAGAGCTAATATGTATACTACCTAGTGACGTTATTTGTTATTTGACGATATCAGGTCCCCTATCAAACATCATGTAAGATACCTCAGTGGATAGGAAATTGAATTATCTTTCATTTGGGTACCCTTAGATGGTGGTGCAAATATTCCTTGGTACCCTCAGACTAGTTTGATTGTGAAAAACTCATTACAGAGCTAATATGTATACTACCTAGTGACGTTATTTGTTATTTGACGGTATCAGGTCCCCTATCAAACATCATGTAAGATACCTCAGTGGATAGGAAATTGAATTATCTTTCATTTGGGTACCCTTAGATGGTGGTGCAAATATTCCTTGGTACCCTCAGACTAGTTTGATTGTGAAAAACTCATTAAAGAGCTAATAATTTTTATGTATACTACCTAGTGACGTTATTTGGCATTTTACGGTATCAGGTCCCCTATCAAACATCATGTAAGATACCTCATTGGATAGGAAATTGAATTATCTTTCATTTGGGTACCCTTAGATGGTGGTGCAAATATTCCTTGGTACCCTCAGACTAGTTTGATTGTGAAAAACTCATTACAGAGCTAATATGTATACTACCTAGTGACGTTATTTGTTATTTGACGATATCAGGTCCCCTATCAAACATCATGTAAGATACCTCAGTGGATAGGAAATTGAATTATCTTTCATTTGGGTACCCTTAGATGGTGGTGCAAATATTCCTTGGTACCCTCAGACTAGTTTGATTGTGAAAAACTCATTACAGAGCTAATATGTATACTACCTAGTGACGTTATTTGTTATTTGACGGTATCAGGTCCCCTATCAAACATCATGTAAGATACCTCAGTGGATAGGAAATTGAATTATCTTTCATTTGGGTACCCTTAGATGGTGGTGCAAATATTCCTTGGTACCCTCAGACTAGTTTGATTGTGAAAAACTCATTAAAGAGCTAATAATTTTTATGTATACTACCTAGTGACGTTATTTGGCATTTTACGGTATCAGGTCCCCTATCAAACATCATGTAAGATACCTCATTGGATAGGAAATTGAATTATCTTTCATTTGGGTACCCTTAGATGGTGGTGCAAATATTCCTTGGTACCCTCAGACTAGTTTGATTGTGAAAAACTCATTACAGAGCTAATATGTATACTACCTAGTGACGTTATTTGTTATTTGACGATATCAGGTCCCCTATCAAACATCATGTAAGATACCTCAGTGGATAGGAAATTGAATTATCTTTCATTTGGGTACCCTTAGATGGTGGTGCAAATATTCCTTGGTACCCTCAGACTAGTTTGATTGTGAAAAACTCATTACAGAGCTAATATGTATACTACCTAGTGACGTTATTTGTTATTTGACGGTATCAGGTCCCCTATCAAACATCATGTAAGATACCTCAGTGGATAGGAAATTGAATTATCTTTCATTTGGGTACCCTTAGATGGTAGTGCAAATATTCCTTGGTACCCTCAGACTAGTTTGATTGTGAAAAACTCATTACAGAGCTAATATGTATACTACCTAGTGACGTTATTTGGCATTTTACGGTATCAGGTCCCCTATCAAACATCATGTAAGATACCTCATTGGATAGGAAATTGAATTATCTTTCATTTGGGTACCCTTAGATGGTGGTGCAAATATTCCTTGGTACCCTCAGACTAGTTTGATTGTGAAAAACTCATTACAGAGCTAATATGTATACTACCTAGTGACGTTATTTGTTATTTGACGATATCAGGTCCCCTATCAAACATCATGTAAGATACCTCAGTGGATAGGAAATTGAATTATCTTTCATTTGGGTACCCTTAGATGGTGGTGCAAATATTCCTTGGTACCCTCAGACTAGTTTGATTGTGAAAAACTCATTACAGAGCTAATATGTATACTACCTAGTGACGTTATTTGTTATTTGACGGTATCAGGTCCCCTATCAAACATCATGTAAGATACCTCAGTGGATAGGAAATTGAATTATCTTTCACTTGGGTACCCTTAGATGGTAGTGCAAATATTCCTTGGTACCCTCAGACTAGTTTGATTGTGAAAAACTCATTACAGAGCTAATATGTATACTACCTAGTGACGTTATTTGGCATTTTACGGTATCAGGTCCCCTATCAAACATCATGTAAGATACCTCATTGGATAGGAAATTGAATTATCTTTCATTTGGGTACCCTTAGATGGTGGTGCAAATATTCCTTGGTACCCTCAGACTAGTTTGATTGTGAAAAACTCATTACAGAGCTAATATGTATACTACCTAGTGACGTTATTTGTTATTTGACGATATCAGGTCCCCTATCAAACATCATGTAAGATACCTCAGTGGATAGGAAATTGAATTATCTTTCATTTGGGTACCCTTAGATGGTGGTGCAAATATTCCTTGGTACCCTCAGACTAGTTTGATTGTGAAAAACTCATTACAGAGCTAATATGTATACTACCTAGTGACGTTATTTGTTATTTGACGATATCAGGTCCCCTATCAAACATCATGTAAGATACCTCAGTGGATAGAAAATTGAATTATCTTTCATTTGGGTACCCTTAGATGGTAGTGCAAATATTCCTTGGTACCCTCAGACTAGTTTGATTGTGAAAAACTCATTACAGAGCTAATATGTATACTACCTAGTGACGTTATTTGGCATTTGACGGTATCAGGTCCCCTATCAAACATCATGTAAGATACCTCATTGGATAGGAAATTGAATTATCTTTCATTTGGGTACCCTTAGATGGTGGTGCAAATATTCCTTGGTACCCTCAGACTAGTTTGATTGTGAAAAACTCATTACAGAGCTAATATGTATACTACCTAGTGACGTTATTTGTTATTTGACGATATCAGGTCCCCTATCAAACATCATGTAAGATACCTCAGTGGATAGGAAATTGAATTATCTTTCATTTGGGTACCCTTAGATGGTGGTGCAAATATTCCTTGGTACCCTCAGACTAGTTTGATTGTGAAAAACTCATTACAGAGCTAATATGTATACTACCTAGTGACGTTATTTGTTATTTGACGGTATCAGGTCCCCTATCAAACATCATGTAAGATACCTCAGTGGATAGGAAATTGAATTATCTTTCACTTGGGTACCCTTAGATGGTAGTGCAAATATTCCTTGGTACCCTCAGACTAGTTTGATTGTGAAAAACTCATTACAGAGCTAATATGTATACTACCTAGTGACGTTATTTGGCATTTTACGGTATCAGGTCCCCTATCAAACATCATGTAAGATACCTCATTGGATAGGAAATTGAATTATCTTTCATTTGGGTACCCTTAGATGGTGGTGCAAATATTCCTTGGTACCCTCAGACTAGTTTGATTGTGAAAAACTCATTACAGAGCTAATATGTATACTACCTAGTGACGTTATTTGTTATTTGACGATATCAGGTCCCCTATCAAACATCATGTAAGATACCTCAGTGGATAGGAAATTGAATTATCTTTCATTTGGGTACCCTTAGATGGTGGTGCAAATATTCCTTGGTACCCTCAGACTAGTTTGATTGTGAAAAACTCATTACAGAGCTAATATGTATACTACCTAGTGACGTTATTTGTTATTTGACGGTATCAGGTCCCCTATCAAACATCATGTAAGATACCTCAGTGGATAGGAAATTGAATTATCTTTCATTTGGGTACCCTTAGATGGTAGTGCAAATATTCCTTGGTACCCTCAGACTAGTTTGATTGTGAAAAACTCATTACAGAGCTAATATGTATACTACCTAGTGACGTTATTTGGCATTTTACGGTATCAGGTCCCCTATCAAACATCATGTAAGATACCTCATTGGATAGGAAATTGAATTATCTTTCATTTGGGTACCCTTAGATGGTGGTGCAAATATTCCTTGGTACCCTCAGACTAGTTTGATTGTGAAAAACTCATTACAGAGCTAATATGTATACTACCTAGTGACGTTATTTGTTATTTGACGATATCAGGTCCCCTATCAAACATCATGTAAGATACCTCAGTGGATAGGAAATTGAATTATCTTTCATTTGGGTACCCTTAGATGGTGGTGCAAATATTCCTTGGTACCCTCAGACTAGTTTGATTGTGAAAAACTCATTACAGAGCTAATATGTATACTACCTAGTGACGTTATTTGTTATTTGACGATATCAGGTCCCCTATCAAACATCATGTAAGATACCTCAGTGGATAGGAAATTGAATTATCTTTCATTTGGGTACCCTTAGATGGTAGTGCAAATATTCCTTGGTACCCTCAGACTAGTTTGATTGTGAAAAACTCATTACAGAGCTAATATGTATACTACCTAGTGACGTTATTTGGCATTTTACGGTATCAGGTCCCCTATCAAACATCATGTAAGATACCTCATTGGATAGGAAATTGAATTATCTTTCATTTGGGTACCCTTAGATGGTGGTGCAAATATTCCTTGGTACCCTCAGACTAGTTTGATTGTGAAAAACTCATTACAGAGCTAATATGTATACTACCTAGTGACGTTATTTGTTATTTGACGATATCAGGTCCCCTATCAAACATCATGTAAGATACCTCAGTGGATAGGAAATTGAATTATCTTTCATTTGGGTACCCTTAGATGGTGGTGCAAATATTCCTTGGTACCCTCAGACTAGTTTGATTGTGAAAAACTCATTACAGAGCTAATATGTATACTACCTAGTGACGTTATTTGTTTTTTGACGGTATCAGGTCCCCTATCAAACATCATGTAAGATACCTCAGTGGATAGGAAATTGAATTATCTTTCATTTGGGTACCCTTAGATGGTAGTGCAAATATTCCTTGGTACCCTCAGACTAGTTTGATTGTGAAAAACTCATTACAGAGCTAATATGTATACTACCTAGTGACGTTATTTGGCATTTTACGGTATCAGGTCCCCTATCAAACATCATGTAAGATACCTCATTGGATAGGAAATTGAATTATCTTTCATTTGGGTACCCTTAGATGGTGGTGCAAATATTCCTTGGTACCCTCAGACTAGTTTGATTGTGAAAAACTCATTACAGAGCTAATATGTATACTACCTAGTGACGTTATTTGTTATTTGACGGTATCAGGTCCCCTATCAAACATCATGTAAGATACCTCAGTGGATAGGAAATTGAATTATCTTTCATTTGGGTACCCTTAGATGGTGGTGCAAATATTCCTTGGTACCCTCAGACTAGTTTGATTGTGAAAAACTCATTAAAGAGCTAATAATTTTTATGTATACTACCTAGTGACGTTATTTGGCATTTTACGGTATCAGGTCCCCTATCAAACATCATGTAAGATACCTCATTGGATAGGAAATTGAATTATCTTTCATTTGGGTACCCTTAGATGGTGGTGCAAATATTCCTTGGTACCCTCAGACTAGTTTGATTGTGAAAAACTCATTACAGAGCTAATATGTATACTACCTAGTGACGTTATTTGTTATTTGACGATATCAGGTCCCCTATCAAACATCATGTAAGATACCTCAGTGGATAGGAAATTGAATTATCTTTCATTTGGGTACCCTTAGATGGTGGTGCAAATATTCCTTGGTACCCTCAGACTAGTTTGATTGTGAAAAACTCATTACAGAGCTAATATGTATACTACCTAGTGACGTTATTTGTTATTTGACGGTATCAGGTCCCCTATCAAACATCATGTAAGATACCTCAGTGGATAGGAAATTGAATTATCTTTCACTTGGGTACCCTTAGATGGTAGTGCAAATATTCCTTGGTACCCTCAGACTAGTTTGATTGTGAAAAACTCATTACAGAGCTAATATGTATACTACCTAGTGACGTTATTTGGCATTTTACGGTATCAGGTCCCCTATCAAACATCATGTAAGATACCTCATTGGATAGGAAATTGAATTATCTTTCATTTGGGTACCCTTAGATGGTGGTGCAAATATTCCTTGGTACCCTCAGACTAGTTTGATTGTGAAAAACTCATTACAGAGCTAATATGTATACTACCTAGTGACGTTATTTGTTATTTGACGATATCAGGTCCCCTATCAAACATCATGTAAGATACCTCAGTGGATAGGAAATTGAATTATCTTTCATTTGGGTACCCTTAGATGGTAGTGCAAATATTCCTTGGTACCCTCAGACTAGTTTGATTGTGAAAAACTCATTACAGAGCTAATATGTATACTACCTAGTGACGTTATTTGTTATTTGACGGTATCAGGTCCCCTATCAAACATCATGTAAGATACCTCAGTGGATAGGAAATTGAATTATCTTTCATTTGGGTACCCTTAGATGGTAGTGCAAATATTCCTTGGTACCCTCAGACTAGTTTGATTGTGAAAAACTCATTACAGAGCTAATATGTATACTACCTAGTGACGTTATTTGGCATTTTACGGTATCAGGTCCCCTATCAAACATCATGTAAGATACCTCATTGGATAGGAAATTGAATTATCTTTCATTTGGGTACCCTTAGATGGTGGTGCAAATATTCCTTGGTACCCTCAGACTAGTTTGATTGTGAAAAACTCATTACAGAGCTAATATGTATACTACCTAGTGACGTTATTTGTTATTTGACGGTATCAGGTCCCCTATCAAACATCATGTAAGATACCTCAGTGGATAGGAAATTGAATTATCTTTCACTTGGGTACCCTTAGATGGTAGTGCAAATATTCCTTGGTACCCTCAGACTAGTTTGATTGTGAAAAACTCATTACAGAGCTAATATGTATACTACCTAGTGACGTTATTTGGCATTTTACGGTATCAGGTCCCCTATCAAACATCATGTAAGATACCTCATTGGATAGGAAATTGAATTATCTTTCATTTGGGTACCCTTAGATGGTGGTGCAAATATTCCTTGGTACCCTCAGACTAGTTTGATTGTGAAAAACTCATTACAGAGCTAATATGTATACTACCTAGTGACGTTATTTGTTATTTGACGATATCAGGTCCCCTATCAAACATCATGTAAGATACCTCAGTGGATAGGAAATTGAATTATCTTTCATTTGGGTACCCTTAGATGGTGGTGCAAATATTCCTTGGTACCCTCAGACTAGTTTGATTGTGAAAAACTCATTACAGAGCTAATATGTATACTACCTAGTGACGTTATTTGTTATTTGACGGTATCAGGTCCCCTATCAAACATCATGTAAGATACCTCAGTGGATAGAAAATTGAATTATCTTTCATTTGGGTACCCTTAGATGGTAGTGCAAATATTCCTTGGTACCCTCAGACTAGTTTGATTGTGAAAAACTCATTACAGAGCTAATATGTATACTACCTAGTGACGTTATTTGGCATTTTACGGTATCAGGTCCCCTATCAAACATCATGTAAGATACCTCATTGGATAGGAAATTGAATTATCTTTCATTTGGGTACCCTTAGATGGTGGTGCAAATATTCCTTGGTACCCTCAGACTAGTTTGATTGTGAAAAACTCATTACAGAGCTAATATGTATACTACCTAGTGACGTTATTTGTTATTTGACGATATCAGGTCCCCTATCAAACATCATGTAAGATACCTCAGTGGATAGGAAATTGAATTATCTTTCATTTGGGTACCCTTAGATGGTGGTGCAAATATTCCTTGGTACCCTCAGACTAGTTTGATTGTGAAAAACTCATTACAGAGCTAATATGTATACTACCTAGTGACGTTATTTGTTATTTGACGGTATCAGGTCCCCTATCAAACATCATGTAAGATACCTCAGTGGATAGGAAATTGAATTATCTTTCACTTGGGTACCCTTAGATGGTAGTGCAAATATTCCTTGGTACCCTCAGACTAGTTTGATTGTGAAAAACTCATTACAGAGCTAATATGTATACTACCTAGTGACGTTATTTGGCATTTTACGGTATCAGGTCCCCTATCAAACATCATGTAAGATACCTCATTGGATAGGAAATTGAATTATCTTTCATTTGGGTACCCTTAGATGGTGGTGCAAATATTCCTTGGTACCCTCAGACTAGTTTGATTGTGAAAAACTCATTACAGAGCTAATATGTATACTACCTAGTGACGTTATTTGTTATTTGACGATATCAGGTCCCCTATCAAACATCATGTAAGATACCTCAGTGGATAGGAAATTGAATTATCTTTCATTTGGGTACCCTTAGATGGTGGTGCAAATATTCCTTGGTACCCTCAGACTAGTTTGATTGTGAAAAACTCATTACAGAGCTAATATGTATACTACCTAGTGACGTTATTTGTTATTTGACGGTATCAGGTCCCCTATCAAACATCATGTAAGATACCTCAGTGGATAGGAAATTGAATTATCTTTCATTTGGGTACCCTTAGATGGTAGTGCAAATATTCCTTGGTACCCTCAGACTAGTTTGATTGTGAAAAACTCATTACAGAGCTAATATGTATACTACCTAGTGACGTTATTTGGCATTTTACGGTATCAGGTCCCCTATCAAACATCATGTAAGATACCTCATTGGATAGGAAATTGAATTATCTTTCATTTGGGTACCCTTAGATGGTGGTGCAAATATTCCTTGGTACCCTCAGACTAGTTTGATTGTGAAAAACTCATTACAGAGCTAATATGTATACTACCTAGTGACGTTATTTGTTATTTGACGATATCAGGTCCCCTATCAAACATCATGTAAGATACCTCAGTGGATAGGAAATTGAATTATCTTTCATTTGGGTACCCTTAGATGGTGGTGCAAATATTCCTTGGTACCCTCAGACTAGTTTGATTGTGAAAAACTCATTACAGAGCTAATATGTATACTACCTAGTGACGTTATTTGTTATTTGACGGTATCAGGTCCCCTATCAAACATCATGTAAGATACCTCAGTGGATAGGAAATTGAATTATCTTTCATTTGGGTACCCTTAGATGGTGGTGCAAATATTCCTTGGTACCCTCAGACTAGTTTGATTGTGAAAAACTCATTACAGAGCTAATATGTATACTACCTAGTGACGTTATTTGGCATTTTACGGTATCAGGTCCCCTATCAAACATCATGTAAGATACCTCATTGGATAGGAAATTGAATTATCTTTCATTTGGGTACCCTTAGATGGTGGTGCAAATATTCCTTGGTACCCTCAGACTAGTTTGATTGTGAAAAACTCATTACAGAGCTAATATGTATACTACCTAGTGACGTTATTTGTTATTTGACGATATCAGGTCCCCTATCAAACATCATGTAAGATACCTCAGTGGATAGGAAATTGAATTATCTTTCATTTGGGTACCCTTAGATGGTGGTGCAAATATTCCTTGGTACCCTCAGACTAGTTTGATTGTGAAAAACTCATTACAGAGCTAATATGTATACTACCTAGTGACGTTATTTGTTATTTGACGGTATCAGGTCCCCTATCAAACATCATGTAAGATACCTCAGTGGATAGGAAATTGAATTATCTTTCATTTGGGTACCCTTAGATGGTAGTGCAAATATTCCTTGGTACCCTCAGACTAGTTTGATTGTGAAAAACTCATTACAGAGCTAATATGTATACTACCTAGTGACGTTATTTGGCATTTTACGGTATCAGGTCCCCTATCAAACATCATGTAAGATACCTCATTGGATAGGAAATTGAATTATCTTTCATTTGGGTACCCTTAGATGGTGGTGCAAATATTCCTTGGTACCCTCAGACTAGTTTGATTGTGAAAAACTCATTACAGAGCTAATATGTATACTACCTAGTGACGTTATTTGTTATTTGACGATATCAGGTCCCCTATCAAACATCATGTAAGATACCTCAGTGGATAGGAAATTGAATTATCTTTCATTTGGGTACCCTTAGATGGTGGTGCAAATATTCCTTGGTACCCTCAGACTAGTTTGATTGTGAAAAACTCATTACAGAGCTAATATGTATACTACCTAGTGACGTTATTTGTTATTTGACGGTATCAGGTCCCCTATCAAACATCATGTAAGATACCTCAGTGGATAGGAAATTGAATTATCTTTCATTTGGGTACCCTTAGATGGTAGTGCAAATATTCCTTGGTACCCTCAGACTAGTTTGATTGTGAAAAACTCATTACAGAGCTAATATGTATACTACCTAGTGACGTTATTTGGCATTTTACGGTATCAGGTCCCATATCAAACATCATGTAAGATACCTCATTGGATAGGAAATTGAATTATCTTTCATTTGGGTACCCTTAGATGGTGGTGCAAATATTCCTTGGTACCCTCAGACTAGTTTGATTGTGAAAAACTCATTACAGAGCTAATATGTATACTACCTAGTGACGTTATTTGTTATTTGACGGTATCAGGTCCCCTATCAAACATCATGTAAGATACCTCATTGGATAGGAAATTGAATTATCTTTCATTTGGGTACCATTAGATGGTGGTGCAAATATTCCTTGGTACCCTCAGACTAGTTTGATTGTGAAAAACTCATTACAGAGCTAATATGTATACTACCTAGTGACGTTATTTGTTATTTGACGGTATCAGGTCCCCTATCAAACATCATGTAAGATACCTCATTGGATAGGAAATTGAATTATCTTTCATTTGGGTACCCTTAGATGGTGGTGCAAATATTCCTTGGTACCCTCAGACTAGTTTGATTGTGAAAAACTCATTACAGAGCTAAAATGTATACTACCTAGTGACGTTATTTGGCATTTTACGGTATCAGGTCCCCTATCAAACATCATGTAAGATACCTCAGTGGATAGGAAATTGAATTATCTTTCATTTGGGTACCCTTAGATGGTAGTGCAAATATTCCTCGGTACCCATTTAAATATTTACTCTCCCTTTTGGCTTGATTTTACTAACCCCATCGCCATTATTTCGTAATTTACGGTACACTCTGATTTTTGGCGAATCAAACAGCATAGCTAATTGGATAGGAAATTGAATTTTCTTTAAAATGTGTATACTTATGTTGTCATGGATTGTTCCATAGTGCTTTATCAGACCATTGTTTTGAATAAGTAACTGGAAAAATCGAATGTCCAATGAATAAGTAACTGGAAAAATCGAATGTCCAATGTCCAATAACGAATAAGTAACCAACTTCACACTGCCGATTATATACATTTGTCGTCACGATGGATGCTGAATAAGCAATCATTTATGTTTACACAAAAAAGTGTTGTTTGTTTACAAGCTTCGTGATAATCTTGAAGTCAATTAAATTTGCCGAGCAACAGATACATGTACCGTATTTCCTCTTATAGGGGCCCGGGCCCTTATTAACATGTACGGGCTCTTAACCCCGGCGCTTATTGGAGGCCCGGCTATTGTTTGAGACCCGGCCCTTATTTTCTTTTTTGGTTTGACCAATACACGTGATAACCTTTGATAACCTTTTAGAATTACACAAATTCCTCGACATTTGATAAAAACCGAATTTAGCGTGGTTTAACTCTCTTATTGTCTGGGAACATATATGAGAAATATAGCAAGTAGGATGTGATTATTAATGCGATATGAACCGGGCCCCTATTAGAGGCCCGGTTCCTATTTGAGGTCCGCTCCCTATTAGAGGAAATACGGTATATACATATACATAAATGTCCATCAGAAACACATGCCGAACAGTAGCCAAAAACGTTAAAACTGATCAATGTTTATGTATGTATATATCTTCTTCATAATCTGTTACACTTATGTGTTGAAAAATAAATGATCAAGTCAATATGGAATTATCAGGTAATCGTTATCAAGAGTATTATTTTATGAACGAGCTACACTGTTGATGACAAGCAAAACTCGTTGCAATTTATGATTGAACGAAATAATAGTAAACGATAGCGGATTGATTTCTGACAGCTTTCATATTGGTATCATGGGACTCATGTAAGGTAAGTGTCCCTCAGATGAAATTTATCTTCATTCTCAATCTGCTTATGAGGTGGAGGTATGTGATTGTGAAATGTTAGACAAAACTGTTTGAGCGTATTGCATCATTGACTCACAGCACATTTTAAAACCTTTGACTTGATTGTTTAGCCATACATGTATATAATGAAAAGGTGTAAACTGTTACTATATAAGCAAGCACTGATGAAATATTAACCTGCTCTAGAACTTACTATGAGGTGAGAATATAGAATTATAGATCAATAATTTTAATTAATCTCCTTGGGCCGTCAACTGATAACAACAGAAGAAACACGGAATATAATCATATCAATCTTGAACCTTCAACAACAAAGTGTCCTCAAGTAATTTTAGATTACCCAGTTCAATATTCATCCATTAAGCCTTGAAAGAAACTGTTTTTATGGTTATGAACATGAGATCAAAGTACTCAGTTGAACACAATTGCACAGTTGGCATTAAGTTGTTGAAAACACTTTATCCCTTTCAGTGGCAGGTTACTGTGTATGTAAATAAACATGGTTCTGACATCCTGCGGGCATCTTACTGACATTCTGCGGGCATCCTTCCGTGCCTATTGTTACATGGATAAAGAATTGAGAGTCATCAATGATAATTCATTCTTCACAACTAGAGATCTTAATGATTGTCGAGTATTACATTGCGTTATATGTTTATTTGTTTGAGTTCTTAATGGTATAATGGGTTTAGAAAACACACAATAACATTTAGCGTTTTATAGATCAGCCCCTTTGTTTCTGTGTGTGCATTATACGCTGAATGTATGAAACATGAACATATATGATAGAGACTGAAAGAAGAACAGCAGTTGTGACATCAATGATGATTCATTGTTCACAGATGAAGATGTTATGATAAGCGACCGTGAAATTGCATTTTGTGTTCATTTGTATGGGCTGTTTATTGGCAACAAAATGGATTTATGTTAGATAAGTTCCTTTGTTCTCAGATTTTTAAAAATATATCAATTATCAATGGTTGTTCATTGTTCCATGAAATTGTTTAATACGAGAAGAACTTTTTATATACATATTTTAGAACAATCCTCTCTATATACATTGAATACAAGAAACAAGATATGCGGTATAGTCTGTTGGGTTTGATGATGCTTTTGTGTTTGATAATGAACAATGTATCAGGTGTTGACAGGAAAGTTATGAGGTTTTGGGTGAGGTTGAATGGCGTGTTGATCTTTTAGGTGTTAACTCTTTGACTACAATAAACAATGGGCCTGTGATGTAAATTATTGTAGAAATGAAATGGCATTTTTAATTGATATTTGAGCATTAAATTATTAAAGTATGCACTGATGTAAAATGTTAATTAGAATCTCGTGTAAAGATATCGTTATCTTTCGATACAGCAATAACATAATGATTTTACCAAAGTGTATTTTACATCTGGACACGTTCATGGGAATATATTATCTTCATATTATTTCTTTCGCAACTGAACAAGTATTAAACGCGGTACATGAACAATACATAGTCATTCAAATTTTTTTTAAAATCTAACGACATTCAATTTAAATGATTTTAAAATAAAAAAAATATTTATTGGTTACACAGTAAATTATCAATGGTAATTACATCAATATATATTATACATACATTTTGCGCTTGGAAATGTTTATACCATTTATAGGGTTTTACTGTCGACTATTGTCATATTTTCTTAATGAAAGAGCAACGGTCCATACGTATCCGGCGTAATGGAATATGTCTAACCTGAATCTAATCTGAAACACAAACATCAGACAGATTCTAGATTTCAGATCGCAGTCAACATTCAATTCAACAATTCATTGAATTGTTGACATGTCATATTTGAACACAGAATCAATTATTTATGTAATGCTAACAATTACGATTAATTGAAATATATGTAACTTTGTCCATGTAATGAATATTTCAGCAAGCCGTACTTTAAATCAGAGCAGTGTAAGAGGCCGATGTGGTAAATCAATGGATTAGAAATAATTCCAAATGTCATCATATTAATTGATTGTCAATATTCTACACAATACTCTAAATAACCACTGCTTGGTAACTCGTTTTAGAATTCTCCCTAATGGACGGTGACAGCTGTATTATGAGATTGACGCTTGCCAATAGTTCCATGACAGACTCGTTGATTTGAAGATTAACCTTGGAACAGATCAATTTAACCTGTATTAAATTGCTTATGTTAACATGACCACGGCAATAGTACACTACGAATGATTGAGTTTTTTATTTGAAGCATTCCCACTTTGAACATAATGGAAACCTAACCCATGTCCAATGTCACAATGAGGGATGTTGTCAGCGTTAAACGTGATCTTATAAGCTTTATAAGTGAGTTAGTTATTGCTTAACACCGCTTCGGCGGTATCGCAGCCATTAGCGGCGAGAAGCTTATTTAGACAACCACAGATACATTTCATCACGAACATTTCAAGTATCTGTAACCTGTTTTGTCTTATTTCAAAATACCATATCCTGATAGGTATATAGCTGTCAGTAGAAGTTAATGTAGGTGATGTACAAACACTTGGTTTCATAAGATAGTACAGAGACGCCATAAAAAGTCTTCATTAATATACTTTGAGCACAAAAACTGATCTGTGGTAATTTTAGAAGTGCATTTAATGGAAGATGACGAACTGATTAAGATTATCAACCTTTTACTTCATCAAAGAGTCATTGGTCGGAAGATTAACCTTGTAACACCTTAATACACTTGCATTACAGATAGCGTATATAAACATACGTATATACGTTCAGCGTTGCAGTTCTGCAAGAAACTATGGGTAACATTTCCATTTCCTTAATTTCCGAAAATCTGTAATAATTGATTAAACATAAATACTTCAAACATACTTGTTAGGATTTTGTTCATTAAATTAATTTGGGAAAATAGTATTCCAAAAAAAATTTGGAACCCGTTTTTCAATCTCATCTCGCCGAAGTGTGGAAACTTGCACCTGACGTCACTAACTCGTCATAACTTGGAGTTGAGTTGAGATTATTGTAGCATGGACAAACGATGATCATTGTGGCGTCAATCGAAACGAAATCAAAATTATTTATATTTGCCCATAATACACAAGCAGGTGAACAATCTATCTGGATGCAGATGTACAATGAAGGATTACATAGATGTATTTACTTGGTGAAAATAAGGTTGAACCTATCACCAAATTACTGCTCAGATTAAGTTCAGTATTCACACTAATTATTATTTCAACATTTTAGGAACAATTTTAGTGGAACAAAAATAACTATCAACAAGTAGTCTTCTACATGAATATTCATATTTTTGTATTATGTACGCTGGTGTGAGACGAAGAGATTGTTGGTGAAGTTGTTTCCTAAAAAATAAAATGTGAGTGGTACCATATTCCATGTGCAAATTGTATCAACTCTTATCAACTGTATCAACTAGTTTATGTATTCATCGCTTGTGACGGCATGAGAAATATTAAGTGTTACGTAACTGAGGAGTGCCACTGCATATATGCTTAGTAATACCATACATATGTAGTTTACTACCAAACATAGCATGAATAAAATCTGTTATAAAGAAATGGTTACACTTTCAAGTGTGTCAAACGACTTTTCTAAAACTCGTGCAAATTTATATATAACCCACATTCTCGCTCGGGCAAAACAATATTTGAAACTGATTTCGTAAAAGCCAGAGTTGCTCGGGTAATAAGTTATTTTAAAATCGCTCGTATACATGTTGTACAAAATGAAAAACTCTCATCAAACTTGGATATATTACGTGCGCCTCATAATATTTGATCATGCTGTGAGTGTTTTCATTGTGCCCAACTGTTTCATATCTTTATTGCACCAGGAAACCACATTCATAACACGACGTCTTGTAAAAAGAATTATACACAAAATAAAGGGATGTGGTGAATAGACTACACATAATTAAACATTTTACCGCATAGAGATACTGCAATTTTGTTTTCAAAATTCTCATTATTAATTTATTAGAAGTTTGAAAAATAACGTTTCGACTTTATGAATGGTAATGTTGGTATTTACATCAATTTCATGTATGTTTCTAAATGTCAGCTTAAAAAGTGCAGCATTTCTCTTAACGCTCGATTTGAATCTGAAGACTTTGTTTACATACATCATGCTGATTGCGCCACATCAAATTACGATTTTGTTTTATATCATAATATTATCATATTACATGAACGCAAAACCAATAATAATAAAGGGCAGATAAACACAGTTACCCAAAGTCAGTTTACATCTCTTTGTATACTTATACTTTTAATTTTCTTCAAGCGTAGTATTCATTGGCAGTCTATTGAAGCGAACATGTTCCAACAAGAGGACTATGACGGAGATTGAAATTCCAATGAAGAGGACATAAAATGCACTCTGTAGGTCTTCTATCTCGATAACACGCCTCTCCACTTGTATTTGGTCCTCTCGGCATTCAACGTCGTTCGGCCACCATCGTCGTCTCAGCAAATCAAGTAGCCCGGCCTTTTCAAATTTCATCAATCTACCGGTAGAAGATGGTTTTCCTTCATTACATATACAATATGAAATGCAAATTAAATGTTCTGATAAACTCCTGTATGTACCTGTATTGTATATACACGAATGTAGATCCGATTATATTTATCTTCGATTGTATATTAATGTTTCCTTCGTTCAATAACGATATCTATTCTCTCGCATTGAATATGTAATCCCTCCAGATTCGTAGCTCGTTCGTCAATCTGAGGACTAACCATTTCAGGTGACTTTCACTGTTATCTTTAACCTTCAATAATTTCAACCAATCAGAAGCCTTCTTAGATATGACATTGAATGTGGTGTTTCATATGTCAACTCTAGTTGGTCCGATGGCTTTCTAGCCTCGTCGCTGATTGGCTGGAGTGAAAGGTCACCTGGCATGACCTCTTTAGTGCAGTACTCGGGTGCGGGTGTTACGTTCGATCCGATTTAAATGAATTGCAGTGACTGAGTACTGATGACATATTGTTTCTATACCACACTGACTGCAATCGAACGGATCGATTTATAAGGAACAAAGAAGGGAGTTTCGAGATTGGAAGGTAGTAGAGATAGTTTTAATGATCGTCTTCTTTCTCTACAATAGCGACGTACATGTATCAGTAGAAATTCTTGAAAAGAAAAAGAAACGTATCTAGAAATGGACACAATTGACATTTAATAATAAATGCACTTTGAAAACACTTACACTTTCGAGAACATTTTGAGATAGGGCGAGTGATTAGGTAGGCCAACTCCATACGTCATCTGTCTGAAAGTCTCGTCCAGCACGGTCAGCTGACAATTATCAGAGGCCCAGATGTCCATCACTGATCTGGAACATACACCACAGTATTTGCTGGATCCATTGAAGTAATAATGAGTAACCGACATCCGACAAATCACGTAATCATTAGTCGCACCACCCTGACCTTGGTGTATTCCTTTTGACGTCGTGCGCCCTTCGTGTTTTATGCTCCCTGCTATGTTTTATTCAACGATAAAGCACGCCAAATCGTCTTCTATTTCTTAAAGATCCACTAACCCCGACCATATCACTTTTCGGTTTTTATTCAAGCATATTCCAAGATGACGAGGATTCCACTTGATATTTGTCAATTCAACCAATAAACACCTTTTAAAACGCCTTTTTAAAACGCCGCTCAATTACGCCTCATAAAACTTTAGCCGAGAGCGAATTCCGCTTGTTTGGCCTTGTGACGTAATACACAGGAGTCGCTTGGCGTCTAATGACAGAATCCACTTGATTTAGCCTTACATAACTGCCTAAATAACATATTTACCTGTGTCCTTATCCAACAAAATTACATATATAAACGCCCCGTAAAACGTACTACAACTGGCAGCAGATGTCAACACTGTTTAGTACTGGATGTGACCATTGCGGGATCCGTAATTCTGCAATGTGTTTTGAAACAATTCTTATCGTTGCCCAATATGGCGGCGACACGCATGTCAGATGATGAAGATGTTCAAACGTCACAGAGATCTATAACACATTTCATAATGATTATAACGGTGTTAACACGCCTCATTCATGTTGAATAATTTTTGTTTTCACATTCGTCCTTATGCAAAATAACAAAATATATTTCAGTATTTTTGTTTATCAATGTAGCGATATGTGATAAGTGATGTAGTTGCGTTATTGACACTCTAACTTAGATAAATATTAAATAAGAGGGGAAATCTACACGACTGAACTATAGCCGGGGTAATATTTTTTAAATTGAGAACTAAACAACACATGTACACACGGCAATGGTGAGTTGATCAAAGTTCTATAGTTCCAATACTTTCATTTGAAATTGGGAAAGATACGTTTTCCATATTTTTGTCCGAAGTGATTTAAACATTATTTTATTTCCACAAACATATGAATTGACAATCAAAAACTACATGTAATATAAAATGCAAGGCCTTTTATATAACATGCTAGGAAAATGGTAGTGGCATTACACTGAATCTAAGTAATTGTAAATGTACACGACTATAGATTTAAAGATAGCCCGAATATGTTCTAAAAAGTGTAAACCAGTAACATTGATGATAATTATAGGATTTTCTTAGTTGTAATGAAACTATTCTATTAGCACCATGAGAAATATTGACGCAGTAGATTTCAAGCTATAGACACTCTTCAAACACAAAATCAAGCACAACAAAAACAATTAACTAATAATGGCGTTTATAATTTTTAAAAATTGCATGATCTTTTTTATTTTTGAATTGTCAGTTACTCATTTCAAAACATATTTTAGCTTATAAGATAACATAACACTCCACTCGATTGGGAAAAGAACAAATCTAAAATCAGCAGTTGAATATCAAAACATGCTCCTAAAACTCTGAAATTACTCCCTACGGACGCACAAATACCCATTCTATCGGAAACTTGTAATGTCAAAACGTTCTTATCATGTCTTAAACGAATTATCGACGGAAATCGGCAAATCTCCTAAGGATTTCATTAAGCAACTCCTGTGTATGACGTCACATCGCTAACGAAGGTTATGCTACACTGAGGGGCCGCGGCAAACTGTTTCAAGAATGAGATAATGAGCAGGCTAAATTTACTCACTTTGAAGGGCTATATCTTAATGAGTAGGTGACGCTTCGAAATAATCGTTTGTGTTTTGCTTACTTGAAAGTATATTCTATATGAATAAACGAATCAACATGAAAATAACAGAGAGATGATATTATCTTTAAGTAAAAATATAGATCATTATTTATAATTTTAGAGTTTGAATATATTCCTAACTATTTGTTATCCAGTATATCATTACCTATACCCAGTTCACCAAGGAGTGGCCGAGGCACAAAATGATGCGCTATATAAAGCAGGTCCCACCCACTTTCTTACATGCGAGGAATGTATCACAGTGTGGATGATATATCGGCTGAGAATCTCACCCAAATGTCTTCTGATATCAGATATATCAACACAAATTGGTTACAATTTACTTTAATCAACGAGTGTTGATATATTTCACGAGGGTGAGATTTTATTTATCATTCAAAACCATTCTTCAAAAATTATTTGCAAAAGAATGGATATATTTGAAACACAAAACTGACATTTACTTTAACGATCTTACGCGATATCTACTTTGGTAGCCAGGTTTGGATGATAAACAGGATGTAGACAGTGTGCTGCTTGGTAGGTTATCTTTCCGAGTCAACCGTGTTTTGTATCTGTGGCTGATGTACAGCTGCGTACCGAAAGTTTGTTCACCTACATGTGAATCTTGGTGCAAATATCATGTAAATTGACGTTCATTGTAAAATCAATAAAATTACATCACATACAATGACAATGAATCATACATCCATTAGTAAAACAATCATTCTTAAACGTATTCTAGGATCGCCACGGCAGTAGTATATGTTTATGAAGTTTGGCATAATGAAAAGGACAGAAGCGGTCAAATTTTGAAAATTCAAATTTCATTTATTTTCGAATAAAAGTTATCAGATTGACTAAATGGGAACACATTTATCACAAATACATTGCGTGAGTATAAGAGTATAAGTTTATAAGTATAAGTGCTGCCAAAATTGTAACTGTTTACGATGAGATATCAAATCAGATTATGTTATGGAACACATGCCAAATTATATGATATTTGCACTAAAATACAACACCAAATGAACAAACTTTCGGTACGCAGCTGTATGATTTTACCTGTCGGAGAAGAAGACGTAATTGCCTGCTTCCACCTTCTTCTTGTGAACCATTGATGACGTAGCGAGTACATCCGGGTCAGTTGCACTGAATCTGGTAATGCCTTCCCACAAGGCTCGGAAGTCACTATCGTTGGAGTTCTGTATTAAAAACTTACCAATAAACTCATGTTCGCGTATACTCTTAATTATGACAAGTTGACCATTACTGGGCTAGGGAATGTGGAATACAGTAAAAGTGACGAACCATAAATTACTTTAATATAATATATATTTAGTCGTGAATTCTTTACTGAAATATTTTAAGGTAAACAGTCTATTAATGTCAATCAATAACCACAATTAATTATTAATTAATTATTTCCGTTCTTCCTATTAAACGGATCTGATTACACTTTGGCAGGGTATCATTGACAGATCTTTCAACATAGATTTTAGATAAGCCCAGAGGACTCATATAGTGTTCGCTACTATTTCCGGACACCTATCATCAATACAAATATTGGCAATTACCGCTATCTGCAGTTGCCATAGACTGCCATTGATAGTACCCCACTTGTAATCACTCTGACCCACAATGCCAGTCGACGTCTTGAAGGGCACCGACTCCCGCGTTATAGTGAGGATGGCGATCATGTTCCCGCTATAAGCCGCCGAGACGATGATGCAGAATAACGAGACAAACGTGACAAGGATGATGCCGCTAACAGCAGACGGTTGCTCAGAACTCCCTGTCAACAGATCAAACAAGAAACATTCAGCACCGTATGTACTTGAACATCTATAGTGTTATACCTTCCGGTCAATATATAATAGTCAATATAAAACTATGAGATATAGAACAAGAAATGATGAATACACGGATGCTTAAAAAATTACCAATCGTTTTCAATTAGCGTCCCTTCATACAGTAAAAAGGAATTAAAGTTTGGTGGGAAAGTTTAAAAAAGAAACTTTACCAATCGCAAGTAGTATCGAACAAATATTCTGAAATCAGAAATCATGCACTGAATTCCGTAAAGTACTTGCAATTTCGAACATGAATTGGTTAAACTATGACCAGAGATTTTACAAATCTATTTTTTGCTAATTGATATGTCACACGTCATACCAAGACAACTGTTTACACATTGTTGTACATTGATGCCGTCAATGAATTTATACCATACCAACCATATATCTACTGTTTTATATACATGATTACTGAAGTTATACCATATTGACCTTCAGCTAATGTAGTATACAGACCACATTATTAAAATTATAACATATCAACCATATCACTCGGTTTGTACAACAATAAAATCATGATAGTTATACCATGATATCAACCGTAATGACGACAATTATACACTAAATAAATCAACGAAGCAAACCTTTTACAAAAATACTGCAATCAAGCGTTGCTAATAGATATTGGATATAACTTCCGGTCAGAAGTTTTCTGGTCATTTTGAATGGCAAGTGGCCTTCAGAACCATATCCTAAATAGAGCGAAATTGACGCTAACAGGTTGTTATGGTTAATGAAAGATCCTTGTAGATCAATTCCTCTCACTCTTCTGGTCATTAATTCACTGCTGACACAGCTATGGTATAGGTACTGAACCACCTGAAACTATTCAACTAATGATATCTACGTTTAACGACCATCCAGTTAAGGTATCTTGTAACACATCTGAAATGGATATTCAGACGTAACTTGTTTTGGATTTTTGTTCATTTTATATTTTGTCCCAAAGTCATACATACATACAAAGATGATATTGGTACATTAGAGTATTCAAGACGATGTCTGCTACAAACACAAACACATGCATGCATTCAATAATATCATTCAGATTTTTCTTAAGCGATATTGGTACAGCATCAAATGCCATCAGACATACATTTGATAAACCGACCAAACGTTAATATGAGTTGTATTGAATTATTCATTTAATAATGTCACTGTTAACATACAATTATCACTTGGCCTCTACACGGTGACAATGTAATAAACGAACAATGTTTCAGCATGCTGCCCCACATGTACCAGAACGAATATTCAAATATTCCAACATCTTTCACGTTCCTTCTTCCACTGGTATGTACATAAGTTGCCCTCAGTTTCTCCGTGATGAAGAGGAGGACAGTTAAACTGACGACAACCACACCGAGACACATCAGAACCTCCCATCTGAACGGCCTCAGTAACGTCGCCCAGCGTCGGAGTGCGGGTCTTTTGAAGATGGCGCCGGCAGCGTCGTAGAAGTATGGATACGTGAAGTCCATCACAGATTCTCTGTCTTCCCGGACAGTCAGGGGCGCGACCACCAGGTCAACTTCCTGTGAAGGGTTAACATTAGTTTTACGGTTAGCACAAGCAAGAATGAGGACACGTTTACGAATATGCAACAGAGAAGAATGGGGGAAACTTGTAGCAGATGGATGATGACATTTTGAAAGAGAATTTCCAATAAAACTAAACATGCTAGAATGTTTTGTGTCATCCTTTGGATTGTGTTCATGGATTCCAGGGTTTTCTGTGATAAAATCACCTGTACTAAGCTTACAAATGTAACTTTAACTACAACTCTTCCAACATTTAAGGTTACTTTAGTGGATTATGATCACCTACGAGCGTTGTGCTTCTTCTAGGCACATCGTTAAGCAAATGAAATGATTCCAGAAGGCAAGACGGAAGTTAACCGACTGAATATTGTTGTTGACTTACCAAAATGTAAATGCTTGTTTAGCCATAAAACGTATATATTGATATTAAGAATATATGTATATTCAATTTCTTATTGTTTCATGGAAGTGTCGCTTTTAATTTGCTTAAATAATCTTGGTTTCATAGTTATAATCCTCGTTGATCTATCATCTTGCCTGTCCGATAATATGCATGATATAATCTGACTTAAATTGAGTAAAATAGATTTGAGTGAATGTTATATAAAATACGAGGGGCGTTCAATAAGTGTTGCAATCGGGGCATTGGTGTTTACATAAACAGTGTCGGCTTATAGCAGGTGTTACTATAGTCAAAACATAACATTGACACATGTCAAAACAATTTCTAGACATAACAATTATTTAGATATAATAGCTGCGCTGACCTAGGGGTCTCCATAATCATGGATTCTCTCAAACATGAACAACGCGCTTACTAAAGAGGGATGCAAAGCTACAGAAATACATAATCGTATGTGTAATGTGATGGGTAAGGATGCTCCTAACTTTTCAACAGTTTGTCGCTGGTCTCTTCAGTTCAAGCGGGGCAGGGAGTCCTTAGACGATGACCCACGGTCAGGCAGGCCATCTGAAGTCACCCGACCGGAAGTTATTGCCGCTATCGAAAGACGAATTTTAGCTGACCGCAGTGTTAAAGTTTCTGAACTGTCTTTGGAATTCCAGATATCAGTTGGAAGTGTTGAAAAAATAATTCATGACCATCTTGGTATGTCCAAGGTATCTGCAAGATGGGTACCCAGAAACCTCACAGCACAAGATCGCCAGAAAAGAACCGAAAGTTGCATGGAGCTCCTGGATCGGTTTAATGCGGATGAAGCCAGGTTTTTGTCTCGTCTGGTGACAGGTGACGAAACCTGGAACCACCACTGGGACCCGGAAACTAAACTGGAATCCAAGCAATGGAAGCACCCGAGTTCACCGCCTCCCCTGAAGTTTCGCACTCAACCATCAGCTGGCAAGGTTATGGCGACAATCTTTTGGGATGCAAAAGGCATTAATTTAATTATAATTATAATTATTAATTGATTACTTGCCAACCAAAACTACAATGAATGGTCAATATTATGCCAACCTAATGCAAGAATTGCGAAAGACAATTCGACAGAAACGCCGTGGAATGTTGACACGTGGTGTTCTGATTTTGCATGACAACGCTCCAGTCCACAAGTCAAGAGTTGCACAGGCCGCTATACGTGATTGTGGATTCGAACAGCTTAACCACCCACCCTACAGCCCAGACCTAGCCCCCAGTGACTACTTCCTGTTCAGAAACCTGAAATCCGCCCTACGTGGAAGGCACTTCCGGGATGACGAAGACGTCAAAGCTGCCACAGAGGCGTGGTTAGGGGGGCAAACCGAAGACTTCTACAAAAGCAGCATCAAAAGTCTTACAGAGAAATGGAATAAGTGTATTGAGGTGAAGGGTAACTATATTGAAAAATAAAAGTAAAAAATTGACTACGCGAGTTGGTTTTATATTGAAGTTGCAACACTTATTGAACGCCCCTCGTAACAGTATTATCAATGGATAGATAACTGAGACTGATTACTCCTCACCCTCAGCTCAAGCTGACGAATCAAACCATCCCAGGAGCCGTTGATATATGTTCCCCACTGGCCATCAGGTGGTTGGATAATCCTCAACCTTCAAATGGTAACATTGAGTCTATCAATTATTTTATGATGTATGTATTAAACCATCTCTGAAAAGTAACTTTAATTACACCCAACATATAGACCTCGTTGTCCGTGGCAACCATTCTAGTGTCCTGTTCATTATTGATCAAATCTCTTTTGCATCAGATGTCTGATACATCAGTTACTACCTTAGTTTCCTCGTTGCATTGGAAAATACCGGGATGGGCCTCTCGGACAAACTGCCCTGGTATTTTCCGATACACCCATGGTAATAACTTTTGCAAAAGTAATTTTGTTTCAAGTAATGAAATGTGCAATAATAGAGGTTTGGGGAAAGCTACATAGATTGACTAAGAATTATTTAGATTTATGAAGATTTTGTAGATGAACAACTTCTTTACAGGTATTGTATTAATAGTTACATGCCAATATTAATCTGTATACCGTTTCCAAGTAGTTCTAAAGGGATAACTCTGAATTGAATTCAAGTTTCATCCGTTCATACATAAATTTGTAAATACATGCTTCATCAACTTTTTTCTGTATGACCCTTCCTCGAGAAGGAGAGTTTTTAAAACGACACATTGAAACATGGCATGATAAAGATGACACCATAGCTTGCTCACCTTTGTCTAGTTTCGAGAAAACTCCTTTATCAATATTAATCAATATAAGTTTAAGGTTCAAATCTGTTTCCTTTCCAGTACGGTACAATTAGTTTCACCGAGTCATGACTCAATAGTAATCAATAGTAAAGTCTATGATGTTGAAGGATAATGAAAACATAATAAGCAGAGTGATTAGTAGTCATGTCAATATATGCAAACCTATTCATCCTACAGTCACAGTCAGGTTATTTTAACTTTTGTAGTAAATCAGTTATTTCAAAATAGAAAAAAAATATTGAAAGATTCCAGTAACTTATAAAACGCTTTGCGTCTACAAACACTCAAAGTTGCATTGATAAGAATAATAAGCTTAGAGATTTCCTCATACACTAACTGACCGTTGGGTTAAATGAAGATAATTTAATTTCGATAATTTCAAACCCAGTTCATATAACATTGATGACAAACCAAACAATGAGACAGTTAAACTTACGTGAAATTGAGCGCTTCTGATAGGTTTGTCAGTAGATCTATACACAAGCCTTTGTACTCGGTGAACCATGTCCTGCCTGTGGTGAAGACGAATGGGCTGTACTGAAACATCGGAAATACAAAAACTTCTACAACATTCAGAATTGTTCTGATTGGCTACAATTAGAACCCTCAATTTCATATGATGTTTCAGTATTTAAATTGGTCGTTTGAACCATACATTCCGGACGAAGAACCAGGGTTTGGTAACATTGGAGAAAACATACACTTACGATAAACTGAAATACATTGTGCGAATGCTTGTGAAATACCCTAGTCTATCTGTGGAACCCGCTGTTAGTGCACAGTAATGAGAACATGTTAAGTAATAGTTAGACCATGAGGGCCTGTTGTCTAATCGTTGAAATGGTTAGTTAGACCACGAGCGCGTAGCGCGAGTGGTCTAACTAACCATTTCAACGATTAGACAACAAGGCCCGAATGGTCTAACTTACTTAGACTATTTCCAAATAATAATACGTTTGTTAAGATGTATCTTATCAACTAATTTAATATTTTTCTCGCGAACTACATTGTTTTGGACAAATCACACATATGAAGCCCATGCCGCACACGAAATTGACATCAAAACAATACCACAGAGATCGTGAAAATCGCATTCTCACAATTTGCACGTGCGAGTGAACCTCTGACCTGCGCACGTGGCGTTCCAGTCATTTGAAAACAGGCATTTGAAATGTTCAGACGTGGATATTTGCAGCTCAATTCAACGTATGTGGAGGGGTTGAAACGTTGTTCTGAGTGGTTGTGAGGTAAGAATTATTGTGATTTTAACGAACAACACTTACTACGTAAGTAACTTTTCATTAAACTTTTAATAAATATGTTTTTCTTTATCTACATTGTATCTCACGGAGCTTAGATAGTTCAACGGGAATGCAGACACGTGTATTTAAGTTTCCCCCTTCACTTGCAAATTGATAATTGGCATTGGTTAAAAAGTAACATTAACTATCTAGTGAGTATTTAATATATTTGTTTCAATCAGTACGCAATTTTACATCACTGTGTAAATATTTTAAACGCTTCGATTGAAATGGTGTAATACTAATAGGTTACTGAACAAGCAATGACTTGTATGCTACAGACAATATATCAATATAACTTTCACAATTTTCTTTAATTTTGTTTACAGGTTTCGGGAAGTATTGTCTAGTCTAGTCAACTATATCTATGATGAACGAAGTTAATAAGGACGCCAGGGCCCGAGAGGAACCGCCTGAATACTTCTGAACGTAAACATTGATATCACTGTACATACTTTATAACTTCCCAAGCTGTTTAAACTGTAAACCCACTTTTGATGTAATAAAATGTTTATTTGAGTTATGTTCTTCTTTTAATACATGTCAAGCATTTGACGAGATTTTGAAACCACGTAAAAATCGGAATCGTATAAAAAGTAGTTCCGGCCGTGGTCTAACTGAAATTCACGTTGGTTAGACCACGGCTCAAACAATAGCAGCTATGGTCTAATGTTACTGACGTAATGAATTATTATACTGTATGACGTCATAATGAAGGATTTCATCATATTAAAGAAAATATGTTCATTCTAAACCAACATTGTCAACCTTTTTCAATAAGAACTCAACTCCTTATACAAAATCACACAACAGTGTACAACACATGACTAACGCAATAAGCAATTTGAAACAGAACTTAAATTAAAATACGAAAAAGGTTCTTCGACATTTTTTAGATATTTAGTAAAAATATTGATTGGCATAATTTATCATTAAGGAAAATGTCTGTGTCGTTTGACGTCATATTCATTTCAGTAAGGGTCCGCTTCATTGCTTGTAGTTACTTTATAGTTCATGTTAGAGGGTCCCTATGAGCATAACGTAACTGCACGTCCTACCTCTTTTGTAGATGCAATGAGTTCCCTGCCGTTAAATCCGTTTCTGGTATTAGGAAATACTTTTCCGACCCATGATATCTCTCCTTGTATATCGAATGTAGCCACAGTGGCGAGACGTCGTCCAGCACTTTGATACATCAGCGTGTGGACATATCCCTCCCAGGCATTCGCTGTAGATTTCTGAATTTAAACATCAATATAAAACGCTAACGTTTTAATAATTAATTATGAAGTAGTTGAATTCGCTTGCAAAATTGTGTCGTATATGAATAAGGTGAAAGTACATTGACTACAAAAAAATATGTTTGTGTTTATTTTTATGCATTCAAATTTTTCAAACAGTTGGGATGTGTTAAATAGTACTTGTTTGTTTTATACGAGAGTTTTAACCGAAATCTACAGATAAGGATACCTTCATTTTCCAACAAAAAATAGTGTTGCTTTCTCTTTTAGAATAATGTGCAATCAAAAGAAAATATGACAATAACAGAAACAGTTTCAGATTTAAAACAATGATACGTGTACATACGTTAGACAATTCTCTATTACTAACAGAAACGTGACTTTATCGTCTTCTTTCTTACCTCCGTGATGTCTCTAACGTTATGATAACTGACAACAGCCACGTTATCCGGTAGGGGAGATAACTCCTCCAGCACGTGACGTCTAGTCTGGGGTAAGATGACCAACCAGGTTGACATAGTTATTATCCCCGTTGATCTATCATCGAGTCGAGATGCCTGACCAATGAAACGAAAAATACAATAATATCAATTTCAAAATCTGTTTGTCAGAATCACGATACAAGTGTCTTCATGTGGATGTCATGTTTTCATGTGAAGTGGAAGTTTTTCCAACATGTGTTAAAATAATAGGAGTGCTCAGCCCACAAACCACATTTTGGATATACAATGTAGGATTTCCTTTCTTCAGAGTATATTGATACATGTAGGAATAGCATATACACGACTGAAATGTTAAGCGGGCGGGATAGCGCAGTGGTTAGCGTGTTCGGCTTCTGATCAAGAGGTTCGGCAACTTTGTCCGCTGTAGAGAACTGTTCTTAATGCAGTAAGCATGGTAAGGTTTCGGTACAATGCTACACAGACGTTCAGCGCAGTACCGCCCATGATTCAGTTCCAGCCGACGCTCGCAGGTTTCACCTCAATATATAGCCACCTTGGCATTGCGGGCTTTTTCCCTGCAATAATACTAGCAGCGTTGATATAAGTGAAGACTCTTGAAAGCGGAATTAAACCTCAACTCGCCTCACCTCACTTGAATTGTAAATCAACGTTTTTGACATAATATATCCGTCCCGTGTTAACTTTTATAAGAAACAGACGAATGTTTGTTTATGTGGCATTCACTTCTGACATTTTCAATTAATCACATTGATATTCATTAGTGTAACTAGTGTAACCAATTGTTGGAGCTCATAATTTATACAAAAAGAGAACTTTTGAAAATGAAACTTGTTGATAATGAAATGTGTAGTTTTTGTAATGTCGAAAATGAAACGCTATGTCATGTATATTGGGAATGTGATGTAACCAAAACCTTCTAGAAGGAAGTACAAAACTTGATTATTCAGAACATACAGATATTTGAAATAACAAAAGCCATGGTTTGGTTTGGAGCCTTAGGCAATAAGCCATTGCTACTTCATATATTACTGTCTGCTAAAAGATATATTTATACATGTACTTTAAAGAAAACAAATCCAAAACTTTATAATTACCTAAAAATTTTAAAGGACTTTTACATTGTTGAAAAATTCATATCCAGAAGAAACAATAATTTAGAATTTTTTTCACGCAAATGGTTACCATTATTCCCAATATTTAATCAGTAATTTTACCCAAATGTGAATGCTTTACTATTGTACTCTTATTCACTACTTCTTGTTACCAATGTTGAACCTATGGACACTTGACTTTATATCCACAAATGCCATGTTACATGTACTCAAATATGGGAACAAATAAAACCAAAAAAAAACAAACAAAAAAACAAAAAAACAAGCTCCTTTATATAACTGGAAAAAAAAAAAAAAAAAAAAAAAAATTGTTGGAGCTCCACGTTACGCGTTGTCTCAACTCCATATACATTATTCAATTTGCGCATCAGGATGCCACAATGACGTCGTTGTAATTTACAATCGTCACAGTTGACGTTCGTTATCTCGTAATCAGTCAGATTACAAATCATATAAACACAGTATGACGAGTCTCCAGCAAGGTTTGAATGTAAAACTCGACATGAAGACTGTCTATTATTGATGATATCTAGTGTAAGCTATAACTCAACATTTGAATCAAAACGCAACAACATGACTACCCATTAAGAAAAAGTAATTACACCATGTACCACCCCAATGTGTAGTAGCTCTTTATGAATACTATTTCATGATTGGAGGACACAGCTGTATTTTTTTGCTTTATGATAGAACATATCATTTATATTTCACCCCTAAGGATTTATCAATATAAATGTTTTAATATGAAAAACAAACTGTGATATCGCCCATGCCTTGTACGATCTGTACTTTACGTTGACAGGGAGACAATTAACATGTGCTCGTTAAGGAACAGTGTAAATGCGAATTTGTCCATCCTGATATATGGCTGTGTTATCAATGGCATGGAGCAATTAATCATTCACATTAATGCAAACGTTAATCTTTATGAAACCGATCAATATGAATAATTCTTTTCCATTAACTCATTACCTGTGATAATATGCTAATCATCGCGAACTCGCCGCATATCAACAGAAAGTTCTTCTTGGCAGAGTTTTTCTTCTCGAAGACGTCCATCAAGAAGGAACCAATATCAGGAACAGATGTTCTCTTGATCTCCAGGAACGATAGACGTACTTGGAGGCCTTTTCGTGACGTGAGTTCTTGAAGAATAACCTTTGTTTCTGTGTAAAATACATGATAAACCTGGTTTAGTTCACTAAACCATTTCTATAGAATGACCAGTTTATGAAATCGACCTGAAAGCAGCACTTCTTCCTTGTTTTCGAAGATGACAGAGAATGGGGTATTTTTATAAGGGCAATTTGACATGAATATGATTATTTGTTCTTTAAAATAACTCTAAACATCAGGTTAGGGAATTATGTTAAGTCAACTCTTTCAGAGAATACATTTTGACATAACATTAACACAAACTACCTGCATTTTTTGTTACAATTTTGTTTTAGAATATACGTTATTTCAGAGCTTACAAGAGCTTACATATCATATATTAACTTATACCAACTAGCATACGAAATTCACCAGATAATAATAGTAAAGGCGGCCTTTCACAAAACAACCTTTACTGAGGGAATTAACTTCTCTAACGTTGCGCCAAACTTACCGTCCTGACTTATGTTCACCGTATTGTTTTGTTAAAGGTGGTCACGTTTCGCGCTTATGATAGAATATTATACTGATTATTGCATATTCTTCTATGTATTGGATACTCTTATACATAATTTCTATACAAGTATACATTAATATATAGTCGAATAATTGGTCGAAATTAACTGTTTTGATATAACCCAGGAAGCCACTGATTAACTAAATATGTTGTTTTGGTCGTAAGAAAAAAATAAATGTCTCGTTTCGCATATTTCAAATAATTCCATTTTATGTTTGAAAAAAGGAAATATTAAGCATTAGACTAAGCAGTTAACTCTGATTGAAACATGTATATTCCAAAACCACTGAAAAAGAAGACGTGTTTGATAAAAACTGTCCGACAAAATATTGCTTTACCAGGTACACGTTTATGCTAACTCGTGAAAAATAAAAAGCAAAAAGACTCAGGTAGAACCAGGGAGATCCAGGGGGACCCTGTGAATTCAAGGGGAGAGATCCAGAGAGGAGATCCGAGGAGACCCAGTGAGATCCAGGGGGTTCAGAGGGTCCAGGGGGTCCAGGGGGTCCAGGGAGAACCAGATAGGTCCAGGGAGACACAGAGAGACCTAGTGAGATCCAAGGAGATCCAGAGAGACCCAGAGAGAGATCCAGCGAGAGAGATCCAGTGAGATAGATCAAGTGAGATCCAGGGAGATCCAGAGAGACCCAGAGAGATCCAGTGAGGAGATCAAGTGAGATCCAATAAGATCCAGGGAGATCCAAGGAGACCCAGGGAGAACCAGGGAGACTCAGGGAGACCTAGGAAGACTAAGAGAGACCCAGGGAGACCCAGATAGACTCATGGAGAACCAGACAGACGCTGATAGATTCAGAGAGACCAAGGAAGAACAAGAGATATCCACGGAGACCCAGAGAGAACCAGTAAGATCCAATAACATTCAGTGAGGAGATCCAGAGAGACCTAAGGAGAACCAGCGAGACCCAGGGAGACCCAGGGAGACACAGAGAGAACCAGAGAGATCCAGGGAGACACATAGAGATCTATGGAGACCCGGGGAGACACAGAGAGAACCAGGGAGACACAGAGAGATCCAGGGAGACACAGATAGATCTATGGAGACCCGGGGAGACCCAGGGAGACACAGAGAGAACCAGAGAGATCCAGGGAGACACATAGAGATCTATGGAGACCCGGGGAGACACAGAGAGAACCAGGGAGACACAGAGAGATCCAGGGAGACACAGAGAGATCTATGGAGACCCGGGGAGACACAGAGAGAACCAGGGAGACACAGAGAGATCTATGGAGACCCGGGGAGACACAGAGAGAACCAGGGAGACACAGAGAGATCCAGGGAGACACATAGAGATCTATGGAGACCCGGGGAGACACAGAGAGAACCAGGGAGACACAGAGAGATCCAGGGAGACACAGAGAGATCTATGGAGACCCGGGGAGACACAGAGAGATCCAGGGAGACACAGAGAGATCTATGGAGACCCGGGGAGACACAGAGAGAACCAGGGAGACACAGAGAGAACCAGGGAGACACAGAGAGAACCAGGGAGACACAGAGAGAACCAGGGAGACACATAGAGATCTATGGAGATCCAGGGAGACACAGAGAGAACCAGGGAGACACAGAGAGAACCAGGGAGACACAGAGAGAACCAGGGAGACCCGGGGAGACACAGAGAGATCTATGGAGACCCGGGGAGACACAGAGAGATCTATGGAGACCCGGGGAGACACAGAGAGATCCAGGGAGACACAGAGAGAACCAGGGAGACCCGGGGAGACACAGAGAGATCTATGGAGACCCGGGGAGACACAGAGAGAACCAGAGAGATCCAGGGAGACACAGAGAGATCTATGGAGACCCGGGGAGACACAGAGAGAACCAGAGAGATCCAGGGAGACACAGAGAGATCTATGGAGACCCGGGGAGACACAGAGAGATCTATGGAGACCCGGGGAGACACAGAGAGAACCAGAGAGATCCAGGGAGACACAGAGAGATCTATGGAGACCCGGGGAGACACAGAGAGAACCAGGGAGACCCGGGAGACACAGAGAGATCTATGGAGACCCGGGGAGACACAGAGAGATCTATGGAGACCCGGGGAGACACAAAGAGATCTATGGAGACCCGGGGAGACCTATGGAGAACCAGGGAGACCCAGGGAGACACAGAGAGAACCAGGGAGACCCGGGAGACACAGAGAGAACCAGGGAGACACAGGTAGATCTATGGAGACCCGGGGAGACACAGAGAGATCTATGGAGACCCAGGGAGACACAGAGAGAACCAGGGAGACACAGGTAGATCTATGGAGACCCGGGGAGACACAGAGAGATCTATGGAGACCCGGGGAGACACAGAGAGAACCAGGGAGACACAGGTAGATCTATGGAGACCCGGGGAGACACAGGGAGAACCAGAGAGATCCAGGGAGACACAGAGAGATCTATGGAGACCCGGGGAGACACAGAGAGAACCAGGGAGACCCGGGAGACACAGAGAGAACCAGGAAGACACAGGTAGATCTATGGAGACCCGGGGAGACACAGAGAGATCTATGGAGACCCGGGGAGACACAGAGAGAACCAGGGAGACACAGGTAGATCTATGGAGACCCGGGGAGACACAGAGAGATATATGGATACCCGGGGAGACACAGAGAGATTTATGGAGACCCGGGGAGACACAGAGAGAACCAGGGAGACCCGGGGAGACACAGAGAGATCTATGGAGACCCGGGGAGACACAGAGAGAACCAGGGAGACCCGGGAGACACAGAGAGAACCAGGGAGACACAGGTAGATCTATGGAGACCCGGGGAGACACAGAGAGATCTATGGAGACCCGGGGAGACACAGAGAGAACCAGGGAGACACAGGTAGATCTATGGAGACCCGGGGAGACACAGAGAGATCTATGGATACCCGGGGAGACACAGAGAGATTTATGGAGACCCGGGGAGACACAGAGAGAACCAGGGAGACCCGGGGAGACACAGAGAGATCTAGGGAGACCCGGGGAGACACAGAGAGATTTATGGAGACCCGGGGAGACACAGGGAGAACCAGGGAGACCCGGGGAGACACAGAGAGATCTATGGAGACCCGGGGAGACACAGAGAGATTTATGGAGACCCGGGGAGACACAGAGAGAACCAGGGAGACACAGGTAGATCTATGGAGACCCGGGGAGACACAGAGAGATCTATGGAGACCCGGGGAGACACAGAGAGAACCAGGGAGACACAGGTAGATCTATGGAGACCCGGGGAGACACAGAGAGATATATGGGGACCCGGGGAGACACAGAGAGATCTATGGAGACCATGGGAGACACAGAGAGATCTATGGAGACCCGGGGAGACACAGAGAGATCTATGGAGACCCGGGGAGACCTAAGGAGAACCAGGGAGACACAGAGAGATACATGGGGACCCGGGGAGACACAGAGAGATCTATGGAGACCATGGGAGACACAGAGAGATCTATGGAGACCCGGGGAGACACAGAGAGATCTATGGAGACCCGGGGAGACCTAAGGAGAACCAGGGAGACACAGAGAGATATATGGGGACCCGGGGAGACACAGAGAGATCTATGGAGACCATGGGAGACACAGAGAGATCTATGGAGACCCGGGGAGACACAGAGAGAACCAGGGAGACACAGGTAGATCTATGGAGACCCGGGGAGACACAGAGAGATCTATGGAGACCATGGGAGACACAGAGAGATCTATGGAGACCATGGGAGACACAGAGAGATCTATGGAGACCATGGGAGACACAGAGAGATATGTGGAGACCCGGGGAGACACAGAGAGAACCAGGGAGACCCGGGGAGACACAGAGAGATCTATGGAGACCCGGGGAGACCTAAGACCTAAGACTTAAGACCTAAGACCTAAGGAGAACCAGAGAGACACAGAGAGATATATGGGGACCCGGGGAGACACAGAGAGATCTATGGAGACCATGGGAGACACAGAGAGATCTATGGAGACCCGGGGAGACACAGAGAGATCTATGGAGACCCGGGGAGACCTAAGGAGAACCAGGGAGACACAGAGAGATATATGGGGACCCGGGGAGACACAGAGAGATCTATGGAGACCATGGGAGACACAGAGAGATCTATGGAGACCCGGGGAGACCTAAGGAGAACCAGGGAGACACAGGGAGACACAGAGAGAACCAGAGAGGTCAGGGAGACACAGAGAGATCTATGGAGACCCGGGGAGACACAGTGAGAACCAGGGAGACCCAGGGAGACACAGAGAGACACAGAGAGAACCAGAGAGGTCAGGGAGACACAGAGAGATCTATGGAGAACCAGGGAGACACAGTGAGAACCAGGGAGACCCAGGGAGACACAGAGAGATCTATGGAGACCCGGGGAGACACAGAGAGATCTATGGAGACCCAGGGAGACCCGGGGAGACACAGAGAGATTTATGGAGACCCAGGGAGACACAGAGAGAACCAGGGAGACCCGGGGAGACACAGAGAGAACCAGGGAGACCCAGGGAGACACAGAGAGATTTATGGAGACCCAGGGAGACACAGAGAGATCTATGGAGACCCAGGGAGACCCGGGGAGACACAGAGAGATTTATGGAGACCCAGGGAGACACAGAGAGAACCAGGGAGACCCGGGGAGACACAGAGAGAACCAGAGAGGTCAGTGAGACACAGAGAGATCTACGGAGACCCGGGGAGACACAGAGAGATATGTGGAGACCCGGGGAGACACAGAGAGAACCAGGGAGGCGAGGGAGACACAGAGAGATCTACGGAGACCCGGGGAGACACAGAGAGATATGTGGAGACCCGGGGAGACACAGAGAGAACCAGGGAGGCGAGGGAGACACAGAGAGATCTACGGAGACCCGGGGAGACACAGAGAGATATGTGGAGACCCGGGGAGACACAGAGAGAACCAGGGAGGCGAGGGAGACACAGAGAGATCTACGGAGACCCGGGGAGACACAGAGAGATATGTGGAGACCCGGGGAGACACAGAGAGAACCAGGGAGGCGAGGGAGACACAGAGAGATCTATGGAGACCCGGGGAGACACGGAGAGATCTACGGAGACCCAAGGAGATCCATGAAGATTCAGAGAGATCAAGTAAAATGGGGGCAAGGAGAACAAGCACTATACACACTTTACCACGAGAACCACAATGTTTGAAATAGTAGTTCCAAGATTAGTAATGTTATTCTATAGTAGGAAACCTTATACGACATTGCGACAGATGGACGGTTTATTTCGTTTTGTGAATAAAGCATTTCCCTACATAGCATACCACTGTGACTTGCTGTAATACCAAAATCATCTGAGAGGTAATCCATTTCATTGTTTATCAATTATTAGTTGAAATAAGCTGTCAAAATTGGTGTTGTCTTAACATTCTAAGAACTGAACGTTTACCTGAAAACATGTTATTATCCCTTGCATTCGCTGTTCAAACATTAAAAGTACACTCAGGCATAATATTGTCATGAACATGTCGACATATCGTCTACATCCAGTGGCAAAATAAGCGATAGCAACACAAATGTAAGACTTAATTCAACATAATTACACAATGTCTTTAAAGTCAACTTTCATGTGATATTTGTATTTTCAAAACATTATCACTTCATAGCTCTGAAAAGTACGGCTTTTAAAAACCGTCGTTTTGGAATCTCCAGGATTTCTGGCTTGTTTTATGACATCCTACAGCAATGATGCGTCATCGATTTAAAGTCGAAGAAGGTACATTATTCTGACTATATTTTGTATAAACTAAATGTCCTTTTTTCAGGAAATTTTACCTTAGATACCAAACATAATGTCCTATAGTCGATTTGAATAATAAATATCAGTAACCCATGTGTATTTGTACATATATAAAATATGACGGATCATATATTCACGAATGAAATTGTGTATTTCTCTTCACAAGATATATCATCACCAGAGACATTCAAAATCGATTTTATTCGAAACATCATTTTTGTGTTTAACTCTGTTGAAAATAAGGTATAGATTATTTGCCCCTCGGTGTACATGTGTACGCTTTTAACCCTTTTACTTTCAAATTATATAAATACGTTAGGTTTTTTTAAACTTAAATATATTTAAGTAACAGCCGCTTATGATATACAACGAATAAATACTTCTGTTTACCTGGCGAGTCATCATGAAACACTGTGGCCGATGTCCATTCGCACCTGAGTATGAGATCACCTATCACCTGTCCGAGAGGGACAGTAATAGAAGATGCAACCAGTTCGTTTAGCGGAGAGACGCCAGGGACACAGCTGGATAGACGAGTACATTCTGTTGCAGTGTTGTTATCATAAACACCTGCACAGATTACTCGTAGAGGCCACAGGTGCATCAGAACGCCGTGTACCTCACTGCCACATAGTGATTCTGTCATGAAGACCCCGTTTGGAACAAATGGTAAATGAAGCAATTCTGAAAATTAGTGAATGATACAATGAAGGTAAAAATGTGCGAATTTTGAGAATGTGCTGACATCAAAAAGATACCTTGAATGAATTAAACGTGGTTGAAGTAACTGCCTTATTCACTAGGAATTTTTTTTAAAGATCTAAGTTATGACAAGTTTTTGTAAAAATTATAACTGTTTTTGAGTGTAACAATATACAAAAGAGGTAGCAGTTTAACTGAAAGTGGTACAGTTATTTGAATAAGATTATTAAGATTAGATGAATTAAAGATGATTACTTTAAATAAAATTCTTAAAATGATTTCATTTGCATACCATGAAAGTTACAATTTATTAGAAGTCATTATATTATTCAAAAAAGATGCAATAAAGTGACTTTCTAACCAGAAGTCCTAATTTGTCTGAAGTAAACAGTTTAAAACATTTATCGACGATAGAGCTATTTACTCATTAATAAGTATCCCATACACACTATCTCTCGTTTATAGCACATTAACACTAGCATATTAACATGGAAAGTTGCAACATGTGCTGTGTGATTATTACATTCCATATTTCTAATTTTGTGTGTCATTTCCAGACCATGTGTTCATAAATAGTGTTAAATTCAATATGAATATGTGGTATCTCAATAAATATGTCGTTTATGCCTTGTTATTGTATCTTTTCACATGTATGAGTTCATGTAATATCAACTTATATCACATGGTTTTATGTAAAATAAGGATAATGTTTAACACAGTATAAACGGAATGTACCTGTTATTGCTGGAAAGCTGTTTGCTGGTTCTACACCAATGATGGTGAGATTGTTTGTCTGTGAGTAATAACTCTCTGTGTGATTCTTGTCCACCAGAACTGTTGATTGAAGAAACAATACTGACATGGTTTACTGCATGAATGTGTGATATTACTTCACCAATTTGCCATCAAACGCCAGGATAATAACTCGATTACAATTATACATTTAAAATCTGCAATTTCCTCCAGGCAGTATAATCTTCTCATGCCCATTACCTGATGTTAGTGGTGACTTAATTCATATACATGTTTGTACATTGAAATCTTGTTATTATTCAAAGACTTTCTATTCCTGAAAGCGTGTTTGGTTAAACCCAAGCATTCTCGTTACTGATTGTATACGGTAAAAAATCAATACGTCATTATCCCGATGAGAGTGTGCAAATATATTTGACCATGTGCTAAAAATGGTATGAACAAAATGATGCTGTCCTGAAAGAAAATATGGACAATATTCAAATTATTTAAACCCGTGAAAGAATATTTTACAATGTAAATTCATATGCATGCATGTGCGTGTACATGTAGTATAAACATACTGTAGTCAGATTCCGTAAACATGTACAACATGTACATAACAACGCTGTATGGTCATTTCTGAGAAACATGTTCAAGAACATGAACAAATCCAAAATGGTATTTGTTAAACACCAATAGATGCGCTAAATTTATGTTATGTTAATTTGCTGTCAGTCCAAATAAATTTATAAATTAATAGCGTGTACAGTAAAAATGAAATTTTAGCACATCTTGTTTTTACTCCCCTTGTTCTTTCTAATATTCCTAATGAAGCTATACACATATAGATGTATATTATGCGAAAACATGGTATGATGTTTTAAAATTTCAATTTCTTTAGCTTTGCAATATTGTGTTTCATATGGGGACCCAATAGGATGATTTGCATCAGAATAACATTGCATGAGTATCAAAGGTTATACATAAATATTGTTTGACTCGGTTGGATACTTTCACTGAGGGGAATAGCAAATATATCTCTTAGCTTTGTTAACCATTGGTTCCTGTCACTGTCACTTAACAGAGGTACATGTATGAGATGTAAACCACAGCCGATTCCTCTTTAGTAGGTCGACTTGCTTTGGCGCACTCTCGTCATTTATTGGCTGTGCAGTTATAGATACAATAACACTGTCCATTCAATATCGGTACATTATTCCTGCTTATGTCCTGATAGCTAATCTAGGTAGGTGACAATTGCATTAGAACATGTATTCAAATTCGTACTAGGATATGTACTTTCAAATATGACTAACAAGCTAATTTTTACTATTCCCTGAATGCATACAATAGAAAATGTTAGCTTACCTATAGGAAATGATGATGTCCCCTCTGTTCGCGTATTTATTCTTAATAAAACCATAAACACCAGCACCATTTCCAAAGCCATTTTCGTTTCTTATTCACGTGGGCATTGAATGCCATCACCCCTTGGGCTTCTCATTGATATCTGTGTTTTATCAGATTCACCTTGAAGAGAGGGTAAATCGAATCCAGGGAGGTCTTATTTACCTGGTAAATATTCTTACTGTTGATTGGTATTTGGGTCAATTTTGGAATGCGATGAGTATATCAAGAACCCAGAAATGGATTTTTCTCTGTATAATTCATTCCAGAAATATTATATTGAACATTTCTGCTTATTAATCTAAAATAGGTGTTGTTGCACCCGATTATTTAAAAGAATTTCACGGACGTACGAATAATTAGAGCTATACGTGTAGTTTTTAGAATACACACATGCTTTGGGCAAGTTATACACAGTTAGTACACTTATCCAAAGTTATACTTTATGCTTTTGTAATTTGAAAAGCGCTAGATATAACATTGAACGGTTATAATGAACAAGTAACTGATCCACTGGTAACCAATGGCTACCCCATGCTGTAGAGTAGATGTAGGTATCTATGAAACTTTCAAAAATACTTGTTTCAATCCCCTCTTCGAAAAATCAACAACAAACAAACCCAAACTGCAAAAAGTCATCAACGACATCATACATATCGTGAATACTATGTTCACGTAGCATTTAAAATATTAAAGCATTCTAATTGAATTAGGTTTGAAGTAAATTAAACTTTAAAAAAATGTTTAAACGACAATAATTTGAGTTCGTGAATGGATTAGCTTTTCAATGTCTGTCATTCCGTCAATCCGTCATGTCCCCAAGCGTTTCTTCCAGAAAAACACAAATCACAAAACACAAATCTTATCATATTACAATAACTTACATATTATGTTTTCGGACATTACTGTTTTAGACTTAAAATGAATTGTCACACAGGTGTTCATAATATGTCATATCAATACATGATATATAAGCTATTGGTTTTTTTAACAAATACGTTTTTGTTTTCGAAAACATGTTTCTCGTCTGGTATGTGATTACTGATATCTGATTCACTACATTAGCTTAAAGTCTCGATATTGCTTTGGTAAAAAATTCTTCAAAATCGGTGTTCAAGATAATTTAGTAAGGCTCATATAGTTCGTTTGAACAAACCTATTTTTTAAAGCAAAGGTGTCGTTCACCATCATAAACATTCATTTTCAGTTCTACATAAACTATTCATGTTACGATATCTGTTATTCAAGCTTAAGCAGGCTGTATACGACCACAAACTAGTTGTTCATATCTAGAAAAGATATACGGATATCATTTATCAGAGAGTAAATCAGGCATACATTGCTTGAAGATGAACCAATCCTCATCTGAACAGACCTTTGATGGATTATCCAGTTTGCTATTCACATTCAGTATTCATCTTAAGTAGGAATGGTATTGTGGTAATAACACATGAGTTCTATAATCCCCACTACAAATGAAACATACCATAATCTCCCTCCTTAGATACATTGTATTTTGCATGGATTTACCATACACCTACATCGAATATTCTGTCTATATATTAAATCTGTTTGTAATAAGTACTTTTTTTAATTGTTCATTCAAATCATGTTATCTATGTATCAAATGTTAACATACTGTCTCATCTCCATTCAACATAACCTATGGAAACAATTTCCAAACCAATTTGAATTGATAATTTCATAGGGAATATATGTACTTTAACATTTGTAATTAAAAATTGAGAAATTGAGTAGTTGAGTGGACCATACTTGCTGTTAGTCTACCACTTAAGCCAGTACCAAGAATTCTAAAACAAAATGTTGATTGTATATATATGCTAATCCCTACTACTCATTGTGTACACAATCTACCCATGAATGTTAAACAAGTCCGAAACTTTGATATGCATTATCATGGCTTCAAAATCTGTCACCTTCCTTCCAAGTCCCGTTTAATTAGATCTAATGCTTGGTCAACATTTCTCCTCTTTGGTCCAGCATGAATACTATGAAAAGAATATTTGATATGGAATATTAATGCTTCTACTCTTTTATTTATGTTACCAGTAATAATTCATATATAATGAAACATAATTCCCGTGAATATAATACATGGATATTATCTTATCCTCGCTAATTACTTTGTATAAATCGTAAAATCAATTTAACGTGAATTCGAATTTGTTATTTATATGAATATCAATAATTCATATCTAAATGAGAAATAAATCCTGCTCTCTAAGACATGGATATGATCTAATCCCAACTAATCCTACTGTATCAGATTTACACCTACCCTCCTCTGAAACTAGACCTTATTGTGGTAAACGTTTCCCCAGAGATCGTCTGATTATCAAACGAGCACTCTATCCTCCCATCCCTTCATTCATTACCCCGAGCTCATTACTTATTGAACCTAATTAAGGTACCGTATTTTCTGAAACAAACGTCAGACCTTTAATAAGCACTTCACCTGGGAGACCGTCAATTTATTCACCACACAGACGCGTATACGATTTGGTGGGATAGCGCAGAGGTTAGTGCTTTCGGCTTTGGATCAGGTGGTTCCCGATCTAATGCTTGTTCCCGACACTGCAAGGGGCTAGATAACTTTGTCTGAGAACTCGTCTACATGCATTGGTGTTAGGTTGAAATGCTACATTGAATTTCAATGCAGTACCCCCATATGGCTCGCTAGGTCCAGTCCATGCCTCAGGTGTCACTGCAATGCATTGCCATAATGGTACTGGGGCTTTCCCCTGCACTAAATAGATATAAGTAAAATACTCTCAAATCCCAAATCACCTCACCCAGCGTGTAGGATGAAACACGGTAATCTTATAGAGCTGAAGAGCAGAACACCTTTGGATAATCATTGTCAGAGTGTTTGTATCCCGCTGCTCCCGATCATGTATCGATTTACCATGCATTGTACTCGTGACATTAATGGCTAGTCTATGCAATTAATTGCATGATATCTAACTGCCAATTGAAACCAGGGTAACGTTGGAATACTGGATTCACTTAAGAGCATAGTGTTCCTATTTCTGGATGATGACCGTGCTGACATATGCTGAATACTTCAAAACTTCACTTCTATCCTAGCTTGTGTACGTCTCTGATATGTGCTGATCACACGGATATCATGATGGCTCGTGGAGCGTATTAACAAAAGATGAAAATAAGGACTAAAACGACAATAGTTTCCAATCCGCTTCAATCTTGTGGGACCGATGACTCTAGCGGACTATACTAGATGTCCCCGGGAGTGTGTGTTAAAACATATTACATGGTTCTTCGATATTTGCATATCACTAATATAACAGTTCTGAGGACATGGTCAATGATTGACATTCCCTTCCCAGAGGCCGTTATAAAAACCAACACTGACACTAAGGTTAACCTTAGCGTATCCCTGAGTCTACTTTACTTTACTACTTTACACTGAGTCTACTTTACTGTGTTGATTACCTTAGAGATGTGTGCAACGGGACTGGGACTTTTATAAGGCTATGTTGCAGCAGGCCTCATCTGTAGATTGACCACAAGGTTTGGACAGGTCACGAAATGAAACTTCCAAATAATGAGAGTTTCTTTGTACAGCGTTTCTATCCGAGCATTTGTGCATCCAACAACGATATCGATTGCAGGTTGTTTCGGCATGCTATTGTGAATCTAGTTGGAAACCTTCGAACTAAACAACCAATGCATATCATCATAGTACAAGCCAGACGTTATAGGTTTGTACCTATTTGAAGGAACGTGATGTTTCGTTTTCAATTTTTCCAGCTGTCAAAATCTTCTGGTGTTGGAGTACCCTGCAGTTTCAGAGAATGACTATTTTCCTCTTCGGATTTGTATCGGTTTTGGTGCTCCAACTAAGAACCGGATCTTGTCAATACATCTACGTAAATACATGTAAGTATATTTACTGTGTTATTCACATGTAAAATCATTCAACGTTCGATGACACATCTGCGGTGTGGAAGTATTTTAGCAGCATTAGAGCCGTACTTTCTGATGTAAGCAATATCAAATGACGTTTCATCCGATCGATTCAATATTCCGGTATAACAAACGTAAGTTCTAGGACACTGTGTCGGTGATCGAGTGTTTACAGATGCTCATAGGGTCCGCTTGTGTTTCCTATTTCATTATGTTCACGTTATACTTACATGTATACCCTCTCCCTTGTTTGAACATAAATATTATTTACGTTATTTATTCAAGATGACCAGAAGAGAGCAGAATGAGAGAAAACTGAGTTGAACAATTACAATAATTAAAAGAACATTTTAATTGACAAATGTACGTTTAAACAATTTTAAATCTGATTTCCGTGAATCGTCTGATCTACATTGACATGTGATATTATAAGGATAACCCATGATACCGAGGATATGGTAAGGTTGTGGACCCTGATAGGAAGGAAAAACCCGAGGATGCGAAGCATCCGAGGGTTTTTCCTGACTATCAGGGTCTACAACCTTGCCATATCCGAGGTAGAATGGGTTAACTATATTATCAACCGTTTTGAAGTGTAAAACAGTTTTTTTTACTTGTTATCGCGTTATATTGAGGATCTTGAGGATACCTGGCGTTATATTGAGGATCCCTCGGTGATGTCAGCCTGTTAACAGCCGCGCTATATGAGTTTCTTTTGTTCCGTCAAATCTCGTCTGCCCCCTTAGCGCAGTAATCTGAGGCGTTGACTCAGTAACTATAAGTGATGGTGGATACGGGTTCGAGACGCACTTTCTGCAAAACATTTGCTGTACATATTCTGTCGTAAACTTATGAAATTTTTCAAAATTACTCTAAGTTAGTTTCTTCTGATCTTTACTTTCAAGCCGTCATCTTAACAGATATATCAGGGTTTACAATCATTATAATTCCTTCTAACAGGGTTTACAACTGTCTGTGTAAACCCTCCTGGAGGGAATTACAAGGTTGTAAGTCCCTCGTACCGGGCGATACGGTTTAGAAAGGTCGTTTCAAGTATCACGTTACATGGCTGGTAGGTTGATAATAACTCTTACTGTGTGTCAATATTGGCAACACTTGGTAAATTAGACATTACCGAAGCCTCAGTACAGTATGTAATTGACACACACAAGGGTTATTAAACATTGGTTGAAATTACTGTCTATCCCCAGCTACCGCAATCTTCCTAAAATGTGTTATACTATGCTGGTACGGGCCTCTAATGCCGGGAAGGATAACTGGGCTACTAAATGTAAACATCTGTTGTTCACTTTAGGTTTTGGATGTATCTGGAAGCAGCAATCCGTCATTAATCCACTCTCTTTTAGTCTGAATTAATTTCCCGCCTGAAATCAATGAGCAAGATTGGCGATCCGCGCTTGAAAATTGGAGTAAAACTTTTGTCTGTTCATGTTTTAAAATATCCTTCCAAAAAGAATCCTATATTGAGTGTATCAGTTTAAAGAAGTTCAGCTATGTATTAGCTCGGTTCAGGTGTTCCTCTCATGAGCTTCCCATTGAAACTGGACGGTATTCAAATATTGATAATTGATATTGATAGGTTGTGTTATATGTGTAAGATTGGGTATGTTGAGGATGAGTTTCACTTTCTCCCTGGTCTGTCACTCATAGGGATCTTAGACAACAATATATACCTCGTAAATATTATGAATTTCCATCGAGGCCAAGGTTCAATATGCTTATGACCACTTCTAATTGTGAATTAATCAAAAATATTACCATGTACATTAAAGCTGTGCTTCTCTTAATATGGATCGAGATTTATGTACCACATGCCTTGACGACTACTGCAGTCATGGGCCGATGGCCTACACTATTTTTGTAATAAAGAATTTAATTGAATACTTGACACTCCAAAACAGTGATGAGAAGTAACACGAACATTTACACAGAAACATCATCGGTTATCTGTAAGACCGACATACGGCACGGAATAGATGGTAATTTTATGGAATATAAATGTATCGTAATGTTGTAAGGAGCAAGAAGTTTATTGGTCCAAGATCATGTTTTTATGATTAATGATAATATTAGACTACAAGATTTATATATTTATATGAAATATTTAAATTATCTTAAAATAGTGTCAAGCGGTTTCCAATTGTATTATCTTGTTTGATGTGATGTATCTATGTTAACCAGTGTACCTAGCTGGAAACGAGACGGAGGACTCGGTGTTAGTGTCTCTCGAGGAACAGCTTCTACCACGCAGAGTGAAACTAGACACAACCACGTGGATTCTGAAGGCGTCCAAACCTTTTGCCACAGTCTCCAAAGGTACATCGTGGTTCACTGTTTATTCATCTGATTTGATTTGAAATGGAGCAATTACATAAAATCATTTACCTCTATTTTCACTTTATGACGCTCATCGACTTAATTTAATAACAACCTATTCAGCTCCACGAATCAAATGTACAATATATATATAATTATTGAACATTTATTACTCATATGGTTATACATAGTTAGTGTCATAGACATCCTTTATGTACAAGTGAAAATATTTATGTCGTATCACTTATCCCTCTCAAGAAGGACCTCAGGTTTTGAAGTTTCCAATAATGCAGGACTTACTCGATTACATGTTTCTAGAATAATGTAAATTTTTCTTGTAAATGGTTTAATTGTTGAAGTATGTTAGTCAGTTGTCAAACCATTAACTCTTCGCTTGCTAGCGTGTTTATGTCTTAATCTACGGAGGACTGTTGATATTTAGTCAGTAATAACCTGCGTTTTTCACTGGAGGGATAAATTGTGGAGCGCACATGGGTAGCGTGGACAGAGCACGTGTGATGCAGGGTATTTGATCTTAATCGCATTATGTTGCGTGGGATACTTACGAACGTGGACGAATACATTTAATGAAAGTCATCGGTAAGCGTCCCATTTATGTTGAAAAGGCACTAAAATTTGCAATGTAAGTAAATTTTGTTCCAAATATTGGACAACTAGTATATTGAGAGTGCTCACTCTTTGTCTTTCTACCTCTCTGTCTGTCTCTCAGTCTATCTCTACACACAGTTCTATTCGCATTCTTCAACATAGTAACTTCAGCATCCCTTACTTTTGACTGCAGTGACTCTGGACTTGCAAACATTACATCTCCTGTTAATATCACCGAGCCTGTGTGACGCCCTGACGTCATCCGCCTGGCTCCACGGCCTCTCAACTCCATACATGTGTGTCTCTGAAGACAGGAGAGAACACATCCAGACTACCATCGTGCAGTTCACCTTTGCCTGTGTACAGACCATGACCAATGGTACATTGAGACAATGTTATGAATCGGTGACGACTCTACCGAGTCCAGAGAGCATTGTCAGTGAACTGGTCAGTCAGCAAGGTTGGAACACGGTCATCATATTCTTTGAAGATAACATGGGTGAGAGGATATTCTTTAGTAAAATAAAAGCTCTGTTGAGCTAAGATAAGATTGAATATACTTATGTTTCCAATATGTCAGTGCTATGGACTTTTATTTATTACGAGGTTACAGTTAGGATAACACTACCTTCAATAATAGAAAATGTTGTATTCAAGTCCCATGCGGGATTCCAACCCACACCCTCAGAGTAAGGAAACTATCGCCAGCACTGACCGTAACAGCAGCTTACCACACGACCATTTCGACCAGATCCAGTATTGAAGGTAGTGTTATCTCAAGTGTATCCTTGTTATATGTCTTCACTATCTAAATGGCATGTTTTTCTAAGACATTTATTCAAATGACAAAAATGTTACCAGTAACTGGTTTGTAAAACACTGTACAGTGCTATGATATTAAAGTATAATATATATGTTTTTGTAGTGATACATGGATTACCATTGTACATTGCTATGAAAATACATTTACCTCTTTTGAAACAAAGTGAAAGTGTTGTATTTTTGGAAGTTTTGATAGTGGTATAGGCGATATGGGGTGTAGGCGATACGAGGATAGGCCATGTCAGATCCAGCGGCAGTGAATGAAGTTAATTGAGAAAGTATATTCCTCTTTTTGAATAAGAATGCTAAAACCATCTCATTTCTTCTATTCTGTCCATTCCAGACAAGACGGCCAGTTCAGTATCAGACTCCTTGTCGAGACAAAGCGTGAAGACGATGATGTACAGACTGAATACGTCTATGTCTGGTGAAGCTACCACCAGTCTCCTCCAGCACGCTATAGAACTGATATCTGTGGAGGACAGAAACTTCCTACTCTTATGTGATGGCACATGTGCTAGACGAATACTGGAAAAGGTTTCTGTCACATTATCCACTTTAAATTACATGTAGTGGAACAAGCAACCAGACTGTGTACTTGGTTTATTTCATGGTTTATATAATGAAATATCTTTTGGGCCGTGATTTACATGTTCTCTCTTAGCCGAATAGATAAGTTGTTGGTACAGTCAGTGTTGGCAGATGGTGCTTACTCTGCGGGTATAGGTTCGAATCCCGCAAGGACTCGTCCCGAAATAATGCATAATAATTTCATAGTCCACATATAACACTGTAATACATATTCTTTCTGCTATTGATCTAGAGATCTATGGAGAAAAATGTATTTCTGCGAGAAACAACAAGTTTGAAGCATTGCCGTTGTAAATGTGTCATTTCTGCCTGAAGCTGACAATCCTCTATAAATCCTGGTGTTAGTGCTTAGTTCCGTGAATTATTATCTCATTTACTACCATAGAGACATATCAGTGTTAATATCCTCACTTGTCACAGCATTTGTCAGTCTCAATCCATTTATCTCCAAATTATGAAATATCAATATCTGAATAAACAATGCGACAATCTTGCAGCTGAATCACCACGGGTAATGGGAACACAATAGTTGACTGTAGATTTGTTATCTGACATTTCTCATCAATCATTACCAGACAACTAACTCCATCGAATTAAGAAATACAATTTCACATATATATGTACATACAACTAGATCTTTAGTTAGTATTTAGTACACATTGTTTCAAACATCATCAAATATTATAACTTTTAGGAATATCAATAGAACCTTTTAATAGAGCTTAGATCAGAATTGCTCTACTAATATTTTCAGAGTTATCCTCATTAACCTGTATGTAAGATTCGATGCACACTGTCACTGATTTAGTGCATTTGAGGTTGATAGTGTCATAATGAGGTTGTGTCACTTTCTAGTCACTATCTATTTTCTATATTTGAACTTTCAATGATATTTCAGACGTGTTTTATGACTTCTGATGAATGAATGAATTTCTTTATTTCCTCCAAAAAAATTATACAAACAAAGTGTCAACACAAGTCAACATATTTAAAGAAGAAATTTCGTTAAAGAATGTGTCAGTTTGCAAGGCAGGGGATATCGTTTACCAGTTCGACCATTTTTGTTTGACACTTTCATTTTCTAAAAGTACAATGTATACGGTTTTTAACGATAATTATTAATTTTGATATGTTGATTTTGAAATATTTTAGATGTTCTGGTTTGTAATCCCAGGCTGACGACTTCAGTGACCGAGCAACTGCAATGAGAATGATGTCGTCATGGCTGTTACTTCTACCACCCTCGGAGTTTCAGCTTCTTGTGGACACTGATATCACCCTGGACAACGTGGCCTGTGTTATAATGCCTTCGCTTGCTATTTCATACCAAGTAAGTTTTTTTTTATGTATACATATTAATTGAGATCTATTCAAACGTCTCGTTCCTTTTTTCACAGCATTCTGAACTCAATAGAGGATATACATGTACTTTGGATGTCATGTTTTAGTGCTTAAAACGTGTTATTTCACTCGAGGTATTGTACTTAACATGTTCTCAAAATAGAATGCAGTACGTCATTAGGAAATTTGAAACAGCTTTTTTTAAAACTAAAGAAATAAGTTTTTACCAGAACTCAGTAATTTAGATAATGTAACAATGATAATGTGGATATACAACCACTAAGAAGGAATAATTCCATGTTCTAGGCTGAAATACGGCTGTATTATCATTGTGGGAAAATACATTTTATTCCACTTAATGTCATGATTCTTTCAATGTGTCTTTTCATCCGTGAAATCATAAACCCCTCACTTCACACGATAACATAATCATGACAAAACACTTCCGTATCTTCTAAGAATCAAATAATAACCCAGTACCTTGTCAAAGACTCCAGGACCTGAGAGAATATTTCCTAAGCTCTCAAAGCGCTACGATAGCCCACATAACGCATAGGTAAAATGTGTGATAGGTTTATTTTGATTGTGAATAAATGCATACAAAAGTAAATGTACATACATAATGATGACACTAACAGCCTATGCCATTTTGCAAAAAAATTGAAATGTGTCTGGAGGGGGCTACCTGTGGATGACCAATCTGTCTTGCAACACTTTACAGCCTTGCCTTGCATGATGAATGGCAAACATTCCAGTGACAACAGTCCCACATGCAACACATATTTGGGCAGTGTCGGGTGGCCCCTTTCCAGAGACAGTTTGAGTGTGAATTCACTTTTGATTTCATCAAAGATTGCAGACATTTTCAGACTAGCAGCTTGTAAACATATCAATAAATGTGGTCCTCTTGTCCTATATTTCACCAGTACGTCTATCTTTATGCAGGTTATATTCATCATATGATAACGTCAACCTTAGTGCTGAGATACATGTAGCTTCGAGTATCTGTTTCTTGATTCGAAACAGTTACTACCAGTTCAGTTGTTCTTTCAAGTTATCTGATGTTTGAGTTATTCAATGCTGAATCGGATTACAAACACACTTGTCATTTGAATGACAGAATCACCTTTATACTGCTGTATATATTAATGTGTACTTATTGCATTTATGACTACGCTTATTTGTAGTAATCTTCTTTAGAAGTCACCGGCGAGACATCTTTCATCTGTAAAGAAATCAATTCAGAATTCTCCAAGTTGAGTACACGCAGCTTTGTTCTGCTGGTGATTGTATTTACCGTCGCTTAAATAGTGATGGTACTTTATAATGCGGATTGTATATGTGCCTACCGTTATGTAACAATGACATTAAATTTAATGATGTCTCTTTTAAGTGGTGCGAGTCAACATTATGGCATCGATGAATAGGAATCAATGTGAAATGTACAATTACCCATTACACAGTTCGTCACGGGCCTGTATTTAATCGAATTATCACAGACCTATCATCGTCATTATTTATTAAATGAATTTATTTCACTAGAATGCACGGAATCAAACCTGTCAAGAAATCTTCTATGGAAACCATTTGGTAACTATGTACATAAGCTTCAAAGTGTGATTTGGTCATATATTGGCCTTTAGTTATCACGTAATAATGAAACGCCACATTTTGTAGTTCGGTGATTTGGTTCCTGTAGAATGGTGGACCTATTGTGACATCCATCTACATTGTGTTTGTTTTTAAGTCGTACTATGCAAGTAGGAATTGCTCTAGCATGCACGTGTGGTTCCCTTTCATGGCATAATAACTTATTCACGGTCAATTGCAATATTTATTTCGGGGCTGAAACTGTCACAACACCAATTGTTTCTCGGTTTGTAATTTCTGTTTGACAACTTCTTTTTTGTATGAAATACATAATAAACTTGCTATTCTGAACCAAAAAAAGTGATAGCAAATGTTATTTTTTTTATTCCACCTCTCCTTAAATTGTAAGATACCACACATGAGAACTCAAACGATTCAGCTTTTAACTATGAATATGTGTTAACAGTAGACTAGAGTAGAGTAGAGTAGGGTTAAATAGTCATAGTTGATGTGTACCACAGAAGTCCGACAGTAACGACTGATCAGCACTCATTTTATCACAATCACTTTTCAGAGTTAATTTGTCAGTGTCATATTAGTTCCATAGATGTGGTCTCTTCAAGTTTGTATATATGTGATTGAGACACTGAAACATTGTGTTGTATTAGTATTAGATTTATAGTATAGTAGATATCTTCATGTAGCTCAGGTGCGTGTTTACATAGTTATATTTGTTCAATGGTGCATATTGTCTGGATGAACACCGCGCTCTGGCAACTATTAATCACATTAAAGCAGTCTTTAAGTTCTTGTATTCTCAAAACTATACGATAATGTTTTACTTGTCATATTATATTTTTAAAACTAAATAACAGACAACCTCAATTTTAATATTGGGAGGACATTTAGAAATGGGATAGATAAGAAAAGCAAGGTTTGGGGATAAACACAACAACATTTTAATCACTTCACCTTATGAAGAGATATGAGCAGGTAAAATATTCCTAAACGTACATTGTCATTCCTATATTATTTTATTATTCTCACTCTTATCCGAACCAAATTATGTATACATATGTTTGTATTCTGTATGCCAGTTTTACAATTTAGAAATAGTTGATATATTTTGTATTTGCTCAATATAGATAAAGTTAATTCTCATGCAAGAATTGCCCTTATCATCAGTATAACACTTTTCCAGAGCACCTCCAGCATCTGTCAAGATCCACAAGTACTCAGTCTACTGTACAAACCTGGCGTCCGACAGTGGAGCACAGTAGCTGAGGTCAACTCTACTGGACATATTCTATTTCACGACGACATCTTTCCCAATAAACAGTTTGGTTTCAACATGAGAGAACTCCTGATAGCAACAATTCTCGTGAGTAGAACTTGGGGGCAGATAGTTGTACCATAAACACGAAACAAATCATTCCGTTATTGGGTCGTCCACCAATAGTATTAACGAAAGGTACATTAACATCTTGCATGTGGACATGTTAACCCATTTGTACGCATCTTCGGTTATTGTTAACATTTTCTATTGAAATATTAATTGATAAAACAAAAAAAGTAAAAACACTTTTACTCTCAATTTTGTTTGTGTTTAAATTATGCTAAGCTTTTACTTAAGATGTTTCTCTGTTCCTGTCAGTGGGCGCCATTCTCCATGAAGCGTATTGACAACAACAGTAACGTGATATACGAGGGTATTTGTATGGATCTTCTTCACGAACTCGCTCGTACATTCAACTTCACGTAAGTTCATGCACATGGCGATAACATCACCAGTGAATTCATAACATGTGAAGTAAAAGTTGTCCTTGTCGTGTGTAAATGTGTGTGAAACATGTTCCAGATGGTATGGCAAGGTGCGCTAAACGAAAATTTCCACTGATCGCTTCGTCATCACTGACATAATTCTAAAATAACTCTTCATTAAAGCGACAGTCATCTCATACCAATAGCTCGATGCAATTTCCTTAAGTTATTTCACAAATTTGCATTATGATTGATGTAGTTAGCTACCTGACAGGTACACAGTACGCGAGCCAGACGATGGGGAGTTCGGGAGGGTGCTGAACGGCTCGTGGACAGGTGTAGTGGGTCTGCTGGAGAGACAGGTGAGTTGACAGGTGTGGTGGGTCTGTTGGAACGACAGGTGGGTGAACAGGTGTGGTGGGTCTGTTGGAGAGACAGATGTGAACAGGTGTGGTGGGTCTGCTGTAGAGACGGGTGGGTGAAAGTATGGCACATTCAACACGTGGTCCTACTTTAGAGAAACATGACCTATTGCTTCATCGTCCTATCAAAATTTCGTTTGACAACAAAATGTTATTGCGAAGATTGAAAAAGTTTGCATGCTAATAGTCATCCTTCGTCGTCAAAAGCCATGCTACAGAACATTGATTGTCTTAGTAGTATTCTTAGTAAAGTAGTTAGTGCCTGATATTAAAGGGAGTTTCTTTAAACTATTCTCTGTTTGAAATCCGAGTCAAATGCTCATAGCAGTTACTGCATCAATACCCAGTCCCGTGAACCTTGCTTTATTATGGAATAAACAGACCGATGTCACCTACAAAATAATTAAAATATCAAATCGCAGGCTTGTACTGTTATAACACTTATTTTTGTTAGAGAGAGCTATAGTCCATGAAGGGACCACAAGGCCATTATACATCAGATTAAATTATATAAAACATACATAAGAGCACCGTACAACATCATGAAAACGGCCAAAAATATGTATTTTATCATTTATTTATGACATACTAATTATGTTTCGTTGTTAATAATTTGGCTTATTTCACTTCACCAGGATAATATTGGAAATATTAAGGGAAAGTATGGTTTCTCAGTTTCTTATGAAAAGAGACACTCCTTGCAAAAGTGACATTCATTTTAAAAATAATGTACGGTGTGATCCAGTTCGAGCAAATGTTATCCTTCTTTTTTAAACCTAGATGTCTACCGTGTTCCATCATCAGCAACGAAATATACTAAGAGAATTGTAATAATTGTTTAACACTGACACTAGTGATTTACAATTCAAAATCAACGCATGTGCATTATTGTCGGGACAAGAACATCACCATATGACTACAGTTGATTACTATGGCAATACATATTTGTATAAATACTTATACGAAGGTGGGAATATTGCTAACATTTTGAAAGCCCATCGCCAAAAAGACATTCACAATCAGTTTCAATGAGTTGTCTCCCTTACAGGAAGTAGACATGGCTGTGGCACCCCTGACGGTCACCCAGGAGCGTGAGACTGTGATGGACTTCATCTACCCCTACTACTACGATGCTGGAGCCGCACTGTACAAACTACCGGACAAATCATCCAGTAAATGGTTGACTCTTCTGAAACCATTCAAAAGTGAAGTGTTTGTGTGTATCGGTGTAGTATTCCTGTCTTCATGTTTCTTGCTGGCTAGTGTGGAGTATGTTACCATGAGGAGACGGTGGGAGGAGAAGAACAGGAGGGAGGAGAAGAACAGGAGGGAGAAGAGGAAGAACCCGATTGGTGTCCAGGAAATACTTACAATATGTATGTGGCATATACTGGGAACATTTCTCAAGCACGGTTAGTATACGCCTATGCCATACATCTTTTATACGATGCCCAATGACAAATATCATTTTGTGACATAACATTATGAACAATACTATGGGTTCAAAATGCAGCTATCTTAAACGTAGAGTTTGGTGTTTAATCACACTTTCGGTAATTGATAGAAACGTTCTGTTGGTGTCTCTTTCAAACATGTACTTTGTTTACGACATTCGTGTCTACATGTTGGATGCCGCGCTTTTTCGGGGGAGATACAAACAAATTTGACGTTACAATTGTCTGACATGGGCACTTTTGCAATTACATCGTCTATCTATAACTTTTGAATATCTCAGGTTTAGTAACACAACTAACCATTGAGGACGGTCATTATTACCGATAATCTAATGACGATCTGTTGTTAACGAATTATGTAACATGATGAAGGCAATTGGCCGTCATTCACAAAATAAAAATGCACACCATGACATTTTTTCACAGGAAGTAGAAAAAAGCTGCAGTCACGGCCTGGTCGAATTCTTATCAGTTTTGTGTGGCTGTTCTGCATCATCGTGGTGGCTGCCTACAGTGGCAACCTCATCGCCTTCCTGACAGTGACCAAGAACAACCCTCCCTTCAGGACACTGGCTGAGGTGGCTCTACAGACTGACTACACTTGGGGAACAGACGGTGGGAGTATGTGGACCACACTCTTCCAGGTACCTCTCATGCTTGCAATGTACACATCTATTCAATACACACATCTAGGGTATATTTATAATATTTGTTATATGTTTTGTATAAAACTAGATGTATAAATGGAAATACATCACAATCTGTGGGGCAGCACTGCCAATCCATTGCTTTTAATAAACTACGTGTCTATCATTTATGCTCGTTGGGGGAAATATTGCATATCTTACATGAACTTTCCACTATTTTTGGCAACAATTCGTAAACCTAAACATGTTGTGTATACCCCAATGAGGAACATGCATATGGCTAACGAAGCTGGCTTAACTTAAGAAGGCTAATGAAAAACGTGTTGACCTGAAGAGCGTCTAACGGGAATATTGGGAAATCAGTTACTCTTTAGAAAGGCCAACAGGTTATTTTACTTCGGTTCCAATCTAGCATATCAGATTGTTTGTCTCGTCTAGTCTCGCGTTAGAAAATATTTGGCTTGATATAGATTAAGCTACGTACTTTCAGGGAAAGAAAACAATATTGTAAACCAGGTGGTCATATATCACACAAATATTTGTAATATTTCCCCATCCTTTTTTCACTAACACAATTAATGACCGTTTTTGCATATATTAAGTCGCCAATTATAATGCCAACATAAGGCTACCACCTTAAAGATGTTTCCAGTCTTTTTTATAATTACAAAAAGATTATCAAAAATCACATTAAATCATACACAAGTTATCGAACCACATAAGCTAATAATTAATTCCTGGTTTTGTCTACGATCGTGACTTCATTCCAATCCCCTTGTACAGTTGGTAAAATATTCTATAATAGAATGTGTTGCCGGCCACACTTTCTCTGATGGAGTCCTAGTACAATTAATGTTCTCGGTCCCATAACCACTGTGTATCCTCAGGGCGCTAATATTATTTTTAAAACATGTTGCCTCGAAGGACATGCATAGCCATGTGAGATATACGAGCTTGTATGTGCTGATTCTGTTTGAGGATATATAATTAATCTCTGTTCTACTCTCTCTTTATGTTGAAAGCATAGAGCTCCATGTGATCCGGAGTTCTGGCTTTCAAATCCTACCGAATGTTGATGAACACCTTTACTTTTACAATGTCTGCACTTTTTAAAATTTGACGTTTTGATTAATCGCTGGCTGATTATCTTAGTAGTAGTAGTAGTAGTAGTAGTAGTAGTAGTAGTAGTAGTAGTAGTAGTAGTAGTAGTAGTAGTAGGTTTCTTGTATAGCGCTAGTTCCACAACACATTCCTACTTCCTTATATACATCTTTGTACCTTAGAAAGCAATATACGTGGAACATACATGTATGTTCTATATTGTTACACTGATGACTTTTATCAACTTTTTATGAACTATGCAGACCTCCAACAGAAGTGATTACCAGAAGATATGGGAGGGGATAGTAACCCACAACAAGACCAACCCCCTTGTGTTGAGTCTCAAACCAGATCTACACAGAAAGGCAGTTGAAGACGGCTCATACCTGTTCTTCTTTGACCGTGACGTCATAGCAGTGTGGGCACAAGACAACTGTGACCTTGTCTTACTGGAGGAGACATTTTATCAGATAACATACGCTGTTGGGCTCCCACAACATTCACCTTACGGCCATATGTTGTCACAAAAGTATGTATGATTAAAGTAGACGTCGAGGCGTTTTCAACAATCTGCGTACGATGTCAAATACGTCAGACATTTTGTTTACATTGAGCCTCTCTGTGTACCTAGTTGACATAGTTTGACCATACTGTTTATATTGGTCATGAAAATATGAATTGAAGTGTTTCAATAATTAATACATTATGGAAGCCAATATAATGGTGTAGTTGTAGAGCCTTGTTGGTTATTACAGTATTTCATAAACACACAATATCAGAAATAAAATAAAATAAAAAAGTCATTATTCCAGGTATATAAAAGTCCACTTTTATTGCATCTGTTTAATTAATAGAATTATACGTAATTGATATGTCCTTTTATACATCTAAGATATATATATATATATATATATATATATATATATATATATATATATATATATATAAGCGGTATTTACGTCTACAGATGTAGGGGAATTTGTAAATTAACTGAGTTAACATGAATACATTGATATGTTTACCAAAACCACAATTGCAACAATCGCAAACAGACCAAGAGAAAAATCTAATAGGTTGTGATATAGATATGTTTATTCACCGTTAATGCATTTGCAAAACAAAATATATTTATTTGAAGTTGTCACATAGAGCCTAAAACCGTTCAGCAAACTGATTATTTCGGTAACACCATACGCATGTTATTTCCCTTAATGCTGTCCGACAAACAATGTCATTCAAAATATTGATGTTGGCTGTAAAAGACCCGAGGCCAATATAAACGAAATGTACACTTGTTTTGTAGAGACCCTTACGGTACTGGAAACATATTTAGTCAACGATCCCAACACTATAAGGTTATAACGAGGTCAACACTCAATGTATGGGTTAAATTGTTGACGAAATATTCTTTCTAACTCCTTATATTCTCAAATGTATGTCTGTATTGTATAACACCAGAAAAATAATATATGTAAATAATAAATATTATATATTTCTTGGTAAATGGGTCTACTTATCCAAGTATCCAAGAGGAAGAAAGTTTCCACATAAGGTTGTAATCTGAATTTAGCTTTCTGTCCTGATGGTTTCAAGGTTAGGTTAGGAGACCAGTTGTTTGACCAAAAGCTCGTTTATAAAAGTAAAGATATAGAATAGTGAACATTAATAAAGTATCTCTTTACAGCTTAACGAAGACTATGGCCATTAATTTGGTTTATTTGGTCTAATTATTACAACTTTCTGAAAAAAAAGTTTCATTTCGGAAACGTGACAATTCATTTAAAAGGTACACGTCTTTTCAGCTACATTTTTATAATTGAAAATGTCCTGAATGTATTCATAATAAACGGTAGTTATGTTTACACGTTAATGGTGTTCAATGCCTACCTAACTTCTATTACAGGATGCTAAGCATTGAGCAGAGTGGCCTGCTACAAATATGGAAGGGCAACTGGTGGCCTAAAGGCAGTTCGTGTGCTGGTGATCTGCAGGTCCAGGCAAAGGTCATCCAACTGATTGACCTGCAGAGTGCTTTCTACATGCTCGCTGTCGGACTTGGTCTTGCAGTGCCCGTCTTGTTCATAGAACGTGTTAGAATATGTTGCTTCCCGAGGTCATGATAGAACAGGGCGCCACACCCTCGGAGTGAAAACGGTTTGAAAGTCTCGAATATTGTTAAATGAAGTAACGTTCAAGCCCAAATTTAAATCTGGATCCATGTTGGCAGTGCAAGGTAAATACTATGACGAAATACGGAGATGAAATATCTACACTTGCCTGTCCCAAACTTACATCAACTTTATTACAACTTGCAACAGTCTTCGATATCGCCCAGATCAAAGGAAAACAACGTTGTGAATACAAAAATCAATTTTCTGACTGGAACGGTTCGAGGGAAAGGATGGAATGAAGTTTCGTATATCACCTGAAATGCAAAGTAACGTTAAGAAATGCAAAAATACAATGTCATACCAATACCAACAAGAGAAATTACTTCAAGAAAGATCCTTTGGAGAAATATATCTATGTGTAAAGGTATCGTGATTGAGTACACACAAACATGATGTAGTGTAGTTGATAAAGTATTTATGTAAATAAAGAAATTGATGAAAGAGATCGTAAATTTTAAACTCATAACTTGAATTATTGACGAGTGTATGAGATGGTGACGGTAAAACGTTAATAATGTATTTCTTTAAAAATAAATGAATATTATGAAATTATATACCTTTATAGATACCTTTACACGTTTCAACTAAATTAGCATGTGTGTATGGTTTACCATTCAACAGGTTATTATGAGAAAATACTCGGTTTAGAGAAGTATTATCATAATCAGACAAACCTACATGTACAAAATATAAATTACACACATAGCCTGTCTCATGGTTCACACTGTGTCATCCTTTTATCAGGTAACATTTAGAAATCGATTTTCAATATAATTCCAGGTGATATTATTGGACGGGAAAGGTAGTTTAGAACATTCGTGAATAACGAATAAGTAGTCACAAAGCAAAGATATGACGTGGTATTTATGTTAGTTTTAAAGAACACAATTCTCAGAATAAAGTCTAATGTACAGCGAGAATGTATGTTCATCGATCTATGTTCCTGAGTGTGTATGTCAATGAAAGCACCTGTTTAAAGTGATTCAGTCACCACAGTCTAACACAAGTTTATGACGCAAGATGTTGATGTAAACATGGTGAAGATGCTACAAAGTTGATCACGCAGGACTTCATGTGGAGTTAATTAGAAGTTGTTACTGTCAAGCGATGTCCAGACTCCTCACTCATGTGTTGGCGCATGTACAAAATATACCGCCTTTATGATAATTAGAATCGTGCTAACTTCTTTATCGAAATATCAATACTGAGATAGCGACAATGGCAGAACTATGTCATGATTGATCAGCTTTATTGGGAAACAGTGGCCCTAATGATGGGAGGTAAATAATATAGTGTTTACTTCCCCTGACAATGATTAAACAAGTGAACTTGCACCTACATGTACCTGCCGAAGGACCATGCATGGATCATGCATGCATATTTGTTTATTACTATGTCACTGATATTCACAAGATTTGTATGTCCGACATCGAGTACACAGTTGGTGTTATTTCACATAAATCAGTGAAATCACTACTACGCCTACCCTTGTCACCAGGGTGCAGTTGCCAGTGCTGTGTATATTAGGTCACAGCTGTTGGTGTCCAGCAAGTGGAACCTGGAGGGGGAGTGAAGAGAGAACGGTGCCCCTAGGAAGACTGGAAAGAAGGGGCTGACCATGGGTCAGGGAAGAGGGTCTTAGAGATCAGTGTGATATTATTGTACATCTATAAATATGTAAAAGACAAATAATTATGGATCTCCATTTCTTCATTATGGTATACCTACACAACGTTAGTGGGCTGTTCCTAACATCTTAGTAAATAAGATGTGTTGACATACCTTAATCAATGTGGATTATGATTTGTAAAGTTGGTGACTGGGTTATGCCTTATCATTTATCTTAGAGAAAATTAATAATGTCAGACCTGTATTAATGATACCTGATTTTGGCTTTTATCATTGTGGAAGTTTGAAATGTTGATAGATAGATAGATAAATAGATAGATAGGTTGACAGATAATATGTTTTAAAATTCAATGGCTTTGCCGTTTCAATATGTTTCTTATTTCTATGTATACAGTCTTAACCAAACTTAATACACTTGTGAACGATAAATCCCTAGAGCTGCCTTTTGAGGACATAACGTATATAACTTTCACGTTGAGGTTTCCACGGGTTATTAGTTAAACGATGGGTATGAAGAAGTTATTTTCATTATTCCTGAACAGTACACGCTAGCTCCACCAAACATGATATAATCATCATCTTTAGATTTAAGTTACTATTTGAGAAAGTCGTTTTATCCATTGCATAATCCACATTCATAACATAATTTCCAATGCATACAATCCGAGATTCGTTATATGCACGTATTGTCTTCTTGTACAACTTAGTTGAGTTGTTAGAATGGATGAAGCGAGCGTAAAATTGTCATTTAGGTTTAGGTTTGGTTTAGATAGAGAGGATTAGTGTAGTGTTTGGGGGAGTCATGAAGTCATAACGTGACATCGGAAACGAAGCATGACTTGCGTCCTCGAGGATTGATACCATGTGCTGAAACAGGTCGTTGTTAAATACTGACAACATCTCACACTAATTATTTGTTCTTAACAAATTCTCACACAACCAATAATTTCTATGGACGCTCATGTGTTCTGACTTAGATCAATGAAAGACGCTATTGGCTGTTCTAAACAAATAGTTTTAATGTCAATCAATAGTTTATTTCAGTAAAAAGGCATTCGGCCCACGTACAAAATCAACAAATGAAATATAGAAATGACAGAGTTGCTTGTGGTCTAACAACAGAATGTCGTACAATCAAGGCATATTTCACACAATTTGAGATAGCTTATATGGGTTAAATTATAACCTTGAAGGCTACCTGTTAATTGATGTATATAGGTACATTTTCAAAATACTTATCACGTAAATCATTCCACACTGGACATTTATAAACTGGAATACATCCTCTACAAAATTTGATTTACTTATCTCACAATAACGAAATTCATGTTAAATACCATCTGGTCTACCAATATTTCTATAGATGTGTAGCTCACCAAATCTTAACAAAGTAACTCTACGTGCATTCTCTTCCCACAGAGGTTACTTCATTCCGATCTCCGATCCTAACCTCTGTTATATTAGGCCATATGTCGGCTCCAACAAATTCCCCTGGGGTAAAGTGAAACCTCACACTGTATCGGGGAACGGTTCGCTAACTTCACAGACCCCACTGTATCCCTACTTCTTATCCAATGAAAACACAGCTTCCATCGGCTTGGTCAACCAAATGACTTTAAAGATCTTAGCATTTGACTGAAAAGGGTATTGCTCATTAGCATATATCCTTCAAATATGTCTGATATAAATAACACACATTTTTTTCGGTTTTTGTCTCTGATTTGATCCTTATTCATCAACATGTTTACGATCAACTGTATTTACTAAATCAAATAGCGTATTTAGAGGAAAACATAAATAATATACATAAAATGTATAATAAACATAAACTGTTTCTGTTTCCAAAATATTTCCAAAGATTGAACATGACATTTCTTAATCCTAGTTTCAAAAATGAAAAGAAAAGCCTCCGTGAAACCTTCTCTTTAATTTTCCAACACGAATCTGATACGACAAGTTATTAAAGTAGTTCGAGTATGATACACCCAAGTGTATTTTATCTAAATTAGATACGTTTCAAAGTGGAACCTAGTGACTCCGAATATTTGATGAGGAAGATAATAGAATAAGGAATAGAAAGCAGAGAAGCAAGATTTTATCCTAATTTCATTGATGTAATCACTTTCTATAGTTTCATCAGCTAGTGAACAACTTTCAGTCTTACGGGCATGTTTTATGGTGTCCTTGTATGTCCGATACGGGATACACTGTATACATAGTGTATTGCATAGTTTGGTTAATCAAAAACTCTTCATCAACAATTGTTTATGCGTCCAAAACAAATCAGACTCACTGAACCGACCATTACGTTACGAGTATGTTCATGGTCATAAGGCCATCCACAACAACAACAACTTCAATATAATATGTTTTCTTTAATTAGTAATTTAATAATTAATTTTTTTAATTCACTGTGATGGTTGGCACCAAGATGTGACTTCTTCTGGTACCGTCTTACTGAATGGATTTTTTTTCAAATAAAGTATATAATAATGAGTATATGCTTAATCTGTTCCCAACATGCATATGCTGATATCGACATGTGACATACAGTAAAAGTAATAATAAGAATAATCCACATAGTCGAATCATCAAATCAAATGAATTTAGGTGTTATTTAGTTGCCTGAATATCATGGAGTCCATTAGAGTTGTATCACAAACGTATAATATATGCGTTAAAAGAAAATAATATCTCAGTTGCAAACATTGTTTTAAATTGAATGTGGTCATCGCTGAATTACTAACTTGACCACAATTTGTGGTTTGTTAGTACATTTTATCATCCAAAACTGGGTTCCACAGGAGATATCGTATGTATGAGATCAAGCGATATCTACTTGGAGATATCATTTTGACACTTTAGTTTGAACAATGTCCTGTTGGCGTCAGCTACATGACATCACAATGATTTTGCATCATCAAGTAATGACATCACAATGCTATGACGCCATAACCACGATGACGTCACAATGCTATGACATCACAGCACTGGAAGCCAAATGGTCGTTTTGTGTTCAGATATTTTCATTTTTTCATTAAAAACTAATGAAGAATGATTTTGGATGATAAATAGAATCTCACCCTCGTGTCTTCTAATATCAAATATATCAACACTCGTTGATAAAAGTCAAAATATCCTCGGCAAGCCTCGGATATTTGTAACTTTAATCAACTCGTGTTGATATATTTGATATCAGAAGACACGAGGGTGAGATTCTCTATATCACAAATATTTAGTGAGTGAGTTATTGCTTAACGCCGCTCCGACAGTATTGCAGTCATTAGCGGTGATGTATTTATATTAGATTTTATATTAGGAGCTTAAATACCCACGCTAGCATTTCAATAGCAAATCAGATATACAGTTTGTCTGTGAGTATTGAATAAACCTGTTTTCACCGTTTCTATTAGGCGATGCTCTTAACAGATCTTTAAAATGAGGAGCAATGAATTCTCAGAAAAGAAACTAATTAACGAATCCTAAGGGGCGAGTTGATTTATTTTGATGCATGGTTCGTACTGTCAAACAATCTTACCGTTTTTAACTACCCTTAGTAGTCGGTTGGCAAACGAATGGTTGCCGATTCGAATCTTGGCTAACCTTATACAAACAAATGAATTTTCACATTTGAGATGTTTTATGACACTATTTATATATACCAAAATACATCATTCATGAAGAATGTTCTCGGGTAAGCACTAAAGTACTGACTTCAGAGTTTGACTCGCTTCATGGGTGGGACAATCAATCAATTAATCAAAATAAATGTCGGTTAAACAATAGATGTTATCATCTTGGAATAGAGTACTCCAACTCATAGTTTTGCACCACGACTTACACCGCATATTATAACATACATTACTGAAATTATGATAATTGCCGAAACAAGTAATAATGGGTTAATGTCATATTTAAATAGTATTGCATTAAATATTCAAAAGACGGCTCTTTGGCTATGACAGAACAAATATTTTATTATGATCACGCAAAAAGCAATTATAATACATGTACATGTATAGTTATTACATATTTCATTGTTTTCTTGATGTAGTTATACATTAAATTGGTTTGCAAACGAATGCAACTTGTTCTTCATTATGTGACTATAGATTGGACAGACCAGAAGCAATAGGATTTTGGGAAATCATCAACAGTTTTAAAACTGTTTCATGTCTTGCTGCTTGAATTGAATTAATTCGATCTTCTTCACTCACATGAAGAGTCCAATAATTTATAAATAGTTCATCTCCATCTATCTTGCTAATATTATCATTGAATCAATGTATTACCTTTAAATTCGGAACACGATGCAGCTATCTTTTCAAATGAACATAGTGCTTCAGAACTTTATTGTTCAACTCATGCTTTCCACCTACAAGAAGAGTTAAAAATTAGATATAGTGCTTCTTCATTTATCTTATATTATCCTTGAATCCACGTATTACCGTTGAATTCGTGACACTAACCACGATGCAGCTATCTTTGCAAATGAACATAGTGCTTCAGAACTTTATTGTTCAACTCTTGGGTCCTGGAGAATCAGTTAGATCTATGATCCACTGTGTCTCCTTGTGTTCTCTGAACACCAACTGTTTATCTGTGTTCTATGAACAGACAGATCGTTTGTGTCACCTGCAAGACACGGAGTATGAGCTGGGAGATTTGAACATCTCAGCCCTTGGATATCAGTACTTAAGCATAAAAGGTATGTTTTGGTAAACCATTAATTGTTGTGTGAATTACCTTTACTTCTGAGTTAATACTTGAGGTCATAAATCAGATTTCAAAATTAAAAATACTATTAAAAATTTACATATAATTTGCAATACGATTTGATCTCTTATTATATTACTTTGTAACATCAAAAAGTTTTTTTTCCCTAGTGATCGTTGATGACATTTCTAGAAATAACAATGAACATATTACTCTTCTTTTGCGGCAGTTACATGTTTGCAATTTCAAAAAGTATATAATTAGCTCATCTGGCCTGAAAGGTCTGGTATGTCATGCCTTCCAGTGTCCGTCCTTGTGTCCGTCCTTCCATCCGTCGGTCTGTAAACGTTTCGCGTTTCCGTCTTCTTCCCCGAAACCACTCGGTCTTTGTGTTCAGACCTTGACCAATGATGATTCTAAATTGTAAAATTGGTGAAACCGTAACCCCAAATATGGTCACAGGGATCACAACTTTAAAAACCTATTTTCACCTTCCTCTCCAGTACCAAAAGGTCTATAAAGCTGAAATGTTGTGTATAGACTCCTTTCCTTGTGCATTCATCACATCCGTTAACAAGACGTCATCACAAAATCTAACACGTCATCTTCTTACGTCACTTCATTCGTCTGCCATCTTCTTAACGTTCATTCCTTCACTCTTTTGCTCCAAATTGTTATTATTATCTTACTCATTTTCCAGCCCACCCACCCATGTTTGCCAAACATTATTACTCCATATTAACGCTTTCCATCCCTGATTCAATCCGCCTCTTATGACATCTCAACCCCAAGCGCCTTTAAATTTCTTGCTTCTTCATAATCTTATCTTTATCCACAGCTTAATCCAATAAAAATATCCGTATTTTAAATTGTAATAAATCCTGTCAGGTGTGAAGTTTGGGGGCGGATGCGGGGGCCGATCCCTCGCTTCACTAGCTCCTTCGCTGCTGCTGCTAGGCTGTCCATTTTCCGATAGAAGCCACTTCCAACATTTGGGTGGTCAAAATAGCACTTCAACATCGCCGCTACTTGTCTCGTCTGTTCAGGGTCCAACGGAGAGCAGGCTTCCCCATCGGTCCCTGCGCCCGCCTTCGCCTTCCATACCTGGCCTTGTATCCACATTTATTACTTTGCTATCTTTATATTTCTTTTTTTCCCTGGAGAGTCGGACAATAAAGGCAAGAATATTAGGTATGAAGTAGAAAGGTTAAACTTACATTTGTTCCTTGATGAGGCAATAATTAGCAGACAGTGAGGTGAGGTTTTGACAATTGACTTGACAGTCCGGTCTGGTTTGGTGAGCATGCTTTCCATACCATGTGCTTTTTGAGATGTCATGTGAAACACAATCAAGTGAGAATGAGGCTGATTTACATATTTTAGTTATAAGATAGTTATTGAGTTACACACGTTTTGTTAGGAGATTGAGGGATTTGAACCTGGACTGTTAGGGTACACTGGACTAGAAGCCCACAGACTTAACCACTGGACAATTTGGTTAGCTGAATTACCAAGTAATTTTAGTAATAATAACGTTTACACTGATTTAACTTTAAACATTGTTAGTACAGAGAACTGTAACTTCAAATGAACATAATGCAATCCTGCATTTGTAGTCCTTATGAACATAGTTGTGCATTTTACATCTACAATTTCTCGCCTCAACAAATTGTGATTCATTCCAAGGAGCTAACCCTTAACACAATGGTTCAGTATGTTCCATTTCAGACAGCCAGTCAGTTGTCAGACAGTAGAGAAGGGGGTTAATAAACAGAACACCCATGGCTGGAATGGAACAGTTCTAATTAGTGCATCCTGCTCATTGAGTCTATCTTGCATTGATCAAAAGGAATCTTTCCCCTTGATGTAATAACTGAATTCCATTTAAAGGGAATTAAGTTTGAAGTAATCTATTTCGATCGTGAAGAGTTGTATTTTTTAAATTAAAAATGTGCTATTTGAAGTAGTATAGTATGTGTTAACGGTTGTATTTAAGTGTCATTGATTTTATCAAATCGCATACTACCTTTAGTACTTTATTTTGTCATATGTGAGGTATAAAAGGTTCTGCAAAATATAACGTTATCATTGAGAAATGGCTGGAATGTGAAAGGTAGAATTTGTTACATCACAGAAGGCACATCTCAGGTATTTCTTGATGGATGTAAGTAAGACAGACCTACACACATAAGCGATGTGTAAACACGTCATATCCTGGCAAGTGCATCACTGTGGGTGAATGCTGTCAGCATGTTAGCAACCACAGCTACCTCCCTGAAAATGCTGTCAAGACCACTTTCCTCTACAAACTACGGAAGAGAGTGAGTGAAGAAACAACGCAGAAGCACACCCTCTATGACGACATTGTATCCTAAGTAGAAAGTGCTGCGGTTCCTCACCTGCCCTTCTTTGCCAGCATCAGTAGCGCCCTGTACCATCGCCACCATGACCATGGCCATGTTCAATAAGCATTTAAAAGTAAACCTCTCTTGAACGCGATTGCTCAATGTAGCGCTACGTAGCAAAGTGAGCAAACCTCGAGGCATCGCACCGTGTCGTTCAGGAGAGAGAGAGAGCGCTCAATGTATAATCATTAACATAAACATGCTTATAAATAAAGAAGACCAAATCAGAGAGAAATACCACACATGGTTCATTTATGTTATTTACAGCAGATAAATTCGAAGGACATATGCTAGTGAGGGAGACCCTTAAGAGTAAAATGCCTAGATCTTTGAAGTCACCCGGTCGATATGGCCACTGAAAGATGAGTTTTCATTGGTTAAGAAACAGGGATGCAGTATGAGGTTCCGCATGACCAAAATACAGTTTGAGACAAGATTATATATAGCCAATTTGGTGCTTTGCTGTTTATGTCTTTAAGGGGAAACCTTTTACATGTCAACAAGGGGTATGCACTTTATTTCTGAGTAAGCTGCTTTCATATGACAATAATTTTCAATTTTCATTTAGTGGCTTCAATCCATGTCGGCGGCACAGAAGAGGTTGAAGAAGGTAAATGGCGGTGGTCAGATGGGACCGAGATTAAGACAGACTTGTGGGCTCCTGAACAACCAAATAATTACCATAACCAAGATTACATGTCCTTTGAATATAAGGAAACGGCTGCCTACAGACTTCATGATGGTGAACGTTATGTGAAATATAAATTCATTTGTCAGTGTTCCCCTAAAGCAAATGTTGGAAATTAATTTGATATTCTTTATGAATATAAATACCATCAGTTATCTGTAAATATCTGTGTATAATGAAGATATTAGTCTAGAATGTTTATTGTCAATCTTAAACTTGTAAATACACCGTAATACTGAGAAGTTAATAAGAAGAAGAAGTGGAAGAACACACTTTATTTCCTTCAATGGTAAATTGTCTTGCATCATCACAGAGCATACATTGTGATTATAGTAAATGAGATGAATTATATCCATAAATAAAAAGGTTTCAAAGTTGTAAACGTGCATTTTTAAAACGTGAATATTTGTGAAGTAACATATTTTCTTATTTACATTGTATAAGGCTCATGTTGTGCACAAGGATCAACGATGCTGGAAGAGTGATATTAATTTTCTTCACTTGGATGTTTATAAAAGCATGCTTTAGGTACTCAATTCGTCAGATGTTATAAACAGGACAGATAAAAAAGAAATGTAATGTATTCTCTTAAACATTACTGTTACATTGTTATTGTTACTTTTTGGTTATTCCACAAAATTCAGCAAATACTGCTGTTTCAAATTCATTTAAACTTTGTTATTTGGTAGCCCTTACTGTGAAGTACCAAAACTAATATTTTGTGCAAAATTGGCCCAGCCATTAGACGTCCAGTTCGAATCTAAATGTCTATTTTTAACATGGAAAAATTCAAAATGCACCTTGAGACTTGCACATTTTTTTATATAAAAGAAGCCCAATAACAATAAAAGCAAAAACGTAAATAATAACGAATTCGTAAGTTACATGGTTCAGCCGCCGTATTGATTTTAGACACTTATTCAAATTTTCTGACCCGACGCACCTTTTAAAATCTTCTCATCTATTCATTCATGTATTAGAAAGTTCATACTCAAGTCGTAGTTCTTGTGGTTTCGTCTCTATTTCCATTTTAATTGGAAAACATGCGAACATCTGCTATATAGTTTGTGTAACAGTCGCATTTCCATTATTCTCTTCATTGTTTTTTTTGTACTGGGTTTCGGCCAAAATGCGAGAGTTTATAATCTGAAAATCAAGGTACTAATAGGTTTCACGGTGCACGGTTCACATTTTGGACCAAATTGGCCCAGCCATTAAAGGTCCAGTTGGAATCCAAATATTTTATTATGTGTGTAAATGATGAGAGAAATTAGCATAGCACGGAACATTGTGATCACACCAACCATAGCTGTAATCGGTTTTGTAAATTGTAATAATATAAATTTTACACAAGACTGTATTTTGTTGATGACACGTTGCATGTGTTCATTATCTTGAATGTAGCTCTCTGTACACATATATGTTCCAAGTTCGATCAATTGCAATGATGTTTTATATTGATTGTTAAAAACAAACTTAACACACTAGTTCAACATGTACCCAATGATACGAATATTAAATGAGCGTTGTTGCCGAACCCTGTCACGAAGACATATTAATTGCTACATTACGAAAACATTTTTTAAAATATTGTACATCTTGGAACAGTTTGATTACGTCACATAAAACCATATCCATGAGAAAATAATATTGTCCTTATACATGTATGTGATACCAATGTTATCTTACCAATACTATTTAAGTGAAATAACATGTTGTGAACTATCTTTTGAAGCTGATGTTCTGGCATACGTAGAATCTTAAACCATTATTTTAATACCTTATCTGTGAATTAATATAGTGGATATATTCCATGTTTATCATAAATCATGATTTGGAGCAGATAATTCAACACATTTTTACAGGCAAGTAAGTGATTTTTTCTAAACAATCATATGTTTAACATTGTCACATTTGGGCCGAGTCCCTTGCGGGATTCACGGGTCAGTGCTTGCCATAGTTGTCTCTGAGTATTGGTTTCAAAATATTTCCAAATACTGGATTTGGTTTGTTATATTATATAACAATATTTTGATGAATCAAATCATTGTTTCTTTTAAGAAATATACCAATTGATGTAACATAAAAAAAATCAATAGAAAAATTCAGTGTTAAATTGATTTTCAGCAGTTGATTATTTAATCATAGTCTTTCAAACTATTTGAATCGGAACACGGTCCTAACCTAGTTTGCCCTATCTACTTCTATATTACATTATACATCAAGTAATTTGGAAGCTTTTTATAATAATTTGGTAATGCATATAGCTTAATAACATAGTTTGTTAACTGCAATGTTTTAACTTTATGTCCACTTATGCAAAATCCTACACAATGTTTTCGAAGTATAAGTAAGTAAGAAGTAAAACATTTTAAAACCCTGGTTCGAACTAAGACTTTTGTTTGTGTACATAGTGTTCTCATGGCTTTACATATCCTGACTGTTACAAACAGATCATTGGATACGTGACTTTGATATAATTGATTTTACACTTATCATGTTCAAGTCTTATGTGAGTCTCAAGATGTTATGCAATCTTCAATGAGCGTTCATTTATTATATTGATTTTAAATGTTTTATCCACAATCATCATCGATGGTAATGTTGATTCAACTTGCTGTTGGTACATTTGAGACACAAATGCACAATGGCAAAGAATTGGCAGCAATCCAATATCTTAGCTTGTACATGTGTCACAATGAATCCTGTTGATGTAAATTAATACCATTGCATGTTAATTACATTATAGACGTCTGACTGCACACAAGATGTGCTTTGGGGTATGACAAAACTCATTGTTTAATATGCTTTTTGTAATTCGTTATCAGCATGCTAAATCATGAATTATGTCTTCTCATTTACATACAGTAATTAACGTAAGTATTTCACTGTTAATATGTTGTCTTGATACAAAATTTAATTCGACTAATGCTACATGTTCTTGTTCATGTTGTGACTGTCACTCGGACAACTGACACTAACAACAAGAGTTTAGAGACTCTTTTTTCCCCAGCGTTAAGGCATATTTGGATTAATTTCTTCATCAAACTTATGCTTTCCACCTACAAGAAGAGTTAAAAAATTAGATATAGTGCTTCTACATTTATCTTATATTATCCTTGAATCCACGTAATTACCGTTGAAATCGTGACACTAACGCACGATGCAGCTATCTTTGCAAATGAACATAGTGCTTCAGAACTTTATTGTTCAACTCTTGAGTCCTGGAGAATCAGTTAGATCTATGATGGACTGTGTCTCCTTGTGTTCTCTGAACATCAACTGTTCCTCTGTGTTCTATGAACAGACACATCGTTTGTGTCACCTGCAGGACACGGAGTATGAGCTTGGAGATTTGAACATCTCAGCCCCTGGATATCAGTACCTGAGCAAGAGAACAGGTATGTTGTAATGCATAAACTTGCTTTTTGTATGCTGAACCAATCCTTTTTCTGAGATAACAGGCAAGGTAAAAATCTTTAGTGATGATTAATTAATCATATTATTGATGCAATAATCATTTGTCGTTTGATTTGATCGTTCATTTTTCTGTTTTATAGATAACAGAAGCAAACTTCTACTTTAAATATGATTTTATTATTATACGATGATGTTATAAACTAATTCAATTGAGGGTAAACAATGAATAGATTATCCCTCGGTCCATCAACTGCATTTACACAATGGCAAATCATAACTCTAGCATGCCCATATGAATAATTGACTCGCTGATATTTTTGGTACGGGACATTGGTGTAACACTTATTTTGTTCTAGTCCCATGCGTGCTTGGTTACACGTGGATACAATCCTTGAACCTCTGCTACAAACTGTACACTGATAAGAAGACCTGGACTGAAGCTGAGGGGGTATGTCAACAAATTGGCGGACATCTTCTCAAAGTGGACTCAGAGGAAGTGAACGACCGCGTTGGACAAATTGTCAATGATATAGGTATTTCAAATTTGTTAAGATTTTGTTATTGTTTGCTCATTATTATTAGCCTTAAAGTATTTTGAAAGAATGTACAGGACAACTTACCCTACCGTATTGTCGTGATACGTAGGAAGATCTGTAATTGAATCCGAGAGAATGACCGTTTGCAGGAAATAGATACTGGGTTTCAAACATATGTCGGGTCTCCATCACATGCCAGGTCTCCGCTACATGACGGGTCTCACCTCCATTACATGCCGGGTCTTCATTAAACTCTTTGCCTCAAGATACACGTGGATGACCCTTCAAACCAATTGGCTCAGAGGTTTATGGATGCCATATCTTCGCTATTGATCTACGACAACATATCACTCAGTCCACACACAAGAGTGGTCACATATTGGAGTTGGTGCTCACAAGGTGTTCAAAGAAATTATCATCAATAATAATGAAGTTTTAGATGCTCGGATCATTTATCATGATCTGCACATTAGATATCTCAAAACCTTGACCTGTGTGGAAATGTATTTCATATAGTCTTCTATAAGAAGACCCAAGCTATCAACCTTGAACAGTTTAGCAGAAATGTTAAGAGTATGTCGATTTCTGGTCTCATATTGCTGGAAGACAAGGTCGATGTCTACAACACCAACCTTAGTACACTGCGAGACCGACACACTCCTCTGAAGACGAGACAATTATGTTCTGAGACCACCGTCAAGCCGGATGAATGAAAGTGTTAGTAGAACAAAACATGAACGGTCTAGGACCGAGCATACATGGCGTCAGACATCCTTGTAGGTGCATAGACAGATCTTCCAACAAAGAGAAACAATACAAATTTTGCTGTTCGCCAGACCAAACTGCCACAAGACGTCTGCAACAGACATTAAGGACAATTCGCGACAGTTGTTTGCTATTGCGAAACAAAAGTGTAAGAGGAAATCCGATCGCCATCAAATTCAAGAGAGATGACTACTTCGTTTCTCACATTCTACATGACAAATTTAAAAGTTGAAAACATCAGGAATGGTTGATGGCTAGATGATGATTTATGACCATCCATACTTAGGCCTTCCTTTGTCTTCGAACACCTGCAGTAAAACTGAGACTGCAGAAATCATCAAAAAAGTGCTCCCTGTAAGCCATCATCCTTAGATTCAGTTATATTTCAATCATCAACGGATGCCTACATGTATACATCACATGCCCCTTTGTCACATCAGTTCTGCAAGATTCTTTTCAACTCGGCCAGGTGACAGAAAGTCTGAAACAGGCAAAAGTCACACAACTCTAAACTATCACTAGACAAGGATGTTGTCAAAAACTAACCTCCAGTTCCGAATTTCGAATTTCATCTCTAAAGTGCTTGAAAAATTGGTTCTCAAGAGGATCAATGCGCACTTGGCAATGGATGATCTCACTGAAGTTAAGTGAAGTCTGCTTATAAGCCCAAACAAAGTACTGAGACAGGACTGCTCATAGTACACTACGACATTCCGTGGTGTATAGATAAGCAAGAGGTCGTTCTTCTGGTGATGTTAAATCTCACTGCTGCTTTTGATACTGTAGATACCAAATAATTCTTGAGCGACTCAAGTTAACACTTCGAATCAGTGGTACAGCCGTATCCTGGTTTCCATGGCGACGCAGATCCAATCAACTTTATACTGTTATAAAACCTGCATCTATTCAAGTTTCAATGAATGTCATGGAAAGCTGTTTGGCAATGCTCTTCTATGTGGTACATTGTGTTTCACGACTGTCCGTCTGTTTTTCCGAAAAACTTTAACCTTGCAATTGGCTATTACTTTTGATTGATCAATGATAATTGACATTTTTGTTTCCATTGTGAAGAGATTTTTCAGATGAGGTCATAAATTTTGACATTGTGACCTTGAACGTTGCATCCCAAAACTGCATTGGCCAGTGATACACATTTGATACTTAAAGGGAGAGTTCAATATTGTTCTATTAGTCCGGCAGCCAGCCCTTGTGACCAGGAAAGTGCGTCCATAGAAAATATTTGTGTTCATTGTGAACCCTATGGGTATATACTTGAGGAAACTGAATGATGACACTTTGTCATCATTGAGCATTTTGAATAATTAATGTTTTAGTTAGATAGGGTACACTCGTGATTTCAGTTATCCAGACACAACAAGTAATTATATTTTAGTGTTCACAAAAATGAAATAAAATTAAGGCAGTTACATATTAATTGTATAATATAATTAATTATAAATTAATTATTATTTGCACGTTTTTGGTGCGCGCCACTGTGACGTAACGGCTGAACCGATTTGCATGACATTTTCAGGGATTGTAGCCTGTTACATAAAATAGCCCTGTACGTTCGCCGACTTTTGATTTTCAACTTCTTTCTTGAGATATCCCCCCTTGAAGTCAAAACTTCATACCGCAATATCTCGAAAACTATTGATGATAATTTCATAAAACTTTCACCAAAACGTGGCCAACAAAATTCCCCATCGAGCGTGAATTTTGTTAATTTTCGAAGTGTTGAGGGTACGCGTCTTTGAAAACCTTACATACATACAGCTATAGATAGATAGATATTCTTTATTTCCTCCAGCATTTGAAGATTGCATTACAAAATACAGGAATATTATATACAGGACATTTCACATGTTACACACAGCGTATATTTAAAGTAGGTTTCTCCATTTACTCACTGTAGAGCTAACAATCAACATTATATTCTTCCATGTATCATATGTTATCACGTCTTCACAGAAGACAGGTATAATTCCCAATAAAAAAGACAGAAGAATATCTTCTTCATCATTCCATAACATGACAGACATTTCAACATCTAAAATATCAATTATATTGTTAAAAAGCACCTTATGTTTATAGTCTTGAGCTAGTTTCCACAGGCGGTATCCTCTACCTGATCTGATGGACATATAACGTGATAAGGAGAGTCTACATTGGAGCTCATTAATTATCTCTTTATTATCTGCAGCTTTGATCTTACGTTTGACAATATCAGACCATTGATGTTTTGGCATAAGCTGAGATGTACATACATATTTATCTATCTCGCCATACAGATCATATTTGTGAGTAAGATTAAGCATATGGAATATGGGGGACTTGGTGTCCCATTTGCATGTTTGAATCAGCGATAAACTGCTTTTGTATTGCCCAATCCTTGTAAAGAAAAGTTGCTTGAAGATAAACTTGGGGCTTGCGTTACATAATTTGCCTAAAAAGACAAGGGCTTGTTGTTCTACATGTTTTTCAATGGAGATAAGGCCAAGTGTGTCTTTAACAATAACATTGGGGGTAGTTTTTTAAAAACCCTGTATTTTCTTGCAGAAGTATCGCTGACTCATTTCTAGCATATCATAGTCTTTGAGGGACAGTTTCCCCCATACATGACATCCATACTGACCACAAGGTAGAATTACTCTGTTCCATATTCTTACAGCCGCTAAAGGGTTAAAGGTACATCCTTTGTGTTGTTGGCGGTCAAATATGACAAACGTTGTAAATGGTCTTATTTTATCGAGAAGTACCAACTGTTACCGAAAACAACCATTTTAATGATACTGGACTTAGTATATTGACGATATGTAGGTAAAAGTAGTGATTTCTGATCGAAAACCGGACAATGCACCGTGTGTGGCGCGCGCCACAGAGTCAAACGTAATTTTTGAATCTTATTTACACCAGGTTTTCAAGGTTGTATTTTTTTTTTAGAATTTTCGATTGTAAACCACTGAAGATACTATAATGTTTAATATATCATTGTGAAGTAGAGATGTCCTTTATTAAGGGGAATAAAGTTCAAACATTTTTCTGTCATAGTTTTTGTGTGACAAGTCATAGAAGATTGCCATTTTCAGAAATCGCCATTTTCGGCCAAGTTTAAAGGATCATAACTGCCTTACTAATTAGGATAAGGAAATTGTATTTACACCTGCGGATGCACAAATTCAAGAACAACAACTTTTGTGTCGAACCCTTTCATCAAAAAGATGATAGTTAAGCTCCGAACATCGAAAACGTTGTGCAGGGGTCAAAATTTAAGCATTTTGAGTATTTTCTTAAATATTCAGAAAAACATAACACATTACTTATGTATGCAATCTAAATGATGATTACATCTACTTAAGTGGAAATTGAAACACAACTTTTTCTTTGTTACACATTAGTATGAAAAAATTAACCATTTTGTGGTAATCGTGAGAAAGATCATGTAGGGGTTCATTAATAAGTGATTGTTACAATTTCAAACGGTCTTTGTCTTTTGATAAATTTTTTTAAAAAAAACTACTGAAGATAGAGACATGTTTGATAGCTCATATTAAAGCAGAGAAACTGATGAATAACCTAAAGTCCAACATTGAGCTCAAGGTCAAGCAGAAGTCTTGAAGACCTAAGTATTGCCTGTGGCAATCCCAGTCTAAACTTGAAATCAACGTGATATATTGCATCTGCAGCAATGTAAATCACTCAATGCTCCGTTGATTCTACAGAAAGACGGTACAGCGTTCTTTAAAAATAAAACAAATTATTGTCCGTAAAACTGCGCAATTTCTTTGGAGCAACTGTTTTTGTTGGTTGTTTTCGTTGTCCCTGTTATCTTTGTCTTTGCTGTTTTGTTTTTAAGTATAAATAGATTCATATGACCTTGACAAACAAGGTGTATGATGTTCCTGATTAAAACAATGTGTTGCAACGTCTCGCCTACACCATTAGTGTTATCTGAATAAGGGTTTGAATATATGCACGTCCAAACTTTTTAATGTCACTTTTCAGGTCATTGTAGTTATTCGTTTAACGTTGAAGAAACATTCTAGCTTTTTTCTCCTTGGGAGACTACTCAATAAGCCAACCAATAACTTAACCTTCAAATTGCCCAATTTCAGTGCCCGCTTCGTGTTCGAATCTTGAGTCTAAACTATTTGAATAGTTCCTGTTTTTGTCTTTTGCTAATCAAATCTTTGTAATAAATATGTTGGTGAATAAAAAAACCATTTCGATACAAAACAAATATGGTAAATTGTGGGTTTTAAAAAACAAACACCATAAAATCGTCAAAAATCACCATTTTCTCACCACAAGAGGTGACATTGTTACATGAAGGCTTGTTTCAGAATTTGGCAAAAGTAAACACATATAAACACTAACTGAAACTTTATGACCATTTTTTATTTATTATGATTCAATAATCGTAATTATAATCAAAAGTAAATTATCACACCATTAAATCCAATTTTACTGTAGGAAAACCAAATTTGCTCAGAAACCTCGTTTATCCAGACAATTTTATCAACATTTTGGCTTTTTGGCTTTTTGTTTTTTTTTCAAAAATATTTGTTTACTTATTTTTTTTATAATACTAATAGACAACACTTGATGTATAACTGCCTTAATTTTATTTCATTTTTGTGGAACACTAAAACATAATTACTTGATGTGTCTGGATAACTGAAATCACGAGTGTACCCTATCTTATTAAAACATTAATTATTCAAAATGCTCAATGATGACACAGTGCCATCATTCAGTTTCTTATAGTATATACCCACAAGGTTCAATTTCTGTAAAAACATTTTCTATGGACGCACTTTCCAACCTAGGGTGAAAATCGGGGTTTGGCTGCCTGACTATATATCTATTTATTGTGGAAACGAAATTCATGAGGACATTCCTGTTTACTCATTTATGTTATTGATGCATGATTATTGCGCGATGTGTGTGAAACATATCACTGAGGGATATGTTTTATGAATTTTTATTAGTACTTTTCTTTGATATTCTAATTGCTAAATATGCTTACATCCAGGGGCATCTGTTAATACTGCACAGTACTGACTCTTAATTTCGTTGAAATAAAATTTCTCTTAATTTAGAGTCCACAATCCATGTCGATGGTACAGAGGAGGTGAAAGAAGGCAAATGGGTGTGGTCGGGTGGATCAACGGTTCAGAAAAGCTCTCGGACATCGAAGCAATCAAATAACCTAAACAATAATATTGATACGGAAAATCCATTCCTTTGTCAGATGTATCCCTAGAGTAGCACAGTTTATTAGGCCAGGGTTGTATTCGAGGGAATACTATAGGCCTTAACAATATGTCCGTGTTGTATTCGAGACCCAACATGTATTCGAAGAAATACGGTAAATTTGATTATCATTACAATTAAAACTATATACTAAAGTCGATATAGAGGTTATCATGATGGTGTTTTTTCGGATGGTCAATATCCTGCATTAGGAGTAAACATATTTTGCGAGCCTTGACGTGCTAAATACATAGTGTTTATTACTAATGCAGTCTATTCACCATCCCAAAACACGCGTGCATGATAACATCTTCATCATACAATGTCATTCTTCATTAATTTTGCGCAAAACAGCAAGACAACATTCATTTCAAAGTTGAACTTTTCTTAAACTACGCGTATTGATATAAGCAAATACAAATCATACTATTCTCATGGTAAAATGACATAAAATAATGCCTAAAAAAATATGCTTTTTTGTTAGAATAAGTGTTAGTTTGGCATAATCTCAATGTTTTAATACGTTTCAAAATATGTTTTGCAAATGAAAATATTAAGTGTAAGGACGACGTATTCGGACTCGAGTCATGTGGCTTTCATGTAATCATGACAGGGTGAATGTGACTGAGGAATGAGAGTTTCTTCCCTTTATTCGACGGAGCGCTAAACTGAATATTAAGCTGCTAATTCTAAACAATCCCCTCTACACAAGTCACATTTAAGGAACAGTGAAGATGAACGTTCGGTTAATGAATATGTGACTCAAACTGCCTTTGTTAGCTATGAACATGTTTTGACACTGCTTGATCATAATCCATCTTGCCGCACTATGCATTACAAGATGTGTTTGTTTTATCCCCCGCCACAACGAAGTTGGCGGGGGATATAGAAATGAGCTCCGTCCGTCCGTCCGTCTGTTCGTCTGTTGGTGCGTCCGGGCTTTTCCATTCCGGCCTCAAACTTCAAAACTATTCAATATATTTTGCTGAAACTTTGTACAGGTATCTACCAAATAGTCTAGATGTGCCTTTTGCTAGATATAAATTGTATCACTTATGAGTCATGAGTTATAACAATTTTCAAGAAAGTAAATGCATTATATATTCAAAATGCATAAATATATTCAAAATTTCTACATGGCGGGGGATATGGTCGACTCTGTCTGCTTGTTATTTCTCAAATTAATGTACATATGAAATGAAGCATGTATATTTACACACATTGGCGTGTATCGCTTAGAAAAAGCGTTTGAAAGATCTAAATCTATATAGACCCTACCCTTTTACTAGGGATGTAACGACCAAACCACCCCATGCTAATTTAAAGTCAAAAGAAGTTCTGTCCCTTGACCTCTGTAATTTCATCTTTAACCGCATATGACCCAAAGGGATATCGAACATATCCTTTAATCTACCTTTAAGGTCATAATGTTTAGAATGAGAAAATGTGCTTAAGATCCATGGTGAGAGCAAACAGCTGTGTTGAGAACCTCGGATTGCTGAATAACTGGTTACAACCATAAGCTGTGCAAATGACGTTTGCGCTAGAAAATGTTCTGCCATTAGTCGTGTTCGTTTTTCTTTTGAAGACAACGATTGAAAAACAATGTCATTGCCCAATATCAAAATTCGGAACAACAATTTCGTAAACATTGTAAGGAACACGTATACCTTTTAACTCTGAAGCAATTACAAACTGTTCTGCAAGATTGGCTATGGGTGTTTTATTTGTTACAAACAGTTCATTTTCGGATTCAGACATTTTGCACTGAAATTCCTATCACATGTAAGACACACTCAGACCCAGTGAAAGTTTTTGTGCATGAACAATGCAAGAGCGTTAATTCGTTTTAATGCATCGCTGTAACGCTGTTAACAGCAGTGGGATAGAGATGCTTGGATGAATAACTCGGATTTTGGTATAAAATAACAGCTATAGGCTAAAACAAGAACGCACTAAATGCAAAGACCCAAGTGTACAATGGTTAAAACGTGGTGTTGACTTTCAACAATGTAAAACAGCTTACCTTGGCAATATAAAAAATGCTGATTGGTATAATGTATATAATGTTGTTTGGTATATAAAAATACTCCATATTCCTTGACTTTTCGATACATACGAATAGTTCATGTTCCTATGCTGTTTGTATATATAACAAACACTTCATGTTCCGATGATGTTTGGTATATTACAAATACTTCATGTTCCTTTGATGTTTGGTATATACACATTATTTCCATTTCTATGTTGTTTGGTTTATAGAAACACATTGGTACATGTATATGCAAGTCATGTATCTATCCTGTTTGGTATATGCAAATACAAATACGTCATTTTACTATGCTGTTTGATATTTACAAATACTTCATATTTCTATGTTGTTTGTTGTATACAAATGTGTAAACATATAATCCACATTTCTTTGTTGTTAGGTATTTACAAACAATCAACATTTCTATGTTTTTAGGTATTTACAAATATTTCACATTTTTATGTTGTTTGTTATAGTATCGGGCAAAACAATGAGACAACTTTGAATTCAACTCCTTAATTTAATTTTTGACATTAGGTTTTTGAAAATTGGCACATATGTAGATAATCTATTTACAAATTGTTTCAAATAGGACAATAGCCAGTCAGGCCACGGTTTCGCTCCAAACACTATCTTATCGCCCGAAACATGGAATAAACCAGATCGTCTTTGAGTTCCTCAGATAGCTTGATCCACTTTTCATGATTCACTCGTTTCTAATCTGCAATATATTTTTGTTCTAACTATTTAAATGTGTCCTCGAAGATTTGCCAAACCATTGCAATGGGGTTCAGATCTAGTGAAACGGCAAGAAAATTATATTCTGCATGTCATTTCACGAAATTCATGTTTTGGTGTGCGCGTAAGTGCAAATACAGTCATAGTCTCGTTGTATAAGAAACAAATGTCCACTTTATTCAGTATTTAAATCCGGCACATCAACTTGTAAAAATGTATAGACATGTAATTTTAAAGAACGGCATTAAACCTAATTTTCCAATCTCATTCGCGCCATCAGAGATAGCGAAAACTTTGATTCCAGTTTGTGCTAGAAACTCTTTGCAACTTGAAATCTGACAATAAGTGTATATGATGATTCTCTGAGATAACCCCGATGTTTTCTGTAACTTTCTAACTGATTTCAACCCTTTTTCATAAAAATCGTGAAGTCCATATTTTGCCTCCTTTTTCAACATCACGTCGGTAACTAGGAAGTCGTCTGCTACATCGACCTCACGTGACCCTACAAAACAACAGGGGAGGTAATGCTGAGAACATCATACCTATGTCAGAAATGCAGAGTATTAACAAACAATGTTCGAAAACACTGAGCGGCAACGCAAAAACTACTTTTTAAATTTGTCTAATTTCTTTTGTTCTATACTATATATACAACAACTTCACATTTCTATGTTGTTTGGTACTCGTATAAACAAAAACTTTACAATTCTATGCTGTTTCGTATATACAAATACTTCATGTTACTATACTATTTGGTATATACAAACAATTCATATTCCTTTACTGTTGGTATATACATTTTTTTCATATTCCTATACTATTTGGTATATACAAACATTTCATATTCCTTTACTGTTGGTATATACATTTTTTTCATATTCCTATACTATTTGGTATATACAAACATTTCATATTCCTTTACTGTTGGTATATACAAATACTTCATGTTTCGTGATGTTCAGTATTCATGAATAAATACTTCGCATTTCTATGTTGTTAGGTGTATAAAAATACTTCTCATTTCTATGTTGTTAGGTATATACAAATACTTCACAGTTCGATGTTGTTAGGTGTATACAATACTTCTCATTTCTATGTTGTTTGGTGTATACAAATACTTCACAATTCTATGTTGTTTGGTGTATCCAAATACTTCACAATTCTATGCTGCTTGTAATATACAAATAATTCACATTTATTTGTTGTTTGGTACATAGAAATAGTTCACATTCCTATGATATTTGGTACATCATTCATATCGCTTTGCTTTTAGGCATATACAAAAAGATCATGCTCCTTAACTATTTAGTTTTTTTAAATAAATATTTAATGCTTCTTTGTTGCTCTGTATACAAAAAAAGATTCTGTGTTTCTATGTTGTTTTATATATTCAAACATGTCATGTTTAAATGCTGTTTTTACTCTAAGCGCATATAATGACAGGTATAAATTGTCATATAAACAAAACGTTTGCTCTTGAAGCATCCTTGACTTTTAGCGTCTCAAGTTGAATTGCATGACTTTTTTACTTTTACTGAAAGTTCAATATTGAATAGTACTTGGATTGAAGTAAGAGAATATCCTCAAACTAGCTATATGATGCACACGCGGTGGATGCTTTCAGTTAAGGATGTTTTCAGTTAAGGATGTTTTCAGTTAAGGATGCTTTCAGTTAAGGATGTTTTCAGTTTTTGGAAATCACCAAGCAAATCGATATGATTTTCATTGAATAAAACAATTTGAAATCAGCTTGAATGTTTATTGTGTTTTGTGTTTGTTTTTACAAACCTTGATCAAGCTCATTTTGAACAAAAGATATTTTCAGTTTTTTTTCTCAGATTTTTAAATAAATTGTGACGCATCTCTGTTTGTAAGACGATGAACGTGGAATGGGGTCCGTTTGAAAGATATCCACAGGACAAATATGATTACATGGGAGCATTGTAAAGTTGTTTAAAGAGTTTCAAACCGTAAACAGGGATAAGTAGTAACAACACCTTCGTACCACAGCTATCTTAGTTTGAATTAATCAGAACTGATGTTCTGAACATTAGAGGTGCCGGGTTCAATGGCTTAGGATCTTAAACCTTGGTTTTATGAACGTTGACATAGTTTTGATCCAAACCTGGAACCATGATTCGATACCATATAAACACATTCTTACAAAAGCACCAACCATTTCTAGGGATTGTGGCGAATCTGCAGCACGAAGTTTCGGTGATAGAATAAAGTGTAAATTGTGAGCAGGCTCCAGGTGCTTACGTCTGATTGCGAGTATAACGAGGTACAGGCGAAAGTAAGGACCTTAAACGTACGTCATATCTCTGCCTTCAAGGAGTGCACCCACTGTGTAATGATTTCGGGCGGTACTTGTGGTGACACCAAGACCGGCCTTGTGGTTATAAATGACACCCTGAACGCTAACAGCTATATCAACCAGGCCTTTATTCCATTCCAGCAGAATTCAAGAGTGTTGTTTCAACAGGATAACACCACTGAAATACGCTGAACTTGTAACAATAAACTTGTTCAATGCCAACAACATACAAGTTCTCCTATGTCTAGCCCGATCCCCTAACTTGAATCCCATAGAGCCTTTCTGCGACCATCCTTGGAGACGAATTGAGCAACGTCAGCACCCAAAAAAGCATATGCGTATTACCGATGTATATCCAAAGCATGTGTTTCAGAAAGTTTCAGAAAGATTGATAAAAACAGTGGGAGGAGATGATTTCAGTACACAGGTAACCTCGTTCTGAAACCGGAAAGTCAAGCGCTCTAAGTCATAGTAAAACTAAAAATAGCTACAGTTTATGTTGATAATAAAAGCTTTATAGAATAACTTGTATTATACTTTCACACACTGCCTTACGTGCTTATGCTTAAGTTAGTAAGTGATAAGCGATAGATATTACTTAATGCGTGATCGGTAATGTAATGATTACTAACTTAAGATGATAAATTATTCATGAAGAATATAGAGAGTGAAAGAAATAATATGAAGAGTGTGCTCACCTGTGAATCCAACATTCAACCTTTTGATACAGGGTACACAGGTCTGGTAGATCATAACTGTTTATATTGACATCGAGAAGTGCATAGTTTGGTTAATCTAAACATGTACATGTACAAATGTATATGCCTTTGAAAAGGTTTCGTGCTCACTGAACCGACCATTAACTTAACTTAACATGTTTTCTACAATCTTAAATTCTAAATTCACTATGAGGGTTGGCACCAACATATGACTATGATATGTTCAAATAAACTATTTAATATTGAATATATGCTGACTTTGTTATCACAAATATTTGATTTGTATAATATGAGTTTAAAAACTCGCGTTAACATTACAACAGTAAAGCAAACATACTGTTTATTCGTGAATATTGAATAAACTTTCACCGTTTCAATCAGGCGATGGTCTATAACAAGAGGAGTAATGAATTCTCAGAAAAAAAAACAATTAACGAATCCTAAGGGGCGAGTTGATTTAGTTTGATGCATGGTTCGTACTGTCAAACAATCTTACCGTTTTAGCGATCCTTTGTCGTCGAATAAAAGCACTTGGTTGGTAAATGAAGGATGGCTGGTTCGAATCTTGGCTAACACTGTACACGTAAACGTATTTTCATATTTGAGATGTTTTATGATACTTTTCAGATAAACCAAATAAATTGATGCATGAAACATGTACTCAGGTAAGCACAGAAGTACAGACAGATGTCATCTCCTTCCCCAAAGTCACTTCAACTTATTACTTTTCTAAAAGTCAAATGTACAAACTGTTGCCATGGAAACAGACAAAGGTAAAGCTAAAAATAAGTTTAAACCCGAAAAAAGGCAAATTTGGTGAGGATTGGTCAATGAGTTTTAAAATCCGCTCCAGAATGAAATTCTACCCTTCCAATAAACAAAGTTCAAATTGTTGCCATGGAAACATAAACAATATTTTTAAAAGTTCAACCCTCCAAAAGGGGCATCTACATGATATTGGGAGACAGTATACCAAATTTGGTGAGGATTGGTCTATTAGTTTTAGAGATCTGGTCTGGAAACAAACCCTACCCTTCAAATAGACAAAGTCCAAATTGTTACCATGAAAAAAACCAGACGGAGGGACGGACACACAGACGGACACACAGATGGAGCCAACGACTATATTCCCCCATATTATATGCCGGGGGGATAAAACGTAATAATATGATTTTGTTATCTTTAAATGTTATCGCATAAAATATTCAGAAGACATTATGCTCAAAATGGCTCTTTGGCAATGACAGAACTACATTTATTGTTTCTGTAGTTATTTATGATCACGCAAAAAGCAATTATCATAGTTATAACAAAAATTCATAATCATCAGTTATACAAATAAATTGGTTTGTAAACTAATGCAACATGTTCTTCATTATGTGACTACCATTTGGACAGACCACTAGCAATAGGAATTTGGGAACTGTTTTAATGTATTGATGCTTCATATTGATTCGTGTACATTTGAATTAATTCCATCTTCTTCACTCACAAGAAGACTTCAATAATTTATATATAGTTCATCTAAGTTTATCTTGCTTATATTTTATCCTTGAATCAATTCATTACCCTTAAATTCGGTACACGTGTGCAACATGCAGCTATCTTTGGAAATGATCATATTGCTTCAAGACTTCATTGTTCAACTCTTGAGTCCAGGAGTATCAGTTAGATCTATGATGGACTGTGTTTCCCTGTGTTCTCTGAACACCAACTGTTACTCTGTGTTCTATCAAAAGACAGATCGCTTGTGTCACCTGCAGGATACGGGGTATAAGCTGGGGGATTTGAACATCCCAGCCTCTGGATATCAGTACCTGAGCATTAAAGGTATGTTTTGGTAAACCATTAATTGTTGTGTGAATTACAAATATTTCTGAGTTAATACTTGAGCTCATAAATCAGATTTCAAAATTAAAAATACTATTCAAAATTTACATATAATTTGCAATACGATTTGATCTCTTATCATATTACTTTGTAACATTTAAAAAAATGCATTTTTTCCGTCGATGAGATTTCTAGAAATGGCAATGAACATATTCTTCTTCTTTGCAGCAGTTACATGTTTGCAATTTCAAAGCCAGACACTTTTTGGTACCACTCAGAGGGACCAAGCAATGTTACGTTTTCCTTATTGCTATGTGTGTCCACTTTACTAAAAAGTATGATGGACTTGCCAACTTGGTAGCTCAAGCTCAAAACGAGGCTAAATCCAAGATGGCCGCAAAGAAAAAGACAATTTTCCCTTAATTACCACTGTAAGGCTGTTGAAGTAAGTATTTACAGTTAATTGGGCAATACATGAAATGAAGGAAGGAAAATACACCTAAATTGTTCATAACTTTCTAAAACTGAATGAAAACAATTACGTTTTATCAGTCAAAGATGAGAAAATTCAAGATGGCCACCAAGGAAAAGACAATTTCCCCCTTATTACCACTTTAAGTCTGTTATGGTAAGTGTTTTCAGTCAATTAGGCAAAACAAGAAGCAAAATTCACCTAAATTGTTTATAAATTTATAAAATTAAATAAAAACTATTACATTTATCAGTCATTTTCTAGATGACTTGGTGAAAGGTGAAGGAATTTACAGCTAAAAAACAAGCTAAAGCAAGCAAGCAAGACTAAAGGTCTAAATCACTACTTGAATCGGCGTTTTAGTTTCATTATTAGTAAAAATATGTATTGTTTTGTTTTTTTCATCCAATCGTTTTCAGCTTCCCCGTGTGTATTGTAAACAACACACCAAAGATAATAGTCCATGTGCCATAATTCGGATCATGGTATTATGATAAGGATCTGTAACGAATCATGATTGTGCGCCAGGTAAACCTTCCCAAATGACAACTTGGGTTCTTTTGAGTGATTGAGTGTGTAAGTTACTGTTTGAACGCCATAGCCCTTTTGAATTGGAAGAACTAAGTCACTCTAAGTCCAGAGAGTCACGGCAATATATCTTTCTGTTGGGTTGAACTCATTGTCTATTAAAAGAGCCGTTTGTGCAAGATAATATTCAGATCTGAAATCTTATGAAACTTATTCAATAATTGTAAAGACTTATAGCTAGCAGTCAGAGACGTTTAGTTTTAGAGACGAGAAAAATTCTGAATGTCTGGCTCCCTTGATCCCTTTTAGGAGCAACATGGCTGTCTTAGATACAAATACGGGCCATAGAAGCCTCGACCTGAAACCTATTTTAATTTTCTTATTCAGTACGAAACTCCCTAAAAAGCTGAAAGGGCCATAGAGGCTATATATCAATGTCACCTATTTCATTTATTAAAACCTAGAATCCTTAGAAAGCGGAAAAGTATATTCGCATTGTCCAATGGGGATTATAACACTTGTACATCTGTTACCCCATTGACAAAAACTTCTGGAAAATGTAAATTTACAACCTAATAAAGTGTGTTATTTAAACTCTAACAGAGCCAATGGATCTCTTTTAAGGTTCTTTTAATATTATACCAAAATGAAGGATGTGGCAGGAGTGCATTTTAACAATGCCCGAAAAACATATTACTTCATTTTTAGTCTTCAACTTCAGATAATAAAACTGATGAGTTACAAGCAAACGACTATATTTCAATGGTTACTTTGATAAAGACTACATATAGTATATGTTTTTAAATTAAGTTACATAATACAATCACTTCAATCACTACAACGTTTTGGTATAGATCCTTTTACAGATTTCAAATATGTCGGTGTATAACAGTTACAATAGAACAGATGACCTATATATTTTAGTTGATAAAATAAAATAACATTACTTCAAATTTTTTTTCATAACACTAGTCTATTAACTTTAAAAGATTGAAAGATTGAAGATGAAGATTGCAGCTGCATAGGTCAAGCCTTTGTGCGTCTCATAACTGATTGCTCACTGGGGCAGAGATAAAACATTCAGATTTACCTTTCATAGCAACTTTCGTGACATTAATAGTTTTGGTGTCCTTTTGGACCAGATTTTGCTAACAATTAATTCGCAAGAAGCATGAAGTAATCAATATGATAAAAGATTCTGTAACTGCATTATTAGTAATCTAAAGGTTTTTAACCAGTCCCAACTAACGGAAACAATACTGCTGAGAGAATGGTAAAATGATTATGATTTATATTGAACGTAATTGTTTCCGATATTTACTTGTTCGCTGCCATCTTGGAATTATTCCAGAACGAGGAAATTGTTTTATATCCGTATAATCTTATATATTTATTAACTCTTTCAAAGTTTTAACGTAAGCCTTCTTGGTTCAAACTAGTCACCACATCGGACTGCAGCTGGTTCTATCCGGTTATTTTTCTTGAAAAGAAATTCGAGGGGACATTTCTCTACAGCCTAGACTAACATGTTATTACTTCATGATCATACACAATCCAGTTGAAACATATTACTGAGGGTTATATGTTGATGACAGTACGTTTGACAATTTGATTAAGACGAGCAGACATTAATTAAAAATAAAAATAATGAGAAGTTAAGTCATTCAATTGCACTAGTAGTGTGGACAACTTCAGGACGGCATAACAGGACATTACTTTGTTGTTATTCTATTAAAATTTGTTTTTAATATTAAAAGTTAATTTTTAAAATAGTAAAAATACAGTGAAATAAAGTGAACAATTATATCAATTAAATATAAGGCATTACAATGTGCAAAACAACTTTTTAGGGAAATTTGTCTTTCTGAGGAATAAAACTGAAAATGTGTTTATCAATTCTTTGATTTTATTGATATGATAGGTGAATTATGCGCCTCATGTATTCTACCCAGTTTGATAAAAAAAATAGTGACAATAATCCATCATAAGAGACCTTTTTACCAAAAATATCATTGTTTTGGTGGCCACCTTGGATTAAGCCTCGTTTTGAGTTTGAGCTTCCAAATTGAGAAAACACCAAAACCTTTGGTCCCTCTGAGTGGTACCAATATGCCAATTTCCAGCTCCTGGTTCATGGACTGAAGTGAAATACTCGTGAAAGCGATGTAAAACCCAAATTAGCTCAACTAAGCTGAAATTCATGTAATGTTTTTGGATAATTTGTTGATATCAATATGCACGATATTATTTTGATGTTGATATCGATATTGATACCCTGGTAATTGATCTAAACATTGCTATTAATGTCATTTTTTAAAACAGATCCATGCGTGCCCGGTTACTCGTGGATACGCGTCTTTAACCTCTGCTACAAACTCTACACTCATAAGAGGATCTGGCGTAGAGCTGAGCGGATGTGTCAACACGATGGCGGACATCTTATCAAAGTGGATTCACAAAAAGTGCACGACTATGTTGGACAAATTGTCAATGATATAGGTATTTCAATTTTATCTAGTAGGTTTATATGATACTTTTTTTATCTTGTGTGTACCCAAGCTAAAACCACAGACTCTCAGCACCCCAGTATTTCAGATTTTTTAAGAATTTTATCAGATTTTATTTGAATTTTTATCAGATTTTATTTGAATTTGTATAAGATCTTTTGACTACAAGACATTTGACTACATCACAGATTACAATACCTGTCCACAATGCAATGGGCATTTGTGCTGAGTGTTCTGGGTTGTTTGCACGTGGTGGCATATTGTCTTGTGTATAACTCAACCGGTCATCCACTTCATTGCTGGATAAACTGAGAGTTGGGAGGGTAATTATCAATCGTATTTAACGTTCCACACTGAGACATGAGTTGAGACCCTGAGTAAGCGACTATATTCAAACGTACCTCTGTTCACTCCCGCCTGGTGTACATGTTAGGTGTGGTGGAGGTAATATTCGGGCTCTACGGCAACTCAGATTAGACCAAGGCAATAATATTGGAAGCACATGTAATGCATAATTTACACCAAGGTAGTCCTCACTACGTTCTACTCAGTCCCAAAATTATTGTAAAACGACACCAAACGGGACAGAAAACGGGCAACTTTTGTGTATACCTTTCCATACTACAATCTAAGTACGTTTACAGACAGTTCTCAGAAAGTCCATCCAGTCTTTAACCTGTCCTCTAACAGTTGGTGCCACTTTAGATTGGATAATATTGGCCCTTCATTACGTTTTCGAGCAGTTCAATCCCGTTATCAGGTAGTTCATATCATTTCTCAACTAGACCTATCTCGATCTCAATACGTATAACACCGTTCTAATCCGTTTGTCTCCAAATCAACTCGTTTTCAGAAGTTCTTCTCGTTTACACTACGTTCTCATTTCGTTCTTAGTACGTCGTTCTTGTACCGTAATCACGCCCTGGCCCGATTTCTGTAAATATCCAACACGTTCTTGCCCGTTGTTATTCCCATTCCGAGTTTCAATGTCAATGGGAACAGTGTGAACAAAAATTGGTCATTATTTCTTTTCCAAAAAAGTTCCTGTTATCGTCTTCCTCTCGGAGAGGAAATCCTAAGTTGGATAATGTGTTCCCAAAAATGTATCATCATGAATGAAATGTGTTTAAACCAAATAACCCTTTCTTGTTGCTCGGCTGCCATCCAAAAGTAGAAGAAAACCAACATTCAACATGTTTACAGCTGCCAGTTATTTATGTTTTACTTGTTTAACTATGTATCAAAACGCATTTATTCATACCCGTCCATTCATATCGTTCTACCAAAGGAGTGAAAACTGTACGAGAATTTCCCAAACGTAGGCCTACTCAGAACGAATATAACGTAACGAGGATCAATTTAGAAACTTGTATAACTGTATAGGAACGTATGGCTAACTTCTTAAGAACAATTAATTTTATTTGGAACAAATTTACATTACATAGCAACTGAAAGGGGCGTATTGTAGTCGAGTTTCATCTGTGTGTGGACGGGATTGACGAGGTGGAAACTGTGTATTACAATTGATTTTCTTACTGCACAACGTCCTCACTGACCCTTAGTAAGATCGAAGTACGGTAATTCCGTTCGAAGTAAGACAATCCCGTATTTAGTACGTTTGTACCCAGTCCAATTTCAGAACGAAGAGATCGTTGGACATGTCCAACGTTATGGAAGACCCTTCCGTTTTTAGAGCGTCCGAGCCAGTTCATAAAGTTCGCAAACAGTTGCCAATACGTCCAATCCGTTCTCGGACAGTTCGAGCCCGTTCTAAAACATAATTTAGCAACGTAGTGAGAACGAGTTTTGTAAAGGAGGTATAAGGTGGAGGTAGTATTGAAGCTCTACGGCAACTCAGATTAGACGAAGGTAATCTTTTTTAAGCACCCTGCTTCAACTACGTGGAGATGTGAGAGCTACATAAATACCATCCATTTTTGTTATTATTCTTAATGATATTGCCCGATTGCACCCTTAATGAGTAATAATGAACTTAATTAGCTTTGTTTCACAAAATATGATTGACGGATTAAGTAAGTGTAAGCATATAAACTTCGAGCTGAAATATTATTTTTTACCAACGCAAATTATATTGACAGTCAACTAATTTTTTTGCAATGAATGCAATACTAATACTAAAATACTAATATGGTACTAGCTAATAGAGCATACAATATTTCCATCCAGTCATGAAGTGTACTCAAGGTTATTTGAAAATATGACGAGCGCTTGGTCGCGGCAGGTCACACCCCACAACTCTCATGAAATACTCCTCTTGTTTTCACTTCCTGCTAACCTTTTTTCTTTTTCTTTTTTATTGGTAGGGTGTTGACCGCCACGATTACATACATATTACCCCTACATGACCTACGTTGCTAAGGGTTGGCGGGGTTTAATCAATTTATGTATATATTTGCGAATTTCCGTATAAGAAACATTGTAACACTTTAATGTAACTTTGTTTTTATCTAAACACAAATCACAAGAGTAAGAGAGATATAAAAGAGGTTGAAAAGAAGGGTGGGAGCATGTACACTGTACCGAAGCTGATGCTGGTAACGTACGTTACCAACATCCCAACATGGCGGAAGGCAAGATCACTTCGCGAGTATTTCACACGAATTAACAGCTTTTTCGGGGTATATAATCAAACTTAGTTTGCACACACATGAACAGTGATGGTGTGAATAGATTTGATGCACTATATCTACATATTAATGTCCACGTTATGAAGAATACGCAATTTTAAAATCACGGTGGGATGTTGGTAACTCCCAGTCTAGATGTTGGTAACGTCTCTTGTTTTGAAATAATTGATGCTGGTAGCGCCAAAATCATAGTAGCATACTTTAGACGGTTTATATATACTTTTGCTTTATTTATTTAAAATAAACTTTCTATATATAACCAAAGGAAACACTAATTTGACTTTCGCCCTCACAGACCTGTACTACTGCTGGTCAAAAGTTCTTCCCCACCCTAGATTTTCACATAGACTTACATGTTAATTAACCTTTGCAAGAATAATTTTCATTATTTCAGTTTAAGTCAAATTGTTGTAAAATTGAACAAACATCTTTGAAAATATGTTAGCTGTGCATCTGTAATTTCGTTCATCTTTATGTTGATCACACATCAAATGACATCCGACTGAAGAACGTATATACAAGTTCATGTACCAATGTCCCATTGGCCGCCATGTTGAATTATTGACATATGATGTATATGTTTTGCTTATATGAATACACTTTTCTTGACACTCAACGGAAACTAACATGGAAATTATGTGTATGTAGCTGAAGTGATTTCCAATCTTTTGATATATATTTTATAACCATTTTACATACATTTTAATTATGAAAATTATTCTTGCAACAGTTAATTAACCTGTAAGTCTATGGAAAATGCCAGAGTGGGGAAGAACTTTTGGTCCCTGGGTGTACATTTGCACTTACAAATCTTCATTGCCAATAAAAATGTTTCATCATGAGTTTGATGTACATCACATCAAGATACGTTATATAGAAATTATTACCCGAGGAAGGGTGTCATATGACTTTTACGAAACAAGTTTGAATTTGTGTACTGCCCGAGCGATATCGAGGGTTATACATAAATTTGCATGAGTTTCGAAAAACTCATATGGCACACTTTCGAGTGTTATAATTTCTTTATTACTCATTCTATTCCATTTGATTCGCGTAAAATCAGTCAAGAAACGACTCACTTTTCTGGCGACGGCAAGCTACAAACAAATTGTTTGATGACGTCACAGACGCCGAAATGCGGTGAAATAATGGTTGCTAGGTTGACGTGATATGTGCACAAGTGCTCATATCAATAATAATAACTCGGTTATTTTCAACCATATTAGCAATAAATATTATTATGTATACAACCAGCTATTTTAATGAAATATGATAAATGCGAAATATTACTTATTACTAGCGTAGTGTTCGAATATACCTCTATAAAGGGTTTCTCAATTCCAAGGTACTAAAATATACTATTACTGTTATTTAGATATAACCCATGAGGGTTATAAATTGTTTACATTCTAAAACCCTGTTTACATGCAGAAATATACAAATGTCAGTGTATATACACCTGGATTATATTTGCACATGGGAATAAAAGTATATTTTCTATGCGTTTACACAAGGAAATAGAGGGGGTGAGTATTACGGATTTTGAAACAGTTGTCATCCATATTTAACACATGGAACAATGCATTAGTCAAGGCGAAATGGTCGTGTGGTAAGCTGTTGGTACAGTCAATGGCGATAGTTGCCTTACTCAGAGGGCGTGGGTTCGAATCCCGTATGGGACTCGGCCCGAAAAAGTACAAGAATTTGTACTATTGAAGGTAGTGTTATCCCAAATATAACCATGTTATATTGGAACAATGCAGACACTATCCGCAATAAAGCGAAGAACAGACTGCCCTCAGATCTGAAAAGCCTGATAGACTTATGGCATGCCAAGGAGTTCGGCGTCCGTCAGTCCATCCGTCTGTAAGCCTTACTATTTTTTTTCTTATTTTCAAGAACCACTGGCTCTAGAGAGCTCAATCCTGTGTACACTCCTTTTGGACAATTGGGATTATAAAAATGTAGATTTGATGATAGAAAACCTTTTTCATCTTATTCTTCAGAACTAAATGCCACAGAAAGCTGAAACATTGTGTTCAGACTCCTAATTAAGTCATGTGGATTATTATAGATTCGGAGACTCCGTGGCCCCAACTAAGAACCACATATGCCCTATACCTGTTTCCCCTTCCTCTTCAGAAAACAGCAGACAAAGCTGAATTAGTGTGTTCAGACTCCTTAGCCAATGGGGATTATAAGCTGTAAACTATAAACTGTGTTTGTGTCTCTGTGTTGCCATGTAAGGGCCACAACGTATTAAGTCTTCTTCTCCAATGTTGAACAATTGTGAACAGACTCCTTAGCCAAGCCTTAATAAGAAACACAGGAGCTATATGCCCTAAAACCATGTTCATCTTTTACGTCAGAACTAAACGCCCTTAACGACTGAAATGGTGTGGACAGACTCCAGGGCCAATGGTGATTATAAATGATAGATGATAGATCACAGGGTCCACTACCTTAACACTTATTTTCGTTTTCTTTTCAAAGAACGAAAACCAATAGACACATGAATGTTATGTGTGCACTCTTAACACAATGGGGGTTATTAATAGTTGTAATTTGATGACTGTGGTTCCTACAATATGAGCACATGGACTATGAAATTTTATGTACAGACTATTTAGGTCAATGGGGATTATAAATTGTAGGTTTGGTTTGGTTTGGTTTCTAGGGCTACAGGTGCCACTCCCTAAAGAACATTGTGTGTATTCTTCTAAAAGACTAAATGCATTAGCCTCGAGAAAGGTGAAATCTTTTGTACACCTATGAATTATACATTGTAGATTTGGTTACTCCGTGGCCACAAAGACTCCACTCTTGAACCTTTTTTAAAAGAATGTGGATAATATATTTTCGTCAAGCATCTGAGAACTACTTTTGGAAAATTACAATTTTCAACCTAATATGTTTCATCGTTTAAAGTCTGATGAGATACAGATCCCATGACTCTAAATCTTTTGAGTCCAGGAATAGTTCTGTCACTATAAAAAGAATGACAATTGTAAAAAATAAAAGAATATACTCACACGTGTGTTTGAGAAAACTGTGACACATGACACGTACACTATGCATAAGTACATATCTGCAAATATATGTTTACATGACCTCCAGAGGTTATGTTAATATACTTCTGGTGTATATTTAATAACGTTTTTAATTGCGTTTATATGCACAAAGTACATACCAGGAGCAAATATATACTCATGAGTATTAATACGCTGAACCAACACCTGTCTAATATGATTTTCTGAATGCAGATTTTGTATGTAAACCAAACTATTATTGAAGAAACATTATCACTTATCTTATAGAACCCGGCAAAAATTTTCTGGTATCAAGGTCAACCATTTGGGATGTAAGGGATCATCCATTTCACATACGATCTTTCAATATTGTGATATTGATAAACACGTTTACCAGATAAGCATGTTTACTTATCGGGATAAATAGAAAACATGTTCAGATTAGTAATACTAGCACATAAAGAATGTGACCCCCCTCTCAAAGGACTTTAACACGTATCGTAACTACAACAGAACTAACAACACTTTCTCAATAGTGTTACCCACATCCTCCATTCATCGTTACCAACATCTTGTGTCAGACTCGCTGGGAGTTACCAACATCCAACCGTGATTTTAAAATTGCGTATTCTTCATAACGTGGACATTAATATGTAGATTCAGTGCATCAAATCTATTCACACCATCACTGTTCATGTGTGTGCAAACTAAGTTTGATTATATACCCCGAAAAAAGCTGTTAATTCGTGTGAAATACTCGCGAAGCGATCTTGCCGTCCGGCATGTTGGGATGTTGGTAACGTACGTTACCAGCATCACCTTCGGTACAGTGATATAAGCACGTCTGCGACTATGTATATTCAGCAGTTACATGTGTTGCATCTATGTTGACAATTTGTTTTGTAATGTGGTATTCACGGGGCCGAAAATGTATTTTTCAATTTCGTATATTTGTCTGATATGCTTAAGCAGTCCAGAGAAATGTAAATGTGTTTCTTTGATTTTACACGAATATATCTACATTTTGAGAATGTAATACATATGGTTTGTCAGAATGCTTTGACTGGGATCTCCAAGAATAATACTTTATTACCCCGAAAGGAATTCAGTTTGTATCATGACAGAGTTCGTGTACAATAAAGTCAGACAAAACAAGTTACAAGACATAGTACATAGTACATGTACGTGGAACAATCAGTCACAATCAATTTAAAAGACGAATACTGAAAGGAATAGATGTATTTTGACCTCTATTGGTTTTAAACGCGGTAGTAAATATCTCCCTCCAGAAGGCAGCTTGACATATTCACTGTGTAAAACATGATCTTGATCAGATAAAATCTTCGAGGCTTTGAAATAGACAATTTCGTCTGTGTTTTGTCTTCAAACCATGTTCGAAACTGTTTTATCACATTTTGGGATGCCGGCAGTCATAGAAATAATGTTCAAGAGTTTATCGTTCCTCGACACAAAAGAAGCAATAACTACTGTCAGATATCCCTATCTTGTGAAGAAAACTTTGTGTTGTCATAATGCGATGCAAACGTTTTTATTAAAAATTTCGGGGCTTATTATCAGTACAACTTCTGTTTATGTTATGGAAACATTTTGACATAAAGTCAGTCGTGATTGGCATTTCTAACTTTGATGACCATTTATTTGAGAAATTCTTTAAAGTCGTTTAGTTGTAAAAAAAAATTAAAATGGGAAGTTTTATCAGTCCACCACTTTCATATTTGTTTACAATCATTGTTCTCTTTATTCTATCCCGTTTGTCAGACCATACAAACTGATAAAACAGAGAGTTTAATTTTTTAAGGGATTCTTTAAATATGGTGATTTTGCCTCTAAGAGTTAGACATCTCTTTGTTAATGAAAACATTGCTCTTCTTGCTTTTTCAAATTGTTTAGTAAAATTCATTGCGATCATCTTATTTAAATCTGTATCAAACATAATACCAATGATTTTGAACAGTTCTTTTGACCACTGCATAGGGATATGTGGACAGAGTTGTTCATTGCAATCTTGTTTTGAGCCTATCCATATTGCTCTAGTTTTTTAGCAATTAATTTTCAAACCTGAACCTACTGCAAATTTCTTTAGTACAGATATAAGTTCAGCAAGACTAGCTTCAGATCCATCAAGAGTGAAATTTGCGTGATCCGCATATTGAAAGGTTGTATAGGTTACTCCATTTATATCAATGCCTTTTATGTTTCTATTACTTGATATAGTTTGATAGTAATTCGGCGCACACGAGAAACAAATATGGCGACAATTGAAAAAATATGATACATGACCTGCATTGATGGTAGCGCTACAAATATCCGATTGGAAAGGTATTACCCATTTTCTAAAAGAGGGCCCAACGTTGAATGATTCTAATGCTTTGTCTATAAAGTCCCATTCGATAGTATAAAAAGCTTTTTTAAAGTCGACTGTAACAAATAGGCCCGGTATCTTATTCAACTCAATAATCTAACAAATCATATAATATTCTCGTGTTTTCTCCAATGAATCTACCTTTGAGGAAGCCTGTTTGGGTTTTTGCTTATTATATCTGGTAATTTATTCTGTACACAATCCCACAATCCGGCAATCTTATAGTCTATATTCAAGAGGCTTATAGGTCGCCAATTTTTTTAATACTGTCTATGACGTCCTTCTTTTGTGAAGCATGTCACATTATACCCTGCCGTTGAAATAGCGAGAGACTTGTTTTTTTCAAAAGCATATTGGATGGATTTCTATAAAAAAAAAAAACACCTATATCCTTAAAAAAGAATTTATAAAATTCAGCGGTGAAGCCGTCGGATCCAGGGCTTTTCCCGTTTTTCATATGTTTTAAGGCTTGTATGCATTTATTAAGAGAAATATCCCCTTCACAGCTTTCTCGCTTTTCAACAGATAAGCTAGTATTCGATTCAAGAAAACATATCGAGGTCTTTTTCCCAAGTTGTATCCTGTCTAGTTGTATACAGGCTTCGATAGAAGTGCGACGTTTCGTGGTTTCTGTCGGTTATTGTTATATTGTTTTCATCTATTTAGTTCACACATGTTTTTGTTAATAAAGTTTCTTTTTTCCAAATTAAGGTAATATTCTGTGCTCTTTTCTCCTTCTTCATTCCATTTGGCTTTTCTTCTGAAAATGATACCCTTTATTTTGTTTGTTCTGAGGCTCTCTAATTCAGATTTCTTTTCAGTTAGGTTAGTTATTTCATCTTCATTTAAAGTATGATAATTTTTTCCCCAAGATTGTAAATAGTTTTTTTTGCCAAAAGTTGTCCTCGTTCTTACGCTCTTTCGTAGTTTTAATCGAATAAGTAATTGTTCACCTCTGTTTTTCATTTTTAAAAGTTCGAAAAGTTGTTGGTAATTTATTGCGAATTGTCTGGAAATAATATCCTTAAGGTCATTTGAGGTACAACATTCATCTATTGTATCGCTGATTATTCCATTAACTAGATGTACATACTGTATGTCAGTAGAGAGTAATTGCATTTCCAATATCCTAGTCCCCTCTCGATAGGTTGTAGTGATATGAATGAATGGTCTGATTTATAACTAATACCTATGGATGATGACTTAACCAGGGACAAAGCGTCTTCTGATATACAAAAAAATAGTCTAATCTACTTTGTTTAAGTGGGTTTGTTTTGCGCCATGTATATTGCATTTTATCAGGTTTAAGTATCCTCCAACTAATTCTAAAGTCTATTTTCTTGTATTGCTTTATTTCCTTGTGGATCGTTTCTGTGTTTATAACTATACGTGTCCTTAGTACTGAACCACGTTCCAGTCTCCCGCCATGCACGGAAGTAGATGTAACACTATTCCAAGTAGAGATTTAAAGGTGCATCCATTGTGTTTCATCAAATTGTATTTGGCTTTAATACGTTCCAACACAACATATGTGCTGTTTACAATACAAACAAATTCACTCAACTTGCATTCTTCCCCAATCGCTAAACATATCATAATTACTGGTTTCCAATTAGAATCGAGTAACATCATTATGCACGTGCAGAAACCGAAAGTGCACGTCCTATTTGCATGCACAGTAGTTGTATGACCTATTGAAAATTATCAACCCAAATTGTTTATGTTGTCTGGTTTAAATAAGATTCCAAAATTACGTTTGACTCATTGGCGCGCGACACACGCGGTGCATTGTCCGATTTTCGATCAGATATCGATACTTTTACCTTCATATCGTCAATATACTAAGTCGAGTATAATCAAAATGGTAGTTTTCGGTAACAGTTGGTACTTCTCGATAAAATAAGACCATTTATAACGTTTAGTATATTTGACCCCCAACAACAAAATGGATGTACCATTAAAAAGTCGGGGGTTGTCGGTATTCGGACCGTAGATATTTGTCAATGTTTATATCGAGAATAACGAAACGACCCTTTTCATCACTTATGATACCATGGATAATGTACTCGAAATTATTTTTTTTAAAGAATCGCGACGCCCGAGCTATTACTTGTACCATGTGCAAACTATGAGCGATATCCTCATTCTGCTGTCCAAGCAAGTTCAATAGTTTCAGTGCTGTGTGTTTCTTAGCAAAGCATTGTTTTGACCCGAGGGAATGAAAATTATCCCTTCTTTTATTTGAATCAGATTGGAGACCCCTTGCATTCATTGACATACTGATAAAATGAGCCATTGTCCATTGTCCATTGTCAATGTGTGTATCATTAACAAGTGTGCAACCAATGTTGATTGATTTTTGGAAATCATACAGCTCGAAGAGTGTGGGTACCAAACGTAGAAGAAATGAAATGAAATAAGAGAGGAAAACTAAAAAAAAATACCTGAAGGCCACCAAATTGCTTTGCATAAAGGGCCGAGAAAGAATTCACAAACGCAAATTATACCCCACCTCCGGTCTCGTTGCTATGGTTTCTTTTGTTACAAGTGTAGGTGTATTAGCCGATACACCTATACTTTTTCTGATATACCTACACTTTCCTATTAGACCTACACTTTTTAACAACTGAGAAATCAATGGAGTCAATTTTCTAAATTTCCAAATCTAAGTTATGATACTTTATAAAATGGTATTTATAAACATGTACGACACCTGGGATCGAACCTGTGTCCTGTTGATTTTTGGCCGAACGAACTAACCACTACACCACGAAGCCAGTTGAAACTATGTACATTTGTTCATGACCAAATGAATACGGTTGTTATAATGCGTGATATAATATCACAATTTTCTGTATTTCTTTTTATATAACAATGTTATTTAATTTTGGATGCAAAATGTCTTAACATACTGAAGTTAGTTCTGTTTTCACTAAACTTGGGCCATGTTGACATTATCCATTCAGTTTATGGCGTTAGCTGTACATTTCAGCGAGATGCACGTGCGTCTGCGTTGGCAATACTGTCATTGGGCCATATCAATTAGATTTCGAGCCCCAAACATGGGTTACCATACAACGAAGCACGAGCTGAGTGTACCCGGGAGTTGTCACAGATGAGGCCGTATTTGGGTTGTGCGTTTCATACACAAACTTTTTACAGCTGTATTTGTTTTAGAAATATTATGAAATGGTATCCGTTTACACTCGACCGTAAGTGGGGTATAAGACAGATATACCCATACTTTTCCTTGTGTATCGAATGATACCCAACACTTTTCCCGGCGGAGCCTTACTCGGCTACGCCTCGTAAGGGCCCCACCGGGAAAAGTGTAGGGTATCATTCGATACACTCGGAAAAGTATGGGTATATTTCTCACATACACAATAAAATTAACATTAATTGGCTGAGCACATGGACTTTGCCACCATATCGCCATGTACATGTACAACAACCGAAATTGTCAGCATACAAATGTCAACAGAAACCAAACCGTAATTATATTTTTAGTCATTGATTGATGATGAAGGGACTTTGAGACATTTTATTACTCATCATCTATTTCCCCTCAAACTAGATGAGGGGAAATAGCTTTGCGGGAGACATAATGTTTTCGCCTCCGTCCGTGATTCCGCTATTCTGTGATTCCGTCCTTCCGAAATGTTTTCGTTTCCGGGCCATATTTCAAAAACCGTTCAATATCTTTTTACGAAACTTGGTGTGTGGTTAGACCTTTTGCTATTCAGGTTATTCTGATTTTTATATTTGTTCTGGTTTCCATGGAAACAATTTGAACTTAGTGCATAGGGGGGTAGGGACCTTTTCTGGCCTCTATCTCAAAATCTATGCTGTATATTTTTACGAAATTTGGTAAGTGGTTAGACCTAGTGGTGGAGTGTCGCCTTTTTCTACTTAGGTTATTCTGAATTATATATATATTTCTGGTTTCCATGTAACCAGTTTGCACTTAGTGCATGTGGGGATAGGGACCTTTTATTTTATGAGAATTGGTTTGTGAATAGACCTAGTGTTGGCACGGTGCCTTTATGCTACTTAAATGAATCTGATTTTTATATTTTGTCTGGTTTCCATGGAAACAATTTGGACTTAATGCATATAGGGGTTAGGAACCTTTTCTGACGTATTTTCTTCTTTCAATGGAATAAATTCCATTTATTCTAATATATTAACCTTATTTGGATTGTCCGTTTTGGCTTATCTCTGGCATTAGTGAAAAATAAGGGTAAATTAGGATGACTAGGTTGAATTGAAAATTAGAGTGGGGGACATCACAGTGCATCACATGCATATATTTCTTTTTTCTTTTTTTTTAATTTGCAATAATGTAAAGTGCTTGTTTGAGTTAGAGAAAGAGAAGAACATAAATAGTCGGGAGGGTGTGGTAGATCAATGTATATGTCATAACTTTACACTTTGATGACCGATTCCACTTTGTCGTTGGGGTAGAACTTGTACTTTCTGCCATTTGTGCCTGTGCCGTACACTCTCCCATTGAAATACCACGCTTTTTCTACTTGACAGTGTTTTTTCCAGCGGTTGATTAACACGATATTGACTTCAGTGACATCGTCTGCCAAGCGGATGGATTTATTATCTTTTAGCGGTTTTCTTGCCCTCAGCAGGTTCAGTTTGGCTTCCACGGTTTTCAGTTTAACTAGAACTGGCTTGGTAATGGATTTGTTTGCATGGTCTATTCTGTAAATGGCTGAAATGTCACCTCTCTTTACTGTGATTCCACCCTTATGCTTCATAGTGTCACAGAAGCGGTCAATGAGATTTTCATCTGCTTCCGATGGCATATCAAACACTTTTATGTTTAATTTCCGTGAAAACTGTTCATTTTGATTGGCCAGTTTAAATGCTATATCTGCTTTTGCTGTTAGGTTGTTGAGTTTAGACTCGAATTCAGCAATTTGAGAAGTTTGGGTTCACAGAGTTCAGCATTCTGTATTTGGAGAGTGTAAATATCGCTCTGCATGTTATCAACGTTGAACTCAGCCGAAATGTCTGCCTTCAAACTCTAAGTTCTTTCACAGCCTCGGCTACAGAGGACGTAATTAAGTCCTTTAGTTCTGTTTTCAGAGAGCCGAGTAGTTCTGTAAGGGTTTGTTGAATTTGAGACAGTTCGTTCGTAAACTCCGTCAGGTCTTGATTCTTTTTGGGGCCCATGTTGATTGTACAGGAAGCGTTCGTATAATATAGTATACACGTGTGTGTGCGGCGTGTTGCCCTTTGACCTATAGTTGATTACAGGTGTAGCGAAATGTTTCGGCCAATAAGTCACAAAATAGTAATTGTTATCACATGAAGTTAACGGTTTAATCATTCAATAAGATATGTCCATACCCGTATTGGTATATGTGTCTCAGAGTCTGTGGAAATTTTCGAGTTTTCACGCCTGCATGCCCGTGCTACGACAAGGGAGGCAATCTTCCTGCTAGCCTGACCTGTACAAATTCGATTGGTCATATGTAACTTGAATCATATTTTCTTCAATTCTAATTATTATGTGTTTATTTGTGCATTTTCCGTCTACAATTTCTCGCCTGAACAAAGTGTAATCCAAAATGTGTTTTCTATTAAAGTAACTAAAACATGTACAGTGTTCGTCTCCAAAATGTCGCTATCCTACCGCTCCTCTAAGCTTTAACCACACTTTCTGTTTCTCATTACTCCACATTCAGTTGGAGTTTTTAATAAGTATGGAAGATTCTATTCTATTCTATACTCACGAGTAAAAGAAATGTCCCCAGATTTTTAAAAGAGTAAAGAATGAAATACTGATGTCGAAGAAAATAGAGTTTTAATGTATTTGATATACACGTCATGTTGTGTAAAAGGGTAATCACAATTTCATACATCAGAGTATGATACTTTTTATTTGTATGTATGTTTATACACACACGGGGTGCTAAAATCGCCTTTTCAAGATGTTATTTGGTCACAAAGTGTGGTATTTAAGTTTTTAACAAATTAAAAAGTAGAAATTTAAATAATAAAAGATGCCGTCGACATAAATAACCTTCTTGAATTTATATTTGTTGACGCATTTTTACTGTAGGACGTCAAAAGAAACAAGCCAAAAATCGCTTTTTGACGCTTCTTTCTCGCCTGATAAAGGAAATTCCAAAACGACGATTTTTTAAAACGTGTTTTTCTCTGAAATATGAACAGATAATGTTTTGGAAATTCATATTTAGTATTGTTGGGTTCTGAAGACATGATGAATCTTTGGGTCAGTCTTATTTATCACTCGTGGATTGAAATATTTTGTATTTTGTATAGAGACGTTTCTTTTGCACGTGAGTTTATGTTTAATGTCAACTCTGAGGTCTGAGACTTAAACATAGCCATTACGCTTATCGTGTTGCACGCGTTCTTCAAAGTAACCAGCGGAACAAGATAAGCGACAATGGTCTCAGAAAACTGTGGCTAATGAACAAAAACACTGTGCTGTTGGTGACGTGAATGTGCCTTTAAAAGTCAACAAAGTCATTGAAATTATAAAGATAACAATTGCTATAAATTTAACGACTAAAAAATGTATTCACTAAAAAGCACAGCAATTGTATTACTGGTCTTAGTCGAAATTGACTTTTGAAAAGAATAGAATGATTTGTAAATTATTGATTTATATTATAAGAAAAACATTCCAGCAGAGATAAGGGAATATTTCGTCAAAACGTCGAAATAGTGTTGACATGTAATGTTACCATAAAACGTACTTTATTTCAAATTTCCAAATAAGAAATATTTAAAAATGGTATTGTACAGAATACCGTTGGCATTTGTTAAGCATCTTAAAGGCACTGTAGTACGCCGTTCCAACTGATTTAAGTGATCCCATTTCTCTTATATAAACTGCCAGGCAAAAGAAAGAACTCACCTAAATTGGTTTCGATTGATTTAATATTTGAAAGAAATCATATGCATTTGACTATGGCACGATACAATAATACTAAACTGTTGTAGTTTGAATGAATTAATTGGTGACTGTGGTTAAAGTTAAGTTAAAATGAAAATTGTTTTAAAAAGTTTGTTTAATGAAGACAGGGGTAAGAAAAGAAAGTTACACCAACATGACCCCTACCATGTTTAAAATGTTGTAAATATGTGAAAGTTGAGGCACACTTATTCTTTTTCTCACACAGAGTGTGTGTTTTCTCAAAATTAATTTAGGGGAATTTTAAATGTGTATATATTTTTTTAAAACACGTATAAGTATTCATTGACTGATTTGAGTTTTTGGACTAATTTCCCAAACTGTCATATTTTGGTGAACGACGTCGAACTCGAGAAATTTGACAGTGAAAATTTTACACATGATTTAGGAGTGTAATACTTTCTTATGCACGTCATCTGAGCTCGATTAATGAAAACCTGAGTAAATGGTTTGTTGACAGTTCGGTCCCAGTATTTATCCATACGTATGTCGACAGACAAGCAGTCAACCCTGGCTGCAGCTAACGCCTTTAACAACACAATGGTTCGGTATGTCCCATAACAGACAGTCAGTTCTCATACAATAGAGAAGGGTTTTAAACAATTATTTACAGAACAACCATGGCTGAAATTTATTGGTTCTAATATGTGTATCCTTCTCATTAAGCCTAGTTTGCATTGATGAAAAAGGAGGTGAATGTGGAAGTAATGTCTTCCTCTTGATGTAACTAATGAAGTACTAAATTATGTGTAAACTCTTACATTTAAAGGGAAAGTTAAGTTTGAAGTAATCTGTACCTTGAAGAGTTACATGAAATATATATTTATAATAAAATAATGCTAGTTATATGCTAGTTAAATTAATATAATATTTGTTAACTGTTGTATTTAAGTGTGAATGATCTTATCAACTCTGGTACTTACTAAAGTACTTAAACATAAAGGTAGACTTTGTTACATCACAGAGGGCCTGTTTCAGGTTTTTCTTGATGGATGTTTGTTATGTAAGGCAGACCTGCACCCACTAGCGATGTGCATGTCCTGGTAAGTGCACCACGGTGGGTAAATATTGTCGGAATGTTAGCAACCACAGCCACCGTCCTGAAAATGTTGCCAAGATCACCTTCCTCTGCAAACTACGGAAGAGAGTGAGAGAAGAAACAACACAGAGGCACACCCTCTTCGACGAAAAGGTATCCAATGTAGAAGTTGTTGTGCTCCATTACCTTCCGGCCTTTGGCTTCATCAGCAGCGCTGAACATACCTGTCGTGCGCAAAACTCGTTGTCAAGTTACCCGTGATGAAGTATGCACTGTGACATCAGATAACCGTCACTTCCTGCTCTTCACCGATGGAGAAGAGGACAAGATTTCCACCTTCTCAGGCCTAGACCAGCTGAAGGCCCTACAAACTACATTGATTGAAACGTCACTGCCTGTCCTTATCTGTAGGACCAAGTATAGTTTATCCACGCAAGAACCGGCTCCACTACATACCCTCTAGTCTACACTCTCCTACCCAATCAACAAGCCACAACGTAGCCTATATCAGCTCCTGAAAAACAGTGTCAAACATCACACCGACCAACCTCTAGCACCAAGTCGTGTTCAGAGTGACCTTGAGATAGCAGCCATACGCACAATCGGTGCAGAGCTTCCTAAAGCTGAGATTAAGGTGTGCTACTTCCATTGATGTCAGGCCATCTGAAGGACATTGGACTGGCAGTGGCTTACATTGGGATCCAGAGGTGAAGAAGTTCATAAGAAGAGCAGCTGGTCTGGCACTGCTCCCCAGGAGACCTTGCTGCATCTGATGAACTCGTCTCCTGTTACCCAGCGAATAGATATTTCAAGGACTACATGGTGAAAACCTAGATGATGATTCCCCCTTGCACTATCGGACCATTATGAGGCACAAGGACAAGAACAAACAATACGACTTAACATCATCAACATCCCCTGCCAGACCTAAGAAATTGGAACAAGGGCAATCATTCTAAAAGAAATAACTGTGCAGTTCTCATTTTCATTGCATCAGGGTATCGGTACCCTCAAGCCATCTTAAACAGTTTCTAAGAAAACATATCCCATTTGAAGCTTTCTGGAACAGAGTTAAAAAAAACGAACAAGGCAGTAACTCCGAAATAAATAATCACATTTCTTATTTTCGAACGCCATCAAGGTATCGATACCCTCAAGCCACACACCACATTTGGTTATTCTATCTTAGATAGTTTCTGAGAAACGATGTTCTGTTTGGAGATACCATGAGCAGAGTTCATACGGAACAAGGGAAATAACTCCGGAAAAAAATAATTTCACGCTTCTCATTTTCGAACTCCATCAAGGTATTTATGCCCGCTTTATCACGGACGAACGCACGGCCTGACTGACGGACGAAGCTCAAACCTATATCGCCCTTCCACTTCGTGACGGGGATAATGTCAGACAACTTAGAGGGATTTCACAGAAGGTTGAACCGCTCTCTTCCTCACTGACATATTTCATTACATATCGATATATTTCGATTCATAGTCGTAATCAAGAGAATCGTTAGGGATACTCCAGGTCAAATGATTGTCAAGGTCATGAATGGCTGACTAGTGCATTTCATTGGTGATGGTTTGAGACATAATGCCGTAGTACAGTCGAGAAGTGATATGTAGGTATATTTTTGTGTATCTGTAGTTTCACTCTGCGGTTCGAATCTGACGATTCATAGGTGCTGTGAACATTTCTGGAATCAATAAACGATTTTAAAAGGTGAGTTTTCGCTGATTTTCGTGAGCGGCGAAATTGGCTTGAGAGTTTGAAGGTAGTGATATACAGACTGTCTAATCACATACCTTTTGAAATAATGATCTGATTGTGACAATTTATAACTCATTTTGTAGGGAAATCATTTAGCTTTCGTATCGTATCGACTGTGCCATAACACAGTTTTGAAGCGAATTATGACTTTGAATGAGAATCGTCGTTACACCCCCTTCCTTTTATATAGTAATAGGGTAGGGTCTATAAAGGTTTATGTCTTTCAAACGCTGTTTCTAAGCGATACACGCTGCCTTCACTAACCATATATGAACAGAAAGAAACTACGGTTGTTGTCTCTATACCTCTATATCACGTCAGTCTCTTCCATCGAAGAGAATAATATCGCATAAATTGAGTGTAGTTATTTTTATTTGAAAGACTGCGACGATACCGAAATTTCCGGTTTGATATGCCTACAAACAAGGCATCTAGTCTATCTATTAAAGTTGTTGATCTTAAGTGGTCGAAATGTCGCTTTTATTGGTGTAAATTCATACAATTTGTCAAGCTTCATGTCATAAACTTCTGCCAAATTTACAGATGAGTTTTCTAAAAAGTGGTCATGATCAATTACTTGAACATTAGGTGGGTATTCTAGAAATTGAAGTTGGTATTTTTTTGTTCGATACCAACCATATTTTTCAGGAGTGGGTATCAAAGCTAAAACATTGTGAATGTTACTTGTTTAAAGAAAGATGTAGCATTGAATTGTAATCTATGCCACCTTAAATTTTGCTGACATGTTAAAATGTTTGCCTCTTTGCATATGTATATATATGATATCGTTCGATTTCGCAAATCCTATCATTGACAATTTTATAATATGAAATTGTTGTGTTAAACTTAAAGAGCTCCCACATCACGGTGCATGGAGTGTATATTATTACTCTTTATATAGTCAAATTGGAAGCGACAGAGCACTGCAGTGAGTGAAGTTCATAGACGTTGTTCCACTTGAGTGATATACTCAAACTTTTCAATCTTGGCGTATTTACTATACTATTTTAATCTAAGAGTGATGTGTATTTACTGTAATTTATACCATTTATTTCTCAGTCGATTTTTAAAAAATAACATAATGTAGATTACATGAAAATAGCCACTACGTATTAAAGAAACATCAATTTAGTTTATGATATTTTATTTAGCTTTAAGTCGTGCCAAAATACCATATTTGCTGATTTTAGTTCAAGTAAGTTCACTCAACTTGCATATGCATCCCCAATCGTCAAATTTAATGTATCATACTTAGTAGTTTCCAAAGAAAATATAGCAACATCAATATACATGCGAAGACACCGAAACTACACAACACATTTACATGCACATCAGTTATATATCCAATTTTATAATATTAACCCAAATTTGTCTGTTTGTTTGTTGTAAATAAATTTCCAAAATTATGTTTGACTGATTGAAGAGCGTCAATCGCATTGTATTGTCCGGTTTTCGATCAGAAATCACTACTTCTACTTTTACATAGCCATTATACTGAACCTATAACCATTAAAAAGATAGTTTCGCTTCTTCACTTCTTTGTCATTTGCTCCCTCGAGGATTTGCTCCTTCCCTCCTTCGCAATTTTGCTCCTTTGTGATATCTTTACTTCGCGATTTCACGGGCGTTTTGCTCCTTCGCGATTTCGTTTTGTGGGCGCTTTGGATTTCACTTTGCCATTTCACGATTTCGGGTCACTGTTTTGCGATTTTTGTGTCACTTTTTTGCGGTTTCCCTAAGACCTCATTTTTGCGATGTTATATTTTTTCTCGCGATTTTGTAGTTTCAAGATTTCGTGATTTCGCGATTTCGTTTGAGAAAGTTAACACGAAATCAAATGGCTCCTCTCAGTCATTATAGCTGTACATTCAACACGTAATGATGTTGTTTTAATTCATCTGACAAATGATAGTATAACTAATAGGAGGTTTCCTGCTATGTCAGCGTACATAAACGTCATTGTTTTATATATAATTTCATCTCTAATCACCAGTAATCACCTGTTCATCCACCTACTCTGTTCAAATAACAAATTATCATTATAGTGGATATCCACCTTACGTTAAATTTTCAATTAGCTACTTGTTTAAAATCTCAAACAAGCTGAGGGCTTGTAAATGCCACTCATATGCAAATTGCAAATACGAATCCAAAAATAAACATGCAGTCGTATGACATGGCACAATGAGAATAAACAATCGAAACATATAATTACATAATAATTTGTTTCTAAAGCTAATATTTGTTCAATTATATTTATCAAAGGGGTGCTGAATAGGTAAACCGATTGTAAGAATGGTAAGGTCTCAAGATCAGGTATTTTCAGATTTCCATACAAGATTGTTGTCATACTTTTACTTTAATTATTTGTAATAAACTACCGGGCAAAAGAAGTTTTCACCTAAGTTTATTTCGATTAATTCAATATTTAAAAGAAATCAGATGTATTTGACTATGACACGATACAATAATACTTATCTGCAGTAGTTTGAATGACTTTGTTGGTGACTGAGGTTAAATTTTAGTTCAAATATCTTTTTGTAATGAAGACAGGGTTAAGAATGAAATTTTCACCAACATGACCCCTGCCATGTTTAAAATGTTTTAAATGTGTGCAGAATCAGGCACATTTATGTATTTTCACATAGGATATTTCTTATATGTCGATGAACAGTTATGTATCATCAACAATAATTTAAAAACAAAATTAAACTTAAAATTTTATTTTTAAAAAAATAATTAAAAAACATGTAGAAGTATACTTTGACTACTAACTAAACACCTGTACTTATCAGTTTTGGATTATGACATCGAAAACTTGAGATATTTGCAATTGAAAATCATACATATGATAAAATCAACTGAGGTGAGTACTTTCTTTTGCCCGGTTGTTTATAATGGATAAATGTAATATGATGTATATTCGCGATTTTCACCGCACGGGTCGTTGTGGGTTTGTCTTTCAAACTTAGGATAATTTTGATCACTGTAGCTTAAAAGTAGCCTACAATGATAAATGGGCAAGATTGGATTTAAAATAAAAATCTTAAGAATTATATATTAACCAATTTGGTGCTTTGTCGTTTATGTCTGTATGGTAACACTTTGTACTCGTCGTAAAGGGATAAGCACTTTGTTTCTGGGTATCGCTACTTTCATACGAAAATAATTTTCCATTTTCATTTAGAGGCTTCAATCCATGTCGGCGGCACAGACGAGGCTCAAGAAGGTAAATGGCGGTGGTCGGACGGGACTGAGATTAAGACAAACTTGTGGGCTCCTGAACAACCAAATAATTACCATAACCAAGATTACATGTCCTTTGAATATAAGGAAACGGCTGCCTACAGACTTCATGATGGTGAACGTTATGTGAAATATAAATTCATGTGTCAGTGTTCCCCTAAAGCAAATGTTGGAAATTAATCTGATATTCTTTATGAATTTGAAGACCATTTGTTTAAAATATCTGTGTATAATGAAGATATTACAATGGTTTTGTCTATCTTTAACTTAACGCTGAGTAGGTAAAAGTGAGTTTTGTTGTATATATGTGTGCGTGTGTGTGTGTGTGTGTTTGTATTGAATATATTGTATATCCTTGTTGTTGTCTTCTATCAAAGTATCCTTGTTTCCTTATCATTATTTATCATTCAAATCTGGCTCCCACAGTAGATATCGCGTGTGTGAGATCAAGCGATATCTACAAGCGATATCTACATTGTAATTATCGCTACAATCAAATGTCATAATTCTATTACATCATCAATTAATGACATCACAAGGTTTTGACATCACTGAGAACACTGCTGACAATGCTATGACGTCACAATGATGACGTAACAATGATATGATGGCATAATGCTGATGACGTCACAATACTATGACCTCACTTAGATCACTGCTAAAGAGGCTAAATGGCAGTTTTGTGTTTCAAAAATGTTCATTCTTTTGATGATAATTGTTGCAAAATGATTTTGAATGATAAATTAAATCTCCCCCTTGTATCTTCTGATATCAAATATATCAACACTCGTTGATTAAAGTAAAAATATCCTCGGCAAGCTTCGGATATTTGTAACTTTAATCAACTCGTGTTGATATATTTGATATCAGAAGACACTTGGGTGAGATTTACTATTTAAGACACAACGATAAAATAATGACACCTTACGTTAATTTTCATCTGTCAAAATTATGCCATTTTAAAATGTCAACTTATGTTATATGCATGTCTGCAATTAATTGCAACACAGTTGTGAATGGATGTCAATACTTTTACAATATATTCGCATAGGTTTGATAATTATATTCCATACGCAGGTTGTTTGCTCTCCAAGAACCTTTCTTGCGGTGAATCGTATTGCATATTGTTAATTATTAACTCTTGTTGTATGTATGTGTGAATGTAATCGAGTGGTATCCAAAACTCTATTTCGAATCTTTTTTTTATAAATCAATGATGAATTGTTTTTGCAAAAATATATGCTTACATCAAAATAATTTCAAACGAATATCTTACATTTTGGGATAAAAGGCAACGTCCTTTAAAAATCCTTTTCTTTTTAAAGCTCGCCTACGTTGTCTTGATAGTTTTTATTGAATAATGCTCATCGAGACACATACATTTTAATGTATTTACACGGTGTACAATCCAATACAGTGCAAACCGGATATAGTTCGTTGTACGCTCGTTCATTGGTTCATAGCTATGTTGACACGGGCTGCTTTTTCTCGTTTTCTATTTGTGTGAGTATAATTCACGCACACAAATTTGCAAAATACTTCTTATTCACAAGAATTCACTTCGATATTCAATCATGACCCTCTGAAATCTTTCTCATATCAAAAACGCATTGCCGAGCAAGCTCATCCGCTAATCGCACCACATATAATGTCGAAATGCTCTCATAGTATGTACTTTGTGGATACAACCTGATAATATATGAAATATATGATCATTAAACTTACAGATGGTCTTTAACATAGTTAATATAGAGCATTAGGTTTTTGACACGAGAGCAAAACGTCACCCACCTGTGACATTACCCTACAGTTTGATAGCCGCCAATACAGTTGATTGATAGCACTTCCAACAGAAATCACTGTATGGTTTATAGTTCCAGTATGTAAGTGCATGGTTGCTTTTTCTTTTATAAATAGACACTTTTACTTAAATAGTTTGGGTTATTTTGTTACAGGTGCATCCATTGTGTTTTTTTATTTATTTACGAGTTTCCAAATAAAATGGAGAACAATCATAATACATGTGCAGTAACCGAAACTACATGTCCTATTTACATGCGAGGTAGTTAAATGACTTATTGAACATTAGCAACCCAAATTTGTCTTTTTATCTGTTGCAAATAAATTTCCAAACTTTTGTTTGACTGTTAGATACGCGTCAGTCGCGGTACATTGTCCGTTTTTCGATCAGAAATCACTACTTTTACAATTTTATCGTCACAATACTAAGTCTATTAACATAAAATGTTAATTTTCGGCAACAATCAGTACTTCTCGATAAAATAACGTCATTATTAACGTTTGGTATGTGTGACCTTGAATTAAATTCCGTCTGCTGCTATTGTGACTTTCAAACAGGGAATGAGAACGTCTCTTTCACTCAAATGATTTCAAAATCACCAATGACCATTGGCCTTCTTAAACAGAGGTTAGGATCTGAAGGGAGTAACCTCTGTGGGTAGAGAATGACGAATAAGAGATTTCCCCGACAATTGTGATCTCTTTGTGAGAGCTTAGATTGGGGTACCATGACAGAACTGATGCTTCCAGATGTTTTACAGTGTTTTACAGTGTTACCTTAAAACCAGTTGGGCAGGATATATTTCTGAAATGTTCAAGACTGGTCATTTTCAATGCATTCCCGTAAGACAATATTGCTTACATGTTGTTTTCCAAAGTCGTATATTGGTTTTCGGTCCACAATTGCAAGACCGTCCAGATGACATACAGTGATGTTACCAAACCTTTTGGAGAGTTGATTGGGTTTTTTGAAAAGTCATTTTGGGCACGAAAAATAACTGCAGCAGTGTCAGAAGGAAACGTTCCAACAGATTCTCAAATAAACTTTCTAAATTCTTTGAATTTTGTTATATAGAAGAATAATCAAAAAGTTGCGAGGAATTATACGGTTTAACTGCCCCGTGTTAATTATTTTGATAAACACCGAGCTTTTAACATTGTTTTCTGACTTATAAACTTTCCTCACAGTATTTAGGTAAATTAAAGCCACAATATTTTATTGGTAAAGAGGTTTATGTATTTCTTACATTTAATTTGAATGCTATGATCCTTGTTTTAAATTATTTTTCTACCACAGACTTACAATTGGCTGACTAGGCATATGTTATTGAAAACTAGAATATATGTTTAATTGATTAAATTATAGAATTATCTACTTTACTGCTTTAACAATTGACAGAAGAATGACACTGACTTATTGAGCTTTATAAACATATTCAAATGAACTAGGCCTACCGGGTAATTCATTTTAAAAAATAAGAATTTGATTTGTTTACAGTGTTACTATAGTCTGCACTGAATGACCATTTTGTAACTCGTAGCCATGTCACAAGAGGCGACTATTCATAGCCGAGGGGATGGTTATGATTTGAAAAGTTTCTCTCCATCCAGTGACCTAATATAATGATTCCATTGTATAAATGGATAGGGTGTAAATTTTCATTCGTACTTGTTTACATTAGAACACCGAAACCAAACGAGTTTGTCAGATTTACAGCGCAAAATGACGGTAAACTCAACGAGGAAGTACCGCCGTAAACTATTCGAAAAATCTAGCCTTGCATGTACAATAGTACCCTAAGTTGTTATAATTGAAGATAATCGACAGATACATCGACCTTGAACGTTTGCCTAGTGATTTAATCATAATATTTAATTGAATTAAGTGTTTTTTAAAGAACTACTGACTTGTCAATGCTATGTGAATTGGGTTTCGAAGCGGCCTTAGCCTTGTTTGAATATTCATGAGGTAATATTAAGAATTCCCTATTGTTTCAAAACTCAAATAACATCTATTGTACAACTTTCAGTAGCATTTAACCAATTTTATATTTACAATGCCACATAAATGTTCTTAAACTCACTGTTTACACCACCTCCAAACTGTCTTGATTTTAACATTTATTCAGTATAATATATCAATTTCGTTTCATGTCGTCTGGTTTGCTTTATAGGTCATGTGGCACTGTGCCAACAATCATATACTGATTGCAACACAACTTAGTTCATTTAGCCTCAGAAGTTGTATGTTTGATTGTCAAAATATTCATAGAGATGTTTGAAAAGAATTATTTCAAAATAAGTTACTTGATAGAAACATTTTTAATTATTTAATTCAAAATGCTTTTATTTAGCCTTTGGTTAATTCTTAACGTGATTTTGGCAGTGTATGAATTTGTTTGTGAATAAAATATTTTCAAAATAACTGTTTAGCCAGTTTGTCATAATTTTCCTAAAAAATAAATACATTAAGAGTTTTCTGAGCTCTACAGGAACAAATTATATTAAATTATACAAAAAAATCCCTTAAATTTTGAAAGAAAAGTATGTCAGTTCAACAGATGACCATACTTGACTAGCCACATATAATTAGTCTTGAAGAAAGCAGCATTAAATCAAAGGTCACGAACGTGTGTCCTAAGGCAACTACACTAGTGTTTTCACAGCAAATGTTTCTCCTTGGCCAAAGCTTCTACTATAATATATCCACCTGATCCTTTCAGGTTATTCATAAAATATTATAATTTTAAAATTTGCTGTAAACTTAGACTGACATGCATTTATTGAAGAGAAATTCTAGATAGATGCTTAGGGTCACGAACCTCGGGCACTCGAAGCTCGATAAAGTTCAATTGCTTATAAGATTTTGAAAAGTACCATGAATCATCTGTGTTTGTTCATTTTATCTATGTATTGGAAAGGCCACAGGCATTTACAGTTCATATATGATTAGTTCGTCAGTTGTATGTTCTTTTCTATTACAATCTGTTTTTTTAAACCATAAGGGACATTGTACATTGCAAGATTCTGTGGTAATAATATGTCAGTATTTGTTAACAGTGATATTGATTTTCATTCACTTGGATGTGTATAAAAGTAGGGTTTTAGATATCTAATTCGCCATTAAGGACAGATGTGAATGAAATTTATTTATTCTCTATAGCACTTCTGTTACCTAATAAACATATTCTCTTTTCTCTTAATATAGACGGTAATTGGTTTTGTAAATTATAACAATATTATTTCACACAAAACTATATTTTGTTGATGACACGTTAAACATTTTCATTATCTTGAATGTATCTCTTTGTACACACATCTGTTCCCATTTCGATCAAGATAATATCCTTGTGTAAGGATTGGGAATTATCACTAATATCACAAGAGTTATCTCCCTTTGTTGGGACTTGGATTTTTGTCAGACAGACACAGGAGGGGATCGAGCCCCAATTGGATAGGGGTAAGACATTAAAATCCGGATACGAACTTAAAAATCAGCAAAACATTGTTAAACCGACCATGTGGCCTCATGCTTTTGTATCGGACGTTTCCAACATCACCGACACGCACACAGATAGAATTTCTTTGGAGGCCTTTATGTTGGGCTACACTAGAATTCTAGCATGTAGTGAGGTATCTCTTAATGAAAGACATTGCAGGTTGATTCATGTGCAGAATTTTGTGAAATATGCTTTATTACATGACTTTGGGAAGGCGCGTGAGTATCATTACTCAGTGTTGCGAGCGATCCAACTAGGAAATCTTACGTGGGAAGAAAAGGCTGGTATCGAGGGCATGGCGTGGGCAGCTTTGCAGTTTCAGGGGTCGAAAACCTCAGAGGCAAGGAGGGATAATGTGACTACTAGTAGAGGGAATGGCATTCGTACCACTGACGGAAAAGCAGAAAACATGTTGTGTTGGAGCTTCAACAATGAAAAAATCGACAACGCAGAATGTCGATTCTCACGGGGTGATGCTGTGTGCAAAAAATTGCATGCTTGTGCAAAGTGTGCTACTAGTGGGTTCTTTGACAAGCATAAAGCCAAATTTGATTGTGGAAGATCTCGACAGGACATGTGACAACCTACTGTTTGTGTGACATGTGATATTGTGCCTGTTCATTCAAAGTTAGATACTTTTTCGCATTTTCTGCAATTACATATGTTGGTCAAAGACTCTGGATGTTATAATTATGAAAAGCTTAGGATTTCACTACAGACACCTTTACATATAGACAGCTGGAGGTTTTTGTTGGCAGATTATTTTGATGTTGATGTTTGTGATTATTTACAATTTGGATGGCCTATAAATTATGATAGTCACTCAAAACCAGTATCTATCTTTCAAAATCATGCTTCAGCATTGTCTTTTTCTCAGGATGTAGAAAGTTATTTACAGAAAGAGATAAATCTTGGTTCTATCATGGGTCCTTTTAAACATGATCCTTTTTCTGGTGAAATAGTGGTATCGCCTCTGCAAACTGTACCAAAAAAGGGCAGTGATTCTGTTAGAAGGTTGTCATGGATTTGAGTTACCCCTGTCATTTTTCTGTTAATGATGGTATTGATAAGGATGTTTATTTAGGTCAAGACTCAACTTGTTTATCCTACTATTGACTTGTTTGGTGAGATGGTAGCTAGCAAGGGCACAGGTGCTCTCATGTATAAAAGGGATTTGAGTAGGGCTTACAGGCAACTCCCAGTTGATCCTCATGATTATCACATGTTAAGTTTATTTTTGAAGGACCAGTTTTATTTCAATGTTGCCATGCCTTTTGGATTGAGGAGCGCTGCTCTTGTATGTCAGAGGACTACTTCAGCTATTGCTTATATCATGCACAAAGAATCTTTCACATTACTCAATTATGTTGACGATTTTGGCGGAGTGGAGTATCCAAACAGAGCTTTTATTGCTTTTGACAGATTGAAAAATCTCTTTTTGGAATTGGGTATTGTAGAGTCACCTGAGAAGGCTTTAGCACCTACTACTCGAATGGTATTTCTCGGTATCACAGTAGATAGTGTGAAAGGTACTCTTGAAATAGGCAGTGATAAGTTGGTTGAAATACTACAGGAACTCAAGCTTTGGTTGGGCAAGAAAAAAGCTACTAAACGGGAATTACAATCATTAGTTGGTAAGCTTAATTTTATGGCCAAATGTGTTAAACCAGGTAGGTTGTTCATACCAAGAATATTGTCAACTTTGAAGTCTTTGAAAAAGAATCATTACAGAGCACATTTGAATTCTGAGTTTCGACAGGATATTTTATGGTGGCTCAAGTTTGTACCTCTTTTCAATGGTGTTACTTTATTGAAAAGTTCTGTACCTTCGGATATAAAGTTAAATACGGATGCTTGCTTGCTGGGAGCAGGGGGCATCTGTGGTCAGCAGTGTTTTTCAGTTAAATTTCCAGAGTATATTCTTAATCAGGGATGGCATATTTCTGCCTTAGAATTTCTTTCTATACTCATTGGGGTCAAGTTATGGGCACCTATGTGGACAGGATTGAATATTCAAGCTCAATGTGACAATCGAGCCTGTGTCTCTGTCATTAACACAGGTAGATCGCAAGATAATTACATGCAAGTATCTGCACGAGAGTTGTTGTTCATCGCTGCTCAGCATGACTTTAATATCACAGCGGTGCACTGTCCTGGAAAACATAATGTTATTGCAGATTGCCTCAGTAGGATGCCACATGATGATCATTTTGTGCGTAAATTCAGGAAATTTACTTGTGACTTGCATTTGACACTACTTGACGTCGCACCAGATATGTTTCAATTTCAATCAGACTGGTGAAATACATTCATTTGTTTCAGACAAGGTTGGACAATTGCATGAACTTGAACAAGAAGTGCGAAGGACACAACGAGATGCTTATGCTCCGGGACACACGGCCAATGTGAAGTCGCATTGGCGCTCTTATTTCCTGTTCTGTTTATACTTCCAATTCATACCTTTGCCGGCTACAGCAAAGGTGGTGGTACTGTTTTTGGAATTCATGAGTAGAACTGTATCATCTTTCAAGTATTTACAGAATATGTTGTCTAGTCTGAGACAATTACACAGATGGACTGGTATGCAGTTTTTATGTGACAATCAACCTGTGTTTACCTTACATATTAGAGGATTAGGGAAGAAACTTGGACAATTTGTTGCTCAAAAACTACCATTGACTGTTCATATTTTGCAGGGAATATATTTGCAAATGGATTTTCACCATACCTTACATCTTTGTTTATGGGCTGCTTATACAGCCGCCTTCTTTTCATTTTTGCGCAAGTCTAACTTGATATGGAAGCAATCTACCATTAAGCATCACCTGCTGCGACAGGATATTATTTTAATGCAGGAATTCATGTTGTTCAGCATTAAATCTTCAAAAACAATTCAATTTAAGGAGCGCACTTTTTTAATACCTATTGCAGCCATTCCTTCATCTAGACTTTGTCCAGTATCAGCTTACAAAAACTTGTTGGCTAAACTACACATCCCAAACCAACAACCTGCATTTTCTTATCTTTCTGCTGGAAAGTTAATTCCATTAACTTACGAGGTTTTTGAAAGCAATTTAAAGCATTTCCTCACAGGCATGGGAATACATCCAGATTTATATTCTGGTCACAGTTTCAGACGTGGGGGTGCATCTTTCGCATATTCTTCAGGGGTGGACGTGGAGTTAATCAAGGCGCAAGGGGATTGGGCATCTAATGCATATCAGAGATATTTGGCATTTAGTGTTTTGCAACGATTGCAGACAACAACAATCATGGGTGATAAGTTATCATTTTAGCTTTGCTACTTTCTATGTTGCACCTGTTGAACACATTTTCTAAAGAATAACTGTATTCTCTTTATGCCTTTGTTATTATAGTTGAATTGGTCTCAATTCTTAGAAGTTGCAAAAATTAAGTTTTTTCTCGTGTTTGTCAAGTGGTTTTTAGGATTAATGGTTTGTGTGTTACATTTTTTAAATAAGCTTCTTTTCTTTTCTTTAATTCACAAAATTGTTATTGGGGGTTTGGAGTGTTATAGGAGACTATGTATCTTTTAGATATTATTGTGCTTCACTTGTGTTGCGCCAGTTGAAATTTATTGACATTGTATGATGCATTGACAGTGCTAGTGACTGCATGTAAGCAGTAATTAAAGTCTCCTATCTTCCCCCAATTCAATTTGTGTTGTGTTTTGATATAGCAGAGATAATTATAATATCCTTGTGTAAGGATTTGGAATTATCACTAATATCACAAGAGTTATCTCCCTTTGTTGGGACTTGGATTTTTGTCAACGCGAGACACTGCGTGATTTGTCATAGTGAGGCTGAAGACGGCATGGTCACTGTGGTCGCTCTGTGTGATAATGGCTATTAATTTTCACCCACCACACCCTCCCATATTTTTATGGTTGCATTTCACATAGTATTCCACATTGTTAGTGGTTGTTTTTTTTTGTCTTTCTGCATTCATGTTGCTATTACATATGTTTGGAGTGTTATAGGAGACTATGTATCTTTTAGATATTATTGTGCTTCACTTGTGTTGCGCCAGTTGAAATTTATTGACATTGTATGATGCATTGACAGTGCTAGTGACTGCATGTAAGCAGTAATTAAAGTCTCCTATCTTCCCCCAATTCAATTTGTGTTGTGTTTTGATATAGCAGAGATAATTTGCAAAGATGTTAAATATTGATTGTTTAAAACAAACTGTTTCAAAATGTTCCTGATTATGCGAATATTAAATGAGCGTTGTTGCTGAACCGTGTCGTGACATTCACGACTAAACTGGAATAAAGGCCAAATCTACTTGAATATTACGATTAAAACAACTTCATTAAAACCATTCAAAATGTCAAGACGGATGTGTAAGATTGCAGAACACTGTTTATAATACAATCAACAATCCAACGCTTCAAAAGGTGTTGAAACTAATCACACACAATATTCTTACGCTCAGACTCGGAAAAAAATTCTGAAAATATCACTATCTTCATAAATCATAAAAAGGAGACTATTAGAAATAGGATGAGGCTCCTTTTCAATATTGTTACACTTGCCAATAACAGTATATTTTGGTCACGTGATCTGTTGAAAACTGAAAGCCAAGATAAACGTGCTGGTGGCTACAAACATGGGATAGTGATGTGTCCGACTTCAGAGATAAGCTGCTTTCGTCGGACATTGTAATTTCTGGTATGTTAATGTCATGCTTTGATGCTGTTATGTAATCATGTCATATTAGTAATTTGTTTAGCTCCTTTGACACTGTGGACTATATATTCTCCTGGTTGTCATGATAATGTACCACTTGCTTGATAACGGTGCTAGTATCTGCAGTATCAATAAAGAAGTTGACTATCCATAGAACTTATTCTTATTCATTTCAATACTGTTTGATATATATAAATATTTCATATTCCTAGCCCTATGCTGTTGAGAATATACAAATATTTCGTATCCCTATGTTATTTGGTATATACTAATACTTCACATTTCTATGCTTTTTGATATACACAAATATTTCATATTACTATGCTGTTTGGTCTCTACATATATAACATATTTATACAAATATGCCTATGCTTTTTAACTTCCGGGTGAAACTAAATATTATGCATCCAATGTCACAAACCGAGGTTATAACCTTTGACCTTGGGACTGTGACCTTAATGTAGGATCCATTTTGTGAGAAACCTAACCATGGCAATATTTGTTTTATTGATTGGTCATAGGCCTTCACTATTTGACATGCTTATTTAGGTCATTTAATTAACCTTACATTTAAAATGTGTACATGGAGGATAAGATACCCAGGGGTTATTGTGCTCTCAGAGCACTTTTATTGGTGTATATACAAATATTTCGTATCCTTATGTTGTTTGGTATCTAAAAAAACACATTTCTATGCTTTTGGCATACACAAATAATTCATATTGCAATGATGTTTGATATATACAAATATGTCATATTCCTATGTTGTTTGGTATCTACAAATGTTTCATATTCCTGTGATTTTCGGTATATACAACTGTTTCATATTCCTATGCTCTTCCTATGCAAACATAAATAATGCTTCTAAGCTGGTAATTTTTTTTAGAAATAGTTAATCTTTCTTTGAGCTTCAGTATATATACAAAACTTCCGTGTTCTATGCTGTTTGGTAAATTGAAACATGTTCATTGGTTTCAGTTTATTGAAGTAATTTAAGCACATACTGACAGGTACAAATTACCATAGAAACATACTGTCTGCTCTTGAAGCATCCATGACTTTCAGAGTCTCAACTTCAAGAGCATGAATGAATTAACTGATATATGATTTGTACTTGGATTAAAGTGAGAGATTACCCTCACTGTTTTCAGTTAAATGTTGAAGTATTTGAAGCACATCGAAATCGATTGTATTGAATAAAACCGTTTCAAATCAACTTTAATGTTCATGGTGTTTTTCTTTGACAAAACTTGATAAAGCCTATTGTGAACAATAGATGATTTCAGTTATTTCAGGTTTTAAAGTAAATTGTGATGCATCTATCTACGTAAGAATACGAAGATGGTAGTTTAGTAGAAGTAATTTGCTTCCTTTCACGTTTAATTGTTTTATTAAGAATTGGTGTTGGCTGAACACTCCTTTGTTCCGAATTTCATAAAAGAATTCTTCTTCAAAACAAATTGTTTCATATTAAACCTGGAACAGAATATGAAATAATATATTAAATTGAACATTTCTTTATGTTCAAGTGATAGGGTGGCGAGATACTCCCAACAGTTATTTTAATTCTAAGTGGTGTGAATGAGACAGACAGCTGAGGCCATGGATTCTTCTAATATCTTCTGTATTCGATGTTACTTTACAGAAATAATATGCATATGTATCAAACAATGTAACTCACAAACCTCACTGAAGCGTACGTAAATACAAATCATTGGATTAACAATAATACATACACTTATATTTAAGCTCTTCACATAGTGACATAGATGTATACTCTAAAGTTACAGATATATATTTATACTCTTTGCACTGTTAATATACAGCAATTCTCTGCTTTGAATTAATCTTAAGATGAAAGAATTACAAAGTTCGTGCCATTGAAAATGTCTCCAACAGTGACTGATCAGGATGATGTAAATATTATATGTACCTGAAGGTTTGCTCTCACGGCCAATATATTTTGCAAAAATTCATCATTAAACATTTCATCTTTTCCAGTTAGCGCGTTTGGCTTCGGAGCAAGAGGTCTGGGGTTCGAATCCCGCCAGCGGCACGGCAACTTTGTCTGCAGTAGAGAACTGTTCTACACGCAGTAAGGTTTGGATGCAATGCTACACTGAATTTCAGAAGTACCACCCATAGTTCGCTAGTTCCCGCCTTTGCTCGCAGGTTTCACCGCAATGCATAGCCACATGGCGTTGCGGGCTTTCTCCCTGCCGTAATACTAGCAGCCGCGATATAAGTGAAATACTCTTGAAAGCGGCGTTAATCCCCAACTCACCTCACCTCATCTCTCCCAGCCCATCATTCGTTGAAAAACGAAGGGAGCACGGAAGTCTCGTTTAAAATAATGGTAAAACGAGTTAGTGGCTCATTGGTTTGATTACGCAAATTAAACGGAAAGTGATACGTTTCAGTGGTGCACAAATTCAAATTCTTGTGAGCTTGCGAGCAGTTCTCATTGAAGTTTGAATCACGCATTGACATCGTTCAGAGAATTGATAACATTTACTTTGTTGCTAAATAAACGTCAATAATAGATACTGTTGTGGAGCTATTTCTCTTCGCGTCGGTACTTTTCAAACAATTTGCTATTGTGTTTCCGCATGTTTAACTTTCGTACTTCTTCAATGAAATCGAGATCATACTTTTTCTTCTATTGAAAACATATACCAATATAAACTATTGTGAAGTTGAGAATGTTTCGAAATTATAAGAATTGAATGTCAGTTCAAACTTAAATGAGAACTGCTTGTATAAGCTCGCTTCGTTCACTAGAGTTGGAATGAGGCGTTGTCATTTTCAATTGAAAACACACAAACTGACATTCTATTCTTAAATATCATCTATACAATTTCATATAACATTGTGCTGTAATATTGTATAATCAGCTATGGCATGAAATGCTATGCATTGTTCTTAAAAAGCATATGGAGCGAGGACCTGAAGGCATGAAATCTTGCCTGATTTCAGTTTGAAAAAACAATCATTTTTATTGTTTGATAATACCTTACAATTACATTAGTGGCATAACGTTTGGTTTCACTTGTTTGGTATAATTGCATCTGTAAAGCATTGGTTTTGTAATAAGAAGACATGCTTTCAAAGGATGTTGTTCGTACCCTTAAATCAATAGTATAATATTATTCTCTTTTTTGTCTTCTTCTTTAAACTTTGCAATCCATTCTGATGGTTGTTTCCATAAATGTTTTCTACATATTGACAAGACTTCATCACATGTTAAATGATTTCAACCGAATCATTATACATAAAGAACAAGCTGGCGATTCAACATATCCCATCTTGACAAATAATATGTTTGTACTCAGTATGCTGTGAAACATCTTGAATTGAAACCGTTCACTACTTTGTGTACGTCTCTTTGTCATTTGATTGATGTTTTTTTCCACTCTAATTAAGAGTATTCCCTTTGTAAATGTTCTTCTCATTTCATAAAGTCTTATAACATGGAGAACAACCTTGTTAGTTAGTTATTTTAGAAATGTTGAAAGACAGAAATATGTGGTTAGCAAGGCATTGGTATTATACAGAAAGGATGACACTGACCTATTAATCATAACTTCATAAGTCAAACAATCTACTTTAATGTTATATCCTTTAACAAAATCTCTATATTCATATATTCGTCCATGTCCATCGTGTCTGAGTTATACGTAATGCCCCTTTTGTCCCGTTGCTTGATGTGAATAGTTTTGATATTGCTGTCATACCAAATTGGTTTTGTCGTTATTACTTCATCACGTCTTTTGTCATGTTCACAGCAACATAAGCAATTTACCTATAAGGAGAGAACCTCTTTCGAAAACATATTTGAAATGTTTCAGACAATATTGTCTGGAATATATTTGGAATCTGAAAGATCTATTTTACTATTGTCTAAAATATGTTATGTAAACAAATTTGTTCACACAACATTATTGTAAACATAAACTCATAAACTTTTCATAAATTCTCTTTCGAAGTTGCCAGATTTACCCTTCCAAATAAATTGGTAACATTTCTTTGGAAAAAAAACCTACATTTTGTTAGATAGTCAGGGATACTACTGAACAAGCGATTGTTTTTTGGAAGTAATAATAATTTTAACACAAGATTTATCCCCAAGGGTGTAAGAGTTCTTTATCCCATGTTGCCATTTCCTTTTCAAAGTTGTAAAACTTTTTGTTGGAGTTCAGTTGTTTCATATGTCTAACTCAACATTGAATTCAATACCCATCCCATTTTCCATTCTTCACTTTTCTCTTTGTTGACCCAATCCAAATCAATATGATCTTTTCAGCATTAACCTTTAATCTAGAAAATCTTGCAAAAAAAATCAATGTTGAATAGAGGCTGTCTTATCCATCTAGAGTTAGCTCATGACGATATAAGATGTTTCCCATCTGTAAACCCTTTATTATTTCTTAACATCATTGCTAAAATCTCTGCACACGAGATAAATATATATGGCGAAATTGGGTCGCCCTGACGACAACCTCTTGCAACCTTAAAAAATGAACTAGCATATCCATTAACTAACGCACATGAGTCCACGTCTTTAAATTGAATTTTTACCCATGTTTGAATATTAGATCTAAAATTTAAATTGCAGGACATTGCGTATACATTATCTTTCTACAGTGTCAAATGATTTTTCAAAATCGATGAGCAATAATAAACCTGATCAGTTTTAGTATAGCCAATCAAGTCGCAGATTCTTGTTACTTCCCCAATATTATCTACCTGTTGGTCTTCATATACATTGATGGTCGCACCCTTTTTATTCTATTTACTCTCGTTTATGATGCTAGTTTATATGAAGTATTTAAAAGGGATATGGGGCGCTATTTTTTAAAGTATAATTATGGGTTGTTTTTCCTTGGAATGCAAGTAATCAATACTTGCCTTTGTGTTATTGGCATGGAGCCAGTATCAACAGAATAATTTAAAGCCTTCACCTGAAATAGTTATTGACATAACAGCATGCACCTGCTGACGTAAGTAAATATGAATCACCTGTTCTTCAATCCATTATGCATATTCACCAATAAATCGATATTTTTTACAATACATATTAAAATACTAGGCTAAAAATGGATAGAAACAATCATATACAGGATTGGCAAACGAAAGGTTAGCATTTATTGAAAATAGAAAATAATAGCTTGGCAGGGGATGAGATTGACTACTGCATAACATTTGGCCTACAAAGATAATTTAAGCCAAGTTTTTTCTGAAGTCAATACTACTTCACATACTACATATGATGAAGTTCATTGATCAAGTTTTAAGTCTTAAAAGAACGTTCATATTTTTCATCTACAATCAGCATCAATTGTAATGTTGTTTCAAATTGCTATTGTTTAACCCGAGGCACTTATGCAAGAAGCAGCTGTCATAGTACTTCAACACTTCATTTTATCAACACTTGAATCCAGGAGTATCAGTTAGATCTATGATCCACTGTGTCTCCTTGTGTTCTCTGAACACCAATTGTTCCTCTGTGTTCTATGAACAGACAGATCGTTGTGTCACCTGCAGGACACGGAGCATGAGAGAAATTTACGGAAAAACCCAAATGTCTCGGCCCGTGTCTTGCGTGTCATGATACATCGCCATTTTGGAAGAAAGCAGAATGTGCCTGATGAAAAGTCCTTCTCCTTAGATATGTTCTCAGAAGCACACACCTCCTTGAAGAAAATGTCTTGATCATGTCCACGTACAAAAGCATAACCTTAACCAAATTACATACCAAAAATGAGTATGGCTGTTTGGCAAAATATTATTTTGTGTGTGAATGTTTACAAAGCGTGTCAAAACGTTATTTTATTTGCACAACAACTGCTTGCTTGTCAGATTGTTTGATAAACTCTGACGCGTCTTCGTTTGAGAACAATGACTTGACAATACCCTTCAAGTCATTTGGTTCAGGAATAAGTTATTGATATCTTAAGGAGTGTCACACATTGTGCAATGATGTGTTTCTGCTTAGATGAATGGTGTGAAGTATTCCAAGCTTTACAAGGCTCCTTGTGAAACAGCGTATTTAATCAATGAAATAGTAAACAATATCAATAATTTCTCGGTATCTGGTTATACAGCATATTTAATTGGGGAACATACTTAAGGATTGTTTTACATGTTTTGTGCCTCTATCGAAGTATAACAGCAACAAATTGTATAACATGCGATGTTATACGAAATGTGTTGCTGTTATACTTCGATAGAGGCACAAAACATGTGAAACAATCCTTATAATTACAAAATCAACAAGTTTTTCTTTAAATATTTACACAAATCTAATATATTGGTCATTTATCACGGGAGACAGCAGCTTGTTACACTCAACAATACATGGCTGAAGCAAAATTGAGGAATCCTTAATCTAAAACGGCAGAGGATTCAATTTCGTTTTCACAGTATTCACATGCATACAATTAGGTTTCGTTTTTTCTGGTTTACGCATTTTGTGATTAACCCTCATTAGCATATCACGCGACGTTCAAACATGGCTACCGTTTGCGAAGCGCTAGTGGATGAACAAGCTTGAGGATTTGTATCGATTAAAATGAAGTGTTCCTGGTGAAATTAATTGTCTCATTCGGTAAAGGAATGGTTATTCCAGTTATTGGCGTTGATTTGAAGATGAAATGACATGTGTATGTCCGTTTGTTCTGATGGATTTTGACGTCATAAGGTACGAATGCACGAGGTATGGTAGCACATTTTATCTGCATTCATCGAGAAATGGCAGCAGGTTTTTGAGAGCTCTGGTCCAATCAGAAACGCGGAAACAAGTGTAACAAAACCATTTTGTAATTATTTAACAATGTCACTAATTTCTCGTTATCTGGTTATACAGCATATTTAATTAGGGAACCGACTTAACAGTGTCACTTAGTCGACAGTACGTGTTAAACCAGCATATTAAATAAGGAAACCTGTTAGACAGTGTCCCTAAGTCAACGGTACCTGGTGAACCCATATATTAAATTAGGGAATCTACTGGAGAGTGTCCCTAAGTCAACGGTACCTGGTGAACCAACATATTAATTTAGGGAACCTACTGGACAGTGTCCCTAAGTCAACGGTACCTGGTGAACCCACATATTAAATAAGGGAATCTACTGGACAGTGTCCCTAAGTCAACGGTACCTGGTGAACTCACACATTAAAGGGAACCTACTGGACAGTGTCCCTAAGTCAACGGTACCTGATGGACCCACATATTAAATAAGGGAATCTACTGGACAGTGTCCCTAAGTCAACGGTACCTGGTGAACCCACATATTAATTTAGGGAACCTACTGGACAGTGTCCCTAAGTCAACAGTACCTGGTGAACCAACATATTAATTTAGGGAACCTACTGGACAGTGTCCCTAAGTCAACGGTACCTGGTGAACCCACATATTAAATAAGGGAACCTACTGGACAGTGTCCCTAAGTCAACGGTACCTGGTGAACCAACATATTAATTTACTGAACCTACTGGACAGTGTCCATAAGTCAACGGTACCTGGTGAACCCACATATTAAATAAGGGAATCTACTGGACAGTGTCCCTAAGTCAACGGTACCTGGTGAACCAACATATTAAATAAGGAAACCTACTGGACAGTGTCCCTAAGTCAACGGTACCTGGTGAACCCACATATTAAATAAGGGAACCTACTGGACAATGTCCCTAAGTCAACGGTACCTAGTGAACCCACATATTAAATAAGGGAACCTACTGGACAATGTCCCTAAGTCAACGGTACCTGGTGAACCCACATATTAAATTAAGGAACCTACTGGACAGTGTCCCTAAGTCCTCAAGCTGGCATAGACACCAGGGCGTTTGAGTATAAATAACTTATTCATAAACATTCACAGTTTTTAAAATCATTCTCTTCTGTATCCAATTAAACAATCAATTTATACAGAATAGAGTAAAACCTTAATTCAAGCTTTTGAAGGGTACTTAGAAGTGAAATCAAATCTAACTCAAAGTCAAATTTGGTATAGCAGCATCCTTTACAATGGTGTTATGCCTTTTAGGGGAAACAAGTCCAGGATGCTAAAGCATCATACTGACAAAAACACGACCACAGTGTTATACTTTCTTTGTTATTACGGGTACTATCGCATTCGTAAAGACACTTGTTCCTAGGCAAAAGTGATCCACATGTGTAAATATCAAACATACAACGTCACTGGCAGAAACTCACTGTAGGCCCATATCTTATAGCCACTGAGTTGAGGGACAATATGTTTTATTACATTTACATGCCCCTGACTATACCGAATGTTATTTAACACCTATCAGAATAGACCTACTATGCCTTGCCTCCTCAGACAGGGTGCTGATTCAACCTTAACACAGACAAAACTTCCTAAAATCCCTTCTCAAGGGCAGTCACTCAGTGGTTTTGTGACGTCACTCCCAGAATCACTCACTCTCCTCTCACTTGCTGAGCTATGCAGACGTGTTTGTATTGCTCTCTATTTTTGTGTTTTTTAGCCTATTTGTCGCTGCTATTCCTATTCCTTGTTTTCTTAGCAGTTTACCCTTGGTGCTATGTGCTAGGCTTGCCCTACCCTGCTCACTTCGCACACTTTTTGCATGTGCAGCCAGGGTCACTCGGTTCACTCACCTTTCTCGTCGGGCTGGTTGGTTGGTGCCTCTTCGTCTCATACCTTCCGACAGTTACCCTTCCCTAGTGATTGGCTTTGTCTTCGTTGTTCATTTCAGACGAATTTCTCCTCAGCTCTCACTAGTGTTTCGGCCTTCAGATAGTAGCATCCTCCGATAGTCGGACCCTAGCTCCAGTAGTCAGACCCTCTATTAGTCGGACCCTCCAATAGCCGGATCCTCTGATAGCGGATCCTCCGATAGCCTTCATCGCCCCACTATTGGACGCCCCTCCCTTGAGTGGCTTCATGCGTTGCTAGTGGCAGCATTAAATCAAAGGTCACGAACTTGTGTCTTAAGGCCACTACACTCGTGTTTTGACAGCAAATGTTTCTCCTTGGCCAAAGCTTCTACTATGATATAAAATATCCACCTGATCCTCTCAGGTTATTCATAAAAATGTTATAATTTTAAAATTTGCTGTAAACTTAGACTGACATGCATTTATTGAAGAGAAACTCTAGATAGATGCATAGGGTCACGAACTTCGGGCACTCAAAGCTCAATAAAGTTCAATTGGTACTCTTACCGGTTGCTTATAAGATTTTGAAAAGTACCATGAATCATCTGTGTTTGTTCATTTTATCTATGTACTGAAAAGGCCACAGGCATTTACAGTTCATATGATTTGTTCGTCAGTTGTATGTTCTTTTCTATTACAATCTGTTTTCTTAAACCATAAGGGACATTGTACATTGCAAGATTCTGTGGTAATAATATGTCAGTATTTATTAACAGTGATATTGATTTTCATTCACTTGGATGTGTATAAAAGTAGGGTTTTAGATATCTAATTCGCCAATTAAGGACAGATGAGAATGAAATTAATTTATTCTCTATACCATTTCTGTTATCTAATTTACATATTCTCTTTTCTCTTAATATACCTATCTGCAAGTTTCATTAAATATGTCATTGTAAAAGCAATTAAATCGGATGAGAAAGATATGCAACTTTTGTTTGCTAAACCACACCATAACTGTAATGGGTTTTGTAAATTATAACAATATTATTTCACACAAAACTATATTTTGTTGATGACACGTTAAACATTTTCATTATCTTGAATGTATCTCTCTGTACACACATCTGTTCCCACTTCGATCAAGTGCAAAGATGTTAAATATTTATTGTTTAAATTGTTCCTGATTATGCGAATATTAAATGAGCGTTGTTGCTGAACCGTGTCATGACATTCATGACTAAACTGGAATAAAGGCCAAATCTACCCGAATATTACGATTAAAATAAGTTACTTAAAACCATTCAAAATGTCAAGACGGATGTGTAAGATTGCAGAACACTATTTACAATACACTCAACAATCCAACGCTTCAAAAGGTGTTGAAACTCACCAAACACAATATTCTTACGTTCAGACTCGGGGGAAAAAACATTAATTCTGAAAATATCACCATCTTCATAAATTATGAAAAGGAGACTATGAGAACTAGGATGAGGCTCCTTTTCAATATGTTTACACTTGCCAATAACAGTATATTTTGGTCACGTGATCTGTTGAAAACTGAAAGCCAAGATAAACGTGCTGGTGGCTACAAACATGGGATAGTGATGTGTCCGACTTCAGAGATAAGCTGCTTTCGTCGGACATTGTAATTTCTGGTATGTTAATGCCATGCTTTGATGTTGTCATGTAATCATGTCATATTAGTAATTTGTTTAGCTGCTTTGACACTGTTGAATATATATTCTCCTGGTTGTCATGATAATGTACCACTTGCTTGATAACGGTGCTAGTATCTGCAGTATCAATAAAGAAGTTGACTATCCATAGAACTTGTTCTTATTCATTTCAATACTGTTTGATATACATAAATATTTCATATTCCTATGCTGTTGCGAATATACAAATATTTCGTATCCCTATGTTATTTGGTATATACTAATACTTCCCATTTCTATGCTTTTTTATATACACAAACATTTCATATTCCTATGTTGTCTTATACATACACAAATTTCGTATTACTATGCTGTTTGGTCTCTACAAAAATATTTCATATTACTATGCTGTTTGGTCTCTACATATATACCATATTTATACAAATATGCCTATGCTTTTTAACTACCGGGTGAAACTAAATATTATGCATCCAATGTCACAAACCGAGGTTATAACCTTTGACCTTGGGACTGTGACCTTAATGTAGGATCCATTTTGTGAGAAACCTAACCATGGCAATATTTGTTTTATTGATTGGTCATAGGCCTTCACTATTTGACATGCTTATTTAGGTCATTTAATTAACCTTACATTTAAAATGAGTACATGGAGGATAAGATATCCGGGGGTTATTGTGCTCTCAGAGCACTTTTATTGGTGTATATACAAATATTTCGTATCCTTATGTTGTTTGGTATCTACAAAAAACACACATTTCTATACTTTTGGCATACACAAATAATTCATATTGCAATGATGTTTGATATATACAAATATGTCATATTCCTATGTTGTTTGGTATCTACAAATGTTTCATATTCCTGTGATTTTCGGTATATACAACTGTTTCATATTCCTATGTTCTTCCTATGCAAACATAAATAATGCTTCTAAGCTGGTCATTTTTTTAGAAATAGTTAATCTTTCTATGAGCTTCATTATATATACAAAACTTCCGTGTTCTATGCTGTTTGGTATATTGAAACATGTTCATAGGTTTCAGTTTATTGAAGTAATTTAAGCACATACTGACAGGTATAAATTACCATAGAAACATAATGTCTGCTCTTGAAGCATCCATGACTTTCAGAGTCTCAACTTCAAGAGCATGAATGAATTAACTGATATATGATTTGTACTTGGATTAAAGTGAGAGATTACCCTCACTGTTTTCAGTTAAATGTTGAAGTATTTGAAGCACATCGAAATCGATTGCATTGAATAAAACCGTTTCAAATCAACTTTAATGTTCATGGTGTTTTTCTTTGACAAAACTTGATAAAGCCTATTGTGAACAATAGATGATTTCAGTTATTTCAGGTTTTAAAGTAAAGTGTGATGCATCTATCTTCATAAGAATATGAAGAGGGTAGTTTAGTAGAAGTAGTTTGCTTCCTTACACGTTGAATTGTTTTATTAAGAATTGGTGTTGGCTGAACACTCCTTTGTTCCGAATTTCATAAAAGAATTCTTCTTCATAACAAATTGTTTCATATTAAACCTGGCACAGAATATGAAATAATATATTAAATTGAACATTTCTTTTTGTTAAAGTGATAGGGGGCGAGATACTCCCAACAGTTATTTTAATTCTAAGTGGTGTGAATAAGACAGCTGAGGTCATGGATTCTTCTAATATGTGCTGTATTCGAGGTTACTTTACAGAAATAATATGCATATGTATCAAACAATGTAACTCACAAACCTCACTGAAGCGTACGTAAATACAAATCATTGGATTAACAATAATACATACACTTATATTTAAGCTCTTCACATAGTGACATAGATGTATACTCTAAAGTTACAGATATATTTATACTCTTTGCACTGTAAATATACAGCAATTCTCTGCTTTGAATTAATCTTAAGATGAAAGAATTACAAAGTTCGTGCCATTGAAAATGTCTCCAACAGTGACTGATCAGGATGATGTAAATATTATATGTACCTGAAGGTTTGCTCTCACGGCCAATATAGTTTGCAAAAATTCATCATTAAACATTTCATCGTTTCCAGTTAGCGCGTTCGGCTTCGGATCAAGAGGTCCGAGGTTCGAATCCCGCCAGCGGCACGGCAACTTTGTCTGCAGTAGAGAACTGTTTTACACGCAGTAAGGTTTGGGTGCAATGCTACACTGAATTTCAGAAGTACCACCCATTGTTCGCTAGTTCCCGCCTTTGCTCGCAGGTTTCACCGCAATGCATAGCCACGTGGCGTTGCGGGCTTTCTCCCTGCCGTAATACTAGCAGCCGCGATATAAGTGAAATACTCTTGAAAGCGGTGTTAAACCCCAACTCACCTCACCTCACCTCACCTCATCTCTTCCAGCTCATCATTCGTTGAAAAACAAAGGGAGCATTCAGTCACCGGAAGTCTCGTTTAAAATAACGGTAAAACAAGGGAGTGGCTCATTGTTTTCATTACGCAAATCAAACGGAAAGTGATACGTTTCAGTTAACAAATTCAAATTCTTGTGAGTTTGCGAGCAGTTCTCATTGAAGTTTGAATCACGCATTGACATCGTTCAGGGAATTGATAACATTTACTTTGTTGCTAAATAAACGTCAATAATTGATCTTGATTAAGCGTAGTGTCTTATGCTGTTTTGTTTTGTTATGCTGTTTTGGAGCTCTTTCTCTTCGCGTCGGTACTTTTCAAACAATTTGCTACTGTGTTTCCGCATGTTTAACTTTCGTACTGCTTCAATGAAATCGAGATCATACTATTTCTTCTATTGAAAACATATACCAATATAAACTATTGTGAAGTTGAGAATGTTTCGAAATTATAAGAATTGAATGTCAGTTCAAACTTAAAGGTGCATCCATTGTGATTCGTAAAATTTTATTTGGCTTTAATACGTTCCAACACACCATATGTGCTGTTTACAATACAACCAAATTCACTCAGCTTGCATATCAATCCCCAATCGCCATGTATATCATAATTACTAGTTTCCAATAAAAATCGCGTAACATCATTATCCATGTGCAGAAACCGAAAGTGCACGTTCTATTTACATCCATAGAAGTTATATGACCTATTGAACATCATCAACCCAAATTTGTTATTTTGTCTGGTTTAAATAAGATTCACAAATTACGTTTGACTCGTTGGCGCGCGCCACATGCGGTGTATTGTCCGGTTTTCGATCAGAAATCGATACTTTTACCTTCATATCGTCAATATACTAAGTCCAGTATTATCAAAATGGTAGTTTTCGGTAACAGTTGGTACTTCTCAATAAAATAAGACCATGTATAACGTTTGGCATATTTGACCCCCAGCAACACAATGGATGTAACTTTAAGAGAACTGCTTGCAAGCTCGCTTCGTTCACTAGAGTTGGAATGAGGCGTTGTCATTTTCAATTGAAAACACACAAACTGACATTCTATTTTTAAATATCATCTATACAATTTCAATACAATACAATTCAACACAAAAACATTGTGCTGTAATATTGTATAATCAGCTATGGCATGAAATGCTATGCATTGTTCATAAAAAGCATATGGAGCGAGAACCTGAAGGCATGACATCTTGCATGATTTCAGTTTGAAAAAACAATCATTTTTATTGTTTGATAATACCTTACAATTACATGCTGTAGTGGCTGAACGTTTGGTTTCACTTGTTTGATGTAATTGCATCTGTAAAGCATTGTTTTTTTAATAAGAACACTTGTTTTCAAAGGATGTTGTTTGTACCCTTAAATCAATAGTATAATATTATTCTCTTTTTTTGTCTTCTTCTTTAAAATTTGCAATCCATTCTGATAGTTGTTTCCATATATGTTTTCTACATGTTGACAAGACTACATCACATGTTAAATGATTTCAACGGAGTCATTAAACATAAAGAACGAGCTGGCGATTCAACATATCCCATCTTGACTAATCATATGTTTGTACTCAGTATGCTGTGAAACATCTTGAATTGAAACCGTTCACTACTTTGTGTACGTCTCTTTGCCATTTGATTGATGGTTTTTCCACTCTAATTAAGAGTATTCCCTTTGTAAATGTTCTTCTCATTTCATAAAGTCTTATAACAAGGAGAACAACCTTGTTAGTTAGTTATTTTAGAAATGTTAAAAGGCAGAAATATATGGTTAGCAAGGCATTGGTATTATACAGAAAGGATGACACTAACCTATTAATTATAACTCCTTCATAAGTCAACCAATCTATTTTAATGTTATATCCTTTAACAAAATCTCTATATTCATATATTCGTCCATGTCCATCATGTCTGAGTTATAGTAATGCCCTTTGTGTCCCGTTGCTTGATGTGAATAGTTTTGATATTGCTGTCATACCAAATTGGTTTTATCGTTATTTCTTCACCACGTCTTTTGTCATTTTCACAGCAACATAAGCAATTTACCCATAAGGAGAGAACCTCTTTCGAAAACATATTTGAAATGTTTCAGACAAAATTGTCTGGAATATATTTGGAATCTGAAAGATCTATTTTACTATTGTCTAAAATATGTTATGTAAACAAATTTGTTCACACAACATTATTGTAAACATAAACTCATAAATGTCGATGTTGTCAGATTTACCCTTCCAAATAAATTGGTAACATTTCTTTGGGGAAAAAACCCTACATTTTGTTAGATAGTTAGGGATACTACGGATTAAGTGATTGTTTTTTGGAAGTAATAATGATTTGAACACAAGATTTATCCCCAAGGGTGTAAGAGTTCTTTTTCCCATGTTGCCATTTCCTTTTCAAAGTTGTCAAACTTTTTGTTGTAATTCAGTTGTATCATATGTCTAACTCAACATTGAATTCAATACCAGTCCCATTGTCCACTCTTCACTTTTCTCTTTGTTGACCCAATCCAAATCAATATATATATATATGGCGAAATTGGGTCGCCCTGACGACAACCTCTTGCAACCTTAAAAAATGAACTAGCATATCCATTAACTAACACACATGAGTCAATGTCTTTAAATTGAATTTTTACCCATGTTTGAATATTAGATCTAAACTTTAAATTGCAGGACATTGCGTATACATTATCTTTCTACAGTGTCAAATGATTTTTCAAAATCGATGAGCAATGCGGATGCAATTTCCAACTGTCTAAGACCCTCCGTGTAACACGTGAGTTTGTTGTGGTCATGAAATGGACCAACGAGAGAAGAGGTCGCCTTCCGTGCGAAACTGTATAAATAATTACGTTTATTCAAAAACGTACCATATTCAGTTATTCAGAAATGTTATATTTAATTTTGATTATTTTTATGAAATAACTAATCTTCCTCTTCTTGATTTTTATGGACATCAATAAATCAGCGATATAATGTGCCTCTTAAGCAATACACAAATGTTATAATTGTTTTATTGACTGGGTCACAAACTGTATGTGTAAGCATTTAATTTTGTTTGGATTTTTAAGAACCAGAGTAAACGTTCAACATTCCTTGATATACTTTTATATTGGACGCATAATTATCAAGATAATGTAATTTCTGGAAGTGTGTATCAAGTATTTTACGTTATGGAGAGGTGGAAATAGGTCTTAAGGTCGTGGATTCTGTGAATCATATTTGGGGCGACAGGGTCACCAAATATATAATTTATACTCCCAAGTATACACAATATTTCAGCTTTCAAGAGCTTTTCGTACTTGGGAAGAAGAAGATGGAGAAAGGTTTTAGGTCATCACCCATTGACTCTTATTTCGCGTCACAAGGTAACCAATTTAGAACCCCTATTGGCCAAGGAGTATGTAAACATGTACACAATTTCAGCTTTCTAGAGCTTTTCTTACTTGAGAAAAAGATGAAAATAGGTTTTCAGGTAATGACCCCTGTTACCCACATTTGGACATTTTTAGCTTTCTAGAGCTTTTTGTTCTGGAGAAGATGAAAATAGCTTTTGAAGTCATGACCCCTGTGATCCATTTTGAACTCTGTACAGACAAATGTCAACTCTCTTGAGAAATCGAAAAAGTTAAAAGTTTGCAGACGGACGGACGAACGGACTGACGCCGGATGCCATGCAATGCCAGGCAAATGGGCTAGAAATCCAAACTGTCAGGTGTTGATACATAACTTTCCACAACTTCTGGAAAGTAAGAAACGCTTTGTTTTGTGGCCTGATCCTTGTGGCACTTTGTGGAATCCACAAGTGTTCATGCAAATTAAAAAAAGAGCCATTCAACTTCTTGATATTAAGATGAAAAATTGTTTTTTAGGTGTTGTTTAGGAGCTGTTGTTAGGGAGATTCTAAAATGATCCTAGCGTTTATTTAGCGTTTATACGGTCTCTGATATTTCACAGAAGCTAATCAAATATGACAATTAGGTAATGTTATAGTTGAATACGTTATAGCTGATCTCAGAAGACGAGAAATTATGGGATCACTGTTTGTTTTCTTTCAGTTTGACAAGTAGCCATAACAACTCTGAAAGTAGCTAATCAGACACGGCACGTTGGCAAAGTAATGGTAGAATAAGTTATGGGATAGCTGGAAATCCAGAAAAGTACTGACATTGTCTTTTTGTTTTGATCTTGCCATATGTGAATGATCAAAAGGCATGACAAAGTCACATGTTGAAGCCAAGTATCAGTATACAATCAGACCTCTCCAAGTAAAGAAGGGGTAGTCAAAATCTCTGACTACAGAAACGATTTAAGGTAGTTCAAAATCTGAATTAACGGTGCATAGAATTGTAAATTGTAAAATTCGATATCTTCGCAAGCAATGCAGCTATCTTTTCAAATGGTCGTATTGCTTCAGGACTTTATTGTTCAACTCTTGAGTCCAGGATTATCAGTTAGATCTATGATCCACTGTGTCTCCGTGTGTTCTCTGAACACCAACTGTTCCTCTGTGTTCTATGAACAGACACATCGTTTGTGTCACCTGCAGGACACGGAGTATGAGCTTGGAGATTTGAACATCTCCGCCCCTGGATATCAGTACCTGAGCATAAAAGGTATGTTTTGGTAAATCACTGACTTACATACTCTTGATTTAATCTATTATTACAGTCAATAGGGGATTCTCAATAGTTATGTATGCATACGACCTATGACCTTTCGGAACGAAAACGAGGCCAAGACCGCTTCTTATTTCCTGGTTCGCGTAATGGCTGCATATCGACAGTACGTGCCGCTTGTGTTTCGGTTTCTTTCAACTGGAACTGAATGAATAGGTTTGTTTATATCGTATTCCAACAATGCAAGATTTTTAAAAAAGCGTTTTTGACAATTAATCATGACAAAACTAATGGTAATTGTTTCAGGTTTAGCGGCAAACAACGTTTGTTTTTGATAGTTTTACTCGTGGCAAGTTCAAGAGTTTTGGTTTTGTCATCCATTAAATTTATAATAATCCCAGAGTTGGGAACCTGGAATTTGTTGATCAATGACCGACGACAGTAACTAAAACTCTTGAAGGTGCTGCCCTACTTCCAACCCCAAAATTAACACACTATTAATTGAAAGCAAAGTGCAACTAGACCTATATATTTAAATTCTTTTCGACCTAATGATCAGATTAATTTCAAGAAAATTAGACATTCAAACTAAAAATATATATTTATTAATCTAATATCACAATATTGTCAGTCATTTCCATGCATTGTATCAATAGAGTCTATTAAAATTATTTACACATGTACTGCAGGAAACATTAAATCATCACTATCAGTTTTTTATGACCAGAAATATCTTTTAAATTTTTTTTTTAAAAGGCCTGAGTTATAAGCTAAACATAAGTTGATCTTTATAATTAATAGGTACTATTTGATTATTTATTCATGTTGGACCTTTGGAGCAAAATTTAAAGCAGGCCAAACATTAAATAAGAAAATTATTATTTAAACCACTTACCTTGATATAGTTATTACCCAACAAAATTAACCAACAAAATAGAAATGAAAAATAAATTAACTGAGGTTAATGTTTGGAAGTAACAAGTACATGTCATACTGGGAAATGATTGAAATATATTATGAAATGTACATGGATGTTTAAATACACAATCATACATGATAGATTGTGCTCGAGGAGGTGATGGTCAGGTTTGAGAAATATATTTGTATTTGTATGATTAAACTACAAATAATACATGGACATGATTAGAAGTAGAAATGCACATTATTTAATCTTTTGTGAGATGCAAAAGCCCACCAAGTGCTTTCTGTTCTTTGTGGGAGTAAAATTAAAAGCAGGACAAAACTAATATAAGGAAAATAATTATTTGCTAATTACTAATATGAAACCTTATACTTGGATATAGTCATCACCAAACAACAATAACCAACAAAAAAGAAATTTAAGTTGAATTTATTTGAGGTTAATGTTTGAAAGTAACAAATACATGTCATCCTGGATAATTATGAAATAGAATGTGAAATGTACATGTATATGCATGTTTTAATACACAATATATAAATGATAGATTTTGCTCAAGGAGGCGGTGGTCATGTTTGAGAAATATATGTATATCTCTTTTTTAAATACAAATACAATTTAAATTAATTTAAATGTACATTATTTTATATTTATAGTTCATAAGCTACAACTGTTTTTCAATTATTTATTTCCTGTTTTGTAAAGGGTTCCATCATTCATTTGATTGAGTTTGTGTACTATTGTGCAGCTTCTTAAATAAACTAAATAATATATGTTTGTATGTGGAAATCCTTTTCTTATGAAATATTTTTTAAAACATCTGTTTAATTTTTAAAGCTTATTCACATATCTACATGTGCTCATAAATTAGAATCCTCATAACATTGATAACATTGATTACTGACTGATCATTGATAACTTTCCTCAAACTATTAATTAAATAAAACCATAATAGATTAATTGCTAACGATGTTTATGTATTTCTTACGTATAAATAAGAACGTTATGTTCAACTTTTCAAATCATTTTGCTACTGCAGACATACAAATGTACGAAGCTCCAGATGGGACATGGTTGAATTTAAAAAAAAGTTACGTACGTACGTGATATTATTACGTACGTACGTAGTAAAATATCACGTACGTACGTAGTTAATAGATGATACAGATTTGTCTTTTCTTGACTAATACCATGCTTATCTCATCGAGTGTGATAAAAATTTAATATAATAAAGAACAATGATCAACAAATACTGAATAACGTTTGAAATCAAGTAGCATGCTTCTAATCACTGGCCCATTTCTATAGAATGGAGGATGCTATATATATATATATATATATATATAACGCAGACATCATTTCCAGTTAGTCAATTCAACATAAAATAACTTGGTCGATCAGGTCCAGCAATATAAAAACAGCATGTCAAGTCTTATTTATTTAGGAACTACTGAATAATAACCCTGCGTCCTTATGGTGTTTTGACCTGTACGACTTCTGAATACCCCGAGTGTGTATACGAAGGAAAATGCTCGTAAATCTTACAGCTGGTTACTTTTCACTATGTATAGCATTTAACTTGAACCAATGAATATCGTGATTTAAAGTTAATGATCGTCTTCATCGGCCTTCTCATCTTGGGATTGCTCGATTTGGAGTCATTTCGGTGGCTGGTTACTTTTACCTTTTTCGGGCTTTTCCCTTCTTATTCTTTCAGGATATTAGGAAGTGTTACAGATTAAAATACCTTGGTCGTGCAGAAAGCTGAATAATGTAATCCCAAATTGACTATACATAAAGTAAATAATTACATGAAACGTATAGGTGTTTGTGAAGGAGGCGTCTGCTGTATACCATTCCACTGCACACCCCTGCTGGACACACCTGCTATCTGTAACACTCAATACGTAGTTCTTTAATGATCAAACAGATAAAGAAATATATGTTTGTATATATAAATATAAATCAAAGTATGTCACCTGACATGCTTTACATATATTTACAAGATTGGATTTGGATTTGCCTATTCATCCTCGAATTTCAGCATAAAGTTGATCAACACTTTCATGTGCACTGATTTTACTTTTTGATATAGTTCTTAAATTTAAACCTTGATTTATACTCTTTTTGACAGCGGGGAAAAGTGATTCAAGTTTGATTTCCACAATGAAATGTAGCTGTCCCCTAATATTCGTCCCAACAAACAGGGTAAAATGATAAGAGTTTGGTTTATCAAATATAACCAAATCCCTATTCTTCATTAAAATATTTAATAATTTCGAAGAGCACAACCATGTTTGAATATCCATGTTACTGTCCGTTTGCTGTTTTTGTTCCTATATCTGCAAGTTAATGTATTGCTTTGGTGTATCTATGTTTGATACCATATCTACAACAGTACACCTTCTTGTACTACTTTGGGATGAGTATCTTGCGATATTCGAACCCACATCCATAGAGTTGGGAATCAATCGCCAGCACTGGGTGTACCAACAGTTTACCCATTTGGCCACCATGATATGATAAGTACGAGAATGTTTACTATTGCAGATTGATATGTGATTCCAAGTAGAACAATGTTACTGTGTTACACGATGTAAATGATTTATAAAGGGGGTTTTATCAATATAACATATGTATTGATGGAATAACCACAAATGCAAATACTTTATCATTAGACCGATTAATAATGTCATATTTAGACGAAAATAAGGTTTCCACACTCATAACGCCGATGACTTTACTTCTCGTTGTATCTTCTAATAAACGTGTGCTAGATTTAAAGGCGCTGTAGCACGTTTTTCCCGTTAAATAAGTCGATGAAATGTAATTGAAAATTAATCTCACAAACGGTAAAACACCCTTCCCTCTTCGGCAAATCAATCTAAAAAATGAGTGTACATGGTTCGTTAAGCCAGTGAAATCGTTTTTTGTCATTCGAAATAATAAATTGTGTTCACAATAAAATGGCCGCCATGCAATTTTGGCTTTATACGCAACACTGTTATTACCACTACGGATACTTGGTTTGTGTAATAAGATGTTTTACCCTCTGAAGTAAATATAAATGACATAAACTATCATTATGAATGAGAAATTTGAAAAAATAAAATTTGCAAAAAACGTGCTACAGCGCCTTTAATAAGACTGTCAAATATAAAATCATCAAAATATTACAAATGTGATTCAACAGGATCATCATCGTGTATTAACAACATACGTAAACAGGAGTGTCCCCTTGAATTTCGATCCACAAAATGCCCCGATAGAATATTGTTTGTTTGGAGAAAGATACTGACAAATATATACCATGTTAACATGTTAACATGTTAACGGACACTTAACAATGAATACATCAGATACAAAGAGGTTTGACTCATGTACTTAACAAGACAAAAGATCACAAATTAAGATGGAACACATACTAGAATTTCTTATCATTATTTATTTATAAATGTATATTTATTTCTTCAATGTGTCTTATTTATATAGTGAACCGAACAAATCACTTTCTGGATCCAAGACAGAGACCAGTTGACACTTACTCGTTGACTTGCAATACTCGTTTCCAAGTTTCTTACTAATATATAGTATGTACGTACGTAATATTTAACACGTACGTATGTAATGTGTTATTACGTACGTACGTAATATGTTATTACGTACGTACGTGATAATATAACGTACGTACATAATAATATCACGTACGTACGTAAAACAAAATATTTTCAAACCATGTCCTTTCTGGAGCTTACTAAAAAAAAACTAGAACAGATTATATATATATTTGATTGAATTATAATATCTGCTTTACTGCTTCAACAAGAGAACGTAAAATAACCTGTACTTATTGGACCGTCATTGAAACTATATCCAAATGAACAATTTGAATCAATTTAGACTCCAAAATCGATTTATTTATTTTTCTAAAAACAAGAATTTGGTTCGTTTACAGTGAGTTGCACTGAATGACCCCTTTGCTGTTCGTAGGCATGTCACAAGAGCTGACCGTTTAGCCGAATGATGGCTAAGATTTGAACAGTTTCTTCCCACCCAGTGACTATATACAATGATTTCTTGGCATGCATGGGTAGAGTGTAAGTTTTCATTCGTATTTGTTCAAATTAGAGCACTGAAACAACAACGAGTTTGACAGATTTACAGTTCAAAATGACGGTAAACACAACGAGGAAAGCCTACCGTAAATTATTCGAAAAACATCGCCTTGCATGTAAAATAGTATCCTGGGTGGTGGTAAATCAAGATAATCGACAGATGCATCGATCTTGAAAGTTTTCCTAGTGATTTTATCATTATTTTTACTAAAAGTAAGTGTTATTTAGAAGAGCTACCGACCTATGTATATATATATATATATATATATATATATATATATATATATATATATATATATATATATATATATATATATATATATATATATAGACCGGAACTGGTTTGTTGGCTCAAATACACCGTGTAACAATCGTAGACTGATCCAAGTTTACATTTCCGGTCCTATGCTAGGATTCAAAATGGCGGACAGTGTCATACCTTCTTTATATGTTATATTATAGGTTGGTAGATATACGTAGGTGTATATTTAGGGTCTGGCGCCTGTGTGTCAATGCTATGTGAATGATAATTCCGGGTTTGGTTTAGCCTCGTTTTCGATTTATCGCACGCGGTTCCACATGCCTCGTTAATATTCATGAGGCAATATTAAGAATCGCCCTATTGTATCTATGGTGATTTCATGCATGTCTTGGGGGGGGGGGGGGGGGGGGGGGGGCATTTAAGAAGCTTGTATGGTGAATGGGAATTCTTTCTATGGATAGTCAACTTCTTTATTGCTATGCGAGCAACGTTTCGATGCAGATACTAGCACCGTTATAAAACAAGCGTTATCAAATAACAATCTGATTCAGCTGCACTCTTACACTCTGTTACTTTTACTCACTGACAAATATCTACTCTGGTTTCTAGATATTTTGTTGATTAATATTTGTTTGCACATTGCTGTTACAATTCTCTTTTCTTAAAGACACGTGCACACGTGTGCCTGGTTACACGTGGATACGCGTCTTGAACCTCTGCTACAAACTGTCCATTGATAAGAAGACCTGGCATGAAGCGGAGAGCGAGTGTCAACAAGATGACGGACATCTTCTCAAAGTGGACTCAAAGGAAGTGCATGACTTCGTTGGACAAGTGGCCAGTGATATAGGTATTCCATTTTTATTATGTGTGGATATTAATGAGATAAACCGAATGTGTGTGTAACTTTTTGTGAATCTAACGTATACGTAGATTCGATTCATTTTTTATCATTCGGGACCGAACGCGTCAGCATTAGGCTTCGAATGATAACAATTGCTATCGAATGTAGTGTTTACTTTGTATCCTCACAATGTCCTAAAACCATTGGTAGAGTGTTAACAACAAAAGAAATTCAGTTGTGTTACCTATATATAAGGGTTGTTATACATGCAGTGATTAATTAATTACATATATTTCATATTTTACACAAATCATAGATAACCCAAAACATTTGAGACATAAACATAAACCAATAAAAAAAAATAATAATATTGTAAACAAAGTAGATTTGTAACAAAGCTAAATCACACATTTGATGGTGACAAATCTATCAAAAGACAAGATAGTTGACTAGATATCGATGAGTCATTGTCTTAATAGCTGACAAATATCTATAGATATCCCCTTAAATGTACATGTATGTGTTCATAAGTACAGTATGACCATAACTTAATGGTGACAGTCTTGAATGTAAATGATTAACGTTTTTCAAAGTAAAAGTTAAAAAAGGTTTAAAAGTTTTTAAAAATAATTCAAAATTGTATTTCTTTAATATGCAAATACAGTTTTACTATTTTTCTCTTTCCCTTAGAAAAAGTAATCTTTATCGGTAGTACAGACGAGGTTGAAGAAGGCAAATGGCTTTGGTCGGATGGAACCAAGATTCAGACAAATTTTTGGGCGCCGGGACAACCAAATAACTTGAAAAATAATGAACATTGTATGGCATTCAAATTTAACGAACCTCGTGAAAACAAATTGCATGATTATAACTGTGGTATGAAAATGAGGTTCCTATGTCAGATTTACCACGCTTAGAGCTGTGTGCCGCTGTCTCAGTGCTCAGTCGGCAGACCTGTCGAGATAAAGATACCAATCAACACCACCTACCTTTGGAATGACTCAACTCCAGTGTTCATATGGTTTGATCTGAATCTTGTGGATACAAGGTATTCTTTGATAGCAGAGAAGCTGGAATGCTTTAACCGAAACATGACGCATGGGACACATGAACACACAGCATAACCCAGCAGTTTACAATAAAGACACTACGAGATCAGTGACCAAGCTTGTCTCTCCGTCAGAGCACCTCGAGGTCAATCCACATGACTCTTAAAGTTGCCACGTCAATTCTACAGAACTGTTTCCAGGATTACCTGTATATTTTCGCAACAAATGACTTTATTTGTGAATCTTATTTCGTTTTAGTATTCTATTCAGTTTCTATATCTACTTTTTGTTTTAATATTCCAAGATTTTATAATAATCAACGTGGCGACACAACACATATGTGCCGAAACTAAAAATAATAAATATAAATTGCAAGATGTTAGGAATAATGTTAATAATAATAATAATGGTTTATATATGTCATACCACGCTTGGTGTTGTGCGCAGCGATCTCTGGTGCTCAGTCGGCAGACCTGTTGAAGTCTTAGACAAGCCTGCCAATCCATGCCACAAACCATACATCCCCGGGTACATGTCACGTTTTCACTGAATACCATATTGCTGTCTTTAGCTGTCTATTTAAACCTAAGACATGTTGATATGAAGGAGTGATAGTGAATGGTCTTTCCACTGTGCTAACCTACCCCACCCCAAGCATGTTCAATCCCAGCCCCGCCCCCTCCAGCACTATAGCCCTGTTCTGGGTGAAGTGAGCACCAGGTAAGAACACTGATTATATCACTGTGAGTCAGATTCAAACTCGGGACTGCTGAATGGTTGATATCCTACCAATTAGTTGAGCTCCCAGATATCCTAGTTCTAAATACTGACATTATCAACAATGTAACATTACCATAAAGAATATCTGTTTTTCCCTTATTACAGGATTATTCTCTACATATGTTGACATAATAATCTCTGTGTAATCCCTGTATAAAGTAAACCCTTTACATACTGCAGACAGGGATAGCCACTGACCTATCCTTGGTATTCTTTGTCCATGAATTGTTGCCTGTAAAAAGGCCACTGAGACTTTGGCATAAATAAATTTTTTCAGTGAGGTGAGGTGGGGTTTAACGTCGCTTTTAAGAGTATTTCACTCATATCACGGCTGCCATATTGCGGCAGGGCGAAAGCCAACAACGCCATGTGGCTATGCTTTGCGGTGATACATGCGAGCATCGGCTGGAACTAGCGAACCATGGGTGGTACTTAGCAAGTTTTATTTGATACATAAGGCACTTTCCCTCTGATCACAAAATTGCACAGTGTTTTGTAGCCAGCATGTAGTTCAGTGACAAATTATTGTACAGAAATGTCTACATTCGTTTGAAAATGTTGTTGTAAATACTTCCTAATTGTCAATATGATATGTGTACATTGTGAAACAAAGTTGAAATACTATAGTGCTCATGTGGTTGTAATCTGAACCTTGTAGATACAAGATACCCGTTTGAAGCGGAGTAGCTGGAAATCAGAGACCAAGACATGTTGGAGATAGCGGAACACAGCTTTCAACAACAAAGACCAGACCAGTGACCAAGCTTGTCCCCTTTCTCTCGAGGACAATCCAAATGACTCTTGGATAAAGTTGTCAGTTCAATTCCAAGGACCTATCTCCAGAATGACTTAAAATTACTTTTTAATTAGTATTGCAAACTTATTTTCGGCTGTTATCAAATCCTTTAAAGGCGCTGTAGCACGTTTTTTCGCTCAAATAAGTTGATGAAATGTATTTGAAAAATAATTTCACCAATAGTAAAACATCCTTTTCTCCTCGGAAAATAAAGTTTAAAACGAGTGTACATGTTTTGGTTAAGCCATGGGAATCGTTTTTGTAATACAAAATAATAAATTGTGTTCACAATAAAATGGCCGCCATGCAATTTTTGCTTTATACGCAACATAGTTTTTACCACTACAGATAATTTGTTTGTGTAATAAGACGTTTTACCCTCTAAAGTTAATTTAAATGACATAAACTATCATTATAAATGGGAAATTTGAAAAAATAAATTTTGCAAAAAACGTGCTACAGCGCCTTTAAAGGCCAGAAAGGTCAATTAAATGTGAATCCCATTTCGTTTTAGTTTTCAAATTCCGTTTTTATATCTACATTTTTAATAGTCCATGTTTCTATGATAATGTGATAATGTGATGTTGGCCTCTCCTATACCTTTCAACAGAATAAACCACGTTTTATGATACTGTCGCGATTGGTTTTCATTTGAAGCACAAGAATAATCTGGTTCCGTGCAAACCTGCATTAACGAGCACTTTGTTTAATGCAGTTGGAGGCTATTTATTTCAACAATAAGTGTAACAGAATCTCTCTCCATAGATGTACGAATCCACTGTATGAAGTGGACTCCCGAGGTAGGTACAAATACGGTTTCATACGGCATAGCCACGGTTGCACACGGTAGCGATACGATTGTACATGTGATTTTCGAAATCTCCTCAGTTCTTCTCTCCACCCTCAGCCATTGACGTACACAGAATATTTGGAGATATGTCTTTTAAATTTGTTGTTTAAGAATTTGTAGCACTTTTTTTGCATGTTTTCGCAAAATTGTTATTTGTTATTTAATTTTATAAAATATTTTGTTACGTTAGAGGGTAGAGCATCCCATTACATCCCCGAACTCTTTAGTGTGAGGTATATTTGTAGGTCTCATGCGATTTTGAGTTCAGACAGTAATATGATTGAGCTGTCTATCATTGTACCATATTTTAAAATCTACACTGAGTGTCCAGGTATCGCTACATCAGTCAGATCCCTTGAATTCCTTCGAGCGGCCATGATAATGTGAACACCTTAAAATGGACGCTCGATTGGGAAAGGGCACGTATGGCTTAATCAAATCATGTACGTTCGCTTTAGAACTCGTTTTATTGATTCAGGAATATTACTCTTATTTGCCTTTTTGTGAAATATTTTTTTTCAGTTAGAACAGCGTGCTACAGCGCCTTTAAATTCATGCGCATGAGTGAAGAAGACTATTAAGTTCCATCCAGGGCGCCATCAGTTTCTGCTGGCCGTTCCCTTACGGACTGTTAAGATTCATCAAGGTAATGCCGTTTGGTCATTATTTGATGATGTAACGTTACCCATAGTGGTATCTTGTGGTTGAAGGTGACAGGGCATTGATCAAGGGCATAAACCATGCGGTTTCTTTTGGACATTTCTTCTTTGGGACAAAGGCAACCGGTAATTTCCGTAAATCCGCCGCAAGCTTTCCGGTTGTACATGAGTTTTCGTAATTACCCTCATCAATTCTTCTCTCATCTATCAGCCATGAACGCACCTATACTCTTTTTGGATATATATCGTTTTAATTTTCTTTGTCTTGATACTCTTTCTCGTTGTTGAATCCATGCAAGAAAAAACTTTTGTGCTATCAGGCTCTTATTTGGTATATATCAACTATGGAGAAAGACCAAGATATGAAAAGGTTTTCGCTAAAATCTGTCAAAGGTCAAGGTCACAGCAAGGTCATAACTTGAGCATGCTTTTGTGAATATTCCTTATTTTAACTATGAACAATTTGAGTCATTGCATGAAATGAAAAGTGATCATTGATAGTGTGACCTTAAAGGTCAAAGTTCAAGGTCATGAGATATTGGTTAAGGCCACGTTAATCCTTTGATCCAATTTTGAAATCAGAAATAGCTTTTAAGAACAAACTTGTGAAAAGTGACCCCAGCAATGATTCAATTTGTTAGTTATAACTCGAATAATGAACAGGAAATTGTTTTTAAAAAATCTCATTTTATTGATGCTGACGAGAAGGCGGAACAGGGAAAGGCGAGACCCTAAATTTCGGGGCTGCTCTGCTTTTGCGGTGTCCCGCAAACGCTCATCTAGTTAAAGTTGTTTACCTCAAGTGTAGGTTTTGCAATGAAAATTCTGCTGTTTAGATCATAAGGCCTGAAAGGCCAGATTGGCTTATGGCATGGCACGGTGTCCCGCGTCCGTCCGTCCGTCAATCCGACCGTCTGTAAACCTTTCGCTTTTTTCGACTTCTTCTCCAGAACCAATAATTCTCGAGAGCTGTAATTTTATGTGCAGACTCCTTGGCTTATGGGGATTCTAAGTTGTAGATTTTGTGACCCTTTGATCTCAAATAAGGTCAAAGGCGTCACAACCTTAAAAACCTATTTTCATCTTCTTCTCCAGTTCCAAAAGGTCTAGATAGTTGAAAAGTTGTGTACAGACTCCTTGGCCAGTGGGGATTATAAATTGTAGATTTCGTGACGCCATGACCCCAACTAGGGTCACCGGGGACACAACCTTAAAAACATATTTTAATCTTCTTCTACAGTCCCAAAAGGTCTATAGCTAGAGAACTGATATTTTATGTGCAGACTCCTTGTCTTACGAGGATTCTAAATTGTAGATCGATTTCGTGACGCCATGACCCCAAATATGGTCACCGGGGACACAACCTTAAAAACCTATTTTCATCTTCTTCTCAAGTTCCAAAAGCTCTAGAGAGCTGAAAAGTTGCGTGCAGACCCCTTGGCCATTGGGGATTCTAAATTGTAGATTGTCTAAATTGTAGATTGACCCCACAAACCTATTTTCATCTTCTTTTCCAGTAGCAAAGCTGAAATGTTGTGTAGAGACTCTTTAGACAATAGGGATTCTAATTTGTAGAACCTACTTTTGACTTATTTTCCAGTATGAAAAGCACTAGGGGGCTGGATAGCGCAGTGGTTAGCGCGTTCGGCTTCGGATAAATAGGTCCGGGGTTCGAATCCCGACAGGGGCACGGCAACTTTGTCTAGAGAACTGTTCTACACGCAGTTAGGTTTGGGTGCAATCCTACACTGAATTTCAGAGTAGTACCACCCATGGTTGGCTAGTTCCAGCCGTTGCTCGCAGGTTTCACCGCAATGCATAGCCACATGGCGTTGCGGGCTTTCTCCCTGCCATAATACTAGCAGCCGCGATATAAGTGAAATACTCTTGAAAGCGGCGTTAAACCCCAACTAACCTCACCTCACCTGAAAAGCTCTAGAACTAGCTGAGACAAAATTATTTCGTTTTTTCAAACAATCCAGATCCTAATGAGCTACAGAGCCCATGGCTCTATTTTTTCAGTATTGACTGCCTGTTTTGGGGTTACTCTAAGCTGGAATGAGGCTTCCCTTTTCAAATTCTTAATTTTATATACGAGTACAAATAAATTTCTGTGGAGGTGTGACTCAAATTCCGTGCAATTTCATTTGAAAATCCCTAACTCTATCGTAGAAATCTCGCCGTGAAGAACCGTTTCTCTCCGTGGCCACCACAGACACCGTAGCCCGCAGTGAAATGGGGGTATTAAATGTTATTCCTGATATTCCAACTTCTGGAGCGTCGACTATAACACCTTCATACTTCATATAAATTCGCAAAACCAGTATAAGGTTAAGACTACATGCATCATAAGAGGTTCAACCAAGATGTTTTGTTTATTCTGTTAAACACAGGGCAACCGTAGAACCCCTTTGAAATATCGAATGTAATATTACGGCAGGATACATATGGGCCCCTATAGTCATCGCCCTGTACGTTCATCCTGTGATCTTTTAGTTTCCAGAACATAAATTAAACCCCACTATTTACGAAACTGTCCCTGTGTTCCCTTGTGTGGTAACTTGTGATATCTTCAGATCTCTGAAAATCATATTATAGCTCATCTCGCCCGAAAGGCCTGGTGGGCTTATGGTATGGTTTCCGGCGTCCGTCCGTCCTTGCGTCCATTGCGCTTTTTCGACTTCTTCTCAAGAACCATTGGCTGATTCTAAAAAGTTCAAATCTTGTGTATGGGTTCTTTGGAGAATGTGGATTATTAATGTCATAGATCTGGTGAACCTGTGACCGGGGTCATGATCTAAAAAAATATTTAAATCTTCTTCTCCAGTACGTAAAGCTCTAGAAAGCTGAAATGTTTTGTACATATTCCTTCGCCAAATTGAGATTTAAATTGTAGATTTGGTCAACCTATGACCTCTACTCGGAGGCGTACATGCCACATCTGTTACGTCTTCTTCTTCAGTACGAAACATCCATAAACTTAAACCAATATGTGACTTCTCAAAAGTTAAATGTTACAGAAAGATGAAATAGTTTATACACTTTGGCAGATGGACATTGTTCATTGTAGATCTGTTATGGCCCAAATTAGAGCCAATGGGCTATACTCTTTTTTGTTTACTTTTCAAGAAGTAAACGTTTTTGGAAGCAGAAAAGTTGTGTACAGCCGTCTTTGTCAATAGGGGTTATAAACTGTTGACCGTTAACCCTCTGCCAAACACTTTTCAACTTTTGAAAATGTGAAGAGAAGTTTACTCACAACGGACGACGGCCCATGCAAATTAGCCCAGCTAGCTATGGTTAACACATAACAGGGACATTAAAACAGTTTAATCTAAAAACGCAGTTTCCATTGACGCGTAGAAATATTCAGCATGACCAAGTCAAGACACTGACAAAGTGTCCTCCCGATATGCAAGGAAATAGGGACTTGCTGGAAGTGGCACACAGAATACTAAACGACGGCCCGTTGAATACAATTGTAATTACATGTACATGATTGAAGTATTTAATATCAAACGAGCGAAAGAACACACTATTATCAAACTGAACCGAGGTAAGTATTATGTTGATTGCTTGCTAATATTAATCAACACAGATGTGGCATTTACATTTACATTTATAATAGAGACAACAGTCATACTTTCAACGCGCGACTCGCGCGAGTAATATATATTAGTTTTAACATATGTAAAATATCAAAAGAATACATTTAGGAAAATAATATCGAAGCATGTATTTCATGGTTTTACTGTGCAAATGGCGACGGTACATTACATACTTTCGTATTTAAAGACATTTAAACAACATTAAGAACACTGGACAACAAATACACATATTATGTCATCTAAATTAGTCCAATGGCACGCTGCCGTCACAATGCTTGGTTCGAGGTATCAACTCCGTTTTTAGAAAGAAAATCAATGTCCATCCAAAATGGAGGAAAGCAATAAAATAGAAACGTCACAGAAGACGAACTGCCAGTGTTCAACTTCATCACGGCAAAGTCTAAATACATTTAGGTGAACAGGTTTTTGTATATTAGGGTACTATTTAGATTGATCACGGCATTGTTTTGCGCCGGTTGCCGTTCGTAAACAAATGCATCCTCCTGCATTAAGTTGAAACCCAGTCTCCTTGTTTCATTTCAAAGTAAAGATATTAACACCGTGTTCACCTCTCGCGTGGAAATAGATCACTTCCTGGCAACAACTTTTCTCTGCCGTTCACCGCTCTTACTGTGTGAATCTATCTCCGCAAATGTTACTCAACGCTATTTGTCAATCAGCGGTCTGTAACCGTTGAGAAGACTGAAGTTCGCTCACCTGTGCGATGCGCAATAACCGCATTTACTTTATTACAAGAAAGATCTCAGTCAAAGGGGCTTGTATTGTCCAAACTAGTGATTAGAAAGAATATGAAGTCGACGATCCAGCCCCATATACTATACTTTTTTTATAGTATATGGGGCTGGATCGTCGACTTCATATTCTTTGTAATCGCTAGTTTCGACAATACAAGCCCCTTTGATCTCAGTCGGAAACGCAAGACGATATTTGATTGGAAAGACATCAATCCCATGATGATGTAAATCAGATCGAACGTTACACTCGTACCTCGTTCGTCGATCTGAATACTTCCCCTCAGATGTCATGTCAGGTGTAATATTCACGGAGACCTTCCACATATAATAGATTCAGCCAACAGAGGCCTTCTTAGATATGGCATTGAATGTTTCATATGTTAACTCATGTCGGTCCGTTGACTTTCTAGACTCGCAGCTGATTGGCTGGAGCAAAGGCCACCCTTGACAAAGCCTCAAAGGTGCAGTACTCAGATCAGAAAAGCAGCAGAACTAGTGTCATGTTCGATCTGATTTAATTTGAGGTTGAAAAGACATTAGGATGATATCCGTGTTGCACATTTTCAACGATATTTTTTTCGGTTAGAAACAAGAAATATCGCGTGTCTGTAACTGAGGTATCGTGAGAAGAAATGACTTGGTCATGGGTAATTACCCAAGGACTCCCCAATTGTTGGTAACCTCAGTGGGAAGAGACTTGTTTAGACCATGACAATAATTTTTATCTAATTTTAAAGTTTGTATTGCTCTCAGTCTTAATATTTTCAAGTTCCGTTCTGAAAACAGATTTGTAAGTAGCATTTTCATGGAAACAGCTAAAAGGAAATGTAGAAAAAGTTGAAAATCCCAAAAGACACATCTAAAAATTATTGTAACTTTTGAACCGGAAACAAAATTTCAGATGCAATACCATGGAAACGTCTAAAACCCGAAATCCAAAGATTATGAAAAAAACCTAAAACCACATCTACATATGATTATTTATTTATTTATTTATTTTTATTTTTTTTTCTTGATTTCAACTTTATTAACAGTGTTACATACGTTATATTAGTGATATATTTGCCAAATAAAAACGTCTCAAGCGGGAATCAGGTATTCGCCAAAACCCTTAATGGGTGGCCCGGACATGCCTTCTGTTGTACAATATATAAACTGCCAGGCAATAGAAAGTACTCACCTCAATTGATTTTATCATATGTGTGATTTTCAATTGCAAATATCTCAAGTTTTCTTGGTTTTTACATTTCTTTTGCATCAAGTATGTGCCAGAGGAGGCGAGATTATGATTACATATGATTATTGTTCAACCATTTTTATCGGTCAATTTCTGACAGTGTCTGGCCCATAACCCAAGTTCTGACTTCCGTTTCATGGAAACGTTCAACATAAACTCTAAAATACACATCTACATGTGATGATTGTTAACCATACCAAGTTTCATCGAGCTAGGCTTTACAGTTTTTTGCGTTCTGGTCCGGATACGAAATTGCAAGTTGTGTTTCCATGGAAACGGCTCAAATACATTTCCATATAAGTTGAAAACCAAAAAAGGCACATCTCTTCTAGTTTAATAGAGCTAGGCCTTAACGGTTTTTTTTTAGTTCTGGGGGTCGTTACACAAACCTTAGTTTAACCTTAGTGTCATCCTTAACATTGCACTTAGGCTACCTTAGTGATTAAAGGGGCAGTAGCACCTTTTTTCGCTAAAAATAAGTCGATGAAATGTATTTGAAAAATAATGTCACCAATAGTAAAACACCCTTCTATCTTCAGAAAATCAAGTTAATAAACAAGTGTACACTGTTCGGTAAAGCCATTGGAATCGTTTTTATAATTCGAAATAATAAATTGTGTTCATGAAATAAAATGGCCGCCATGCAATTTTTGCTTTATGCGCAACATCGTTATTAACACTACGAATAATTGGTTTGTGCAATAAGATGTTTTACCCCCTACATTTAATTTAAATGACATAAACTGTCATTATAAATGGGAAATTACAGCCCCTTTAAGGTCACCTTAGTGTATTGTGTAACGACACCCTGGTCCGGAAACGAAACCCGGATGCACAGACGGACGCATTATAAAAATAATGAATAGAACTCTTTTTTACTATATTACTTTTATGAACATATTGACCCCTCCCTCTCATACATGTGTATCATACATAATGTCACATCACACGTCTATTGCAACTAGTAATCACAATTTTAAGGATGCGAATAATCATGCACTCTGGAAATAATTTTGCCTGATATTAACTATGTTTGTAACTTGTAAAAATAATTTTTTATCTTTTTTATTTACGTTTATATCAAGTACGTTATTATATAACGAGGCGCTTCTGATTTTGCGATAATACATAAATCAGAATTGTCATGTAACCCACAACCAAATGTGCATAAACTAAAACAATTATTTTGACTTTCAAACTAAGAAGATGTTGTTAGAGCAAAACAATAAATATAAATAAATCAATGCAAAACATGTCGCACAGGATCTCAGTGAACGTCATTTTATCTATGACACAAACATATTGGAATGCATGTACAAATTCAATGTTACACTGAATTTTCTCTTTTGGTAACTTAGGATTCACAAAAACGAAGGAAAACACACATATACATTGTTAATCGCACGGCAGATAAAACATAATAACATTACCAATTAAATAACTGCAAACTAGCATTTATTTTTTTCACAATTTCACCTACTCTTATTTTAATTAACACACGATAGACACACAGTGGTATTCCCAATTATATGTAACGTTAAGGTAAAATGTAAATTTTTTATTTTTAAAAACATTTCTACACCTTTTCATGTATGACAAAGGAAACTCAAAAAAGATTAAAAGCGAATTAAAATGTTTCCAAGACAGTACATACATATAACGTTGATTATTTCCAAGGTCCTTTACTGCTGTGAGATAATTAAAGATGCATCCATTGTGTTGTTGGGGGTCAAATAATCCAAACATAATAAATGGTGTTATTTTATCGAGAAGAACTGACTTACCGAAAATCGACTCAGTATCTTGGCGATATTAAGGTAAAAGTAGTGAGTTCTGATCGAAAACCGGATAATGCACCGCGATTGACGCGCGCCAATTAGTCAAACGTAATTTGGGAATCGTATTTACAATAAACAAAAAGATAAGTCTGGGTCGATGATGTTAGATAGGTCATATGACTATTGTGTTTGTAAATGGACGATCAGTTTCGGTTTCTGTACTTGTATACAATGTAATGATATTGCTCGATTTTATTTGGAAACTGGTAATTATGATATATTTGGCGATTGGGGATGAATATATGTAAAAATATGCACTGTAAACAGCACATATGTGTGGGGACGTATTAAAGCTAAATGAAATTTAATGAAACACAATGAATGCATCTTTAATGCTGATTAAATAAGACTTGAATATTTTGTGACGACAATTTTTAAATAATTATAGACAAATTACAAAGATCGAAGGCGAAAAACGTGCCAGTCGAGTGACAACATCAGGTTCTCCCTTGCCGAAGTATTCATCCTTTCCTTTTTGTTTAAAGAAGTTTAGTTTAGAGTAATTTTATACTCCAAGTCTTTTTACAAAAATTCAAATCTGGTATCCACAGGAAATAACGAATGTCGGTCGGTACAAGTTAGTAGGATTTGAACGGGGAGTCCCAAGTCCTAATGCTGCAGCTTTTTTTCAAAATCGGGCTTCATGAAATAATAATCACCAAACATTCATCTTTAAGCTTATTTTGATATAAAAATACATTGATGAAAAAAAATTGTATTCGAAAGGACTCCCGTTCAGATCCTAAATTGTACCGACCGACATTATCGCTATAATAAACTGAATGGTTTAAATTTAAATATTTGAAAGGCTTTAACCACAGTAAAACGGCCAAAAAAACGTCGTTTATAAATACTATTGAATATTTGAATCTTGAGAGGAGGTATTACTGATTTAATAATTCATTTTCAAGACGTTAATCAGTCGTTTACCGAAAAATATAACGAAGCGAAACTTGAGGTCTTTCAGTTGAATAGAGGAGAGCCGAAAAACATGCGACTCCAGGCACTGGATTGTATAAGCATGGGAGGTACCGCGAGATTATTTATAATCCCCTAGCAATCAAGTCACGAATTGTGACATTCTGCAGCCTTAAATGGCCAGTGGTGGAGGCTGACGCGACGCCTTGCGGGGATGTTTACCTTACGCAGGAAGTAAATAAATTTCCACTCTTAAAGAGCTCAAATAAGGTAATTCAATGTTGATCCTGGGAAATTGGAATTCACAATTACGTCTTTTGCCAATCGTCATTTAATATCTTTACTGTATCACAGGTAAGCTTTTTTAATTTAAGTCACAACATTTATCTTGACCCAGGCCAAATCTTTCCTCCATGTTTGTAGATGTTGGTGACAGTACTCTTTCCAGACGCGGCGGTCATTCTTCCGTCGTAGCCATCCTCGGAGTACGGGTACGATCCTCTTCGGTTAGGTCCCGACGGTTCTTTCCTATCGTCCATCCACGACCCCTGGCTGCTAGGGGGACGCCCGTACATGTCGTTGATTTCTCCTCCTCCCCTGTTCTTGATAAACTTCCATAAGGCTATCCCCCCTCCGGCGAGAACCATGGAACTGAGGGCGCCAGTTGCTGCAGCAAGACCCACACTACGGCTGTCACTCCCGCCGCCGGTGAAACTGCTGCTGGTTCCGTCATCGAAACTGCAAGTGCACTGCGAGTTGCTGGGACACTGAAAATTTACATGATCAGTACGTGACTGGTGTCTTAAAGTGACAAGAGTATTTTTCATAAACGATTATTTGAATGAATGCGTGCCGAACAGAACAGAACATAAACTGAACGCCAAAAGAAATGTTACACCTCTTTGAATTTGAATATCATAAAAAGTTACGTGCTTGAGGAATTTGCTTTGTTGTGTTGTAACACTCCATCAGTTTAGTGTTTGTGCTAAAATAGCAGACCTGTAACTTTAATGGTAAATAAGTTATCGCCAGTTCTTCATGGGTGGGGTCAATTGTCCTATTTCCGATCATGCAATAATTGAAGGGAAATTTGTAAAAATGGTTGAAAAATTAACCAAACTGACTTTATCTTCTTTGATAATGAATGCACATTCATAAAAAAGGAAATTAGTTATGTTTTTGGAAATATTTATTCGTTATTTTGTTTGAAAATGACGAAATATTGAGATTTGTTATTTTTCTATTCAAAACACAACCATAAGATTCTAAGAAAACGTTTTTGTAAAAAATGTGCTTCGACTGTTTTAGGAAACATATGTTTACGGACTAGATTTGTTTATAAATCTTTCTAAATAGTGAACTTCTTAAACATTTGGTTTTCATTAGATGGATCATGTCGCCACAACTTTGCCATAGAATTTTTACCACGCATGAATTGCACGTGAAATAAGTTGGTAACGGGTATAAAAGGCCCCTGTATTCATTATTTCAGACCATAATTCGATAACACTGCCGAGATTAACAACTAAAGAGCGAGAAAGAGCGATTGGAATGCTGCAGAATGGGTCCACTGATGGAGAAGTCGCTGCCACATTCGGATGTCATCGTCTCACCATTCTTAGGCTGCGTGGACGTCTACAACATACTGGCCGCCAGTGACAACCCCAAATGAAGACTGGTACCTGCATCTCAGGAACCGCTTTCAAGCCGCCACAACGAGAGCTTCTACTGCACTTGGACAATGGACACCGAATCAGTCCCAAGACGGTGAGATAAAGGCTCCAACAACATGCACTGAGGTCATACCGGCCGACGCGAGCAATGCTGTTGACGCGCCGACATCGGCAAAACAGGGTTGCTTGGGCCAGAAATGTTCGATGTTGGCAGAAAACTGGCAGAGAGAGTTATTTTCCGACGAGAGTCGGTTCCAGATGCACGTAGCAGACGGGAGAAGGAGGGTCTACCGTCGCCGGGGTGAGACGGAGGCACGCTGCTGCGTACAGGAAGTTATCCCTTTCGGTGGAAGCAGCGTCATGGTCTGGGGTGGGATACGCGGCAACGCAACCACCGACCTCATTGTCATTGACGACAATCTGATGGCGCAGAGGTACATTGACAGGGTCCTACAGCCAGATGTCACCCCATTCTTACAGCGCCATTCAAACACCCCTTTTCAACAGTACCTCAACGTCAAAAACGTCCACGTTTTGCCTTGGCCTGCCAAATCGCCCGATATGAATCCCATCGAGCACCACTTGGATAACATCGATTGAAGGATCCGTCAACGTCGACACCAACCACACACAGGTCAACAAATTAGTGTTGCATTGATGGCCGAATGGAGGCAGATACCACCTGCTTTCATCAGACGACTGACGTTTTTTTGTGAAATGAAGAGTTCAGGCATGTGAATGCCAACGGCGGACATACCAGATACTGATCACATACAATTTGTCATTAAACTAATGATTATCCTATGATTTTGTTGTTTTTATGCATGATCGGAAATAGGACAATTGACCCCACCCATGAAGGACTGGCAATAATTTGTTTATCATTAAAGTTACAGGTCTGCTATTTTAGCACAAAACACTAAACTAATGGAGTGTTACAACACAATAAAGCAAATTCCTCAAAACACGTAACTTTTTATGATATTCAAATTCAAAGAGGTTTAACATTTCTTCTGGCGTTCAGTTTATTTTTATTCTCAAAAATCACATATAGTGACACAGAGAACGCACAGCATTTACAAATATATTAAAACATTGTACAAAGTCCAGTTTTAATAAATTTAGCAACTTTTGAGTTAAGTGATAAATAATCACTTTTCATTAAACAAACAATTGTTTTCAATATTGGGATGTTGACAGAAATAATGGGGGAGATACCAGTGTCTAATGGCATTTAGTGCTAGGCACTAAAATAAAAATAAATGGAGTTCATCACAAACAGATGATGCCAAACTTCCATGTGTGCTGATTCCAGTTTGCATCACTTGACTCAACTTACATGCAACGACCTTTTGCATGTGAGGAAACCTAAATTTAAATTCCCAATTACATGTATACTAGTAACTAGCAACCCAAATCTGCTATAAATAGATTTCTACTAAGTATAATCGAGGATATACAGACAAACATATCTTAGTAACAATGAATTGCGTTGATTTCGTGAAGACCATTGGTCATCCATTGTTCATACATTGTTCATCCATTGTTCAATAAATTGTTTATCCATTGTTCAATACATTGTTCATCCATTCTAACTAAAACACGTCTATGTATGTGCATGCTTCTTTCTAATTCTAATTCAGCTTTAAACCTTTACTTTTCTGGATGATCAGTGTTTGACCCAATCTAGGTCAATTAAGACTAACATTTCTAAATAATTTAAGAACTGTGTTAGGATTGTGTTTGTCAATATTTAGAATTGATCTTTGCATCCAATATCGCCCATGGTCTATACACAGCCTGGGAACACCTCGGTTGTGTAACCCATTCATTGGTCCCGTACCCTGTACATAACATCGAACGCTCGCTATCATCCCGGTAACGTTCGTCTTACTGAACGCAAGACAGTCACTTTTCACCTTGAAGGTCATTCAACAGAGAGCTAAAGGGCAGCACCCGGTGCAGATCATTAAGGGTATTAGCATTATGTTTATATATGGTTCGAGTAATCTGATCAAACGAACTAACGAATAATCGTGAAAAAGTAGCTCAATTTTACAAATAATAATTCCTAAAATGCGAATGCTTATACAAAAATTAACTAAAATATAATACGTATAGAGGGTACATGTGTGGAGAACATAAACGTATAATTTCTTAGCAATATTTATTAGATTTTTAAATTTTCAAAACATCAATAGATATTTGAATAGGTGAAAACGTCATTTTGCATTCGCCATTTGAAAATGTAAAATAAAAATGGGTCAGTTTAGAGGAAATAACATACACTTTACTAGGTACAATCTTTCTATGTAAAGAAAGCACCGACAGTTTTTCAAGAATACGATTTTATAACAAACAATTTTCATTGAAAGTTGGAAAATATCAATAATAAGTTGCTATTCACGGCAAACAATTCTTACTTCAAAGGTCTAAACAAAAATGGTTTATTTGTTGTACGTTTTTATTCTAAAAACAACTAATAAAAGCTAAATAATAAAGCAGAGAACACATTATACCATCTGAAAAAAACATATCATTGTCTTCCTAAAAATACATTTGTTATATTTTATTCAGTTTTTGTTTTTGTTTTTTTAATCATTATTCCTACCTGTTCTGCGGCAACTTCCAGAATAAGAAATGTAATCCAGCTGACAAGCACGCCCACTACAGTTACATTGATGCCGCTCATGATGTTTCTTCCCTTCCCGCTCGCTTGAACTGGTTTATGATCTAGGGGCTTCTTCCCTCGTTTTCCTTCCATAGCGCAACACAGCGCAAACACTAGTCCAGAGACCAACCTGCTTGCCACGTGACACTGAGACTTATTTGGTATTAATCCGCGGAAAGGCCGACATAACACGTTGTTGTACCGATAACGGGTATTATTTTGGTACAAGGACGAACTATTTCGTATACCTGACGTGACTTTGAGCAACTTGGCTTTGATTTTGTATTAATTTCTCCCGGATTCTCCCGTCTTCACGATATAAGGGGATTAACATTGTTCCTACAACTTGATTGTCTCTGTCGATAGAAGAATTCCGATCACTTTCACAAAGCGTTAGATATTGGGGGTAACTGATTTACGTACTGAAGATAAACTTTGTAGATTATTCTGTTTACACCGAGGTATGGCGCGGACAGCCAAAGTCTTTAAATAACGCTGTCAGTTCCAGTGCATAAAAGCCCTACAGAAACTAATTTTTGAGTTCTTAAAAGGAAAATTAACTTCTTTTGCCATTGTCGTGTCAGTATGAATACAATTTTATTGTCACACCAAATAGTCTTTATCGTTAGTGTTTTTATTTTCATTTACTTAATCTCTTGCTGTGGTTTGTTAGGGCTTATTGACGATAAAAAAATAGTATTACATTTGTTGGTTGACCATGAATAGTAAATTATTATCAAAAGTTTTGGAGAAATATTAGCAATGCGTTTTGTTTGTATTTCATCGCCTTCCACCAAGCATTCACGTGTTCACATTTTGGGTTATCTGTAGACACAACGTTATCTCCGGCGACACGTTTACGTTGACACACAACACATGTCATACTTTTTTTTTTATTGAAACAAGTTTTATCGATTTGTAATAACAATATCACAGTTATACAGGATTGCCATGCAAATTGGATTCCCTTTGTGCTTGGATTTAGTGGCAATTGAAGGGGAATTCATAGTTTTAACTGGAAAAAGCATATGACATTAACTAAATAAAAGGAAATGACCAAATCAGTGACGCTTGATATTGAATAGACCGGAATGAAACACAAACACAATGTTTAGAATCCAGCTAAAATGTAGTCACATGAATGCAGCATTCGAGATTCATGCTGGTACATTCTAGAACTCATTACGACAGGATTTGAAGTGGCTTGATTGCCTTTAGTTACTCAGAATGTGAAATTTTGAAACATGCTTGGACCTATCTTGCTCTGAATCCACAATTGATTTTTATAAACGTTTTTAATCTTTTTATTCAAAAAATTTCGTTCTACATGTAATAACAATAATACTGATAATACTACTACTACTAATAATATTGATAATAATGATAATGAATATAGTATGAGGATCTATGAGCAGAACAATGAAAGCTAAATAAGGTTCTGAAAAGTTAGTTTTGAGTCTTTACTGAAACACAGTTAGAGATGGTGGGAGTTTGATGCCTTCTGTAAGTTTGTTCCACAGTCTAGATGCAGCATTACTGAATGAGTTATGTCCATAAGTGGTTAGATTTCACCTTGGTATCTGGAGCAGATTCATATTCAGGGATATAGTTTACTAGCAACTGTGAAAGGTATCATGTCATGTTATTTTGATATGTCTAAGTCAAACACAACACTTTAATATTGATTCTTGTGAAAGTGAAACCATTGCAGATTATATATAAGTGCCGATTTTTAGAGTTCTTGTCACTATACTTGCAGCTGTGTTCTGGACCTTCTGGAGTTTGTAAAGTTGTCTTTACTGATTCTTATCAGTAAGCTATTACTGTAATCAAGTCTAAAATGGACAAGCATTTGCACAAGTATTTTAGTAGCATCTCTTGTTATAAGATTGCGTATTGGACTGATGCAGCTGAAGTGTTGTAACAAGTTGTACAAACTTATCTATGTGTGCTTCCGTTGTATATCAGAATCAAAGATGACGCCAAGGTTTCCTTCGTGACTAGCAAAAGGGATTGTAGCATTTCCAATTTTCACAGAACCAGCTGAGGTTTTACGTAAATCTTGTCTAGTGCCTCCGTTTTCTCATCATTTCAACAACTGTGATGACGCCCAGGACTTGATATCAATTGTGCAATTTGTTTTAAAAGGAGGGTTCTGTGGGGGTATTTTTTGTGGAAACGAAATTCAAGAGGATATTCCCGTTTACACATATATGCTATTAATACATGATTCATACACGGTTAAATTGAAAGATATTAATTAAGTCAACACTTTTATGACTTTACAATTCACAACTTGATAAAGAAAAGCGCAGATTTGTTGAAAAATAAAAACATTGAGAATTGAAGCCATTCATCAGCGCTGCGAGTGGGGAAAATTTCGCTACGGCCTAATATCACATTGTTTATTAGTTTTATGATACGTTATGTGTTACTATTTGAATAACCTATAAGTGTATATGTTCTTTTATGAAATTATTTTAAAATTAGGTTATATATTTATATATGATATATTATTTATTTAGACGAGATAAAATATTTCTTTTTTTTTACACTGGACACGAACATCACATTCAGCCACATATCAATACGCTTTGTACATATGCCACAACACAACTATCAATAATGGAATTACTGAAGTCTGAATGTGATTCCTTAAAACTCGTTGGTGAACAACAGAAGGCAAGCATCATATCATTTTATAACGCAGTTCGAATTCCAGGAATGACTTCTTATCCAAGAATTATCATTCCGAACTTATGAAAACGGGTTTATGTTTTTTTAACATCTGTAACCTGTAACGTGGAAATAACAAGGGTAAATTCTGAAAACAAAGCTGTGATTTACGCACAAGTGAACTTGCATGAAAATAACAAAACTAGGATTACTGAACACTTGGAATCTAAATGAACTAACAAAGAGGAAATTCAAAACAGAAATATTGGATTTAGGCACTATTGAAATGTACCGTGGAGGTATCCGTCACGTTCAGTTATATCAGAACTGTTGACACGTGTGTTAAGGCAGATCTGTAAGCCTTAGTAACGATGTTTGTTTAATGGAGAGGCAAGATTTATATTTCACAAAGAGATTCTGATTCGAAGATAAAACGGGCTTTAATCAACATATCAATGGCGTACCTTGTATTATGAGACGTAATTTACGACAGGTGATTTCATTACCGGCAGTGACTTCCTAAACTCCAAACATGAATGGTATATTTCACTTGGCTCCTCATTGCGTAAGCTAAAGGAACAGAAAGGAAATAAATGTTGACAGATTTACAGGAATTGAAATTGGAACAGCAAGGTATATCCTTTGATTTAGGTTTACATCTGCCAATTTGATCTGACACCTGTACTTCTGGTGATCTAATGCGTATCGTATATATCATGCCCACAGAACCCTAACTCTCAATTCGTCATAGCTCTTAACTCGTAACCCATGTGATAAGGTTTGCTTTAAAAGGTCATTCGCTTCCAACCGAGGTTACTCGATTCATTTCCTCCCACGTAATCTATCTTACAAATGGACCACATATCTTCAAGCCAAAAACCCTACCGGAAAAATGTTACCATGCTCATACATTCCTTATTCCTATCCAATCATAACTTGTCTTACATCTCAGATCGACTGATTTCTGTCTTGTATGAAATATGTGCGTATCGCCCATGTGGAGGAACTCCAGTTCTACGAGAACAGATCGACTATTCATTTTGAAACAATGTCGCTGATTGCATCTCTAACTTTCATTGCAACCAATCGGGATACTATATTACTAGCCAATAAAGCGATGGACTTGTAACAGAGGTTACGTGTGTGTAAATTACTTGAGTAGCATGTTGGGGGAGAACTTCTTTGGAGGTACAACCATTTGAGAAAAGCTAACCAATATGTCCATGACGGCCTCTTCAGATAAAATAGTACAGGTTATATTTTAAAGTTGGCCTATTTCACTATGTCATGAGCCAATTAATGCGATGCTTAGCAAGACAAATGTTGCCCCTGAGAGAGCTTTTCATGCAAGCATGATTTTTAACTTTTAATGCTCTTTAATTTGGTAAATAACTCATTTAATAACAATGTGTGTAACGCCACCGAAGTTTGTTACGTTGTTAATAGATTCGCCCAACTTATAAAACATGACCTCTGTTAAACTACGAGTGCCATCAACAGGCGGGACATGTTTACCATTTTCGAGAACATCCAGTACCTTCACTGGTTAGCAGTGATTCATTCATTTGTGTTTCTTATGTTTTACCATGTCTCCATGGAATATGAGCTTGTGTGTTGGCCTGTGAAGTTGATGATGGAGAACACGTGGATAGTCAACTTCTTTTTTGCAATAGGTGCGACGTTTCAGTGCAGATACCAACGCCATTATTACACAAATGACATCACATATATATTGTAATAAAGAAGTTGACAATCGATAGATTTTGTCGCATCACATCGCACCAACTTCACAAAATGCCTATCAAAGTTGTTTGTGTTATTCTATAACGAGGATTTGATATCAAAATACGATTCCAAACCTAGGCAATTGGTATTTTAAAAAAGTCAGCAACATGTAAGAAAATATTTGATAGACTTGTTCCATCTTATAGGGAGTGTTCAGCTGGCCTTTGACGAACTTTAACCATATCGGCTGCTGTCACAAACTACCCTTAGACCAATATTCAAGTTTCCGACGCAAGGCATAACTCTTGCCAGTCTCCATAACAGGCTTATTTAAGACTTGCAGTATTTCCCTCGCTTTTACCTGCCAATATAGTGGATCGCTGCACCTGAAATGAACAGTGGGCTCTGATTGCCTAGCACGAAAACCTTAAATCAGCCAGTAATGGAGACCAACAAGAGTTTTGCCTTGCGTAGGGAAGTTGTCCAATATTGTGTACTCGATGTCTTTACATCTCATGAAAAAAACTCCATATTTGTATACAGTATTAAAGAGGCGTGTAAAATGATAGGACAATTTGATTCTATTATATTTTATTGGATTAAACTGTACATTTGTCAATATATTTCAATCTAGAATCAATTGATTTTTCGATTTTACAAAAAGTCAACTGAAGAAATAAAGAGTGAAATCATGTAATTTCTTTCTGTCTCTTGAATCACATATAAACCATTTTCAAATTTTATAATATCATTCTGCATTTTTACAAAACATTTACGACGACACAAACATTTATTTCAAAAATTATTTCAAGCTTCAAATTAAATAATGATCATTAACTCGGAAGTTCGTTGCCTACATCAATCTGCATCCAGCAGTTGAGGCCACTGTCGGAGCCGGACTGACTGAGGAATCACATACAAACCATTTTAAAATTATATAGCATTTACGACGACACACACATTAATTTGAAATTTAAATGAAAAAATAATCAGTTTACAAAATATCTTTAAAAAGTTTTACTCGAAAGTTCGTTGCTAAAATCAATCTACATCCAGGAGTTGAGGCCACTACTGGAGCCAGACTGACTGAGGAAGGCAGGGCGCTGCATGGGGGCTCCCCGGGGCGTAGAGCTCCAAGATGGGCCCTCGTCTCCTCCGACCGATGGGGCAGAAGAGCGCCGGGAGAAGTCGTACTCCGATTGGAAGTCGTCGTCGTCGTTGTCGAACATCGTAAGCGTAGACTGTCGACGTTTGTAGTTGTCGTACCCGCCGGAACTGAGGGACTCGGGCATAGACCCCTTCCGGGGAATGAGGCCTTCCCGCGGGTTGCTTACGTTCAGACTTCCCGATGACTTGGAAGAGAGAAGTTTCTTCGCGAGAAGTCCAACTCCGCCTACCACCACCGGAGCTGCTGCGCCTGCGCTAGCCGCGACTGCTTCCGGCCAGACTGGCGGAGTTCCGTCGCTTACGTTAGAGCAGTTACAGGTCCGTGCACACTGAAAATATCAACGTTTAAGGTATATGATAGGACTTTAAATTTACTGATTTTTCTTAATCATACCTAAGATTTACAGATTGCAGTATGTCAAATGTAATCATGTTTACCACATCGTATCATTGACTTATTAGTATACATCAACATTCTGAGATCTGAAGTAAAACAAATTCAGACCTCATAACGGTAATTTCAGAAATGAATCCAGTTATTTATGTTAGTATAAAGCTTGAGTCCGTCGTTCATATCAATACCAGTAGTTATCCGTATTTATACGGTTTTTGCTGATGACTTACTACACGCTTTAATTTTTTACTAAAACAATTCATTGATTTCTCATGAATTAAATTTAAAAGAATCGACTTACAAATTCTTCAGCAGCAACATTCCAGCACAAATCAAGTATGAACCAACACAGACATAACACCTGCAGCATTGCGTTGTACATACAGGTAGCCATTGTTCTTCTGTCTTTGATCTTTACCTGTCCTCTCTCTAGTCCGCCATTTTACCTGGCCAGATATTAACCAACTGATTTGGGAAGGAGGGAGTATGTTGCTGGCGGCGGGGGAGGGAGAGGGGGGAGAGGGGGGAGAGGGGTTGTTATTGATCTGAACGTTGATACCTATATACCTATAGGGGAGAGGTGAAGTGGGATACAGTGAAAGGGGAGTTGATATCTTAGTGTGAGGGGTGGTATACTTGGGATTTAGGGGAGGGGGGATCAAGTGGGGAGCTGGGGGTCAACGTCATTACAACGTTGTTTTGCTGCCGTGTGATTGTGTCTCGATAACGTGTTTATTGATTGTCAGATCTATATCGGATTGTTATTCGGTTTCCAATTTCGATAACGTATATTACCTACATATATAAGCTTGCTGTCAGTGTAAGGGCTAACATCAATTGATTGATTACTAGAAATCGATTTGCGATTATGAAATTGACTAAATTCGGTTGTACGGCTTGTTTACATTGACGGATGAGCCTTCTTTGAAGTGTGATGTTTTGAATCGATGTTTAGGTATTTATGAAATAAATTTCTTCGGTTCTTTCATCTTCTTATATGAATTGGTGGTAAACACATCACATACTATATCAACTTTATTTTGTTATCAATGAAAGTATCAAAGGGTCAGAGTATATTTATAAATATTGAACATATTACATTTAAAAGTTTTCAATGCAAGTATGGAAGTAGAGTTGATATTTTCAATGTTCCAACATAAAGTTAATAAAATGTGTATTATATTTTCTCATACAATAGTTATATTAATAAAGACACGATGTTAAACCGGTAGCAACGAAACTTGACAGATATGAGCTTAACATTTTACGTTCAGCATTCTGAAACATGGGTATGTTTGTATGTAATATTCCTACAAATGGATTTGGTATGGATTGCAACTTTATCAATCAATCGACAACCCATATTTCAAAATTGGCTAAGACTGACCTTAGGGCTAAGATTGGTTAGTTGAACGGTACCCTGGACTTGTATTGTCTGTACTTTACCATTAAACCATCACTAAGACATCACTTAATACCATACAAGCCTCTACATTCCTATCTTTTATCTCACAGGTCCTATATATTGGTAGTTCTCTTCCCACAGAGGTTACCCCAATCAGTTCTTCCATCATAACATAGTGGAAGAACTGAGTGAGGTAACCTCCGTGGGGAGAGAATAGATATTGATTGGTATGTACATCATATTTTATCGTTCACCCGTTGATAGAGCGAAGAAACAGTAAAGAAACTACGCCCTGTTGTAGACAATGAAGAAGTTGCAATCCATATCACTCGTTCTTCTATAACATCTACCAATTTCTATATGATCATCAAGCATCTGTCATTTAAATATTTCGTTTACTTTTTAAAACAGGGTGATATAAGTAGGGTGATATAAGAAGGGTGATATAAGTAGGGTGATATAAGTAGGGTGATAAAAGTAGGGTGATACAAGTAGGGTGATAAAAGTAGGGATATATAAGTAGGGTGATATAAGTAGGGTGATATAAGAAGGGTGATATAAGTAGGGTGATATAGGTAGGGTGATACAAGTAGGGTGATACAAGTAGGGTGATATGAGTAAAGTGATACAAGTAGGGTGATAAAAGTAGGGATATATAAGTAGGGTGATAAAAGTAGGGATATATAAGTAGGGTGATATAAGAAGGGTGATATAAGTAGGGTGATACAAGTAGGGTGATATAAGTAGGGTGATACAAGTAGGGTGATATGAGTAAAGTGATACAAGTAGGGTGATATAAGTTGGGTGATAAAAGTAGGGATATATAAGTAGGGTGATAAAAGTAGGGATATATAAGTAGGGTGATATAAGAAGGGTGATATAAGTAGGGTGATATAAGTAGGGTGATACAAGTAGGGTGATATCAAGATATCCTCCAGTTAAGAACCTTCAGCCAATTACACTGCAGAGAACCAGACGTCTGGTCAGTCTGATTAAAATGAGGAAAATTTGCAAAATAATTTATATCGGGGTTAAAACTGGCTTCTATAGATTCCTCGCCACAAGGACTGTTTGGAGAGGAAACCTCCAAACGATATGAATTCGTATCCCTGGCTTATCTGGCCTGAAAGACCCGATGGCCTTATGGCATGGCATGGCATGGGGTCCGTAAACTTTGCACTTGTTCGACTTCTTCTCAAGAACAAGTGACTCTCAGGAGCTTAAATTTGACTCCTTGGCCAATGGGGATTCTAACTGGTTGATGAGTTGACCTTGTGGTCCCTGGGGTCATGACCTAAAAACCTATTCATCTTCATCTTCATCTTTCTTCTCATGTAGTATGAAAAGCTCTATAGAGATGAATTGTGTACAAACTCCTTAGTCAATGGGGATTCTAAATTGTAGATTCGGTGACCATGTGACCCCTTACATGGGTCACAGAGGTTATGAACGAAAAACCTATTTTCATCTTTTTCTGAAGAACGACAAACTATAGAAAGTTTAAATGTTTTGTACAGACTCCTTGGCCAAATCTACAATTTAGAATCCACATTGGCCAAGGAATCTGTACACACAATTATAGCTTTCTGGGGCTTTTTGTACTGGAGAAGATGAAAATAGCTTTTTAGCACAGGACTATTGAGCTGGTTCGGTAGTTCACATTTCAAAGCTTCCCTCTGATCAGGTGTTGAATTCATAGTGAAGCAATTTTCGAAATATCCTGTCGTCTCGCCACGCCGTCGTTCGAGTGGATATCCACTGCGGTATAACGTTCACGAGAGAAGTTTTTGTGGTCGGTTTTCAAGTTTGAAGAGCTTTTACATTAATCTTACGGGTGACATATGTTGGAAAGCAGCCGGGTTTTGCGGAGATTTGTGAATGTCACCAATTAAAGGGTAACATTTAACCTAATGTTGAATGTACCCTTCGATCGGCAATATGGCTGCCCTTGCTACTCTACTCTGTTATATAGGGGGTAGATTTTTTTACCTACGTTTTACCTACGTTTTAATTGCGATATCGAGTTCCTGTGCTTTTTAGGTCATGACCCGTGAACCATATTTTGGGCCATATGGTTACCTAATCTACAATTAAGAATCCCTGTTGAGCTACAGAGCCCATGGATCTATTTCATTTATTTCTTTTGAACGTTTAAGCGCATGGTCTCCCAAAAGCACTGGTCCGTCTGAGAATGCGCTGAATTAATAAACGTCCGGCTGCTTATATGAAGAATACGGTATTGTTGGGAGATATGGCCTCCGTCTGGGCATTGGAAATAAAACCAAGGTGTTGTCATGTGGAGGGGCAAAGATTAACATGTTGTAAAGCCCTAAGTAGCAAATGGATTGCCTTAACATCTTGATCTCTGTGTATGAAATGTTTAATCAATACAGATTACGTTTAAATATATGGCCTTGACAAGAACTCTAATATGAATAAAGTCCAAACAATAATGGAAACGGTAAAACTGAATTTGTAGAAATACTTAAACAGCTAACGGAACAACTACATAACATTTATGTAAACGTATGTGGTGTTCCATCAATGTTTAATTTAGTCTTGAAGATGCCCAGGAGAAAAATGGACAGAGGGACAGACGAGGCTTGGTCTATCCTACCTTTAATATGGTCAGTGGATTATGTAAATATTTATTATAGAATTATGTATATAGAAAGACTGATAAAATAATTTTGATTGCATTGTTTATATGTTTAATTGTTTGTTATGTTGATCTAGTGGAATTTTTTCCTTTGTGTTCTTGATGCAACTGTTTTTAACATTTAAAGACAATTGGACCCATTACTACTCACCTAGTCCCGAAGTAAAACTAAATAATCCTAACACTGATTATGATCGCCGAATATAGCTGCAGATTAAGACGTAAATCACCCCTTATTGAATTCAAAATGAGAACATACATTTCCGAGGGAGATTAAGGTGAACTAATTGAAGTTTTGATACCCGAGCAAACTGTCATGTAAATCCCCCTCCAAATAAACCTCTGATAACAAGGTACGTCGTACCTGGCCTAACATCGTGCGTACCTGTATTTTTACTATATATCTACCTGTGGCGTCTCGCGACTCCGAGGGGGTTGCCCCTATCTTGTCACCAGGTGTCAGGTGAAATAATACCTGGATTATGTATTGCATTGGCCTGTAGATGTTCATATTGTAAATACCTGTGGTGTGTAGTAGGTGAAATGTACTCGGTGCCTTTGTAGTTCGTAGGGGCTAAAGTATTACGTGTATTATATTGGATAGCTTTGGATATTTTTGGGATATTTTATTGAGATAAACCATCCAATAGAGTCTAAAATATACAATTAGGAAACGAAATGAAATCCGTAAAATATACGAGTTAACAGTAACATTCATGGATGACCTAAACAATGTATTGTTTAACAAATACGACTTTATAAGACTATAGTAGGATTATAAATATTTGGTGACCTTATCCCTTTGCTTACCCGCTTAGTTTAATCTTAAAACTATTTATAATTGTGGAGATATCAATTTAGCAAACACGGTCCTTCCTGGATTATATATAACACCACACATACTTCGTTTACAAAAAAAACTGGCGACCTTAAATTTTACAAAACGATAAGCCTTCTCCATGCCAAAAATTATTTTTAATCTTTACAGGTAAAAAAAAAATTGCACCCCTAAGTTTCTACCTTTGATGTTTTCTAATAAAGATTAAGACAAGATTTTCCAGGGGAAAGAAGTATGATAGATGAATTGTCTGCTTTAATTTCGAAAATTCGATATAATTAAGGTTTCAAAGTTGTTTTTATATACTGCTTATAAATGAATTAGTCACTACCATTTTTATGTAATAATTGATAAATGCATTCAATGATCTCAATATTCCACAGAATAAAACAATTTGAAAATCTAAATTGTACAAGTACACTTAATTAAAAAATTATTGGTGCATTTAAATTTATATCTACAGTTCAGTATTATGTGACATGGTCGATGTTAATTTATAAGACAGACAACATCCATTCATCATGCTCATGGTGATAAGGCAAACATTCCTCAACTTTAACAGAAACAAGAAGACATAGTCATCAACATCCCCCGCCAGACACAAGAAATGAGAACAAGGGCAATAATTCAAGAAGAAATTATTGTGTGCTTCTCATTTTCTTTCCATTAAGGTAACGATATCCTCAAGCCACACAACTGATTTGATGTTAAACAATGTCTGAGAAAAGCTATATCCTTGGAAACTTGAAACAGAGTCGAAAAAGCGAAACAAGGGGAATAACTCCGAAAAAAATAATCACATGCTTCTTTTTTTCGAACTCCATCAAGGTATCGATGGCCTTAAACCACACACCAAATTTGGTTATCCTATCTTAAATAGTTTCTGAGAAAAGCTGTCCCCTTTATAGCGGACGGACGGACGGAGCCCAAACCTATATCCCCCTTCCACTTCGTGGCGGGGGATAATTACAGGGTTGTATATAAAGGCAAATACCTCGTGGTTTGCAAATGGCAAGCAGTACCTTTTGTTGAATTTGTTTAGTCTATTGATTTCTTCAGATGGGATTTTTACAGAGTCGTATGTTCCCGTAGGTTAATAAGCCAGATAAGGTATACAGTTATGGCATTCATGGCTGGATAAGGAATTGGTCATACAGATTTCTTAAATAGAGACCTCTCGGTGACAGACAGATTGAGATTGAGATTGAGATTGAAACCAGAGAGAGGAAGACCAGCTAACCAGAGGACGGCGGAGACTATACCCCAGGGAAGACCTACATGGTGGGATGTGGCTCATGGCTCAAACGTGCATCCTTGGCGGGGTCACTATATATGTCTCTGCTGCCATCGCCATAGTCAGCTGACCTTCAACTCTATATATACTTATGTAACTACCATCATGATGCAACAGCAAAATTAAACATCTCCATGGATAAACATCCAAACTAGTGTTGGCTCATAAGATGGTAAAACCTATTGTCTTGCAGGCTGGTGCCAAGTCTATGTTAACTCCATGTAAAGCTTTTAGCTTTTATTGTCACTTTCAGCAGACTTTAAATTCTGCTTAGGTAAGTACTTGGTTGTTGTCCTTAATGTAGTTAAGGAGCATAGGTCTTTGGCTTTTATACACTAAGCTTCACCTCAATATCCTGCTCTGCTCACAAAGACTTCAACCTCTTATCATTCACATAAACAAGATTACAGTATAAAACTTGGGTTTCAAAAAACTAAAAAATAACAATACACACTAATATGTCAAAAAGGTTTTTATTTCTCAAACAAATATTTACACAGTCATTTACAATACCAATACATGTACACCAAATACAATGATCGTGTGTACAATGTGGACATTCTAATAACCATCAACAATATGAATACTCTCATTATTTCCTCATACATAAGAACGGAAAACTGTAAAGCTAACTTTTATTGAACATTTTAGATATTTTAATCAAATGCATAAAGATAATATATAATCAAACAATTCAAATTTGACTTTGAATGTTAATCATGTAAATGACAAATATAAAACAAGATATCTTACCCAAAACACTAAAAGAAAACTTACCTATGCATGTTTCGACAACAAAACATATATATATAAATATTTCAAGAGCTTTTAGAATACATAAGAAATGCAAGATTTCTGAGTAACAACTTCTTTATTGGGAAACAAATAGCCTTAGGGAATATATGCTTATTTTTTTTTTATCACTTCATAGAGCAAACACACTTCAAAAAATATTTTCACAAAAAAGAAAGTGGTATATCCTGAAGTGTTTCTTTTCTTAAAGAAATAAATGTCAAAATGTTTTGCTAATGAAGCAGTCAATAATGAAAAAGATTTACTTTACTAATTATTACATATGATTAATTGATGTATTCAATTTTGATAATACAAATTGTCAATGTTGCACCAGTTAGTTAATGTGCTGTTCTGACAATCAAGCAAGGAGTCTGAAGCAACAATTCCAGTCTTTCTAATGATTCAACCTACATGAAATGGCAAAAGCCTTGATGAAAATAAATCAATTTCATGTATAACACATGAACATGGATGAGTTAAAGGACAAGGAGATATCTTTTCAACCTTTCAATAGCAAATTGAGTGAGTGAGTGAGTGAGTTATTGTTTAACGCCGCTTTGACAATAAAGAGTTGTTTGTAAATTCACTCTTGGAATTGTTTATTTGTTTAAAATGTCATGTTTCTTTTAAAATGCAGTCTATCAATTGTGTATGCATTTATAAAATAAGAGTTAAATGTCCATAATGTGTCAAGTGTTTGATCAATACATGTCCAATATCTGAATATATAAAGTTTATTGTGTACATGTCAGGATTGGGTACTCATAAATTTACCAAATATAAACAAGCAGACAGAGTCGGCCATATCCCCCGCCTTTGGGAAAATTTATTGAAGAATAGTTGTTGAATAACAGTGACTATGAACCTTTTTCAACTAAACACAACACAAAATTTCAGCTCCTTAGACAAAGTAGTTCTGGAGAAGAAGACAAAATGCTAAAAGTTTACAGACGGCTGGACACAGTGCAATGCCATAAGCCCATCGGGCCTTTCAGGCACATCTTCACATGATGATTGTTCCACACACCAAGTTTCGTTGAGATATGTCTTATGGTTTTCGAGTTCTGTTCCGGAAACGAAATTCTAAGTTACATTTCCATGGAAACGGTAAATAAAAATAACTCGAAGAAGTTGAAAACCCCAAAAGGCACATCTACACATGATGATTGTTCCACACACCAAGTTTCGTTGAGATATGTCTTATGGTTTTCGAGTTCTGCTCCGGAAACGAAATTCTAAGTTACATTTCCATGGAAACGGTAGAAAAAAATAACTCGAAGAAGTTGAAAACCCCAAAAGGCACATCTAGACATGATGATTGTTCCACACACCAAGTTTCGTTGAGATATGTCTTATAGTTTTTGAGTTCTGCTCCGGAAACAAAATCGGAACGGACGAACGGACGGAGCCCATTTCAATATCCCCCCCCAACTATGTAGGCGGGGGATAATAAAACTACATCTTCAATAAAACGGTAAGGCCTATCTATCTATCCTTTTCGAAGGTGTCTTTGATTTAGAATAATGAGCATCCTAATGACTGGCAAGTTTTCCTAAACTTTAACTGATGGGGTAAAGACGACCAAAACTTCTATCGTTACTTCAAAATTCTAGTAAAGTTAAGATTGTATCTTGTAAAAAAAACACACTACATTTTGTGTAACATAATATTATAAAATACCTTAATTATTATGTGATCCTTAACCTGTATGTGCATCCCATCTCTCCTTATTAAAGGAGAAGGCTCACATGGAACAAGTTCATGTAGTTGAGGACTTAATGAATCAAGCGGTGATCCTCAAGAACCAGCAAAGACAAATTGACAGCCTTCTTGCAAAAGTGAAGAAAATGTCCAATACAATTCTGAAGATTGCTTGTTGGCGATGTGGTCAGGAGGGGCACTTTAAGCGTGACTGCTATCAGTCAAACTAGGCATTCATAATGGGGAGGACCTTATGGTGGAAGTGGAGCAAATAGAAGCTGAAGGCAGTCCACCATTACATAGGATAGTAGGGAAGTGCAAGGGAAGTCTTTCCAAAAAAATAATATGTAATTGTTTACCCTGTGTACAGTGTTAAAATTATCCTCAAGCAAGTGAATTTAGTATTAGATGAAAAACCTTAATTGTAATAAGCTACATTTGGTGTCAGCTAACAAGAAGAAGCTACCCTCCTGGGATAATACCCCTTTGTGTCAGGATAAGGAATACCATTAGCTAATTACTGCAACCAATGATGTGGTTACCTTATTATTGCAACCAATCAAATGCAACCAATGAACCAATCAGTAATATAAGTTCACAAAACGATTACCTACAATAAGGTTGGACAGACCAATTCAATGTTCAATGCTCATTAAGACAAGACGTCTTTCAAGCGCGCAGACGGCCACCATATTGGATTTATCTCAACCCCGAGAATTTTCAATCTCCAGCGACCTTCTACATCATGAATCACTCAATTCCCTTAGACAAGTGTCTTCCCAAAGCACTTGTGGATACCCTAAGACCATGTTTGTCATACATGGTCGATTCATTCTACACGAATGGACGACTTCAAGACAACAAAATAGCAGTGACTATAGTGTTCGACTACGGGAGGAGAAAGGGACGGAGGTCGAACGGGAACGCTCAACTCAACGTTCCCGGGGTACCCCCGCAACCCCCCCCTCCCAATCACACTGCACACCCGCCCACCCCGGAATTACAACCACAGATGCCTGACACTGCCCATGTCACGGACACTACGGAGGTACCCCCGGGAGGGCCTGACATCTCCACTGAGGGTGAGGGCTTACCCCCAGTGGACCCAGATGTCACCCCCCAACCCTCTACGACTCAGGTAGAGGAACCAATGGAATCCTCTTCAGATTCCAGTTCAACTAGCAGCAGCTCAGACAGTGACTCTGAAACACAGGAGGACGAGGGAACTGTACCCACACCGACTCCAGCCGCACCCCCCCGGGACACTAACACAGTGGACCCAGATCAACGACCTTTCACACAAGTTAGGAAACAGAGAAGGCAAAACTCATCCACAAGTTCCGTCGAACTTAGCTCTCCCCTACCCCTGACAACTTCACAACCTCTACCCAAGCCAAAGACTGAACAGGAGATTAAGGAATTCGATGAACTAGTGATCAATCGCACACGTGAATTCACAAGGAAAGATCCTTTACACCTACCATCTGATGATCGAAGATACCTACTCACTGTTCTACCTACGGCAAAAGGTACCTAGAGGCCCGTACAAGGTGCAAATAACTAACAACAATTCCAAGGTGAAAAAGATGATTCAACTTCCCCCACACAAGATAAAGAGATTACTTTCAAAAGAGGACTTTTCTATCGGGGCAGGATATTTCAGCTTTAACGCTGAAGTCCTAAATGAAATACTTTTCAGCAGTATTTTACATCTTGGAAAAGTTGATAACATCATACGGCCACTCATCAAGATCCACTAGACGGGCATAACAGAGTACCCCCCCAACACCTCCCACGCGTCCCTAGGCGGGACCCCCCCCAGGACTCTCTCCTCCGTGACAGGTCCTGACGTCACAGGCCAATCAAGGCACGCGCGGATCAATCAAGCGACCATGCAGGGGGAGGACCCCTCGTCTGACGAAATGCCTAACAGACGAAGTCGACGTAAAACACTTAATCACAGACAGACAGTTCCAAGAGTTCACTCCTCGCAGCTGAGCTGACAACACCTCGTTAGCACTCTCGCTAATTAGAAGGACCCAAGATGCCCGGAGCTAAGCCCCGTGCTCACTGACTGCAGCTCTACCCAAGCAACTGATTGATGACCTCAAGAATTGCCTACAGTTCTTAGTGAAGACATATTATGTCACGAATGAAATGGAAGAGGGCCGCAAGGCCTTTACAATAGTATTCAACACCACCAGAAGAAAAGGACAGGAACCGAAACGGAAGGCTAAACCTTCCCCGGTAGTCCCTGCTTCTGCTCCTGTATTCATCATCATCGTTCCAAGGGAGTTTTAGGGAGTGTAAGACTTATGACTTGACTTTGATTTATCTCTCACCAAGCTCCAAGGGCTGGAAGTTTGTGAGGTGAAGCCCATGGAGTTGGGTACAAATGTTATGTACTAAGTTGTCACTGTTTGTCCTGTGAACAAATGTTGTTGGAAAGTGTTCTACGGCTCATGACTTTACTGTGTGACAGGTGCTAATTGCCCATTACTCCAGACACCTGTGTTCTTGATTTATAACATCGAGTATTTGGTTCAATGATATGATATCACACTCGTAACAACTGGGTGGACATTGTGACAGCACATGACAACTGAAATCACAGTGATACGGTTGTGATAACTTCCTGTGAAGTACATTGTTTATCATTTTCGTATTTTGGTTTTATAATCTACATCTACAGGAAAGAGTACCAGTGCTGCAGTGCATAACTTCATTGTTTGTTTTATATCTAACATGATTGTTCCTGTAAAACCTTTCAACCGAATAAAACACACACAAGAAGAGACAAAGACTAGGCATCTAAAGAGTTCATGGAGATCCAAAATAATTGCAGTTAATAAAGGTAATGGGTGCTTCTGATACCTCCGATGGACTTAGGGGATGTGAATGAAAGTCTACAAGCTAGCAACATATCTGGTTTGATATAAAAGAGGAAACAGCACACATTGCTCCAGAAGTTAACCTTGTCAATAGGTTTCACAAGGATGTTATCATGGAAGTAGTTCTCCTGAAGAAAATTTACGACAAAGAGGATGAAGACAACGACCAAGTTAGTATCACAATACTAGAGGGTGACACAAAATACAAGAAAAGGAAAAGGTTTTGGAAACAATGAACTTGTACATAGTGTTTTTTATTTATTTTTAATTTTTGAAGTTCTATTCTCATTATACACAAGCATGTCATAAGGTCAAATGATCATTTATATTTTTGTTTGCTTAGACATAAATGTTTTCTAACAGCATGAAGAGTTTTATTGACCTAATATTTATGTATATTAGACAATCCTTTCATTTCAGATTTCCCCAAATTCCCAATTTTTATCTTACCTAGTCAACCAACTATACAAAACAGCTTTCTTATGTTAAAAAAACTTAAGGATATTGGATATTGTCCTCCAAATTCATGGGGGAGAAAATTACTATTCTAACTGTACAAGAGAACTTTGATAAAAAACCATTAGTAGACTTAAAGAGGCTGTTTCAGTGGCCTCACACTGAACTTCAATTCAAGTTAAACAACAGCTCTAACAACTATTGTCATCTGATCATGAACGATCATCTGCTTTAAACCTTGTTCTGTTCAGTGACAGTTGTGGTAGACAGAAAAATAAACCCATGGGCTCTGTAGCTCATCAGGGTAGAGATGACAGTGACGTCACAATCATCACAAAGCAGCGCTATTTTGAGCGGGCCCTTCGAAATTGTAAACAAAATTCAAATGCCCATTAAAGTCTAAAGAAAACAAGCAAAAAAGTGAGCGTGGCTCACTAATACCCCCGACTGTTTAAGTTTGACATTTTTATTTTACTTAAAGAGAGAGGTGTTTGCACAAGGATTGATAAGCTATGAAATGTAATTGCTAAGATTAAACTGTTTGTGAAAATGGTAGGACAAGTCTCAATCTTCATGTAAAAAAGGTGGTTTAAGTCAAAATAGGAATAAAAGTAACTTGAAAAGGTATTGGTAACATAATACACTACTGCTATTACCACTGATTTCAACTTTATTTTGGAAATTAATCAATCATAATGATTCGTTCGAGTGACTTTAAACAACAGGTACATGGAAGCACACCCCTGAAGGCACAGTGAGAGATATATAGCCCTTTATGGCTGAAAGGAAAGAAATTTTAACTTTTCCCAAAATATAACCAGTGGAAATATAAAATAGTAAAATCAAAAAGTACACAGAAGTAGCTTTTGATGAAAGTTACATGAAAAAGAAAATGATGAAGTCAACAAATCACAACACAGAAGTAGATTCATTCATTCTAGCTATGATAAAGTACAAAAATATAAATAATCGCCAAAAATTCAAAAATTCACCAAATCGTGTTACATTTTGCAATGCACCTCTCCTAGTGGTGAAGAAGACATGTGCCAAATTTGAAAAGGATGAGATGAATAGTTTTTCTGTAATCGATCGGACAAAAAATGTTCAGAATTTGAATAAGTTAAAAAATACAAAAATTCGCCAAAAATTAAAGAAATCACCAATTCGGTTTAAACTTCGCACTGCACCTCTCCTAGTGGTGAAGAAGACATGTACCAAATTTGAAAAGGATGAGATGAATAGTTTTTTCTGTAATCGATCGGACAAAAAATGTTCAGAATTTGACTAAGTTAAAAAATACAAAAATTCGCCAACAATTCAAAAAATCACCAATTCGGTTTAAACTTCGCACTGCACCTCTCCTAGTGGTGAAGAAGACATGTACCAAATTTGAAAAGGATGAGATGAATAGTTTTTCTGTAATCGATCGGACAAAAAATGTTCAGAATTTGAATAAGTTAAAAAATACAAAAATTCGCCAAAAATTAAAGAAATCACCAATTCGGTTTAAACTTCGCACTGCACCTCTCCTAGTGGTGAAGAAGACATGTACCAAATTTGAAAAGGATGAGATGAATAGTTTTTTCTGTAATCGATCGGACAAAAAATGTTCAGAATTTGACTAAGTTAAAAAATACAAAAATTCGCCAACAATTCAAAAAATCACCAATTCGGTTTAAACTTCGCACTGCACCTCTCCTAGTGGTGAAGAAGACATGTACCAAATTTGAAAAGGATGAGATGAATAGTTTTCTGTAATCGATCGGACAAAAAATGTTCAGAATTTGACTAAGTTAAAAAATACAAAAATTCAAAAATTCACCAATTCGGTTTATACTTCGCACTGCACCTCTCCTAGTGGTGAAGAAGACATGTACCAAATTTGAAAAGGATGAGATGAATAGTTTTTCTGTAATCGATCGGACAAAAAATGTTCAGAATTTGACTAAGTTAAAAAATACAAAAATTCGCCAAAAATTCAAAAATTCACCAATTCGGTTTAAACTTCGCATTGCACCTCTCCTAGTGGTGAAAAAAACATGTACCAAATTTAAAAAGGATGAGATGAATAGTTTCTCTGTAATCGATCGGACAAAAAATGCTCAGAATTTGAAGAAGTTAAAAAATAAAAAAATTCGCCAAAAATTCAAAAAATTCACCAATTCGGATTAAACTTCGCACTGCACCTCTCCTAGTGGTGAAGAAGACATGTACCAAATTTGAAAAGGATGAGATGAATAGTTTTTCTGTAATCGATGGGACAAAAAATGTTCAGAATTTGACTAAGTTAAAAAATACAAAAATTCGCCAACAATTCAAAAAATCACCAATTCGGTTTAAACTTCGCACTGCACATCTCCTAGTGGTGAAGAAGACATGTACCAAATTTGAAAAGGATGAGATGAATAGTTTTTCTGTAATCGATCGGACAAAAAATGTTCAGAATTTGACTAAGTTAAAAAATACAAAAAATTCGCAAAAACTCAAAAATTCACCAATTCGGTTTAAACTTCGCACTTCACCTCTCCCAGTGGTGAAAAAAACATGTACCAAATTTAAAAAGGATGAGATGAATAGTTTTTCTGTAATCGATCGGACAAAAATTGTCTTCGGACGGACGGACGGACAGACGGAATCGTTGGTATTACTATATACCCCCAACCGTTGGTCGGGGGTATAACAATAATGTGTGATACCGTTCCCACAGAGAGCACAATAAACATCTAAGAAACATGAAAACATATGAATATGCATTACCTCTTTGTCCTAAGCACCTAAAGTATCCACTGACACTAGAAACTTCTGCTAAATGACTGAACACAAGTAACGGCACTTCTGGTTAAATTTCAAGAAAAGAAGGATTAAATACTAAAAATTCAATACAAAAGTTTTCCTTTGTTATAAAAATCTGGAAAACATATCTACCGTTAAGAAAAGAGTCTGTGTGCATGGTCGTTGGTTTGATGCACAATGACAACCAATACTTTTCCCACAAAAGTATTTTATATGTTGTTGACAGGACGTTCAGTTTTCGAGCAGGTGCGGGATTGACAATTTAATTCCTTACTTTTAAAACAAAATCTGTATTTGACCTTCAGTACCATATCCATATAGGTCATAGTTTTGTGTATACAGGAAAATTTGTTTTTATTACCAGATTATAAATACTTTTGCATAGTCATTCATTTTCGACCAATGACTTTTGCGGAAGTGACGTATGCGGTACTAGTTGTTCGAGAGGTATTAATAGAAGATGCCTGCTGCACATGAACGCAATTTTCTATGCGACGCTGAGCAACTATGTCAGATAACAGTACGTGCTATTTCAATGCAACGCAACTAATGGAACTGGTTAGAAATAATCAGATACCATGTGAGTATTTTTACGTTCCATTTATCATTCAAATACGCTAATAATTACAATGTTTTCATTACCTAGCTACTACCCTTACTTTATTATTATTATTATTATTGTAGTTATTAGAATAAATAATTGACACATTACCAGTTCTGAGGAAAGAAAATAACAAACTCCAGGAAAATTGTGACATGTTGGAAGAGGAAGTTGACACCGTAACCAAAACTGCTGAAGAACCGATACAGGAAAATGGGAAACAGAAATCAACAATATATACATTACAGTCAGAATTAGCAAGATTAAGGACAAACTACCACATATGTCAACGTGAATTACAACAGCTCGAAGACAGCAGTAAGAGTTACCCAGCCAATGACATTGGCCACAATATGCAAAGAAAATTACAACGAAAAGATGAAAACATAAAGGAATTGATTGTCAACATTAGCAGCTTGATACAAGAAAAGGAAAATTTATCCAAACAAGTATATGAACATTGAAATTGAAGAAATTAACAAAAGACAAATGGCCTTAAAGAAACATTACAGGGGAAGGTCAATTGCAGCCAGAAAACAATAACAAATCTACAGCAGCAACTAAAAACTAAAAAAATCCAACACTCAGTGTGACTTGATGTTAACTGATATGGCCCAAAAAAACAAAGAAATACAGCAATTAATGAATGAAGTAGATGTCAATCTTCATGATTCCTTTAAGCTGGATTTTCAAGATGAGGATGGAACCTATTCCAATAACCTTCGCAGTATTATCATGCATCTTGGAGCCAATGGTGTCAGTTCTAAAAACATGGCCAATGCTATTAAATCTGTGATTGAAGGACTTGTAAAGATAAATTCTCCAGAGGTACCATCAGAATCAACCATTAAGACCATATTAAAAGAAGCCAATTTAGTAGGGAAAATACATGGACAACCCCAAAATGCTGTCTACATGTTGACGGGTCCAGTTATCATCAGTGTCACTTCTTTGGGTACCACTTCTCCAATCCATCGACATCAATGTCAGTTTCTATGACAGAAACAGTATGCAGCGACACTTCTTCACAACTGAAGGAATTGACCACAGCCCTAGAGCAGCTTGCACACCTTCTTCCTCCAAATAAAGACAAAACCGCAATACAAAATGAAATGCTTCTAAAGAACATTATGACAGATCAGCACATTGTTAATAAAGTTTTTAAGACCAAACTTGAAGAACTACGATTAGATATATTAAGTCAATCGGAAGAATTCTGGAGTGAGTAAAGTGAAGAAGAAAAGGAGCAAACAATCAAATTAAATCAATGGTTTTGTCATCTTCACACAATACAAATGCAACAAACAATATGAAGTAATTATATCCAATAACAATCAAGACTGTTTTCCCACAGTCTAACAAGTCTGATCTGAGTCGAGCTGAGGATGCTGTCAGGAGTGTTTGCAGCCTTGTCAACACATTAGGTCATCCTCCTGCAAGTTTATCTGCAGATTTCTATAGCTTCATCAAAGCACATAATTATCAGATTGAATTCAAACAATATCATCACAACTGTTTTAATATCACATTCCACAATGCAGCAGCACTCATCCACCATAAGGAACACTTAATGCAATATCTTGCCACAGTCTCTCAAGAAAACCAACTTACTACTGCAGTGAAGAAACAACTTTCAAATGACATAATAATGACTGAAGTTCATGCTCTTGCCCTCTTCAACAATTATGTAACAGAGCCATTTTATAATCTTATTCTCAGCTCATCAAAGGCAATCCATATACTGGACCTCAACAAATATCTGCAAAAAATACAACGGTATCTCAAGAAAATTTCTGAAAACCCTGTCAACATTCAATCATCAATCATGTGAGAAGAATTCACAACCAAAATTTGCCAAATAAGCTGAAATCCCTTTAGCTGCTGTTTGGCTTGATTCATAATGAACTCCCCTTCATCATTTTTCAAAGTTTGCAGCCACGAGTAGGGTTTATTGTAAGCCCAGAGGATAGTGGCTTCAAGAGTTTGGGTAGTGGCATGAGGTTTTAATTTTTGGTGATGTTTTACGAGAGAGAACTGACTCTCACCAATTGAATTGGATTTAGGAACCGAGCGTGATTCTTCACGGAGAGCTGATGTGTCTTCGGAATTGGATCCTGCAGGAAGCTGAGAAGAAGAAATCCGAGTGAATGAGGGCGTATGTACAGATGAGGCGAAGACATTCAAATGTGAAGTCACAAGGAGCTGACATACTTTCAGAGATATTTTTGGTTGTGAATTCTTCTCACATGATTGATGATTGAATGTTGACAGGGTTTTCAGAAATTTTCTTGAGATACCGTTGTATTTTTTGCAGATATTTGTTGAGGTCCAGTATATGGATTGCCTTTGATGAGCTGAGAATAAGATTATAAAATGGCTCTGTTACATAATTGTTGAAGAGGGCAAGAGCATGAACTTCAGCCATTATTATGTCATTTGAAAGTTGTTTCTTCACTGCAGTAGTAAGTTGGTTTTCTTGAGAGACTGTGGCAAGATATTGCATTAAGTGTTCCTTATGGTGGATGAGTGCTGCTGCATTGTGGAATGTGATATTAAAACAGTTGTGATGATATTGTTTGAATTCAATCTGATAATTATGTGCTTTGATGAAGCTATAGAAATCTGCAGATAAACTTGCAGGAGGATGACCTAATGTGTTGACAAGGCTGCAAACACTCCTGACAGCATCCTCAGCTCGACTCAGATCAGACTTGTTAGACTGTGGGAAAACAGTCTTGATTGTTATTGGATATAATTACTTCATATTGTTTGTTGCATTTGTATTGTGTGAAGATGACAAAACCATTGATTTAATTTGATTGTTTGCTCCTTTTCTTCTTCACTTTACTCACTCCAGGATTCTTCCGATTGACTTAATATATCTAATCGTAGTTCTTCAAGTTTGGTCTTAAAAACTTTATTAACAATGTGCTGATCTGTCATAATGTTCTTTAGAAGCATTTCATTTTGTATTGCGGTTTTGTCTTTATTTGGAGGAAGAAGGTGTGCAAGCTGCTCTAGGGCTGTGGTCAATTCCTTCAGTTGTGAAGAAGTGTCGCTGCATACTGTTTCTGTCATAGAAACTGACATTGATGTCGATGGATTGGAGACGTGGTACCCAAAGAAGTGACACTGATGATAACTGGACCCGTCAACATGTAGACAGCATTTTGGGGTTGTCCATGTATTTTCCCTACTAAATTGGCTTCTTTTAATATGGTCTTAATGGTTGATTCTGATGGTACCTCTGGAGAATTTATCTTTACAAGTCCTTCAATCACAGATATTCAATTCAGAAAGGACGTCTGTCCGGGTTTCAAAGCATAAAAGATTTGCAAGCAGCCAAGGCAAATCAGGCAGCTGTAAAGAGAGCCAACGCCACTTCCACAATCACAACAGTTGGAAGTCACTGTTCAAGCCTGGAGGAATTACAGACAAACCTCAAAGACCTGGATGATAAATTAAGTACCTCACCAAACAAATTCAGTTTTACAGAGATGTCATAAGACCCACTGGCTTACAAAGAATCATTTATTATTATTATTATTATAAGTCTTATAAGAATTCATTTAAAGTAACTAAGTGAATGAAGTAAATTTAAGCTATTTTTGGATAATACTTAGAGGCTATTCATTACTTTATTGCTAAACATGAGTACCCAAGGGATCTTGCGTTTTCTTGAATCTTGCCCAGTTGAAGTGCCCGCAAAGGAATGGGAAATCCACTTTGGTGTACTGTTGACCAACAGTAGGGGGTTCCAATTGAAGCGGGTTCGTGATAACGGAATAGTACCTATTGAATTCTTGTGTAAGGCCGGCGCTGGAACAGAGGCACTCATTCACCTGCTTAGAAAAGAGCTTCCAAAGCTAATACAAAAGCATGGAAAGTTTGCTACTATGTTTGGTCAGGCACTTGTGAGTTCACTGAGAAAATCAAGCATACAAAGATCATTCAAGTGAGAAGTAACGCATCCTCTGTCCCGGCACATATCCTCCAGCTCTACGAGCAAATGAGGGCCTATGCTATTTATCAGGGATGCAACATAAAATTCATCGGTTGTCCGTTCTATTCGGTCTCCTTTTATAATGGCAAGAAGGATAGTACTGATAGAGCAAGGGACACCGAGGCTGATGCTGAAGTGAAGCAGCTTGTGACTGAGCTGAATGAGGGAATAGTTTACTGAACAATCAGTACGACTGGAACACGCTGCAGTTCAATGCTGACCTCACCAGAACACGCAGTGTCAACCGCAAACATGAGGTGAGGAGAGCTAGAACTGTAGTACATGGCCGTGTAAAGGTTATGTGGTTCCGGCTGTACGATGGTAGTCACGAAGGTGCGGATGCGAAGGATTCTGCTCAATGTGGTGCGCGAGTGCTACCAGGATCCTGGGTCACTTCAAATAAGAGCAGATGCTCAAGAGGTGGCCGCCTGTGAACGCTATCAACAGTTATCTCTTCTGTGTAACTCGCCCTTTGTAGTAAGCAGATGCAATTTTGCTTGTATACTGAAATATATCATAGCCTGACTGAACACGGATTTTGTTGTTCCACCATCCTTAATGATGTATGTGAATAGTATTCTTTACTAGATAATAAGGTAGCAATGTGTGTCCCTTTTAGATGAGAATAGGATGTTAGTGGGCATATTAAGTTATAAGTTAAAGTTGTTAACTCTTCTTAGGTACGTTCATCTATATTGCTTCCAACAATGGGCATCTGTATTGTTGTCATTTTAGTTTGAAAATATAAAAGAAAATGGCCTATCCTTGGCTAAAGTTTCCGTATTAATTATTGTATTTGTTAAAGTTATTAAGGAGCTTCCGAGTTGAAAAATATTTGTAAAACTCTCCTTCTCCCTTTGGGAACAGTCTGTCAACAAGTTTGTAAATACTTTCCAATGATAGCAGCGCTATTTTGAGCGGGCCCTACGAAATTGTAAACAAAATTCAAACCCCCATTAAAGTCTAAAGAAAACAATAATGTGTGATACCGTTCCCATAGAGAGCACAATAAAAATCTAAGAAACATGAAAACATATGAATATGCATAACCTCTTTATCATAAGCACCTAAATTATCCACTGACACTAGAAACTTCTGCTAAACGACTGAACACAAGTAACGGTACTTCTGGTTAAATTTCAAGAAAAGAAGGATTAAATACTAAAAATTCAATACAAAAGTTTTCCTTTGTTATAAAAATCTGGAAAACATATCTATCGTTAGGAAAAGAGTCTGTGTGCATGGTCGTTGGTTTGATGCACAATGACAACCAATACTTTTCCCACAAAAGTATTTTGTGTGTTGTTGACAGGACGTTCAGTTTTCGAGCAGGTGCGGGATTTACAATTTAATTCCTTACTTTTAAAACAAAATCTTTATTTGATCTTCAGTACCATATCCATATAGGTCATAGTTTTGTGTCTACAGGAAAATTTGTTTTTATTACCAGATATTAAAAATACTTTTGCATAGTCATTCATTTTCAACCAATGGCTTTTGCGGAAGTGACGTATGCGGTACTAGTCGTTCGAGAGGTATTAATAGAAGATGCCTGCTGCACATGAACGCAATTTTCTATGCGACGCTGAGCAACTATGTCAGATAACAGCACGTGCTATTTCAATGCAACGCAACTAATGGAACTGGTTAGAAATAATCAGATACCATGTGAGTATTTTTACGTTCCATTTATCATTCAAATACGCAAATAATTACAATGTTTTCATTACCTAGCTACTACCCTTACTTTATTATTATTATTATTATTGTAGTTATTAGAATAAATAATTGACACATTACCAGTTCTGAGGAAAGAAAATTACAAACTCCAGGAAACTTGTGACATGTTGGAAGAGGAAGTTGACACCGTAACCAAAACTGCTGAAGAACTGATACAGGAAAATGGGAAACAGAAATCAACAATATATACATTACAGTCAGAATTAGCAAGATTAAGGACAAACTACCACATATGTCAACGTAAATTACAACAGCTAACCAAACAAGTATATGAACATTGAAATTGAAGAAATTAACAAAAGACAAATGGCCTTAAAGAAACATTACAGGGGAAGGTCAATTGCAGCCAGAAAACAATAACAAATCTACAGCAGCAACTAAAAAAATCCAACACTCAGTGTGACTTGATGTTAACTGATATGGCCCAAAAAAACAAAGAAATACAGCAATTAATGAATGAAGTAGATGTCAATCTTCATGATTCCTTTAAGCTGGATTTCCAAGATGAGGATGGAACCTATTCCAATAACCTTCGCAGTATTATTATGCATCTTGGAGCCAATGGTGTCAGTTCTAAAAACATGGCCAATACTATTAAATCTGTGATTGAAGGATTTGTAAAGATAAATTCTCCACAGCTACCATCAGAATCAACCATTAAGACCATATTAAAAGAAGCCAATTTAGTAAGGAAAATACAAGTGGCCCAATATCTCATGGACAACCCCAAAATGCTGTATACATGTTGACGGGACCAGTGATATCAGTGTCACTTCTTTGGGTACCACGTCTCCAATCCATCGACATCAATGTCAGTTTCTAGGACAGAAACAGTATGCAGCAGTATGCAACACTTCTTCACAACTGAAGGAATTGACCACAACCCTAGAGCAGCTTGCACACCTTCTTCCTCCAAATAAAGACAAAACCGCAATACAAAATGAAATGCTTCTAAAGAACATTATGACAGATCAGCAGATTGTTAATAAAGTATTCAAGACCAAACTTAAAGAACTACGATTCGATATATTAAGTCAATCGGAAGAATCCTGGAGTGAGTAAAGTTTTGTGGATTAATGGTTTTGTCATCTTCACACACTACTGGGCTTTGCGGATGGTGCTACAAAGGCAACAAACAATATGAAGTAATTATATCCAATAAAAATCCAGACTGTTTTCCCACATTCTAACAAGTCGGATATGAGTCGAGCCGAGGATGCTGTCAGGAGTGTTTGCAGCCTTGTCAACACATAGGTCATCTGCTGCGGGTTTATCTGTAGATTTCTATAGCTTCATCAAAGCACATAATTATCAGATTGAATTCAAACGATATCATTACAACTGTTTTAATATCACATTCCACAATGCAGCAGCACTCATCCACCATAAGGAACACTTAATGCAATATCTTGCCACAGTCTCTCAAGAAAACCAACTTACTACTGCAGTGAAGAAACAACTTTCAAATGACATAATAATGACTGAAGTTCATGCTCTTGCTCTCTTTAACAATTATGTAACAGAGCCATTTTATAATCTTATTCTCAGCTCATCAAAGGCCATCCATATACTGGACCTCAACAAATATCTGCAAAAAAAACAACTGTATCTCAAGAAAATTTCTGAAAACCCTGTCAACATTCAATCATCAATCATGTGAGAAGAATTCACAACCAAAAAAAACGTCTCTGAAAGTATGCCAGCTACTCATGACTTCACATTTGAATGTCTTCCCCTCATCTGTACATATGCCCTCATTCACTCGGCTTTCGTTCTTCTCGGCTTCCTGCAGGAACCAATTCCGAAGACACATCAGCTGTCCGTGAAGAATCACGTTCGGTTCCTTAATCCGATTCAATGGGTGAGAGTCAGTTCTCTCTCGTAAAACATCTCCGAAAATTCAAACCTCATGCCACTACCCACACTCTTGAAGCCACTATCCTCTGGGCTTACAATAAACCCTACTCGTGGCTGAAAACTTTGAAAAATGATGACTGGGAGTTCATTATGAATCAAGCCAAACAGCAGCTGAAGGGATTTCAGCTTATTTGGCAAAGACTCTGTGAAGCCCTTCAGAAAGAGCGTCTGTCCCAGTTTCAAAGCATAAAAGATTTGCAAGCAGCCAAGGCAAATCGGGCAGCTGTAAAGAGAGCCAACGCCACTTCCACAATCACAACAGTTGGAAGTCACTGTTCAAGCCTGGAGGAATTACAGACAAACATCAAAGACCTGGATGATAAATTAAGTACCTCACCAAACAAATTTAGTTTTACAGAGATGTCATAAGACCCACTGGCTTACAAAGAATCATTTATTATTATTAATATTATAAGTCTTATAAGAATTCATTTAAAGTAACTAAGTAATTTTAAGCTATTTTTGGATAATACTTAAAGGCTATTCATTACTTCATTGCCTAAACATGAGTACCCAAGGGATCTTGCGTTTTCTTGAATCTTGCCAAGTTGAAGTGCCCACAAAGGAATGGGAAGCCCACTTTGGTGTACTGTTGACCGACAGTAAGGGGTTCCAATTGAAGCGGGTTCGTGATAACGGAATAGTACCTATGGAATTCTTGTGTAAGGCCGGCGCTGGAACAGAGGCACTCATTCACCTGCTTAGAAAAGAGCTTCCAAAGCTAATACAAAAGCATGGAAAGTTTGCTACTATCTATGTTTGGTCAGGCACTTGTGATTTCACTGAGAAAATCAAGCATACAAAGATCATTCAAGTGAGAAATAACACATCCTCTGTCCTGCCGCATATCCTCCAGCTCTACGAGCAAATGAGGGCCTATGCTATTTATCAGGGATGCAACATAAAATTCATCGGTTGTTCGTTCTATTCGGTCTCCCTTTATAATGGCAAGAAGGATAGTACTGATAGAGCAAGGGACACCGAGGCTGATGCTGAGGTGAAGCAGCTTGTGACTGAGCTGAATGAGGGAATAAGTTTACTGAACAATCAGTACGACCGGAACACCCTGCAGTTCAATGCTGACCTCACCAGAACACGCAGTGTCAAGCACAAACATGAGGTGAGGAGAGCTAGAACTGTAGTACATGGCCGTGTAAAGGTTATGTGGTTCCAGCTGTACGATGGTATTCACAAAGGTGCGGATGCGAAGGTTCCTGCTCGATGTGGTGCGCGAGTGCTACCAGGATCCTGGGTCACTTCAAATAAGAGCAGATGCTCAAGAGGTGGCCGCCTGTGAACGCTATCAACAGTTATCTCTTCTGTGGTCATGTAACTTGCCCTTTGTAGTAAGCAGATGCAATTTTGCTTGTATACTGGAATATATCATAGCCTGACTGAACATGGATTTTGTTCTTCCACCATCCTTAATGATGATGTGAATAGTATTCTTTACTAGATAATAAGGTAGTAATACGTAATTATAAATAGCTGTGATCAAATCATAGTGTAGTGGAATCAATAAAAGCTAAACTTCTTATCTGAAGTTGTTTGTTGAAAAGTTATTTCATTAACTCTCAAAATGTAAGTACTCTTTTTGCTAATTTTTAATCTTTGTTTTGAAAAGTTGATACTAAGTAATGTATCCTAATGTAGGCATGTTAATGATGATTTGACTGCTTTTTAAAGTTATGCCTTCTTTCTTAAATATTATAAGCTTGTATTGACAAAAGAAATATTGTGAGACAATGTATTACCTGCAAGACACAGAATCAAGTTTGTGACTATTGCATATATTTATATAGAACTGATGTTATTTATCAATGACAAAGAAATGAAATATGTTGTATGTGTGTCTTTTTTAGAAGAGAATAGGATGTTAGTGGGCATATTAAGTTAAAGTTGTTAACTCTTCTTAGGTACATATATCTATATTGCTTCCAACAATGGCCATCTGTATATTCTTGTCATTTTAGTTTGAAAATATAAAAGAAAATGGCCTATCCTTGGCTAAAGTTTCCGTATTAATTACTGTATTTGTTAAAGTTATTAAGGAGTCTCTGAGTTGAAAACATATTTGTAAAACTCTCCTTCTCCCTTTGGGAACAGCCTGTCAACAAGTTTGTTAATACTTTCCAATGAGTTATTATTGCAGGGCTATTCATGGATAGAATGAATAAGCAGCTGGAATGTATCAAATCAGACAGCTCTGCCATTAAGAGAAGAATAGAATCTTAGTGGGCATATATAAAGGGGCAAATTCTTGAAAGATTGTTTTTATTGCCGTGGTTAACTTATATATTCATATAAACATTTTAAATTTACGAAATATAATATTGATATGTACATCACATGTTAAAATATTCGAACAAACCTGTATAGGTTGCAGATTCTTTGAAGGGGATCCTCCTTGGGGTACTTACTGCATAAAATCTCTGATTTTAGGTATATGACAGGTTGTAACTATTTTTTCCACATTAAAAAACAAGAAAAAAGTGAGCATGGCTCACATACCCCCGTCATCCGCTATCCGTCCATCGAGAATTATAGATGTGAAGGTTACTATGTTTAAAAAAAAGCTTCAAGCATCATAATATTGTCCAAAATAATTTTAGGAACTGACTGTTATTACAAAATTTAATTCACCCAGATGTAATATTTTTCAGGTAACTTAATTTTTCCCATTAGGGCATCACACCGGTAATTTGTACCAAGTTCAATTACAGATTCAAGGGCTTTGAAATAATATTGCGGAACTGGACTGTGAACTCGATAAAGAGTATCATCTGGACTACCTACATGTAAAATTTCATTCACCTAGATGTAATAGTTTCCGAGAAAACTTGTCCCAATTGGAGCATCACAGCTCTTTTGGTACAAAGTTCAATTTCGGATTCAAGGGCCATAACTCAGAAAAAAATAATATTTCGGAACTGGTTTTCGAACTCGATGAAGAGTATCATCTGGACTACCTCCATATTAAATTTCATTCACCTAGATGTAATAGTTTCCTAGACAACTTGTCCCAATTGGAGCATCACAGCTCTTTTGGTACAAAGTTCAATTTCGGATTCAAGGGCCATAACTCCAAAAAAAAAAATATTTCGGAACTGGTTTTCGAACTCGATGAAGAGTATCATCTGGACTACCTCCATATTAAATTTCATTCACCTAGATGTAATAGTTTCCGAGAAAACTTGTCCCCATTGGAGCATCACAATTCTTCTGGTACGAAGTTCAATTTCGGATTCAAGGGCCATAACTCCGTAAAAAATAATATTTCGGAACTGGTTTTCGAACTCGATGAAGAGTATCATCTGGACTACCTCCATATTAAATTTCATTCACCTAGATGTAACAGTTTCTGAGAAAACTTGTCCCCATTGGAGCATCACAGTTCTTCTGGTACGAAGTTCAATTTCGGTTTCAAGGGCCATAACTCTGTAAAAAATAATATTTCGGAACTGGTTTTCGAACTCGATAAAGAGTATGGTCATGAGTACTCACAACCAAAATTTCATTCACATAGGTTGAACAGTATCCGAGAAAACTTGTCCCCATTGAACACAATAAAACTAAGTCCAAAAAGTGACGTTTCCATGGAAACGACAAAAAATATCAATCTCAGAAAATTGAAAATTGTCTGTGCGCGATCGGAAGAACATGGTTAACATCTGTACAAAGTTTGGTTGATGTAGCTTTGGCGGTTTTTGAGAAAATTGACCGGACGGAAGGACGGACGGACGGACGGACGGACGGACGGACGGACGGAATGACCGCTATATACCCCCGCTTACTTCGTAACGGGGGTATAATTATTAAACAACTAAAAAAGAAAAAAACGTACTTTGGGTCACCCCTCTTGAGCCTCCCTCCCTAGTGGTTGCTATGCAGCCAAGGGCAGATAACTCTATTCTCACCACTTTTCAATGTCATTTCCAGGAAAGGACGCACAAAGTTTTTCTCCGATATTTTGTCGAGTTTTCCTACTGATTTCTAAGAAAATGGCCCAAAGACAACCTGTATGTTAAAATATTAATTATTATATTTTAAAGCTTCTCTAATATGCGTAAAATGTTGGATTTTATAACCGAAAATCCTCAGTCCTGATGTTGCCGGGATATATCACTTTAGCAGAAGGTCACTCTGTTGCTGTCCAAATGGCCTGGCTTACAACAGTAAGGGAAGAAACAAAGAGAAAAGACAGGGGTTTCTTTGTCAAAGCTATGATGAGTGATACGCTCTAGCTCAGTGTCATGAGTTTGAGGGGGAATTTGTTTCTTCACAGAGTGGCAGAAGACTGTCTTCGAGGCAATAAGTAATACAATAATTTTCCCCGTTCTCATAAAGTCGATCAAAATGTAGGCTTATGCAAATACCATGCCAAATTAAAACTTAATTCAAGTTTATAGTTTTATTCTTTTTCAGTCTTTGCAGTATGTGAGCTAAAAAAACTCCTAAAGTATTTGTTGAAGCAGCCAACCAAACATTTTGCACAATGAGAAAAGGCCTACGTACTAGAACCTTGAAGAGTAAGTTAGAAGCATGACTTTGTTGTAGGTGCTTTATTAGAGGGGAAAAACCTTATCTGAACCATACAATTTTCTTTTGTCAACAGATGCGGTATTTGCTTCTTTTTTTTCTTCAGTTCATATGAAAAATATATAAGTATGACATGCTATTGATTTTTTTTATATCAATTGTGTCTCTTTGTGATTTATTGGTTTATTTAACGTCCCAAATGACTTTAAATTGTCATTTGTCAAGATTTCACAGAAAATTTCAAGTGCTATTTTCAAGACGAAGCACAAAGAGCAAATTGGAGATAGGTAAAAAAAACAAACTAAGTAAAATGAAGGCAAAACTGCCAGCAAAAAGAGAGGTTGACATATGTAAAGAACAACACATGACAAGGCAAGTCAAGCTCAAGCTGTTAGAAAGAGTATTCCTGGCTTGCAGTATCTGTATGGAGAGGTTTCAGCAGCCATTGACACTGGGATGTCGACACAACTTCTGTGAAAAGTGTCTAAGAAAATATCAAGATACACAGGAAGATGCTGTACAGAACAAGACAACCCCCTGTCCCACATGTAGACAGGAGACTCATCCTGACAGACCTATGGAAGAGTGGACTAAAGGAAGGAGAATCTTTCAAGATAGTCCCAGGTTACCGCTATCACTGTATATATATACTTCGGTCCCTAACCTCAGTTCCAGTTCTCCCATGTGATGCAGAAATGCTCATTACCATTCTACATGAAAAAGCAAAATTCGTTTTTCAAAGAGATGTTAATGTAACGAAAATATTCCTTCGAACTTATGTCTGCTGTCGGCAAGACCGGATGTTTTGCTACTCACTGGCTGGGGAAGTGTGACAGTTTATAACGTTTGTGTACATTTCTATCTTGTTTTGGCGCATTTTTAACAGTTTAAACGTTTTTAAAAAAAGTAGAAATCAGATGTTCTTAATACATAAATATATTTCAATGTCCAAGTGCACGTTTTCATTTTCATTTGGATTTGAATGTGTTAATGTTTCATTATTTTATTGACTAAATTGTACCTTTTCCTGCTCTTTTTCAGTTCTGTGAACCTATTTGAAAACAGATTATGAGGAACGAAGACTCGTCAGTGCTATCTTTGACGGTAGATCTACAGAGTGGAACAAGATTGCAGCCAAGTCAACTGAAAATGTCAACAACAACAAAACGTAATTTGAAAACGGTGGTTCACTTCAATTAAATGCTGAAATTGTGTTGTGTTTTCTTTTTCCAAAGTCTGTATTGTCATATTTTAACTCTTTCATTTATGCTCAGACTGCAGAATAGTATCCATGGTATGTTGAGAGGCAATGTCCAAGAACAATGGACATACCTTTCAACTGTATTTGTTGAGGTAGGTTATTTTGGTTAGGCACAAACTGAAGGTAGTTATTTCGAGGCGGTTTTCAAATATTGACTAGAGGTGAAGTCGAGAGGCAATATTCGAAAATTCCCAATGTGTAATTTTCGAGGGAAGATACCAAGTTCGAGGCGAAGCCGAGAGTTTTAAAAAAATGTTTTGGTAAAGATATAACCGCCTTCAAATAACTACCTCGGACGCGTACATAACCAAGAAAACCTACCTTAACACAAGCAGATAACAGAGGTTAGAGTCGGTTATCCAGAAAAAAGACTCATCAGAACAAAGGAACTTTCCCTAGTGGTGTCACTTTGTTTATTCTTAGTGGGTATTAAATAATTTGACAGGAATTTGAGGTTTTGATTTATTACAGGGATGTAATTTATTTGTGTGTTATTTTATTAGAGAGGGTTTTTTGTTGATAGATATTTGGGGAATCTTAGATAAGATTGACATGTATTTTTGTAGCATAATAAATCAGTTGGTCATTGTATTTAGTTGTCTGCAGTTTAGGTTAGTGGGAATGATTGGGGATTAGTAATTTGGCATTGTTAGTGTGGGTTAGAGTTATTAGTATTTGAGATAGGTAAAGGTTTTGATTGGTTAGCGTAGGTGTGTGCAGGGGTTCTGTTTCGGTTTGTTACTATCTATGTTCATGTTCGTGTGATAAGGCCACATTTGAACCTTTCATTAGTTCAAGGCATTAGGGTGGTTTTAATTTAATGATTTGATCGATGTCAGTTCATGTCATGATTGAGACATGCTCTCTTTGATTTCTTCATTCCTCATTTACCTTAGTATTTAATTGGTACATAGTAAGTGTTAAGTAAAGCATTTTTTTTTATATCACATAAAAAAAATTTTCAGTTAGTTGCTTCTTGTATACCAGAGACGCCATCGTCCTCGCATTCAAGAGACTCAGAGATATGTGGTAAGTTAAATAGCTAGTCCATTACCTGAACTTAATTAATCTATTTCACACAATTGTTTTAACCACTTACCAGTTCACTGAAATACCCATAGCACTCTGCCTTTCTGTCTGTCCTTGCTTGATGATTTTATATTTTCAACACTTTTTTAAAGAAACTTTTGTTATTTTACAGTTACCCAGTATATTTGATATGGATAATCAATCCAGTTGTTCCTATGTGAAGAAATTTGTTATCCTTGACTTTCTTTTTTTTTCAATGCATAAATGTGTAAATACTGATGATTTATGTATTTTAACAGTGAAGTGCATACATGTATAATCAGGTATCTAACAAAAAGAAGTCACTTTGCATCAATCCAAATTCAAAAATTGCATTCTATCGAAGTTTTCAAAATGTCTGCATGTATGAGAATAGTTGTTATTTCATTGATTGGCCAGAAAAAGACTTAGAAAACAAACATTTGAGTATAGACTAGAACTAGTGGCAATTATATTTTGTAGTTTTCAGGGATTCCTTTACACCGCGCCATTGCACCATTTGTGCAGTGAAACTAAAAGGGCGCTACTTGAAAAAATAATTGCGCCAATCGGGCGCATATGAATGATATATCGCCCACATATTAAAAACACAGTGGGCCTGATTATTCATTTAATACATTTCAAATGCTTATGAGTGTCTCGTAAACACGGAAGTTGACCCGTGCTGAGGGCAGGCTGAAGCTTCCAAGGTTGTCTAATGTGGCAAAGTTTGTTCTTGTCATACCCTATTCCAGTGCTGGAGAGGAGAGTTTTCAGCATGATGAGGGAAAACAAGACAAACTTCAGAAACAGTCTGTCAGTTGATGACAGTGAAACTGGCAAACCCAGAGTCAAATTTATTTTTGAGTCTTTGATAACCATTTTGCCTTCATTCCACTGTCAGGTTCAGTTCAGTTCAGGAAAATCATTTGATATCATATATTTGTGGTCAATATGGTCATTATTTGTAAAGTGTTATGTAAAATCTCTTCTTTCATTCCTTAATTAACATGTCATTGTATATATCATTCTTTGCACGTTATACCGACTTTCAAGAGTGAAAACGGTTAAATTTTCAATATCAGATCATAAGTATCACTGCACAGGGAAAACGTGTCCGAGGAAGTACAGGTCTAGATACACAAGAAGAAACTGTACAGAACAAGACAACCCCCTGTCCCACATGTAGGCTGTCTGTGGAAGAGTTGACTAAAGCAAAGAGTATCTTCCCAGTAGGACTGAAGCTCAACAAGGCAAAAAAAACAAAGCAAATTGAAGGCAAAACTGCCTGCAAAAAGAGAGGTCGACCTATGTAAAGAACAACACATGACAAGGCAAGCTAAAGAGGTTAGATAGTATTCCTGACTTGCAGTATCTGTATGGAGAGGTTTCAGCAGCCAGTGACACTGGGATGTCAGCATAACTTCTGTGAAAAGTGTCTAAGAAAATAATTAGACACACAAGAAGACGCCGTATAAAACAAGACAACTCCCGGTCTCCCATGTAGGCAGTGGTACCAGTCGTCTTCTGAATGCTGCTCCAATCAGCCGAGAGTTTCGCAAGGGGACGCAGCTACCAATGAGAAGTTAGATCACTTATCCCGTAAGAGCTTGGACTTGCGCGAAAAAGCAGACAATAATTGGTATCACTTAACCAGTAGATTCGCAGAAATGGACAGGCGTACTGATAAGTTTGCGTAGTTATCAGATAGCTTTATGCAAAAAAAGGATGAAATAGATGCAAATTTTAAGGACACAATATCAAAGTTTTTTTTATAGTTTTTTAAATTTTTTTTATTTGTTATCACACATGACAAGGCAAGCTCAAGCTGTTAGAGAGTATTCCTGACTTGCAGTATCTGTATGGAGAGGTTTCAGCAGCCAGTGACACTGGGATGTCAACACAACTTCTGTGAAAAGTGTCTAAGAAACTATCTAAACACACAAGAAGACGCTGTAGAGACCAAGACGACCCCCTGTCCTACATGTAGACAGGAGACTTCAGTGCCTCCTGACAAGACCTGTGGAAGAGTGGACTAAAGCAAAGAGAATCTTCAAGATATACTGAAGCTCACTTCAACTATATGTGAGAAACAGTGACAACTTCACTTTGCTTAAAATTTGCCACAATGGTTAGTAACACCTGCAGCACTATAGGACGTCACTGGTTCAGTCGGTAATGAATCACCAAGTACAGACCCGTATCTAACAGCCACACAACTCCTTTCTAAACTGACCAACATAGGTGTTACTGTACCTTCGAGTCGTTAACACATACCTGCCAACTACTCTGGTTTTCTCGTAATAAATACGTTTTTCATCAACTAATTCTGGGTTACGGTTGCATTGATGCCTTAAATATATTAGGCTTGTTTAGAATCAACGACAATACTTCTCACTAATTTTTATCTAACTTATACTACACAATCTTTACAAAATTCTTTAATTTCCATATTTTACAACCCTAATTGCTTTCTTCATAACTTGTAATTTGTAAATCATTATTTAAACATTTGTTTAATTACGTAACATTTGCTTTCAATATTGTTGATTTCATTACAACCAATATTCATTATCATTTAATGTATGTCACTTACTTGTTATATTATTTTCAATTTATATAGTTTAGTCTTCAAAAATTACGTTTATATTTTACTTGTGGCAAGGGGCCCGGTGATTGCTTTTTGTTTGTATGCGACATATCATGCGCATGCGCAGTTGTAATAATTATTTCCTTTGTCTCAATCGCAGACAATTTTCATGTGTTATTATCAATTACTTCTGAGTTCAGTATCAATTCATTTGATACCTATCAGCTATTTCATTACCCTATGTTGCCGCCACATCGGTGTGTATGTCGGAATAAGGAATGTTAGGAATCGGCGGAGTTTGAGACAGAGGTGCTGGTGAAGGTGAACAACAACAGGACGAGGGAATTCCAACCCCTGATAGCGATTCCGAATCTGCACTTCCGGACATTCCATCGAACTGGCATATCGCTAAGTTACGGCGGAAAATAGGCGTCGACTTAGGCATTCATTATCTTCCTACCACCATCTCTAGATCTCAACTCCTTAAGATCTATTCTCAAAATAAGAGGACCGCTGTCGTGACTGTTGTCATCTGCAAGTGCCAGTTCGTCGACCCCACATCAGGAAATACTTATGCCACTTACGGGGAATCAACCATCGCAGTCAGCGTTCTCAGCTCTCGCCCAGCAGGTGGAAGTACTACAACAATCTGTGGCCACACTCACTAGGGCTCTACTACCATCTACAAGTTCTACTACTGCCCCTATCAACGACAATGCTCTGCCAGGCACCACAGAGCGATCTAACATTCGAGTTTAACGAATTATTTTAAAGTTTTATTCACAAAATCGCGTAAAAACAATGGCACTGCTTTCCCGTAATGTCCTATTCAGTCGCCATTGTTTCCAAACAAGTGAACGATCATGGAATCAGCCCGAGAAAAATCTCAAAAGAGTCTTAAACCGAAAAGAAAATTGCAGTTATTCTGTGAAGAATATTCCAAAGACTATCCAGGAATAATTATCCGTTCAAGAAAGGGTGAAAACTACGAGAATTGCACCTTATGTAGACAAGATTTCTCAATTGGACACAGAGAAATTAGCAATGTAAAAGACCATGTGGGGACGAAAAAACACAAGTCAAATGCCATTGCTAGCGAAACCAGTGTAAAACTTTCAACGTTTCATGTCGCCCAAAAAGATTCTTTGGATTTTATTAATGTCGAAGTTTTATTTATGGAGGTAATAATTGACCATGGATTTCCAATTGTGCTGGCTGATCACATGGGACAGTTTTTTAAAAAAATGTTTCGCGACTCAAAGATCGTAAAAAAAAATATGGATGTGGTCGAACCAAAACATCAAGCATTATCCAGTGTCTTGGAACAGGATCATTAAAAAGTATTGCCGATGTCATAAAGACGAAACCATTCAGCATGTCGACTGACAGAAATTATGACGATGTGAAACTTTACCCCATTTGTGTTCGCGATTTCGAGGACTACATTGGAAAAGTATTGTCAGTACTTTTGTCTTTGAGAGAATGTAACACAGCTTCCACAGGAGAAAATATTTACAAAACACTAGCAGAAGAAATGAACTTAAACAAAATTCCTTAGCAGAATTTGGTTTGCTTTGCTGCTGATAATGCTGCAGTGATGATGGGATCCAAAAAGAGAGTTGCAGCTTTCATTACGGAAATGTCTCCTTCGGTTTAAATTGCCGGTACAATTCATAGGATAAAGATACTCACTTACATAAAATTTAAACTAAATCTATTATTACATAAACAATGATTGAAATCATAAATAATGTTCTGTGCATACATATTTTTGTATTTGTTTAAGTTGGCTTACCATTTTTACAGTATGATAACATTGTGATAGAGATGTGGGTTTTAGCCACAGAATATTTTACAATAGAACAAGGCAGTAGCTTATACAACAAGCTTGGACAGAAAGTTAATGAAAATGAAAATGAAAACGACACCAATGTTTTCTATTGGAATTTTGTAGAACTCCAACTTGAAGTCTTGTGAAAGGTAAAATTTCATAGTATTGAAGTTAGCTTACAGAATAACAATGTCCATCAACCTTTATGACTTTTGCTTTAGTTTTGTTTTGAAAAGTTACTGTGATTGGGGTAGAAAAGTGATGGTTTGGGGGTTCTTCATTCACCAGGACCATCTCATTAAGACCATGGGCAGATGGAAATCAGACTGCTATGTTAGATACATTAAGGTTGACAGCCAATCCATTGCAAATACCCAGAGAACCATCGCTTTATCCTAGGAACTTCGACAGCTATCTGCTGTTCATGACTCAATCAACAGAATATTTCAAGTCTCGAAGTTATTTCGAATTATATTTCTGCTAAATTATGGAATTACAAACAATGTGCAAATCTGACTCCTATTCATACGTGTGTGGTGTAAGATTTGAGTACCTTAAACAGGGTGTGGAAAATCCCTGGTCTAGAGGCAACCTATTACGATTAGACACAATCCTTAGAGGTGTGAACAAATCCCCAAACGTCCGCACCCTCAACAGATGGCCTATTTCTATAAGCATCCTTAATGATTTGTGCAACGCCCTACATAGGGGACTATTTTCCCGTTACCTCGACTGCCTGCTTACATGTGTGTTCTGTACGACGATTTTATGCTTTTCTTCACTGCTGCAAGTTCACTTGTGACAACTATGACAGTGATTTGCATTTAGATATTAGTTCTGTAGTGTTCAGTGTAAAACAGAAGAGCTTGGTGTTGCACCTTTCGTTCTAAGTCAAAACCATTTTGTAAAGGAGTGTCTATCCATGTTAGTACTGTAAGCGGCCCTACTTGCCCAGTCAGGGCAATGATATCCTATCTCAGCGTGAGGAAAGCATGTCATGATTCATCTTCAGACAGTGCCTTATTTGTAACTGAAATGGTGCTTCACCATCAAGAAAAGTGTTCCTGGACAGATTGAGGCACGCACTAGCCACAGCAGGCTACAATCCACACAAATTCAATGGACACTTGTTTAGCATTTGAGCAGGCACTTCAGCTGCTACAGCTGGCATTCCAGATCATCTCATTAACACCTTGGGAAGATGGAAATCAGACTGTTAGATACATTATGGTTGACAGCCAATCTATTGCAAATGCCCAGAAAAGCATCGCTTTATCCTAAGAACTTTGTCAGTTATCTGCTGTCATTGCATGCCATGAGAGCCATGCAACCCTACACTACTACGTCTTTGCTAGGATTGTTATCTATGCCGTTTTGGGGTATTCTCAGTTATACTCATATTGCTTTAATAATTCATATAACTTGCATCGTGGCATTCATTCATCAAAGATGATCCCCTTCACTTCATATTTAACTATCAAATGTCTTTCATTTACATTCCCTTTGCACTATAGTAGCCATAACTGTGTTTCTGAAGCTCTGAGAACGCTACCAGTTATGGTCCTAATGCTTGGGAGCTGTAATGGGGATGATTCTGAAAGCGATATCTCAGATGTTGAAGAAAGAAACAGTGTATATTCAGAACACAGCTATCAGACTCCAGAGTTGGAATCGGAATCTGAACCAGAAGAGAGTGGGGTTGAAATCGAAAATGTGAAGCGTACACGTTGTGGGCGAGCAGTAAGACCACGTCAAAGATATTCTCCTTAGGTTTTCATCAGTCGTTCGTTTTGTAACAGTGGGATAAGGATAAGAACCATACCTGGTGATTAGGAAGGGCTGCACGAATGAGTTCACTGAGAGTAACCGTGGCCATGGTTCCATAGGTGACGCAACATGAGAAATTTATGTAGAGAAATTGAAAAAAAGATTTCATATGAGGCATTGTGTTATAGGACTGCCAGTTCAGAACAAGCAATGACCGTGACATAATTTCTTATGTTAAGTCCAACCCTTCTTTTCAGATGGCAGATATTCTAGAGATCACCGTTGCACAGGAAGAGCTAGACGAACTCGAAACTGACCACGTAAACCTAGTGCCAGAAAGCAATGACTGTGGAGCAGGACCTTTTGTGTCGGAGAGGGTTAGAAAGCGGCATATGAAGAAATTCAATGCTACCTTTGTATACCTGTTCTCGTGCCCAGGGTGCCAAAGGAAGTTCCGGGCAAGAACGGATCAGAATCGCCACCTGCGATTAAGGCATCATATTGAAGGTTCAGATGAAAAGCGGGAGGAACAGGTAAATCTGCATCTCAGCTCCAGGGAGTTGGCCCAGAAGACACGGGAGATCATTGTGGTAACTGCTAAGGAGCACCCCATCTTCCCCTTCCTGGCTCCAGGAGTGCCACGGGACACTGAGGTCCAGCCCCTGTACGATGGTACGAGCAGATGTGTGAGCATCGTTAGAAGAAAGCCACCTCTACCGCCACTGATCCAACCTTTCGAGCAAGAGTATGGATTCGAGGAAACCAATGAATAGAACTTTGGACTTTAAAACAACAAAACCAAAACAAACAAAAAATCGTTGTCATGAATTTGTGTATCATTTGTTTTTTTGGGTTTTTTTTTTTTTAAGATCTTAAGAAGGGGGGGGGGGGGGGGGGGGGGGGGGTGACCCACTAGGCATATGGCTGGTATGCATCTCATGAGCTGGATGGAGTAGTTCATTGAAGTTTGTTTTGTAGGCTGTTATTGGGCATAGTTTGAGATCTTGGGTTTAATGGGGTAAAGTTGTTATGAATTAGGGTATATAAGGGTAGGGAAATCTTAATTCTGGGGCTGGTTCTGCAGATGCTTATAAGGTGGGAGATTCACTTAAATATCTGTAGAGGAGGTCACAGAGTTTTAAGTTTAATTTAGTTTAATTTGGTTTTAGTTATTTAAGAATTAGGTAATATTTTGGGGAATTAAAATGTAGGAAATAGGATAATTAGTTGACTAATTTGGGTTAGAGTGAAATAAAGGGGACATTAAGATTAAATGTAGGGGATTAATTAGTTATTAGTAAATAGGTTAATTAATTGATAAATTTGGGGTTTTTGGAGTGAAAGAAAAGGGACAGTAAGATTGAATGTAGGGGATTATTTAGTAACTAGTAATTAGGCCGTTAATTGGTTAATTTGGGTTTAAGAAGGAAATTAAGGGGTATTTATGACAGAAATGTAAGAGAAATAAGTTTACTAGTAGGGATTTTCCCCTTTTCTTGAGTTTTTGATACATGTTGTCTGTTATTTGTCGTCGCGGGCCCCGAAAGTATCATTGTTGAGTTTGTAATTGTTAAGTTTACCAAGAATAAAATATTTTGTTGGTAACTTTGACATTTTGTGGTCATTTGTGATTATTAACACCTGAATCCTGCGGACCTGAGGTCCTGGCCAGGATCATATCCTGTTACAGGGCGATCAATGCTTGGTCGTGTACTTTCTAGTCCACTTTCTACCGCTAACTTCACATCTTACAGTGCAGTTGCTTGCTGTGGGTTGATCAATGCTGGGTCAAGGGGTAAGCTTTTTTAAGTGAGAATTCCCCTTCCCCAACGGCAAACTCTTACGTAAATATTTTATATATAAATTAATTGTTGCTTCTGTGTTCTGTTGTCATTATAAACTTGAGTTTTTACATTGTATCATTACGTTTTTTCTCTGCCTCTTATTTCTTTTATCCCTACATTGATATGTTGCCATTTCAGACATATGAGGAAAGTCATCACAATTGCCAGTGGTCATTCCAACCCAAGTTAGATCGTGGAATGATGCTAGGAAATATTGCTAGGAAATAAGTAGTTCTGCATGGCCACCCTCCTTTTGGGGATTGGGAATAACTTTGCTAAGATTGCCCTCTTCATGAAGTGTATGAACATAAATGCTCCAAGTTCATCAACATTTCATGGCATCCAAGCAAAGTTCATTATTCCAGTCATAAAAAATAATTGGCGATAAATCCAGACAACTTTAGAAGGACTACAAGGGAAAGAGATTGTTATTGCAGGTACAATTCTGAGCTCTGATTGACTTCATTTTTTGCAGTTTCACAATTACATAAGTGTGTTACAATTTCCTTTAGTAGATATTTTTTTTCCTTCTCCATAGAAACACGTTGGGATTTTGATTTGTTCAGTGATAGGCTCATTTGCTGAGCAGAACTTCAAAACCTTTCATCATATCTTCCTGAAACTATGTGAATTACCAACCTACTGAAGTGGTACTTTAAAGATATAAGTTAAGTGTATGTTTTTAAAAAGAATTGCAATGCAATAAGTTAAGTGTATGTTTTTAAAAAGAATTGCAATGCCTTTAGAAGTTTATATTTAGCTCATCAGACCTAAAAAAAAATTCTTTTGTAGTTCAAGGATAATTCATTTCATTATTCATTATTTAACTGAGCCAATCTATTCTACTCATATCACAAGATGTTCAGTGCCAAAGCAACAACAGCCCTTCAACAGCTCCACATCAAGATCAACTGGAGCCGCCTGGACCAGGATCTCTACCAGACCATCTTCAATGCTTCGAGCTGTAACCGATGCAGGAACTAACACATGCCACAGTTTTGCCCCTTGTCAGCAGAAGGTATGTGGTCTGACAGACCCATCCGCTGATTGGCAGGGTGGACAAGGAACAAGTTTCAGTGAGGACAGGGTCGACCAAAAGATAAAGATTCTCAGGGAAGGAAGATTGTTCATCACCAAGGTCGCCCTCTCTGTAACAATTACAAGGATGGGGTGATGTTCTTGTGACTTGTGCCGGTGCCTCAACTAGTTATACTAGCAGCTGAGGGAAGTTTTATGAAGACATATTGTGAAGAACTGATAAGAAGAGATGTATAAGTTAAGTGTGATATGTTGTGTGATATGTTGAGTGATGTGATGTGGTGTGATGTGATGTGAAAGTCAACTTTTCAGTAATTAGTAAATTGATATTTTTTCTATTTGAAGTGAACTACATGGATAGGGGACAACTGTCACTAGAACACTGGTCAAGATCTGAGGTCACGACATGACCTGTCAATAAACATCAAAAGACAGGAATTGTTGCTTCCTTGCTTTGTCGTCAAAACTAGAAACTCTGATCAACAGTGGTGATGCATGAAAATGCACAACAAATTTCCTGAATAATAATTGGACAATAAAGAACTATGATTAAATTATCAACTGAGTTGATAAATCTTTAGAGTGAGTGAGTTATTGTTTAACGCCGCTTCGGCAATATTGCAGCCATTAGCGGCGACATCTTTAAATAATTGGTATAATGAAAATCATATTTATTGCTTTCATAAACCTTTGATGTTCAATTTTAGACATTGGCACAGAATAGCGCAAGAATAATGACGTCACACAATATGTGACGTCATACAGAAGAAGTAGTTCTGCTTCACATGACTGCTAACAAATGGTACATTTTGATTCGAAACACATTTGCCAGCAATTTTGTTTTTACAACTAAGATTCAAGGTAACAATTTGATATAAATGACTTATTTCTCAATACCACCTGGGTAAAACTGTTCAAATAAATATTTAGATAGAATAGCTTTAGGAAAGTAAGAAAAGTCACGCACAAACATTTTTGATTTGGGCTGATGGCTGCACAGATACCTGATCACTGCACATAATTACTTTATTCTCACTGATTAAATAATATTCTAAATATATCCATATTTGTTACTGTCCGAACCTGAGTTACTCATTTTGTTTCCCGCCATCATTAATTAATTGTTTGGCACCAACACATTCATCAGTTATTCAAAAGAATAAAACAATGATCCAATATTTTCACGTCATTGATTATATACTGGCACCATTGTATCACACCTGATCACTTTCATGCATCTTCATCAATATTTCACAAAACTATATCACAGTACGAGATTGAGTTTGACCTTGACTCTTGATGACCTCATGACCTCATGACTTGGGTCCAAGATTGCGTATGACTGATGTTGCCGGTGACTGGAGAACTTTCCGAGAGAGACGAATGCGTCCACTTGCAGGGTCGCGTCCGAAGTATTTTACGGTGATCTCCTGTCCCACAGCCAGACCTAGAGCACTTGGGTGGCTAACCTGCATCGAGTGAAAATATATTACATGTTACAGTAAAGTATGTCCCTGGAAACAACTGATTTTTGATCTGTGAATTTAATTTAGCGATTGTTTGTAATTACTTTTGAATTCATCGCAATCGAGGAAGCAACAAATACCCTAGCTATAAACACAAGTGTAAAAGCAAGACAGATGTTTTTGTTAAATTTGTAATCAAACTCAATGTACTCAATGTACCCAATGTTTATATTTTATGCTGTTGGGCTCAAACTTACTGCGTGTTTATAACCTAAGAGCAATCATGTTGGTGTTCCTATTTTTTTTTTTATGCTATGACAGTGACATGACATCAATAACAATGCAATGACACACATTTCATCGATAGCATTGTTTTTCTAAATGAGGCAACAAGTAGCCAGCCTTATTTTAACGTTGATCGACACATTTCCCTTGAACACATATGATACTGGGTTTACTACACTAATGTCTAATATTAGCATATCCATTGCTCTCGTTCATTTAATATATATATATTTTCAGACGCTCGTTGTAAACATATACATTCCCCTCTATAACATCTATCAGTTTTAATAAACCAATCCAAAAAGTAAGAAAGCTTTCTATGAAGTATTGCAATGAGAAATGGTGGACAGGGTGAAGACAAACCTTGCGCTGGTCGAGCTGACTATTGTGTAGAAGAGCCGGCTGCATTCTCGGGTGTAACTCCACCAGGACTCCTACGTCCCTGCAACGCACAAATAGATTCATGTGATTGGTCTACTTTCCTAACAAAACGACTCAAGGTGTTAGTAATATCTTCTAAGAAACCTTATGTCTTGTCTTTGTTAAGCTTATGTTCCAATTCATTATAATAAAGGGTATAGGGATTGTCAGTCTGATGTCTGATATAATTTTATGTCAAGCATATGATTATGAAACTTTGTATTTTTATAGAACAAGTTTTGGAGTAAGATCTCTTGATATCCAGAAAATTCTTCTAAGCAAATTTCTTTCAGAAAAATAATTATTTTAAGTGCCATAACAAAAATTTCCTGAAAATTGGATGAATACTCACTTGATTTCAATTATTTTCCCTGTGTAGATTGCCCCAAATTCCAACTCTGGTTCTCTCTGAAAAGTAGTATTTACACTAAAATAGAGAGAATATTTCAATTTCAAGTGTTTTAATTCATTCAGTGACAGGTCCAAGTGATATTGGTCTACAGCCCAGATCAAGTATACATACCTCCTCCTTGAGAAACTCTTCTATCAACTCCCTGGCTTCATCCATAGCCTCTTTGTTTGGAGCAAACACCTGGAAAGTGTTCTCGTCTATTGTTGTCACCGTCACACCTGGAAAGGCCATGTATTTTTCTTGTCAATTTATTGTTAACATTTTTTCTTAGCTTTCAACTTAGTACAAATTATTAAGCATAAAAATACAGGTCATTCAAATGTGGCCAATTAAACTGAAACAATAATCATAAACAATGCCTTAAACAGTGGGACAAAAGTGTTAGGAAATAGCTGACATTTTAACAGCCACAAAGTTTAAAAGAAGAGAATGGAGACCAGAGGAAGAAACACTCATAGCCCAAACAAAACTGTGCATTTCAGCATATCAGTGGAAATGTAATAGGAGATGCGTTTCATGTTAACCCTTAAGATGCAGGCGACGGAATTATCCGGGCGGGCTATAAGCGATTCCTAGGTGTCTGTATACGGATCCCGGATACAAGACTTAGAATAATTCACGGCTGTCTAAGTATACTCTATCACCCATACCGGGTCACGAGTCGATTGTGTCCGCGACCCGACCCATGAGAATGGCTGTATTTACGCATCGCGACCCGACATGAGAATAAAGCTTTGTTCAGTGTGTGGTCGGAATATCAAGCAAAATTCACACCAATTTGCGTGTGCATTGTTGACCCGTAACGCATCGATAATTAGCTTTACAAAAGGCCAATTATGTCGGGCTTAGCCCCCGAAGCATTAATTCGCTTGAGGCTATTTTCACCCACGTGTTTGTATTGCCTCGGGTTTGCCTCGCCCGAGACTGATATCTGCCTCGCATCTCGCGAGACGGGGAAAAAAATCGCTAACTCGCCTTACTCCCGCACTTCATATCATGTGAGCGAATTGTTTGTTTTCAAAAAAAAATACGGCAAAATAAAGGGGAAACAATGGACTACATTCCCATATAAAATTAGAAAATCTCAAAAAAATAATAAAGACACAGCAAGCGCCGTGAAAAAGGTCATGTTTACACTTCATAAATTTTGAAACAATCGGCGATTTTCACAACTTCTAAAACATTTATCAAGGCTTAAATACTGAATGCATTTTCATAATTTTTATATCACAATAAACCGAAAAGAATAATCTTTTATTCTATATAAAATGCGCAGATTTATTCACAGAAATAAAGATACAATTTTACCTTTCTGAGAGGCATGTGAAACCAAACGGCACACAAACTAATCAACATATTTTCATCAGTTATGGTTCGAGGTTAGCGTTTATTTGAAAAGTCAAACAACATAACCATATTTGGGTTGACATGTGCTTATTTGTCAACTGGTTCGAGATTATGATTTCTTGGAAAAGTGCGATGAACGACCGTTTGCAATGCCGCATACATGTTGTAAGTATTGACGATTTTATAGGTGGGAATAAAGACAAACTTTACATAGCTATAGAATTATAACCAAAGGTCGCATTCTAATAATTTTTATATCATTGTGAAGCTAGACATCTTGTCTTCAATTCCGTATATAAATGGAATTTTTTTCGTTTCGTATTTATGATGTTACGAGGCCCGAATAAAAGACAATCTTTCGAAAGTAATAGAATAAAAACGAAAAAACATAGAAAATTCATTCAAAGTTTCGAGTGTGAATTAGCCATTTGTGTACGGGTTTTGCTACTTGAATTTGTATTGAACGCCCGTATATAGTCCTTATTCGCCATGTAGATGCGGTATATTTTGTAAAAACGATACCGGAATCGCCGCCTGGAAATTCCGCCAGCAGAGCTAGTTAGTGCCAAAGCCCAAACTACTGCTGCGAGCTGCGAGCCTGTAAATTCCGCCACAGGGGCTAAAAATGGTAAAATATATATACGCAACGTAAGGGTTAACAAGAGAAGAGGTAGCAGGGCACCTGTCTGGCTGGTGAGTCTACGCAGATTGTGACCTCCCACACCCACGAACCTGGCTCGTCTGGACGAGGGAACATCCAGCTTCTCTGTGGAAAAAATATCAGAACATGACAGGACGGAAGTATGGCCTGATTGCTTTTCATCCCTGCCTACTTAGTCGCGACGGAATGATTAGGAAGAATTAAATTCAAGTGAAATAATTGAAATCAATTGAAATCAGCATCAGAGAATAATAAATAAACAGATTCCACGAAACAACTCATGTTGAATAGATACAAGGTTTATTAAAAGATCGTTGTGTTCATATAATATTGGTGAAGTAAATTTACCTGTAATGGGTCCATTCTCCTTCCGGGAATCCCTCGGCTTCCCGATTGTGTTGTGCATTATTTTCAAGATTTCACTCTTGGCATCTGATAAAGAAGATCACCTCAAAATTATCAACAAACAGACATTTCAATTTTGAGTTACAGTAAGAAGGCTAAATATTTTTTTTTTTAAATGAATAAAGCAGATCATTTGTTTTTTTTAATCTTTGATGCTAATATTCTAAAACCAGGTGTTTAAGTCTTGCCTCTCAGAAATACAATAACTAGAGCCTTCAAGAAACACGAAGAGGTAAGGGATTCAAAGCCTATATAAATCTGTGCCACAACATAAACCCACTTTAGTTTCATCCGGGGTTAGAAATACTACCTGTGTCCATATTCCCATATGGGTAATATAAAGAGTTGGGGATGCAAAGCCTCTATAAATCACTTCCATGTTTCCCATACTTAACCCTTACGTTGCGTATATATATTTTACCCTTTTTAGCCCCTGTGGCGGAATTTACAGGCTCGCAGCTCGCAGCAGTAGTTTGAGCTTAGGCACTAACGAGCTCTGCTGGCGGAATTTCCAGGCGGCGATTCCGGTACCGTTTTTACGAAATATACCGCATCTACATGGCGAATACGGGCTATATACGGGCGTTGAATACAAATTCAAGTCGCGGCACCCGTACACAAATGGTTGCTTTATACCCGCATCTTCGAATTATTTTTTTACGATTTTTCTTTACTTTTCTATTACTTTGTAAAGATTGTCTTTAATTCGGGCCTTATAACATCATGAATTTGGAGCACGCTACTGAAATTTTTATATGGACTTGAAGACCAGATGTTTGTCTTTACAATGATATAAAAAATATTAGAATGCGACCTATGGTTATAATTCTATTGTCATCTAAAGTTTGTCTTTATTTCCAGCTTCATGAAATCAAAACTCCTGAGCGCGCATATTGCGAAATTTATATGTGCTTGTAGATAGTTTATTCCTCTTTACAATGACATAAAAATTATTAGAATACGACTTATGGTTCAGAAAATATAACCAACCAAAGGAGAGTGACGCTACCCCGACAGTACCACGTGAATGGTCCCGACGCGCACCAAGTTACTGGCACTGCTTGGTCCCCCCGGGACTGTGCTAATTACAGTACCGTTACCTCCTCGAGACCTCCTCGAGGGTGCCAGAGCCGAGCGCGCGTGGAACTAATGGGTACTAATGAGCACAGCATACACTAATCACCGCGGCGAACGCAATACATGTTGCGCGGTGTAAAGTTTGTCTTTATTTCCAGCTTTATAAAATCGTAAATTATTTCGCGCGCATGCGAAACACGTATGTACTTGAAGACAATTTATTCCTCTTTACAATGATATAAAAATTATTGGAATACGTCAAATGGTTCGCAATATATGAAGAGCGTAAGGAAGGCACCCCCAGTACTTAGAAAATTCATTTTTGAAAAACTAACTTTTTGCGACATCTGGCGCATCACTTGCCGCATGTTTATTTTTCGCTGCGCATATACATATGATACATGGAATTGAAGACAATTTATTGCTCTTTACGATGATGTAAAAAGAAAAAAAATGCGCAACTTCGTTCGGAAGCTATAGCGTGCCAAATGAAGGTACCCTCGGTACTTTGAGGCAACTTTTTGACTATCGCGCATATCGGGGCACGTGCCGCAACTTTAGTTTTTCGTGCGCATGTATAAATTTTATATTGAATCAAAGCCGAATCTTTCCTCTTTACCCCATGTAAGTTTTATGAAAATCGGCCACCCGGTTCAGCATTTATGGGTTTTTTATGATGCGGTTCTGGCTGAACTTCCAATGAAAGCTCGCATTCACTTTCTCTGTCTCTTTGATAAAATAAAGAATATTTTATTTGCAATGACATGTATTACAATGAAATTACAATGCATTTATGTACAAATATACACAATATTTACCTGCGGTTGTGCGCAGAACAGCTTTAGGGACCTAACAAGGTATGTATATAATGTGTATATACTAGTCTACACTTCGGCTCTCTTTACTTTCAATTTTCTTCTTCTTCATTCCCTTCTTCATTTCTTTCTTTTTCCGTGGCAGTGATGTAAGCCCTGGAATAGTCAGTGGCGGTGTGGTACAGTTTGAAGCATGGTGCGGCGCACAGAGAAACATTACAATCTGTACATTCATAAGAAGACTCTCTGCCTACTCGTTTTTTCTTCCTTGCTGGCCCATTGCCTTCTTCAATCTGTTTTGCGAGGACGGCGCGTTTTGCCTTAGAGCATACCACACACATCCTTGTGACGTTTTTCTTCCTTCCGACAGGCTCAATCTTCGTCGGAAAGTGACGTCCATGAAGACGAGTGACACTCTCGTCGCTCGTGCTCGGCCGACCACGGGGACGTCTGCAAAGTGATGGAACTTGTTCCTTGTCCGCAAATGTTACTATATGTTGCGCCAAAGCCTTCCTGTATTCCCGACTTGTTTTTAGAGGTTTATCTTTGCTGTATTCTTTATAAACGATGTAAGAGTTCAACATGGCAACGTTGAGAACGTGAAACCAAACCCGTTTCCACCACTTCAGGGTCTTCACTCGGAACGGCGTGTACGACAACATCTGGTCGGCCCGATCAACACCTCCCATGTACTTGTTGTACGTTGTTACAATGCGCGGCTTGAGAACTGGTTCCCCTGTTGCCCGGTTCTTCTTCCCTGTTTGTTCAAGTTGTGTATCTTCAACAGTAGACATGAGAAGCACTGATTTTCTATCTTCGTAGCGAAGAACGAGTAGGCCATGGTTGTGAGAAACTGTCATGTCCCCTTGCTTGGCTTTCTTTTTAGGTTTCTTGACTGAATCAGGAAGTCCCTTTCGATTGGCTCTCAACGTCCCCGTGGCACCTATTCCCCGCTCCCACAAATTTATGTACAGATTTGTGGACGAATAGTTGTTGTCCATAAAGATGTGATGCCCCTGTCCAACGTAGTCGTTCACCAAGTCCATGACTACATCATAAGTTTTGCCACCTTCAGAAACCGGTTCATTCGTTTTTCCAGTGTAGAGTTTGAACTTGCAAACGTATCCGTTGTGCGAGTCACACAACATGAAAGCCTTTATCCCATACTTCTTAGGCTTGTCGGGAAGATAAACTTTGAAAGATAAGTTACCTTTCCAGGGCACCATGCCCTCGTCGACTGAAATGTTTTGATGCGGTTTATACACTCTTGAAAAACGGTGAACTATCCGGTTATACAAGTGTCCCAGTTTATTTATTGGTGAAAAGCACGGGGTGTTACGGCCCGGCATCCTCCTGTTGTCAGCCAAGTGTAGGTAGGTTATAAGAAGCCAAAACCTGTCTCGGGGCATGCACTTGGCGAAGAAAGGCGTTGAGGTAACATCACTTGTTGACCAGTAATCAGCAAAGTTTCTCTGCACAACCAATGACATGGCAATTGTCATGGCTACAAATACCTTCATCTCTTCTGCATTAGTGTCTTGCCACTGTTGCATTCTTGAACGGGGTCTTAGAATTTTGTCCTCCATTGCTTGTTTGAAATATCTATTGGTTTCCGTTGCCATATCCTCATAGTCATCATTATGTATAAACAAATTGAAAAAGTCAATAGGTTCAGGGTTCTCAGGAAGTTCTATGAACTGGCGCAACCCAGTTTGACCAGTGAAAGGCAAGTTTACACGTGGCCGCGGACCATCCACCCACTCATCAAACGTCTGTGAATGATCATGATTATATTGTGGTATTTCGGCAAACTCCTCCTCAAAACCACTAAAGTCTTCTTCGGTGGAATTACCGGCGGCTAGAATCTTTCTGGCAATCTCTGTCTCTATATCACTCAGAGCATCTGTGTCACCATGTTCACTATCTATTACAGTGTCCCGATCATATGCATCATCACTGTCTAAACCACTGCTACCATCACTGTCAGTTGACTCCATATCAGAGGCTTCATCAGCATGGATCTCGTTGATGAAGTCGTCGTCGCTTGAAACGGCTTCAAAGCTGCGTGTCCTAGTATGCAACGCCCTAGGCCGTCGCAGGGCCTTGCGTCCACGTCCGCGCAGCATTCTTCTTCAACCTGTAAATGATTGAAAATGCGTTAGATGTATGCAACATATAACATGTGATTAGAGACAATAAACATACAGAGATAATGAATGTGAGCTTCATGGACGTTCATTTGCCAGTTTCAGAACCTCCCGGCGCATCTAGGACGACTGCGCCGCAAGCGCCGAAGGCGCCGACGGCTTCTGACATCGCGCCGATTTTTCCGACGCATATGTCAAACGGACCATTTTCTGATTTCCTCGGCGACGTGTAGCACCGGGCGCGAGGCCCGGAAAATAAACTACTATGTCAGGGAAGCTCGGGTTGTCAGTTGCCGAATGACTTCTCTTTTCGAGAAGCAGAGCATCCAAGGAGCGGTCTCTCGAGGCGGAGCCCGGACCCATGGGAGCATACTCCCATGCTCTCCGGGAATTCCCGTCCCCGTCTTCCGCGGCGGACCCCGGATTCAATCGCGGGACAGGTTTCCCATGTTCTCTTTTGAGAACGAGAGACTCCGAGGAACAATCCTATGGGACGAACCCCGGATTCTATTGGGAATGGGTTCCCATGCCCTCTCGACATATATAGCAGAAACCTTCATACCTCGGAATGACACGAACCTTTATTTCAAAGTAGAAAAAAAATAATAATTTGCACAAAAAGTTTGGGGGGTGGCGACCAAAAGCGGGGGGGTCCGCGCACCCCCCGGTAGATATTTATACTTGTGGGTCGGTCCCGAAGATGACGGACCACGCCCATGTTTATGGGAATTTTTTCTCATTATGTCATGGCGAATCCCGTCGGAAATTCCCCTGCTCACGAAAAAACTAATACCTAAAAAAGTAATTGTGATACAAAAGAACTTTGGTAATAAAAGTGGTGAGGAATCAAATTCCCCATCTGCTCAGTTCAGTCCGCTACACATATAAATAATTCTTCAAATCTTATTGAATGAAACGTCTTTTATTCAATAATGTAAAAGATAAAATAATAAATTCAATTCAAATGGTTTGGAAAGGTGCGCCCCCGCATTTGAATTTTAGAAATAAAAACCTTTCGCAAATGGCATCAGTAACAAAAATGTTCACGCATTTTTAGAAACTCCGAAAAGTGAAATATTTTCCTGAGAAAATATTCCCACGAAAAGGCTTTTCCCCGAGCGGCGGGTCCCATACTCAAATATATTTTCACTTTTATGTTATATTTTTTTTTCCAAAACTGGAAACAAAATTCCGTCATGACAGTTGTTCATCGTTTATAAAGCTCTATATTTGCGTATCAAAAGAACAGTATTTTAGTTATATATTATCATACTTCTTCACTTATGCGTACATCAATATTGCGGCTCTTCGCGCATGCATAGTTCTTCCCAAAAACATGCGCATTATATCTGGAATTAAAGACAATGTTTTTCTCTTTACAATGATGTAAAAATTATAAAAATCGGACTTGCGGTTCAAAAGTTATGAAGTGCGAAAATTATACCTTTTGGCGCGGCGCTTTGCGCATGCAGAGTTCTTCCCGAAAACATGCGCATTAAATATGGAATTGAAGACAATGTTTTTCTCTTTACAATGATGTAAAAATTATAAAAATCGGACTTGCGGTTCACAAGTTATAAAGCCCGTAATTATGGTATATGCAGAGGTGCCAACCCCATAAGAATGGAAAGAGGAGTACCAGACGCAGAAGATGCGAAGCAACTTCTTTGAGTCCGCGCAGCGGACGAGACCTCTAGGGGGGGTTTGGGGGCATGCACCCCCAAGAAATTTTGAAAATGGGAAGCTCTGAAATGCAATTTCCTGCATTCTTAGGCTAATATGAGTACCATTATATGAAAGAAAATTTTGCAGAAATTGAATGAGATTTTTCCATTTTTAAGCAAAATTTATGAATACATTCCCATGTGCATTGTTTTATTTTCAAGGTTGACTTAATTAAACCTACTGAAATAAAATGAATTTGATTATCCAGGTATCCCCTCCCAACTCAGTTTCCCCCCAGAAAATCTTTTGCATGCATTGTCCTGCAATTTTAGGAGGAAAAAATATCAGCTTCAAACAAATTAGAACTTTATATTTATTGATATCATTAAATATATCAACAGAAAGTCAATCATGAGAAACAAAATTGCAAGTGTCATTTCAAACATTTTAGCCCCTGTGGCGGAATTTACAGGCTCGCAGCTCGCAGCAGTAGTTTGGGCTTTGGCACTAACTAGCTCTGCTGGCGGAATTTCCAGGCGGCGATTCCGGTATCGTTTTTACAAAATATACCGCATCTACATGGCGAATAAGGACTATATACGGGCGTTCAATACAAATTCAAGTAGCGACACCCGTACACAAATGGCTAATTCACACCCGAAACTTTGAATGAATTTTCTATGTTTTTTCGTTTTTATTCTATTACTTTCGAAAGATTGTCTTTAATTCGGGCCTCGTAACATCATAAATACGAAACGGAATACGGAATTGAAGACAAGATGTCTAGCTTCACAATGATATAAAAATTATTAGAATGCGACCTTTGGTTATAATTCTATAGCTATGTAAAGTTTGTCTTTATTTCCACCAATAAAATCGTACAACATGTATGCGGCATTGCGAACGGTCGTTCATCGCACTTTTCCAAGAAATCATAATCTCGAACCAGTTGACAAATAAGCACATGTCAACCCAAATATGGTTATGTTGTTTGACTTTTCAAATAAACGCTAACCTCGAACCATAACTGATGAAAATATGTTGATTAGTTTGTGTGCCGTTTGGTTTCACATGCCTCTCAGAAAGGTAAAATTGTATCTTTATTTCTGTGAATAAATCTGCGCATTTTATATAGAATAAAAGATTATTCTTTTCGGTTTATTGTGATATAAAAATTATGAAAATGCATTCAGTATTTTAGCCGTGATAAATGTTTTAGAAGTTGTGAAAATCGCCGATTGTTTCAAAATTTATGAAGTGTAAACATGACCTTTTTCACGGCGCTTGCTGTGTCTTTATTATTTTTTTGAGATTTTCTAATTTTATATGGGAATGTAGTCCATTGTTTCCCCTTTATTTTGCCGTATTTTGTTTTGAAAACAAACAATTCGCTCACATGATATGGAGTGCGGGAGTAAGGCGAGTTAGCGACCAGTTTGACACAACACCGCTTTTGTATTGTATTTCATAGCGAAACATCGGAAATAACACCGGTTTTGCGCTTGCGCATTTCATCACTTCCCGTGCATTATCGAGGATATACGATTGCAATTGTGTTTTTAATTTTTAATAAAGCAAAATAAGGTAAATTCGGAGTTTTATTTTTACGTTTCGGAGTGCGGAGTTATCACTGTAAAATCGGAGTAACTCCGCCTAAATCGAAGTGGTTGGCACCTCTGTATATGCTAAGAGCGCCACTTATTCAAAGCCGAATATCACCTTCTGCGCGACACCTGGCGCATCAAAAGTTATTGCCAAAATTTACGTATTTTATATGGAATTGAAGACAATTCTTTTATCTATATACTGATAAAAAAATTATGAAAATATCCCAAGTAGTTTCTTAGAAATAGAGCGCCGAGGCATGTTGGGGTAAATGCGCCACATGTATCAAAATTCAAAAGTGCGAAAGTCGCCTATCTCTGTGCGATTGCTGTATTTTCAGTTATGTTAGTGCAATTGCGATTTTTATATGGGAATAAAGGCCATTCTTTCCTCTTTATTTTGGTATAAAAAAAAATGAAAACAACCAATTGGTTCATATGATACGAAGTGCGAGAGAAAGGTAGCTTATCGCAATATCTTCCCGTAATTAGAAGCTATCTGCCCATGTGGCGAGATGCGAGACAGATAAGCATAGGCTATCTGCCCATGTGGCGGGATGCGAGACAGATAAGCCTGTACGGGCCTATCTCACCCCGGGGCAGTGCAGACACTTAGGTGCTAATTAGCCGCCGGGCAGTGTAGCCATCGGAGCGAAGCAGGACAAAATTGGCCTTTTGTAAAGCTAATTATCGATGCGTTACGGGTCAACAATGCACACGCAAATTGGTGTGAATTTTGCTGGACGTTCTGACCAGACACTGAAGAAAGCTTTATTCTCATTGCGGGCTGCGAGGCATAAATACAGCCATTCTCATGCAGCGAGTCGCGGAAACAATCGACTCGGGACCCGGTATGGCAGATAGCCAAGTACATAGACAGCCGTGAATTCTTCTAAGTAAGCGATCCGGGATCCGTATTGAGGTACCTACGAATCGCTTATAGCCCGCCCGGATAATTCCGGGACCCGCATGTTAAGGGTTAACATACACTGTGCAACTCACCTGTTGCTTGTTGCACTGCCTCCATGACTACTTTCAGAGGTATTCCAGATAACTTGATATCAGCCTGCAAGATGCATTCATTTCTGATAAATATGGCAGCAAATGAACATGAGTTTCTTAAAACATGAAATATGAAATATATACAGTCAACCAAGGAGAAATTCAAACCATTAGATTGAATTCCTGAAAATATTTTGCAGTTGGTTTGTAACAATATTTGTTACTGTTTACCACTTAATATTGTTTAGTCTTATAAAGAACTTACGAACTATCATGTTATACCTGTAGAGCTGTGATTCCTTTTTTAGTTCCGGCTAGCTTGAAATCCATATCTCCCATGTAATCTTCTATTCCCTAAAAAAAGCACTCAATATTGGTAGGATTGTGAATTGAAAATATAAATTTGTTCGAAGTTAAGTTCATGTTTAAAGTTATATTATGTACTGAAGATAAGTGACATACCGTAAGGTTTTACATAACATCATGGCATATTGTATTATTGAAGGGTGAAAATCTGCAACAGCATTCTGGATATGTATCAAAATGAATCTTCTAATATCTCGTCTAATATACAGAACAAGTGTTTGCATTTAACATGGTAATGTTCCTGCTGCCAACATAGACACTGGTGTCTGCATGATCTGGCAATATATGGTGTCACCATATTTGAAGATATTCAGTGTATCGGTTCATGAGATGTCGCGTTAACAAGAACGAGACTGGCGGACATGGATGCTGTTGAATACATAGTACCCTGTTCTGTGAACTTTTGAAATGTTAACAGGCTCCTACCAGCAGATCTGTGAGCAGTTTGTACTCCAGGATCTCCCCTGTGTTGTCAGGGTCTGGTCGACTGACGAGTCCCACTGCCACTCCTGCCGCCGCCTCGCTCACTGGCACACCCGCGTCCATCAGCGCTAGACTGCCCCCACACACAGACGCCATTGAGGAGGATCCTAGAGGAAGGGAGTTGATGGGTCATTTAATAACTGCAAGCTCTTCTTATATTTACTCAATCTAGTAGATACAGGTGGTTTAACCATAGAAACATCTAACTTAACACATTATCACACCACGTTTTTAAGGACAACCTAAGTTGACATGGCTTATCTTTCTTCTACAGGTAAACAATAACGACAATGTTCTCTCCCCTTTGGATAAAATTATATGTAGTATATGTATACAATTGCCATTGTCAAGCATCCACAAAGCTCAACAAATGAAAACACTGAAGGCTAAAATTGAAGTATGAATTTGGTATGAAGTGGTTATTAAACAGTATCAAGAACTCATAACTGTCTTAAACATCTGCACCAAAACATTACATTCACAGCAATAAAACTAAATATATATACAGCATGTTCTTATTCAATTAACCAGATTCTAAAAATCCTCTTAAACAAATGGACTGATTTGTTTAACTTACCATTTGATTCCAGAACTTCAGACGTCAATCGTATTGTGAAAGGAAAGTTGTTTGGTATCAGTGGTCGTAATCCTTTCTCAGCCAAAGCACCTGAATATAAACAGTTCTTGTCAGAAAATAATTTATTCAGATACATTAGATATACAGAAAAGAGGCAAGTAACTGACTTTTTCAGCGATTGAATGGTAAAAATGCAGTCAGTCAGTGATGTTAGACATTAACCCTGGGCAGCTATTATTAAAACAGGAGGAAATCCTGTTACAATGTTCAATGAACAGAGTGTAGAGGATTACTGTCCCTCAAACTTACCATGTCCAAGTTCTCTACGTCCTATAGATCCAGGTCGGCCTGTCTCGTTGATGGCATAAGGTGGAAACTGGAATAAATCACAATGAGATTAAACATGATATTGCTAAGATTTTAATATAAAAAGATTATACTCTGATGATATTGCAATAAATCTAACCTAATCAGAATTTCATGTATATAGTTGTACAATTGTAATCATTTTCTTAGGTCTCATTTTAACTCAAAACTTTAAAAACTTTAGCTAAATCATTTTTTTTTAAGTCTACAACTCACCTCATAATGCAGCATGAAATTCTTTTCCTTGAAACCTCTGAAATTAAGAATTTGATTAAGAGTTACTGTTCTCAAAATCGCCAATCAGATACGACTTCACAACGGAGCTGAAGACGCAGAAGTCTGATGATAGAAGCTAGTTTTGATACTGCCAACTTCCATGCATGAACACCTGACTGGATAAAAGGCCAGCCAAGGGAGGTAATAAACTTAGCAAGTTGTGTCATGGACGCATCTACGTGGAGATGAATGATTCATTTATTTCCTTACATTACTGAGGATCATTAACGCCATCTTCATGGTATCCGCATTAAATGTTCATCTTAAATCGCTACAATTCTGAAGGATCTTGAGATTTTCTTCACATATAACGTTTCAGTCTAGTTTCTCTTCAACGATAAAAAATACATTAACCAGTTAATTAGAATAAGTCATGGGTGAAAATTAACTATAATTGAGAACATTGTTAATATTAGATATCTTATTTACTTTCATGTACTTACCCCATAATGGCGGAGACAGGATTTGATTTGAAGGCTGCCTGAAGACTGTCAAACGTAACTGTGCATAAGACCTGAAGTAAATGTGTTCATCCATTCATTACTTTCTGAATTCCTGTCACAATTGATTAGCACATTAGTGATGAAACACGATCTATATAAATATAACAGTTACGCATACACAAGACCGAAACATATCGTTAATGATAATATGCCAATTAATCAAAATGAACACCAATCTAATTTGATCAAAAACAGCAAGAATATTGCACAAGTTTCAAACAACTAACAAAGAACAGGCGAAGTGATATTAGATTACAGGGGCTTTCCAGAGTATTCAAAGTATCACAATGGCTAGTATTAATTAACACAGGGAGAAAGCCTGCAACACCAATGTGACCAATCACGTGAAGCTGAAACTTGCAAGAGTACACTGAAGACGCTGAAAGTGTTACCTGTGTCTGACCTCTCTGAAAGACGGCGGACCCATGGAGCGGTTTGAATAGGTCGACCTGACATGAGATATCTCTCAGATCTGTCAAACCTCGACCATCACATCTGAAAGAAACAGGGTTCATTACAGGGGGAATATTCAGCAACAGTACTTACAAAGATTTCTGGCTTGAAATATTCCAGGAATCTGCAGCTAAAGGGTTGAATATAGCGATACACCAAATTTCCAATTTCTATTTCACAGAAGAAATCATATCTATAATCTATATAAGACTATTCACCAATGATGAAGAAACATTCCAATTTTGACAACATTACTTACCGTCTGTTTTCATCTAATATCAAGTTTCTGAAGGTTTCTTTGGTAACAAAGCTGAAAGCATCAGATATCTGGGATGCCTCAAGGTCTGGTTCATCATCTGAGAACATGTTAATTTGACAGTAACACTTCATTCGCTAAATTAATGTCATTCAGGGTATCTCAATCCATAAGACTTCTTACAATACAAATACCCCTTTAACAAAAACATGAGATATCACGTTAACAAGATTTTGAATAGAGGTGAAAGTGTTTTGATGACCGTGACCTTATTTTTCGTTTGCAATATGACCAAAATGTGAAGACACTTGGTACAACTGTTCAAGAAGTATCCTGTTAAAAAGAAAAGGGACAGACAACGCTAAATACACAAGCCCTCTGTTCTGCATTGCGCCAGGGACTATTAAAAGAAATAAAGTTGTCCCTGAATTTCAATTAAACCTTTCACTTTGGTTGCCGGAATATTCCAGGACAGCCTGTCGTTAATCAGTGGCCACATCTGGATTACTTCCATCTCTCACAAGTTGTGATTCCTACAATTGGTTGCTCAAAATACTTTGGCACTCATTAATTAAGCAGCTAAGTATTTGAAAGATGGTGGAATTATAGGGTGAAAATCTTACTTTTTAAATTGGTAAGTATATCTTCATGTACAGCTTGTACTGCAACATCTCTGGATATCTGGAGAAAAAAGATAACCATTGAATATGGCAACCTGTCATTATGACTGATTTCAAGTCTTTTAGAAAAACAAAAGTTTGAGGAGTAGAAAGGATGCCAAAACTTTAAATTAAAGCAAGCATGTCTTTGGATGGCATTTTGGACAAGTGATTTTTTGTCTCTGGTGCTATAATTAGATAAATTGGTAACAAAGATACACTCAGTAATTGATTTTAGTATTTTTAACCCTTTCAAATCTTAGAATTCTATTTTTAAGTTTCACATCAGCTCTCACCTTGTCATGCGAATCATTGTAAAAGATATCCTTCAATCTGGTGACAGCCAGGCTGAAACAAAACCCAAACCGTTACATTTTGCTTGATCAATCAATCAATGATCTGAAAGAGAACACATGAACACAAAGAAACAAGAAGCAGTAAAAGTCAACACAAGAACAGACCTGCGGACTTGGTCCCGAACTGACTCCGAGCTGGAGACACCTGACTGAAACGGTCTCTTCTCCACCCCAATCTGCGTGCGGAGAGTGTTGATCTGACGGATGATGGACTGCGTCTCCTTTACCCCCTGTTTGATCGCCTTCAGGAAGTCTTGTTGCAGGATGTTATCTGCCGCTGACTCCAACATCACTGGAACAACACCAGGGCTTAAACAATCTTGTCAAACGAAGTCAATCAAAACAAGTGTTTGCCACTAACATGGCAATGTCCCCCGCCGGTGACATTGAGTTAGTAAGACACATCATTGGAGCTACTGTATATATTGCATTACTGGTAAAAAGTGCCATGATGATCAGCAAATTTTAAGACTTTGGGTGCTTGGGTTCATGATATACCGTGTTAATAAGAGTTCTAAAAGTGGTCAAAGTGTTGTGGTGACCTTGAAAATAAGGTCATGGTCACCAAAATGTACTGGTGTGTGTGTGTCATCCTCCAATGTAGGCTGACACCAAATTTGAAAACTTTGGATGCAACATCTCATGAGATATCGCGTTAACAAGAGTTCAAAAAGTGGTCAAAGTGTAGAGGTGACCTTGAAAATAAGATCAAGGTCATCCTCCAATGTTGACTGACACCAAATTTGAAAACATTTGGTCCAAACGGTCATGATATATCGCATAAGCAAGAGTTTGAAAAGTGGTCAAAGTGTCACAGTGACCTTGAAAAAAGGTCAAGGTCACCAAAATCGACTGGTGTCTGCGTCTTCGCCCAATATAGGCTGACACCTAATTTAAAAACATTGGGTCCAACCGGTCATAATAAATGGTGATAACAAGAGTTCGAAAAGTGGTCAAAGTGTTGTAGTGACCTTGAAAATAAGGTCAATGTCACCAAAATCATCTGATGTCTGCGTCTTTCCCTAATGTAGGCTGACAACTAATTTTAAGACTTTGGATGCAATGCTTCATGAGATATCGCGTAAACAAGAGTTCAAAGAGTGGTCAAAGTGTCCTGGTGACCTTGAAAATAAAGCCAAGGTCACCAAATTTGACTGGTGTCTGCGTCTTCCCACAATGTAGGCAGACACCAAATTTGAAGACTTTGGTTGCACACTTCATGAGATATCGCGTAAACAAGAGTTCAAAAACTGGTCAAAGTGTCCTGGTGACCTTGAAAATAAGGCCAAGGTCACCAAAATTGACTGGTGTCTGCGTCCAACAATGTAGGCAGACATCAAATTTGAAGAGTTTGGATGCAACGCTTCATAAGATATCGCGTAAACAAGAAATGTGACGTACGGATGTAGTGGTCAAAGTGTCGTGGTGACCTTGAAAATAAGCCCAAGGTCACCAAAATTGACTGGTGTCTGCGTCCTCCAACAATGTAGGCAGATATCAAATTTGAAGAGATTGGATGCAACGCTTCATAAGATATCGCGTAAACAAGAAATGTGATGTTTGTACGTACGGACGTACGGACGCCGCTGAATACATAGTCCCCCGTTCCACGTTGCGGCGGGGGACAACAAGCACTTTGAGTTTTTAAATTAAGGAACACTGCAAGCAAGCTATCTTAAATGAAGCAATTTAAAGGATTTTTTAAGATATATTTTTAGCGAGTTTTAGATGAAATTATGCATGTCTTTGACCAGAGTCAAATCTTTTATTTATTGATCATATATCTTTATTCGGAGAAAAAGATTGATCCCAACCATTGCCTTCATAGCCTGATATTACACGTAAATGCTTTTAGAGGTTGTGAGGAAATTATTTTTTTAAATATTCTGATTGATCCGATTGCTAACAAATGCAGCAACTTCGGACTCACCGACTTTATTGTGTTCTGCTCCGGTGACGACGAGATTGAGAGAGCTGTGCAGCATCTGACGTCTAGTGGGGTTGATCACAACCTCATTCTCGATAAATCCTACCCTCACGGCAGCTGAAGTATCAAAATATTACAGCTGTCAATATTTCATAATGTTTACTAGGTTTGCAGTCGGGGACCACAATTCTCAAATCAATTAACTCTTCAGGGTTCAATATGATAGTCTGCTTGCATGTAATACTGAGCTAGCAAGATGTTATAGTGAAATTTATATATCAAAATTGTTTTTTTTTATAGTATGATTGTGTGCTAGTGCTTTGTCAACGTATTTGTGATGTGAAAAACAATATTGTAACAAGGACATAGTGTATATCTATATCATCTTATCTCAAAGAATAAAATGTCAGGGATGTTGATAATTCCCAAATGTGAAATACATTGGTTGTAACAGATAAAAATCAGTCCTTACCAACTGGTCCGTTCCAGGGAATGTTGGACACTGCAAGAGCTGCAGAAGCTACAAGAAGAATCAAAAGTAGTTCTATAGTAAAACATTGTTGAACTATTCTATAGTAAAGAATTGCTATTATGATCACGGTTCTATTTTTTTAATTATGCAAAATTGCCATGGTCAAAATTAATTCTTTTGCATTATTGAAATGTTAGAACATACGACAAAATCATCCGCTGAATAAACTTCTTTATTTACAGGAGCACAACTTATCTTATAGAGTTCTCTTATGAATAAAGAAGAAACTGAGAACACAAGAAAACAATCAGCTTATAATTCCAAGGTAACATTTCAGCTACTGCCTCAATTAGTACTGAATAGGCCAATTATAGAAATCACAATTTGTTTACAAAGGAATATTCCAGGATCAGACATCATATAAAGGTAGGCTTTCTCAGAAAAGGGACAACTAACCTGCATTGATACTGATGACATCCGGATCATTGACGCCATCAACTGCTAACAAGTTACATACCAGCTGAAATTATAATTGCAAGTTTTGATCATGACACATAAATAAAATGGAAATTCTTCCATTAAAAGCTTATATCAAATTACTTTGTCATAATTTTCTTTTGTCAATCAAGACAAAATTGTATTCTTTCTGTTTATATTATTTATATCAAAAATTGTAATGAAGGCAATATTTAAACTTAAACTTATTTCAATCATGCAGTATATAATACAGAATACCTAACTGCTCATATTTCAAGGTTGAATGCAGAATTGGCCTGAAATAATACTTCACCAGCCCTTAATACTTTTGAAAGACAAACCTGTGTTTCATGGAAATAACCTTGAGGAAACAGTGGACGCAACGATCGATCTGTAATAACCAAAACATCATTGGTTGAATGCATCAACCTAAATATAACAAGAAGTTGTCACTAAGTTGTGTAAGGTGACATGATGCCCAACCGCAAATTAATACTTCAAAATTGAAAAATAATGTCAAGATCAGAAAAATCGACTGTCGAACAATTCAAAGTTCCACTGTGACCTTGATTATTCTCAAGGTCACCAAAATCTAATCAGTCTGTTGTCTTCCCTAGGAGGTGCTTTGTGTAAGATATGATGAAATTTCGGTGAATGGTTCTTGAGATATCCCGCTGACAAGCCTTACATGTACATTAACATGTCGAAAAATTCAAAGTTCCTATGTGACCTTGAAAATAATGTCAAGGTCACCAAAATCGAATCAGCCCTTTGTCTTTCCTTGGAGAGAAGCTATGTGTAAGATATGAAGAGAATCTAGTGAACAGTTCTTGAGATATCCCGCTGACAAGTGTAAAATGACAAAATCCTGTTGTGACCTTGAAATAAAGGTCAAGGTCACAAAACTCTGTAGGAACATTACTCTCCCTATGATGAACCCATATGCACAATATGAAAAGAATCCAGTGAATAGTATTTGAGTTATTCCATTTTGTACGGACGGACATACGTACGTACGGACGCAGCCGAATACTATATCTCCCACTTCGCTCTAAACGTGTGGCGGGGATAACAAGATGATAATTACGAAAGTATGGCGTCAAGAACGTGCAAAAGACACGTACTGTTACAACGATTAATTATCTCAATGGTACCTTCAAAAAGTCTTTAGACTGAAATTCAACACATGGATATTGAATATTTTTTCACAAATGCCCTGAACCTTAATTTCAATGCTGAGCTAAAGTAAACCAAACTAGAAGGTTCCTTTTATTATTTGTTCGGGGTTTGAATCCTATTCAATCCCAACCCTCCCCACGAGACTACCATTGTCAATCCTCTGGAGAAAAGTTCCTTCTAGTCTTTGTTTTCATTCCTCTGAGTGAACATTTCTTTAACGTGCAATATGAATACATACCAATGAGTCTGCTAGTTAGAATCTCAGTGTCGGATGCTCCCATCTCACGTCGCAGATAGTTGGTGGGGATCCTTCCAGCAGCTGCTGCCTTCTGACGATAGTCAACCTGAGAACATACGGACAGACATAGTCCTCCTAATCTTACCTTGGACAAAGATCATTCAAATACACTCATTTGCTTTTCTACAAACATTGAAATAAACAGACTAGGTCCCTAACTTCAAAGCACACTAACTTCATTTTGTTACCAGGGAACGAAAAAAAAAATTCATCCAAAATTTCAAAAGGCACACATCCATAATTGGATCAAATGGGTAAACAAAATCTTAAACAGCCTGCAAGCATCATCAGCTATAACTAGGGAACTACTGCGTAGTACTGCGCTGAAATTCAGTGTAGCATTGCACCCAAACCTAACTGCAGGTAGCAGGTCGGGGATAACCTAAAAACGAGCTATAATAGGTCGATCTAGCTATAGTAGTTCGTTTGAGCTATTGGTGCATAGGTCGATCGAGCTATAATAGCATTTATGAAACAGTGCACCTTTAAGACGGAATTTCCGCATTTGCGGCACCAGCACTGCCGAATCCTCTTTTACCGATACATTCATTGTTGACTTCAATGAATGCCCAAACCCTAGCGTTTTCGAGTAATTAGCTGTTAATTAACCATACCCAGTCGACATTCACGCTTCAGTGACAAAATATACCCTTTTCTACATCAAAATATTCTCTCAAACTTGACAGCATGCTTCTACAAACTCTGACCTTGACCGATGTGCTACTTCCGGTAATGCTATTGTACTTACCACACGGCATTTTTTGTTTTTAGTTGACCGGACGTGAAATGAACAACTTTCTATGGAGGCCCAACATTGAATATATTTCATTCTTTCGCGAAATTCTATTATTGGAAATAATAATAAATTACCTATTATCAAAATATCCATGCATTTTCAAATAGATGTAAATACTTTACTCTCGCCTCTCTGAATTTTGCAAAGCTGCATTAGGACGTATGAGGGCGCATAACAAGTAAAATAATTTAAATATGCTCATAAACATGACCAATATCCCTAAACATGAAAAATAATTTATTTACCAAATAGAGATGTAATTAGGCAATACAAAATTAACGTTTATTGTATATTATTAACTCAAATATGAATGGCATTTTGTCTAGAAACGTAGTCCTTAATAAAACCCTAACAAATTGATATGATGCAAAATTAATACTCTTATGAATGATATAATGTAATAAATATCGGAAAAAGTATTCCAATGATAACTTATTTATTATTATTTCCAATAATAGAATTTCGCGAAAGAATGAAATATATTCAATGTTGGGCCTCCATAGAAAGTTGTTCATTTCACGTCCGGTCAACTTAAAACAAAAAATGCCGTGTGGTAAGTACAATATCATTACCGGAAGTAGCACATCGGTCAAGGTCAGAGTTTGTAGAAGCATGCTGTCAAGTTTGAGAGAATATTTTGATGTAGAAAAGGGTATATTTTGTCGCTGAAGCGTGAATGTCGACTGGGTATGGTTAATTAACAGCTAATTACTCGAAAACGCTAGGGTTTGGGCATTCATTGAAGTCAACAATGAATGTATCGGTAAAAGAGGATTCGGCAGTGCTGGTGCCGCAAATGCGGAAATTCCGTCTTAAAGGTGCACTGTTTCATAAATGCTATTATAGCTCGATCGACCTATGCACCAATAGCTCGAACGAACTACTATAGCTAGATCGACCTATTATAGCTCGTTTTTAGGTTATCCCCGACCTGGGTAGAACAGTTCTTTACAGCAGACAAAGTTACCAAGCCAGGATTTGAACCCAAGAGCTCTTGATCCGAAGCCGAACGTGCTAACCATTGTGCTATCACTGAGCAATCAAAAGATGTTTCCTAGATAAAGTTTTCAAAAAACACTTCACGTGACGAAATGAAGAGGTAAAACATCATGACAGCTCATCAAGGTCTCCTCACAATGTGAAGTATCAAGTTCAAAGGCCTATCACTAATCAAAGTTCAGTATGTTTTTTTCAGACAAAAAGGCGAACGTTCAGGTGAAAAACAATATACCCCCGGAAACCCTTATTCAGGGGCATAAAAAGAGATTGGGAAAACAATTGTTTCCTTATTTACTCCATTCTGATGACTTACTGTGAGAGGAAGAAAGGATGAAGAGGATGGTTTGTTTCGGCTGACAGCTGTAACAAGAACTGATGTATCTCCATGCTGAAACCAAAAATTCATGGATGTGTAACAAAAAAGAAAGCCAAGAGAACAAATGTAACTACAGTATACATACAAAACTTTCAGATAGAACATTAACAGCTCAAATTCATCAATAACTTTAAATAAGTACATGTAAAGCATAAATAACATTATTCGTAAAACTTCTTACTTCAGCAACTGCTGCACCATCAGCAAATCTGGCAAGTTTACCCGAAGTGATTTTGAAGATTCTGCAACAAACAGAAAGATGTGTGATTAATATAAAGCTATGATTATTGGCTTAACGGCAAATGGAGGATTTAGACTTACATCGATTTCAAAACAGGCTAACTCAGTTAAATATTGACAGATTTTAATCAAATAAAGTGTTTCAGAAACTAGAATCATTGTTCTTTTTAGTCAATATAGTCATGTCAGTTTAATAGTGGTTGCAACTTGCAACCAGATCTTGGAAAACGATTCCACCATCTTGCCAGGAAGACACCCCTCGGTAAACAGGTCACAATATCGCTCATCTTGTCCTATTTCCATGGAATAAAGCGTTTTAGAAACTGAAGTCATTGTTCTTTCATACCAATGTAATCAATACATTTTAAATTGTGGTTGCAGGGTGCAGCCACATCTTGGAAACATGGTCAAAATCTGTATTTTGATAATGTGGTTGCGGTCCCTATATAGGAACTGCAACCACATTTTTTTAACTAATGACACACTTGATGAATAGATTCAACCAGAACAGAGTGCAACCACATATTAAAATGCCCCTAAAGTATTCGAAATAAAGACACGTAAAATCATGTCCTGATGTTAGGCCTAGCCGATATTTTCATCAATCTAGGTAAGATTTTCATTTCAATGAACTGTGGTTTAAACTAGAAACATTCATCATTTCCATCAATACAGTCCTAACACATGATATAAGTGTATTCTGGATGAAAACTATTGTTAAAAACCACAACTAATCTTGTCTCAGAACGAGAAGTTTGGCCTACCCAATGCGCTTCATTCATGTCTTAACATAGCACAGAGAAACAAATTCTGTGATTGGCCCGTTCTTATAGACCATCAAGTTTAATCCAATCAGAAAGAGTGATACAAATAGCTTCCTTAGTCTGCTCAACCAAGGCAATTGCATCGTGCTTCGTTGACTTTACTTGTTTTCATGTAATCCTACCGACATTAATTGTACTAATTGACTTCATCCACATTTTTAAAACATTCATTTTTACTATATTTCTTCAATGTGGTTGCACCCTGCATCCACATTTTAAAATAGAATGACTATATTATTGGAATGGAATATTGACTCTAGTTTCTAAATAACTATCTAAATCTAAATTAACGATAATGTGGCCTTTTTACCAAGGTGTGTCCTCACGCCAATATTGTGGAATCGCCGATTTAGATCCAGTTTTTAGAGTTTCAGGCCGTAATCACATGTTAAACTACTGCATTGATGGGAAAGAACAATGATTCTTGTTTCTAAATCACTTTATTTCATCAAAATCGGTCAATTATTAACATAGTTATAGGGTGTTTTGAAATGCACATAAGTCTAAACCCTCCATTTGCGATTAGGCCTGATTATTGATATTGGAATGATAATCTTGGCCTTTCTGCATTACTTATTTTAGTTAGAGACATTACAATTTACAATTACAATTGTCTTCCCATCAGCTCAACTTCTGTAGTTTTACTTCAAATGCAAACTTCATGAATTGAATTACTCTCCAGGTACGTCATGTGCAACCATGCAAACTAGTAATGGTAATTTTTTCAAATTTAATCTTAGGCATGACAAGGGCATCAGAAAATATCGAAAAATTTAAGATAGAGTCCATGCCCCATGATATATTGAGAGCGTGAAAAGCGTGCATCACGAGTTTCACATTTTAATTTGTAAACAGTTTCGGCTAGCTTAATAACGTGCCTATTGCCAACTTCAGTTTCAACAGTTGCGCCATGGTCACTATTCTTCCAGGGATTACTATGCACTCTTCTCTTTAAACTCACGAACAATCTAATACGACTTATTGGGCCACCTGTACATTTGCAAAGACATTCGCATGCTCGCATGGAGGCGGCCATATTTGATAACGCGAGATTCTACGAGAAATCACGTGATAAAGTTTGGCGGAAATTTCAAAAGAGGAGTGTTGACAGGTGCGGAAAACAGGGAGATCTGTCTTCGATCAGCTGATCAGATCACGGACAATCAAATCGAGACCAACCAGGTTTGTCGTCTGTTTCTGCTGTCCGTCCTTTTCTAAAAAAAAACATAGTTAATTCCAGATAACAAAATACTACATGTTTTGAGTCGATCACTAGTTCAAGGATTCATACAACCTCATTAAAATCAGATCATTGATTCGTTCCCTAGGCTTATTTGTTAGTTTGGGTTGTCACATATCTATATATGTGGTCTTATTTTAATGTGATTGGGCTTCACAGTAATTAAACAAAATTGAAGAAATGATATTATTTTTTCTTGACTTACATGACTGTTACAGCTGCCTACTTTTACACTTTTGGAGTATTTTGTATGGAATACACCCGTTCCGGCCGCTAGGCCAGTTCGGCCGCTCGAAGTAACCCAGTTCGGCCGCTGGTTCATCCGAAGGTTAATTAATCTCGCTGATATTCTACCCATTTCGTCCGCCGCTATGTCCGATGGTTAATCAGAGGATAGTTGACTCATTTCGGCCGCCGAAAAGTGTTTCGGGAATGGTTACATGTCTTTCAAAACCGGATATATGTGTCCGAAAAATAACGACAAATAATGATAAAAACGATGTGTATGTCTCTTCATATTTTATTCATATAAACATATACTGAAAAGTGTTTCGGGAATGGGTACATGTATTCCATAGTTCATCTTACATTCAGTATACATATGTATTTCATTATGCAACATACATTTCATTATTTCTTTTTTTTATTCACAATACATATTACATTATTCACATATTTTATTCATTACGATATGTATTTCACAATACAAGCAACATGCACAAGCACTGCAATGCATTCCAATATTATACATTTCACATTACATTGATTCAGTTCTGGTCATGTCACTGGTCTGGTCACTTTGCTAACAGTTTGGCAATACTAACTAGTGACTGTCTTGATGTCAGGTTTTTGGTCTCGTACTCTCTCCATAATTTCTCCAGTGCGTTGTTAAATAGTTTCGTCTTTTTGTTTTGAACTCGGGCCATCTGCCCTGTACAAACGTACTGCCTGATTGTAGGCAGGAAGGCCGCTTCCTGATGAAGAAGGTCAACCAACAGGAAGAATGTGATGTTTCTCCTCTTCGCTCTGTCGTTGAGGCGTCTGTGCCAACCTAAAAAGAAGAAAAAAATAATAAGCAAAATGAATTTCCAAAATCAAAATCATAGTTAACGAATGTATTACACGAATTATCACCAATCATGTCCTTGAATACACACTAACGGATTATCTCACTACAAAGGATTAATAATTAATTAATTGGTGTCATTTTATCGTTAGTAATTATGAAAATACCAGTAAGAACAGTTCAGTGGTAGATATTTTAATCCAATCAAATAAAAACAACAATCGATATGTTGTGAGTTGTATTGAGAAATGAATTCACTGCTTATACACTTGGATCTGTACATCATTTATTGGAATCAGCCATTTATCTGAATGAGTGTAGCTTCACAAGTCAACATTGATACCAGGTAAATTTGTGAATTTTATGATTGAGCTCTGAAATATGTGCAAAAAAATATTCGGACGGTGACATATTATTTCCATGGACTTGTATGATTCATGAACATGATTCAATGTATATTTTTCAGCTTGATTTGAAATAATTTCAGCTTGAACTACATAATTTTCAGGAATATTTCTTACGATAATTTTACTAATGTCATCCGATTTATCTATTTTAGTTCAGTTTATTTATGTACGTTAAATACAAATGTTTCCCATGTTATACAGATTTCACATACTTTATAAATGTGAAAAAGATCTACAAACAATATTTATTCTATACGAAATTAGCATACAAGTCAATGGAAATAATATGTTACCGACCAAATACTTTTTTGCACATAACGCATTCAGTACAAATATTGCGATCGTCTGTTCTGGTTTTGGTTTGGTCCGAATAACTAGATCTTTGTATAAAGGTCATGTGACACCCATGTGACGCCAATATTTACGATCTGCTAGTTTATATTCGTTGTAGATCATTTGCATAATGATAAAAATACTTACCCGGCGAATTTTATTGACAAATGGTTAGCGGACATTGTGGCGGACGAAACAGGTTAAATATCAACTAGGCTAATTACATTTCGGATGTACGGCGGCCGAAATGGGCAAGATATGCAGCGGCCGAACTGGCCAGCGGCCGGACTGGGTGCTATTCTTTTGTACATTTGGCAGTCATAAAATATGATTGTACACCAAGGTTGCAAATTGTACATCTCTTATCTAGAAATATAAAAAGTTCATTTTATAAATTTCTCTATAGAGTAATGGTGTTCTGAACTGTTACAGAGTTAACCCAAGTAAATTAAGTCAGACAATGATTATTGTCAAACCAGAGCTTGATATCTTGGAACTAATAGTATCATAGTATAAATTCACCGAGTTGTACACCTAAAACTTACAAAATACTCAAAAATTGCTATATATATATATCTACACTTAATAATATGAGTTCCAACTGTTTGAATGCGTTATTGCTTTTTCATATGCTTAAAACATATACATTTGTCAATTTTCACAATGATAATGACTATTAATCAGAATATATTAAAATAAGATATATTTGAACTACTCCTCAAAAGCCACTTAGAAAGGCAAACATTTGTGTAGTTCAGTTATTAAAAATATTATTGAAAGAGTTTACAATCTGTTATCAATATTGACCCTTTGAGAGAGAGCTTCAAGATCTTCAATTCGCAAATCTGCAGGAATCAATATGGGTGCCTGGGACACAGTGGTGACCGAGTTTGGCGCGGACGAGACTGCACTGTTTGGACACAGACAGGAGTCGGGATCTGCTCTGTATCAAGTCGAGACCCTCGCTACAATAACATCAAAAGATGAGGTTGATATTTGTTTCATTGTTGTAAACTCTCAATATTATTATGATATATAGTCCCGGTATAGTGATTTCCATCTAATATAACCAGAGGCCTTCATTGATCACCTTCATATTTTCAGAAACTGTGATTTAAGAGATGTTTCTATGGTTATACGCAGGTTTCACCGCAATGCATAGCCACATGGCGTTGCGGGCTTTCTCCCTGCCGTAATACTAGCAGCCGTGATAAAAGTGAAATACTCTTGAAACCGGCGTTAAACCCTAACTCACCTCACCTCACCTCTATGGTTATAATTTTGTTGAAACAAAATTCAAGTTAATAATCCTGATAATCAAATGTGTTATTGATACATGATACAAAATTTACTCCATCAATTTGAAACATACCAGTGAGTGCTGCGGGTAGTATTTTGCATGTTGACTTTAGGTTTGACAATTTAACAAAGACTGGGTAAAATTCTGTCAAAAAGAAAACAAATGAGAAGTTACATCATTCTATTTTGACACTACAAGTTTGGAAAACATTGAAAAGACAAGGCATTGTTGACCAGTGTAATGATGAATAATTGTAAAGTTAAATTTACTATTCATGTATCTTATTAATAATAATTGTTGTAAAAGTTGTAAAAAATAGTCGTTTTCTTCACATTTCATGTTGTGTAATTGGGAGATCTCTTCCAACTGTCCCTTTAATTGATCATCTACTTGTATTTCAGTGAATCTTTTATTAACTTTCCATCCTGCTCCATCCATCCATCGAGTGTACCTGTATCCCTTACGGTACTACAATACCCTGAGCCCTGGCCCAATAATTTTTGGTAAAGGATATAAATAACCAGCCAATGAAAGAACGAGGCTCATACGGATGAGAGGATCAATAAATGATTTTCATATCATTCCCTGAAAAATTATATGTTATACTATTTAGCGATGGGTAACAGTCTTCAGCAAAACGAGAGTTATTGAGCTCAGGGAATCATGTTATTGTAGTAGCGTAGTGTATAATACTAATACACTGATGAAGCAGGATGCTTACTTTCTAGAATAAGAAATCTGCGCATATGATAATGTAAACGTCTGTCACCTGAATGCTCTACCTCACACAGCAACCTAAATGTTACCATTTTCTAGATAATGGTATTGATCTGTCAATGCGTAAATCATGACTGTAAGTACATATTGCCATATTTGGAAAAACATTTTGACTGTTTGTCATTGACTTTGATTTTATAAGCTTCACCTTGTGTATTACTGTTTTCATGATACTTATATATATATTGTGACAAATTCCAGGATGAGAGTGTCACCCCGAAGATCGTGACGTCGGTTCTTGGAGAACTTGCGTGTGTAGCTGTAGAACAGCACCTAGCCGTGTTCAGAGATCTCCAGTACTCTATCACACTTGGTTTCGGTGAGTTACCTCTCTAAACAAGCCTCTTGGCAAACTTTTTTGGACAACTTTTCTCCCCCTTTTCTTCTTGTTTAAAAAGTGAGCTGATAAGAATTCTTTTAAAACAATTTTTTTATCAAGCTTAACTTTATTCCATTATACAAAGTAACAATTAGTTCATGCCAAAAGGAACTGTTATTTTATCTAAACAATTCATTTAGTTCGGTTGAAATGGTTCATAACTACATCAGGTTCACTTGCATCAAAGTCTATTTTCGGTTTATACCCTATGTCATATTTTATGTTTTTAATTTTATAGAATTTTATTTATCATTTAAGTTTTTGAATTCTTATGTTTATTAGACTTTATAGACTTATTTGTAACTTTTGTTTGTTGCATTCTGAGATCTGAAGGGAAATGAAAATGTACTTAACCAAAGGGTGTATGAGTGTATGTTTCAGCCCTATTTATTAGTGAATGTTGACTTGACTTGTTTTTGGGGTGTATATATCCTTCATAGTTATTATATATATTCCAGTGATAGAAATATCAAAGATTTTCTCAGTAGCCCAGATGATGATAAACACTTACTACAGCAATAACCTACATTTTTATGCAATCAAATACACAATTACAAAACCTGTGACTATTGGCCACTATACAACTACTTCCATCACTGGTATTCCACTTATAAATACTCCCTTTAATACTCAAAGATTTGATGAAAGAACTATTTGGCCAACAGAATCAGACTTGGACGTCATCGAGTGGAGCCCTGATGGCAGTCTGCTCATCATCGGGGACAGCAAGGGGATGTTGCTTATACATGAGACACAGTCCATGGAAACCGTCTTCTCCTTTGTACGTGTATCTAATCAATAGTCTTGCAGCTGCATACTTTTGGTTTGGTGACCCCGTAATAGTTGTGGTATAATTTACTTTGGTCATTTTTATCATTTGACAAAGTTTAGGTTTAAATAGAAAAAAGTGACTGGTACATGATTCCTTTGTCAAGTATTATGAGAAACTAAAACATATTTGTGTTCAAGCCAACATCCTTCTTTTAAATTTGCGGTTAGCGATTGATGCATGTTAATTTTCTATAATGCAGAATTTTTTTTAAATTAACTTTTGAGCCCTATTTAAAAAATATCTAATCTGTTGTCCTCTGACCTTAACTCTTAATCTGCTGGATAAGAAATGTTTCCTGACTTCCCAATTAGTGCTAATCATTATCTAGCAATGCAGAGATAATGTAAAGGTATAATTTTCCTAACCTGGCAGCAACTGAAAGATATTTCAGAGAGACTTTTTCAAAATCAATTGTCAACATTCATGTATGTATGTATATGAACATGATGATGAATTGCAGATGGTAGTCCCGGAGGCTGATAGAACAGAAGGAAAGGCATTCAAGAAAGTCAGTTTCCAGGCCAGAAATGATGGTAGGAAGTGATCCTTTGAATATCCTTGAAGTGAGATAAAATAAATTATTAAAATGTTGAGAGAAACCGTCAATATTACAATTCTAGAACACAGAGAAAACACTCATGGATTTGGAACATGTGTCAGTAGAATAAATTATAAATCAATTGTTGAATAAATCCCTTGCTTTTTTGTAACAGTTTGGATAAATAATGTACGAAACTCTTTTTTAATACTACCGGTAACTTAATTTTATTTTCTTTCAGATCTCTATGACTTGTACTGTCTGTCTGCCGGGGGAAGACTGTTCGTCATCAGGAACCTTGATTTGTCTCTCTTTGCTGAAGGTGAATTACCCATGTCAAAGAAGGAATAGTTCAAATAATGTTACGTACAAATAAGATCTATTTTATTGTTTGTTAATACTGGGTTTGGGATAGCGTGTTCAGATTCAGATTAAGAGATCACAAGTTTGAACCCCCTCAACGGCTCAGCATGTTTGTCTGCTGTAGAGAACTGTTCAGTAAGGTTTGGATGCAATGCTAATTGATTTTTGTAGTACCACCCATGGTTCATTAGTGCCAGGGCCGGGATAGCAAAGTGGTTAGCGCCTGGCTTCGGATCAAGAGGTCCCGGGGTCCGGGGCATGGCAATTTTGTCTGCAGTAGAAAACTGTTCTACACGCAGTAAGGTATGGGTGCAAAGCTACATTGAATTTCAACGTAGTACCATCCAACGAAGCGGCGTTAAACAATAACTCACTCACTCACTCCAACGAAGCGGCGTTAAACAATAACTCACTCACTCACTCACTCACCCATGGTTTGCTAGTTCCAGCGGTTGCTCGCAGGTTTCATCGCGATGCATAGCCACATGGCATTGCAGGCTTTTTCCCTGTCATCATACTAGCATCCGCGATATAAGTGAAATATTCTTGAAAGTGGCGTTAAACCCCAACTCACCTCACTCACCTCACTCACCTCATTAGTTCCAGCCGATTCTGACAGGTTTCACTGCTATGCATATCCACAACAGTGTTGCGAGCTTTCTCCCTGCGATAATACCAGCCGCCGTAGCTCCAGTATTTGAGACTTGTGCATCATCTTGCTCCTTCTTCTCATAATCTGACAGGCAAAGTCACAGCAGTCCCAATCAGATATATCAATATATTACTAACCTCTCTTTGCTGCTGCCAGACTACACTTGAAGGTTTCAAGGAATCCTAGCCACAGTTGTAGAGCAGGCTTTCTCCCTACTGAAGTGCTTGCCACTAAGATAATATTCTTGAAGTATCAAAACCTGCACAATTTGCCATCGACCTGTTTCAGCTTTATTACAGTAAAAATTATTTGCAGATTTAGATAACCTAGGGGCTAAACTGATGGAGCGAATGCAGTTCGTGAATGTACAGACGTGCGACTATCACACCGCTGGCACTAACGACATCATCACCACTCCTCAGGGCGTCTACACACTGGTTGGTTGATACTTTCAGTCTTTTGAAACTTGTTTCCGATTTATTAACTATTTTCACACTTTCCTCAATGTAGTCTCGTTCTCATTTGTACGGTCTTGAAAAGTAACCCTAAAAAAGGTTTAAATTTTGTTGAAATCCTTAAAAGGTCCTGGACCCATATTTTTGAAGCTCTCGTAGCGCTAAGATAGTCGTAAGTCGATGTTAAATATATGGGACTTACGACTATCGTAGATCTAAGAGAGCTTCGAAAATATGGGTCCTGATTGTGAAATATTTAGCAGCTCCGACTAAGTCTAACTTTTTTCCTATTACCCTGGTAGGTTTTGAGAACTCATATACATAACTTCTTACTTATACCCCTGGGGAATTTTTTTGACATGTTCACATTCAAGGTCAAAGGTCAAGGTCACGAGTTCTGAAATCGCTAAAAAAATCCTTGTAAACATGATAACTTGAAAAATATTTGTGCTATCAGGCTCTTCTTTGGTGTATATCAACTATGGAGAAAGGCCAAGATTTGAAAAGGTTTTCGCTAACATCCGTCAAAGGTCAAGGTCATAGTGAGGTCACAACTTAAGCATGCTTTTGCAAAAATGTCTTATTTCAACTATTAACACTTTGAATCATTACATGATTGTGATACACAATGAAAAGTGATCACTGATTGTGTGACCTTGAATTTTAAAGGTCAAGGTCACGAGATGGGTCATGATCACCAGTTCTGAAATCACTAAATAACTTCTTTCCAAGGAGGTATCAACACCTCATATACATAACTTCTTACTTATGCCCCTGGGGAATTATTTTGACATGTTCATATTCAAGGCCAAAGGTCAAGGTCACAAGTTCTGAAATTGCTAAAACAATCCTTGTAAACACGATAACTTGAAAAATATTTGTCCTATCAGGCTCTTCTTTGGTGTATATCAACTATGGAGAAAGGCCAAGATTTGAAAAGGTTTTCGCTAACATCCGTCAAAGGTCAAGGTCATAGTGAGGTCACAACTTAAGCATGCTTTTGCAAAAATGTCTTATTTCAACTATTAACAGTAACACTTTGAATAATTACATGATTGTGATACACAATGAAAAGTGATCACTGATTGTGTGACCTTGAATTTTAAAGGTCAAGGTCACGAGATAGGGTCATGGTCACCAGTTCTGAAATCACTATGTAACTTTTTTCCATGAAGGTATCAAAACCTCATATATTTTGCTTCTTTCTTGTTCACCTGGGGAATTATTTTGACATGCTCACATTCAAGGTCAAAGGTCAACGTCATGAGTTCTGAAATCACTACAAAAATCCTTGTAAACACGATAACTTCAACAACTTCTGTGCTATCAGGCCCCTATATATCAACTATGGAGAAAGGCCAAGATTTGAAAAGGTTTTCGCTAAAATCTGTCCACGGTCAAGGTCACAGCGAGGTCACAACTTAAGCATGCAGTTGCGAACATGCCTTATTTTAACTTTTAACACTTTGAATCATTACATGATTGTTATACACAATTAAAAATTTATCATTGACTGTGTGACCTTGAAGATCAACTGTCAAGGTCATGAGATATGGTCATGGTGACCAGTTCTGAAATCTGTATATAACTTTTTCCAAGAAGGTATTAACATCTCATATACATAGCTTCTCTCTTATAAATCTGGTGAGTGATTTTGACATGTTCACATTCAAGGTCAAAGGTCAAGGTCATGAGTTCTCAAATCACTACAATAATCCTTGTAGACATGATAACTTCAAACATGTTTGTGCTGTCAGGCTCTTATTTGGTATATATCAACTATGGAGAAAGACTTAAGCATGCTTTTGTGAATATGCCTTATGTTAACAATGAACACTTTGAGTCATTGCATGATTGTTTTACACAATGAAAAGTAATCATTGATGGTGGGACCTTGAAGGTCAAAGGTCAAGGTCAAGGTCATGAGATATTGGTTAAGGCCATGTTAATCCTTTGATCCAATTTTGAAATCAGAAATAGGTTTTGTGAACAAGTTTGTGAAAAGTGACCCCGGTGATGATTCAACTTGTAAGAATAACTTGAATAATAATAAAAAAATTCTCAAAAACAATTCCCATTTTATTTATGCTGAGGAGAAGGCGGAACAGGGAAAGGCGAGACCCAAAGTTTCGGAGCTGCTCTGCTTTTGCGGTGTCCTGCAAACGCTCATCTAGTTTGTTCTATATTTAAAATATTCTCCATTATTTATCAACGTTTGTTAACAAGACATAATTCTTTCAAGAAAATTATACATAAATGTCAATGATTTTTACTGAATAATCCTTTTTAAGATATGCACTTCAGTTTTACGTTTTTCTGTTTTCATTTCTTACTTGTTTTCTTTTAGCCCAAAATGTTACTTGACTTTTTATCGGTAATAACTCTGCTACTATAATTATGATTTAATTAATTAGAGTTTGATATATGTACTAACAAGACTTTCTGAATTGATTACACCAAAGATTTTATCAATGTACTGTATATATTTCAGGGGGCAGGAGAGAACACGGTGGCCTGGTGGGTGTGGTCAGATGGTCAGCTCATCATAGACAATGTCGGAGAATTGATCGAAGAAGGTGATAAAACTTTTAATTTACGTCTTCATATATCTATTCTAGACATTTTTCTGTATCCTTGGGTCATAAAACAATTCAAATTGTTTTAGAATATTTTACTGTTAATTATGCTTTGATTCAAATAAAGTTCTTTGTGATATGTGACACAGAAAAGATCCAAGGTATATTTCAAAGTCGCTATTGTTACCACTATTGACTCAACAAACTCAACAAGCAGATTCTCCAATTTCTACTTTGATAGCTGAGATCTGTTCTGATGAAAGCCCTCTGAGGCTTCAAATAGCTGAAGGTCTTTTTTCAATTATTAGATCATTATTGTAGATACCTCAGTTGTGATGGGAAAATTGTCTGCAAATGGAAGACATCTCATACTGAAAGATTCAAATGTGAGTATTTGTATATTTTTTTTATGAAATTATTTTGAGATATGATTTTCAAAATCTATCAGATGTTATCTGATAATGCATAGATATATTTTTTTAAAATCATCAATCACAAATTGTTCTATTCAAGTTTATTGTTGAATTTTTTATCAACGAAATTGGATATTTTGAATGTAAAGTACAAACAAATTCTTAATTGTTTTAGAACAACATTTCCTTGTGGTGTGCAAAGAATCTTCTACTCCTGAAAGAATTCACTGAGTTTCCTGTATCAAGCTTCCAACTCCTTGATACGTCTGACTACCGCTCTCATAGGTGAGTCACCTGCCTTAGGTCATATCTGTACAGGAAGAACAGTATAGCTTTTGCTCTGATTTGTACTGCTATGTAGCAAGGTAAGCAAGTATCGTTGCATGATCATTTTGCACAAAAGATGACGAACCATGTTTCACATATAAAGAACAAGATTTATCGAAATTGGAAATACAAATTTTGCTCTTTGTTGAAATGTATCTTTGAGCATACTGTTGTGTATGGAAGAGTGATCGATTATTGTTGTCATTATTGAAGAATTTCTAGTTATAAAGATTTAATTCATCTATTTACTTTTATCACTCATCTGAAATGTTTTGTTATCTCCCTGCAGTATGAGAGGTATGAAGCTGGTCCTGATGTCCGAGCCACACAACGATAACCTGACTCTCTCCATACGGGAAGTTCCGTCCTTCGAGTCCGTCTACACTCTACAGCTTGGAGCGGACACTGTGCTCGCTCGCTGTATTCCTACACAGGTGAGATTGTGTGTGCTGAGGTCTGATGAAATAGGGCAAGATGAAACATGCTCTTTTACCTGCATAGTCGATTTGACATTCACTTTTAATTCTTCAGTGACATTTCATAGTTGTCTCTGAGACTGATACCATAGGATTTGTGAGTTTGGTTTAGAATGAAAAGATCTGTCGGTTTACTCTTGAAAAGGTCATTAGGACATAATCAATTGTTGAGTACCGTTTGGATGAAATGTACACTATAACTCATTGCAGCTCAGATATTCTGTAAGCTCCAAAAGTGTTTTTTCATTATTGATATACATTTGGTTGAGTGTCATACAATATCTATATCAAAACTTAAGAAATTCTATCAAAACATGTATTTTTCTTGATCTTCTACAGTTCTAGCATTATGATTTTATTCATTACAGATATGAATGCATGCATCCAAATTATGGTGTTTAAGCCTGTGTGTATTTAAGCTATGTATTTGTGTTCAAATATTTAATAAGTTTTATATGTAATATTCTTTCAGGAGGTTTTGTATGTTGCAGAAGTATCTCCCTCAGAGTAAGTAAGATTTTATATTGCTCACTTTTATTTATCATTATTTAGTTTACAGTTGATAATGAATATAATTATTATTTTATCTATTTTCATGTTCTTTTGTCTTGTATAGGAAGCCCGGAAGTTCGGCCACTGTACGTTTCCGATGTTTAACAGAAACTAACCCAGAAACAAGGTAGAATGATCCTCAAATCCTAAATTATTTTTCACTCTATGATAACAACTTTGGTTATATTCAAATGATGCACAAATGATACAAATGCATGAAATACTACTGCATCGGTGCTAACAATAACTTAGATCATGCATGAAGCTAAAATTAGAAAAAATACCTTTATCTTGAATTCTTTACATTTCTTGACATTGAAGTAATGAGGAATTGTTTTCACTGGATGAATGATCTGCCTAAAGACTTTTTGCCTCACGAAATCATTGTTCAGTTCAAGAAATATGTGTTTGTGTCAATTAACAATTTATAAAAATTTGTTATCGAAGTTAAGCACCTGTTCAATATGTTGTTTTCCAGATTATACCGTATTCTACACAAACAAAAGTTTGAAGAGGCAGAAAATTTTGCAAGAATGTTCAAGTTGGATGTAGAGGTGAAAATTATGGGGTTTTTTTTTTTACTTTTTCAATCCATTTGATAAAAAAGTATATCTTCCTGAAAGCTGCTTCTTTATCAAGTTGTTATTCATTTGTAAATAAACCCACTTGGAACAAAACTATAACTAACTGAATTATTTGTAAAAAAGAGAAATATTTTATATCACAATTGGATATGCTAGTTGGATACATTCATGGTCTCATCTATCATCCTCATTATCTCGTAATATTTTGTTTCTTGGGTAGTTTCCATCGCAAGGCATGACTCGCGCCAATATCAATCACTGGTTTATTTAAGCCTTTCTGCATTTCCATAACTTTTCTGTGTTAGCGTAGATGTGCGCTACACCGGAACATCATAGTCCACTCTGCTACACTAGCGGAGAGAGGTTAATGCACAAGGTATGCTTTGCGAGGGATGGTTTCGAGGGAAGAACTTGAAAACTATTCTTTACATCTTACCAGTACTTATATATTTCTATACATTATCAGTGAAGTTCCAAAGTGGAGTCCCTGGAAACCAGTAACAGATTATTGGGGAAGATATGACTTGGTAACCTCTGAAGAAAAAAATGGAGTGAAGTGGTTTGTCACATTGTGTTTAAAATGAATTTTAACTACTAACAATATTTATTCTTTAGTTTTCTGTGTTCTATTAAACCAGCTGGTGTACAAGGTAAAGTTGAGCCACATCCTAGATCAACTATCGCCTTGGAATCTACACAAATATGACGAGGAGAAGCTGAAAGATATCATGTCACAATTATGGAACTGTCTTCACAACATCAAGGTACGTCAACACAAGTTTATAACAATTTTCATTACTTTATTATATGATCTTACTGAAAACTCTTGTATTACGAATCTACGATCCACCTCTTGTAACCATGACAACGGTTCCAGGATGACACAGACTTGGCTGAGAAGTGTATACGAGCAGCGCTGCCAACCTTTGAGGAAACCTGGAAACTTCTCATGTTCTGTAAGACACGGGTAAGAAATGCCTGACTTTCTGCAGTTTGTTGATGGTGGGTGGTTAGTGTCTAGTCTAGATTTAATCTAGATCAAGGTGCTGCATGGAGAACTATGCTTTATATTGTAAGGTTTGTGTGCAAAGTTGCATTGTACTTCATTATATAACAATTGTTAGTTTGAATCACTGTATGCAAATATTGCATTGTACAGACCTGGGTCTGTATTTGAAGAAATAAAGAATTGGGGGGAATTAACTGTAAATTAATTTTAAGAATCTTTTTAAATACTGTCCTAGGTCTCTGGATTAGTGTTTGTCAATAACACTTGTTTTTATCTGTATAACCAAATTATGAGGAAAGTGATCATATATTTTCAACTTACTGATTACAAACATGTTTATGGATTTACCTATGTTAATGAAATGTCACAGTTATATCATTTTTATATTATTAATGCTAGATTTTTATCATTTTTCAGCTTCAAAAATCAAATGATGTTGAGGAAACATTAATGACCAAGGTAAAAAGATTTAATTCTATCAAATCTGTTAGTAATGTAACATATTCAAATATCAATCAGGGGTTGAAATTAACCTTTTCAATGCAGTAGCTATTCGGACTGGTGCATTTCTAACAGTACTAGTCCAGACTTAATCTAGCTAGCCAAATACATGTCCATGACCATTTCACCTCAACTTTTAACTAGTCCTTCGGACTACCAGTTTGTACACTGTACTAGCACAGCTTCTTATTCATTAGCCATTGGCTACCGGACTAGTGCTAATTTCGAACCCTGTCAGTTAACAACTATTGCTACCAATCTACTATTCTGGAATGCTTATGATCTTAATGGGTTGTGATTCCTGTAAATTGGGCACTCTCAATAGCTAAGCACTCATAAATTCAGCAGCATATATGGTTTAGTAATTGATAACATGATTGTATTGAATATGTAATCAATTTTTAACTTACCACATCAAAACTAATTTTTAGTTGCTTGGTGTGGAACGACGACTCGTTACCTACAGGTATATCTACGGAGCCAAACAATACAGGTAAAAGAACTACATTTAATTACAATGAATGATAACCTTCTTTATTGTTAGGCTTCAGTTAAATCAACACTGAATATTTTTGCTTCTTTGTGAACACTTTAATCCTGACAAGTAAACGTGAAAGCATGAGTGATCAATGTTTCAAAATGGGTGATGCAAGAGTTGATCAGATGGAGCAAAATTCAATTTCAGAGCGGACACATGGGACCATTTTTCAAAGGCAGATCTGTTGAAAGAATGTCTGAGATCTTTACGAGACGGAAACACGCACGTGGCCTTCACACTGTGGGCCAGACATCAGGTTTCTTTATTTTCAACAGCTCATTTAATTATTGTCTAAGCAGCGAAGACAATAACTAATGGGGTTTTTTTGAAGAAGAGAAATATGTCATTTCCATAGTGTCTTAAATTAAAATATATGTAGATAGCAAATAAAACTGCTACAAAAAATCTTTCTGTAAGACTTTCTATTGAAGTAAAATAAAATAAATGTAATTTTTTGTTTGATGTTGAATATGCAAGTAAACAATTATTCACTGTCAACCAAAAGGAATCATCCTCATGTAATTAGGGTAACATCCATCTGTGTGTTAAACCCCTTGGCATTATTCGCTGTAAGACAAAGTTTGCTACTATGATATTCACGATTAATGCTTCGTCTTCACAGGTTGAGTGGAAGGATAAACTGGAGAGTTCTGTCATCGACCACTTCCTGTCAGAGATTCCTGATCAGATGAAAGCGTCGGAGGTTCAGGGGTGGCTGCAGACATCTCTCATTCCTTATGTTGGCACCACGCTGCCCCAGGCTTTGGTGGGTAACTAATAGCTTACTATTTTTTAATGTGTTCATTCAAGTTTCCATACGAGTGCTCAAGTCTGTCTAAACCATTTCTTACATCAAACTACAATACCTCATGCTATCATATTTGAGATTACGCAATATTTCCAATATTTTCATCTATTGGAAGATACTGTATACCCAACCCCCCAATGCAAGGCATAACTCTTGCCAGTCTCCATTACTGGCTGATTTAGGCCTTGCAGTATTTCCTTAAGAAATCTGTGTTTAGAAATCCAGGGCGACTATGCATTTCTGGTGCAGCAATTCACTATCTAGGCACAAAAAAGCGAGGGAAATACCGCAAGGCTTAAATCAGCCAGTAATGCAAACTGGCAAGAGTTATGCTTGCGTTTTGAGGTTGCTGTATACCATGCAATTTCATATTTTTTTGCAGGTAGCTTTTATTGAAAGGAAAGCAAATTTTTAATACCGGTACTTATTCAAATCTTTTGACTCATCTAAATGACTAAATTTTCTTTTTTTGACACAATATAGATTGTGTTTGTTGTTTTTCCTTTCAGTTGAATATTGTCAGCTGGGTGATTCAGAAAGCCCTGAACATGGAACTCCTGGAGAAGGTATGTATTCTTGTATTGCTTGGTTTGTTTCAGATGTCATTGATCAATTTACAATATGGGTCGTCCCTTATCAGTTTCCCACTCAGGACAAATAGGCACCTAATCATCTCTACATTTCATATTCATTCCCTCAATTATGTCTCTCTCTCCCCCCCCCCCTTCCGAAGGGTCGGGAGACATATTGGTTTTAGCTGAGCTCCTGTCGGCGTTGGTGTCGGCGTAGGCGTCGGCGTCTGCGTTCCCATTTCGTTTCCGGAGCAGATCTCTAAAACTATGTGACCAATCATCACCAAACTTGGTATACTGTCTCTCCATATCATGTATATGTGCCTTTTGGGGGTAAGAGATTTAAAAAAAAAAAAAAATTTATTTCCATCTCATCGATTTTGACTTAGTCTTTTTCAAGGGTGTATTGAATTATACAGAGAACATTAATGGTGCTTTATGATAGTATTGTTAAGAGGTTTGGAGCATTTGAGGAAGGAGGAGACATCTGTTTTTACAGGTAAAAACACTTTCTAGTTTATCTATTTATGAGGACAAGTCCTGAAATTCATTTAAGAATATGAAGAATAAAATAAACTATTTAGATTTACTATTTTTAAATCAATATCATGATTAAGAAAGGTTGAACTTTTTACAAAAATCTTTATTATTATTTTTTTTTTATTCAATATCAACAGACGGCTTGGCCTGATAATGCCCTGAATTTTCTACGAGAGATTTACGCCAGTGTCACTGATGCCCTGAAGATGCCCTTAAACGCTGGACACAATCCAGCAGACACAGTGAAGAAGGTATGTGTTCCTTTTTCAAAATAACTGTCACAAGAACTCGGATAATAGATAATTATATCAAACTGTATTTAATGTATTCATAGTTTTGGACTTCCCAAGTTCTTGAACTAATACAACTGCTAACAGGCCAATGTGGAACCTTTATAATCACATCAATGTACGACCATGTTGATGACGATGTTGCAGTGTGTGACGAGGTCGGAGAGTATCATGCAGCCCATGCAGGAGATGATGACGTCCCTACAGCATCTGTGTAACCTGCATAACAAGTACAAGTGTCCGCTCAGACTCACAGACTTCCTTCAGGTCAGTTTGTATCATTAGTTGATCAGTCTTTATTATCCACCTTATCAATTATATGACACTATATTTACTGCGGAGCTCATATAATACGCCAAATATGTTGTTGCTAGGAGACGACTGAGAGTGTAACATTCCGGATGTTAGACAAGGTTGTAGCGCTGGAGCTGATCGTGCCGACCTTGGAGAGACAGATCAGACCGTACATGCGAGAACACCGACTCAACGAGGACAGAGTCTTCTCTAAGTATATCAAGGTAAATTAATCGTGATGATACCCTCCTTATATCAGTTTAGTAATCATTCTCCTTTTCCCTCTCCTTTCCTTCATCTTTCTTTCTCAAATTCTTTCCCTCCTCTTTCTCCCTTCTCTCTCCTTTCCTTCTCCTTTCTCTTTCCTTGCTCTTTACTTTCCCTAACTCATCTCTTGTTTCCCTTCCCTTTTCTTTCTTTTTCTTCTTTGTTTTCATTTTTATTTTTAATTTGCTGCATCATTTAGTAATGATTTTTAGACGTTAACAGTTTCTGTTTTGTTTCAGGACCTGCTGGAGAGAACGAGCAACATCACCTCCTACACTGGAGAGTCTCCCTGGGAAACTAAAGCCATCGCAGTCATCGGTTTTATCAAGGACCCAAGAGTAAGTGAATCCCTTCCCACATTCATCATTGTTTCCGTCTACATCTACATTAGAAAACTGTTCTTGTAGGTTCTGGTAATGCTTGGTGTCAATGTAACTTTGTTTTTTCAGGCCAATACCAGTCAACTCTTGCAGGTTTTGATTGGCTGTTAAAATTTGTAGAAAAGCTGGCTGCTTTTTTTTTTTACCATGCTGTCATTTGAAGTTAAATGTCGAACACTATCTCAAGGAAATATAAGTAATATATTCTCGACTCGACATTAAATGCACAACCTCACCTCCTCACATTATCTGAACGGTGATGGAGTCAGCATACTCTGACACTCTTGTACTCTTAATAATAAAATATTTGGCATTGAGAAATCTTGTTTCTCTTATTATACATAAATTCTAATATTTGTCTATTTGTAGGATAAAGGGGAGGCAATCCTGGAGGTGATGAAATGTGCGTCTCTGCCTCTGAGTGACAGCGTGAATCAGCTGATACAAAGAGGGCTGCAGATTGACCACCCCATGTAAGTTTCACTTGTACCTACCAAATGCCATTTTTTTAAATGAATCGTATGAAAGTTAAAAAGCCCAATGTGAGTGCCCTCACAAGTAATAAAGGACTCCTAACCATTGACTCCAGAGTGAAGCAGCTGAGGGAGGAGCTACAGATGATTGAGGTGAAGAAACTGATGCAGAAATACGGACTCAAGAGTATGAACCTGCCCACAAGAAACAAAGTTCAGGTCAGATTGGTCTATTTCTATTTTGGTGTAATTGTTCGATTGCCGAGCCTGTTTAATGTCTGTGAAAATGTTTTGGAGCGATTCATGAATTCATATCCAAATATTTCTCCACTCTCACCATTCTCACAAAGAAGCCATTTCATTAAACCTTTAAATTATCTTACAGACTACGTACTTATAGCACGGTAGTGCAGAAAACAAATTGATTATTGAGAAAGTTCAATTGAAATGATATTTTTATAGCAAATGATGTACCACATCTTAGCGAGGGACATGCCGAGCTGTCTGAGTGATGCGATACAACTCATCAGGGCGTACGAGATGAGGCTGGAACCCGATCTCTACTTCTTCAGACTCAGATGGCTCATCGTTAGTAGCAGGGTACGTATCAGCAACACAGCATCAGCAGTATTTACAATAATACTATCCAAAGAGACGACCTCTTTCCTTTGCTGCAATGGCTGCAATATTGACCTTTGTGGCTTTGAATAATAACTTTCTGACTCACTATATCTTTCCCTGATAACCATATTATTTGCTGCTATTGTATATTTCTGATATTTTTATTCATTTCATTATGTTCATTAACAATTGATTTCAGCTTCACGATTATTTTGACCTCCTGAAGACCTTGACCCCTGACCTCTCTTTGAGTTGTGGCAGACGCATCATCACACTTGCTCAGGTCAAACTCAACACAGATTTTCAGGACTCTGAGGTTAGTCAACTAATTTCTCTACACTAAAAGTTTTATGATAATGACAGAAGATGTATAGTCAGAAATTGTAGAGATTAAAAAGATAAATAATTATAAAGATAAAGCAAATGTATAAGATGCACATATCCATTTTGATAACATGCTCAAGGCGATACACATCAAGGACAACACCATTCCAATTCATTCTGAACTCCCTTGTCTCCCATACTGTGTTGTGTCCCATAGCTACTTTGCTCTTGCTTCTGGGTAAATTGTGAACGCCTTCATAGGCAGGTCCAGGAAGTTCAAAGGGGGGATTTATAGTTGTGTATTGTGGTCAATATGGCAATACAATATTTAGAGGTTATAACATGTCATTTTTCATACCATAACCCCATATCAGCCTGTGATCCCCATATCAGCCATGATACTATGATGTATTGTTACACCTCATGGAGATCCACCCCCGGAGTTGAGCACACCTTTCTTTGTGGAACAGTGTGTGATATCCATATTATTAATATCATAAACCATAAGTTCTTTCACTTTTAAACTAGCCTATAAGGTAAATAAAACTCACTAAATAGATGCATATTTGGAGGGACAGTAAGATGTAGAAGTCAAATGGACTGTAGCTACCATTTACTGCAGCTATCTTTATTCTGTCAAGAATTTATTTGTAGAGCATTTAATAATGAATTAGTCAGAAACAAGTTCTACTGATTTACACATTCTTTATGATGACATTTCATTAAAATACTAACACTGTTATCAGTAGGGGTGAAATGGTAAACTTTTGGTTCGTGTATACTGCAGTACAAAACCCTTAGTTCGGTACATTTCAGTTTAGAATTTAGAATGCAACAAACTGAAGTCACACAAAAAAAAACTTTCTTGAAAATGAAGTTTAATGAACATAAAAATGCAAAGCTGTGAAAATATGAATAAAATTTTATGAAATTAACTACATAGAATATGGTTAACTATACCAACTGAAAATACACTTTGATGCACAATGTAGCCAAACCGAAAGCAAAATCCTGCTGTCCAACTGATGTAGTTGAGAACAGTTTCATTCCTTGTGACTAAGTTACTTCATGAAAAAAAACATTAATCCAACGTTGAATTCCAGTGTGACACAGAACAGAAGAAGTTGTTCACAGAAGCTGCAGTCAGTACAGCTCGTCTCTTGCTGCAAGGTTTGTGTTGTTTTTGTGGAAAGAAACAAGAATGAACATTTACCTTAGTTTTCAATGGAATATCTACATGTATGAGTGTATTTGTATGCTCGGGTGACTATTGACTGACAAGGGACTATTGCAATAGCGATCATCTATTGTAACTAACTATTGCAAAATCGAGCGTCTATTGCAACTTTTGCGATAGCAATTGGCTATTGTAACTAACTATTGCGATAGATTGTAACCAACTATTGCGATAGATTGTAACTAACTATTGCATTAGCGATCGTCTATTGTCACTAACTCTATTGGGTCATAGTATCGGGATAGTTTATCAATAAACAAAATGAAGCAATTTCCAGAATAAACAATGTGTTATTGTCTCTACTTTGAAATGACTCCTACAAAAGTGACAGCACTACTTAGTTTTCAAGTTTCAAGCTCTCAAGATAAAACTACTCTAAAAGACACATTTGTATGCAAATTTTACTTTTAAATTCAACTGAACAACTGTAATGACTAAACTGTCAAAACTATCAACAGTCATCAGTGCTATTGATACTATTGATCAGCACAGCAACTATATCGATAAGTCAATAGTTTGATGTATCATTACATTCCTAAAGTATGCACCTTTCTTGTTGTTTACATTGTAAATAGGCAAACGTGATATGTGAACATCAAAAATATTATTTTGATTATTTTCAACCATATTGGTAATAAGTCTTAATGCTATATACATATCTTATATCAAGGATGAAGAGTTCTATAAATATAGACAGGGTATATATATAATATCCCAGTTTGACTTTGTGCTCTAGACCCAATGGATCACGTGAACAGTGAAATCTACGAGGAGATGAGGATTGTCTATGATGAGATGTCGGCCCTATTGGCTCTTCAGGTGGGTTCTTTGAGGAACTTACGAGTTGAACCGAAATTAAATCACTGAATGATGACAAGTTTCTTGTTACCACTGCCCTGCAACTGCGTCAATATTGAATATTTAACTGTGTAGCACCTTATATCTCGTGAAGAATATGATGACAAAGCACCTTTGCTAAGTTTCAAAGATGCTGTTTGTTTGGTTTTCCTCTGCAAGACAATCGGCTGCTTCATTCATAATTATTTCAATCTTTTTTCCCTTTTGCCGGTTGAAAAATTATGGTTTAATTTATTATCTGTTTTACAATAATATCATAATATTATTATGTTAATTAAATATTTGTAGTTAAATATACCACTTATGTGGCTATAAAAATGCCATGAAATTTATATGTCTACGGAAAGTGCCCAGGGATACAACAATTAACCAGAATGTGTCTTTTTATAGAGAAGTGAACTTCAATATTTCTGGTTTTATGCCTAACCTAAGTGGATACTGCTATCATCTATTTTGTTCTTTTACAGATTGAATATGGGAAATATTTGAATATGACACAGTATCGATGTCGCACATCAAGGGAGGCAATTCTTATCTCCTATCTGATGAAATCCTTTACATCACAGGTACACATGCATATAATTCTTCACTTGCTGCTGTTTCATTGATCATTGGTAGATGTATTACCTCTTTTTCATAAAATTGTATTGTCTTTGATCGTTTTAATGAATTACATAAAACGTTGTTGTGAACACCAATCTGTGTTGTTCAAGATTTGCAAAGCAATTTGAGAACAAAGTTACCCAACTTTCACCTGATCACTGCAATATGTTTACTGTGTTACAATGTTGATTCTTTCACCTGATCACTGCAATATGTTTCCTGTGTTACAATGTTGATTCTTTCACCTGATCAGAGCAATATGTTTCCTGTGTTACAATGTTGATTCTTTCACCTGATCAGAGCAATATGTTTCCTGTGTTACAATGTTGATTCTTTCACCTGATCACTGCAATATGTTTATTGTGTTACAATGTTGATTCTGTTCCAGGGTGGAGTGAACTATCCGAAAGTCTACAGGTATGTATGAAGCAACATTGATTCATAATTTTCTTGTCTTTCAACAAACCACAATTCTGTTTAATCTGCTTGTCCCCAATGTTGTGGTTCCTGTTGATAGGCCACTCTGAATGCTTCGACTCTAGTTTTTCAGCAGCTAAATCTTTAATACCTACCTATCCACCTGAGATTCAGGATTAAACATTATGTGATCAATGTGTTGACAGACTGGCCAGTCTACTGAGGGTCCCTCTCGTCCAGTTACACGGTCAGTTGGCTATCAAAGCTTCGGAGACTGGGGACATCGAGACCGCGGTCAAACATTGCAGGTAAAGTCTAGTTAATGTTACAGACACATGCAACGTTGTTGTCTACTAAAATGGTTTTTTTTTGCTCTGCCAATATTTATGTTGAAATGGACTCCATTCGTCCATCCACCCAATTGTTTCCAGAGCAGAACTAGAAAACCTTAAGGTATAGCTCAACTTAACAGTCATTATGTGTAGATGTACTTTTGATAATTTTCAACTTGTTTATTTTTTCCCATTTCATGGAAATGCAAATTTTACTTTCATTTCCGGAACAGAACTAAAACAATTTAAGGCATGCACCTCAACAAACTTGGTTTATGGAACAATCATCATGTGTAGAATTTTTCAGGTTTTACACGTTTCCCATTTGTCTGGCGATATAGCCATCTCTGCTTATACTATTTACATTTCTATAGTAACAAAAACTCTTCTTTTTTTTACCAATTGGATCTCTTGTAACAAGTTTAACATGATTTCTGGTATAGTGTTGAGATGTTTAACAACGGACAGACATGAATGCATCTGCTTAGGAACTAATTTGTATAGTATTTATATGACATAGATTTCTTTAGTCACAATTAATCTTGTTATTTTCCCATTATCATTGTTATATCCAGCAAGCTACTGGAGAGTGAGCCGTGTAGCACCACTGCGGAGACTCTCTACAAGGTGGCGCTGTCCTTCATGCGACTCTGCAAGTCAGAAGACACAAGCGTGGACGGTGCCGGCAAACTCAGGGACTTGGCTTATAACGCCCATGAACTGGCAGGTCTTGCACTGACTATGTGTAAAACTGGTATGTTCTGCGAAGTTTTTATTAATTTATTAAATTTTACATGTTGGTAATATAATGTGTACTGTGATTTGGAATAGTGGAATCTGCTGATTGATTAGGATAGGTTGTTTGGACCTCCAAACTGCATGCCTTCTTCTATATTCAACGTTTTAAACATTTATTTCCATCTGTGTGTACTTACCGGTACTCACCAATGGATAGCAACTAGGAGATTATTCAAAGAATTAGATAGTTTGATAAAAAAATTTCCATAGACATGACCCAATGGATTTTCAAAGAACTTTTTATGAACAAAATCAACTCGATTAAATTGAATTAGATTTATCTCACAAAATTGCTAAAATTAGTTACCTGGATATTATGAGATGGTCAGCCTATACTATTGTCAGTGTGTGTGTTTCAGAGAGTCTAGGGATCTGTTTGGATCTGTTCCGAGCCCTGTCTCTCTGTCAGACAGTCAGCAGACAGTGTGAGGTGGGAGAGTACTCTCTCTCTGTACAGGTGGGTACCTGGCTGAACCCCTCACCTCTTGGTCCTGCTGTAGCCTATCTTTAACCAGTCCTGTATTCCTTCCTGTATTTATTCCTGTAGATTGGTCACTCAATGGCACTAAATGATTTGGCAGCTAAAGGATTACTGCAAGTGGTTGTGGATGTCATTGAGTAACCGATAGTGCTGTTTGTCTTTACCCGTTTTAATATGTTGAGCTAGCTTCAATCTTATCACTAATTAAAGATATTACTGCCTGTTAGAGACTTGTGATTCCTGTAAATCGGCCATTTATGGGCATTCATTGATCTTGGACAAATTCAAGTGTTTAACTCAGGTGTCTGAATCGGGCAAGGAGCTTACAAACAAAATATTTAAACTTTTAAACTTTATCACAGACCACTGTTATTAATAGATTTACTAAGAATAAGCAACACACTATTATTTTTATATCTTCTTCCAATCCATCCCTCTCATGGCTTTTAATGTGCCCACATAACACCTAATGACTGTATTCTGATGCTGTGTTTGTGGATGTAGAGTCCAAACAGCAAGACGGGAGTGAGTCAACAGGCTCTATCTAAGGAGACCCTGGACACGTGGAATCTCTCGCCCATGTTCAAGGAAGAAGCGCTTGTAATGAACTCTAGCGTTGTGCTGCCTCTGACTGTCAACTATCTGCTAGCTCACCCTTCCTTTGTACCAGGTATAGTGTTTAAGCCTTAACCTTCTCATGCTGTCATAGTCCGATTTGTGTATTGGACTGAATGATACCCTTAATTCCACCTGCAAGAAACAATATCACTTCAAAATGAGGACAAATTTTATGGAAAACAACTTTTTGTATAGTATGTAGCTGACGTTTCGACATAGATTCATTTCTAATGTCGTTGTCCAGCAAGTGATGATGCATGACGGCACTAGAATATATGTCGAAATGCTGCCTACATAGAAAAAAGAAGTCGTCGTCCGTAATATTTGTCTCATTCGTCATTACTTGAACTTCTAGAATGGCAAAAAAAAACATCACTTCAATCAAATCAACAATGAATATAAACAAAATGTGGTACTACCTACAGTTGACCATTACTAGCCAAATTTTGGATACAATTGTTACTTTGATGCTTTCTTTGAAGTGACATTGAATCCAAAATCCTTGCCTTCTTCCTAAACTCAGACTCGAAAGACAGCATGGCGGCGACGCTGCGGCCAACAGTGGTTCAGGAGATGGCGGGAGGACTGGTGCCGCTGATGGGTCACCTGAAGGAAAACTCACACCTGGAACTTGCCTACCAGTTCACCGCCCACATGCTGTCGTCCGTCTCGCAGTACGTCACACAGTTCAACATGGGCTTCTCCACGCAGGTGAGAGAAATCAGGCTTCAGCTGGACACTGAATATAGATTGTCAAATATATTAAGAAGTTGTTTTGTGAGATAAACATGAAGTGTTAATATGTCAAAGTCAAATACTTCACATTTACAGATGAATAAACTTTAATGTCAGGCAGAAGAAATAATTGCAAATGGTGAATGATGTATTTGAGATATATTTTGATAATTTCTCTTCTTCAGGTAAACCAGACACTCGATACAGTGTTAGGACAATTGGAGAGTGCACGTAAGAAAGCGGCACCTGTGCAGCAGGATCTTACATACGGAATACTCACCAAGGTAAATCATACACTGCTTACGCAATGTAGTCAATTGTCCTCTTGGTTGGATCCAACACAATCTTGTTACAGGTTTTGCACTGTGTCATATCAATAGGTCCATGCGAATGTTCTACACTAACACAGGGTCATACTCAGTTTGCTATTTCCAGCTGCAATGCACAATCACAATGGTATAACAGCTTTATTCCTGGCAATAATTCTGAAAATTCTGAGATTGATAAAACATTTTTAAAAAACACTTTCAAACGCGTAGTGCAATAGAAGGAAATGTGATGTGGTCATGTGACGTGGTCATGTGACGGTATTGGGGAAACGCTTCCACTTACCTGACCACATGTTGACGTGTCACCCACACATCTCGCTACGGTCAAATGAGGATACATCTCAAACACTTTTTCCAAGTTCCAAAACAGTTTTAATATCTGAAATTCTTAGATTTTTAATAATTTACCTTTTTTTTCTTTGACATTATCTAATTCATTCCCTGCAGGTGTTCAACACTGTGAACGTGGACCACAAGCTGGCTCTCTCCTACATCCTCAGTCAGCCTCACCAAGCAGTACTCGAGTCTCTCAAGAAGCTCCTCTCATCGTCCGGACACAACTACAAGAAACTCATGGTCTGTAAACTCAAATTGATGTCTTAACCTTTAACCAGTATATCCCTGGCCAATCCAGAATTATTGTCACCCACCACAAAGTGGAAGGGTGTAGATAGCTATGAGCTCTGCCTATCCATCCAAGATAATGGGGACAGCTTTTCTCGAGAACTATTTGAGATAAGATAATCAGATTTAGTGTGTGGAATGCAGGAGTTGGAAAATAAGAAGTCCGCGATTATTTTTTTACTGGAGATTTATTGCCCTTGTTCCATTTTTTTGTACGCAACCGATCATGGTATCTTCAACGGGTTCAGCTTTTCGCAGACACTGTCAGAAAGGATAACCAAATTTGATATTTGGTTTGAGGACATAAATATCTTGATTGAGTTCCATCCTTTTTGTTTTATACAGAGTTATTGCTCTTGTTCTTCATTGTATTTTCTCGCCGCTGATGGCTGCGATACTGCCGAAGCAGCGTTAAGCAATAACTCACTCACTCACTCAATGTACTTCACACATTTCACACTTGGCGGGGGATATAGTCAACTCTATCTGCTTGTTCCCTTTGAGTTTGTTATTCAATAATGATTCCAGATAAATAGCCACTTAGAATGGTTGACCTTTTACCTGCAGGTGTAATATCCTATTCTTTTTCAGAAGGGATCCTCCTTGGGGTACATATGGCATAAAAATCCTATTTTTTGAGTTATGACAGTTAGAATTTAATATTTTTAATAAAATAACCGTAAAAAATAATAAATTACTAAAAAATAAACATTTGGACCACCCTAAGTGGGCCCCCACCCTGGCGGTTGCTAGTGACGCCAAGGGCAGATAACTCTAACTCACCACTTATAAATCTGTCATTCGAGAGAGAAGACGTGTTTCAGAATTTGTTCAGTGTCGCAGATTTTCTTAAGAAATGGACCAAGATCTCAATACTGTAGGAGTGGTAACCTTTTCTTATATTGTCTCGGCAGAGTTTCTCCATTTATTGTCGCATTCTTTACCTCGTTATTACGTTTTTTACCTTGTCTACGTGGTCAGTTTGACAACGTGGCGGGAAAAAACGACCATCATGGCGGCCCTTTTGTATTTTTCGTTTCTCTTTCCCCAGAGTTCGAAAGTGTTTTTGGGTCGTTTATGTTGGTGTACGATAGGTTTATGTAGGATGCACGGCAGTTTCCATCCCTTTCTGGTCAGTTTGGCTTTCCGATCGGGATTGGCACTTAGTCGTTTTTTCATGTCAGCCATGTTTGTTTACATGTTTTTCATTCATGCATCAGGTACGTATCAATGGCTTGCATTTATTATTATCACTATGCAGGACTAATATAACTACCTCTGCCGGGGGTCTTTTGCATTTGTTATGTTTACATATGCACTTTCCTACCCCAACCCCCATTGGCCTCACACTCTGACTGTTCGATTTTCAGTCCTTCACTCAGTGTTCGGGGTGTAGCGTTAGACTACCTCCTGCTGACAAACACGACAAGTGTCTCAAGTGTCTAGCAGAGGATGGGCACGACGACAGCAGATGTAATGTCTGCCTTGACTTCACCCCCAAGACCAGGAAGTCCAGACACCAGGACTTCCAGTACTTTTTCAAGTTGATTAAGGAGAGTGCCGACGTTGCAGCAGTCGATCCCCCCTCTAAAGTTAAGAGGAAGTCGGGCAAGGGTAAGGGCTCTGGTAAGGCCCGTCCCTCAGATAAAGCTCTCTCTTCTCCTCCTCCTACACTCGTTAGAGAATCAGAGGAGGAGACTGAGTTGCAGCCCCCTGTCTTAGAAAGACAGGTTCCCTTCCCAACTGCACCTTTTGATCTAAATCAATTTTCACAATTATTGCATGAGCAAATGAAGGGAATGCTGGCTGAGGCGGTCTCGGGGCTCCGTAAGGAGTTCCAGGCCCCGAGGTTGGCAGACCCGGATGCACCAGCGCAGCCCGGAGTTCCTAGTGGCTCCAGTGGCGCCGGGGGTGGCGGCAACCAAGGCTCCGACCTTGCTATGCCGTCCATCCCCAAGCTCCAGGCTACCAAGCTCGCTCGGAGCCTTCGGAGCCAATCCAGGGTGCGAAGCGCCAGGGTGCCGTCGGCTACGCCGAGCAACCCTGAAGCCTCTCGGCGCCAGGACACCCGAGCCACGGAGCCTGGGTCCACGGGACCGGGTTCGGGGGTGGTCATGAAAGTCGCGGGGCAGACTGTGCTGACGCCCATCGTTCGCATCAGGTCTTCCTCTCCCATGGATTCAGTCGTCGATTCCTCTTTGGAGGTCTCCGACGTCTTGGATCGGGGGGATGGGGAAGACATCGACGACCTCATGGAGGTCGATGTCGATGCGGATGATGTGGTGGACGCTAGGGATGTCCCCCTAACACCGACTTTCGCACTGAGGCAGATGCGCGATAGAATCGCTATTGCTCTGCCTCAGGTGGTGATACCGCCCCCGGCCCTGATCTCTAGTGGATTTCGCCTTCCGGGGGATACTTTCTCCGCCCCGAAGGCACCACAGGTGCAGCTTAGCCTGCTCCCTTCCCTTCGAGGCTGAGAGCATTACTCCTCAACTGGTAGGGACTCCCTCTTCCCGGGGCCACAGCAGGAGCTCAAGGACGCGGTGGAGGTGGCGACGGTTTGCAAGGACACTGAGCTCCTTACAAAACCGCCACCTACCAAAAAGAGCAAGCGTCCTTTCCCCAAGGTTTCGCAGACTCCGTCGGTGGGAGAGGCTCCCAGGTGGATCAAACCGCTCCACTACCAGGGCCAGAAACCAAGGGGCGGCAAGCAGGCACGTGGGGGAAAGCTTTCCAACAAGCCTTTTCGGGGGGGCCGGAAACCCAATCAGGGTTCCTAACCCCTCCGGTGCCCGAGGTGTCTCCCAAAATTCCGGCAGCCCGAGAACCCCCGGAGCGTCCTTTCCCCAAGGTTTCGCAGACTCCGTCGGTGGGAGAGGCTCCCAGGTGGATCAAACCGCTCCACTACCAGGGCCAGAAACCAAGGGGCGGCAAGCAGGCACGTGGGGGAAAGCTTTCCAACAAGCCTTTTCGGGGGGGCCGGAAACCCAATCAGGGTTCCTAACCCCTCCGGTGCCCGAGGTGTCTCCCAAAATTCCGGCAGCCCGAGAGCTGCCGGAGACGGGGGTTCACTGCCTGCAGCCAAACATCCCAGTAGGTGGGCGTCTGTCGAGGTTCCTTCCGGCTTGGTCCAAGGTAACCGACAACCCCTGGGTCCTGTCCACGCTCAGGGACGGACACCTGCCTCGGTGGAAGGTCGAGCCACCGGTTTTCTCCGGGATACGGTACACACCGGTCCCCTCTGTGCCGGAGAAAGCCGAAATCCTCAGGTCCGAGCTGCGAGCTTTGCTCCAGAAGTCGGCCATAGAGGTGGTCTCCCCAGGTCAGGAGCAGAGTGGATATTATTCCACCTACTTCATTGTTACCAAGAAAGACGGGGGGCTCAGACCGATCCTCAACCTCAAGTATCTCAACCTGAAGATAGATGTTCCATCGTTCAAGATGGAGACTTTGAGGTCGGTCATAGCGTCCGTAGAGGCAAACGAGTGGCTTTCCTCGATAGACCTCAAGGACGCATATCTCCACGTCCCAATGCACCCAGAGTTCAAGAAATATCTGAGGTTTGCTTTCGACGGGACATGCTATCAGTTCACGGTTCTACCCTTCGGCATCTCTACGGCGCCGAGGGTGTTCACGAAACTTATGTTGATTCCCGCTCAGGTCGCCAGGGCACGAGATCGATTTTGTCACCCGTACCTGGACGATTGGTTGGTCAGGGCGCTGTCTCAGGCTTTGAACCAGGCGGCCACCATGGAGATTATCAACTTGTTGGTATCCCTGGGCTGGATAATCAACCTGAAGAAATCGGACCTGAAGCCCTCTCAGGATCAGATCTTCCTCGTGGCCAGGTTCCAGACGGATCTGAAGACGGTATCTCTCGCTCCAGACCGAGTTCTGAAGGTTCAGAGGGCCACGCTTTTGTTCCTAGAGTCCCACAGTCACACTGCTCGCAGATGGCTCCAGCTACTGGGGTTCATGGCGGCAACAGTGGACGTGGTTTACAGAGCTCGACTTCGGATGAGATCAGTTCAGCAGGCTCTAGCCAGTCTGTGGTCTCATTCCGAGAGTTACGAGAAGTAGCTCGAGACTCCGGGGTGGCTCTCGCCGCATCTTTTATGGTGGACCAGGTCAGAGAACCTCGCGAGGGGTATCTCTCTGGTGACGCCAGTGCCCTCGTGCACAGTCCAAACAGACACTTCGCTCTCGGGCTGGGGAGGGGTCTTAGGGCCCCACTCGGCGTCGGGGCTTTGGTCCCATGGCCGAGGCCAGCCTGCACATCAACGTGTTAGAGCTGAAGGCAGTCAGGCTGGTGTTCGAACGCTTTCAACAGAGGCTTCGTCATCAAGTGGTTCGTCTAGAAATGGACAACCAGACAGCCATGTCGTACATCCTGAAGCAAGGCGAGACAGTGTCCCCAGTACTTCTTCAGGAGTCATGGGAGTTCCTCCTGTGGTGCGACAAGTTCGACATCACAGTCCTACCGGTTTATCTTCCGGGGGTGGACAATGTGAGGGCGGACGCGCTATCGCGCAGAATCCTTGCCCCACACGAATGGATGCTCGACCCGGAGATATTCGCAGCTATCTCCCGGTTGTTCGGGTCATTCCAGGTGGATCTGTTTGCGTCAGAGATGAACAATCAGACCCCAGTGTATTGCTCCCGGCTGCCAGACCCAAGGGCGGTGGCTGCGGACGCTAGAATGGACCGGCAGAGTACTGTGGGCCTTCCCACCAGTGCCTCTGATTTCCAAGGTCCTGTCACAGCTAGCGGTTCAGCCAGCTCGTCTGCTGGTGCTGCTCACGCCGCTGTGGATAGCGCAGTCCTGGTTTCCACTGGTACTCAGGTTTCTGGTTTCGCCACCTGTGCTGTTACCGTGTCGACCAGGACTGCTGGCTCAGGAGGGCAAGCCACACCCCAAACCAGAGGTTCAATGGGTGGCTTGGCCTCTATCCGGAATCGCCTCCAAGAGTACGGTATTCCTGCACGAGTTGCAGACACAATACTGGCTTCGAGGAGGGATTCGACAAACCTTCAGTACGAGGATAGATGGGCCTGTTATGCGCGCTGGTGTAGAGGTAGAGGGCTGCCAGATCCCTTTTCTACGTCTCTAGTGGCGGTTCTGGAATTCCTTCAATCCAGACTAGATGCTGGCTTAGCCGAGTTGACTGTCTTTCACAGAGACAGAGTCAGCATTAGACTGCCGGACTCCTATCGCCCGAAGGTCGATCATTCGTTTCACATTACTGCTCCTATTGAGCTGCCGGCAGCCTCGGGTTCAGTAAGTTCTCGCCCCCATATTCTGGACGTGCTCAGAACTCTTAAGAAATATCTTTCCCGTACTGCCACAGTCAGACGGGATAAGCAGCTTTTTTGTTGTTATGGGGGAGCCAGCCCAGGGGCTCCCGCCTCCAAACAGACGATATCGAGGTGGATTGTGTCGGCCATTGTACTGGCTTACATCCATAAGGGCATGAGCCCGCCTGAAGGTCTGAAGGCTCATTCGGTTAGGGCAGTAGCGACGTCAAAAGCGTTCGCTGCGGCCCTGCCCATCGAAGAGATCTGCTCCGCAGCTATCTGGAGCCGTCCGAGCACGTTCATTCGGCATTATCAGCTGGATAAGCACTCCAGAGAGCGTGCTCGGTTCGGTCAGACAGTTCTCTCCAGTGGGCAGAGTCATAACTCCTCTAGCTGAATGAGCTTTCCGAGGTTGTTTTTAACTTTGTCACCGTTGTTGGTACTAACATCATGAAGTGCACTCCCGAAAAGATAATCAAAACCCTGCATAAGAGACAGGGGGCTGCTTCTCAGGGGTTTTAGTAGGGGTGTTTATGCCATTTTTGTACTCCTCCCATAGTCCTTTTCCAAAAAAAAGGGGGGGGGGGGGGGGGGGTGCATTTGACTCAATGCTAAATTATGCCTGTTTTAAAGGCATTTTGGTTAGTATTTCCCTGATCCACTGGCACGTCCAACCCTTGGAGTCGGCCTTAGGATGTTCAGGTTAGTTGCTCCTTTTCCCTTCTTTAATTTTAAGAAATTATCTGCGAGCATCTTTATTTTTTACAGTCTAGCAGGACTTTTCTTTGGGAGTCTGTTTTATGCTATATGTACCCAGAGGAGGATCCCTTCTGAAAAAGAATCGAACCAACCTGCAGAGGTTGCAGATTCTTTGAAGAGGATCCTCCTTGGGGTAGGGCCACCCGCCTCCCCTTATTCTGTCTGCCTGTCAGATTTATAAGTGGTGAGTTAGAGTTATCTGCCCTTGGCGTCACTAGCAACCGCCAGGGTGGGGGCCCACTTAGGGTGGTCCAAATGTTTATTTTTTAGTAATTTATTATTTTTTACGGTTATTTTATTAAAAATATTAAATTCTAACTGTCATAACTCAAAAAATAGGATTTTTATGCCATATGTACCCCAAGGAGGATCCTCTTCAAAGAATCTGCAACCTCTGCAGGTTGGTTCGAATTTATTACCCATATGGTTTAAAATAACCGAGTTAATATTTTTGATACATGTGCACATATCACGTTTGCCTAGCAACGATTGTTTCACCGCGGCTTCCCATATTTTGCCGTCTATGACGTCATAAAACGATTGTTCGTGACGTCACTGTAGCTTGCCATCGTAAGAGAAGTGGGCCGTTTCCTGACTATTTTTACGCAAAACAAATGGAATAAAATGGGTAATAAAGAAATTATTACACTCGAAAGTGTGCTCGCTCTCACCCGGGCAATACAAAAATTCACACTGGTTTCGTAAAAGTCATATGACAAACCTCCTCGGGTAATAATCTCTATTAGTGATCATAGTTAAAACTGTACACATTTATTAACTTGCGATTCTAGAAATACAGTCACTCAGAATATATTGGCACTGAGAACTTCAGCAGCATAAGACCAATTTGTCACTCAGAACAACTCCCAAAAAGGATTCAATTTTATTTTTGTTTAAATTTCTACCTCTTGTACTGTGAGTGGGTGAACATCATACAAATGTCAACTGTATTGTGTACAGGCACTGTCGAAGGTTGGCCGTGCTGTCGGTTACTTATTGAAGGAAGTGAAGGTTACAAGTATGTGCGAGACTCTTGATATCAGCGCCACCTGGGGGCACAGACTCAACAAGATTAAGGTGAAGGTCGTTTTATTTCTGTAGACCTCTCTAAAAAGTACTCGGTACTCAAGATGTTACAAAGCCATTTAAATTTAATTGACTTCTTTAAGAGGCTTTTAGAAGTTGGTTAGACGAATGAGAACCAAGTTCTATGTACTTTAGGTGTAGAAACTAGCGCTGTTATTTGCTTGATAATGGTGTTACCATACACGGAAATGTCACACCAGCAATAAACTTAAATAAATAAATAAACTTAAACTTAATTGGCTTTAAAATATTAGATTGTTATTTTACAAATTAGAGTCCTTATTTTGAAACGATAAACTCGAAGGCATAGAATACTATCATCCTCTTCATTATCGTTTCTTCATTCATTTTTCAAAATGTCTTGTAGATTGATTTCAAGCTGGCCTTCCAAGGAACATCAAAAGAGAGGTTGAAGATTCTGAAGACAATAGCACAGAACGATGCAGCTGATGTAAATATGATCAAAGAGTACTGCAAGTGGGTATTTCGATATAATACTATTATCATAGATGATTTTGATAGCTTATAAAAATTTGAGTGATTAAGGATTTATTAAAGAATAAAGCTTAAGAATCATTGTTTAATATACTTCACTTGGCGTGGAATGCCTGTTTGTTCTAAAAACAATTAACTTCCTGATCTCAATAGAACTTTATTAAAGCTTTGAATAAGAATTGAACTTTTTGCTTTGTCAGAGATTTCGGGCTGGAAGTGAGCGAGGGTTTAATGATATATATCCAGCACGTACTATCAGTCGACATGCCACTCTGGGAAGGGGCAGATAACCTTGCTCAGTGGCGGTGTCGTGCAAACAAAGCAAGGGTTGCTATTCGAGAGATTGAGAAATCAGATCAACTGGAGATGGAATTAAACAAGCTTCTCAAACAGGTATTGTATGCTAGTCTACCACGGTTTGCTTTCCAGATCAAAAGTGTTGTCAACCCTTTATTCCACAATTATTACTGAGTCACGTCATTTAACATTAGACGGTGGGGCCATGACAAGACTAGAATTGGCCCTCAATGAGTGGATGAAATAAGTTTTAAGAATAATGAGTGAAAGATAAACTTTGTCAAATGATGTAAGTCACAGGTTGACAGCTTAGATCTGTACTGGAAACAAGTATTTATTCCAACATTGATTTCAAGTTGTATAACTGTAGATTTGAAAAAAATATTCTTGGAAAGTTCGTCACAACTTTAATCAAATGGAATGTTGTATTTGGTACAAAATAAATAAAGTGACGTTAAAGATATTTAATGATTGTAATAGTGCAGTGTTGTTGCAATAATTTGTTCTGGACTCATTTTCATGTTTCAGTGCAACCCCTATGACTACGAGACCATAAAGTTTCTTCTGGAAGAAATTCAAAGATTTGACAACCCTATGGCTCTTAAGGTAACATTAAAAAATTAACTCCAAAGAGTTAGTTATTGTAAAACATTAATTCAAATTTGGATATCTATCAGGGATTTAGAATCATAGGGATGCTACATATGAACAAATCACTTGTTTCAATAAGGGAATCCATTTATAAACATTATTTATGATTTTTTCACATTTATTAAAAAAAAAACACCTGTATCCATTACATCCATGCCTTAGCACAATGAAGTTTTAAATGTGGATGTCTTTGGCTGACATGGAGTTATTATCCTATTAACAAAGTTTTGGCTGAAGACTAATGGCAGTCCCCTCGCAGCCGCTAACCAAGGATTAAAACAAAGGCATGATGTTTCATCACTGAGGTTTTTCCCTTTAACTCAGTGAAACACCATGCAGGCTACAGGAAAATGTTCAGCAAACTCCTACAAATTCACGTTTTGAGTAAATCAACAGCAAAGAGCTGAGCATGACTGACATCACTCAATGCCCTAACACTGCATGCCGCTAAACAAGAATGTAAATGATAGTCTTTTCACTCATACTGTTTTCATTACTGCATGATCAGGTTAAGTATTGAAGTTTAAGTATTCTGTATTTACTATGACAGGGCCTGGAGCTACTAGAGTATATCAACGTCTACACGCGGAGGTATCCACCGTCAGAGTACGAGCAGCAGTATAAAGGAGAGGGAGAGAGAGAAGAGGTACATACATTTCTTACATGCATATAGTGAAATATAACTCATAAAAAGTGTATATGCACTCGTGTCATTGAAATATTTACTAGCAACTTTGGTCTCAGTCTGTACCTCATGGTCTTTGACCTAAAACAATTTAATATCTTCTCACTAAAGCAACTGTAAAAACTCATAAGCTTTTCATACAATAAGTATTTCTGAAGACCAGATTCCCCTGATAGCTATACAGAATACAGAATATGGTGCGGCGCCATGGCAAGTTATTTAAGCAATCAATGGACAAGAGTCTGTGACTAATGCTTCAACCACAGGATTGAGGTGTTCCTCAAACTAGGACTGAATCAAGTTCCTGAAATGTCTCATCTGTCATGAAATGAACACTATTAATTTACTATTGCAGCTGCCAGGAGTTCTAGACACTCTACCTGTTGCCAGTAAAACTAGAGTACCCTTCCATCCACTTGTGTTTGGAGATGCCTGGAAAATAATTAGTAAGTAGACTGAAATTCTTAGGAACTTTGCTCTGAAAATGGCTCAATCTTGTACTTTACTGAAAATTATTCCAATACAAATTTCATTAATTTGTTGGAATTGTGGAATGATTCTTAACTTTGATCGTGAATGCCAACATTTTGTTATGCTCTCTTAGCGCTAAGAAAATTGAAAATAACTTACATTATCATTGGCTTACAATCCTCTTAGCGCTAAGAGAACTTAGAAAATCTAGGACCTGAATGTTGAAATGTTTTGTTTTAAACAATGATGACATTGGATGATAATAAGGCATTTCCATTCTTTACTGCATGTTTTACAGCTCCAGAACTAGAGGAAGAATCTGTACCTATCTGGCTTCCTATTGCAAAGTTGTTGAAGGTAAGGTCTCTCTTGTTGCTTAAATCGCTGCTACTGGCTGCAATATTGCAATATCAGCATTAAACAATAAGTCCTTCGCTCACTCACTTGTTTCTTAAAATCTGAAACATTTCGTGAAAAAAGAATTTGTAATGGATTGTAAGCACAATATACAAACATTTAATTTCAGCTCTCTGAAGACCAGATTCCTCTGATGGCTATACAGAACATGGTGCGGCGCCACGTCAAGTCGTTGAAGCAGTCGACGGACAAGAGTCGGTGTGACTGGAGCTTCAACCACAGCAGCGAGGTCTTCCTGAAGAAGGTTCACGATCTGCTCATGAGCGTCTCCAACTGCGAGATGGGCATTGCTTGTGCAAACTGGCTCTTCAAAGAGCTACCCATGGGTATGCAAGTTTATACATCACATTGATTGATTTCCTGGAATTTTATAATATTAACAATTTCTGTGTATCTGTGTGAGACTTTCTCTCTAAAAGGAGAGACTTACAGAAGTAATTTTTTAAATGGTAATCTGTTCTTACCTGAGTTGTCTACCCATGGTCAAACGACAGAAATTCAAGAATACTATGCCAAAATCTTACTTTAAAAAGTCAGTCATCACTTCATGAGAAAAACATGACATCATAGCTATGTTAATGACGTCACGTCACAGTGATCGCCGCTAATGGCTGCAATACTGCCGAAGCTGGGTTAAACAATAACTCACTCACTCACTCACGTCACAATGACTCAGATATTTTTGTTCTCGTCATAGTAATACAATGTTTTGTTTCAATATCAGGTGGAGAGAAGGTTATAGCGCTGAAGGGGTGTGTCATGTTTGCTGAGAAATGGTTCCAAGCATGTGGAGAAGAACAGGTAATATTTTTTTTAAATGTTTGATGAATGAAATGTTCTCCCAGAGAAATGCAATTAGTATTCCCTCTGGATTGTGTTGCCTTATTCCTCAACGCCAGGAGAGATGCACAGAGAAAAATAAGATGTTTTTTATTTGTATGCGTTGTATGTTCCCTCCGATATCAGAAGGTGATCATGCATTCACTATAGAATCATAATCTTTATCATCAAAAACTGTATTCCACAGGAGATATCGCTTTTGTTAGATCAAGCAATATCTCCTTGAAGATATCATTTTGACAGTAGATTTTGCACATGACATCAAAATCCTTTTACATCACGGAGTAATGACATCATAATCATGATGACGTCACAATGCTATGACATCATTGCACTGGATGTCAAATTGCAGTGATGTGCTCAGAGATATACAATTTTCCCTGAAACGCATTGAAGAATGATTTTGGATGATAAATAGAATCTCACCCTCGTGTCTTCTTATATCAAATATATCAACACTCATTGATAAAAGTAAAAATATCCTCGGCAAGCCTCTGATATTTGTAACTTTTATCAACTCGTGTTGATATATTTGATATCAGAAGACACTTGGGTGAGATTCTCTATATCTTCAACAATTTATTTCATTTAATCTAGATGATTCCTGTAAACTGATCACTCAGAAATGTTTGCGCAATTTAATTCAGCAGTGTTGTCCATTCCTCGTCAGGGCTGGATGGAGAACAGAACCAATCCTTCATCCTCTTCTGATGTTTCATGTTTTAAGATATTTGGTCATTCATGATTGATATTTGTAGAAATCTCAGAGAACCAAAGCGCAGGCAGCATACGTGAAGTTTGCGACAGTCTACAAGCGACTGTCCACTGAGCGAGTTCTGTTCCTCAACGATCTGGCAGAACCAGACCTGCTCCAGGTGTGCAGCAGACCCAAGGAGTTGATCGTCAAACTGTATGAACATTCCAGTATCACAGCTTCCTGGGACTGTGAAGTAAAAAAACCAAGTGAGTATCCTTTAGCCCTAATTGTTTACATACTGTCTTACACACTGTCCTCCATCCGCCTTCTGGATCCGCCATGGCCAGTTCAGGTTGATATGAGGGATCTGTATTATTAGATCTGCAGAGCCATGCACACAGTTTTCAGTTTGAATTCTATCCAAGGGTAAAAATGTTCTAAAATTTATAATCCATGGGATCATGCATGAAATTACTTTGAAATAAAGATGACAAAAAACCGTTTGATATTGCACATGAAGATGAAGATGAGCGATCAGTATGAATTAAAGTCGTTGTGCCCCTAGTTGTAGTATGGATCACAGGTTCCTTATGGAGTTAAAGGGAGGGTTCTATCACAGTATTTTCGTGGAAACAAATATCCACGTTTAAACATCATTTTTATTACCGGATATATATTTATTTGATATGTTATTAAAAATGTTTAAATGCTTTTTGTTGATATGACCAGAGGACTATGACATCTGATAACTGTTAACAATATCCTGTCTTGTAGATATCCACGGTGTTGTGACAGAGATCAGTACGGTCAATGAACTGGATCTCCACACCATCTGCTTCGGACTTATCAAGAAATGGCTGCCGTCGGTGGACGCTAAACAGGAAGCTGAAGTGGTGAGTTGGGGAAATAAGTTATCTCTTTCTGATGGGTTGGCAGATATGAATCTAACAGTATGCACAAGTTTTTTTTCTTTAATGTTTGTTAAACCCTGGCAACGGTTTGAAATGTGTTCAGTAACCTCTGCATGGATTGACGAAGCTATGATAGCGCTAAGATAGATGTAAGTACCATATACATTGCATTTACATACAAATATCTTAGCACTGTTAGAGTTTAAAAATCAGTACCCTTTTCCTATTTCAACCCCATTTTCATTTTCATTTACATCTGTATTCAACAACTATTTCATGTTCAGACGATGACCTTTAACTTTGACAACCTCAAGTTGACGGGGGAAGATACAGAACATCATGACGATGATGACAGTCTTAAAAGGTAATCTCAAGTGAATCCTTTACCATCTTGATATCTGATAACTGACAACGTTTCAATTAAAGTTTTTATACCCCTGGACTAACGGTCCGGAGGTATATGGTAATACCATTACATTTTACATTATCTCTGTACATTGTATTCCGCACATTTGTCCAATATATTGTATGCATGTGTGTAATTGTTACAGAGTGATGTACATCATGAAGAATATACCCCTGGAGGAATGTGTCGTGCTTGTTTACAACTTTATTTGTAAGGTAAGATTGTTTAGTATCCATGTCCGAAATCGTAGATATCAGGTATATTGTTTTTTTCGTCTGTCTGTCCGCCGTCAATCCGTCTGTATCTCAGAAAAACTTTAACCTCTGCCGTATTTGATTATTCTATGGATAGGCCTTTGATATTTGACATATGTGCATTCTTTGTGATGGGACCTTTCAGATGAAGATCGTAACTTTCAATCTTTTCACTTTAACCTTTGCCATAACATTTGATTGATCAGTAATAGACCTTTCACATAAAGTATGGGGGTATCAGTGTTTACAAAACACATCTTGTTTACCTATGCAGTAAATCAATATTTGTCTCTTTGTTTGTCTTTCTGAGTGTTAGATCAGTTGATAAAGTGTCTCACTGATTTCTTAATCTTGGAATGTATGTGTACATCTTGATTTCACAAATAATGTTTAAGTTATTTATGTTTTATGCAGGATACCGACACAGAGATCACCAACCAGTGCCGAGTGCGTGGACTGCAGTGTCTGGTCAAGATGGTCAGTGATGAAAACCTGGTCAAGTTCAGCGGCAAATCAGCTCTCGAACTCAGGTACGTACACTCACAATGCTCCACACTTTGTTTATATACCGGACCAGGATCTTCATCCACAGTAGACTTAGGTTTTGCATGAAGTCCTTCGATAGCACAAATTCTTGTACTTTTTCGGGCCTAGTCCCATGCAGGATTCGAACTCACGCCATCAGAATAAGACAACTATCACCAGCATTGACTGTACCAACAGCTTACCACACTTACTGCTTACTGTACAGTTGGTACAGTTAGTTTTATCCCAAATATAACCATGTTATATTTCTTCACTATCCAAATGGCAAATGTTTCTAATATTTATAGGGGTTTCTCCAACATAGCCTTGAAGGAGTACAAACAAAAGAAAAATCAACATTTTAGAAAAAAAAACCTTTTTAATATCTTTGTTGTCATTCAGGTTTTAACTTGTTACTGCACAATGCTTCATTCGAAGCCATACCTTAAAACCTAGACACAGTTGTAGTGTTTAAGGGTAACTTCCTGCAGGTTGCTTTAATAAAACCTGCTGCTATATAATCTCCATCCATCATGCAGAAAGTTTATGCTTTTATAAAGACTTGTCACATTAATTCATCCACTTGCAGCGAGTTTATGCCTTTATAAAAACTTGTCACATTTACTCCATCCACTTACAGCGAGTTTATGCCTTTATGAAAACTTGCTATTTTTTCTCCATCCACTTGCAGTGAGTTGATGCGGACCCTGGGGTATCTGGTTGAGCTGGACAAGCTGCACATTCAGCACTCAGTGCGCACGTTTACGGAATGTAAGAAGGAGGGACTCATCATGGGCGTCTGGAGAAACCACAGTCACCAGAAAACTGTGAGTTAGCAATCTTCGTCTGTGTGTTTAATATAATTGTTTGAGCTTTCATCAAAGTTTGACTTCCATTGATGTAACAGTGGTTGAGATGGTGCTGATAGGATTATGAGCAGCCATACAGTATTAACTTCTTTTGAGTAATGTTTGGTTAAAATGCCAAGTTATAACCATTAACTTGCCCAAAAACATTCAGAAATTGGTTCTCAGATGTTTGAATTACATAGGAATTATTCAATATTCCCTTTGATTTTGAATATGATTTGCTGCAAAATTTGGTTAATGATTTTTATTGAGATTTTTCCTTCATTCTTTGAAAGGAAATTAAGGAAGTAAACGATATTTATTGCATGTTGCATGTATTTACATCTGCCAACAGGGAGTGTTACTGGTTGCCGCGCTGTGCCAGGACTACAAGATCTACGATACTCAACTCTGGAACAATATCCTCACACAGATGCTGTCACAGGGCATGGTAAACTCAACACTTCTAACTTTCATCATTCACCTCTACTGGCTGCAATATTGCCTAAGCAGCATAAACAATAACTCACTCATTTTACATCATATATCTTTGCCATAAACTTACTTGAGTTGAAGAGGTTCGTTGAAATATATTTCTCATCCTGCCCTAAAGTGAAATTATTTCAACAGATTTATTTTAATATTTGTTTAATGTACATCAGAAATTGAATATTCTGTCAAAGATCATCGTAAACTGTATATCATTGTAAAAACTTAGTGTGAGATAAAAATTTATGATCTGAAAGAATAATAATGATTACGTCTTGCAGCTGACGGAGCTAGAGCAGGTACTGATTCACCTGTGCGGTGTCCAGGAGGTCTGGTCTGTCCCTGTCTTCGTCAAGGTCTGGCAGGCTGTTCTCGCCACTCCCCTCAATAAAGGTAAGATTTCACAAGATATTCAACTTCACTGTTGAATAATTAAATGTACGGCATAGCTCAACTAAACTTTGTATGTGGACCAATCATCATGTGTCGATGTGCCTTTTGGGGTATTTTTTCAATGATTTTTGTACTTGTCTATGTTTCACAACCCTAAACGTGTTCCCACATTGCAGGAGATATAGTTGACACTGCTTGTCTCTAACATTTTAGCTCTTGCTTCAAGATTTATTTGACAGATCAGGCATTTTCCCAAAGCTAAGGTTAGTATATGCCATAATTCTCCAATTAATCAGGTTATTGTGTCCTCCCTGACATTGTTAAATACATTTATACATTTCTTATAACATGTTTATGTTGCAGTCTGTGCCCCCCTGAATGACGACCAGCTAAAGGATACTCTCTACTACTTCAACCTTCTCTCAAGGTAAATTCTCTTCTTAGGTTCATCAGATTTGTCAATCGTAAGTAAGTTATTGACGTTTCTGAGTAGTGTACTCCTTTGGAAGACATTTTGTGGAAAGGTATAAAACCTCCAAATTCTTCATCTAACATCATTCCTTTGATATCCACCTCAAGCATGTATTTTCAGGTATTGCCTTTCCTCAGGGTTAGAGTTCTCTTCCTTCATCGATTTTATAGAATATTGAGGCAATAGATCAATGAGTGTAAAAAATGCAATTTTCAATTGAAAAAACATATGCTAAAGTCCCCGTTCTTTCAATAACTGTTAACCCTTGGGCCCTGGACAATTCTGGGGTATCTTAAGCAAGTGGCAAGTCCACGCTGCATTAGTTGTGATTCCTGTAAATTGGCCTCTTAGAATAACCATAATTCAGCTGGAGGGTTGTTCAACTGAACACAACTAGTGGTTGTTAATGTTTCCTGCTTGTCCCCAGATGTCCTGTGTTGACGGGTCTGGACCTGAGTGCCCTGAGTCGACTGTACGAGACCCTGGAGATGGACCTGTGTACGGCCGGATGTCTCCTCATGTCCCCTTCCACCTCTGTGTCTCTCGTACAGGCCGTGCTCCACTCCCCAACTCACTCTCTCCTGGAGAACCTTCAGCACCTCTCCACTCTCGGTCTCAACAACTATTCTGCTAAACAGGTGATTAGATATATAGTTTATTACCCGGGGAAGTGTGTCATATGACTTTTAGGAAAGAATGTGAATTTTTGTATTGCCCAAGCAACATTGAGTGTTATATATCCTCCCATTTGCAGGAGTTTTGTAAATGTCATATGGCACACATGTAAGTGTAATAATTTCTTTATTACCCTTTCTATTCCATTTGAATCGTGTAAAAATAGCCAAGAAATGGCCCAGTTCTCTTCGGACAACAAACTCGCAGACAATTGTTTTTATGACATAACAGAGGACAAAATATGGGATGGTTGCTGGGTTTGTACTGATATTGAAAATACATAAAGGGGGTTTAATTGGTCGCCTTGACCATTTGTTCCTGGCACATGTCCACACTTGGTTAGCAAACATCTATGGAATCACATTCTTAGGGCAGAAGACTCAATCAGCTCTATGCTTCTAGGTAGCAAGATAAAACTACATGTACGGTTGAGCTTGACGAGATCAATTTGCTGATTGTTGCAGATAGAGGAGTTCCTGTACAGTGAGATAGATGGCAGCAAGGACTACGCTAGCGTCAACAAACAATACCTCCCATCATTTATCCGCTATCTCATCCAACAGGATAACATTGACGGCATGCTTACCTTCGCAGTTGAAAATAATAGGTAACTAATAGTGGGAATTCTCATGGCATATAGCATTCATTTTTATTCATATCAAAACACTGACTTGTAAGTAAACATGAAAAACTCTCAAATCAGGTGCAGGGTAACCGTATTTATTCTTGATAGAAGTAAATTTAAAAATATTGTTTTGTGCTCTGTCAAGAAGTTGCCACAATGGCGCCTATTTAAAGAGAGCGTTCTCTGAAAATTTCTGCCATTTTTTAAAAATATTTTTTGCAGTATATGATAAGCGAAATATTCTGCAGTTGTACTAATTTTAAATATTTTTAAGAATAAAACCTTCCTTTAATTATTGTACTGTTATGATGCTAAGCAGCCAGCAAGGAAGCAATAACTTCCATCTTTTAATCTCTCTTGGTATGAAATGGTCAGGATTCAAACCCTGTCCTTCCAGGCGATGAGCAGCTGCTGTACTAACTGAGCTACAGGTTAACGATCTATTTAGTAGTTCACATATCTCAAATCAAGCTAAGAGATTTGCTCTTCAACAGAGAATCCATTTAGAAGTCACATTTCATACATCCAGGAGCAACAATACTTCAATCAGTTTGATAGAGTAGTATAATTCTGACTTCATTTCAATTCCATCTCGATAAGATGTGTGCATTATTCAGACAAGCCTGCTAAATGTTTCATGAAAACTATGTATGAAGTGGGAATGGGCTGCACTTTATTTTTGCAATGCAAATCTCTCCTGAAATGGACTTGGAAACAAGCGACTTCTTAATGAAAATCGCCATTGATCTGTGATTGATTGTCAAACCTGAACAACATGCTCTTGTAGTGGATAAGTCCCTGGCTGATTGATAGCCAATTGATTATTGATCTTTCATTGATCCATAGTCTGTAAGTACCTGGTTTATCAGGCTGAAGGATGTCAAATCAGCCATGTTCTGCCATTGAATTTATCTCTTCTGAAACATTTATCAAGTGAAGCTTTTATTTCAACCATAAAGTTAAATATTGTGTGTGAAAAATGCTGATACATGTTATATTCATTGAAGTACACGTACGGTAATCCAAGTGTACTCAGTCGCGGCATTGTAAGTACATTTCCTTCTGGTGCCACACACTGGATATTAGGCATTGAAATAGTCACAACAGAATGCATAAGGAAACTATCTTGAAAAAATCATTGGTACTCAACTGGTATCTTAGTTTCCTTTGTGTTTACCAATAATCTCCTGGTTGATTTTGCATTAGATACAACTGATACAATTATACTTATGAGTTAGGGTTTAACGGCACTTTCAAGAGTATTTCACTTATATTGCATCTGCTAGTATTATTAATTATACTTGTGCCTATGTATTTGTTTATATGTATTTATCGTTCATGTATTCTATATTGCATCAGTACATGTCTGTATATTCAGGATGGCGGAGGCAGGACAGTTGGTACAGATGTATCTTAGTAAACATAACGAGGTGGAAGATCATCTCGAGGAGTTCATGGTCTCTCACGACTTGGTGGACCCTCTCCAGGTTGGTACTGTTATCGCTTTAAATTATGTCCCCCGAATTTTTTTTCGGGAGACATAATGTTTTCGCCTCCGTCCGTTATTCCGTTATTCCGAAATGCTTTTCCGGGCCATATCTCAACCTTTTCTGGCCTCTTTTTCAAAATCTATCTAGTATTTCTTTACGAAACTTGGTATGTGGTTAGACCTAGTGGTGGAGTGGTGCCTTTTTCTATTTTGGTTATTCTGAATTCTATTTTTTCTGGTTTCCATGGAAACAATCTGAACTTGGGGGTAGGGACCTTTTCCGGCCTTTATTTCAAAATCTATCAAGTATTTCTTTACCAAACTTGGTATTTGCTTAGACCTAGTGATGGGTGGTGCCTTTTGCTATTTTGGTTATTCTGAAAAAAAAATTCTTTCTGGTTTCCATGGAAACAATTTGAACTTAGTGCATATTGGGAGTAGGAACCTTTTCCGGCCTTTATCTCCAAAACCGTTCAATATTTTTTCACCCAACTTGGTATTTGCTTAGACCTAGTGATAGAGTGGTGCCTTTTGCTATTTTGGTTATTCTAAATTTATTATTTTTTCTGGTTTCCATGGAAACAATTTGATCTTAATGCATATTGGGGGTAGGGACGTTTTCCGACCTCTATTTCAAAATCTATCAAGTATTTCTTTACCAAACTTGGTATGTGGTTAGACCTAGTGGTGGATTGGTGCCTTTTGCTATTTTGGTTATTCTGAATTTTTGTTTTTTCTGGTTTCCATGGAAACAATTTTAACTTATTGCATATTGGGAGTAGGAACCTTTTCCGGCCTTTATCTCCAAAACCGTTCAATATTTTTTCACCAAACTTGGTATTTGCTTAGACCTAGTGATAGAGTGGTGCCTTTTACTACTTTGGCTATTCTGAATTTTTTATTTCTCGTTATAAATGCAGTATTGAACTTAGTGTTTAGCATAAGTGAAAAATAAGGGTAATATGATTAGGTTGGATTGAAAGTTGGAGCGGGGGACATCACAGTGCATCACATACACAAATTTCTAGTTTAACCAAGTCCTGCATCTTGTTTCTTGATAGCATTGTATCTTTGTTTTCTATGTTTTGACTGTATGAAACTGTATACTTTTACATGCAGTCTGATTAAAATCGACCTTGTTCCGAGGAATAAAATTTGCAAAATAATATATCTACCGGGATACGAACAGGTTCTGTAGATTCCTCGCCACAAGGTCTGAGAACATCCCGTATAGGTGTGTGTTCCGAACCAGTTTAGCGCAGCCAAAGCCCAGTCAAATAGCTGACCAATCACATCATAGTTTTTAAACGGTCGCTGTTTTGAAAGCATTCGGAACAGACAAAAGGATAGATGTTTGGAGTTATCTGCCCCTAACTTCTCGCATCGAAAGCATTTGTTGGGCATCTTTTGATTGGCTACCTGAATTGCGCTCGAACACGCTAGTCTACGGACTGTTTCCAGACGGTTTGGCGTGGAAATCTCCGAACTATATGAGTTCGTATCCCGGTAGATGCACTATTTTGCACATTTTTTCCGCGGAATACCGTCGGTTTTAATCAGACTGCTTTTACATGTGACCTTGTATGTATATCTGGAAAAAAGTTAAATAAATAAAAAAATTTAAAAAGGAAAAAAGTCATGCATCTATAAGAATATATCATTGTTGGTTTAAATATTTTATGAAGTAATAAGTATTTGACCTAATGTTGTGATTATCTTAATCATAAATATTCCCTTTTTGCTATTGTTTACAGATATTTGTCATAATTTTGGCAAAACAAAATGCCAATAGCCTTTCCAATATTGCTAAATTTAAGGTTAAAGTTATATTTATAAGTAATGTTTATTTGTTACAGGCCTACATGAGGATGAAGAATATTGAATCTGAATGAAATGAGAATTTCGAAGTTACTGTGATATTAAAAGTTGTATATTTGTTCAAGTGTAACTCGATGTAATTACTGAAAACCTCATCTGCATTTGTGAATGTTACGAAGGAAACATGATATATGATTCATGTAAAGATCAAATACTTAGTGTCTTGTGATTGTTATATTTATGCTATTAGCATTATTTGTCAACCATATTAAAGAGTATAATTGTGAAATTATTATTATTGACAGTAAAACATATCCATGTTATATGTTTATGATATATTGATATCCATAGGCCGGTCAGACAACCCATAAACTTGTTACTTTTGGTTTGTGAATGTTACAAAGGAAACATGATATATGATTCATGTAAAGATCAAATACTTAGTGTCTTGTGATTGTTATATTTATGCTATTAGCATTATTTGTCAACCATATTAAAGAGTATAATTGTGAAATTATTATTATTGACAGTAAAACATATCCATGTTATATGTTTATGATATATTGATATCCATAGGCCGGTCAGACAACCCATAAACTTGTTACTTTTGGTTTGGGCTGGTAACTTTTTTTATGTTTTTGTTTAATTTTAGCATGAAAATTTACAAAATCATAATCTTGAACTAGAAATGTTTCAGGCTTATTTCATACAATGACATATGTGATAACATCAAATAAAATACGACCAGTTTACATTTTGAGCTTCAAATGTATCAAGATAATGTTGGACAAAATGTACTTTTTGTTCAAAAGGAAAATATATTTACCGGTAGCATTATTACTTTACTTGCTAATTCAGTAATATTCAAGGTTTGCCTATCATAATTATCATTATCCCCAATCCTGGTTATTTCCTTTGGTATAAGTTATGATGTCTAATAATCAAAGTGTCCTGCTTCATCAAGATAATTCTATTGGCAAGGTTTGATCCTTCACATTTCCTGATTGTCTTCTCACCTTTGTATCACTATACAGTGTTCCTAGAGGGGGTCCTGAGGATATTTGCCTACTCTTTTGGATTGGTGTCTCTCAAACTTTGGGTAAGGAGGATACTTTTATCATTGCAAAGGGTCCACTCTGTTCAGAATTGACCAAAATAACCCCCTCGGCTGATCACCATGGAACAACACTGCTACATAACCAGCCATTAAAATCAAGCGTTGCCCTGATGAAAAGATTGATGAACAAACATAAAATTGCAAATATCATTTCATTGGCTGACAAAATACAAGTTATAAATAACTATCAGGAACCAGCCATAGCATTTCGTGACATATGCTGAGAAGGCAATCAGGGTATTTGGAGGAGGTGTGGGGATAAAGCAGGTGATGGAGCAGGATCAGAGAAACAAGCACATGGTTTGTACATGGATAATGTGCCTATGTTGATTTGTGTATCAAGTTCTGCTTTACAAACTACTGTTTGAATTATATTATTTGTGTTGCAATTTGAGATGTTCTCCATACGGTTAGAACATGTTACATCCATGAAGTTGTCAATACTGTTTATATCAAAATGTGAATGTCATGAATGACTTTGTTCACTAAATTCATTGTGTACAAATGTATCATATTAAACTATATTTCAAACATAAATTGTTGAATTTCATTACTATGATCGAGATCTACGGTTGCAGTCAGTGTTTTTGATGGACCTGGAGGAACTCCGTGTTCACTTTATTTGTGAAAATGTCACTTGACCTAAATAAAAAATATATAATTATACTCAATAGAAAATATCATATACTCACCATCATTAACGATTTAGTGTTTTACAATCACAGCACACTATTTGAAAATTTCGAATCAAAGGGCTGAATTATTGATCTCACTTGTTACGGGACCTTCCTCTCATGCAGGTCTATCTTATAACAATCTCCCTAACATTTATACATACATGGTGTATAGTGGTCCGTGTATTGTTCCGTCCGTCCGTCACATTTTTCGCTTTGATGTGTACATCTGCCTTTTGTATGCTTCATACCATAATGTTCATACAAAGGACTGGACTACATTGGGTTAATTATCTTAATGTTCTAAGCTTGCCATTAAAATTGCTCAAGCGGTGTTAAACAATGTCCAACTCACCAGTTCTAAGTTATGTCAGTCTGAAGGGAGCGTAGTTTCAATCTCAAATTAACCAAAACTCCAACATTTGATGATGTTTTATTTTGTATATCACAGCGTCATAAGATAACAAGATATCTATGTACAATGTTACTTGGTACGTTAACAAAGTATAAGAAAACAGTTTACCGGTAGTTAGAAATCAAATTTACAAACGCATGTAGTAGGAGTACATCAACATCTCCAAAAATAATCATTGACGCATGTTTAATTTGTAACAGAATATTTCATCATTAATTTTCAGGTCATTGGTTTGACCATTTATTTCAGAATTTGTTTCGGAATGAAAAAGTTAGCCTTCCTTTGTCCCTAAGCAAACATTTACAAGAAATCCTAAAATTTGTATCCAACAATCCAACCCCCGTTGCACGAAACAACCTTTGCCAAGGCTAGCCTTACCTACTAAGGTTAGAGTTACGATCACCTTAAAATTCAGTTACGCCCGTTGCACAAAACAACCTTAGGGCAACCTTATCCGGGACTTGAACCTTAGTCGTAACCTTAACTAAGGCTGAACTCTTCAGCGCAGGAGTTGCGTAAGCGTCCTTAGTTACCTCGTCATTAATCTCCCTTAGCGAGCACCTGCAGACAACACAATGGCAACTACCGAGTTGTCAGCTGCTGGTGCCAGTGGAGTCAAAAAAAGAAATAGGGAATCCAACTTTACAGCGCAGGAGGTTGTTTCATGCAAAGGGACCCAGATAACTTTCCTTGAATAAGTGTGTGCAGCCATTCCTTAACAACTTATAACTCTTCTTGTAACAAGCAGGAAGATAAATATTCCTTATGAGATATTTCAGAGTTCAAGTTTATCCTTTGTTAAATTATTTCATTGTTCAATCATGTCAGTTACAATAAAGGTGTCAAATGTGTGAACTCCATGAACAATCTTGGCATAATACCTTCTGTATTTGCTGATATAAAAAGAGCCATATCATGTTTATATAAAGATGCTCTCAAACATTCTTTAATAATATCCTTTTGCATGACTAGTCTTTGAAAAGCATTCTTGGAGTAAATACATAGAAAAAGCATGATTTCTGGATAATAACTTCTTTATCATGAACAAACAAGACATTTGAGAGTATGTGCTTGATCCGTCACAAGGATCCATCTTGACCCCGTTAGTTATTTACATCACTCTTGCTTTATGATGTGTTAAAAGGGCCTTATTATTTCGCTTAATGAAGAAGAAAACACATACTCATGTTTGCTCAAAATAAAAATGTTTTCCAAAAATCTCACTTTTCCTCGTGCATGACAATTTACACATACAGCAATTTGAGATTTCGCATGAATGGAGAAAGGATCTTAAATTGCTTAAACATTGTTTGACTGAAAAGAGATTTCAATAACTTTTCAACAATATATTCAAATGGTTGCTTCGAATCTTTCTGGAAGAATACAGTAACACTCTTCACTCAGGACAGGATGTGTACACTGTACTACATCCACAGATGATGTATTGAAGGAGTTGTACACAGATTGAAGGAGTTGTACACAGATTGAAGGAGTTGTACACAGACTGAAGGAGGTGAATCATCACGTACTGCAGATCACATAACAACACAGGCTCCACTTCCAGTTTTGTCCTGTTCCTTTTCACGAAGTGCCATTCTTGACAGTGTTTCCCCGGCAACACTGTTTGACCTCATAGACCGTCTCCGTATAACAGTGCTCCCATCACTTGATAATGAACTCGGTCTCGCTGATAAAGTTCCATTCGCTGGTCTACTCTCATCACTAAGGTCATTCTGGGTCAAAAGAAAAGGTGACTTTGCTCCTGACCTTGACCCTGACCCTGATGGTTCTGAACTTGTTGACCTGTGAAACATCGAACTTCGACGACCCATTTCGTCAGGGGACAAATTTATAGAGTTCTTGCGGTTGACACCGTGAAGTTGATCTTCTAGTATTCTGCTCTCAGTGACAGAAAATGCTAGTTTGTTCTCCAGTTGTTTGATTTTTCTTTCGCTCGCTATAACCATTCCCTCAGTTTCGGCAAGCTGAAAACATTTGACAATAAACGTTATGTATTTTTCCAATAAATGTAGGTTAGTGAGCAATCGGTAAGATTCATCTTTAATTTACATTAAATTCAGAGGGTTTTTTTTGCATTAAATACCCCTTCCCCTTTTGAAAATAAGTTGTGTTCAAATTTGATAACTCAATCCTCCCCAAATCTCGGATAATGGAAATTGACCGTACTTTTACAATTGATAACATCACCATATATCTGTATCAACTCCCTCAATAAGATGGAAACTACACGAGGCGAGTGCTAAGTTCTCGTAGGCTATCATTCTGTTGTAGTACGAATTTAACTTTATAAACTTTATAATTCTCCCTTTGTTATACTTATTATGTGCCAAAAACTGTTCTGGAAACTGGATTGTTCCAATCTAACATATAAATGACAAAGCCATGTGCCATTATTCTTCTGGAAACTGGATTGTTCCAATCAAACGTGTATGACAAAGCCATGTGCCATAATTGTTCTGGAAACTGATTGTTCCAATCTAACGTGTATGATAACGCCAGTCTTCTTTGCACCCGACCAGAGACCTCATGGTCATGTAAAGCCTCTAAAAAGCTTGATGTTATACTAAGCATTTCTGCACAAACCAGTCCATAAGGAAGGACATTTTATAAACAGTTTGGTTTTATATTTGAATAAAATACATTTTGTGTTAAGTCAGTTCTAGACATAAGAAATGACAAGATAAAGAATGACAATTTAAATCTGAAAAGTTAGGTTGTTTACCTGTTGTTGCAGTTTCCCAATAAGAATCTCCTTGCCTGCAATGTTGGATGATGCAGAAGCAAGTTCGGACCTGTATTTCTGGACGGTATTCTCCAGGAGATGCTGCTTGTCCATCAGGTTCCGTCTCACAATGTCCCTGTCAGTCATATCATAATCAGTAAATTATAATTGCATAAAAGAATAGTATTTTGACATCTGGTGATGTAATTTGAAAATGCTTGATAATGTGAAGAAGGATATTCTGTAAACAATCTAACTAAATATAGCTATTGTTATTTCACTATACTCAATATATTTAGAGAAAGTCCCTCATAGTAACTGTGCTTGAAGGTCATATCCGCAAAGCTAGGTACCCAGTTTTCTGCTTCGAAGAGAGAGGCTCAATTTGAGAAGTCTCTTGCCCAAGGTGCAACTGCAAGTTGCACAACTTATGTCTCATTTTGGGGGATAGAAAGAACCAACAGCCATTAGGCGGTTCACCCACCCAGCGATAAACCATGGTCATTGTTGCTTTAACTTCATTGATAACGATCGACCAAACCATACACAACAACAACATGCCCCCAACAATTGAAATACATGTAGTGCAGTGCTAAACAAGAAATCCTTCACTTATTGACATGCATGCTTCTCACTTACAAGATAGGAATCTCTTTGATTCTACTTTCAGTTTGGTGAATTAACAGTAGAGCTGATAAATTGATTCATGCCAAACCACTCTGAGTGGTTGATTTACATCAATCACGGGAACTAACTTTGGATTGGCAACTAAAGCTCCAAACTATCCCCAATGTGTAAAATAAGACTGAAACTAATTTCATCAATGTTCAAGGTAAAGACTTCAAGATTACTAGCTCAAAGTATCTAAGTTACATACCCAACAACACGTGACCATTGTTCTATATACCAAATTTTGTTGAGCTTTGCCTTACAACATTGGAGTTCTGCTACGTTCGGCGGAGGATACTCACGGGTATACAACATTAACAAATACCTCAGTAATGTTGATTATGACAAATTCAACACATGAACATGGGCATGGTGTTGTGATTAACAACGTGTATGCAACACTGGATGCAGATGCACATATCAATACATGGATTTTAAATCTTAATCTGTAAAATCAAATCAAATATTGATTTCCCATAAATTTTGGATTACTTTCACATCATGACTCAAAGAGAACTCTTTATCCTATAAACGATAAAACGTGTTTATTTGACCTCAGTGAACAACTCATTTGCACAAGGTGTCCCAACTTCCAAGGTCTAGCAGATAGTCCTTTAACATTCGATTCAACACACGGTAGATATAAACTGAATTTTCAAAAAGGAAGCAAAACTGGAAATTAGTTCAAACATAATCCTTGAAGAAATTTGAATTTTTCTCGCCATGAGTGTCTACATAGAAAACAATTGAAGAACATTCTGGCTGTAGGAATGAACAACTATGACATTGATGGCGGCGTGTTAACAGGCTTAATGCAAAACTGAATTGTATCAAACACTGAGTGGAATAAAGCGGCTGGTAATCTTCAGGCAACAGGTTCAACCTACAGCAAGACTTTCTGCAACTGAAAATGGTTTTTTGATTTGCATTTCGTTTCGATGCATAACAGTTACATCCCTCATCAATCAAAAATAAGCAATTTGCATTGGTACGCAATCAACTGTAGCTATAATACAGGGAATGAAAATCACTAATATTATAGTAAGTTATAAACTTGCAAAACCTCAATCATCCTGTAATAATTTGTTCATAGTTATCAGCTTTATTGACCAAATCACTGCTTTGCAAATCTTTTTAGAAAATATAACCAAAGAATGTTAAAGTTGGTTAATACAGCAACATTCGACCCAACCATTGCTATCTTGTCTTGCCGTAGGATGTGCCTTGTATAAGAAGATGGCGGCAGGTTAAATCATTTAAATGCTCACAAAAACTACAACTAATGGTCAAGACCAGGGTTTCTTGCAAAGGGGGATAACTGCGCTTACCACTCTTCTTGACTCCTTAGTCGGGGACTCAGGAGGCTGAACGTAAATTTGGAGTCAATATCAATTGTTTGCAGGATAATTTATGATTATTCATTTCACGTTCAATATAATAATGTAATGCTTTTTAATCTGTCATATTTGGAAGACATGATTCTGCTCAGCAAGAGTAAAAGGTCTTTCATTTCTTTTTCCATCATATTACGTTCTTTACACAGTCCAACTAACTCGTTAATAGGTCTGCCATCAATTTAATTAAAACGGTACACACAAGCCTCCAGGTGTTGGTATACTCATGTTGTCATTTATATTAATTGCTTGTACAGTTATATGTAAGCAGAAAGCGGCGGATTCGACATAACAAAAGATGACAGTATGAGGTCAAACAAATTCTCTCTTGAATTTCAAATAATATAGGTAGTTGTGCCATGTGTTAAACAGCTTACACTTAAAGCATTAGCGCTCTTTCAAGAAGTCAGTTTTCACAAAACCTACCAGTTTTTCTTAGCTTTTGATGTTGCATTTTCCGTTCCGCTACTGCTAGCCTCGGTTTGGAGTTGGTCTTTGGACTCCTCCAGTTCTTGACGAAGTGAGTGCAGTTCCTGAAGGAATACACATATTAGACAAACGATTCAATCTCAGATCACACATAGGCTGCACTATAGAAGCCAGTGTTGATGTTATGTTCAGAATATTATAAATTATCTAAAAACAGTTGACAAACGTTGAGAAGAATTAATATGAGAGTTATTATAAACAAGCTTGTCAATAAGAGTGTGTGTCACCTCATCCAGGACGAGTAGATGTTTCTGTCTTCTGTCACAGATCGCCTGTCTCTGGTTCAACAGTGACTCCACCTCTTGGATCTGGGGATGATACACTGGTGTTATATTTGTTTGTTTTATTTAAACAACATATGATCTAGTTCACACATATTCGTAGCAGGGTTGACAAACTGCTTAGGGTAGGGGGAACCGCTTGCGGTAGGGAATACACCCTACCCTTTTATCCTACCCTACTGGACCCACCACTGCTTGTTCCATGAAGCTCAACCTCATACCTTGTGTATGTTACCAGTAAAATCACAAACGTGTCTTCAAATAACCAATATAAAGAGTGAACAAGATACACCTACCAACCTACCGACTCCTACCCCTCCATATCCCTTCGTCTTATCTTATATTCATCAATTATCAGCAGAACTAATTTGTTCAACCGTATCTGAACTATGGACTTTAAAGGTTACCCAATTCCTGATCACAATACATTCATCTAAAGGTTACCCAAACCCTGATCACAATACATTCATCTAAAGGTTACCCAATCTCTGATCACAATATATTCATCTAAAGGTTACTTAATCCCTGATCACAATACATTCATCTACACATAATGAACATTAATTTGTCGACTTTGTTTCTCGGTCATATCTTCTTAAAGTTGTACAATAAACATCCTCCACAGAACTGTGAGCGCTACCTCCTTCTCGTACTCCTCCAGATCCTTGTGCTTCTTGGCGAGCTCCTCCTCCTTGTTGAGGAGTTCCATCTCCTGGTCCAGCAGCTTCTGCTTCTCCTGGAAGAACTCCATGCTGGACTCCATCTCCTTCAGCTCCTCCCTCAGTCCCTCCTTCAAGTCTCCTCCCTCCTCACTCACTATACTCAGTCTCCGACTACAACATGACAGCGATGATAAGACTGTGACTCTCAACTCTATCTATATGTCTGCCCCCAACTAGCTTAGGAACACATACACGATTTTGGACCCAAGCTTACGTACTCTCCTCCCTTCTTCCTCATCATGTTTGATATTTGGTTTTATGTAACGTTGATATAGGACCCCTATCACTCAAAATGACATAAAGGCACACCAATTTCGAACCATTGTGATAATTTGTACCAATTGTTAAAGAACGTTATGAAACTAAAATGAAGTATGTAATGACTTATAGTTATTCACGTTTTGATAAAGAAGTCAAATTCATATTACAATGTTCAACTACGCTACAACGATGTTCAAATACGCTATCAAATGCTCTTATACAATGTGCAAATACCTATAATAGTGTGTAAATACCTACAGCAATATTAAAAATACCTACGACAATGTTCAAATACCTACATCAATGTGCAAATACCTACAACAGTGTGCAAAAACCTACAACAATGTTCAAATAAGCTAATGCAGTGTTAAAATAATATACTACGATGTTCAAATACGTTACTACAATGTTCAAATACGTTACTACAATGTTCATATACGTTACTACAATGTTCAAATACGTTACTACAGTGTTTAAATAAGCTACTACAATGTTCAAATACGCCACTACAATGTTCAAATACGTTACTGCAATGTTCAAATACGTTACTGCAATGTTTAAATAAGCTACTACAATGTTCAAATACGCCACTACAATGTTCAAATACGTTACTGCAATGTTCAAATACGTTACTGCAATGTTCAAATACGTTACTGCAATGTTTAAATACGTTAATGCAATGTTCAAATACGTTACTACAATGTTCAAATACGTTACTGCAATGTTCAAATACGTTACTGCAATGTTTAAATACGTTACTACAAATGTTCAAATATGCTACTGCAATGTTCAAATACCCAACTACAATGATCAAAAACTCTACTACAATAAGCAAATAAGCACCAACTTTGACCTTGACTAAGAAGTCAATGAGCAATGAGCAATGAAGTGAACTTCAGGCGATGATACCGAACCTTATACTATAAAGTAACACTGCGTCTGAGCCAAAACAAAACCTTACCTTGAACCTCAATCAATAAAAGAACCTAACTTTGAAGAAGTATTCCTAATTAACCCAAAGTCTGACACTAAACAAGGCCAAGATGACCCTATTCCCGAAACTATTATTCAAAATGATAGTTCCTTACCCTGAAATCAAAATTAAATTCATGGATTCGAACATGTACCATATAAGTATTTACTTCACCTCAGTGTAACCCTGAAACCTTCAGCAAAACCCATGATTGTTCATACTAAACTATGACATAAATGTATAATTTTTTTTATCATAACGTGTCCTATTAAGAGGAGTGTAGCAGTATATTTCTCAGTGCTGTCATCAAAATAAAGTTATATATTTGTAAAACACGGAAAGGAACTTCAAAAGGCTTATTAAATGGAAATCAGTGACTTATTGACTTTTTGTAAGACTATTTCAAACTTTTTACCCAATGATATGTATATAATATGTACGTATGAATTTCATTGTTACAGTTACCCCGATTATTGAAATTTATCATACAATTCGGTGCAATTGTTTTTCAGTCATAGCCTTAAGTAAATACACCATCTTTGATTTCGACGAAACTCTAAAACCCTAACACTCAAATATAATTAGTTATTGTCCCTCAATCACTATTCAGTCCCCTGAAATAGTACCAGTTCATTATCAAAAGTTCAATCAATTTCAGTTCACGTTAAATCTACCTGATTCCATTGCGACTACCGAGGTTGTTTATCTCTTTCTCACAGGATCGCCTGTGGTCGTCTACATACTGCTTCTGTACTTTTATCTGAAATCAAAACAAGCGAAAATCTCACAAAACGCTGAATCAAATAATACACATAAGGAACAAAATCTGTTACTAATTCGCAAATTCGATGTAATGATCAGAACTTGTGTGAACATCTTAAATACGTGAAATCCTTTTTTAGCAAAAGTTTTTCTTACAAGAACCTGGATGTTCTGTAGCTCATATTCATTTAGTTATTGGCCAAAATGTCTGTATACAACATTTCAGCCTTGTAAAGATTTTACTTTTGGGAAAGGACGAAGATAAGAATACGCCATATATGGTGTGACCCCCGCTGGTGTGACCCCCCCTATATAAGGGCGGAAAAGTATTCAAATCTAAAATCTATTATCCCTTCTGTCCAGGAACAGTATAACAAGGTTACAGCTTTCTAAATATACTGGTCATCAAATATACAATAATATTTTGCATTTGCGAAACGTATTTGTAAACAAGATTAACAATTCTAGGGTTTAGAGAAGAAGACAAAACATATCGTAACCTTAAAGCATACTGAATTGTTTTCAGATTTGTACAGAACATCAGAGTAGTAAGTGTAACCATTACGTCAGATTGGTATCCTTCATGTAAAGCTTTTCTCCTTAGTAATTACGAAAAGAATTCAAATTGAATTACACTTTTAAAACATTATTATTGCTATCATAAATTTTTACATAAAAGTTTTTAAAGTTGTCTATTAAAAAGACCTACATATCTGCAGTAGTTTGGATGAATTATTTGGTGACTGTGGTTAAATGTCATTAAAATATCTTTGTTTAATGAAGACAGGGGTAAGAAATGAAATTTACATCAACATGACCCCTACCCCGTTTAAAATGTTGTAAATGTGTGCAGAATTGGGCACATTTATTAATTTTCACATAGAATATGTCTTATATGTCGATGAACAGTTGTATATCATCAAAAACATTTTTTTGCAGAAATTAAAAATTTCATTATTTTAAAAATTAAAAAACCTGTAGAAGTTTTCTTAGACTGCTGACTAAACACCTGTACTTAGATTATGACATCGACAACTTGAGATATTCGCTATTCAAATCATCCATATGATAAAATCAACAGGAGTGACTACTTTCTTTTGCCTGGTAGTTTATTTGAAAAACAAAATCCGAAGTTGTAATTGCTTACCATGACTCTATATTCTCATACATTGATTTTACCACTGTGTCAATGCATGTAACATGTCCAAGTTTTTAATATACACGTTCATCTTAGTTATAGGCGTGCTTACATTTAAGTGAGTACAAAACAATAGCGATTTTTATTAACGATTTATCCAATGTGGCATGATAAGGACTGTTTACATCGTTACAAACACATTAACTTAAGTTCCAGTTGCAGCCTCCACTATGTTTCAGTTGACTTTATTCACCGATATCAGACACTAACAAGGCGGAGGGAGTGAGGTCGACTCGTTTAGAACTTCCCTTCATAATGGATCCATTTGTAGATGGCTACACACTCTGAGTGTATTAATGTAAAAGAATTCACCGCCCTGCCTGACTCAATCTCTTTATATTCAATCCTAGGAGATTATTATTATTAGAGTCATTATTCACGGAGGTAGTTTCGACCTGATCGATTAAGTCGGGAATGTTTACTTTCGTAACCAGAACACACTTCGTAACCAATAATATGTTTAGCTTAAAGCACCGGAAGTCAACCCTGCCTATAAAAAGGAGGAAAAAACAATTCATTTCTAATACATTCATTCATTTCCTTACGCGACTTACATATTTCAATAATATATACATGTACAGACGTTTGGGTTCAGTTCATATCGCGCAGAAAAATATCGATAATCCGATACCTATTAAATCGTGACTAAAACTAATCGATTTTATCGATATAATCCCTAAGTGTGACATATATACGAACGATTTTATCAGGTTATTTGCAGATACACAAAAAGAGCTTCAATGAAGTGTTGGAAATTCCATGTCATATCCAAAAAATTGACGCCTCATTAAGTCCAAAGGAATCCGAAACCTTCAGACAACGGGAGTAAGGCGTCAGGTCGCTGTATATTTAACATACATTCACCTCCATTCTTTTTTATCGTGAGGACATACACAATTTTAAATTGGATTTTTAAGTCGTTGAATGTAGACCGTGTGTATCTACATCATGATAGTAGATATTTTAGTTTCGGTTTGAAACGTTCACTGGGAATATACCGGAGAGCTGTAAAAGTCAAACTAATGAAATTAAAACCAGTACCACCAGATCTAGGCGCCTTATCGTCAAATCAAATTATCATACATTCATTGAATGTCCGATATTTCAAAACAAAATGACCGTTTTTAGAACCGTAATAATTGAACCTCAGTGTATGTCACTAATAATTATGTCGATATTAACCAAAATCTTACATACTAGATTTGTGTATGTATGCTTTAGTTCTAGTTCTACTCTAAACCACCAGAACCTAAGCTACTAACGTATGTAAAACGTATAATATTTTCCTTGACGTCCCTGACTCTTGTGGAGTTACGGATGTGAATTCTGATTCTGAGCAGTAAATGGGTACCTGGTATGATACAATGGTAGTCTGAATTTGAACCTTGAGCGCCAGTTGTAATCTCCTACGGGAATGTTCTGTACTCGTTGACCAGGGGTAATATGTCGACCAGCGCTTTGAGCATGCAATGTGCATGGACATATGCGCTATGTAAATGATCTATTAATTTTCTCAAATTTCGTTAAGCCCGCGTGTATGGTTAGGGCGATATGGTTTTGATAAAATGACGTCTTCACACGGTTACAGTGTGTGTGTTGAGCATCGAAATATGAGTAAGTACACTATTATAAACAATTCCTTTGTTCTTATTATGTCTGTTCATGGTAATCTGGATCTGTGTCCTTGTGTAATTGAACGTTCATGTTCAAAAGAAGGCTGACTCTGGTTCCCTATCCGCCTATGAGTCAGAACTTCTATGATCTAAATAAGGACATTTTGTCAGAACTAAATTATGTCAGAATCTAACACAGCTAACTAAACTGATTAAATACCTTTCTGGCAGATTCAAGTTAAAACTCCCAAAGAGATCCATTTTTTTAAAAACATATCTAGACAAACATATAAAATCTGCAGTTATGATTTGACAATCATCAATTAACTTAGATGAAATACTATACACCCAGGGGCAAAAGAAACGATACCACAGAAATTAATTTTCATTTCAACCCACAACGGATGCATTAGCCTGAGTAGAGTAACACCAATACTTCAGAAGCCAACCCAACTAAATTTGAAATTTCAAAAACATTATCTCTTCAGGTTTCTGAGAAACACACATTTTAAGAAATCTTGGTTTCGAATCTCCTTCACCAGACGAGATATGACAGTAAAACAAATGGCATTTTGGCTTATTCTTTTTACTTCCTACAGTAGTGATACGTCAATAAATTCAAGTCCGAGAATGTACATTATGCCGACAACATCGTAACTAACATAATTTCCATAGTTCATAAAATTTTATTTTAAATACTAAACATCATGCCCAGGAAAAGCCATTTTAAATACCAATCTGTGTTTGAGCAGATGTAAAATATTAACTGTCATAACCTCGTGGATAATAAAATATTAACTATCATAACCTCGTGGATAATAAAATATTAACTATCATAACCTCGTGGATAATAAAATATTAACTATCATAACCTCGTGGATAATAAAATATTAACTATCATAACCTCGTGGATAATAAAATATTAACTATCATAACCTCGTGGATAATAAAATATTAACTATCATAACCTCGTGGATAATAAAATATTAACTATCATAACCTCGTGGATAATAAAATATTAACTATCATAACCTCGTGGATAATAAAATATTAACTATCATAACCTCGTGGATGCCAATTTTTATATCTCTTTACGAGATATATCTTATCACAGACATTCAAAATCACATCTGGCTGACATATTTTGTGTTTGACTCTGTTGAAAATTTGGTATCGTTTCTTTTGCCCCTCGGTGTATTTGATAGTTCCATTCAACTGGGGTTGTGAGCACTGCGGGTAGACTTTTCTTCAATTGTTTTGCTGTAAATGCTGTCCATGTTTATCTATGGGTTTGTGCTGATTTCATTGAAAAAATAATGACATTAATATTTATAACCTTTCAGTTTGTCTTACAATATGGCAACTGACTCATCACTTGAATATAATTGTGACTTTCACAAACAGTTTGAATTCAATTAACTTTATGGCACAGTAAAACTCGTCAACAATTTAGCAGAATGTCTTCATTCATTGGTTAATAGAGAATTTGTTTCTAAGGACGCCATGATACCACACATGCACAGTGAAATTAAAAATAAAAAGACGTATTTTATAAGTTACATTTACGTGTAATGACTTTCTGTAATTTAACAACTATGTAGCGAGAAACGATATAAAGTAGACACTCAAGACATTAAATATTAATTTTACCCGAGTTAATTTTTAAAATATCATAATGGATTAACTCATTTCCAGGAATTCAAGTTTTAACACGTGTTTCTCAAGAGGATAGTATGTTAAGCAAACAGGTTTTCAGTGAACATACAAGTCTTCTTTCTTTGAAATAGCCAAAAATATTCGACGATTCGTTTCAGTGATTTCATTTTTTTTGTAATCCCCAGAGCTTCCATAGCAACAGTCGTAAACAATCCTGGTTGCTATGTTTTCGCTTGTTCCATCAACAATACCCGGAGTTAATGATTGATTTCCCAGCAATACCTTCTGATGTGGCGGGTGTACAGTACAGTCATGTGAAGGATGTGTTTGTTTACCATTTAGTAACCCCTCACATAGGCCGGCTTCAAAGCTCTATGAAATATGAATTTGTCAAATATTTGATTCAAACTGATATATCATTCTTGATGTTTACATTCATTTGAAGCTATTCTTTGTTTACAGTGTAGTAATTGTTACATTGGTCGGATTAAAGGGACAGTAACTTTGTTGTTTGAGTCACATTATGTTAAACGTTATAAATGGTTTAAGTTTATCGAGAAGTATTGACTGTTGCTGAAAATTACTATTTAAAAAAGTGGTTCAATATGAAGGTGAAAGACGCGTTTTGTTTTATTGAAACCGGACGATGTACAATGGTTGGGGTGCGTCAATAACTCAAACGTAATTTGGAAACTTATCTGTAACAAACAAAGAGACAGCTTGGATTGATAATTTATAATAGGTAATATAACCGCTGTGTAGGTAAAAGGCATATGTAATTCCGGTTTCTGAACGTTGATACGACAGCTGCTTTCATTGAAAGCAAATAATTGTCATACATTTAGTATTTAGGGATGAATATGCAAGTCGAGTGAGATGAATTGAACTTATATCGGTACATGTGGCATTTTGTATCGAAGCCAATATCATTTGATGGAAAATATTCTTTGTCACAATAAATGTTATTTACTGGGATATATTTGTAACTATGTCTGTATGAAACGAGATATTGTATATATTGCTGCGTTTGTAAACTTTCTAGGATTCGTCGTCATTAAACACACACAAATTAAATGTAATACCTATGGCGTTAGCATAGTGACTAATTTCAAATGAAACCAATAAAACACCAAAGTAATGGGATAGTTATCCAATTATATAAACAACAGTATTAATATTAAAGTCATTTAAAGGGGCAGTAGTACGTTTTTTCGCTGAAATAAGTCGATGAAATGTATTTGAAAAATAATGTCACCAACAGTATAACACCATTCTCTCTTCGGGAAAATCTATTAAAAATTAGCGTACATGATTCGGTAAACCCATAAAATCGTTTTTCGTTCGAAATAATAAAATGTGTTCACAATAAAATTGCCGCCATGCATATTTTGCTTTAAACGCAACATCGTTATTACCACTACGGATAATTGGATTGTGTAATAAGATGTGTTACCCTCTAAGTAAATTTAAATGACATAAACTGCCATTATAAATGGGAAATTTGAAAAAATAAAGTTTTCAAAAAACGTGCTACAGCCCCTTTAAAGGAAGACTGCGATGTAATTCCTCTGTATTACGTGAATTCAAAAGAAATTAGTTACAGTCTCTTGGACACAGTCCCACGGGTCCATCTGAAAATGGATTTAGTTAAAGGTGATGAATGTTTTACGAGTAGCTTTGCTACTGGGACCACCATTAGCTTTATGACACAGAGTGTTTGGAAACCTATTAATGAGATTACTCATTTTTGAAAAACTTCAGTTCACGATTTCAGTAAAAATGCTTTAAAAATACTTTGAGTTGTCAAAACATGTTACTTTCATTCATTATTGTGTCAATAAGAGTCAAACAATAGTGTTTTATTTCATCTCACATTCAACTAAAATCTGTAATTCTTCTATCCGTCTTCAACAACCGCTATCGTACAAAACAGCTGTCTTCATTGTCACAAGGACAGGACATTGTGGTTGCACGGCTTCAGAAGTTTTATTTTAATTAAAGAAAATGAAAAAAAGGTTTAAAGGTGCATCGTGTTTCATGAATAATACTTTATTTAGCTTTAATACGTGCCAATATATCATATGTGCTGATTTCGGTTCAAATAAGTTTACTAAATATATCATAATTACTATTTTCCAATAAAAATCAAGCAAAATCATTAAACGTGACCAGAAACAATAACCATAACCTATGACCTATCAAACATTATCAATCACAATTTGTCTTTTTGTCTGTTGCACATGTAAACACGATTTCATAATCACGTTTAACCAAATGACGCGGGTTATTGTCCATGCATTGTCCGGTTTTCGATCACAAATCACTACTTTTACATTTATATCGTCATTATAATGAGTCGACTACCATCAAAATAGTAATTTTCGACAATAGCCAATATTTATTGATAAAATAACACCATTTATAAAATTTGGCATATCTGACCCAAACAACACAATAGGTGCACCTTTAAAGGGGCAAATTTTATTTTTTTCAAATTTCCCATTTATAATTATAGTTTATGTCATTTATATTTACTTTAGAGGGTAAGACAATTACTCGAACCAATTATCCGTAGTGGTTATAACGGTGTTGCGTATAATGCAATAATTGCGGCCATTTGATTCTGAAAAACATGATTTTATTATTTCGAATGTCAAAAACAATTCCGAAACGAAACCATGTACACTCATTTTAAACTTGATTTTCCAAAGAGAGAAGGGTGTTTTACTATTGGTAACGTTATTTTTAAAATACATTTCATCGACCTATTTCAAAAAACGCGCTACTGTCCCTTTAAGGTCATACTTGTATGCTACATGCTAGTATTATTACTTAAAATGTCAGTATTGGCTTCACTACTGTCACGTTACATAACTGACAAACAATGTGTCAATCGTGAACCATATATACACATCACATGGGGTCTCGCTCTGTTCTCGTAACTAAACGCAAGACTAGTTGTTAGACGAATACTGGATACAAATAAAGACGGTATCCGTATTGCAAAATTTCACCGCTAATGGAGTTTGTTAGGAACGAAAAATATGTATTAATAAATCAGAGGCTACGTAACCGATATTGGGAAAAAATGCTAACTACCTGTTTCGGACCCAGATTGGTCTTCAGGGGGTTCTATGTGGTGCCCCTCCCCTTAGAAAATGTATGGATACGCCTATGACTACAATTTTTAAAAAGATGGAAAGAAATCTAATTCAAGCTCCTATTGATACCCAAAAGGTTATCCACTCAGCCACCGGGATTTCGCTTCTATATCTCACCTGTTTTAGACAGAGTTCCTGGAACTCCTCGACTTCTCTCCTCAGACGCACCATCTCTTCACGGAACATCCGTCTACACTCCGTCACCGCCTGCTCGTCCTCTACAGGCTACAACAGGACAACACGTGGCTGAAAGACTGTACCACTGGATTATAGTTTCATTTAAAGGCACAAATGTACCTTTTTCGAGGCAACCTTTGATTGGTAAAGCAATAGCAGATTTAAATAGTTTAGTCAAACAGATAAATAGTGAGAAATGCCAATGTTAGTAGGCGAGAGAAAAAAAGGAGAATAAAAGGGATTTATCAGATAAATATAGATAAATATAGATGTAGAGTTTTGTCTTGTTCAAATTGATTTACATTCAGTATCCGAAAAAGTTTAATGACTGAAAAAAGAAAGTCACTTAAAAAAGCATGCCAAAGTTAATATTACAGGTCAACTAAATATAAAAACAATGTGCATATTTATTTGGGAGTAATTAAAATAATAATCAACAATGAGTTGCGATGGATTAGGGACTAGCTTCACGTTAGTAAATATGATAAGCTTAGAGTTTTATCGAAGAGTTTAATTATCCCAAATAATTTGTATGCGTTAAAACCGAGAAAAAAGTCAAGAGCCTAGCTTAAACTTTAAAAGAGAGAAATGCTACTTAAACGATATTAATAAGCTCACTATGTTTCTTATTTAACTGCTGAGCTTCAAATTATTTATCTTTATCATTCAAATAAATGGGCGATCTGGGCAATTCATGAATGAGCGTAAAATAGTTTCATCAATCAATCTAGATGCAAATTAAAAATATGTTTAGAAAAAGTGTAATTCCCTGGACCAAAACATGTAACACCCTGCATATTCTTGCCTGCTTGGGTAAGAATATCCTATTGTTGGCATACACTTTTAGAAATACTGACATTAATTTAAAATATATATACACTTTTCATGTGATGGATATGTATAATAGTATTTAGATAACAATGTTTTTCTACGTTCGTTATAATATGGACAGACTAATAAAATGTGATATTCACCTTCAATGACGTCATTGTTACATTTTGTACATTTCAGTAGATCAGTATTGCATTTGTATCGTATCGATACAGTTGAATTTTAAGTTTATGGCTCATATATATATGGACTTTGGTTCGACGTTTTTAACAGATGGGCGAAATATGTCATGTTTGTTATAACTTTTAAAGAATACACGAATGTTTTTTTAATTAGGAGTGAATGAAGTCACTCAACACATACGTGCACAACGCCATAAGTGATCTTCCTCATTGTTGAAAAATCTAGACTTGTTTTTTAGTCATTAACTATTTGAAGACAGCGTCTTTATTTCAACTTAGAACAAAGATTACCGGAACACCATAACCATACTCTGTCCTTGGGCTCGTTGCCAGCACGCGCTGTTAGCATTACCAATCAATTTATCTATGAATTCCTTACGGACCGATATTATATGAGATTAAAGTAATCATATTACAGCTAAACGTTAATAAAGTAGCACGTTCAGACCCCTATATCAATAGTAAGCATGCATATCGTGATATTGGATTCATTCAGTTGCTTGTATTAGATATAACGAGCTCACTTCAGAAGCAGGTGAACACATCAAACAGGGTAAATGAACTTTATCATCGTGTAGTCAATGGCTACAGCTGTGTTTACTAAAGTCTTAGATAAAGAATTTATAAACAATCGTCTTAATTGGTGTAGTTATTTGAGCACTTCATTATCAGCTGACACGTTTTTTTTATTTCATCATCAGGCATATTTATATTATAGGTTTTTATGCTTCTCTCGAAGCTAATATGGTCTGATGTGCCTTCTCTGGAGCAGTGTCTCCTAAGCCGCGGGCGGCATTATATAACGTCATTTGACGTTATTGGCCACCTACGTGGCCTGGAGCTGTGACTGGCAACTAGGTACATGAAATACATGCAATGTGACAGTGAGACTCAAAGGGTACACAAGGGAAAATGTATAGACCGTCAGCCAATCCAGGAGTATTTTACCGTAAGGAAATATAATAGTTAATATTTACCTGTGACATGGCGAACCTGAGTTTTTCCCAGAATCCAGTTTTCACTATTTTCTGCTGAGCCGCTTTTGCTTCATCGTCTATGAGAGATTTGGACGACCGGAGTCTACTTTTCACACCCTCGACCTTGACCTTATAATCCTCCTGGGTGGAAGACTTGGAATCGCCTTTTTCGTCGGAAATTCCCGAATCCGGTGTCTCTGTCGGCTTACTCGCAGTGACGTAATCAACGACGTCACTAAGAGCCGACTGAATAATAGCCCCTGTAATGGTATCCAACTTTGCGAAATCTTTCAAAGGAACTTTATTCGTGGTGGACTCATCACCGTTTGACTCATCCACTTCCGTCTTACATTCGACAACGCCTATCGTAGGTTCCTCAATGTTTACCTTAGACTCACCACCAACAATCCCTGGTTCAACGTTTGTCTTGGTCTCAACGTTAGATTCTGCTTTAGATTCACTAACGCCTGATTTAGTGTCATCAACCTCTGGTTCAGCAGTTGACACAGCTGTTACTGGATCTGAATGTCCTGACGCTCGTTCCTGGGTAAACAAATCATCCTCTTCGCCATTGAACTTTGTTTCCACCAGACCGTCAGCTTCTTCCCCTTTATGTCGCTTCTTTTTTCTCGTTTTCTTCCCCTTACCCTGAAGGTAAAATCATTAACGTCAAGGTAAAATCATTAACCTCAATTACTATCGTAAAGGACTGTAACAAGGTTATCCTCTCTCCCCGTCTCTTTTAATGGTGTTCGACCAAAAACAATACGGTAACGTGTTGGGTCGGGTAGCAATCGATAAACGGTGCTTAAAAATACTTCAACTTCGGCGGTATTCATCTACATAATGACAATCAATGTTATTCATAAGTAATCAATCGGTAATCGATCGTGATCGAAAGAGTCAGGCACGGTTATTGCGTCTACGTTGCTTCCTCTTTGGATAAACAAATATTGTCGCGACAACATAATTTGTAATCAAAGTAATCAAGATGTTTCTAATTGGTCTTATACACAGTGTTAATGTTTGATATGTCATATCGATGTCAATCACGACTCGTACAAATAATCTGTCATATACACGTATATACCTTATAAACATTCGATATCAGTTTTAAAATTACATCTACTATGCACTCACCTTTCAGCCTAAATATACTTAAACTTAGCTAATACGTAATATGTTAACACAGATATGTAACATATTAAACCACATATGTATCACATACACATATAAGCTTTTAAAAGTTATGTGAACATAAGTATCAATCTTGCCCTGTATTATCTCCAATATTGTGAAGATAACCTCCAAAAGTTTTCAACCAATGTACAACCTTTTTATAATTTATAAAGGGTTGCCAATGTTTAGTGGTCATAGTAGAAACTAGTAAAAAGCCACCGATGAGACGCTTAAAAACTAAATGAAACAGATTTTTAATGAATTTAATGAATCAAGTTGGAAATTATTTTGATTTTATTGGATATAGTCCTCAAAGCCTCAATCAATTTGGTGGACAGGTCTCGTTCCTGCCTAAACGGTCTTGGACGAGTCCCTTTGGGAACCATCATCGAGTCACCAGGTACTCTTTATCGTGTGATATTTCTTCTTCAAACAAAAGAGTAATAACAAATCATTCCGTCCATTTTGTCAGCCTAACATTTTATCTCCGAATGGGTTGAAATGGACATTTATTAAAATCTAATTTTGCTGAATTTACAGTTTTACTGAATAACATAAGTTTTGAACTGGACTATACTTAAATCCATTGTCAAATTATATTGAAAATAATTGAAATAGTATACTGTAACATCTCTGATGTGTAATGAACAATATTCAAACATGTAAAGACTTGGCAGAACGTTTGCTGATAAAGTATATCCTAAGCATCGGTGAAGATTCGGTCGTGGCTGTCGCAACCTCCCCTCTTCTCCCTCGAATGTCCCTCATCCGTGGGCTTACTTACATGTACCAAACAAAACCTTGGAGCCTGATTTGATACTTCACTGAGCTTATATATACAGATCGCCATTTATGATATGAATGAACAAAATACGAAAAATTTCAGGACTTTTTGATAAATTCAAATCAAGTTACACCTATTGCAAATTAGAAGGAAAGTTAATGTCTTGAAGCTTCGAACTAAAATCGATCATCACGATTGTCGTAAAGCTGGGAACGAAAATCGATTGTCACGACACAAATATTTCCAAGTCTGAAGACGTGTTCATATAGTTGATTTGCAAGTAGAATGTTTAAGACGTATCTTTATTTTATGGTAAGTTGTTACAACATATGCATCAGGTGTCAGTTTCCTATACCACTGAATTCAATCAATAAGTGTGATTCATATGGAATATTGTCACGCTTGATTTCACACTGTTTCAAAGAAAATATAGATTATTTTTGTTGAACATATGTACAAATACGATAAGAAAATGCATTAGATTTACATTGGATGGTGCCTTATTTTTGTAAATAATTTGACATGTAGGAGAAAATGGAGTCAGTGATATAGGCATTTCTAATGATACCTTCTCTGAAAACAAAATATCGTACCATCGAAAAAATTAGGTTTGCATCTATAACTATGTGTCAGTATATATCCACTCGCACTTTCTTAATGAGAACCATTTGGGTTTGTTTTTTTAAAGTTAATACATGTAGTTCCTTTGGAATCATCCTCAGTTACCCAGAGTTTTATATATGCTCCGTTACTCTCCAATATAGCGGAGAGTAATGGAGCATATATAAAACCCTGGCCTGGGTAACCGAGACTGCTTTGGAATGCATCAAATGGAAACCTCTAATTCAAAATTCAAATTCGTTGTTTCTGAAAAACGTCACCGGTCATGGTATATGACTTATAATATTACATATCAATCAAAGATGGACAAAGGCAGAATCGTTAATGCTAATTACAAAAGTAACTACATAACGTTTCTTTATTAAAATATTTATATAGTACATTTCAACTTACGACTTAACCTTATGAAACTCAAGAGGATTAATCCAGTCACAACTATCTGATATTTTGATACACACAACTTAAAACAGTGACCAATAAGAAGTGAATACTTGCCCGATTACTCTCTACAATACAAAATATGCATGTCATTCAAATATAGGCATATTCATTCCACCTCAATGCCTTCCGAAATGTAGTGGAACTATGACCAAGCAAAAGCACCGAGACATAGCTTTAAAATATATATGTTTTAGTTAATCAATGGTAGAACGAAGTCAGACAAGCCCCCTAAAGTGCTCATGGCGATGGATACAGTTATGCAGTGTTCGGAAGTCTTTGTCAACCATTTGTTTGTCTTGGAGATATGCATTCAGTGAACCACAATCAGAGTACGTCAAAGCTTTTGTTCTTCCCTTTAAAACAAGAGAAGAAGCTATTTGTGAATCTCGACGAAAATCAACAACAAACCACGTTGTCTTGAGGGACTAGATTCATTGGCTTTGGTATTCAAAAGATTGCTTCTGGTCTTTACCTGGTTCTTGAAATATCATCCATAGTTGTCTCAAGAGCCCCTGGACTGGATTGCGCGCAGTTCGAGGTTCGAGGACGCTAAATAATCTACTTGAACAACTGTTCTTCAAAGACAAAGCAGTCCTTTGAAATCGTCTTTGATATTTATTACGTGATGGCAACTAGGTGTGTACCTGAATGCACGATTTTGCATGGTACAATGAACAAAACCCCGAAAAAGTAAACAGACCTGATCAAAAGTAGCCAGTAAACAGATCGGACCAAAAGTAGCCAGTAAACAGACCTGACCAAAAGTAGCCAGTAAACAGACCTGACCAAAAGTAGCCAGTAAACAGACCTGACCAAAAGTAGCAAAGATACAGACTGTCGGACGGGTCTTGTATCATACACTGATGTTAACAATGTGTCCATGATTGACACGAGTGATTTTTGCTAAATATCAGTATAATGTCACGGCATCAGAGGGATCCGTCCACTCGTTGGTTTCAGCTAAGTTATATACACAGCTTAGCATGTTAGCATGGATCTAATACTGGTTAAAACGGTAGGATATACACAGATTTATAAAAAAAAAGAAAAAAAAGTAGTAACTAATCAATTTGGTTGGTTTTCTTTTTAAAATGTGTCCGAAATTGAATAACTTTGAGAGGAACTTGATTAATTGTATGAATGGAGGAACGCCAATATATATGGAAAGTCAAACTTTTTCTTCATTCATTGCAATAAAGAAGTTGACTTTCCATATATCTTGATATTCTTTAAAATCTAATAAAGCCTTATAAAACAGCAAGTCATCAACGCATTTTTCAACAATATATACCCCATTGGGGTTGAAAGCATATACGGTCGATAAAACGTAAAAGTAAAGTAAAATGTGTCCTTTTACTTGTTCGTGTTTTATATAACCAAACTTGATTATATTATGAAAAGTCCTATCTTATATCAGCTCTACCTAAAATATACGATAGGAATGATTCAATAATTATGCACCGAGATCCCTGTACATAAAAACGCTTACCAGGCAATGCTAATTGTTATTGTACACAACAGTGGGACTATCCTTATAAACAACTAATGAGACATGTCTCTGGAGTTGACGAGAGACAACAGGTCCATGATCATGAGACATATGGTGGCATTATTGTACACCTTTACCTACAATTTATATCCATATATATTGTGAAATGGCCAGTCTGATTAAAATCGACTGTTTTCTGAGGAATAAACAATGCAAAATAGTGCATCTACCGGGATAGAGGTTTCAGTGTTTTCTTCACAAACCGTCCTTGTGGCGAGGAATCTATTTAACCTGTTCGTATCCCGGTAGATGCATTATTTTGAAAATTTTATTCCTCGGAACAAGGACGATTTTTATCAGACTGGTGAAATGGCTTGGCACTCTAAGCCTGAATAGAATATTAATTTTGTAAAGTTTACATTAACTCATCCATATATTTGTCACAATTCTTGTCATTCCGATTTCTAGAATGCCTCTCAAAGAAGCATGTATAGTTGAGTCCCTACGTTCATCTGATGAAGGAATAAACATTTACTTCGAAACGTCGTGAATGTTCACAATAAAGACCATGCTATCCAGATATATCGTCTCTATTTGTGTATTTCACTGTTAAGTGTCAATCTACGCGTTACTATTCAACTGCGTCAATATCCGAATGTCCAAAATGAATATTCGAATTGGCTATATTTTATGTTTGGTTTTTACAAGTGTCTTTATCAAAATCACCGTTAAACTGAATCCAATTTTCCTCCTGCTGTTTTACGAGTACAAAACGGTAATTGTTTATCACGCTATTCGACTGGCACAGTTGGTTTAATAAGGATCAAAGTTGAGTTGAATATAATTGATTTTTCTACTGTTTTACGATGTAACTGGAATCCATATCGATAAAACGCATTCAACAGTTCACGTTACGTAAGATAAATTGATTGGCTTCCTGTCGCGTCCATTTAAATAATCGATGGATTTATCTTACAACTCGATTGTTATTAACTGCGACTATTTCTGACGGAATAAATAAATTAGACATTTACTGGAATGTGATGATGAAGATTGATCAATCTATCCCGTGGTTTAAAAGGGTTGTTAGCTTTCTTAATTTCATAATTTACATCATATCAAAACAATGTTAAATTCATATAATTTTAATGCATTTGGAGCAAATTAAGAATTAAAAAAATCCTATTGCCTCACTCATTGAATCTGAAGTGTGACATGAGATGTACACATGCAACAAAAGATAAACAAGTCGACTCAATAAAAATAGCAATGTATGTGTAAATAATTAATATACCATTTTGAACTTACAAAACAATTAATTCACTTTGCGGAAAGGAGACCACAGAAGGAAACTTTGCCATGTGTCTTATGTGAAACTTGCCAACGTTGGTTGGACTGTTCTCAGAGTGCTATTTGTTGTTACAACTTGTAGTATGAACTTGTACTATCGTAGTTCAGTTTAAAGGTTGACACGACTTCTGTATTCTCACATTGCATCTGGAGTTGAACATTGCAAGTTGTAACCACTAATCGTACGGTGAGAACGAACCTTTATGAACACAATCAGTCGGTGGTACTAGCCGAACACCTGGCCGCTTGATCTGAACTCGAACAAAGTAACACTCAGTTATCCTTCCTGGTACAATGAACTTGACAAATTGACTTCTCCGTCTCTCGGAAAGCTTGGAGATTTGACGATCGCTTTCCAGCGGAGTTGATTTCACCCATCTCTCCCGAGAATCAGGTATATTTCATCATATTGCACGTCAGACATGGGGGTACTCTAGCCTATCGCCTTACCTACACTGTTTCGGGAAAGGTAGGTGTGATCAACATTGAAAACGTACTAAAATATATGCAGTTACTTACCTCACAAGGAAATAACGCTGTACAGGAATTCAGAAAGCTCGTGTGTAAATTCATCCAGAACGGCTGAAGTACATGCTTCACCTGTCTTAATTACTTAATTATTCATGCTTATCTTTCTAGTTGACAGAAAAGTTAATCATCAACATTGTTGTTTGGAAATGATCAGGAAGAGAGGATGATTCTTATACAGGTGTTAGAAGTAAGTTCACAGGGGCTTGTATTGCTGAAAACAAACAGTTCCTAGGTCCAATACTACGATGCGATATATACCCTATACTCTTTATTTATTAGTATAGGGTATATATCGCATCGTAGTATTGGACCTAGGAACTGTTTGTTTTCAGCAATACAAGCCCCTGTGAGTAAGCTTACAGAATTATGTTTAAGTTCAAGGACAGGGACATGTTGATGTTAATTTGTGTACTTTAACACAGGCTTGATGATGATGATGATGATAATGATGATGATGATGATGATGATGATGATGATGTTGATGATGACTTTAACATCTAGTATCCAGTGCGAAACACTGCTCACTGTCGATATTGAAGGACAAACAGACGAAAGATTTGAGGTGAATTGGGGCTTAACGGAGCTTTCAAGAGTATTTCACTTATATCACGGCTGCAGGAATAAAGCCCGCGACGCCATGTGGCTATGCATTGCGGTGAAACCTGCGAGCATCGGCTTCAACTAACGAACCATGGGTGGTACTTCGCTGAAATTCGGCATTGCATCCAAACATAACTGCGTGTAGAACAGTTCTCTTCTGCAGACAAACTGTCGTTGCCCCTGGCGGGATTCGAACCCCGGACCCCTTGATTCGAAGCCGAACGCGCTAACCACTGCGCTGTCGTACCCAGGTACCCATTTGTACAGCTGGGTTGATTGGGTGAAATTTTGATGAAGTGCGCTGCTCAGGGAGAAACCACAGTATCAAGCCCAGGTTAGTTTTGGTGTCTATACCAAGATTCAAACCTGGACCCGTGGCACGAGAAACCAGCATGCTAACCACTCTATAAATATGCCCCAGAGGAATATGTGTCATATAATGTGATTCTGGATTCTTGCGGGATTCGAACCCACACCCTCAGAGTAACGCAACTATCGCCAGGAAATCATTGAATATGATAGAATTATTCGACTATCTAGAGACAAGACGTGAAATATGTGTATACTCAACCGCAAAAAAACCCCCGTCACCATACAAAATACAAAAATCGACAAGTGATATATTTAAAATACGACTTAAACAAAGTTACACAGTGTCTCCAGAAACCATCTAAACTAATTTTTAATTTTGAAAACATTTCTATTCATATTTCTTAAATAAATGCGTTTTTGAAATCTCCTCATCTGGACGAGATAGGAGAGTCGAAATGGGCTTATTTGCTTTGTATTACGGTGTCCTACCTTAAAGATCCGTCAATCAATTTAAGTCAAAGAAGGTTTCTTGCCAAATACCATTGTTGAAATTGCGATGTCACCACCCCAAGTGTATTTGAATTTAACATAAAAATTAAAGGCAGCATGTATATGAAATTGAGGGGGCGTCTTTACACAACATACACTGACATTCAACATCGACTTTCGTGTTTTACTTTGTTGAAAATAAGGTGACATTTCTTTATGTCTCTTGCGGTTGAGTATACATGTTTAAAAGACAGAGAATAACCTACAACAGCGCAAGTCGGTGTATCACATTTAGTCATTGGTATAGATTACCATATCAGACTAGAACAATCGATAATCGATAAGTGGAATATCTATAACCAATGTCAGTACAAAACTACTTCAAATGGACAATTGATGACTCGTGACAATAGCAAATTACCCAAAACATTTTGTTTATATCACTTAAATATATGATAGACTAAATTGAATAAAGAAATGGCAAACGCGTGTTAATAACTTTATAAATAAGGTGATTGTGACCAAGTTATAAAGCATCTGAACATATTTTTTAAAGAATATCGAAAAGTTTGCTTGCTCAAGAATAAAATCCCTAAAGAGTGAGAACTAATAATATAAGCTAGATTTTCAAACGGTAACAATGGGTAAATTAATTCTTGGTGACATTAAATTTATTTGTCATAGATGCATGCTTCAAGCAAGGTCTATTTGAAACATAGTGTTGATTTTGATTAATATTATATGGATGTTAACAGGGTTTCTTCAACCCCATGTAAGAACCTCGATCTCTGATTGGTCCACGTGACCCTCAATGATATATTTTATAACATTTCATCAAGGTCAACATCAGGATTTATAAACCCCTTCAGGTTGTTGGATAAAACTCTAACACGGGACTTACAGCCCAATGTCAACTTGGCGGAATGTTATAACTTATGAAACTACCCGGCAAAAGAAACGATACCTAATTTTCTACAGTTAAAAACATTATACTATTGCCTGATAAAGTCGATTTTGAAAACTTTTGATTAGGTTTTGTAAAAAAAAAGTATACACAGATTAATCAGGGTATGTTACTTTTGATTTCATATCACATGTGCTGAGATCGCTTTTTCAAAATGACTATAAAATATAGAGTTAAGTTAATAAAAGAAGTTGTCGACATAATGTACTTTCTTTGATGCATCATTGCTGTAGGACGTCATAAACAAACTTTAGGTTCCAGTTCACTATCCAACTTAGTTAAGGAGATTCCAAAGTGACGGTTTTCAATGGCGTGTTTTCCAGAAACTAACTTCCCTTAGAAATATGTGACACTAAGAACTAGGAAGCTGCTTAGACTGTCAAATAAAGCGCGAGTCTAGATTGGAGTTCCTACTGGTAAAGGCTTTATATGCAATAACGTTTAAACCCATGAAAATATCACAAAACATTCGATTTACAAATTGCAAGGAACAAACCTTATATCACATATAAATTAAATAAGACACTTCTGCAATTTTTTTCAATTAAAAAATCACATATCGTCCGAAACAATTCCCCTAAAACTATGCATTTATCTAAACTAATGACATAATAAAAAGTGTAACACGATACATTAAGTACCTTGTCGAGGAACAAGATTTGAGTCAACCAAATAAAATCAAATCAACATAAGCTTCTAAAAAGTATAAATCTTCTAAAATGTTCAATAAAATATAAACAACGTTTTTTAAAAAATACTCCAGTCTAAGGCCCCTTTCTCATGCACACCTTTACTTAGGTGAGTAAATTTACGTATGTATGTAAATGTATTTGGAGTATGTAAACGTGTCATGAGAATGCAATTACATACATGAGTATTTTTGCACGAGGAGCAAATTTACATCACCCAAAGAGGTCATGTAAATGTTAATTTACATATACTTTCCATGCAAATTCTGTCATGTGACCATTTATCAAACAATTTCCAGAGAAATGAAGAATCAGGGACATGAGAGAGTGAAAGTTGCGGTTGAACACCCTGAAAAGGACCTACTGAAAAAGCAAAAAGAAGCGGAGAACAAGCGCCAAAGGAAGGAATCTTTGCAAATTTTATCATCGACCCGTGGGCATTTCCCGCTGAATCTGGCATACTTTTAGATAATGCCCGCTGGTCATGTTTTATCCTACACTTATTACTTCATCATATCGGGTAATATTTTCATATGATAAACATGTGACACCATCAAACCCTTGTCTTCTATTTGAACCATACTCTCTTTTCTTGAACAAGACTCAGGACAAGGCATGTACCCTGAAAATAGGGGAAATCCTTTCTCCTCTCGGAAGTAAGAAGTCTTACATCACGAAATCTGGTGCGAGAATGAATCTTTTCATACCTTTTCGTTTATATAATGTATAACATGGCTGTATGTAATTGACAAATACAACATATTGCTTAACTACATGAGAACAAAAAGTATATGTACTATTACACGTGTATGTATATTTACATAGTGTGTAAATTTACTCATGTATGTAAATTCGTGCATGAGAAAAGGGCCTTAGAAACTATACAGAAAGGCACATACACAAACAGAAATGCGACCGTCCTTAACACCTTGTTGTAAATAACCCTATGAGAATCCTTAATTATTTTATGAAAACAATGCAATTTATATACAAGCAATTATATACACTGCCACTAATGACCTACCTGTTCCATGTACACCAACCCAATCTAGTCCCACAGGAATTCTCCCCTAATGCTAGGCTTAAGCGTCATTGCCAAAATCACCAATTATTCCTTCAAGTAGATTTAGCATTCCAACGTAATGCCAATAACGACATAATTCTCCTCCATACAGCGTCGACGAGCCTTAGCGCTGTATGGAGTTCTAAGCTTGTGATGCAACTATTCTGAATGTGTTGCATTTAAGATTGGTGTGTCAGTGGTCGCAATATTGAGTGCTATATAAGTAGGTTGATGTTGGCTTAGTATGGGACAGGGGTCATCGGACTGCGACCATACGTGACCGCCTGATCATAAGGTGAAAAGAATTAAAGTGAGAGCCTCTCACTTATAACGATATTCTTGCTATTGAGATAAATGAGGTTATAATTTATGGTTTACACCTTTAATAGAATCATTGAAAGTGAAATTCAGACAAAGCACAAGAAAATCACGCGCAGCACGATAGATTGAAATGTCGAAAAGCATTCGAGTGAAAGCATTGAATAAAATTATAGTGGGAGACCGAAGTATACATGCAGATAGTTATCCAGGTTATGAATAGGATTCGACCCCTGGACGACACGTGAAGCAGTGTGTTGACCTTAGGAACATGTTTTGAGATTTATGTGTGCTCATATTTTGCTCAAGGTAGCTCCATTGACAGGTTCCATTGTTAGGTCATCCCAACAGAGTGTCTATTAAGTATTTAAACGCACAGCAACAACCCAACTCTTTAACGTGTGTTACCTGTATGCATGGCCGACTTGCAACGTACACGTATATACGGTTCATACTTTAGATTCTGTTGGACTTTATTGTAATTCTCACACCACTGTAGCCTTTAAGTATTTCGAGAAAAAGAATTATATTCATATGTGTATATCAATATACCGGTATATTTATATGTATTTCATGTTGCTATTGCCTATGAGCCTTGGCTTCAATATCTACTGATACATATTAAGAACTTAGATACTTTGAATTTATACCTCGAAAGCATTAATCATAAATGATACAATGTGTCATTTACCCGTTTTGTATTGCAAACAATTCTGAAAACAAGAATAAACACGATACAATGACCATAAGCCAAATGACCAAGGTCATATAGAGCAATTTTCGTCTCACAAAAATAACTCTACATTGATTTGCAATATTCTTTATAGCACTGATCGCGTATCAAGGAGACATTGACACAGTTCTAATAGGTGATTGATACGAACTTGACCATTGACGACAACATTGGTTCGATCGCAGGATGAGTGTTCAGTGGTTATTCAATAAATCTTGTGATGTATATCTCATCGAATCTACAAGGAAAACAGTCAAGACAAAATAGATCGACATAGTACATTATCCATCCAGGTACCAAATCGAATCGATCTATTTCACAAGTGTCAATATGAGTATCAAAGCGCTGTTTCAAAATGGACATTCGATAATCTGACGTTATCGTATATATATAGACAACATTTAAAAAAGTTTGACAAGTATACAGTCACAAATATTCAAAGTCACTGTCACAAATAAGTAAAAAAAACAGAGCCAATTTTATATTTTATATATATATTATGTATATTATATAAATATAGGCACTTCCTGTTCTAGAATAATCTGTTATATAATTCAGATACTCTCTCTGTCTTTGTGATTTTTGTTTGTTACGAACGTTCGTATCATAATTCAAGACATCGACATTGATAACTAAAATTAAGATCGTATACACTAAGTACCCATTTAAAGCGTTACAAGTAAATAAAAAAAAAACATTAATAAGGCTTGTAACAAAAACGTCTCAAGAAATTAAACTCTGAATTTTATCCAGTATTCTAGTTTCAAATGGTTAATTTTTTCTTTAGGAAAAGGTTGACCATTTTCCCTGCTTACTGAATCTTACTATGCTCCCCTATCGCAACATATATATATGTATATATATTGATTGACTTCTAGAGTAAGTGTTATTGTAAGGTTGGCAAATGTAGATTGTGTCAGAAGCAAGAATCAAGGTTTCACCAACATGAATATTATCGATGGTGTTATAGAACTCTTCATGCAATTGTTTCAGCTTCTTTAAAATAAGTGAAACGTTCTAAAAGCGTTATTGAACCCGAACTTAGCCCATCTTGTTATCGCCTATATTCACTGTGATTATCTTTATTATTAGACAAAACAATAATTTTAGCTGAAATGTTTCCCAATGTGATAAACAGGTACGCGCTTTCCTGCTTACCGCCTCGAGGAGTTGCAAACACGGTTTAGGTTTATAAACATTAATACATGCACTATTGTGAAGTAGTTGTACGTAATATACCGTGTTGCTTTATTAACCAAAGCGATCCTCTATTGAATACATTATCAACGTATTAAATTTAGATATTTCATGAAATGGTTTGGAAATATTGAAAAACATACGTTATTCTATTATTCTAGTGAGATATCCGGGCGTTATCATTTAATCGATCATCGATATCACTATCAATGATGTGTCTATTTATACATTAGTTGATTATAGTCAAAGTGATGTTGACGATGTTCAGCTGCAGGATTTTAAATAGACATTTCATATATATGTAACAAATTTAGCCGACAATAGAGTTGGGGTCACTTTAGGCTAATACAGTTCTATAAGTCGGGCCAGGGACTCCTTTCACGAAGATGATATACATGTAAGATAAAATCTGTGTATTGTAAAACAATCGGAGTTGATATATGAATGATAATTCATGTGTATACTATGTACTGATATTTACTAATATTTACTGATTTTTTTCCTTAAATTACGAAGGAAATAACCCTTGGTGATTTTAAGGTTTTGGATTTTAAGATTTATGTTTAGCCATTAAAGACAGCAATCGATCAGATGTCTATTTAGACAGAAATCCATAAATGCACGACGCAAGTCTTCAGTTCGATCAGACCTAATACATTATACATACTTGTCATCGATTGTTCAACTGTTTGAAATAGAAATAGCAATAGATTACATTGAATAATAACCCCAAGGTAGTATAGATTTTACTCTTATTACGCAATTACCATAATTTGAAAACTAAATAACGTTTGATAATATTTAATAGGTACTCTACATTTGGACAAGATATAATCAGCAATGTCATATATCACCACTCCCCAAATTCAATTACAACGAAACGCTTCCCACTGGCAATATCGCTTACTCTAGTTTTTCTAATGCAAAACAAGTACATATAGGAAAGTAAGAAATTGAAGGTAATGATATAAAATACTAGGAAATAAATCTACAAATGATAGAAACGATTAAAGCATTACTAGTGGAAGAATCCATTTCGTTGGGATCGCAGCTAAGTGTTCCATATCCGATGAAGGAGCTGCGAAATTTGCCAAATACATGTAATTGAAGAGTAAGTGTTTGAAATGCAACATGATCACAAATCCATTATTTCAATTTCTTAATCGTTGAATATTCTTCTGAATTCTGAATTCCTTTTATTTACAAATAGTCGGAAAATGACATTATGTTGCAGAAAAGGGTACCCTCCAATAACAAACAAACATGTTGCTATGTTACCGTTCAAGTTTCCCGCTAAATATTATGTGAACAAACATCACTATGACTTAGAAAATGCTTTTCTTTTAAAAACATTAATTTCGTATGATAACAAAATCCATCTCATCGTACTCATGTACCAATGCTTCACAAGTCTTCACGACACGATGCCATTGGTTTTCATTTTCGGAAATCAAATATTTATTTAGCAAAATTCCCAATAGGTGAGAAAGGTTTTCGCCTCTGAGGTTACAGTTTTCTACTTTTCCCATTATGAATTGTAAAAAGGCATGACACGATCGAAGTGCCATTGTTAATTGCAATCAATGGCGTTGGTATAGCACTAACAGCGTTGCCCATTCAGTGTAGTATGTGTGGTCCCTAGTTACTGTATAGGAAGATGTCACGTGGCTGTATCCAACTGATAGAATCATTAACCAAAGTAGAGATTCGTGATTAATTACTAGTGAAGCCCATTCCATAGTGCCAATGGCATAGTGTTAAGTGATTTGTTATTCGACACAACGTGTTTGTGTATAAATCTAGTAATCAAACAAACCTTGTCAGACAGTTGCCTATTATTTAATCATTAGATCACTTCCAGCATATTGTTAAATATGAAAAGTCATTTACTTTGATTGGAAACGTTAACATGCAAATCGAATGTGCCTTTTTTTAATCTGAAAGATTCATCGTTTGTGTGTACTTTTAAAAGCTTCATTCGATCCTTGAATAAAGCTTTTAAATGAACACGCTATAAAAGTGATTTTGTAAAGCATCTGTTGAAACAAGCCTTTGCTTTAAGAATCACGTGAACCAAAATATACTCTTTCAATATTAATCATTATCATATCATAATCATGAACTTTAAAATAAGAACCAGATGGGGAAAACAAGATTATAACTAGCTCTTTCTATCGTTCATTTACTGATCAAGTATACACTTTTAGCACAGATGGTTAACCTCATATAATGTTTATTGCTAAATGTTTAGACAAGCGAAAACTAGTGTAGGAGTGTGTTAAAAAGAAACTTAACATTCTTTTGTGTATATATGTAATTATACTTATTATGTTCAATAAAGCAGCTTTACAATAAGTACAACAAACGGCCTTCTACCACAAGCATCAATAAGTAGGGACCGAGTAACACTCCTTGTTTACTGCCTACTTGACTGAAAAACGCCTTGTGTATATTTGTGAACGCCAACCTATATCGTCCCACACAATAGTTGAAGTGATAAACTTGTGTATAAACAATGATGAAGGTGTGGTTAATCTTATGATATTCTTAGTGCCAACAATTGTGTGATTTATTTGTTGTTTACGAATGTTCCTTCATACTTTAGAAATCTGACCTCAGTAAAAGAGTGAATGTCAAGGTACATGTAAAGTGTAAAGATGACCTTTAGATCATTATGAATATAACTTGATAAGGGTAAAACGTGCTTGAAAAGTGGTACATACATTGTACACAATTCAGGTTTCCATTATGAAATATTGTGGCGATTAAGGTAAATTTGGAAACTGGAAAACGAGAAACCGAAACATCTATCACATCCGAAAAACGGACAATTAACAGTACGATTATACGATGTGCCTAAACAACGGTTTATATGGTTTATGACAGGTTTGGTGATTTAAAGGAAAATACTTGTCAATAACAAATAACTTCTTTATATGCATACATGTAGCTATTATAAAAAAAACCATGTACAATACACAATTATTCCTAGTTACTCAAACATGTTTTCAAACTAAACTAAACAAGGTCTTCCCAATCACGTGTAGACGATATAACTTCATCCACCCAGGTGATGCAGAGCAACTCGCTCATTCTGTCACGGAACAGCAGTGCCAAATTCATTTGTCAATCATCCCCCATAAAAGTGATTCAGCCGATTGATGCCCAGAAAACCATCTATATATGGCACAAAACAGTGTTTCCCTGACTCTACACGTTTATATAGGCTACATAATCTAATTTTCTCTGTATGTAAACAACCTACCTTTGAGCTTAACTTTTTATCCCTTTCTTCGTCCATGCTGTCCATCACTAGAATCCAATCACAAAGCTCTACATGACAGACAATCTGTTCTCACCCCCAGCAATTCACGTGGTCGCTGCTGTGGTATCTGTCGTCTGCGGATATATGTTGTCTGTTAATGTCGTCTGCCAATGTCGTCTGCTGCAGTATCTGTCGTCTGCTATGTTTGTTTGTAGGACAACAGCCAAGCTGTGACGTCATACACCCGTAGTAATACCTTAAAGAACCCAAGAGAATATCTATTATATATATTCAAGGTTTGTGTTAGGTTAGCCGATAATCATAATCCAACAGTCTATGTTTCTTTTGCTTCGCTACACTCCGATGAACATGGAAGTAAAACAATACACAACTGCATTCTCGTAGTCCGATGCAAAAGAGACCTAGTGAAAATCGTTGACACTATCTAAGGCTCTTTTATGTGTCTTATCGATCAATAGAAGGAACGATGCTTCTGTTTCAGGACCTGAAATGGTTGTGGTCTGTCCGGTCAGGCGAAGGAATTTATCGATAATATCACGGTTACCTGTTAATATTATGTAGGTTCGTGTGACGCAGCAATTGAGGAATAAATAAAACAAGGCGTTTATATGTCACGAGCGGGGATATAAGGGATGATAAAGGACCGTTGCACAAATGAAACATGTTAAGGGTATAGTTCATAAGAAAATGAAATTGGGTTTCGTGTAACGCTGCAAGTAAGAAATGAATAAAACACGACGTTTATGTGACTTGAGCCTGCATTTACGAGAAAATGAAGGATTGTTGCACGAATGAAGCTGTTGATAATAAGATCATAAAATAATGTTTACATTCCATATAGGAGAATCATATAAAGCTTAAATCAAGATGAATAGAGATTCGGGGTTCTGGAGCTTATCAGTTTTTTGCATGATTTGAATTTAAGTAAAGAGTACTGAAAGAAAACAAAATAATGTTTATTCACGATCTGTTGTCATGACCTTGAAAATAACCTCAAGGTTACGTAATTCTATTAATTAATTATTTTGTAATTATTTTGTAATTATTTTATTCAATTAATCAATCTTTATTACATACCGAAAGACCACAGGCCTAAAGTACATACATAATTCGTACACACATACAAACTCTGAATATAAATATACACTACAATGATAATATATGTTTTCTATATAACACTGCATAATTAATGAACATGGCAATATCTTGTAATATATTTTAACTTTAACTACTCAATAGCATCTAGGATTTAATGATAGACGGGTGGACATACTTGTATATCTTAATATATTTATAACGTTATGAGTAATACGATGGACAGATAAGGAAGTGATATTCATCTTCGATACCATTTAAATCACAAAGTGTACATATTGTATATTTTTTTTACATTTTGAAATCTAAAATAATGATAAATAAATCTAAAATCTAAATCTAAATAATGAGATGAGCAACGAAATCAACCTAATTTAACCAGTGTCAGTGTGTGACATCAACATAACTTGACACTAAACTTAAAGAAAATCCGTCATGTGTTTGTCAAATATTGCCAAATCCAATATACTCTAATGAATCAAATACAACTGATGTTAGCATATCACCCCCCCCCCCCCCCCCCCAAAAAAAGATGAATTCACTACTTCACTAAGATCTGTGATTTATCACCGCACATTGAAGTTGATTTAAAAATTGAATACAACAAAATGAGATAAAGCAAAATGTAATAGATACAGTAGAAACATAATATTTTTCAATCGGTAATGTTATCAACGTATTAGTTTCACCTGTACACCATCAGAAAGATTACAAATTACAAAACAACGAAAGGTCAATGACCGGTGTCAGGTCTCAAACACATTAGGTAATATACGAAAACAACATAACAGGACTAACCCACATACGTAGATTGTGAGAAATAATCACAAATCAACGGGAATCCGTTGAAAACAATCACTCATTTGTTACGAGATACTGGATGATTTAAATAAATATTTAAACGATTTTTTAAAAATAAATAATTTATTGAGTAATATGTTGTTGATAAATGCAAGTTTAATTCTACACATTTAGAGAATTGGATTTATATGTGCCATGAGCATTAGTCGAGTGGCAATACTACTGATGGTTGTTTCTGTGTTGGTAGTGATGGTAGGTATGGTATTGGTGGTGTTGGTGGTTGTTGTGATGACGTAGGTGGTGGAAGGTGACGAATGTAGTTGTGGTCAAGGAAGAGGTGATGAGTGGCGATTGTGGTTACGATGACGGAGGTGGTGGTGAGTGATGGTATAAGCACACTGTTGATTTTGATGACGATTCAGTGATTTCCGATGATGGTAGTGGGTGTTGGCTGATATTGGATGACAGAAGTGGTGGGTAATGGTAGTATGGGTAGTGGTTGGGCTCGTGATGTTGATTGTGTTTTAGTTGAAGTGATGGTGCTGTTGACACTGGTCGCGGTGATGATTGTGGTAGTGATAATGGTGATGGAGGTAGTCTGTCTATATGGATTTGCCAAGTCTAGATTGCCACAGTTATTAGCTCTGAAATTAGCATTCCTCCGGGTCCTTTACATTCTATTTCATATCAAACATCAAAAGGTATAACTATAATATTATTCACAGGAATTAAATATTAGTTGTAGGTGTTTTGGTGGTGATTTGATGATGGTTGTTATGGTGAAAGTGGTGTTTGTAATAGTAATAGTAGTTGTGGTGGTGATGGTGATGGTGATGAGGATGGTGGTGTTGGTGGTGTTGGTGGTTGTGGTGGTTGTGGTGCGTATGGTGATGATGATATTGATGGTGGTATTCGTGGTGGTGGTGGTGATGGTGGTGATGGTGGTGATGATGATTGTGATGATGGTTGTGATGATGGTGGCGGTTGTGGTGATGATGGTTGAGATGGTGTTAAAGCTAGTGGTGAAAGTATGATTAAAACAAGTCTTAGCCACACATGTACAGACACATATAATAAACTCCCTGTACCCGGACCACGTGGATCAATAAGTGCGTGCATGACTTGATATGAGTTTAACCATGCTTGAGTGGGGACAACGTGCTTATTTCTTAAATATTAAGATAATGAACATGTACCCTGATTTAAACATTATCGTCCTATTTTGTAATACGAGTATGCAAAAATACACTTGTGTCCAAATATGTGGCGGATCCAGATTTTTGAAAGGGGGGTTGGGGTCCCCCTCGACGGCCCCTGGATCCGCCACTGTATCTACAGTGTCAAGTTTTTGACAAAGTGTCATCTAAAACGTAGAGATGTGAACAAGCAATTTAAATTGTATTTATTAAAACTTTATGTTGTGTCAAGTGTCCATCAGCGTGTCCAAGTCCAGTGTTGTGTATATGATAATAGAAATTATTGTAAGTAAACAAAGTTTTTGTTTTGATTCGTATTTTTTTTATCGCTGTTAGATTGATCAATTCACTTTGTTATCCCCCGCCGCGCGTTTAGCGCGAAGCGGGGTATATAGTATTCGGCTGCGTCCGTCCGTACGTCCGTACGAAATGGAATCACTCAAATACTATTCACTGGATTCTTGTCATATTTTTCATATGGGTTCATAATAGGGAGAGTAATGTTCCTACAGAGTGTTGTGACCTTGACCTTTATTACAAGGTCACAACGAGAATTTGTCATTTTACCCTTGTCAGCGGGATATCTCAAGAACCATTTACTGGGTTCTCTTCATATCTTACACATAGCTTCTCCAAGGGAAGGCAAATGGCTGATTAGATTTTTAGACATTATTCTCAAGGTCACAGCAGAACTTTGAGTTTGTCGACATGTTAAGCTTGTCAGGGGAATAGATATCACAAGAACTGTTAATTGGATTCTCATCATTATCTTACACCAATGGTTCTTTTAGGGAAAATTAAGGGCCCAGTCGATTTTGCTGATCTTGACATTATTTTTCAATTGTGAAGTATTAATTTTCGGCGGGGGATCATGTCACCTTCGTGACAACTGCTTGTTCTATTGAGGTTTCACGTCCATTGGGGTGTTCGTTGCTTCCGTGGAGTTTTAGGCATTCATCGCTATTTTTTTATTTGGAATTTTGGACGCCCGTCATTTCCATTGCATTTTGGGCATCCGTTACTTCCAATGGAGTTTTGGGCGTCCGTCACTTACAATGGATGTTATGGTCGACCGGTATGTCGAGTATTTTAATTGCTATGGATGAAATCAGATTGTGACAAAAGTAACTCATTGGCATGGCATTAATATTTGGCCTTTCCTACAAGTTAACTGCACGCACTGCAAGACACGCTCATTTCCGGTATCATATTGTAGCCATCACTGGAAGCCACTCGTAAAATACCAAACATTCCAATCTTGACAAAATATGGCGTTAACTTCATTCCGTGTTTACGTAACGCATACAATCACGTGGAAAATGTTTACTGTTACATGATAGCCTATTATTAGGCGATTACAAAGTAGAATGGTTAGCATCAAATGTATTGATTATTCTAAAGTCATCTCTATCATTTGCAAATAATTGGATCATTATGTTTCTCAAATAGATTCAGAATCTTTATAAATAACTAACATTGTGTATAAATGTAAAATCACCTTGGTGCAAATAGACGACAGAATTTGAGGTTTCACATTGTGTGATACTACATAAAATTACCTGTACACCTTACCTTTAGGAAAGACGACAAACCAACATCCTTTGGGATATGTTTTTATAGTGTACACGTGTTTAATCAGTACCTAGGTATGTAAAGGATCAATATTATCAAGGATAAAATATATTGATTCTTACGATACGATAGAAACCACAAACAACGTTGTTTGGTACAAGCTGGAGTGATTCTTGTAGTAGTTGCCGATTCAATGCCTTAACGATTTGCCGTGGGGAAAAAGCAAGAAATGAGCCACTGTAAATATAGTGTATGTCATCGTCTTGTGACAATGGCTTTTAAATAGATCCAAGATTAAAGGCGTGGTTGTGTCGAATGTTGATGTATAGTTCCTACAATGTTTTCATATTATTCACAAAAAGAGGACTAAAATGTTGTTCTTTCAAAGTCAAACTGGATTGCATTACAATGAGAATAATAGATATTTAACGCATACTACTGAAGGAAAGAGAAGTTAATCCATCAATAATATGGTCAAATAAATAAGTTACATTAGTAACAACCACGTGATGATAATCAAACTATGATTTTTTTTAAATAACTGTTTAAGAAAAAAGGGTAATCCTGAAATAAGCTTTTGATGAGAAAAACTTGCAATCACAACCTGTTATCACTTTTGTTATCCGTCAGGTTAAGGTTAAATTAATATTTTCTCTTGAAACCATGGTAATATTATTGAACTATGGTTATATCAACAGTTTGAGGAGTATACATAGATCATTTTACTGTACTATCTATTATCTTGTTTATGGCCTAAGCATCGGTAGCAGTAGAGCGAAATCGAGATTTTGTTAGAAAAAATACAATATGAAGCTTAATCTGAATAAACTGATACTATAGAAGGAGAAGAATAATAGATGGAACTTACACTCAATCGATGAGTTGCATGTTTCTTGATTAGGATAAGTGTACATGTTCAGTGACTACTGAATGGAATATTAAGTTTTCACATTTACAAATACTATGTGTGTTTGTGATACAATCAATAGAGTCATATGTGACAAGAGAACACATATCTGTAGTGTCGATCATTGGAAACTGTACGATACAATGGACGCCTACAACTACCTATTCAATGGTAATTATATATCTATTGTTCTTATGTCCTTTAAATACGTACACGTGGTCATTCTCTATGACTTCCAAGGGGTATCTACCCGACTTGTCGGTTCTGGGCTCTATAGCTCAATAGGATTTGCAGTATTTATTGTTGAAGATCTAAAACACTTATCTCAAGTAATACTTCTTTATCAAATGATGTCATAAATGGCAGGGGGGGGGGGGGGGGGGGGGGGGGATGTATTCATGCTAATTATGTGAAAAATTTCCGGTTTCACTACTTGATATGAAAAAGTTGTTCGTCCTCACCATTGAAAACATTATTTCTAAATCAATAAAGAGTGTAATAGCCCTATGGCACTCTATGAAATCCATTATTTTACACCTCATATCCAAATACGGGCTTATTAAATAAGACTCTTGGAGTAAGGTGTTAATGTTAAACTCTATATATAATAAATACAGCCCCCTCCCTGTTCCTAAGCCTATGCATTAACATAGCTACAAAAAAACTAAAAGGCCAAATGAACAAACCTTAGTCTCCATGAAACAAAGTTGTTATTCTGAAAATGTCAGCTTCCTATGTCAGTCGTATGAAAGTCGTTTCTGGAGAAGTCGAAAATGAGAAATGGGCAACGACAAAACCGTCACCGTCCATGATACACAACAGTCATCAAGTCATAAGAAAAGTAGAAGGCAGAATGAATTCATAATGAGAACAGAAGCAGACTCATTATCAATTTTCTTTATTATGTCCCAATTTTATCATGTCAAACCTCCTTTGGGCAATAACCAAACTGGCCGACCACTCTTAATAAAAACTGAACATGCTCAATATAGTCGCCAATACGATGATCGTATGTCCTTTGCATTACCTTTATAATCCGTCTTCCTTTCCTGTGTCCTCTCCAAGCATTCAGAGCCGTGTTGATAACGATATTCTCACATAGATGCAGAACGGTGTACATTTCCAAAGGATCGTACGCAATCGGGCCATTCGTCAAGGCATCTAAAGGCATCTTGTGGCCGTTTTCTGGCTTCAGTAGCAACATCGGAAGAGCTAGCACAATCTTCACATTCCACTTTCGTATACGTACTGCATACGTACGTGTCTCAATCTTTGCCCGTAGCTCTGTCATCGAGATATGCAATCAATTCTTGTCGTCATCATATTGACTTCGATGGTCAAACTTGGACACTTATACACTGCGAAAAGAACCTTCGCACATGTTGCTACAAAATCACTGCCAGAAGCCTAAGCCATCTCAATGTAGGTTTCAAGTGTTTCCCCAGCATGTTAAAATTGAGTTCAAGATGAATAGAAGTTTAAAGTTAGTGTATAAGAACCGAGTTATGCAGCCAAGAATCTTTAAGATTTCACCTGGCAGCGGGATGTCAGCGGCACCCAGAGTTCGAAATAGCTGCCTGCCCGCCTGCCAATTGCTGGTTGCTTTCCGATCTGGCTAGCAGAAAATAGTACAAGCAAGCCCGACTGGCTTGTTGGATTTTTTAGCTTATCTATAAAAGACTTCCAAAGACTTGAGTGATAAAACATTAATTAGAAATTTACAAAATTAATATAAAATCTTTCTGTTTAGCGGTCGGGGGTTAGGACATTTACTTCCTTGTTGAAAAAATAGATATATAGCACTGCATCGCTCTGTAACGATTAGAATACCTACACAATAATCTGACAATAATTCTGTATTGAAATCGTGAAATACCTGAAGCTGAAAACTTCACAATTTTACAATGAAGTATTCTATGAGAAATACAAGAAAGGTCTGTTTGTCCAGGGTTGTAAGGATTTGTTGGTTTAAACATATTTTATTCATCATTGAAATGGATTTGCAAAGATTTGCTGAGAACTTATTTAAAAGCTGCTCCAAAATTTCAAAGTCAACTCAACAAATCGTCAAACTCGTCAAAGCATTCTCATGACAAACCACAAGGCTAATGTACAATCACAACGTGATCAATTATCAATAAATATATATATCATATACCAATGTATCTAAAACTTACATTTGGTCAATTTTAATTATTATCAAATCTACAAGAAGCTATGATGAAAAGGAAAACAGATTGTACAAATGCTATGTTTTCAGCTTCAGGTATTTTACGATTTCAACACAAACTTGTTTTCAGACTATAAACATGTTTGTAGTATAATGCATCATTTCTTAAAAAGGAAAAGTTTGAACACGCAGGTAGATAATGTGATTTGACTTCACGATGTGACCCGCACGAACGACGGATCGTTTGATATATATCTTTCAAATTGATAATAGTTTAAATCACTGCAGCATAAATGGAGCCTACATTGAGTAATTTAACAAAATCAGCTTCTACAATTTAGATCAAATACAAAAGAGTATCCACAGTGGAGAGTTATATTTTCGATAAATAATTTTTGAGATTGTATCATTTAGATGTCGTTTGGTAATGCATTCCAAAGGTCCACTGTACTAGATACAGATGTTTTGACATGAAGACAGAAGGTTTTGTAAATTTGATGAGTTTCTCAATTCCTACGAATTGTTCGCTGAAACAGAGTCAGGTACGAGGTTACATAATAAGTAATTCGGTGCTTTGCCGGTTATCATTTTATGAACAATTTTCTTCTTTCAAGAAGGGGTAAGGAATATGTTTCAGTATAAAGTGTATTATGACTTGTGCCTCTTGTTGCCTCGCAGATCGTCTTAATGCATTTCATAATTTGCCTTTTTAGCCTGAGTACAGTTATTCAAAACATGACAACAATAGTCAAAATGCGGTAAAATAAAGGACTGATCGATAATGTGAAGCAAGTTGTGTACTAATATGCGTAATACTCGATTTTTCAAACTTCTTAAGCAATTTACCATGGAAGTAACTCTATCAACCCGTATTGACATGATCAGCCCAGTTAGCATCCTTTTGAAATATAATACCTAAATGTTTATGTACTTCAACTTCAGTTATAGGAGTCCCTTGCATATTTAACTGAGGTTTGGAACTGGCGATCCGCTTTTTAACTCAATTGAATAGTTTTTTTGTTTTTTTCGGGGTTAAACTTCACCTTCCATTAATTTGCCCACATCAAATTGTTTTGTAAATCTTCGTTCAGAATGTTTGCTGATAAAACCGGATCTTCAATTACTACATACAATTAAGTTGTTAAAATTAATGTTATCAACAAGGTCATTAATATATATTAAAAATATCAAAGGTCCTAAACCTGATTCTTGGGGGACACCGGGCAAAACAGTTTTAAATTCGGAGTTATATCCGTTTAGGAACTCAGTTTTAGTTAGGTAACTACGAACGAAGCCAATCTATTAATTTTCCATTAATTTCAAAAGATTGCAGTTTGTTCAAAGTCCTCTATGCCATACTTTATGTTACTGCTGTTACTTCTTTACCCTTATCTAAAGCACTTTTAATGAAATTAGACAAAACAAGTAACTGGTAAATTGTAGAATCGCCTGGAAGTCTGACTTATTTCATGGTAGTATATAATGCGTTCTTTTTATTATCGATTTAAAATTTGAGGGCTTGCTGAGCTTGATGGGGGCTTGTAAGATTTTGAGTTAACAAGCCCTGTTGACTTGTAACATTTTAAAACTATTTCATACACTGGCGGCACCTAATTCGAAGCATCATGTTACCTAAATGCATTGTACTATCTTACTTCTTACTTACTTCACAATGACTTAGTTCGGCTGATTTTAATCACTAGCAATTTCTAACGATTGTTATGTTGAGCCGAAATTAAGTTAGTCTGGTCATGGTCTGGATTAAATCCAACACCCCACAGAGGCATGGCCTAACTACTATGGCCCTTACTGTGACGGATTCCCTTACTTTGTTACCCAGAACACTAATAGACTTGTTTGCGAAGAGTATTTCACTTATATCACAGCTGCTATATTATTGCCTTGAGAAAGCCTGCAACACCATTGTGGCTGTGAATTGCATTGCATTGAAACCGGTGAGCATTGACTATAACTTGCGAACCATGGGGGATACTGTGCTGAAAATCACGGCTGTCCTGCCGCCAAGATGAGTTAGTGGTACGGTTCGAGGTCCGACACATTACTACTGCTGCAGGGTTGGTTTTTGTTGTTTTTGTTTCAGACTCTTTGACATGAAACCTGCAAGTTCAATCTGACCAACTCATCAACTCTGCATTGTTACTAGTTTCCGTTGTATTTCAAGTAGGTTGCAGATGCAGCACGATGTTCTTATGAAGATCTTGGTTGAGTTTCCCTGTGTTACACTGACTTCTCCTTCATGTAACCTTTGATTCAGCCTGTAGCCTATGTCACCAGATGAAATGACTTTCTCTTTTTGGATTGTTAACAGTGAATGTATTATTCTCTCGAGAAAAAATGATTCACTACCCAAAATTACCCTTGAATTCACTAGTTTTGTGATGACGTTTCAACTAACTAATTGTATCATTAAATTAAACTTTAATTGTAAACATACATTTATTACTCGCCAGTTGAAGATATCGCAGTTTAATAAATCTACAATGTTATTACACATTGTGTAATAACATCGCGTGCTGCCAATTGACGTGACGTTATAATGGTTCAAACATGTCGTCACAATATCAGCTCCGCGGTCGCAATGAAGTTTGTCCCATTTATTGACAAGTTCGTGCAACTTAATCAGCGCCTAATAAATAAAATACTAAACTTGGTCCCATTTAAGGATGTTCGCTCCTCAAATTTATAGAATTAAACTTTTTTTCTAACTTATATTTTTTAAAAGATCAAAGTATATGATTGAAAAATCAGCATTTATGCAAACCGGTGAATGGTATCGGTATCTAACTCGCTTTCACTCGTTAAATACCAAACCACTCACTCGTTTCATATATATGTTATTAAACGGGACGTCCTTTAGTATTCTCTATACATTACATAACATAACATAACATAACATAACATAACATAACATAACATAACGGTACATACATACATACCGGTATATACATACATAATGAAAAAGAACACCAAAATAATAACACAGCTTTATTATAAAATTATCTTATCAAATATCACAGATTTTTTTACATGGATAATCATCTAACAAATAGCACTTATACAGCATGACAATCTGAACCAAATGTACAACCTTTATCTCACATTATATCACAAAAATAATAGCAAAAGTTCAAAGTTATCGAAACAAGGACATCATTTCTTCAAAAGCTGAAATTCAACATGGTTCTAAACTTCTCATACATCTGTTTGAAATCGACCATGACTCATTATATATTGTTCACGGACCACTAAAACTTGTCTGATAAAACCTCTACTCAAATCATCAAACTTATGAATATTCATAAAACTGACCTTAAAGTGATTCTGTGGTTTTGGCACATATATCTGTATTATATTATAAATAATGCAAAAAAATCTGTTACTGAAACAATATTAGAGATGCAGTGATATTAAGGATGTTGTAAATGCGTCACCTATAGTTAGGAGAGGGATGAGTCTACCACATTATTATCTACTGTCTCTTTCTAAAGATGTCAGCATGAGCTGTTTTCATTAAATATTACCTGTGGGAAGCCCATGTGCTTTATGTTACAACTTTTGAAAAGAAGAAAGACTTTGATAATAAAAGTTCGAAGTCTAATATTGACGGTAAAGCAACAAACATAAATCAGGCAATTGTTAATAGTAGGAGAGATGATAATCCATTTGTGTGTGCTTTACCAAAATGACACTATCATTGATTTTTCAAGAATATTAATTATGAATAATATGCAAACAACGTGATGATGATATAAACATTCACTTACAATGACAGTTATGATAGTATCACCATCAAAAATGTTTTCACAAAACAATTGCAATGGAGGCAGGAGCCTAAGAATACATTTGTTCCCTGTGGATCTTAATTGAAATACCCTATCAGGTATAGCCATGAGATACAACTTTCATCATCATGAGAAAGAGAACCGTCATCAACCAATGAACTCCTCAGAGAGACTTTGATGAATTATGTAACATGTGAGGAGTTCTAGAGAGAAGAACTTGATTATACATGATGGCTTTCTTCCTCGTATTTCAACCAACTGTTGGTGCTGTCCCTGGATTCTAAATAATATATTCTGATGCAAACCTCTAACAAAAACCAAACAGTCAGATTGCAACCTGTTTACTTTTACCTGGTATGTAAATTAATTTTGATATTCAAAGTGACAAAAATGACACTTTGACGAGCTACCTGTAATTTCATTGGTCACAAATATAACACGTACACCGGTATTGTGGTGAAACTTTTGCTGAAACTTGGGTCGAAGTACTTTATTCAAGTTTTATCCAGTGAGTCAGTCTGTTGTGGGGTTCTGAAAAGATATATTGCAAATATGAACAACATATAAGGGTCTTGACACATCATGATTACCCAACTGGTACGTGTTTCAATCTTGAAATACTGGACACATTCATAAGGTTTATTATCAAAACCATTCATCAGTAGGGGTGAAACAGTTCACAACTACAGTAGTTGAACCGTGGTATTTTGTTTCAGTTCGGTTCACGGTACATCAAAGTGATTTTTGGGTATATAAAGAATATATAACTTAATTAAACAAATATGTATTATTGACCCAGATGTAATTATATTTTCAGTTGTACAATTTTAAAACCAAATGATTTCCATATCTTACAAACTTATTTTCAAGAAAAACATTGGATTTGTTGTGGTTTTAGTTCATACATTGAAAGACATTCTTGGTTTAGTACCGAACCGAAAATGTACCGAACCAAGGGTCCTGTACCACAATATGTATCGAACCAGTGCGTACCGTTTCACCTCTATTCATCAGTATCATATGCATTAGGTCAAATGTTTCTAAAAACATTTGTTTCGAAGTGTAGACGGCGGTAGGAGTACCGTCTTATTTTTTCCCCATCACAGTATAGCCTTGAAGTAGAAGTATGTATACAAAACTGAAGCACACCCGTTCCTGCAGATCCAGATATTTGGTGGACAAATGGACTTTGAGTTTTAGCAACAAGCAGCAAATTCTGAATTTCTTTGTTCAATGAAAATAAAAAGCTTTGCTATCACGAGCACAAATAAAAGTGATGCGCTGATTCCCAAGAACATTTTATTTTGTATGTAGCCTAATGTGGATCATAGGTCTATCAATTTGTGATTTTGTATTTTGTTTTTCATTTCGCCCCTAACAGTCAAATTACTCATTGTCACTGTCTATCAACCTAAATTTTGTTTTCCTCCCTTAAAGTCAAATAATATAAATATAATACACATACAGAGATTTGACATGATGTGAACAATAAATACAATATTTGAGAAAACGTAGTCCCAAAAGTTATTATATACCTTGATTACAGGCTATGGGGGCACTTGATTTGCACTATCCCGGGCATAGCCCGCTAAAGCCCGGTCACGTGACCGGGCTATCCGGGTGATCCGAGCAGACGAACCAAATCAAGTTGATTCGGGTTATTGTTATGGCAACCATCATAGCCAAATTAGTTGCCCTGCAACTAATAATCGAACTTTTCTAAAGTGTTTGCGACAATGACAACGATATCTCGACAACAAAGAACAATATTATTACTTCTGCTAGAAAAGTTTGCTACATTAGTCTTTCCCTTCATTACTCTTATAAATAATTGTATTGTAAATGTTTAGATTGAAAGATAAACGATATTTTCAAAATTGCAAAAACGAGTTTTGTCCGTATGCCGCCATGATCGCCCGCGATAGCCCGCTCATTTGAAACCGGGTCAACCGGGCTACCCCGGCGGGCGATATTGAACACCTGCCCGCCTGAATCAAGTGCGTCGCCGCTTCACAACCGGGTTGCGGGCGACCCGGGCGATAGCCCGGCTGGCAAATCAAGTCCCCCCTATAAGTTTTCTCATTAAAGGGAGATTACTCCATATTGAAAACTTTGGCTATGCTTAATTTTGGAACCAACGCAGCACGTGGCATACGACACCCTTAACTGCTTTCTTCACATGTTTTAACAATTTTCACTGTGTTAGCTGCAACCTCAATCAGAGTCCGTAAACAAATTGTGACAAGAACTGAAGGACAAATTAGTGAACATTCTGCTCTATCAGGGTACCTGTATACAGGAGGCTTCTTTAACCCCTGATCCCATAAGCAACATTTGTCTCGTATCACACTATGAATAACCAGCCAATAAAATTACTTTAAAACAAGCAATAGTGGCAGTTGAGAGGACTGCGATCAGTGAGCATCATATTTAAAATCATGACATTTCATTGGCTAGCAAAATACATACTATAATACATAGTATAACCAGCATTCAGGATCAAGTATGAAGTAACCTTACGGATACCATGGCCTGATGGAGCAGGATAATGTGCCAAAGGACAGAAATCACTTAGTCTTTAATATTTCAATTTTTAGCTGAAACAACAATACCGATTAGATTGTTAGAGTTCCTTCGACTTGTGATAAGAAGATATTAAAGACCTAAAGGAAGTCAACCTCGCTTCAAGAGATTAAGATTGACGTACAAGTGAAATAGTGAAATGACATGCAGAGAAGAGGATCTAGTTGTACTTGACAAGCAGGGTATCTCCATTCTCTAGAGAGTAGAAGGACAGTTGCCGTAGATCGTTGTCAATCTCTATGTCATACACATTCATCTGAAACAAACAAAACTTCATGAATGAATCTAATGAATGCTGTAAGTAATTAATTTTCTACCTGAGGCAATATTTACTAAGTTCACTGTCAGAGACAAGTGTTCAGCAATTGTGTCTGTTTTGCTAGTTTAAAAGTGTTTTGAAAGATTTAAACTTGGAATACAAAAAAAGTTTAGTTGCCCCAGTAGCCTCTTAATTTCCAACTTAGACATAAATGATATATATATGTTAAGTTTGTTCTCTTTGATTAAAATTTCTTATTTAACACTATAAATGTGTAGGATCTGTCAAGGGATTTTACTTTACCGTATTTCACACATAATTATTTCTAAAAAGAAAGGAAAGGTTGTTTTTAAAAGTCCAATACCTTAGGACTCTTATATGAGAGTAGAATATCTCCTGTTTCAATCCTGAAGAGTCTCTGGACAAGGGTCTTCACCTTCTGTACGAGCATGGACTCTGAAACAACAGGACACATCTTCCTTTAGAAAACAGTGTAATTGGTGAATAATATTTCATATCAGAATCATAGAATGTATTTGATATATGAATTCATAAGCATAAATTGTTGCTAAGGTGTTGTGATCCCCTGCCGCAATAACCTCTTCCAAATTCCAAATAATGTCTAAGTCACCTAAATTGAGTTTTGTCGTTTGTATTATTCCCCAAGAGAAGCTTTGTGTAAGATATGAAGACGATCCAGTGCACGGTTCTTGAGATAACCAGCTAACAAGGGTAAATAGCAAAGCATCGAAAATGTAGGCCAAGTCACAAAACTCTAAGGGAAGGATCAAAACGAAACAAGGTACGAGTGTTACGTTGGATCTGATTTCAATGAGATTGTGAATCCTGGATTTCTAGATCTGTAATCAATCGCTCTAAGGTCTGTGCTATCAATGCTCACATTCAATAATACAGTAAGACAATTGGACTCACTATACATAATCAATAATAATTAATCTGGGGGAAACATCTTATTGTAAATAACATGAAAATTTCAAGTCCACTCACTTGGTAGTTTCTTCTTTATCACTCCTGCCTCAGGTTTAGAAGGACACTCCACAAAAACCTCTGTTTCAGTTAAGGAACAAATAATTGGAATAATTTTAAAGCTCCATTTATCCCTGCCATTTGGCATTTTACTTTGTTGAAAGCATTATGTGATATTTATTTGTGTGTTTACTAGAGTCACCACACTCACACACATAGTGAAATCGAGGGCTTACTAGGATACCCCCATTCCCCTTAGTTAACAATGATTCAACATGGGATTGACGTGAATTGTGACACAGCATGTTTATATTATTGGGTTGTGTTTGTTGCAATTTACACAACACAAGTATACACAAAGTAACACATTGTCAGTGATGTTAACAAGAGGCAGACAGAGTCAGCTACATGTATATCTGCCACCAACTGGGAAAGTGAGTGAGGAATATATTAGTTGTGAAATATATTCAAGTTCAAAGCAACATTTCAATCAACAATAAAATCCTGGGGGTTGAAAATCTCAATCACACATCTTTATTCCAGATACCAAGTTTTAATGAACTTGGCCAAATGATTTTTGCTCAGGAAGTTATTTCAGTTGGGACGGAACTACCTAAACTTAGTTGGCCGAATTATAACTAGTCAATTGAAGTTTATTTAACACTGGATGTGTTTGGTAGACATATAGATCACAAAACTTGTAAGTTAAATTGAATTGAGTGGTAACGCTGTCAGCAAATTCTAATTGGGCTTCATTCATTAGAGTAGTAATGCTAATTACACCGAATACTGGTTATTAGAATACACATCAATCTGATCTCATACAATAATTCTAAACTCTCAAATAAATCAAGAACATCAAGAATTTCCAGCAACAAAGGATACCAAGCAGGTTATCTTTAATTGCACTGGATTTGACTTCGAGTTCGGAATCCTCTGGCGCACCTAATTCTGGAAAATGCAAATGTGAGTTTTACATTAAGATTTCTTTCCAATACAAATTAGCACACGCAGGTCATAACTCGAGCCAGTCTCCATCTCTGGTTAATTTAAGCCTTGCTGCATTTCGTTACCTTTTGTGTACTAGCTTGTCAGCACCCACTATGAAGTTCATATGCAGTACACTAGAGCAGAAAGTTCAAGCAAGGCTTAAATCAGCCAGTGATGGAGATGAGCACTAGTTATCACATGCGGAGGAGGTTGATGAAAAGATGTCCAAATGTTGATACACAATGGCAACTGAATAATTTAAATAAATCATAATGTATTTTGAAGATAGGGATATTTACAAATTAATTTCTCTTCATGATCCTCAACCAATGCAAAATAAATAACTTTAAACCTACACTACTCAAACTTTGACAAGTCCACCAAAGTATCTACAATGTAAGAAGACAACAAGGTCTTTCAGGCAATTTTAACAATTTGCCCATCTGAAGGTGATCTGAATGACCTTATTAAAGGGAAAGTTCTATCACCGTTCTATCGGCAGCATCCACCATATTGGATTCATGGAATTACGTGAAATGAAAACACGCTATATTTAATAAATAAATTAATAATAAAACATATACAGTGATAGAAAATTCACAGTTTCAAGTAACAGATAACACATAATAAAAGTAATAAATTACATGCTGTTAGACCGTAGCGAAATTTTCCCCACTCGCAGCGCCAAAGAATGGCTTCAGTTCTCATCGTTTTTTTTTTAAAAAGTGTGCGTTTGCTTTTATGAATTTGTGAAATATAAAGTCATCAAAATATTACTTTCATTAGTATCTTTAAATTTGACTGTGTTTTTTAATCATGTATTAATAACATATATATGTGTAAACAGTAATATCCTCTCGAATTTCGTTTCCACAAAAAATACCCTGATAGAACCCTCCTTTTAAACTCATGCTTACTTTTGACATAATGCATGAAGAGTGGATGTTGTTGGAGGAACTCTTCTTGCACTTTACACTTGGCTGGATCCTGATCACCTCCGTATTTCTTCCACAGTCTCCCATACATCTTGAGGTAGTCTATCTCTGCCCCCTTCCTTTCGTTTTCCGTTATCTATGTCAAATGGAATAGGCTTGTCAATCAGCGAGTCAAAGGTTAATTATGTTTCGCGACGCACTTGATATCCTGTCTAAAAACATGTTTGGTGGGAAACCACTTATGATACAATGATGGACCCAACATAGGTAACTTAACCCTTACGTTGCGTATTTCTATTGTACCCATTTTAGCCCCTGTGGCGGAATTTACAGACACTCCAGCTAGCAGCAGTATTTTGGCTTAGGCACTAATTAGCTCTGCTGGCGGAATTTCCAGGCGGCGATTCCGATACCGTTTTTACGAAATATACCATTCCACTAACCGATCTTAGCCCAAAGATCAGTGTTAGCCAATGATAAAAGAAGTGCTTATGATTGATCTTAGGAACAAAACAGTTTAGTGGAACGGTCCCAATTATGATTGACAATTTGTTGAATGAGTCAAGATATATTCCCCACCTTGGTGCTATTACAGACTTGTAGATTCTTGACTCTGGCTATAATCTGCTCCCTGACGGATGCATCGTTCATCTTCTTCCAGATATTTGCTCCCTGGAGCTTCAAATCTACCAGGGACTCCAGCTTGTTCAGCTCGTTGATAGACTGCCACTGAAATAGGGACAATCCTATAACAACACTTGTTCAGCTCGTTGATAGACTGCCACTGAAATAGGGACAATCCTATAACAACACTTGGTCAGCACCAGCTGTTGAAACCAGACAAAGTGAGCACCACCGCAAGTTGGTCAACAAGAAAAAAGTGAGCATGGTTCAAATACCCCCGCCATCCGTTCATTGAGCATTATAGATGTAAAGTGTACAATGTTTAAAAAACAGATTCAAGTATCATAATATTGTCTAAAATATTTTTGGGAACTGGCTTTGTTATTACAAATTATATTCACCCAGATGTAATTTTTTTCAGGTAACTTAATTGCTCCCATTAGAGCATCACAGCAGTAATTGGTACCAATTTCAATTGCAGATTCAAGGGCAATAACTCCGTAAAAAATAATAATTTCGAAACTGGACTTTGAAGTTGATGAAGAGTATCATCTGGACTACCTACATGTTAAATTTCATTCAGCTAGATGTAATAGTTGCCATCACAGCTCTTTTGGTACTAAGTTCAATTTCGGATTCAAGTTTGGCTGATGTACCTTTGACCTTTGAGAAATTGACCGGATGGAATGATGAACGAACGGACGGACAGACCGACAGAATGACGCTATATACCCCTGCTTACTTCTTAGCGGGGGTATAATTAGAGGATATCTGCATTTCAGGTTAACTCTGCACATGATAAAAATCTTTTTTATTCTTTCATATCCACAGATTTAGTCTTGCAACTGACTTGTGTTTGTTTAGAGGCTTAAAGATGAGACACAGTTGAAGTTGAGTTATGCAACCATAAAGATAGTAAAAAGTAATCATTCTTGTCTATTCATAAGTAAGACCAGAGAGATTGATGAAAGTAACTGTCTTGGTGAAGTGATAATTGTACATGTGACGAGTGATATTCAAATCTACAAAGGTAATGCACAATTTCTATGAATATCAAGAGTCTTTGATAAAACCTGTCTACTCAGACTGTTAAAATCTAATGGACTGATAACCGACACCAGCAGTCTCGATTCGAGCTTCGATCTCAAATGTTCAAATTTCGATTCGGTTCAATTGAAAATTAAAATGTTAATAATAAAACCACTTACACTTTACCAGATGAAAAATTTATAGATCTGTATCCTCCATATGAACAACGAAGAAGTAAAAAAACGATTTATCAGACTATCAGTTACACTACATTACTTGCAATATTGTCAACGAAACACGATCTTTCCCTCGTAAACAATAACGAAACTATATTAGAGTTACCTCCCTTTAAACAGTGTACGTGAACAAACGAAGGTTAATTTATTCAGAAGTCGTAACGTACTGCATGTTCATTGGATGTGAATTATAGATCAACAGCTTTGACAGTTGTCGTGCATATTTCAAGCATTCTCATTGGCTGATATTTCTGGTAACTATCTTCGTAAATTTCCGTTTCTGATTGCTAGTAACTCGTAGCGGGAGGCGACAATATCATGGCAGACGACGCACAGTTGTCAAGACCAGCAGGTCATTTAATACATGTATTGTATACATACTGCAAAGACAAACAAAAATGTTCTCTAACTCTCATAGGAGTGGCCTTCTAATTTCTTGGTATTAAGTACCTTCAAACTTAGATTATTCAATCATATTATTCATGGAAAGTTGTTTGTGAATCGAATCGAAAATAATCGAATCGAATGGGTGGAATCGATAATCGAACCGAATCGAGGCATAAGTGAATCGTTGCAGCCCTAGAAATCAGCAGCTTTGGTGTTAGAATTACAATGCAAAAAACTTACATCTTCGATCCTGTTTCTCATCAAGTAGAGCGTTTTAACTTTCATGAAATATTTCGTCTTCTCATTGTAAGATGCATCAGAAAACTTGATATTTTCAAAATTATTCTCGCTAACCATCAGGGTTTGTAATCTGAAAATAACAAATTATAATCATAGAAACTTCCAAAAAGATTAATTTTGAAAGATGATAATGAAACCTCCGGCTACATAAGGATATTTATATCCACAATGCTTCTTCAAATATCCCTAATTGTCAGATAAGATTTATGTTTACCTTGTGGTTATTCATCTCTATTTATAGCCTGTATTTTGTCAGCCAAAAAAAAATCATGATTTGAAAGTTGTTCCCAGAGATCATGACACATGAATTGGTTTTGCTGCAAAATAAATTAATATATAACAGGAGTGAGTGAGTGAGTTATTGTTTAACGCCGCTTCGGCAGTATTGCAGCCATTAGCGGCGAGTTATATATAACAGGAAGTAAACGATTTAACTCACTGAGGCAAATGTCCAACTTTGAGTACTTCTTCCCAGCTACTGAGGCTGTTACAGTCCATGTTGAGGAGGGTCACATGAGTAAGCTCGTCTGTTGCTGGCACTGAGAGAAGGTCAAGGTCATTGAAACAGACGTGAAGTTGTTTCAGATGAGGAAACATTCGGCTGCAGGTCAGAATCTGGGAATGATGAAAACGTCAATAGATTTTTTTTATAGTTATACAAATATTAAATACATTCTCACCAAAGTGAAGAGGTTGCTCATTCTTTGAAGAGAATTCACCTTGGGGTACTTGAGAATAAGGGGAGGTGTGTGGCTGTACCACATGGTGGATTCTCTTCTTTGAAATTGAATAAGCAACCTCTGCAAATTGGTAAATTCTTTTTCGAAGGAATCATTCTTAGCATAAGATTAACTATCAAAGATGAGTCCAAGGGATTGGAAGTCAGTCAGTAAATAGCATCAACCTTAAATTAACAATGCTAAAGAATGAAGAAGTCTATACTAACCTGGTCACTGGACATCTGTACCAGAGGAAGAGTCAAAATAGGCTTAGATTAGAGTTATCTGCCCTTGGTTTGCATAGCAACCGATAGGGTTAACACATTTCTTGAGCTTTCTGTATATTTTCTATTTTATTTTATTTTAAAAAACCTGTCGTGACAGAAAAATATAAGATTATATTGCTATAAATATCTCAAGGAGGAGCCCTTCTAAAATCTTATTACAATCAGGTCCCAAAATATCATTTTATTGGATGTTATTAGTGCAATATGTAATATAACTGAAGTAGGGAATGTCAAAGATGATATTACAATGGACATAGAAAGATCTAGTTTTTGGTTTATGAAAATTATAAATACATGAGGTGTTGATAAAGATATGACTAGAAAACTGGTTTGAGACCAGCGTTGACATAACAAACCAATTTAATATCTCAAGGAGGAGCCCTTCTAAAATCTTATTACAATCAGGTCCCAAAATATCATTTTATTGGATGTTATTAGTGCAATATGTAATATAACTGAAGTAGGGAATGTCAAAGATGATATTACAATGGCCATAGAAAGATCTAGTTTTTGGTTTATGAAAATTATAAATACATGAGGTGTTGATAAAGATATGACTAGAAAACTGGTTTGAGACCAGCGTTGACATAACAAACCAATTTAACAGGTGTAAAGTCTCACCTGTTTCCAGGTATATTGCATACGGTTGATAAATAGATGTTTGACATTGGAGAAACATTGTTGTAAAGATGTTGGATTTTCTGGCAGCACCAGGATGTTATCACTGGAACAGAGAGATGAAGAAACATGACCGTGCCAACAAGGCATAATCTAGTTCCTGATTGGACTGGGCTCGGTGGTTAAGTGTTTACTCCTTGCCTGCAGGATAATGTTGGATCCCCTCAACTAATTTACAGTCAAAGCACACAGAATCTATTTCTATTTTTCTTAATCAGAATTGTTATTATTAAACAGGGCTGTGGCACATCTCTTGCACAGAGCTCAGTTAACTGCCAATCAGTGAAGCTCAGCAACAATGGATGTGGCTTCTCGCAATGATGACTCCTCAAAGCTTGAATAATAATCAGACCTCTCAAATGATTTTCAGTTCAATTAGTGTAAATTTGCCTATAACATTACTTTCAAACCGAAACTAGATTCCTGAAAATATAACTTGATTCAAGCTGTACCAAGTGTGAGAGTATCAAGCAAGCCCTGGTACAGGTGCGGCAGTAGTGACAGTGGTGATTAATGGAGGACTACTCGTGGCGTACCTGACATTGAGACTGTGTAGCGAGACCAGCTGCTCTGTTATTTTCCCCACTTCTTGCCATGATGGAAGAAGATGATTCTTTGACAAGTTTAAATCTGTTATATTTGGAGCAAATTCTTTCAATTGTGATCCTGGGCCATTTCCATACACTAATGTATCCCTGAGACCAATATCTTTCAATGTGTCCAGTTTACTGAAAATAAACAATAAGGCAAGAAACTTCCATAAATATTTTTCATTCAGTAGTTGGTAAACTGACTTGGAATCAAGCAAAGATTACATTTTATTTTTTGCACATATGACGTTTTCAAAATGGCTGCTGACGTACTCACCTCTGTTGTTGATTGACCTTTCTGGCTCCTATCACTTCAACAGTCTTTGTTGTTTTACCTCCCATCAAAAACATTTCTGATGTATCAACCCCCGCATTTTCGTCATCAATGAGACCATATCTGTCCTGCAGAGCTTCAAAACAGGATACTCCAAGAACAGCTTTCTTTGGACGTAAAAATGAACCTGATGTTGGATTCCTGCATTGTAGATCAACAAGATTCATGAGGAGACAACAAACCCACTAATCACACAAAACATTTACATCAACATGTATTTGACCAATGCATATATTATGCAACAGACCGTTCATCAATTTCTACCTTGGATAAACAGACTAAACAGCATGAGTAAACACTGAGATTACAAAATCTTAGGAGAAAAGAGAATAGTAATTGGGGCACAAAGTTCTAAAACCAGAATATTTTGTTAATTATTTGTGACATCATAATGATCTAATTGCAAATTGCTAGCTAGAAAATAAATAGGACGCATTCACAAAATTTTAAAAGATCAACATTATTCTAAGACATGAACTTTATGGAGTAATGAAATACAAACTTGGCAAATGATACAATACATCACAAACCTTGTTTCAAAGTATCGTTTTCCGTCACGGGCACCGTCATGTTTGCCTCGACTATCATCATCCCAGTCAACTCCTAACCATGTGCCTGGTAAAACATCATAGAGTTTTTTATGTTACAGTGCATCATACTTTCAAATATTCGATGAACCTCTAGTACTCGACTTGTTGTTTCTTCACACTCCTGAATATCTCTGTTACACTATTTTTCAGTTATCGTCTTCTGAGATGAAGTTGGTTTTGAAAAGAGTTTGTAATTGTAAATGCATATTTCTAAACAGAGATAAGTAGGATTCTTATAAATTCATATATCCAGCTTACTTTACTATTATCAAATATAGTACTTGAGTTCAATGTATCCAAGCTTGATCTAAACAAAGACATAAGAAGGATTTCCTTATTTCCACTTTAATTTGTTTGATATTACTGAGGATGACGCAATAGCCTGACAGAACACAAATCTAGTGCGATATAAATTGACTAATACCATCTATATCAAGCAATATTGAATATAGATAATATTAAACAACATCCCCTTTAATACCATATTCATAAAATGAGTCAGTGGTTTGTTTTTTAACGAGTGAAAGCTAATTAGATATCAGTACCATTCAAGAGTTACATAAATATGGCATTAAACTGGATGAGTTTATTATCTTATTTATAATATTACTCGCTGATTTAAACCAAGCTAAAATGCAATATAACCACTGATAGGCTGCTCATTTGTAAGGTTATAGATCACTGTGGCAACATGTGATGTTATTACATGTGTTATAAGTTACACTGTGTCTTTACTAATCAGCAATATATTCAATGGTTGTAAAATTATAAACATAATACCTTAGTGAAAATAAAATGCATCTTAAACTTAATGGTAAGAAACTAATACTGTGAACAACTTGTCTAGACCATTGTAAGTATGCAGTGGTTCAGGGGGGTTCAGGGTTTGATACTCCTTTTGAAAATGTTTCATGTTAAATTGATGGACCTGCCTGGTGAGCCCCCTCCCCAACCCTTTCAATAAGCCACCCCCCCCCCCCCCCCATCCCCGAGAACTTGACCAATCAGCGATTGACAGGTCATCAGGGAATTTCCTGCTCAGCTGTTTACTGTACAGTTGACTACCGATGAATACGTTTGAGTTTTCATGAAGACTGAGGATTTGTGTTGGTATTTCAATAAATTATCAATTCTGGTTATTATGACAGTTGTTATATTGTGTTATGTTTTGAATATCTTCCTTTTTCAATCATCGCCGTAACATGAATGTAGGTCACTCATCGATCATGATTTTTCATCTCTTCCAATGATTTTTATATCTAAATCCTTGATCTCTTCATAGCGTTTTAATTCTGTATTTTTGGAAACACTAAAAATCATATTATTCAATATTACGACAGGATAAAATATCCGAAATTCATTTTGACAACAATAGACAAGTTTCTCTTGGTTTTGATTTGAGTGTGACTTGAAGATGATCGTAAATTTATATTGTCGTTTTGCTCATTTCCTATATCGCGTATTATTACAGTATTATACGATTAGAAGAAGGTATTCACCAAATCTGCACATGGAATGAAACAAGAAAATGTGAAAATTTAGGCTAAATTCAACAAACTGTCGTGTGACAGAATATTTATTTCAAAATATACGAAGATGATTATGGACTGTCTGTTGAACTTGTGAGTTTAAGTTAGTCTAATGTGACATTTTGATCAGATATCATACAGCAATGAATCATTCTTGTCAATAGTATACTGTAACAACTGGTGAACAGTGCCACTGCCTTTAAATTTGGTACACTGTATTGTCACAAACACTTGTGTCAAGGCCTAGATATGGCAGTGATATAAGATTCAGATTGAGAACAAAGTCAGTTTCAATGTATTTCAATCTTATTATGACAAACACATATTTTAGACTAAATATAAGTTCAATTTCCATTCATTGTTCATTATTGTTTGATTATGTAGGACCAGTGCAATTGCAGAACTTCTGAAGGACGAGTAGAAATTATTTATCACTTGCCCTGCAGGGCAAGTGCATATTTTCACTATTTTCAACCCTTGCAGATTAATGATCAAATCTCAGAATGAGTCAACCTCTTGGATATTTTACTCTACAATATTTATACTTATCCATCATACATACCTTTAGTTGGTGGGACCTCTCCAATGTATCTGACAGTAGCAAAGTGGCCCTCACACTGTATTCTGTCTAGTACCTGAAGTTGAGTACCATCAGATCGAAGCAGTTCTGAAATGTCAAAAACTTAAATATTAGGTCACTGACTTTTGCGCATCAGGATTTGCATTATTTTTTAATTACGTTTGAAGAAAAAAAAATTTAAGTAATATCTTGTAAATTTTTTTGATCAAATGGCCTTAAAAAAAGCTAAAGATGTAAACTACCTAATATATAATATTGTCCCCTCTTCAACCCCATACAAAACTCCCCCCTCTCCACTGTACCTCCTCCCTCACAATGTTTAATACATATGCAGGCAGAGTTTGAATGCACCTCAAATTTCTTATGATGTTATGATATTTATAGATTTTAAGACTTCAGAAATTAAAGGAAGGACTATCAGATGGAGGTTACAATATTTTGGTGTCCATTGACATTTTATATGTGAGAAGTTAAACTGTATGACAACAATTTGTTTGATTGTTTTGTAAATTTTTGCTGAAAACATAAGCGCCCTGGCGCTTATTAGAGGAAATACCGTGCAGTACACACATTTACAACATAATTGCAATTCTTGTTTCACATGCATTGACAATAATCTATTAATGTCCATGGCTGTCAAAGGCTCATTTCAGTAATGAACTTGAAAGTTTGACTAAAATGTATTTTTAACAATGACTCAGCTCAGTAAACATTCGTTAAAATAATATCAATCCAATAACGATAATGCCCTATATTGAAATAATATACAAACTAATAATAATAGACAGAATAAAAGATTGTCGAAAGAGATCCAATGGTTAAAAAAAGATAGTCTTCAATTATCCTAGGGCTAGAGAAGAGTCTAACTCAGTAATATTGGAATCCAAGGGCTACTGTAGCCTAATAAAATGAAGATAGTACGAAATTAACAACTAAACAAGATCGATGTGCGCCCGGTAAAACGCAGTCTATCCGAAATAACATCCTTTGAAAATGTCAACTCAAAAGTGTTTAATTTTAAGAAGTGTCAAACTTCCATCTCACCTGAGCTACTCATCGTGCCACGGATCGCTTGACGCTTTTAATTATTTCTGTGGGCTACGTTTGATTCGCGGACTCGAGTGTCGAGTTCGCAAATCAAACGCCGAGAACGGTCAACTCGACTCCAAGTCGAGTCAAGAACGTTCTCCCCGATTTTGCGAGAACATGTCGAGTTGTGACTGGTATGGGTAGTGCAGATTGCTCTCCAAACGAGTCACACATAGATCTACACATGATGAATATAATATCAATCTTAATTCACAAATGTGAGTCTCATTGTTTACACGCATATTAAATTTCAATAAAAATAGTAAAATTTTAATCATCGTTGATTTAACAAAAAAATTAAAACTGGACAAATATTCTTAAATATATGTAAAATTTACTTTGTATCTATGGGAATATTTTCATTGACATAGAAGGGAAAACCGTTCTCTATGCAAGGCCCTTTTTTCTCGGCCCTTAGGACTATTTACTTCGGCCCTTCTGACTTTTTTTTATCGGCCTTTTCATCCTTCGGCCCATTTGACTAGATCCCTATGCAAGGTATATGGTTTTCAACAGAACTGTCTCTATTATCGGGGTATGTGAACTTTATTTAATAATAAAATTTTCAAGAATAAAAGAACAAATTAAACTCGTCGGAAATCAAATAACATTATGTGTAATATTATGATAAATTCAATAGGCCTATTTGCAAAACTAAAAATGAAAGAAATTATATTACGGTACAAAAAAATTATGTTTCAGTAGAACAAAAATACCGGGAAGACAGGTAGGTAGCAATAGGCCTGGGTCACAAAACGTATAATTTTTCAGTATAAAGGTTTTAGTTTTGTTGATATTCGATTATCCGAATATTGTTTTCAACTGTCTTATCTAATCAGCTGTTATTGAATCGTTAAATCAAGTGCGACCTTTTCGGTGGGGAGAAATCATTGTATTATATGTATCTATTGTAGCGAGTCTGGCTGCAGAACGTATCTCTGAATTAGATAAGATACGATAAGATAATTCTTGATTGTCCATAAAGGAATTTGTTTTATGAGCATAAATACCCAATTATTTGGCGTTTAAATTCATCTGGTGGAGGCATAGCCATTATATACAAGTCTTCTCTCATCATCACTCGTCACCAGGCAAAAACAACTGAAATTCCTAAATCGTTTGAAATGTTAGATGTTTGTGTTACAGCTGATAAACATGTTTTCAGGGTGATTTGTATTTATCGGCCTCCACCATCTCGGAAAAATCGACTCACAAACACTCAGTTTTATCATGAAATGTCAAATCTCTTCGCATCTCATCCTGGTAGGAAAACTATATTTCTTGGAGACTTCAATGTTCATTTTCATGATAAAGAAAATCCTTTTGCTAAGAAGTTTGTCAATCTACTTTGTTCGTTTGGACTCAAGCAACATGTATCTGTCCCAACTCACAAATCTGGAAATACTCTTGACTGTGTAATATCTCATGAAGATAATAGAACCATTTTAGATGTTTCTGTTCAAGACAAACAATTGTCTGACCACTTCTTAATTTTCGTTACATTGAATGCATGTAGACCTTTTAAGAAGATGGAGACAGTGACATGCCGTAATCTAAAAAACATTGACCATATTGAATTTCAACTTGACCTGGTAGAATCTGCATTGCTGTGTGACCCACCATCTGATGTGAATGAACATGCTAAACTGTATCATGACACTCTCTCCACACTACTTGATAAGCATGCTCCACCTGTAGTGAAGAAAGTCCAAGTGCGCACAGATACACCCTGGTACTCACAACAAGTGCTAATAGCCAAGACTGCACGTCGACAAGCTGAAAGGAAATGGCGAAAAAGTCATCTTGAAATAGATCGTCAACTTTATAAGCAAGCTCGGAATGCTGCAACAACTGTCATTCGTAACTGCAAGAAGGATTATTGTCTTCAGCAGCTTTCCAATATGAATGATAATCCCAAAAGATCATACGCTTTTATGAACAAATTGCAAGGCAAGAGGACTGAATCAAAACTTCCACCTTCTGTATCAAACCGGACCCTTGCTGACTCATTTAACAACTTTTTTCTTGACAAAGTTGACATGATACGACAAAATCTCTCTGATGATATCACAGTGTCTCAAGATGTTGATAATAGCAGTACTCAGTACAGTGTGCAACCCCTGACTGATCTCGCTTTATTCACAGACTCAGAGATACGCAGTGTTATTCGATCATCAAAGCCCACTACCTGTGTTTTGGACCCAATCCCAACCAATATTGTACTCAAACATTTGGATGTAATTCTCCCATGTATTACGAGTATTGTGAATAAGAGTATCGAAAGTGGAATGTTTCCAGAGTGTTTCAGAACAGCTGTAGTGAAGCCTCTCCTCAAGAAGGACAATCTGGATCCATCACACTTGAAAAATTTTAGACCGGTCTCAAATTTGACATTCATATCCAAAGTCATTGAAAAAGCTTTTCATATTCGACTAAAATGTCATCTTGCGGAGAATGCACTCATAGAAAAGTTCCAGTCAGCTTATCGCAAATTCCACAGTACTGAAACAGCCTTACTAAGAGTCATAAATGATATTCGTGGAGCAGTAGATCAGGGCAATATGGCAGCTCTGATATTGCTGGATTTGTCTTCAGCATTCGATACAATTGACCACAATCTACTTCTGGACAGACTCCGACATCAGTATGGAATAGGTGGGACAGCACTACAGTGGATATCATCTTATATTAAAGGAAGATCACAATTTGTGATGATTGGAAATGACAGGTCATCCACTGTCAACTTGAAATATGGTGTCCCACAGGGATCTGTACTTGGTCCAGTGTTATTTGTTCTCTATTGTGGCAGTACTTCAAACATCATCTCACAACATCGCCTCCTCCACCACTCATATGCCGATGACTGCCAGTTGTACAATCACTTTCATTATCATAACTTAGAAGAAGCTCTTTTGAATATAGCTAATTGTACCAGGTCCTTGAATTCTTGGATGACAGAAAACAAACTCAAACTGAACAGTGATAAAACGGAAGCAATCATTTTTGGAACTAAGCAGCAGCTTAAAAAAGTGGATCTAAGCACCGTTAATGTGTCAGACACGGACGTTCAGCTAACCAAGACTGTCAAGGATCTCGGTGTCTTGCTAGATCCAACACTCTCAATGGAAGCTCAGATTAACAATGTCTGCAAAATATGCTACTTGAACTTACGTGTGATTGGAAGTATTCGTCCTTTGATCACCATGGAAGCTGCACAATGTCTAGCCAGATGTCTGGTACTGAGTAGACTCGACTACTGTAACAGTCTTTATGTCGGACTCCCGGATATTCTCCTTGACAAACTTCAAAAGGTACAAAATACAGCAGCGCGAATCGTGACTCTAACATCTAAAGGATCGCACATTACTCCTGTCCTTAAACATCTTCACTGGCTTCCAATAAAAGCAAGGATTCAACTCAAAATTTTATGTCTAATGCATAAATCTCTGCATGATCAATCGCCTGCCTACATATCAGAGTTGATATCAGCCTATGTCCCAGCACGGGAGCTTAGATCACAACATCAGAATCTATTGACAGTGCCGAAGTGTAACCTCAAGTGCTTTGGTCAGAGATGTTTTGAGCATTTTGCTCCTAACATGTGGAACTCTCTTCCCAAAACCACCATCTCCCCCTCTCATATGTCTCCTTGCAAACTACTGAGCATGGACCTAGAATATCTGTCTATCGCACGCCGTGACACACACATTTACCCCACTCAATAAATATCCAGCAAGCCTAGTCATCAAGATAACAGTGAAAACACTCACCATAAGAGCTATCACCCACAAGCCTTAACCGAGAAATTCGAGTAACAATTCCCTAAATACTTCGGCTATCTCAGCTACAAGATCGCTCACCTCATCAAGACCAAAGTCAGCATTGATGTTACATTTCCCTGTGCAAGATTCTCAAGCAACTACTCAAATAAAAGCCAACAGCAGAGGAACCAGCACTACAAGAGGATGCATCTTCAAAATGCCATGCCACTGTGGACAAGAGTACATCAGAGAAATGCTGCAGCCTATCAACACAAGGATCAAGGAACATAAAGCGTATGTCAACACACTTGAACAGAAATCCTCCATATCTGAGCATACTCTGAACAAGGATCACACTATCAACTGGGATGCTACCACAGTCTTGTCAACAAATAACAACTTGTGCCAAAGAAAACTCCAATAAGCGATTGACATTACAAGGGAATAACCTGCAATAAACCGCGACCAAAGCATCTTCCTAACATGTACTTGGGGATTCACTCATCTCGAACATCTATATTCTGTCAGAGGCAAATCCTCCTCCTCATGTTTGTATCACAAATCATCAATGTATACCACACTCATGCGAATTCATCTTAAAAACTTAGTTTAATCTATCTGATTGAGTTTTCTCGCCATTGGTTTCTTTACTATATAAATGTATACCATTTTGTTATTTCTTACATTTCGCCTGATATTGGAGTAAGTATTTACCTCGAAATGTCTTGTATATTCACATTAAAGAAGTTGTTATCCAGAAAATCTCCTTGTTCTAATGTCAAGGAATCATAACTATGTTGGGTTTCATGGGGGTATTTTTCAGAATTTGTCAAAAGTAAACATATACTTACTGAAACTTTATCACTATTTCTTTTTATTATGATTAAATAATCGTAATTATAATCAAAAGTAAATTATTACACCATTAAATTAATTTTTACTGTAAGGAAACCAAATTTGCTCAGAAACTTCGTTTATCCAGACACATTATCAACATTTGGCCTTTCGGTTTATTTTCAACCAAAAAATTGAAAAAAGTGTACTTATTTTCATAATACTAATGGACAACAATTGATATATAACTGCCTTAATTTTATTTCAATTTTGTGAACACTAAAATATAATTACTTGATGTGTCTGGATAACTGAAATCACGAGTGTACCCTATCTAATTAAAAGATTAATTATTCAAAATGCTCAATGATGACAACGTGTCATCATTCAGTTTCCTCAAGTATATACCCATATGGTTCACCAGGAACAAAAATATTTTCTATGGACGCACTTTCCCGGTCACAAGGGCTGGCTGCCGGACTACCAAGGCAACATGCGATCCAGTGCGACAACTGCGACGAATGGCAACACCGACTTTGTGATTCGTGGTCGCCATGTGAAAAGACACTATTTATACAAAATAAAGTAAAACAATTACAAACAAACACTTAGTAATATCCTAAAACATAATATATTTTTAAAAATAATCCTCCTACGAAAAGACCTTCTACGAACCGGTTTCACCTACGAAAAGGTCACTCCTACGAACTGGTTTCACCTACGAAAAGACCGCTTCCCGTTCAAAACATGAGAGATAATTTGGTGACGAAGAATTCAGAGCATTTGAAGGAAAATATGTCAATAAAAATTTGCCTGCTAGAGTGAGATACACTGGACGATTAACTACTATATGGGGAAGGCTACCGGAAAAGGGACCACATGGTCGATCCTGGTTTAGGAGATATAGGCCCTGAAAGATTTTTTGTGCATTAAATTTGAAATTTTCATTTTTTTTAATGCTAGTGCAATAATAGTTCATAAACATCTCTTCTTTAAGTTCAAAGTCTCCAATTACCATCTCTGCTTCTATAAAATCCTGAAAAACATTAATATTAAAAGGTACCAAAAAGGTGCCACATGGTCGGAGCAACTGTTTATGCTGCATACCACTTTATTTTGAAGTTGTTGAGCTGTTGGTCTAGTAGATATTTTACGGTCGCATCTTTGAGCATGAGTTATTGCTGTTTGCAGCGTAACAGCGTTCTCAGTGACCGCCACTTGGCAGGTACATACTTCCGGAGTAGTTTGTTTATACTAGTCAGCATTTAAACGTCACTAATCCAACATAAATACCACTATGCGATTGCAAATATGTTTTAGATATGTCAGGAACAATACAAATAAAGTTGTACATGTAAATGGTTTATGTTATTGATTGATTCCAATCGTTTGTTTATATAAAATGAACACACGTGCTTTATACGACCAAGTGGTCCCTTTATAATATAAATTGATTTCGTTTTGTTCTTTGTGATTCACCTTTCAATAAGCTTTTAAATCGAAATATATCTTCTTAATTGTATTATTATGATTTGATTTTCAGCTTGATCACGACTCTTAATAGAATTGTATGCTGATTTGGTGGTTTACACTTGATACTATCCCGCAAAGTAATGTAGAACATATGCGCAACATTTTAACAGAATCGGATCAATAATTTTGCAATAGGTTATAATACATGAAAATGACTTAGTTCAATATACAGAAATATACGTAAAAATGTAGAACTTCGAAGAGAAATTTGTTGTTTGACATTGCATGAGTAGACCCTGATGTAGAATAGTTGTGCAGCATTTTAACAAAATCGGATGAGTAGTACTGTAGTTTTTCTGTAGTATGTCCAAAAAGTTCTAAATATGTAAAATAGATTGGAACAAAATAATAAATTCACGAAAGTCATTTCAACTTGGCAATGGACTCCACTGAATAAAGTAGAAGACATGTGCCAAATTTAACAGAATTGGATGATTAGTTTTCCTCTCCTAGGTCGGACAAGATTATGGAACGGACAGAAGGATGAACGGAAACGTTTGTACTTCTGTTAAGCCTGGGTCGGTGGTATAATACAGTTCACAATTAAAGTTAACATATTTCGTCTTTCAAGTATTCTTTAACAATATCTAAATTTTCTTTTTTGGGTTTATCAACGTGTTTTATAAGCCTATGACCTTATGCTGACCTGAAGCAAAAGGGACCACATCGACCATTACGCATGCACGTGCATATTAACAACATGCAAAACACTTTTGTTCTGGACACACATAAGTTAACACATGTTGAAACAAATTCTGATACACACACCGTAACTTCGTGTTTGATAATTTGTTATGGTTAAATGAATACAAACAACAGTTGTAAGCCAGGTTTTCTCATTTTCATAATCCCCGATAATTTTGACCCTACCTCTCTTTAACTGACCATCGCTTTGCCAATTTTTATCATAATTTGATGATTATGTTTGTATTTTAAAGGGTAGATATCGTTTTTTATAAACATGTGCCTAACTCAATACCGACCAGGTGGTCCCTTTTCCGGTAGCCTTCCCCATATGTCAAACACTAACTGGTGAACTAGACCTTGGCTTTGGCCATGTTTTAAGAAGGCCTCTTACAGTCCTAAGTGAGAGGGTTGTTCTGGCTCGATACACACGATATTATTACCCGAGGAAGTGTGACATATGAGCGCATAAATATATAGATATTAATACCCGAGGAAGTGTGACATATGAGCGCATAAATATATAGATATTATTTATTTATTACCCGAGGAAGTGTGACATATGAGTGCATAAATAAAATAGATAGACCTATTATTACCCGAGGAAGTGTGCCATATGAGTGCATAAATATATAGATGTTATTACCCGAGGAAGTGTGACATATGTGTGCATAAATATATAGATGTTATTACCCGAGGAAGTGTGACATATGAGTGCATAAATATATAGATATTATTACCCGAGGAAGTGTGACATATGACTTTAACGAAACTCGTGCAAATTTATGTATAACCCTCGCTCTCGCTCGGGCAATACAAAATTCCAAACTCGTTTCGTAAATGTCATATGCAACTTTCCTCGGGTAATTATGTCTATATATTTGAATTGAACAGCTGTATTTTTCCAGCACCATTGAATAGATCTTCAACGTTTGTAACGTAATCTATAGACTTTCATGGACAGTGGCGCCTTGACTGTTTCTGGTCATTTTGGTGTAAATAGAATAGCTGTATATCATTTCTTCCTGTATTATATAACAAAAATATGGTAACAGTGTGTTGGGTGATTAGAAAAAATATGTCACATATATCAGCTAGAGACCATAACAAATAATATATATATATATATATATATGCGCTCAAAACCAAAATGATCAAAAACCGTCCAAGCGACACTGACTTTCTATTCAAAAGAGTAAATTGTATTTTTCAAGCTATCGTCGGTTAAAGATCGGAAACTTGACCGTTCTGTAAGTATAGTTTTGTGTGTAAAGAGTTATAAATGTGGCGGAAAGTAATATATATATGAAGGGGTTAGTTCTAAAAGGGGCAGAAGTCACATTTTAGGTCAAATTGAGCTAAGCACATGGTTAGAATCAGGTGACCTTTCTGGACATTTTGATTGGTCAACATCATATATGTATCTAATTTTAGCGCAAGAAATAACGTTTTTACGTTTCAATATCACAGATCCAAAAGGGGTACAAGTCCATTTAAAAGATTTTTTTTCATAATGTAATGTATGATATGGTATTATTTGCTCAAGATGTGATCAGTGATAACTCGACAAGTGAATGGTATAGAGATTATCATTCAATATCAAACAGGTTCTTGTCTTCTAGTCACAAATCATAAATCCATCCTTTATTATTGAAACAAAACATTTTCATATATTTTTTGTTGTTTGAATCTGTTTTTGTTGTTATTTCATGTTTCAGTAAAGTGTTAACTGCTGAAAACCTATTTAATATTATTTTATCAAATTTAGTATGAGTGGTGTTCAGTTGCTGACATGGACATAGACACCTTTTAGAATTAAGGAACCCATCGAAGACAACATTTTTAATGTTTTAAGGGCTTCATATGTGATAAAAAGCATTCAGTCTATTATTTTGGGGTATAAAACAATGTAAGAAACCATTTAAATATCAGTTATGCCTTTATTCACGAAACGTTTTGAAAAGTCACATTTTGCTTCTTTACTCAAAACTAATGAAAAGTGACTTGTGCCCCTTTTAGAAATGACCCCTTCATATATATATATATATATATATATATAATTCTTTGACGGTTTCTGGTCGCGTATATTTGTTGAAGTCTATCTCAATCATATTTGAATTACCGATCATATTTGGTTTTCATTTAGAATAGGCCTACATCTTATTATTACATTCACATATTAAGGTGTACATAAAAGTGTAAAAACATCCATGCAGAACTAGAGTTACGCACTGCAGTACGGCCCGCTGCAATAAATATGATACAATGATTTCTCCCCAATTACGCAGTTTCGAGAGTCTAGAAATCGGCGGCGCTTAGACGAATGATGAGTTGCTATCTTACCTCGATGTACAGTTTACTGTTATTTATCGTCATTACGAACTTGGCTTCAAGTTCTGGAATATTTACATTTCAACCTGAACAGATACATTTATCTTACGGACGTAAGTAGTATCAACGTTTATGCTTCATTCAAAACAAAAAGGCTAAATCAATGAAAGGTACGACTATCGGTACTAGTATAGGCCTATTTTAACGAGATCAGCTGACAGACACTGAACAATAATGATTGTTAACTTCATAGACTATGTCATGGACATGACCTTTACTAACACGATCTGAGCTCATCTGTCATTTACCTGTTTAAATCACTTTTTTTTTAGTTCTTTGTCTTCAGATCCATACTGTACATTCATTGTTCAATGTTACATAATATGGCTCTAAGTTATTTTTATTATAGGCCAACGTATTACAGCATCAAAAGTGTAAAGCCATATTTGAGTGATGATATACAATTGTTTTTTTTATGTTTGACTAATCTAGAGAAGAAAAGACAATTTTATATTATGTAGGCCTACATTTATTTTTGTCTCTAAAGTCAGTCATCTTTGATGGGCATTCTAGAAGTTGAGATGATGAAGAATGAAGAACAATTTTATGGATACACAACTTCTTTATTCTGTATAGGCGACGTTTCGACATAGATACTAATGTCGTTGTCAAGCAGGTGGTACAGTTGAACAAATTTCCAGGGTTTATATACAAGTAGTGTTTATACAATAGAGGAAGATGAGAAGATTTTGAGTTGTTATTACAGTAGATAGGCTTGATGTACACATATTGAGTAGAAGCCAGAGAGAATGAATTACAGTGTTTATACAGCAGATGAGGTTGATGTACACAGCTTGTTAAGGAGATTAACAACAGAGCTTGTTTAAGGATATAGATGATTTAACAACATGATTATTGATAATTAAGGGTAATTAGGAGATGTACACAGCAATATGGTGATTAAAGATGAGGTAAATATGAATATGAGTGATTAACGTAGCAAGTGATGGTAGGCGTTTGGGATGTAGTATCCTTCGTCTCTGTTCAGGGCTGGTGCTATTTTCTTAATGTGGATGGCTTCGAGATATTTCCTTACTTTGTAGTTGGCCTGGTTCTTTTCTAGGACCTTGATGTTGCTCCAGTTGATGTTGTGGTCTGGGTTGGTTTTGGTGTGGTCAGAGATGGCTGACTTGGAGTCATTTTTTCTGACGGATGCTTGGTGTTCCTTAATTCTGAGGGTCAATGGTCTGGATGTTTCACCGACGTAGGTGTCGCCACACTCACAATCTATCTGGTATACAACTCCGGAGGGATCTGACTTCTTTGATGATGTAGGTCTGCCAGTGGCCTGCAATAGGTTCTGGATAGTCTGGCCCTTTTGGAAGGTGACATCAATGTTTGCTTGTTGCTTGAGGAGTCGTTGAATCTTGTGGCTGGTGGGTCCTATGTAGGGTAGACTGATGGAGAAGGGGGCTGCTTCTTGTCGTGGGGGCTTGGTGACTGGGTCGAGGGTGTTCTTGATGGTCTGGTCGACAAAGGAGGCAGGGTAATTGTTGTAGTTGTGGAAGACGTGTCTGAGGTGGTTGAGTTCAGTAGCCAGGGAGTGAGGTGTTGAGCAAATGTTCTTAGCGCGTCTTGTCAGGGTTGCGATGATTCCTCTCTTGACTTGGACAGGATGGCTGGAGGAGAAGTGGATATACTGGTCAGTGTGGGTAGGTTTTCGATAGACGCTGGTGTTGAGTTTGTTGTCAATTCTGTGGATAAGGACATCTAAAAAGGGTAGTTTGTTGTCTCTTTCTGATTCCATAGTGAACTGCATTCTGGGATGTTGGGCGTTAAGGTGTTGGAGGAGACTGTCTGGGTCGTCTGATGGGTGAAGGATGACAAAGGTATCATCTACCTTCCGGAACCAGCAGGCAGGTTGGATGGGAGAGGTCTGGAGGGCGGTTTCTTCAAGATGGGTCATGTAGATCTCTGTGATGATAGGAGATAGTGGGGAACCCATGGGCAACCCATGAGTCTGTTGGTAAAGTTGATCTTTCCAGGTGAAGTAGGTTGAGCTGATGCAGGCGTTGATTAGGTCTATGATGCTGTCGGGGGAGAGGTGGGTATCAAGGCTGGGGTGGATCTCTTCTACTCTGGATTTGATGATGGCGAGGGCAACCAGACCATCAAGAACACCCTCGACCCAGTCACCAAGCCCCCACGACAAGAAGCAGCCCCCTTCTCCATCAGTCTACCCTACATAGGACCCACCAGCCACAAGATTCAACAACTCCTCAAGCAACAAGCAAACATTGATGTCACCTTCCAAAAGGGCCAGACTATCCAGAACCTATTGCAGGCCACTGGCAGACCTACATCATCAAAGAAGTCAGATCCCTCCGGAGTTGTATACCAGATAGATTGTGAGTGTGGCGACACCTACGTCGGTGAAACATCCAGACCATTGACCCTCAGAATTAAGGAACACCAAGCATCCGTCAGAAAAAATGACTCCAAGTCAGCCATCTCTGACCACACCAAAACCAACCCAGACCACAACATCAACTGGAGCAACATCAAGGTCCTAGAAAAGAACCAGGCCAACTACAAAGTAAGGAAATATCTCGAAGCCATCCACATTAAGAAAATAGCACCAGCCCTGAATAGAGACGAAGGATACTACATCCCAAACGCCTACCATCACTTGCTACGTTAATCACTCATATTCATATTTACCTCATCTTTAATCACCATATTGCTGTGTACATCTCCTAATTACCCTTAATTATCAATAATCATGTTGTTAAATCATCTATATCCTTAAACAAGCTCTGTTGTTAATCTCCTTAACAAGCTGTGTACATCAACCTCATCTGCTGTATAAACACTGTAATTCATTCTCTCTGGCTTCTACTCAATATGTGTACATCAAGCCTATCTACTGTAATAACAACTCAAAATCTTCTCATCCTCCTCTATTGTATAAACACTACTTGTATATAAACCCTGGAAATTTGTTCAACTGTACCACCTGCTTGACAACGACATTAGTATCTATGTCGAAACGTCGCCTATACAGAATAAAGAAGTTGTGTATCCATAAAATTGTTCTTCATTCTTCTAAAGTCAGTGTTACATGCACAAACTATCATGTTTAGGGTCATAATTATATTATGGCAAATTATATTCTGAGACTGAGAACCTAATGATGATAAACTGTAAAGTAATGTCCCAGTCCGGTACAGTTTGTGGACAAAGAGATCTTTACAAATAAGCCAAAAAATTAAATGAAAATGAGTGGGACAATATGGCCCTATGACTCTTGGTATCTCACGACAACCGGCATGTCTCTCTCAAAACCACTTGAAATTTATTTTATTTTTTAATTGCATTTGTAAAAATTGATTTGAACTATAAATATTGTTTAAATAAGTCCATCTTTAAAATCTGCAGGTGATGAGACACAGATGATTCTGACATGGAGTACCAAGAACAACACAGACTCCTCCCTGATCCGCTATGGACGCAGTATGGAGGAGATGGACCAGGCAGTCAGTGGAAGCAGCACCTACTTCAATGATGGAGGACCGAACAAACTCTTTCAGTACTTCCATCGTGCCGTCATGACTGGACTCACTCCTGGTGCAACATACTGTGAGTCTACTACTAGCAAGTTCCAGTAATTCACATCACTTTTTATATAAGCTTCATTAAAGGATAGATGAAATGACATATGGTCCAAATCGGATTCATTAAAATGGGATGTCAATTTGAGAATTTCTCGATTTTAAATTTCTGAAATCGGTCCATAAATTACTTATATACGGCTTTTTAAAAAAACGCCTGATTTAGCCCCGGCGACCAGAATGAAAGTCTGCGGGGGTGTGACCCGTGAAGGGATGACTTCTGTGACGTATGTGGAGGAATTTGATTTTCAGCGATAGTCACAATTCAACGTAATTTCGCAACATTTTGATTGTTAATTTCACAAAGATACCTTCAATAAACCAACTTAAATTTCCCATATATTGAATTTTTAGATATCCAACTAGGTAATTCCGCAGATGACAATTACACAATTATTACATAAACATGTCTTTTTAGCGATGTAATACACCTCATAAATTCATTTAGCGGCAGTGATAATCATCATTAATTGATTAACGAGACACCGGCGGAGTAGCTTTCTAACCGCCCCGCCTCTCGCTTATCACAGTCACGCCTCAGTGAGCATTTTCAAAAGGATTCGCCGAACAAATTGCGGTAGTGTTAAAATGGGTGAATTAAAATCATATTAATTATCAATTGCAAGTGTATATTGTCTCGATTTTATGCTCAATTGATTCCGATATACAATATACGTAGAGGTAATCATCTGTCATTCTTGAGAAAAATGCATTTCATCTATCCTTCAATGCATAGTGAACTTCTATTAGCTTATTGTCGAAGTCTACACTATGAAAGTACATAGCAAAATATAACTTTTCATAGCCTTTCAAAACTTTAATCAAATTTCATGGATTACCTCATTTTCTCAGACTACATTTGTGGCAGCAAGTATGGCTGGAGTGACCTGTACAAGTTCAAGGCCATGCCCAAGGGAGATAACTGGAGCCCTCGTCTGGTGATGTATGGAGACATGGGCAGTGTTAATGCTAGAGCTTTGCCCAGGCTGCAGAGGGAGATGTCTATGTATGATGCTGTCCTCCATATTGGTGAGAACAATAGAATGGAGTCTGTAAAATATATTAGTTCTTTGATCTATTTTCTTTTTCTGGTATGGGTCATCAACCTTATCCTTAAAACATTAAATGATCTCCTGTGAAACCAGTTTGCATGAAAATCTCCAATTTTCAGAATAACATCTTTGTTGGATGGAGACTTAGATTTGTAAATTTCATAATAAGTGCAGTTTAAAATGGTGCATCCACTATGATAAAATTGTCAATGTGATCATATTGGTCTTATTAACTATTTATGAACAAGCGCAATTTCATATATAAAATAAAATAGAGGCATTTTATTTATAATTCACTGGCATTTCCTCACAGTGACAGCCAAACATTGTGTATTGATTTGTGTATTGGCATGTAGGTGCAGAGCTCTGTTCTGAGTATTGGCGAAGGATATGTGGAATGGGATGTGTGTATTGGGGGCAGGGAGCCTGAAGGGGTCACTAGGTCGGTTATTTGTAGTTAGTCTGAGACAACGTTTCCTCAGACTTTGTTAAGCTTTGGGAGATGTTTATGTTGGTGTTTTTTTTCTTTAACAGTTATAACCTTCAGATTAACCTTTCGATAATTAAATCTTTGAAGGTCTTTAGAAGTGGCATACATGAGAACAGGAAGATTTTCTGGATAACAAATTCCTTAATGTGAAAATACACGATTGTTTCGAAGTATATGCTCACTCCTTCATCAGGTGGAATATGACCTTGTTGTTATCCAGAAAATCTTCCTGTTCTTATGTATAATTCTTGTAGATTTTCTGCTAATGAAATTATATTTTTATTTCTAGGTGATTTTGCCTACGACATGGATTCAGTGAGTATTGTCTGATTTACTAATCATCTCTTGTGTGACGAAAATCTACAGTTACTGTGTTTATTTACTGTGATATTTGATAAAAACCTTTGTCATTGAAAAAATTACATTCAAATGGATAAATGGAATAGAAACAGGCATTATTCAATAAAGTCAAAATGCAAACCGCCCGCCTTACATTACATGCTATAAAAATATTTACTATTCACTGTTCTGTTCCCTTCCCTTCAGAATGAGAGCACAGTGGGGGATGCCTTCATGAACCAGATACAACCTATAGCTGCACATGTCCCCTACATGACGTGTCCCGGCAACCACGAGTTTAACAAGTGAGGATATCGTGTTCATGTTCAAATCATCTTTGAATCATGTCATTTAAATAGCATTAGTTTGATTGACAATTTAGATATGATTATATGAGAACAAATTGATGTCGGATTTTGAAAGATAGAAACACACTCCTATCTCCATTACAAACGGTACAACAGCAAAAACAGCGGCCCGTACTAGTGTGCGACTACAACCCCATGAACAATAAAATCATCAGGAATAGATGGCACCTACTAAAAGGTTCAGACTACTTCAAAGGCAGCTTCCCTTCACCCCTCATTGTGGCCTACAGGAGGAACAAAACACTTAGGGATATGTTGGTCAAGGCCAACATTACCTATCCTCCAAAACAACCACAAATCAGTGGTAAAGATAGATAAACCTGTCGCAATTACAATTGCAAATCCCGCAATGTAGTCTATCTACTGATTTGCAGAAAATGCAAGAAGCAATATGTAGGTGAAACGAAAAGGGAAATCAGAACACGTCTGTCTGAACACTTTGCAGATATTACACACAAGAGGGACAAACCTGTAGCCCTCCATTTCAATCTCCCTGACCATTCTAAGGGCGATCTATTTTACAAAATAATCGCCCAACTCAGACAAAATTCTGGCTCAGAGAGAACCACAAAGTCTAGGAGGTCCCTAGAATTGAAATGGATTTTTTAACTACTCACATTCCGACCGCGAGGCCTCAGGTTGACTTCGGGCGAGACTATTGTTGACTATCGTCGATCTAAACACCAAATGAACTGAGTTGGGTCGCACCATAATGACGTCATTTCCGATCTATAGCTCGACCCACGTCAAAGCGCGGGTTACTCGTGTTCCAAGATGGCGGCATAGTAGCGGTCCTACAAATGTGCAGTTATGTTTTTAACAAAAAAAATATGAAAAAGAACTTAAATGGAAATATTTTTCTATGAGCTTAATGCCTGAAGACTTTTGACCATCTTGTCAAATAAAAAAACGCGTAATATGTCTCTAATGACGAACTTATCACCACAATCAATCACATCAGCTTGTTATTCTAAACGTTTTATTTTATATAGATGTATTAAAAGCTGTGTATGGTCATTTTGAATTTTCGAATCCCATTTCAACATTCTGGTGTCGCTATTATCGATCTGTGGTCATTTTGACCTTCAAAATTGTCGTTTTGTTAGTGTGCCCATTTTGACTAGGACCTGAAGTGATGTAAAAAAAATCTCTCTTAGAAAAACAATATACAAAATGTTAATATGTTATTCGGAGAGTATTAAAGTTTAGGTCTTTGAAGTATTAAAGTTATTTAAAATCTGAAAAAATATTCCAGGCATTCCTGCAGATTAATGCTCCCATATCCATAGTTTCAGAAATAGTTGTCTGCCTTCATAGTATTAGATGTAAATTAATGTTTTTAAAGAAGGTAGCTCTGTTAAACATGTAAGTAATTTTGATCAATACAGCTAAATAAAAAAAACTCAATGTATTGCAGATGTCAATGTCACTGTCAGACCAGGACTTGGCACGGGAACACAACATACACAGGTGGACTTGCTATGTTTGCCACATTCCACCTATGATCCATTGTGAACACCCCACTGCCTTAATTGAGTTAAAAATCCAGCCCAGTTTTGATCGTCATCGTTCATAAACTCGTTAAGTAAAATGAACAGTCTGTGAAAAGTCCGAAAGGACGCCATGTTTGTTGACAAGCAGACGACCAGAGTGAGTTCCGGCGAAACCCAAGCTATGTCATGCGCAGTTCACAAACTCTAGACAAACTTTAGTCCACACGCGAAGTCAACCTCAATGATAAGGTCGTAGGCTGAAACATCCCCTTGATTTGTTTCACTTGACAATTTAGATAGTTACATTGAAAGTTTGCTCTCAAATTTATAAAAAGAAAATGGGCCTTTTCTTTAACTTTGAGTTGATAATGTGAGAAGTGAAGTTAAACTTGTGGAGCAGAGCCAAAGACCCGGGTTCAAATCCCAGATTTGAATCATGGTAGATGCACACAAAATTTGTGACTAAGGTTTCTTGCCGTGTTGTGTCATTGGGCAAGGCCTTTCATCTACATTTGGCTCAATCCACCCAGCTGTACAAATGGGTACTTGAAATTATGGGTGTATGGACCAATATTGTTTCGTGTGGCGCTTACAGCAGCTCTGAAAATATGATTCGGTGAGGCTAATGATCTCCAGTATATAAGTGTATTGAGACCAGTTATGGAGATTTGGCACTATATAAGAACTATTCATTATTATGATTATTTCATTATCATATCTCTTGAAAGTAAGTTATAATTATTTCAGGGACTTCAAGAACTACCGAAATAGGTTTACGATGCCTGGTGACGAAAATGGTAAAAACATGTTTTATAGGTTTGTATTATTATTGTTTTCCTGAAAGAACAGAATATGACATAAAAGAAAAAATAAATCACACCAAAAGAAAAAGGGATACATGGTTTTCCATATTCCAAACCCTGTGTTTTAAAATATAAAATGTGCTAAATCTTAGCAATGTAATAAGCAATTTGTTATGAAGTTACATTATCTAAGGTAACCGTAGTAAATTTTGAAAACCCATAGATTTCTTGAAAAGCTATTATGACTGTTCATGTTGACCTTAATTTTAAAAAATAAATCCAACGATTTCCTTTTCAGTTTTGACATCGGCCCAGCCCATATCATTTCTATCAACACCGAAAGCTATTTCTTCTTCGACGAGATATTCTTTGACTTTTTTAGACAGTTTGAATGGCTCGAGAATGATTTGAAGGTAGGTCAAAAGTGCTTAATGACTAAATTTCTTGGAATGTTTAACAATGGAAAACTATTTAGAAATTGCAGGCAATGATCCTTATGGAAAAAAATTTCTGGACACAGTACATCCCTGGCAGTGAGTGTTGTAGGGAGTTGCAGAACTTCACTGATGGTTGAACTACAACCAGACTGAATAGTCTTTTTTCTATAATTAATTGTGAACTCAATTTCAAATAAAAATTGCAAAAGACCATCAAGCTAGTAAGATAAATTTCAATTGTTATTCCAGAAAGCAAATCTTCCCGAGAACCGAGCTAAACGTCCGTGGATCATCACAATAGGACACAGACCGATGTACTGCTCGAATGACGACAAGGATGACTGCACATCTCATGAGAGTCGGGTATGTGTTGGCTAAGTGCATTTTTTAGCTGCAACCTAATGTTTGTTTTATTGAAAGATGTTCTTTTTTTCTGTTTTGAAATTAATGGTTTCCATGTTTGTGCCTTTAAGTTACTTTGTGTGAACCATCCTTTAACAGCATTTTAACTGCATTAATTGAATGAAAGTCCTATCTGTCAGAGTTAGTACTATTTGAATTAGCAGTTAGTATCTGGTAAGGTCTGTTTGTCCTACTAATAGTCATACATTTTTTTTACCCTTGGTTTTGAATGATAAATACTTAAAATTATAAAGCATGCAAAAGGCTAACAGAGCCAATGGCTATTTTTTTTAGATCTTCAATCTTAGATGATGCATCATTCAAGTTCTGATGTCCATGGCTCTATTTTTCTGTTTGCGGTCAAACAATTGAGACCAGGATAATACAGCAATGTTTATTTTTGTTTCCTGGTTCTAGGTGCGAGTGGGTATCCCGTACCTTCATCTCCTAGGTATGGAGGACAAGTTTGATAAGTACGGAGTTGATCTCGCGCTCTGGGCTCACGAACATTCATACGAGAGACTCTGGCCCGTCTTCAACAGAAAAGTAAGTTAGCCCTGACAAATCACCAAGCTAGCAAGTTATTTAATGAAACCAAGTAATGTTAGCAGAGAGAGTTTAATTGTAAATCCGTTGAATTCTTTAATGTGTTTGCTATTTGTTGTATGCTTTATGTTTCAATGTTGAATGTTGTCACACACAGGTACACAATGGCAGTTACGAGGCACCGTACACCAACCCACGAGCTCCGGTTCATATCATCACTGGATCTGCTGTAAGTTTTTAGGATTTGATTAGAAATAATCTGTATATAAAGTAAATTTAAACTCATAATAAAAAGATATCGTTATTATGATAGTTGCGTTTGTTATTTTTAGATTCACTGTTATTCAGCATAGTTGGGTTAAAATACATTTCAAATCATTTCTTGAAACTCCCTAAAAGAGGGTGGACAGTTAGCGATAGAACTGTATCTTTAAAGAGACAGCTTTAAGAATTACCTACGTTTTCAGGGTTGCAGAGAAGTCAAGACTCCCTTCATCCCAAACCCTAGTCCCTGGTCTGCATTCCATAGTGACGATTACGGATATACGAGGATGACCATTCACAACCACACCCACCTCAGCATGGAACAGGTGTCTGTTGAAAAGGTATTTACTTCTTTGAGTCGTCCCATTCTCTTCCCAGATGGCTTACTGGCTGATTTAAGCCTTGCAGTATTTCCCTCCCTTTGCTGTGCCAAGATAGTGAATCTCTGCACCAGAAACAAATAGCGGGCCCGGATTTCCAAACACAGAGATCTTAAGGAAATACTGCAAGGTCTAAATCAGCCTGTAATGGAGACTTGTAAGAGTTATGCCTTGCATTGGGAAGTTGTGTCATCGGCTACAGGAACTAATATTCATGCACAAAGTGATTGCCTTCATTGAATATTGACTTCATTAAAGAGAGGGTTCTTTGGGGGTATTTTTATGTTGAAATTAAATTTGAGGTGACAATTCTGTTTACACATAATCCAGTTGAACTGAGGCTCATATTTTGATGACTTTATATTTGACGATTGATAAAAAGTATGTGAAGTGAATTTATTATCATCATTAGTACGTAAAAATTAGCTACAGCATAACAGGATATTAATTTTTAGCTCATTAGGCCTGTGAGGCCCGATGGGCTTATGGCATGGCATGGTGTCCGGCGTCCGTTCATCCGTCCGTAAACTTTTCGCTTTTTCGACTTCTTCTTCAGAACCAGTGACTCCACAGAGCTGAAATTTTATGTGCAAATGGGGTCACATCCTTAAAAACCTATTTTCATCTTCTTCTCCAGTTCCAAAAGGTCTAGAGAGCTGAAAAGTTGTGTGCAGACTCCTTGGCCAATGGGGATTCTAAATTGTAGATTTCGTGACCCTGTGACCCCAGTAGTCATGATCTAAGAACCTATCTTTTGCTTGTAAACAATAACTTAAATAACTTAAATATTCAACTTTAGATAGTAAATCAATGAAGTCCTGATGACCTACAGAGCCCAGAAGGTTGTAAAATTAGTTAAAACACAGCATGTATTCTTTTCATGTAATGCAAAAGAATAGTCGATGGCAGATACTGCCAATAACACCATCACCATCAGTAATTGTCTCAAAACTCTTCGAAACAGTAAAAATGCATTATTATGTTGCAAATGATAAGTAAACATACTTAACTTTTAATATGGTGATTTTGTTTATCAACAGCAGAATATTTACTGTAATTAGCATTCAAGCACACAATGTCCCTTGCAAATCATAAATAGTGCCAGTCTCCATCGCTGGTTAACTTAAGATTTGCTGCATTTCATTTACTTTTCTGTGTCAGCATAGCAACACACTGCACCTGAACTTTATATTGGTCTCATCTACGCCAGCACAGAAAATTTGCTGAAATTGCAGCAAAGCAAAGGTATTAGGCAAAGTTCATTGAATATTGACTGTGGTAAATCATGGAACCCTAATATCGAAGATACCCAAACTCGTAACAGCTAATTAGGTGATTTCATCTATTCAACTGCAGTGTTTTATTTTATGAAGTTTTATTCAATTTTCAGAACGGACAGGTTATCGACAGTTTCACAGTGATAAAGGAAACCCATGAACCGTATGGACTGACGAATTAGTGACGTCTAGTCAAAGCCAGAAAATGTTTTCAGAAATTATTCTCTTCAGTTATGTTTTGTAAGGGGATTATTTACAAATATTTGTAAAACTTGGTGTTCACTTGTGTTAGTGGGAACTGCAATAAATTGATATTGCTAGCTGTCTCATACTCTAATGAGATTGTTAAATATATCTGTTTTAATTTGTTGTTTTTAAGATTGGAAACAAATCAATTGAATGAATCATCTTTCTGTTGACATGTATTTCCTAAACTAAACTATGACCTTTACTTTGTTTCTGTTTAATTATGAATTGAAAATGTGTGGCTTGAAATCATGTCATTTGCAATTTGAAACTTTAAGTTGGATACATATTGATTAAATCATTTGTTTTCCAGTTAACGGTATTATAATGTGAAGTCATCTTCAAATATGTCTTTAGATATTTGAATGTATTATATTATGAATATGATTGTTGAGAATTATTTAATTTATGTATGAATGTACTACATATCTGTACATTATGTTTTGAAACATTCCATTATGCAAAAAAAAGTTTATTTTTGTTTAAATAACAATGATTTGGTCAAGATCTGTTTCTTCATTCTTGAATGTTATGTTACTGATTTCTTGATTAAATACTAACATCACACAGATCATCCTTTAAGTCAATAATTGCAATATTATCGAAACATATTTGATGCAACCATGGCAATAATCCTCCTGCTCCATCAGGGAGTATGTATCACCAAGGCTACGTCAATCCCCTGATTGTATGAGTAGATTCTGCCTCGTATTGCTGAAGGTTATCACTATATATAGCATGTATTTTGTTAGCCAATAAAATGTTAGAATTTGATTGGTCGCTCATCAAGGCACTGCCAATATTGCTCAATTTAAAGTAATTTTATTTGTCTGTTATTTATAGCATGATTTGAGGCAAAATCTGCTTAGATAATCAGGAGAATCGATGTAGCCTTGCGGATACAAATACCCTGATAGTGCAGGAGGGGCAATAACTGTGATTATTCTGATGTTTGAATTGATCTGATCGTATGTACTTAAAAATACGAAAGTGTTCATAATTTACACATTTTGTGATTTGAAACTTTGTTTTCATGATATTGTGTCGTCATATTGACCTTAAACTTTTTAACATTTTACTCATTGTTGAAATATTGATTTGTTATCAGTTACATGCTTGATGTAACAATTGAATTTATGACGAAAAGCAATGGAGATATTAGATGTGTATTTTATTGGTTTTACGGTTTAACATTATTCTGTACTGTACTGTACATCCTAATCCATGTTGGTTTCATCAATGCTCCATACAAAATGATTTCCAAATTAATCATACAGTCAACCCGCGATAATCCGGCTACCGATAATCCGAATCTCGCAGTTTCCGAACGGTAGGAAGCTGTAACCAAACTAATATCTCTAGTAGTCCTCAGTACTCAGTAATCCGAACATTTCACTATCCGAACGTTTTTGATGAAAAACCGAAGCGTTCGGATTATCGAGGTCTGACTGTATATTGATTGAAATAGATTTTGAATTAAATCATCTATGAATTAGAAATTAAATAGTGAAGTCCGTATTCATGACCAGGGATATATAAATGTTTCCGCAAATTGGCAGGATATTGTGATACTTTTCAATCGGTGTTGTTTCATTATTTTTATTAAATTATAGCAGTAACTGAAAAGTGGCAATTAAAGCAAATTTATTAAAATATATTTTCAAAAAACATTGTGTGTGTTTTTATAGCATATAATGGTCTCTAGATCTAATATGCCTGTATGTTTTTGCTCTGAAATGACATATGATCATCCCTCATTATACCCCGGCTACGACGTACTCGGGCTCGTCCGTGTGTGCATGTGGAATCTTTTCTGGAGCATAACTCGACAACTATCAACTTGCCTTTTTAAGTGAAATACTCTCAAAAGCAATGTTAAACCCCAAATCACCTCTCTTGTTGAAGTTCAGCAATAACCACTATGGTTTATCACAAGATCAATGATGATGTTACTGGCAAATATATATCCTGTCTCACTGAAACACAGATGAGATATCAACTTTGGAAACTAACTTACTTCAAACTGTTCCTTATTCAGTGTATTGGTAAGTAAGAGATGATACCGGGGATGTAGCTCAGTTGGTAGAGTATCCACTCATCACCCGGAAGACCGGTCACGTCATACCAAAAGACGATAAAAGATGGGAGTTGTTGCTTCCTTGCTTGATACTCAGCATTATAAGGACAGAACAACGCTTGAACTGGCGCTGCACAGTGGCTGCCGGGTGCGGAAAGCACAAAATGAATTTCCGATGTACAATGTATTGAGGACAAAAAAGAGTTATTATTATTATTTTCATTACAATACAACAGAGAAGTGTCCGGCTATTCTCCCCTGTGGAGTGTTCAATATTCTGTTGATCAAGAGTTATATGTCAGTGCTTTGAGGTGCAATATGATACATTAGCTTACTATTGATAACTTTACACCTCCTGTCCTGATTATATAAGTTATTAGTAAACTTCTTTTCTCCAGAAAAAAAAAAATCCAATTGATAACAAGAGTACAAAGTATAAAATCTCTTAAATATTATCAGTTTATTCAAACATGATTTTTAACATTCAACGATATAATAATGATCAATCACAGTTATGAGACATATGATCATCATTGGGTAAAAAACGATCGTACAAAACATTACATGATATCTAGTACGCCAAGTTCAGGTATATCAAATTGATGCAAAATAACATCTGAATTCATAACAATCAGATTTCCTAATTGTGCACCTTTCCCAACGACAAACATATCACTCGTCTCTTTAATTGACAATACCCGCTGAAGTTAACAGCTCTTTCGACTTGCTGGTAAAAGATCTCAGGTAATCTTTTCAATCCTTCTGGTTGAGTCTAAGAATCTTTTATGAAATCCAGAAACAGCACTTCTCACTAATTCTTCATCCAGTCAAGGCAGCCATTTTGGTTTTAGCCGTGACCTTCATTTATCAGTTGAGTCTTATTTCAAGATTTCATATCCTGAAAAGTAAAGCATAATGGAATCGTCGATGAAATCATCGATACATTAATGGCAAAGCTTTATAGAGAGCCAATTGTACTGACCTGCGTAACCAAAGCATCATTTTATCATGTGAGTGAGTTATTGTTTAATGTCGCTTGTATCTGTTATTATCTAATTACTGGTCTTTATATAAATACCTTAAGAGCTTCCAAAAGAGTATCGACAGTTGGTCGATCTCTCGATGTTTTGCTGCGGTAAATCAGTCTCGCCTTTCCCTCGTTGTTTAGAATGAAGTCACCACCCATCTGGAATGAACATTATATTTCTTTGGTTATTCTGAAATAATCTATAATATAAAAAGTTCTCAATATCTAGGCACAAGCTGTGTGTTGGGGAGAGCATATCTCAAGCTACTAATGCTATTTTAGATTATCTGTGCTCTTGTGAGTCTTGAGTCTATTGTGTAAGTCGCCAATAGATAAAATAATTCAGGTTGGTACACCTTAAAATCTACTTGTTACTTCTTCATTAGAATACAAAGTCTAATGATAAACTGTGATGACGGTCCAAACCATACTAGAGACCACATGGATAAAGCCTTACTATTTAATATGGAACTCTTTACCTTAGAGATAATAAATAATACAATTCCTGATGAGGTGCAGAGCCAATGGCTCTATCTTGTACTAATTACTGTAAATGAATGGGAGGAATATAGTATATCTCGCCTCCCATATTTGCAAATGATAACTACCCGGTATTCTATTCTAATTTTCACCTGATGAGGATCATCTTCAATGTCCTTGTAAGGGGCAGGTAACTCCACCCCAGCTACCAACTTCTCTGCATAGTACAACAAACTTGATACGCTCCATACCTGTAAAGAAACTTGTTGATTGAAACGATTGTCTCTTCAAGATGACACATCCTTCAACTGCATTGTCTGTGAAAATTGAAATATAACCCATCATAAACATTCCAGCTAGTTTCTTTCATCTAGTATAAGATAGTATATCACGTCTAGTTATAAGGACTTACCTTAAAAACTGACCGTTTCAATGAAAACGCCTTGTATATCTGTAGAGATAAAGGTATTGTTATAAGAAATAAATGTCATTAAAATAGTCAGCAAATGTAACATTGTAAACACATAGCCTGCACAGGTGTATCCTTGGATTTTCCAGAGGTATCATCAATTATAATTGAAATTCTTTTTCAAAAGGGGCTGGAGTAGGGGGTCCAAATATCCCAAATATAACAATGTTATAAAACAATGAATGTGATTACAATCCAACAATATGCAAAACTTTTGCAAAAAGTTTGAATATGCTCTAACATTTCTCTCCTTGTCGAGCAGCATATCGAAGTTGCAGCTGTTATCCTTCAACCACTTCTCCGCTCCCTCCTTCACTCCGAATGAGATCAACACCACACGACCCCCAGCGTCAGAAAACTCCTCCTGGAATAGGTGCAGAATTCACAGAATTCATAAATCATTCAATCGCTGTCTTGGATAACTGAACTCTTCACAATATTGGATACGTCAAGTCTTTATGGATACACATTAGATTCATCCTCAAACTTTCTTTCTAGGCTGGTAATGGATATACTACTCTATATTATGGAAATGTTGCTGTGTTGTTTAGAATTAAATCCAATCACTTATTAAAAGTTCTTCCTACAACAGACACAAATATGTGTACATCATACCATGGACACATACACTTTTCATTAGAAGAAATTTAAACCTAAGTTGGAACATCATTGACATTGATCTAAGCAACAAGTTCCTGTGATTAGGAATTTAATATTACTTTCAAGATTTTTTCACTTACGTGAAGGGCATTTCGAAGTGGAATACATAAGAAAAATCACAATTTCCGAAAGCATATTCTCCACAGTGTTGTGAATATTCACAATAAATACATTGTTATTCAGACAATATTGATTTTTCTTTTTCACTAACATCACCATGACTTGAATTACATTAAAGCAGAAAGGCGGAAACATTGTGATGCAATCCTGCGACTGAATCAAAACACAAATGGTTACATTTAAAGACTCACTTTTCGAGCTAGGAGTGCTGCGACATGATCTCGTCACGGAAGTCAGGCAAAATGTCGTAGGGCTATGAGCACAAGATTGGTTGAAGGGAGATAACTCTGCAGAGTAGTTGTCTCCCCTGTTTTGGCATTAACTAATGGCTCCTCCACTGGTCCCAAGTCACCTTCTTTCATCAACACGTCTCCGCCAGAATCTAACTTCTTGTCAAGATCTGCAAGTAAGTCATCCCATTCTCTCTGGAAATAGAGAAACCTTGTTTAACCTCATAGCGTCATACAACAAGAGTCATCAGAAGATGACATATCCCACCGGTTCCACAAAATTTGTAAAACACATCTTTTACAGATACTTGTGTATCTACTACCGTACTTCAGTTAGTTGGTATTACAGAGTTTCAGGAATGTTAAGGGTTTTAGACTTCTGCTCCAGAACAACCAACATCCCTCTCATGTTTCTATGGAAACAGAAAAAAATATATTTTTCAGAAAAAATCTGATAATATCAAAAGGCACCACTTCAGTCAATGGGTAATACACATGCAAAGTTTCAGGAAGATATGATTAACGGTTTTGGAGCTGTGCTCCGGAAACGAACCTGTCTCTGAACAAAGTCCAACTTCAACATGTTTCTATGGAAACGAAAAAAAATAAAATTTTCAGAAATCTGAAAATATAAAAAGGCACCACTTCAGTTAGTGGGCAATACACATGCAAAGTTTCAGGAAGATATGATGAACGGTTTTGGAGCTGTGCTCCGGAAACGAACCTGTCTCTGAACAAAGTCCAACTTCAACATGTTTCTATGGAAACGAAAAAAAAAAAAAAATTCAGAAATCTGAAAATATCAAAAGGCACCACTTCAGTTGGTGGGTAATACACATGCAAAGTTTCAGAAAGATATCATGAATGGTTTTCGAGCTGTGCTCCGGAAACGAACCTGTCTCTGAACAAAGTCCAACTTCAACATGTTTCTATGGAAATGAAAAAAAAATTTTTTTTCAGAAATCTGAAAACATAAAAAGGCACCACTTCAGTTAGTGGGCAATACACATGCAAAGTTTCAGTAAGATATGATGAACGGTTTTGGAGCTGTGCTCCGGAAACGAACCTGTCTCTGAACAAAGTCCAACTTCAACATGTTTCTATGGAAACGAAAAAAAAAAAAAAATTCAGAAATCTGAAAATATCAAAAGGCACCACTTCAGTTGGTGGGTAATACACATGCAAAGTTTCAGAAAGATATCATGAATGGTTTTGGAGCTGTGCTCCGGAAACGAACCTGTCTCTGAACAAAGTCCAACTTCAACATGTTTCTATGGAAACGAAAAAAAATTAAATTTTCAGAAATCTGAAAACATAAAAAGGCACCACTTCAGTTAGTGGGCAATACACATGCAAAGTTTCAGGAAGATATGATGAACGGTTTTGGAACTGTGCTCCGGAAACGAACCTGTCTCTGAACAAAGTCCAACTTCAACATGTTTCTATGGAAACGAAAAAAAAAAAAAAATTCAGAAATCTGAAAATATCAAAAGGCACCACTTCAGTTGGTGGGTAATACACATGCATAGTTTCAGAAAGATATCATGAATGGTTTTCGAGTTCTGCTCCGGAAACGAAATGATTACGGACGGACAGACGGACAGACGGTACGACGGACGGACGGACAGACGGACGGGGCGATGACCAATCCCACGGTATTACATACCGGTGGGATAATAAACAGGGGTGTGTATCACTTAGAAATAATGACAGAAAGAAATATACCTACCGGTATATAGAGAAGGGTTTATATAGAAATATGTCTTTCTATTGCTATTTCAAAGCGATACAGGCCCCTGTGATAGGGAAAGTCTATCTGTAGCCAGCTGTAGTCCAGATTGTTTGCAATTTGTTATTCCTGTAAAGTGGCTACTCAAAATGGTTTCCCAGTAAAAGATTAAGCAGTAAAAGAGTTATTGTGATGACTAAATTTGGTTAAGTCTTATTTTGTTCTTACAATAGATTAAAACAGTAATTGCTAATACATCAACAGTATTGAAATAAGACATAAATACAGAATAGTAAATAAAGACAGAAATAGAACATTCACAAAATTAATTCTGGGTAATGTAAACAGAATTTCTGTAGAACTTGGGGATGATAAAACTATATTCATCTGGATTCCTATTTTTCAATTTTGTTAAAATGAGTAAGTATAATCTGTTACCTCATTCTTAAATGACATTTATAAAATATTAGCAAAGTTAGTTCATCAGTCTGCTTAAAATTAACCCTGTTCCGAGGAATAAAATCTGCAAAATAGTGCACCTACCCGGATACAAACTGATTCTATAGATTCCTCTCCTCAAGGTCTGATGACACCCAGTTAAGTGCGTGTTCTGGCCAAACACATCATAGTTTTTAAATGATTGCCGTTCTAAACACATTTGTAACAAGAAAAAAGTGAGCATGGCTCACATACCCCCGCCATCCGCTATCCGTCCATTGAGAATTATAGATGTGAAGGTTACTATGTTAAAAAAACAGCTTCAAGCATCATAATATTGTCCAAAATAATTTTAAGAACTGACTGTTATTACAAAATTTCATTCACCTAGATGTAACATTTTTCAGGTAACTTAATTTTTCCCATTAGGGCATCACACCGGTAATTTGTACCAAGTTCAATTACAGATACAAGGGCTTCATAACTCCGTAAAAAATAATATTTCGGAACTGCACTGTGAACTCGATGAAGAGTATTATCTACACTACCTCCATATTAAATTTCATTCACCCAGATGTAATAGCTGCCGAGAAAACTTGTCCCCATTGGGGCATCACAGTTCTTTTGGTACTAAGTTCAATTTCGGATTCAAGGGCCATAACTCTGTAAAAATTAATATTTCGGAACTGGTTTTCGAACTCGATGAAGAGTATCATCTGGACTACCTCCATATTAAATTTCATTCACCTAGATGTAATAGTTTCCGAGAAAACTTGTCCCCATTGGAGCATCACAGTTCTTTTGGTACTAAGTTCAATTTCGGATTCAAGGGCCATAACTCTGTAAAAATTAATATTTCGGAACTGGTTTTCAAACTCGATAAAGAGTACGGTCATGAGTACTCACAACCAAAATTTCATTCACCTAGGTTGAACAGTATCCGAGAAAACTTGTCCCCATTGGGACATCACAGCTCTTTTGGTACTAAGTTAAATTTCGGATTCAAAGGCCATAACTCCGTAAAAAATAATATTTCTGAACTGGTTTTCGAACTCAATGAAGAGTATCATCTGGACTACCTCCATATTAAATTTCATTCACCTAGATGTAATAGTTTCCTAGAAAACTTGTCCCCATTGGAGCATCACAGTTCTTTTGGTACTAAGTTCAATTTCGGATTCAAAGGCCATAACTCCGTAAAAAATAATATTTCTGAACTGGTTTTCGAACTCAATGAATAGTATCATCTGGACTACCTCCATATTAAATTTCATTCACCTAGTTGAATAGTTTCCTAGAAAACTTGTCCCCATTGGAGCATCACAGTTCTTTTGGTACTAAGTTCAATTTCGGATTCAAGGGCCATAACTCCGTAAAAGATAATATTTCGGAACTGGTTTTCGAACTCGATGAAGAGTATCATCTGGACTACCTCCATATTAAATTTCATTCACCTAGATGTAATAGTTTCCGAGAAAACTTGTCCCCATTGGAGCATCACAGTTCTTTTGGTACTAAGTTCAATTTCGGATTCAAGGGCCATAACTCTGTAAAAATTAATATTTCGGAACTGGTTTTCGAACTCAATGAAGAGTATCATCTGGACTACCTCCATATTAAATTTCATTCACCTAGATGTAATAGTTTCCTAGAAAACTTGTCCCCATTGGAGCATCACAGTTCTTTTGGTACTAAGTTCAATTTCGGATTCAAGGGCCATAACTCCGTAAAAAATAATATTTCGGAACTGGTTTTCGAACTCGATGAAGAGTATCATCTGGACTACCTCCATATTAAATTTCATTCACCTAGATGTAATAGTTTCCGAGAAAACTTGTCCCCATTGGAGCATCACAGTTCTTTTGGTACTAAGTTCAATTTCGGATTCAAGGGCCATAACTCTGTAAAAATTAATATTTCGGAACTGGTTTTCAAACTCGATAAAGAGTACGGTCATGAGTACTCACAACCAAAATTTCATTCACCTAGGTTGAACAGTATCCGAGAAAACTTGTCCCCATTGAACACAATAAAACTAAGTCCAAAAAGTGACGTTTCCATGGAAACGACAAAAAATTTAAATCTCAGAAAATTGAAAATTGTCTGTGCGCGATCGGAAGAACATGGTTAACATCTGTACAAAGTTTGGTTGATGTACCTTTGACGTTTTTGAGAAAATTTACCGGACGGAAGGACAGCCGTTTTGTATTAATAAATTATATCAATATTTGTGTGTTGTTTTGTTTTTCAAATAAAGATATTGTTCAATAAAAATGCCAAACTTGCCAAAAAATGAGCCACTGGCTCTGTAGCTCATCAGGCTTTATATACATAAACTAATTTAAAATGTCAACTTCTAGGTGAGGTGTACAACAAATAGGAAGCACTTTAAATGGAGAAGATGAAATAGGTCTTAAGGTCCTTACCCCTCTGACAAATCTTTGAGGCCAGAGATAAAATCCACTACAAATAAAGACACACTTGAAGATTTACTTCATTACTGTTGTTTCCTTTAAATTACCTCCTTTTGAAGAGCACATAAAATCTAAATATGAAAATAGCTTTCAGGTCTGTGACCTATATTTGGGGTTACATGATCAAAAATCTACAATTTAGAATCCCAATTGGCAAAGGAGTTTGTACATCAAATTTCAAGTCTCTAGGGTCAGTTGTTCTTGAGAAGAAGGTGAAAAAAGATGTTCAGGTCATGACCTCTGTGACCTATATTTGGGGTCGCAGGGTCATGAAAACTACAAATTAGAATCCCCATTGGCCAAGGAGTCTGTACATAACATTTCAGCTTTCTAGACCTTTTGGTACTGAAAAAGAAGATGAAAAAAGGTTTTTAGAGTCGTGACCGTTGTGACCCTATTTGAGGTTTACAATAATAGAATCCCCATTGGCCAAGCTACCTAGACTAAGTGGTTCTGGAGAAGAAGACGAAAATGAGAAAAGTTTACAGACAGACGCCGGACACCATGCCATGCCATAAGCCATATGAGCTAAAAAGTTTGAAACTCGTACAAAAAAACTAAAGTTAGTTGACGTTACCTCTACATCATGCCAGTCATGAGCTGCATCTTGTATCTCAGGATATCTAAAACGAACATGTAAAAACGTTAAAAATATTTTACCTCAAAGCAATCAATAGGGCCGACTCTTGCAATAAACATCATCTTAATCAATAAACCTCTATCTTTTAAATAAGACAATTATTTAAATTTTCACTCCTGAATAATCAACAGTGTATGATAAAATCATGTACTTGTACCTGTAGAAGCGTTGTATATATCTCTCAAAGCCTGCTCTTGTTTTCACACCATGTCTGGAAGATATTTGAAATTTAGGAAAATGAGTAAAAGAAATATACCTCTATATCTAACAGTTGAAGAAAGGGACAAATATTATAGCTAAAGGCAAACACATTTTTGTTTTTATATCAAAATCTTCAAAACTATTCTAAATTACATATTCATCATACTGAATTATTACCAAATCTAATTGAGTGCTGTAAAATGTGAAATACAGTGACTATGAGTTCTCATCCACCTGGCTATGAATTGGTACCTCGTAATAATAATCATGTTGCTGTAACTTTGTGGAGCCACAAAAGTGCAAATGAATGAAAAAGAGTGACATTAAGAGCATTATTAGGAGAGACATTAAGAGTGACATTAAGAGTGATATTAAGAGTGACATTAAGAGTGACATCAAGAGTGACATTAAGAGTGACATCCAATGAGACAAATCAAAATGGAGATGCAGATTGGTGCTATACAAATATTTTTATTTGTATGTATAATGATAAGCAAAACATCAATCGATAATATCAAATATAGTGTTCCTCACCTGACAAGCACATCTCGGTACACAGGGACCAGCTTGAAGAGCAAACCGATCTTCTTGTCCACAAACAGAGACAGTGACTCTGTAACACCAACAGAACTGAGCTCATTTGGAATTGAAGACATTTTTCACAACATTGGGGATTTGGATTTTTTCACCAAAGATTCTTCCTGTTCTTATGTATGCCAGGAACATCTTTCTGTTCTTATGTATGCTAAGAAATCTTCCTGTTTTTATGTATGCCAAGAAAATCTTCCTGTTCTTATGTATGCTAAGAAATCTTTCTGTTCTTATGTATGCTTAGAAATCTTCCTGTTCTCATGTATGCTAAGAAATCTTCCTGTTCTTATGTATGCTATTAAGAAATCTTCCTGTTTTTATGTATGCTAAGAAATCTTCCTGTTCTTATGTATGCTAAGAAATCTTCCTGTTTTTATGTATTCTAAGAAATCTTCCTGTTTTTATGTATGCTAAGAAATCTTTCTGTTCTTATGTTTGCTAAGAAATCTTCCTGTTTTTATGTATGCTAAGAAATCTTCCTGTTTTTATTTATGCTAAGAAGTCTTCCTGTTCTTATGTATGCTAAGAAATCTTCCTGTTTTTATGTATGCTAAGAAATCTTCCTGTTTTTATTTATGCTAAGAAATCTTCCTGTTCTCATGTATGCTAAGAAATCTTCCTGTTCTTATGTATGCTAAGAAATCTTCCTGTTTTTATGTATGCTAAGAAATCTTCCTGTTCTTATGTATGCTAAGAAATCTTCCTGTTTTTATGTATTCTAAGAAATCTTCCTGTTTTTATGTATGCTAAGAAATCTTCCTGTTTTTATGTATGCTAAGAAATCTTCCTATTTTTATGTACGCTAAGAAATCTTCCTGTTTTTATTTATGCTAAGAAATCTTCCTGTTCTTATGTATGCTAAGAAATCTTCCTGTTTTTATATATGCTAAGAAATCTTCCTGTTCTTATGTATGCTAAGAAATCTTCCTGTTTTTATGTATGCCAAGAACATCTTCCTGTTCTTATGTGTGCTAAAAAATCTTCCTAATCTTATGTATGCCACTTCTAAATTCCCTTCAAAGACGTTACCCTTGATGATTGTCCTGGCTTCAGCCAATAACTTTTCCTCTATCTTAATAAGTTCCTGGATAGATTTCTCCAACTGGAACCTCTTCTCCTCCAGGCTGCCTCCGCTCTCCTCCGTCATGGCGTCTCTAGAAACAATCACATTTATCAAGTATTAATTTTTAGCTTTATATGGCATGGGCTGTCGTCAGTTGTCCATCCGTCATAGATAAATTTTCATCTATTCTCTTCTAGAACTGCTGCACACCTATAGCTTAAATTGTGTGGGGTGGTAATGTACCTCGGGGATCAAACATTCTTCTAATGAACAATATTAGATAGAACATTGCCTCTTATGTCAACATTGCCTCAATCAGCAGGTTATAATTGCATGATTGGTAATGATTTGTTGCAAAATTATAAAACTTATTATTAAATTAAAAAGTCTTCAACCTTAGATTATAAATTATGCAGGGACTGATGTGCTACAAAGCCAAATGATATTTTATTTAAAATAAGAGTTTTATTGATATTTTAATAAAGTTAATTTGATATCACAGATTACACATCTATACCCTATACACATGTATATCTATTGTACAGGTTTTCTTTCACTGTGTTTGACCTTTACAAATGTTTTCACAAATTGATCTTGATTATCTGCTGCAGGCACAAGACCAAAAGAAGAAGAAAGATCCAGCAAGTTAAAGTTTAAAGTTATATCATACTCAGCATATAATACCATAATCTAAATAAGTAACATACAAATATTTGTTTGCTGACAAGGTAACACAAATCTCAAAACGGATATAACATGTATGAAAATTTTCTGAAATGGTCCTTAAAAAGAATTTCAAAATATCTACATTTCAATGGATTGTGATTGAATTAGAATGTCAAAATGATTTCAATTTTGTTACTAATAACTCCACTATCATAAGTATTGATTGATACAAAGTATTATAATAAAAAAATATACTGTAACATGTTACAGATAAATATGACTTTGAGAAATATATACCTCTGGTTGATATCACGTCCACCAGCGACACCTACTTAATATGATACACCCTCTAGAAAGGCAAGTGGTTTAACCTACATAATGAATTAATATGTCGTTCTTATCAGCGACAGTCCTCCATTGTATAAGGGTGTTTAGTGATTTGAATATCTATGGTAAATAGATACTAACGTCTCCAAGAAACAGTAGTGTGGCCAAATTATGTTACAGTGATGACTTAAAAAGAATTAAAGTTTGACTTCAATAAACTATTATAAAGTTAAAAAGTTTAATTTAACAAAGTTCAAGTTATTGTTGTACTCAATTTACTGATGTGCCCTGATTTCCATTATCCATATTTCCCACTAATAACTGTGTCAATAACACTACCGGTATATATGTTAGGCTATAGGCCTATATATGATTCCTTAATGATTATCATACAAGTTAGATAATTCTGGTGTAATAAACCTTATGATACGTTGACAATAGATGTGTTTTTAAAAAGGCTTTATAATTGTCTTTAAAAATAAAGGCCCTGGGAATGAGAAAACTGATGAACTACCTAGTAGGCCTATAGCTATTTTACTGTTTACTTTCTGTTTACGTTCAATGCAGTCAATACAGTCAATAAAATAACTTGTTCCATATCATCTGTCACAGCTTATATCATATATCGCTTTTCACAGCAGTACAGTACAGTAGTGTAGATTAAGATTATTAATAGATAGGCATATCTAAGAAGAAACTCCAAATCGTTATTCAAATACATAAATTGTATGATTAACTTTTATTATACAATTTAATAATGAAAGCATAAACAGCCCACATTTAAAAAATAGAGCTCATCAGGATTTGATTTATTATCTAAGGTTGAATATCTAAGTTATCTCAAGTAATACATTGTTAACAAGCAAAAAATAGGTTTTTAGATCATGACCCCTGTGACAAGTATTTGGAGTCACAGGGTCACAAATCCTACAATTAAGAATCACCTTTGACTAAAGAGTCTCTACACAACTTTTCAGCTCTCTAGACCTTTTGGAACTGGAGAAGAAGATGAAAATAGGTTTTTAACGATGTGACCCCTGTGACCCCATTTGGGGTCACGTGGTCACGAAATCTACAATTTAGAATCCCCATGGGCCAAGGAGTCTGCACACAACTTTTCAGCTCTCTAGACCTTTTGGAAAAGGAGAAGAAGATGAAAATAGGTTTTTAACGATGTGACCCCTGTGACCCCATTTGGGGTCACGTCCCAGCAAACATGACTGTACTGGGCCAGTACTGGCTTGGTACTGGCTGGTAAAGTTGATAAAGGCATACTGGCTAACGGTAAAGAACCAGTACTGGCCCAGAACCGTTTTAACTGAATTGGCCCAGTTAACGTAAAATTGTACTGGCCCAGTGCTGGCAATACGGTACTGAAGTACGGTACTGGCCCTGTACTGGCCCAGTTAAGGCATATCATTTTCTGTCGAAATGCATTATGGGATATATACAAAGAGCCAGTACTGGGCCGGTACAGGGCCGGTACAGGGCCGGTACAGGCCCAGTACAGATTATATTAGGTTTATATACTGGCCCGGTACTGGCCAAGTACTGGCCCAATTCAGGTATGACACTTCCTGTTAGGGAATTATGGGTAGTCTTTCAAATTGTCGTCTGGTCGTCTGCTCGTCTGAGGAGAAGGCAACGATTTGGTATCCTCTGAATGTGAGTTCAATTCATGAGTTAACTTTAGTTTATTTATAAAACTTTGATTCATTCTATATTACTATCTATCTCTGGTGTGTTTTTCAGTAACAATTGCTGCTGTATGTATTAATATCATTAGGAAATCTAAGTGTGAAAATAATCACAAGTTGCTTTTTTATCATTGTCTTGTACATAGGCCTACTTGTTAAAAATGAATTCGGGCTTGTTTTCAAATAAAATTGACTTCATATTTGACAATATTGACATTATGAAAAAAATACAAACAATATTTAAGTTTCGTTATAAAAAGACAAATTCAAAATAGACAAGCTAGAAGATTTCAAACTGATATGATTTATATTGTTTACTTTAAGAAAAGTAACAATTTAGAAAATGAAAGAGAAAATGATAATAGCTAAATCAACCTTCATTTATCAGTTCATTTTGATATTGAAAATTTACGGTATACACAATATATTTAATGTACCGGAACGGTAAAGGCTAACCTGAATTGGGCCAGTACAGTTAATGGTATCGTTTTAGTACTGGCGTGATACTGGCCCAGTACTGGCCCAGTACCGTTTGCCAGTACTGGCCCAGTTCCACGCCAGTGTGCAAGTTGGTACAGGGCCAGTACCGGATGCCTGAATCGGGCCAGTACCGGATGCCTGTATCAGCCAGTACTGGCCCAGTACTGGCCCAGTACAGTCATGTTTGCTGGGGTGGTCACGAAATCTACAATTTAGAATCCCCATGGGCCAAGGAGTCTGCACACAACTTTTCAGCTCTCTAGACCTTTTGGAAAAGGAGAAGAAGATGAAAATAGGTTTTTAACGATGTGACCCCTGTGACCCCATTTGGGGTCACAGGGTCACAAAATCTACAATTTAGAATCCCCATGGGCCAAGGAGTCTGCACACAACTTTTCAGCTCTCTACTGTAGAACTTTTGGAACTGGAGAAGAAGATGAAAATAGATTTTTAAGGACGAAATCTACAATTTAGAATCCCCATTGCCCAAGGAGTCTGCACATAAAATTTCAGCTCTGTGGTCAGTGTGGAGTCATTGGTTCTGGAGAAGAAGTCGAAAAAGCGAAAAGTTTACGGACGGATGGACGGACGCCATGCCATGCCATAAGCCCATCGGGCTTTTCAGGCCTGATGAGCTAAAAATAACTTGAAAAATACGGAAAGATCATCTAAAAATTTACAGGCACTTGGATTCGAAGAGTGTGTTGCTTGCTGTTTTCCCCCCAGGTCCAAGCTTTGAGAATGAGAGAATTTTAGAGTTGCGTCCCTGTTGAAAAACAATTTCAGCTAGGGGGCGCTTACCGGAAGGGAATCCCCAATGACGTCAAAATGCATTGTGGGCTACGTGGCATTCGCCATAGGTGTGACTTGTAAGAATTTACGTCGTGGTCAAAGTCGCGTCACTACTGGAAATCTGTGATCTCCACGTCGCCGGTAGTATCATAAAAGGTAAATATGTCATTTCCTCCAAACATAGTAATCCTTATTGTACACTACCAGAGCTTATTAAACATTAAACAACCTTACTGTGTTGAAGCCAGATTGGCCTTCTTGACACGTCGTTTTCCATTGCCTGTCAGATTCGTCGTTGCATAATACATATGTTGTTTACGAAGTGTTTTGGTATATATACGTACACGAATAGAATGGATCAAAACAAGAATGATCAGCATCAAATCTTTATAAAATTATTTTAAAAGCTAAAGCAAGTGTTAGTAGTCAGTGTGTTGTGTTTTGAAATCATTGATCCGTCAACTAAAGTGACTTGCATTTAAATTTCAAAACATTAAAACATATCTGAAGAAAATAACAGTTTTTCATTTGGAAATTTGGTTATCATTTGATAACGACACAATGATTATTAAAGACAGCAATGACAGCAGATTTGTGCATCTGGGCATGGTCAGGTAAGTATATATGTTGTCATCTTTACCTTTGGACTGACAATAACTAAACTCAACAGAAGTTATTTTCATGCATTTTATTGTCAATGTGTTTATATTCGAATTTCATTATCGTAATTGAACTCTGAAAATAAACCTCAATTAGTTGACAGACCGATAGCTATTTGTAACACTGGTATCAGGTTATGTTAAAACTAACACACACATGTACTTACAGATACATGCAAATAACTTCTTACCGTAAATGAATGAACATGACTTAGAATTCTCACCGTAAAACTAAGCAGTGATTATGCAATTTGTTAGAGTAATGACTAGGGTAATTTAATCTCTCAGCTGTGTCTAATTAGAAATTTACTGTTGTCATATCAGGAAGTAGTAAAATCATTTGATTAATTGTACATGTATTTAGAAACATTCTTCAATATTTGTATGACTATTAGTAGAAATATTACATGTTTTAAACATTTAAGCAGATATCATTTTGCTCAAACATTGTATTTTGACCCTCAAAAAAAGAAAGTGTTGAAAGTTAAAGAAGCTGCATCCCAAGGTTCGTGATCAACATTTTAATTTTGATATGTTCATGTTAATTTGATATCATAATAATCTTTATCTGCCTTGTCTTCAAGTAAAAGCTCTACTTGTTATAAATAATTCTGTTGTATTGGTTTTACTGATAGTCACTTTAAAATTACTAGATTAGATAGGTTACTATTCTGCAGATTCATACTTACCTGTAAGTTGCTTTGATTGTCCTGAACTTGCATTGAATAGAAATAAAAAGATATTATTTTTTATATTTCAGCCAAGCCATGGCTACCTACCAGGAGTTTATACAACAGAATGAGGACCGAGACGGAGTGCGCTTCAGCTGGAACGTGTGGCCGTCCAGTAGACTGGAGGCTACGAGGATGGTGGTTCCCCTCGGTTGTCTGTACACCCCGCTCAAAGAGAGGCCCGACCTTCCTCCTATAGGGTACGACCCTGTCCTCTGTACCAGGCCGACATGCAGAGCTATCCTCAACCCATACTGGTAGGTTTTGTTTTGATTTGTGTAGTGTAAATGACATGTAACTGTAATGATTGTATCAATATGTATGTTCATGAAGTATAGTAAGTCTGAAAGATTCATTACATTCTTAATTTTGTTGCATGATCGTCAAGATTATTATTCTCATGTCACTAGTATGACCTTAGAATGAATCAGTAATATTATGTAGTCAGGGTTCGAAATTAGCACTAGTCCGGTAGCCCATGGCTAGTGAAAAAGAAGCTGGGCTAGTAGAGTGTAAAAACTGGTAGTCCGAAGGACTAGTTACAATTTGAGGTGAAATGATCATGGAGATGTATTTGGCGAGCTGGAATAAGCCTGGACTAGTACTTTTAGAAATGCACTAGTCCGTATGGCTACTGCACTGAAAAGGTTAATTTCGACCCCTGTGTAGTACATGTATTTATTCTTCCAATGAAATCATCTAATATGGAAACAATTCTTTGAACTTGTGTTAATTTCGACCTCTGTGTAGTACATGTATTTATTCTTCCAATGAAATCATCTAATATGGAAACAATTCTTTGAACTTGTGTTAATTTCGACCCCTGTGTAGTACATGTATTTATTCTTCCAATGAAATCATCTAATATGGAAACAATTCTTTGAACTTGTGTGTTTTACAAATCATTGCTTTTTTCTTCCAGTCAAATAGACTACAGAGCAAAAGTTTGGTCTTGCAATTTCTGCTATCAGAGGAATCCAGTAAGTATTTAATCAAATCTTACCATCTCACTTCAAACTTTGTAAATCCATGTTATAATATGAATTCAAAACAGGGAGAATTATACAAGGTGAAAAATGGCTCCAACATTTTCCCCTGCAATGAAAATATGTTCCCTCTGTATTTCAGTTTCCCCAGCAGTATGCTGCGATATCTGAAGCTCACCAACCAGCAGAGATCATCCCACAATTCTCTACCATTGAGTACACCATCAATGTAAGATTTACTGTATATCTTTCTTAGGTTAGATCACATTGTATTGACCATATGAAACGAACTACCAACACTTAACCCCTTTCTTATATTTTCCCACTACATTGTAATCTTAACATGTAGGCAATTTTATTGATATACAAACTCTTTATTCTTTAAAGAGGATGTTTATACATAGATTCAGATTGAAGAAGTTGTTGGAAAATTTAATTGTCCTCATTATTCCTCATTTTAACTTTTAGAATATGTCAATCCAAGAAAAATTTTACTCTATAAAAATATTCCAGTGACATGACAATCTTAGATGAATATTTTCACACATATGAAATTGTAAATGTTTCAGACATCAATAATTTTGCATAAAGAACATGCTTTTGTAAGAGTGTTTTGAAATAGTCTTGAAAACTTCCGTTGACTTGCATCCCAACATTTTATTTACTGGTAATGTTACAGAGAGCGACATGTCACCCACCAATCTACCTGATTGTACTGGACACGTGTATGGAGGAGGAGGATCTTCAGGCTCTCAAGGTTTGTTGCATCAACACTCTCAGAGATCATCTGTTTACTGAAGATTGTCCCTTAGTATTTACACCTTGTTGAGGATAAAAAAAAGGACTGTTACTAGTTTGTTGAAGATAGCTCTGTGTAATATACCTACAACTCATTGTGTAATGACATTGTGTACTGCTGATTGATGTGATGTCATGATGCTAGCAATGTGATTTCAACAGGCTAACACCTACTTCAACCATGTGTGATATTAGCGATGTTGTTTGATATAATTAGCGCCTGATAAATAAATTACTAAACTTAAGTGCGTTTTATACCATTTAAAAAAGATCTTGAATGGTATTGTCATCCAACTTGCTCATTACATACCAAACCATTTACTCATTTAATTTACATGGTATGAAACAGGACATTGTACAGTATTCTCTTTTAACATTATGATCGGACATGGTAAACTTGATATGTCATACACCTGATGATTAAACTTATGAATTTTATCAAATATTTATATAAATTTGTCAATAAGTAAATTAGAAGTGTATGTAATGTACTGAAAATATTTTTGTAGTTTTTCTGGACAGGTGTATGAAAAATATCAAGGAAACAACAAATGTTGACACTTGTCACAACCTTGATTAATTATGTGCCTAGGAGGGGAAAATTGGGTTTGATGTCCGCACCCATAAATTAAGAGCAAATGCCCCCTAATTATCTGTTTCAAATCTTCTCATCTCGTGATTGAAGGAGTCGCTGCAGATGTCTCTGAGTCTGTTGCCCCCGAATGCTCTCATTGGTCTCATCACGTTCGGCAAGATGGTCCAGGTTCACGAGCTGGGCAGCGAGGGAGTCTCCAAGAGTTACGTCTTCAGGGGCAACAAGGACCTCACCGCCAAACAGATACAGGTATAATCAATTCTCAATTTCTGGATGATTTGTGGCATTTTTTATAACCCATTAATAATTTTTCATTTCATTTAAGAATCATAAAACCTCATATGTGTTGATTCAAGGATTGCATCATGTAATAGATAAACATGTTATAAGTTTGACCTTATCTGGTAAAGCAGACAAAGCTATATAATTACGCTTGTGACTGTCTGACTTTTCCTCTATATATTAAACATTGTTAATTGTGTAATGTACTGTTACTGTACAGGAGATGTTGGGTATAGGACGTAGCCAGGCCCAGCCACAACAGAGAGGTCCACAGGGCCCCAACCAGCAGTACCAGCTGCCCATGAACAGGTGAACTTTACACCAACCATTGTCTCACTTGCACTTCAATCTTCTATCCTTTCCTTGAAGATGTGGGTTAAAAATGAGGATAAATCTCTTCTATTGCTGACATGGGGTGTTGTAGCACCAGACTAGCTGAGTGGCTTGTTGATACCTAGTTTTGAATCTAAATCATTCCGGTTTAACTTTAATATGATTCTGGATTGTATTGCTTATACATCACTTGTGTAGTCTCGCTGCAAAGAGTTGTCTCCAGAAGGCTGTCATTTTGTTGTTTCTGGACATGCCATCATGGCCAGTTGTGTTTCCACTCCCATCTCAGATGACTCTTTCTATATGTTCCTGGCTGCTGTTTTAAAATTCAAGTAGTCAGTTACTGATTTAATTGGTCAGCATTGATGTGCCATAATCTTAGCTTTGCTATTATTCCTGTATATAACATTTTGTCAATTGTTTGCTTGTTTATCTGTGGACAGGTTCCTGCAGCCAGTACACAAGTGTGACATGAACCTGACGGACCTGTTGGGAGAGTTACAGAGAGACCCCTGGCCCGTCACTCAGGGCAAGAGACCCCTCAGGTCAACCGGGGCGGCTCTCTCTATAGCTGTTGGCTTACTGGAGGTGAGCAGGGCTTTAATTACTGGCAATAGGTTTTTGTCTGGTTAACATTTAAATATTCCCCGGCCCAAATAGATGGGATTTTCCCTTTAACAAAAATGTAATTCCTGTAAATTGCCCACTCAATAGGGTGTGATGTTGATGACATAAGCAGCTAAAATGTTACGAGTATTTGTGGTGTATGCTCTCCAGCATAGAAACGCTATCAATTCAAATAAATGCAGATACATTATTTTCAATAAACCTCCCAATTGTGAAACATAATTGGAATCTCAATTTGAATTTGTATGAACACATGTAACAATGTTTGACTTATTTCAGTGCACATTCCCCAACACTGGAGCGAGAGTGATGCTGTTTGTGGGCGGGGCGTGTACTCAGGGACCCGGAATGGTTGTGGGAGACGAGCTGAAGAACCCCATCAGATCTCACCACGACATAGAGAAGGACAACTGTAAATACATGAAGAAATCAATGAAGGTACAAGCAATGTTAGAAATATTGATGCTACTTCTGATATTTGAAAAGCCTCTTTTAAATATACGAAACTTGAGCAAAAAACTCGTTATGCCAACAAGGGAACTGATAACAATGTTAAAGCAACACTTTATGAGTGGCTGCCACATATAATGTATAAACAAATGTCGAAATGATTGACAATATTCTGTACATCTCAATAATGTAAAACCATTGTCATTCCATTATTATGGAATTATTAAGTGTAACAATTATTTTGCGTATGTTTTCATTAATACAATGTTTTGAAACTTCATGTATATTTTTCAGCATTTTGAGGCATTGTCAAACAGAGCTGCAACCAACGGACACATTATAGATTTGTACTCGTGTGCTCTAGATCAAACTGGTCTCCATGAAATGAAGTTCTGTCCAAAACACACAGGGTATGTAGTTTCTTTTTTAGCTGAAGTGCAATCAAACTAATATGTTAAACTAAAGAACTTTAAAATGTGGTCTTAGGGGAATCTTGCAACAGTTTTGATGACTGCTCAATTCAGTATGACTTTAATCCACTGTTAATGACCATTCTTATTGCTGAGTAGTATTCAGGCTATCTCTAAGTGTGCCCAGATTTACAATGGGTAGTCAGTCTACTTGTTTAAAGGTACCAGTAATTTGGCCTCAACTTTGGTCTTTACATTTCAATAGTAGGTTTTAAAAGAGTATCTTTTCTCTGATTGTTTAGTTAAATCATTGTTCTATTCCAGAGGTCACATGGTGATGGGAGATTCTTTCAACACATCTCTCTTCAAGCAGACCTTCCAGAGGGTGTTCGCTAAAGACATGAAATCTGAGTTCAAAATGGCATTTGGTGGAACAGTAGAAATAAAGGTAAATTGCGTTGAAAACAATTATTATCATTGCACAACAAGATATTGAGATGAATTGTGCATTGAAACTTTTAATGAAACTAAATTAAAAGTAATTGGATGGTATGGCTTTATACTTCCAACAACAAAAACTGTTTCATTTAAATATGATTGCCTTTGTTACTAAATTCAAATTCAAATCGGTTTCCTTTCTTCCAGACATCACGAGAGCTGAAGGTGTCTGGTGCAATAGGACCGTGCGTGTCGCTGGGAGTGAAAGGTCCTGCGGTGTCGGACACAGAGATCGGTCTGGGAGGAACCTGCCAGTGGAAGATGTGTGGTCTCTACCCCAACAGTACACTCAGCGTCTTCTTTGAAGTCGTCAATCAGGTGAGGCATAAATTACTTCATGGCTGTTGAATTGTATGATAATATGTGATAATAATAGTAATGAGGATACTTAAACCACGCTGATCTCCACACCACAAAGGCTTCAAAGCACACACAAATTATTACTCTGGTATACAGTGAGCTTGAGTTAGGATAAATTTGAATATTTGGAAAAATATATGATCTGGAAAATTTTCCAAAGTCCCAACTGATAATGAATGCATTTAACTAAGTTCGAGTGAGAAAGAATTTATATTGGAATATTGAGTTTTAAGAGAATGTGTAATCATTTCATGATTTAAAAAGTCTCTGCTGACATTTTATATGTATCAAAAAGCTATGGTAATGTAAAAACGATGTCAAATGATATATGATAGTGGTTTACAATAATTCCCTTTATGTTGCCCAGCACAATGCTCCTATACCCCAAGGTGGGCGGGGCTACATACAGTTCATCACACAGTACCAGCACTCGAGTGGTCAGCGCAGGATACGAGTCACAACCACCGCCAGGAAGTAAGTCTTGTGTCACATGTTAGTAGTTTGTTCAGTTCTAGTTTTAGGATTCAAACTATATTCACTGTTTGCAATACCAAGATATTTGAAAACCTGAATGAGGTGTGATAATCCCAATTCAATTTCTCAGTAAATATATATGTAAACCTAAACAAAACTATTACTACTAGGACCAGTGTCATAATGTAAATAGTTCCCAGACATATACATAGCTTCATTATGATACTTCTCTACTCCAGTTGGGCAGATGCAAGTACAAACATCCAGCACATAGCTGCCGGGTTCGACCAGGAGGCTGCAGCAGTACTCATGTCTCGGATAGCCGTTTATCGGGCCGAGTCGGACGACGGACCGGATGTACTACGCTGGTTGGATAGGATGCTGATCAGACTGGTAGGTGCAGATCTGCTGCCCTTCCTGACTTTACTCCTTATCTGCTGGTGCATTTATGTAACCGATACTGCAGTCATTCAACTACTCGGAAATGGTTTGTAAAATGATGATAAAGGGAGACGACCCCTTCCTACTGGTTGAACTGCCAGAATTCTAAATATGACAAGCATAAGGAATGCAAATGCAATATACAGTAGAACACGGATATAACGAACTCCAAGGGACCAAAGAAATCAGTTAAGCTATTTGCTATTCACGTTTGGCATATTATACAGACTTTTGACGGGACTTATAAATTGTTCGCTATATCTGTGTTCTACTGTATGTAAATATATCTGGACCAGCAGGTGTGGTTAGGCAGGAGTTAAACAGTAGTTTCAGGTTCAAATAGTCATGAACTTACATCAATTTTATTGCACAAATAACGGAGCTATATCTGCAAATTCACCCAATATGATAGTTACATATTATTTTTAAGAGAGGCAAGTCACCTGACTTGGAGTACAAAAGTAAAATCTGGTAATTCAGTGACATGGACTAACATAACTCCTGGGTTAAGATTCTCTCAATTAAGAGGCTACAATCTCTTGTCTTGAGGTTGATTGTGCTTTTGGTATTTAGATTTATAACAATTTTAATTTGAATATCAATTTACACAGTATTCTCCTCATTTCCAGTGCCAGAAGTTTGGAGACTACCACAAAGACGACCCCAACTCTTTCCGGTTCTCTGAGAACTTTTCACTGTACCCTCAGTTTATGTTCCACTTGAGACGGTCCCAGTTCCTCCAGGTGTTCAACAACAGTCCTGACGAGACGTCCTACTACAGGTAACACTTCTCTCCCTGTGGTGATAAATTCACTTGATCCAACCTATGTCCTTTAGTGCTGAAGAAGAAAATGTTCAATTAAATTGTTTTACTCCAAAACTGTTTATCTGGAATAAGAATCTAAAACTTTGGAAGTAAGTAGAATGTAATATGCTCATAATATTTTTCTGAACTGTAAGAAATAACAGCCTTTACTTCTCCTTGTAAAGTGTTTCTCTTCATATCAACAATTTGACAAGGACTGGGTGTAGATGCAGTATTTACCATTTTACAGTTCTTTACTTAATAAGCACTGCAGTGTAATCCCCACTCTCAAGGACACTCTTTGTGCTTGAATTGTAGTAGAGACATTTACCAGGTTGAATATGGCAAATAGTTTTATTGATTTATCCCAAGAATAATGATTGTCTTTTCCTTGCAGGCACATGCTGAATATAGAAGACCTAACACAGTCACTCATCATGATACAACCTATATTGTACGCATATTCTTTCACCGGACCACCAGAGGTATGCAAGAAATCTTTCATTCATTTTACAGTAAACAGTGCTTTGTTCCCCATTGATCTCCCCATTTCTAATAGGCACAAACATTCCTGGAAAATGCATCTTAGTTAATGCAAGACTAACTAATCTTCTAAAATGTTTGTGGAAGCTGTTTACAAATGATTAAGTGCCAGGCCAATTTACAGGAATAACCACTTGGGAACAAAGGGGAAAATTCAAGATTAGGAATTTCTAAAGAACATTAATGAAGGCATCCTCGATAATCCAGCGCTATTGTTCCGATAAATCTACACACAAGCGCTGGAAAACAGTAAGGGTATTTATCCCTAACCTAGTTACCTCCCTTCGCAATGACTCAGCGAAACGCTTGCTTTCTAACAACCAATGAGATCACTTGAAATCAAGGGTGAAATAACAAGCACTCTCGTGTCAGGATCTTGGCTTGGTAGCACAGAGATTTTAATCATTTACCTCCATCCGCTTTGATGGACATGAATACACCCTTCTTCTCGTACAGACTTCTTAAAAATTTCTTTTGAGTTTCTGTCAGGTTTTCTACGCTGAATTTGTATCAAACTTTATCGTAATCGAGTGAGTCGGTCGCCATGTTTGTTTTAAATCGAATTTCTATAAACAACGGTAGTGATGCGTTTTGATTGGTCGAGTTGCTTACGCAGATAGTGTCTGCGTTTCGTTTCTGATTGGATAACATGGACCCAAGAGGAGGTAACTAGGTTAGGGATAAATACCCTTACTGTTTTCCAGCGCTTGTGTGTAGATTTATCGGAACAATAGCACTGGATTATCGAGGATGTAATGAAGGGTACAAGTTAAAACGTGTTACGCAAGTTGTTATCAAATGCTGACGATGTGCTTATTTCAGCCGGTTCTACTGGACACCAGCAGTATACAGCCAGACAGGATTCTCCTGATGGACACGTTCTTCCAGATAGTCATATACCACGGCGAGGTAGGTCACACAGTCTTGTAACATGTAGCATGGATGTTTTAGATAATAGGAACAAGTGAAATTAAACCAAAAAAAGAACGTGGAAATTGCAAAATATTTGCAGAATTAGAGAAAAGGGAATCTTGGTATCTTCTGGTAAACTCTGCTTTATATTCCCCTAAATTTATAAAACATTGATTTGAGTCAATACCACCAATGTGACCGTTATACTAGAACATCAGGTGGCCATACTGAGATTATACAACATATATTTTATATATCATGTTATTTGTAGGGATGTTTTATGACAAAGGATTTTGTTACAAAATGACAATATGTTATTGTGTACCCGAACAGACAATAGACCAGTGGAAGAAGCAAGGCTATCACGATTTGCCTGAGTACGAGAACTTCAAACAGTTGCTACAAGCGCCCACAGACGACGCCCAGGAGATTCTACAAACCCGCTTCCCCATGCCGCGGTACATCGTCACAGAGTCAGGCGGTTCACAGGTAAATGTCAGATGTTTACGTAGCTTTGAGGATTGTGATTTGAATAAAGTTAGTGTTTCGCTTTACCCGGTCATAGATGATTTAACTTAAAATAAACTAGCCCAAATGTTGCTTTGTCATTTTCAGTGGCAAACTTATAGAAAGACTTTACCGTTCTTGATTGCATTCTTGAGTTCAAGTTATCATTTTATAGACTGACAGGTCTTATTTATACTCATAACAGTTAGATTTCACATGAGTTATCTGCTGTTCAAGTCCTACAGGAGACTGCCAAGTAGAGAAGGGTTCTATATGCAGTTTTGTTTGGTTAAATTGTAATTGGTTTCTTCAACCCAGGATTTTCATTGTACATTGCATAGTCTAGTTACCATGTTGACACAGACTTTCTTCCTGAAATATTCCTTATTTGTGTGATAGAAGTTAATCGAATACTATTGAAAGCTGCATTAAACAAAAATTGCTACACCTGGGTCATAACTAAGATAATAGCTGTACTAGTAATTCATAAATAGGACTAAAGTATTAATGTGTTTGCTTTTCAGCGTATGTATTTATGAAAAATTTATATTCAATTTTAGGCCAGATTCTTGTTGTCTAAAGTCAACCCATCACAGACCCATAACAACGCCTACGGATGGGGACAGGTGAGAAATTTAACAGCTTTTTTAAAAGAATTTCTGTTAGGCATGAAATTGAGTCCTATGTCTGTAGTCAAGTTCAAACAATTACTAGACCCTGCCAACTTCAGTTTTCTGCATGTTGCTTTGATATTTTTGGTTTTCCTCACATAGTGTTGAGCTTTGAAATCTGATGTAAGCAAAAGTGTAAATAATAAGATAATCAAATTTGATTGCTTGTTGTTATAAGGAAGTAAGATAACTTTTCATCACACAAAAATTCAGACTTTAATGGACCTGATTTGATATTTGATGAAAACTAAGGCAGTAACTACAAATTTATAATTTTAAGTTTTGATGGGATTTTGATTTCAGCAAACTTCTGGGGTGTGTAGAGTGAAATATTTTGTGCATTGTGACTCTAATATTAAGTGCATGTCCACAATTTTGTTAGGGATGGCAATAGATTTAAATACAAATTTAATAACCGTAACCATAATTTCAGAATTAAATAATCATAACTGTTATCATCCCTGTATCAGAGATTGTCATGTTTTAATGGCATGTAACAAACACGTGCGGCACGTCATGTTGAGGTGTACACAGATTAACACAGTGCAGAGTGTATGAACCATAAACTGCTCCACTAATATTGTGAAGTGAAACTAACATCAAATTGGGAGTTACCAGTCATGTTGTTATGAGCTAAGTTAATGCTTTGAATGGTCAGAGAATGAGCTATAAGTCACATAGTCATCTTTTCACTGGTAGTTCTTTTACAAAGCAGAGTATTTCTTGTGATGAGCTGGTGTACAGTAACTCTTATACCATCTCTTCCATATGCACATCATCCACTTAGGCATGATGCTTGTCAAGTTACATTCTGAGACACTTTGCACCTACTGGTAGCGATAATTACCTGCTTGGACCATCACTGCCGACTCCTTGACCAATTTAATAGTTCTTGTTCCTTCCTCGTGAATGGTCTTCTTGATGTATTCATAAGCCACTTGCTGTCCTAATCACTCCTTATTTATGCACAGCTCAGCTACATTCTCATATAAGATTTATCAATATTCAGTTTGATGCGACTTCAGAATACCATGATAGCATCTAAACATACAGGGACATCAGATCTGATGTTTGCTCTCTACTTGATGTAGGTCAATGTTGCAGTAGAACAGTGTCTAATTGTTTGATTATGGTATAAGAATCTATACCAAAACGTTGTTCTTTCATAAAGAAGTTGATCATTCATCAACTTGTCGTTATTTATTTAGTATGACCTCTAAAATGCCTCTCAAATAAGTTAATGTGTTTGTTATGAGCTGATATTGACCGTTTGCGTTCAGGTGATTACAACTGGCGGAGGAGGAGAGGTATTGTTTCTAGTGTTAAGACTCCAGTATACATTTCCTTCTGTAGTGTAGCCCCTGGTTCAGTGTTGGTAGAGGAGGGGACATGGTAAAGGGTGGCAGTCTCACCTGGGTTAATACATGTATAAGGGTGACAGTTTTTCAAGGAGCTTGTACTATGTTCATATTTATTGCAAATTTCATTTAAAATTTCTCGTAAAAATCTTTTGTAGTTGAAGTTTATGTCTTTGATACATAGAACAAGTCTTCACGAAAACTGTAAGGTTGCGGTTCCTAAGGCATTTATGGTAATTCAAGGTTTTGTCGGTATTAAATTAGTTTACAAGTCAGCAAGAATATAAATGTTGATGAATTCATTTTATTCAGAAGTTGACCTGTAAGCTAATTTGGTTCATAATGGGTATACTGTATTGGTGAAAGTATAAATGTTGGTATTATCAACCAAGGATATGTGTTTGTATCCATTTATTCTTTGTATATAAATTGTTGCAATAATATTTGTCATCTTTCCTATGACCTTTCGACGTCCTGTCCTATCCTTTCAAATTGTACATTTGAAGACTTTGCATGCTTTTCAAACTCCTCATCTTATCTGAAGTCTGATAGTTTGAGTTACCTCTTACTATAAGGTCATTTAATAATGATTTAATACTAACATCACAAAGTCATAAAACAACCTAAATTGTTCATTATTCTTCGGTAGTTTTTAATCTTTTCAAAATGCAGCAACAGTTTGATAGTCATGTCATAAATAAAGGCTGTTATATTTGTTCAAATTGTATGCAAATCTAAGATTGACATGGTATGTGTTACAGGATGCGGGATCGCCCGTGTTGACGGATGACGTCAGTCTGCAAGTGTTTATGGACCACCTGAAGAAGCTCGCAGTCTCCTCGTCCTCGTGATTAATACCGACCCTCATCTAGCGCTCGGAGTGCTGCCACCTGGTGTACAGTTTACTAGTCTCTCACAGCTACCCACGTCATGCATGCAGCCAAATCAACATCAGTGTACATGATGAGCTTTAAAGCCAGTCCAAAATGTAACTTATAAATCAAGATATGAGAATTACAAATGCAGATGAAGAGTTCCAGGTTTACTGGTGGACACATTTCAAATGCTGATAGTCGTGTAGTATTTCATGTTTGCGCATGCATTGAAGCTAGACTATGGATTCTCATACCCGAGTGTAAAGCAGCTAGATGGGCTTGTCGCTGCGATTTAGGACGTTGTTGCCGGTGTCGAGATGAAATATAATATTATTGTCTACCATTTGTCAATAAATTTCTGTTATTTGCCAACTTTATCAATTATCATGAGCTATCGGACTATTGAAGTTGCTGTGACAGTAACTTATCTCATCGGATATCTGCTGCCTGAGCTGACATGAATTATGGACTTCACTTGAGTATTAAACAGATTTTATGTCAACGAATGTCTTAGAAGACTGAAACAGTTCAAATGTAGTTTCTTTCTTATAGAGATATTGTTTGAAAAAGGTAGATTTCTTTACATCCACATCTTCTATTATCAGTGTCAATGCCATATTGTTATGACTTGTCTAATGGAGCTTTGAAATGTTGTTCTGAATTGTCAATAATGCTTAATAATAATGTATATTTATAAGTTGAATGTTTTATCATATAATAAATGCCATCTGAAGAATGTGTTTCACATCTTTTTTTATTTTGAAATATTTAATCATCATCAAGAGAGAGTTGATGTATTTGCATGATGAACTGGAGGAAGTTGCATAGTAGTGAAACAAAAAGGATGTATCAATCTTCTGTCCAAAATGTGAATATGACATTTTTGGACATCTTGTTGTTAGATCCCCAAATGGAAATGAGATCCGAAGGAAAAGTAAACAACATTTAAAACTTGGAATGCTGCAACACTCTAACAATATATGCCATTTAACTCAATATACACCTCCATAAGTCATTCTTCACCGAGCTGTTCTAGGGTCACACTAAGGTCAGCTTAGCCTTTCAATATGCAACATCTTCCCCCACCCTTACAAGCTCATAAACAAAACTTCAGATTTCCTTCAATATTTTACCGTAGTATTTGAAAGGGTACCTCTGCATGTAAGCATATCTTGCTAACTTTTCTGATTCTTGAGAGAAGTTGTTTCAAGTATTCATCGCCGATATTGCCCAAGTGGCGTTTAACTCGCTCAAGTATTCATATTTGAAGGTGGATGAAAACCAAATAATAATAATGGTCCATTTATATAGTGCATATATATATATGCACATTGCATGCTCAAAGCGTTGGTCGACATATTACCCCTGGTTAACAAGTACAGAACACTCCCTGAGGAGAATATAACCGGTTGCCTGTCAGGCGCTGGAGGTTCAAATTCAGACTACCATCGTATCATACCAGCTACCCATTTACTGCTGGGTGGACAGAGGCACACTTCCAACTAAGTCACTTACCAAGGGTGACACCACAAGTCTTTCAACTTATGTCTCAGTTTGGGGCAGGGAATAACCCTTCAACTCGCAGTTTATCCAGCAATGTAGTGGGTAACCCATCCATGCGGTAAGCTGCATCCATTGTTGCTGAACTTCACTGATAGCGGTCAACTGAGCTATGCACAGGACCATGTGCTACCATGAACAAACTTAAACTTAAGTCTCAATGTAACAGAGATGGTATTCTGAAAAAGCTTTCTATGTAAAAAAAATTGGTTTCAGAGAATAAACCCTTGAGGTTTTTGGGCAAATGCCTGCCAATGCGGATATTTGAGTGGGGGGATCAGGACCAAGAGGTTGAACATCTTGGTCAAATTGTCTTGTGTATTGGAAGCTGACCTTAGTGCGAGCCTAGAATCGCTGGTAATTGGTCAGTGCAACTGCCTCTAAAGCCTTGTTCGCATGCATTCTTTTACATAGTAAGTAAATTTTACACACTTATGCAAATCGTGTCATGTGAACGCAATTGCACACGTGAGTAATTTTGCACGAAGTGTTGATTTACATCCAGAGAGGGGTCGGTGCAAATGCGAAATTGCAAATTTGCAGTGTGTAGACGCTGGCCAGTATATTGTGATACCGACCTTCTCCAGTGTTAATGCTTCACGGACCCCCTTCTCTACACAACCAACAATTTGTTTGATCTGGGAGCAAAGTGTACTGAACACGTTCTTGTATATTCGAAAATTCATCATTCACTACCATTGCTATAAATCTCTTCCCACCAAGTTGAATTTCTGTGCACTTTCCATATTGTTTGGTATGGAATATTCCTTCACAAATGGCGACGATGTGCCAACAGGCTTTCCATTGTGGGAGATAGGAATGGAATGAGCGAATAACAAAATTAAATGAATTATTTACCTTTCGACAAATGAGTTTTTACACATGCTTGTTAAAACGCATAGTAAATTTGCTGTTACATACATGTGTAAATTTACATATGAGTAATATTGCATACATGTGTAAAAGTTGTGCAGGTGAACAAAGCATAAGAGGCATACCTTATGAGCTTTTTGCATAATTGTCATGAAAGTTTACAAAATTATAATTTGATACCTTTTAAGTATGTATATCTGCACCTAAACTAAATAAACGGTGTTATATACAATAAAGTGATGTTGTAGAGCAGTATCTGAACATGTGATGTACATTTAACTCATAATGCTTTCCGACAAGTTACGCATTAATTCTCTTGTACATTGTATACATTGCGTATATTGTCACCCAATGAAAAGTTGGCATGTGAAAGTTCATGCTCATGAATCTTTTTATCCTGGCACTGCCAATAGTTTTATTTTCTGGTAAGGTTACTTATAGCACAATATGAGACAAAAGTGTCTATCATGAGATTTGTGGTAACTTTGTGGATAAATATACCGGGATGGTTACAAGTATGAAGCTTAGTGTCTGGATAGTCGTGTTTTGATCTTTTTGGAAAACTATTTGCTCAATTAACGTAACCCTTGGCCAAGAGTGGTATTAAACTTGCACAACTTCAGAATAGTGCAATGAAAAATTCTCAGCAGTTAAGCACTTAATTGGGCGGATTATTAACTAACTTTACTGCTAAACAAGACTCAAAATTGGAACATCAGTTTCATTCCTTGTTCAATGATCGAGTTTTAATTTCAATATTTCTTTTTCCCCCAAAAACAATACACATTTAGACATTTGTACTAATATTTTATTTCATTCACATTTATATACACTGTACAATTAAATATGTTGGTATGTACATCATAAAAATAAAATATTTTAAAAATCATGGATGAAATCTAAAATTTAGTTGTTAAACTTTGATTATTTCAGTGTAAAATGAGTGGTGTGATACATGAATACATCGATCTCAAGAGCAGAGCAAGCACAGGTGTCTAGGAGATTAGTAATGAGGGAACATGCCCTGACTAGCTTCTATTGTCATATATGAAGGCCATCTTACAGTTAGTCAAACATTTAGACAATATGAAGATAGAGCTAATATCTAACATCGTACCATAAATATGTAACTCTAAGATGGACATCATGATGCTGGTTTGTCAAAAGTCAATAAAACAGCATAAATGTCATGACAAAATCTAAGTTATTAAGATCTTCAGTGAAAGAGTAAGATTTTGTTGACTTGACTTCATGAAATGTGTATAAATCAATAGGAAACGTCTCTATTAATGTCTTCTGACACGAAATATATGTACAGAAATAAGAAGACATACGTTGAAAACTTTGTCAAATTGAAGCCTTGAACTTTTTCTCCAAACAAGACATAATGAGGGTATGTGGTGTTGGAATGCATTCTATGGTATAACAGTAAATATGTGTTGTATGAGCTCTACATCACACTCATCATGAGAGGCTCACTTTCATGAGCTGCTGCAACCGACTTAATCTTTCATCGATATCACAGATTTCTGCCGACCTGTCAAAGTAATCACTCTCCTCCCCTGGAAAGAAATAAAACTCGGCTAAGTTTTAAACTATCTTGATTTCTTAGAGGCATTTCTTTACTTATCTCTCTATATAAAATGAATGATTACAGAAATCCAGGGTCATATCACTCACATTGTAATGAACCTCAAACCAGAATATCTGTCTGTTTATATCTTTAACTTAAGTCACTTCAACTTACCACTATCCGGATAGTTCTCTTTGTTTCTGAGCACTCGCCTTCGTCCCATCTCAGAATCAGGAGTACTGGCCAGAGTTTCATAGTCAAGGAACAAATCATTCATATGTACTTTGTATAGTGACTACACATAAGACTCAGTACGGGGATAGATTTGTTTTCAGAGTAGAACTCAAAAACAGTTCATGACATCATTATATTTTTACATTGCCAAAGTGCAGAAGAGTTTGTTTTTTTCTTCATGTTTTGAGTTCCATAAGTGAACATTGTTTACAACCCTTTCTGTTACTATGTAACATTGAATATGCACTAACCCTTCTGGAGAGGGACCTTTTTCATCATTCAGAATCTAAATTTCAAAATTTTCATTATGTGGAAAGATGCAGTTGGGTGATAGCTTGAAGCAGCTTGGCTTCCGAGCAGATTTGATAACTCAATCCACTTATGAAACCAGATTTAGTTTACATATATGCATAACTTTTGCCTTTCCTTTTTTTTTTTTTTTTTGGCAACATATTTATATTACGATTATGTATGTGGGACCAGCAGGACTTGTCATTGTCTGATGCTAACAAATGAGGAAACAGCAACTGTTTCATTTCCTTTTATCATGCAGCTTGCAAGTTGTATTTAATAAGCTACATTATTAGGATTACACCTCTTAAAGGATAGATGAAATGCATTTTTCTCAAGAATGACAGATGATTACCTCTACGTATATTGTATATCGGAATCAATTGAGCATAAAATCGTGACAATATACACTTGCAATTGATAATTAAGACGATTTTAATTCACCCATTTTAACACTATCGCAATTTGTTCGGCGAATCCTTTTAAAAATGCTCACTGAGGCGTGACTGTGATAAGCGACAGGCGGGGCGGCTAGATAGCTTCTCCGCCGGTGTCTCGTTAATTAATTAATGATGATTATCACTGCCGCTAAATGAATTTATGAGGTGTATTACATCACCAAATAATTGTAATTGTCATCTGCGGAATTACCTAGTTGGATATCTAAACATTCGATATATGGGAAATTTAAGTTGGTTTATTGAAGGTATCTTTGTGAAATTAACAATCAAAATGTTGCGAAATTACGTTGAATTGTGACTATCGCTGAAAATCAAATTCCTCCACATACGTCACAGAAGTCATCCCTTCACGGGTCACACCTCCGCAGACTTCCATTCTGGTCGCCGGGGCTAAATCAGGCGTTTTTATAAAAAGCTGTATATAAGTAATTTATGGACCGATTTCAGAAATTTAAAATCGAGCAATTGTCAAATTGACATCCAATTTTAATGAATCCGATTTGGACCATATGACATTTCATCTATCCTTTAAACCATAAATAACAAACTTAAACATCTTAACAAGGCAAAAGTGAGCACAGCTTACATACCCCAACCTACAGTTTGACCGCCTTCAATACAGTATTAATTTGAAATGCACCGGCTGATCAACTGACAGGTTGATGGACACGTGAAAATCTTCAAACTTCAAATACTACAAGTCTATACAAACTTTTCAACATTGAGAATCATATTTTGTTTCAGAGTATCATAAGGACGGTTTAAGGATTATCTCTGGTACTATTGTCTGACGAAACTAGTTTGTTGTAAAGGATATACTTTCTTCTTTTTACTGACTACGTTCACTGGTGGTCTTTTGCCATCTTTCCTGGGCTGAAATAAAGCAAATGAAATATATAGTCTTCATTTTTACTTATTTAAACATTGAGTAAAAGTGAAATTCAAATGTAAAATGCGCCACATCAGAAATTAGATATCATCATATCAGTAGTTCAAACATAACAAGCAGACAGAGTCGGCCATATCCCCCGCCATGTAGGAATTTTTAATATATTTATGCATTTTGAATATATAATGCATTTACTTTCTTGAAAATTGTTATAACTCATAACTCATAACTCATAAGTGATCAAATTTCTATATAGCAAAAGGCACATCTAGACTACTCGGTTGATACCTATATAAAGTTTCAGAATAGTTTTGAAGTTTGAGGCCGGAATATAGTTTTCCCTCTTTTTGGTTCTAAGTCAAGACTGTTTGCATTCGTAAAAAAAAAAAAAAAAAAATTCTGAAATTTCTATATAGCAAAAGGCACATCTAGACTACTTGGTTGATACCTGTACAAAGTTTCAGCAAAATATATTGAATAGTTTTGAAGTTCGAGGCCGGAATATAGTTTTCCCTCTTTTTGGTTCTAAGTCAAGACTGTTTGCATTCGTAAAAAAAAAAATATATTCTCAAATTTCTATATAGCAAAAGGCACATCTAGACTACTTGGTCGATACCTGTACAAAGTTTCAGCAAAATATATTGAATAGTTTTGAAGTTCGAGGCCGGAATATAGTTTTCCCTCTTCTTGGTTCTAAATCCGGACTGTTTGCATTCGTAAAAAAAAAAATATATTCTCAAATTTCTATATAGCAAAAGGCACATCTAGACTACTTGGTTGATACCTGTACAAAGTTTCAGCAAAATATATTGAATAGTTTTGAAGTTCGAGGCCGGAATATAGTTTTCCCTCTCCTTTGTTCTAAGTCAAGACTGTTTGCATTCGTAAAAAAAAAATTAAAAAAATTCTGAAATTTCTATATAGCAAAAGGCACATCTAGACTTCTTGGTTGATACCTGTACAAAGTTTCAGCAAAATATATTGAATAGTTTTGAAGTTAGAGGCCGGAATGGAAAAGCCTGGACGCACAGACGGACAGACGGACGGAGCTCATTTCTATATCCCCCGCCAACTTCGTTGTGGCGGGGGATAATAATACCTGTATTAAAGATTCTTACCAGGCCAGGACTTGTGTAGGAGGTTCTTCTTGGTTTAGAGTTATTGTTGTAGTTCCTTAAAAATATGCAGATGATAATTAGCTGACAAAGCATTGGTTTAAAATTTTTTACTTCTATATTATTACAATATTTATATATATATATATAAGGGTAGAGAAATCTTAAAAGTACCAATAACTCAGACTGTTTTTTGGGAAACTAAGGTCATGGTGATTGTGGATTTGTTACAAATGCAAGACATTGACTTTTTGTGTGAATCAAAGATAATTATCAAACTTTCAGGTTTTTAACTCTTGAAAATATTCACTTGATCTCTTGAAGGTGCCAACTATGACACTTACCTCCCATACCTAATTCACACCGCAGTGGTGTGGATTAAACCTTTTCAAGAGTACTTAATAGCAGCAGTTAGTATTATCGCAGGGAAAAGCCCTCAATATTAATATTGCGATGCATTGTGGAGAAACCTGCAAGCATCTGCCAGAGATATCAAACCATTGGTGGAACTGAATTGGATTTGACGTAATACTACAACCAAATCCTACTGCATAGACATCAGTTATTTTCCCAGCCCCTAGCAGGATTCAAACCCTGAAGCCTGTGATGAGAAGTGGAAGGCACCAACAATTGCGCCACCATGCTCCTTATCGTACAGAAGATAAACTTATGTAAGTAGATTATATCTGACCTGTGTCCTCTGTAGGATGAGTCTGACATCCCTCCATCACTCAAGTCTCCCTGGCTGCCCACTGCAGTATACAATATATATAATCCTTACATGGAACTACAGTACCAACATACGACACACAGTACATGACATCCTAGCAATTTCACAAACAGATTATGATATCAGATAAATGAAACAACTACTGGCAAAATGAATGAAATAGGTCATCTAGAAGAAGTACAAGATGAAGCTCTCTGAGGAATTGTAACAAGGGATTTACATGGCTGTGAACTGTTTGACAGATTTTCACCTCAAAGAAGTAAAAAAAAAGCACATACACTTTTGTCTTCATGATTGATTAACTTATTAAAAGAAATGGTAGCCATTTGTTGACATTGTGATATTTCAATGAAGGAGGTTTTTTACAAAATGATGATGCATGGTGAATAAAAGTTTAATTATGAACTTACATGATGAGTTTCTTGACCGGTTTCGACTGTGAGCTGAAAGAGAGATACTTCACATGTAACATTCAATTCTTAAGAGACATCAAACAATTGCCTATAAATTGTTTAACAAGGGTGACTTTTTCTAGAGTAAAGTCCTCATATTTCGTCCACTTTAACGGTTGACCTCGCTCGCCGGCATTCTAACCCTCACTGGCCTCACTTAGCACCTTTCGTTCAGTCAGTCCGAGGCGAAGAGTCTTTGTTATAAGAAAAATGATTGGATGATATTCTAAGGGGGATAACTCTTATGAATAAAATAGCGTAAACGTAAGGGTAGACGTCGGGTAATTTCGTCCACCATCTCGTAATTTCGTCCGTCCACACAGTTTTAAGTATAGGAGACACTGTATTATAATTTCGTCCACTTGTTTTTGTCGTTTTCAAGTCTTCCGGGCGGGAAGGTCGTGACATAACAGCTTCGTCACGTTGTATCAACCATTCGACATTGCTGTATGTATCATGTGACTAATATCATGTCACTGCTATTCCTAGCAAGAAAAATAACAACCAAAACAACGATTTGAGGGTAGGACAGGCTGTAAATTCGCCTTTATTTGATAAGTGGACGAAATATCAGGACTTGACGAAATTGTAGGACTTTACTCTAATGTTTCCTAACTAAGACAGCTCCTAGTTAGAATCCTAGCACAGAAGTAAGGATATCATAGCCCTAGGAGGTGATTTGAGTGAGTGAGTGAGTGAGTGAGTGAGTTATTGTTAAACGCCTCTTTGACAGTATTGCAGCCATTAGCGGCGAAGGTGATTAGAGGCTTCCACTTGTATGACACAGCTAGTATTATTGGAGGCAGTCTGCAACATCATTGTGGCCATACATTGTGATGAAACCTGTAAGCAACAGATGCAACTAGCAAATCATTGGTGGTACTGTGTTGAAATTAAGTGTAGCATTGCACCTAAACCTTAATGCATGAAATAAGCTTGAAAAGCAGTCAGCCCAAAAGTGTTTTTTTGTCCATTTAATTGCAAAATTAAAGAAAAACCTTAAATATCTACCAGCCCAGACCAAAAATTCCCAGGTTCTGAGCTGGCGGACAGGTCTTGTTCCATACACTGCTAACTCCATGTACCACATTTCTCTACAACAAAGTTGCAGCGCCGCTGGTGGGATTCAAACCTCTTGAGACTAACAGTTTAGTTGACACATCTTATTTTATTTTAATGAGAACATCCTATGTCCATTTAAAGTGTGATCATGTCTTATATAGCTATGCAACCATAGATGCAGAGTTATTATTACCTGACAATCTACTGGTGTTATTACGGCCAGGTGAAGGCCCTGTTGATCGGCTGGATACTCTTGATATATTGGAACTAGTTTCTCGTTTCCTGAAATCCAAAAAAGTATTCATCTTCAGCAAGTTATATGAATACTATTCATTGTGACAAAAACATTAAAGCATGATTCATATATTGATAAATACTACATGTTTACGTGTTCTGAATATCTTTGTGAGATAATTTTAGTGATTCACAAGTGTTGTGTAACCAGTTGAAAGTTATTCAACGAGTGTTGTGTAACCAAAACAAGTTATTCAATGATAGTGACATCATAATGACTACTTTCACCATCAGCTGATCGAGTACAGCCGAACCGTCTCGCCACTTCAGTTTTTCAGGTCATCATATTGATAAACTTGCATCATAGCAAAATAAAATGTGCAAAACTAAAAATGGAGAATTCAGGTTCTGATCTCGAATATTTTATAATTACATTGCAATAATATTTTGCTTCAATTTAGTGTAGGAAGAGTTATCCCCCTTTTGTTTAAAACAGCCATGTTTTTGTCAACACAAATTCCTTGTTTTAGGAGTAAAATCATATAGTTTATGAATGACTGCGTTTAGAATCAGCATGAACAAGAAGACATCAACATCCCCCGCCAGACACAAGAAATGAGAACAAGGGCAATAATTCAAGAAGAAATAATTGTGCGCTTCTCATTTTCTTTCCATTAAGGTAACGATATCCTCAAGCCACACAACTGATTTGATGTTAAACAATGTCTGAGAAAAGCTATATCCTTGGATACTTGAAACAGAGTCGAAAAAGCGGAACAAGGGGAATAACTCCGGAAAAAATAATCACATGCTTCTTTTTTTCAAACTCCATCAAGGTATCGATGGCCTTAAAGTACACACCAAATTTGGTTATCCTATCTTAAATAGTTTCTGAGAAAAGCTGTCCCCTTTGGTGATACCTTGAACAGCGTCCAAATGTACAGAACAAGGGCAATAACTCCGCAAAGATAAATTGTGTGCTTCTCATTTTCGAACTCCATCAAGGTACTTATGCCCTCAACCCATCCACCAAATTGGGTAATCCTATCTTAAATAGTCTCTGAGAAAAGCTGTCCCCTTTAGAGATAGCATGAACAGAGTCCAAACATACGGAACATGGGCAATAACTCCGGAAAAAAATAATCACACGGTTCTTATTTTCGAACTCCATCAAGGTATTTATGTCCAACGGCCACACACCAAATTTGGAAACAATATCCTAAACAGTTTCTGAGAAAAGCTATCCCCTTTGGAGATACCATGAACAGAGTCCGAAAATACGGAACAAGGGCAATAACTCTGGAAAAAATAATCACACTGTTCTTATTTTCGAACTCCATCGAGGTATTTATGTCCACAAGCCACACACCAAATTTGGAAACTCTATCTTAAACAGTTTCTGAGAAAAGCTGTCCCCTTTGGAGATACCATGAACAGAATCTAAAAATACGGAACAAGGGCAATAACTCCGGTAAAAATAATCACACGGTTCTTATTTTTGAACTCCATCGAGGTATTTATGTCCACAAGCCACACACCAAATTTGGAAACAATATCCTAAACAGTTTCTGAGAAAAGCTATCCCCTTTGGAGATACCATGAACAGAGTCCGAAAATACGGAACAAGGGCAATAACTCTGGAAAAAATAATCACACTGTTCTTATTTTCGAACTCCATCGAGGTATTTATGTCCACAAGCCACACACCAAATTTGGAAACTCTATCTTAAACAGTTTCTGAGAAAAGCTGTCTCCTTTGGAGATACCATGAACAGAATCTAAAAATACGGAACAAGGGCAATAACTCCGGTAAAAATAATCACACGGTTCTTATTTTCGAACTCCATCGAGGTATTTATGTCCACAAGCCACACACCAAATTTGGTTGTCCTATCTTAAATAGTTTCTGAGAAAAAGTGTCCCCTTTATAGCGGACGCACAGACGGACGCACGGACGGACAGACGAACGGAGCCCAAACCTATATCCCCCTTCCACTTCGTGGCGGGGGATAATAATCAGTTTTTAATGTGATCAATGTCCAGATATACAGGTATAAAGTTCAAAATGAGAAGCTTGCATGTAAAAACATTCAGCAAGGACGGTTGTAGGAAAACACCCGGTCAAGGAATGATGATCTCAGTGTTTGCTTTTAAAGTGCTTCTTTATATCTTGATTTAGGACATTGATGACGACAAACATTGTGAAAATGATTGTGTAAATATGATATTTTATGTAGATGCAAGCGATAGCGTAACGGAAAACAGAACTACATTGTTTTATTGTTTTAAGGCTTGACGCCTCCTAGGTTAGTTACCCAGTATAAGTATTATTACGCAGTAATGTCGCAGATAGTTTGATGCTCGTCTCAAATGAATATCGAGTTTTGTATGTAATAAATCGATTACATAACGAGTTAGTGTTGAATATCAAAAATATTCCAACTCAATATTTTTAAATGATGTGATTTATTCACTCGCTTTTGCTCTTGAATAAATCACAACATTTAAAAATATTGAGTTGGAATACTTTCAATATTCTACACTCACTTAATTTGTAATCTCAATTACTTCATTTGTATTCAGTATTTCCAAAATGAGGATTCTGATTAAATCAATAATTGTAAATACTTACTTTTTCAAGTGAGCTTCTCTTTTCACCCGGTCTTTCTCTTTCACATATGCTGTAGGATCAAATCTTGGGATGCGGGCTCCTGATATCAAAGCATAACATATATTGTAAGGCTGCATAAAGAAGTTTCTCGGGCAAATTTTTAAAAATAGAGCCATGGGCTCTGTAGTTCATCATGATTTCATTGATTTATTATCTAAGGTTGAATATCTAAGTTATCTCAAGTAATACATTCATGATTGTTCACTAGCAAAAAAATAGGTATTTAGATCATGACTCCTATGACCCCCATCCTACAATTAAGAGTCTCAACACAACATTTCACCTTTCTAGAGCTTTACATACTTTAGATAAAGATGAAAATAGGTTTTTGAGTCATGACCCATGACCTAGATTTGGGTCACAGGGTCACCAAATCTACAATTTTGAATCCCCATTGGCCAAGGAGTCTGCACACAACTTTTCAGCTCTCTAGACCTTTTAGAACTGGAGAAGAAGATGAAAATAGGTTTTTAAGGATGTGACCCGTGTGACCCAATTTGGGGTCACGGGGTCACAAAATCTACAATTTAGAATCCCCATTGGCCAAGGAGTCTGCACATAACTTTTCAGCTCTCTAGACCTTTTGGAACTGGAGAAAAAGATGAAAATAGGTTTTTAAGGATGTGACCCCTGTGATCAATTTTGGGGTTATGGGGTTATGGGGTCACAAAATCTACAATTTCGAATCCCCATTGGCCAAGGAGTCTGCACATAAAATTTCAGCTCTGTGGAGTCATTGGTTCTGGAGAAGAAGTCGAAAAAGCGAAAAGTTTACGGACGGATGGACAGACACCACGCCATAAGCCCATCGGGCCTTTCAGGCCTGATGAGCTAAAAATTGATATTTGGTTGACATAAGGGATTTGGGGTTTAGCAAAAGTGTGTGACAAATTCTTAATTCTTTTTTACAAATGACAATAAAAAACTGTCACATGCACAAATAAAACTGGTGCGCTGATGCCGGAGAAACTTTTAATTTATTTTATTTTGTCTAATGTTACATTAATTTGATTCAACAATTAATGTTCTATTTTAATAAAAACAGTTCACTCCTCGCATACACCAACATCAAGAACCGTGCATTTACACACTCAAAGCAAGAGAAATTGATCATCTTAGATACTAACATTTTCTTTTACACTTTTAAATTAATAAAGAGAAAAGAAGACTTCCAAGTATTCCAAAGTTGGAATATCAAATTCTCTATTGTAACAAGACAAGCCTACCTGAAGGTGATGGTGTACGACTTCGATTGCGCAGAAAACTGTTCCTATTTGATGTTGATCGATCACTTAATCCGCTTCTATTGGGTGCAGAAGACGGTCGGTCCCGAGAGGATGACCGTTGACGAGAATATAGTCTGTCTTGAGAGTAGTCTCTGCTGTATGATCGATCATTGGAGAGTGATCGCTCTCTCGTGTACCGGTCATATGATGATGACCTCTCTCTGGTGACAGGTCGTGATGATCTCTGTGAGCCTCGGGCACGATCTCTCTTGTAAAGAGCCAGCTCATTGGTCAGACTCTTCACTCTCACTCGCAGGTTCCGTTCCGAGGCTCTCAACTCTTCAACCTGGACAGGGTTAACAAATATTGACAGCATTGTCTAGAGAACAAGTCTATGTTGAAACTCATGTGCAAGACTTTTGAATAATATTATCAATCAGTCATCTGGCAAGCTGGAAACAGTTATCACCACTAAATATTATCAACCTTTAATTATGTCGTTAACTTGAATTTGAACATTGACTTTAAGCTTGGAGTTGAATGAGGTCAAAGCATTGTAACTTCATCAAGTTTATGTCATAGCAGTGTGATGACATCATGCTTAAGATGTCATAGCATTGTGATGACATCATCTTTAAATTATCACAAGAATGTGATGACATGCTTTAGATGTCGTAGTGAGGTGATGACATTCGTTTTAGATGTCACAGCAGTAGGACATCATATTCTAGATGTCAGCAATGTGAGGATATGTTTTAGATATCACAGCAATGTGATGACATTATTTAGATATCACAGTGATGTGATGACAGGCTTTAGATGTCATAATGTGATGACATGGTTTTAATGCCATAGTGACGTGATGACATCCTGTTGAAATGTCATAGCATTGATAAACAACTACTTGATGATGGCAGAACATTAGTGTATAATATACTGTTAACTGTGATCTCATATGACTAAGCGTTATCTCCTGGTACACAGAGTGGTAAGGGTGACACATTACCTCCTGGTACACAGAGTGGTAAGGGTGACATGTTACCTCCTGGTACATAGAGTGGTAAGGGTGACATGTTATCTCCTGGTACACAGAGTGGTAAGGGTGACACATTACCTCCTGGTACACAGAGTGGTAAGGGTGACATGTTACCTCCTGGTACATAGAGTGGTAAGGGTGACATGTTACCTCCTGGTACATAGAGTGGTAAGGGTGACACGTTACCTCCTGGTACACAGAGTGGTAAGGGTGACACATTACCTCCTGGTACACAGAGTGGTAAGGGTGACACATTACCTCCTGGTACATAGAGTGGTAAGGGTGACATGTTACCTCCTGGTACATAGAGTGGGAAGGGTGACATGTTACCTCCTGGTTCACAGTTAGAGTGGGAAGGGTGACACATTACCTCCTGGTACACAGAGTGGTAAGGGTGACACATTACCTCCTGGTACACAGAGTGGTAAGGGTGACATGTTACCTCCTGGTACACAGAGTGGTAAGGGTGACACATTACCTCCTGGTACATAGAGTGGTAAGGGTGACATGTTACCTCCTGGTACATAGAGTGGTAAGGGTGACATGTTACCTCCTGGTACATAGAGTGGTAAGGGTGACACATTACCTCCTGGTACACAGAGTGGTAAGGGTGACACATTACCTCCTGGTACACAGAGTGGTAAGGGTGACACATTACCTCCTGGTACATAGAGTGGGAAGGGTGACATGTTACCTCCTGGTACACAGAGTGGTAAGGGTGACACATTACCTCCTGGTACATAGAGTGGTAAGGGTGACACATTACCTCCTGGTACACAGAGTGGTAAGGGTGACACATTACCTCCTGGTACATAGAGTGGTAAGGGTGACACGTTACCTCCTGGTACACAGAGTGGTAAGGGTGACACATTACCTCCTGGTACACAGAGTGGTAAGGGTGACACATTACCTCCTGGTACATAGAGTGGTAAGGGTGACATGTTACCTCCTGGTACATAGAGTGGGAAGGGTGACATGTTACCTCCTGGTTCACAGTTAGAGTGGGAAGGGTGACACATTACCTCCTGGTACACAGAGTGGTAAGGGTGACACATTACCTCCTGGTACACAGAGTGGTAAGGGTGACATGTTACCTCCTGGTACACAGAGTGGTAAGGGTGACACATTACCTCCTGGTACATAGAGTGGTAAGGGTGACATGTTACCTCCTGGTACATAGAGTGGTAAGGGTGACATGTTACCTCCTGGTACATAGAGTGGTAAGGGTGACACATTACCTCCTGGTACACAGAGTGGTAAGGGTGACACATTACCTCCTGGTACACAGAGTGGTAAGGGTGACACATTACCTCCTGGTACACAGAGTGGTAAGGGTGACACATTACCTCCTGGTACACAGAGTGGTAAGGGTGACACATTACCTCCTGGTACACAGAGTGGTAAGGGTGACACATTACCTCCTGGTACACAGAGTGGTAAGGGTGACACATTACCTCCTGGTACACAGAGTGGTAAGGGTGACACATTACCTCCTGGTTCACAGTTAGAGTGATAAGGGTGACACATTACCTCCTGGTACATAGAGTGGTAAGGGTGACATGTTACCTCCTGGTTCACAGTTAGAGTGGTAAGGGTGACACATTACCTCCTGGTACATAGAGTGGGAAGGGTGACACATTACCTCCTGGTACACAGAGTGGTAAGGGTGACACATTACCTCCTGGTTCACAGTTAGAGTGGTAAGGGTGACACATTACCTCCTGGTACATAGAGTGGTAAGGGTGACATGTTACCTCCTGGTTCACAGTTAGAGTGGTAAGGGTGACACATTACCTCCTGGTACATAGAGTGGGAAGGGTGACACATTACCTCCTGGTACACAGAGTGGTAAGGGTGACACATTACCTCCTGGTACACAGAGTGGTAAGGGTGACATGTTACCTCCTGGTTCACAGTTAGAGTGGTAAGGGTGACACGTTACCTCCTGGTACATAGAGTGGTAAGGGTGACACGTTACCTCCTGGTACACAGAGTGGTAAGGGTGACACATTACCTCCTGGTACACAGAGTGATAAGGGTGACACATTACCTCCTGGTACACAGAGTGGTAAGGGTGACACATTACCTCCTGGTACACAGAGTGGTAAGGGTGACATGTTACCTCCTGGTTCACAGTTAGAGTGGTAAGGGTGACATGTTACCTCTTGGTACACAGAGTGGTAAGGGTGACATGTTACCTCTTGGTACACAGAGTGGTAAGGGTGACACATTACCTCCTGGTACACAGAGTGGTAAGGGTGACACGTTACCTCCTGGTACATAGAGTGGTAAGGGTGACACGTTACCTCCTGGTTCACAGAGTGGTAAGGGTGACACATTACCTCCTGGTACACAGAGTGATAAGGGTGACACATTACCTCCTGGTACACAGAGTGGTAAGGGTGACACATTACCTCCTGGTACACAGAGTGGTAAGGGTGACACATTACCTCCTGGTACACAGAGTGGTAAGGGTGACACATTACCTCCTGGTTCACAGTTAGAGTGATAAGGGTGACACATTACCTCCTGGTACACAGAGTGGTAAGGGTGACATGTTACCTCCTGGTTCACAGTTAGAGTGGTAAGGGTGACATGTTACCTCTTGGTACACAGAGTGGTAAGGGTGACATGTTACCTCTTGGTACACAGAGTGGTAAGGGTGACACATTACCTCTTGGTTCACAGTTAGAGTGATAAGGGTGACACGTTACCTCCTGGTACACAGAGTGATAAGGGTGACATGTTACCTCCTGGTACATAGAGTGGTAAGGGTGACACATTACCTCCTGGTACACAGAGTGGTAAGGGTGACACATTACCTCCTGGTTCACAGAGTGGTAAGGGTGACACATTACCTCCTGGTACACAGAGCGGTAAGGGTGACACGTTACCTCCTGGTACACAGAGTGGTAAGGGTGACACATTACCTCCTGGTACACAGAGTGGTAAGGGTGACATGTTACCTCCTGGTACACAGAGTGGTAAGGGTGACACATTACCTCCTGGTACACAGAGTGGTAAGGGTGACACGTTATCTCCTGGTACACAGAGTGGTAAGGGTGACACATTACCTCCTGGTACACAGAGTGGTAAGGGTGACACATTACCTCTTGGTACATAGAGTGGTAAGGGTGACATGTTACCTCCTGGTACATAGAGTGGTAAGGGTGACACATTACCTCCTGGTACACAGAGTGGTAAGGGTGACATGTTACCTCCTGGTACACAGAGTGGTAAGGGTGACACATTACCTCTTGGTACATAGAGTGGTAAGGGTGACATGTTACCTCCTGGTACACAGAGTGGTAAGGGTGACACATTACCTCCTGGTACACAGAGTGATAAGGGTGACACATTACCTCCTGGTACACAGAGTGGTAAGGGTGACACATTACCTCCTGGTACACAGAGTGGTAAGGGTGACACATTACCTCCTGGTACACAGAGTGGTAAGGGTGACACATTACCTCCTGGTACACAGAGTGGTAAGGGTGACACATTACCTCCTGGTACACAGAGTGGTAAGGGTGACATGTTACCTCCTGGTTCACAGTTAGAGTGGTAAGGGTGACATGTTACCTCTTGGTACACAGAGTGGTAAGGGTGACATGTTACCTCTTGGTACACAGAGTGGTAAGGGTGACACATTACCTCCTGGTACACAGAGTGGTAAGGGTGACACATTACCTCCTGGTTCACAGTTAGAGTGGTAAGGGTGACACGTTACCTCCTGGTACACAGAGTGGTAAGGGTGACACGTTATCTCCTGGTACACAGAGTGGTAAGGGTGACACATTACCTCCTGGTACACAGAGTGGTAAGGGTGACACATTACCTCTTGGTACATAGAGTGGTAAGGGTGACATGTTACCTCCTGGTACATAGAGTGGTAAGGGTGACACATTACCTCCTGGTACACAGAGTGGTAAGGGTGACACATTACCTCCTGGTACATAGAGCGGTAAGGGTGACACATTACCTCCTGGTACATAGAGTGGGAAGGGTGACATGTTACCTCCTGGTACACAGAGTGGTAAGGGTGACACATTACCTCCTGGTACACAGAGTGGTAAGGGTGACACATTACCTCCTGGTACACAGAGTGGTAAGGGTGACACATTACCTCTTGGTACATAGAGTGGGAAGGGTGACATGTTACCTCCTGGTTCACAGTTAGAGTGATAAGGGTGACACATTACCTCCTGGTACACAGAGCGGTAAGGGTGACACATTACCTCCTGGTACACAGAGTGGTAAGGGTGACACATTACCTCCTGGTACACAGAGTGGTAAGGGTGACACATTACCTCTTGGTACATAGAGTGGGAAGGGTGACATGTTACCTCCTGGTTCACAGTTAGAGTGATAAGGGTGACACATTACCTCCTGGTACACAGAGCGGTAAGGGTGACACATTACCTCCTGGTACACAGAGTGGTAAGGGTGACACATTACCTCCTGGTACATAGAGTGGTAAGGGTGACACATTACCTCCTGGTACATAGAGTGGTAAGGGTGACACATTACCTCCTGGTACACAGAGCGGTAAGGGTGACACATTACCTCCTGGTACATAGAGTGGTAAGGGTGACACATTACCTCCTGGTACATAGAGTGGTAAGGGTGACACATTACCTCCTGGTACACAGAGTGGTAAGGGTGACACATTACCTCCTGGTACACAGAGTGGTAAGGGTGACACATTACCTCTTGGTACATAGAGTGGGAAGGGTGACATGTTACCTCCTGGTTCACAGTTAGAGTGATAAGGGTGACACATTACCTCCTGGTACACAGAGTGGTAAGGGTGACACATTACCTCCTGGTACACAGAGTGGTAAGGGTGACACATTACCTCCTGGTACATAGAGTGGTAAGGGTGACACATTACCTCCTGGTACACAGAGCGGTAAGGGTGACACATTACCTCCTGGTACACAGAGTGGTAAGGGTGACACATTACCTCCTGGTACACAGAGTGGTAAGGGTGACACATTACCTCTTGGTACATAGAGTGGGAAGGGTGACATGTTACCTCCTGGTTCACAGTTAGAGTGATAAGGGTGACACATTACCTCCTGGTACACAGAGTGGTAAGGGTGACACATTACCTCTTGGTACATAGAGTGGTAAGGGTGACATGTTACCTCCTGGTACATAGAGTGGTAAGGGTGACACATTACCTCCTGGTACACAGAGCGGTAAGGGTGACACATTACCTCCTGGTACATAGAGTGGTAAGGGTGACACATTACCTCCTGGTACATAGAGTGGTAAGGGTGACACATTACCTCCTGGTACATAGAGTGGGAAGGGTGACATGTTACCTCCTGGTTCACAGTTAGAGTGATAATGGTGACATGTTACCTCCTGGTACATAGAGTGGTAAGGGTGACATATTACCTCTTCCAGCAGCTCCCTGTACTCTTGTCCCCTCTTACTGGCCAGCTTCTGGTGCCTCGTCTTCTCCTTCATCAAGTCCTCCTCCAGGTTCTTCACTAGACTCTTCAACATCCGCACCTCGTTCACCGCCGACCCCGTTGATGTGCTCTTCAACTCTCGTCTGTAGTGCAGAAACTCAGACTCCAACGCTTCTTTGTCTCTTTGAAGTCGTGAGTTTCTGAAACATTGTAATTTTGAAACATCATTTTAACAAAAGAAAAAACATGATGAGTTTCTTGAACACTGGATGAACATATCAAGTGTTTAGAAGGTAACAATGTCAATGTGAATGTACTTGATTCAGTCAAGTATTAAAGGTTACCGTATATTACTGTGTATAAGGCGACCCTGTGTATAAGACGACCCCCTTTCTCAGACCCCTAAAATCAGGTAAAAACCATGCATCTCATGTATAAGACGACCCCCCTTCTAGCAATCGTGGAAACAGGTCGACTTGCCATGATGGGAAAACACATTGGTAAGATTTGGTAACGGTAAGTTGATACCGGTAATTTTTTAAGTAACATGACATAAATGTTTTGTTTGTTTTTGAAATAAATTGTTTAAAATGTACCAAAATAAAAATTACATACGTTTTCCTACGGTGTTTGTTCTTATTTTTTAATGATTTGTCATTTTCTTGTCAGTTCAAGCGAGATTAGCAACACTACAGTCAACAATCTATCGTAAATATTCGCCATGTTATAAAATCTAAACAAAGCCGATACTCCATACACAGATTTAGAAGTCGCTTCAGTGTTTATAAGATTAAAATGGTGTGTAGAGCTTTGATAACCAAGCTTGATTGCGCATGCCCGAAGCCAAGCTAGATTTCATGACAGATTTCTATGGTAGTGTTGTAAATATTTGTCCCTTCTTATAAACAAAGTTGAACTAGTTGTATTTAATACTGCAGAATGCTTTTGAAAGGTTGGTAATGTTTGATAGCTGAAGTCAAGCCATTATTTTTCATTCCAACTCTGGTTCGCTTTACCGCTGATTTTCTATTACGCGGCTGTCAGTATTTGGCTCCCAACGTGTGTTATAGCGAGGGGCCACTCAATGCAGTAAACTTCTCAAGCTAAAGACGTGTTTATTTAACGTTGACACTTCAATCCAGAGAAGGATATACAGACCAATTACTGATAAGAACGCAACAAAGCTAAGATAATTACCGGATACGTGAATGAATAACTGCCCTGATTGGAATTTACATTACGTCAATGACACGTGTTTATCGAGATAAGCTTGTCAAGTTTTATGAATGAACAGGCTAGTTGTAGAATTTCATTGGTCCACGTCATGAATGAATTAATAAGTTGTAGAATTTCATTGGTTCACATCACTGAATTTATCGATCGTTTGCTTGACTGCTGGTACCACTTTTGGTCCGTCAACAGTGAACCTATTATTTTAAAATGAATTATCAAATATCTTTTATGTATTTAACTCCATATAGTAATAAAAAAATAACATAATAATACTTAATAATTATTTATAAATATTTATTTCCATTTTGTAAGCATGAGTTGACATCGATATTCTGTATTGCTGTTTCCGGTTTCAACATCGTGAGTTCGTCAATGAAGTTTCAAAATTTCTTCTTCTGAAACATAGCCCTTGTGTATAAGACGACCCCCTTCTTTGACCCCCTATTTTCTGGTATAAAAAAGTCGTCTTATACACTGTAATATACGGTAACTATCACTGATTAATAAGTTATTACAATGTTTTTGAAAAATAGCTTCATGTGCCTAGGTCAAGGTCACAAGGTCTATAATGAACACCTTATTTGAAAGGTCTCATCACAAGGGATGCACGTCAAGAAAGAAAGGTCTACTACCGACCATTCAAGTTATAGTCAAGATGAAATTTCAGATGACAAGGATATATATATGGATGATCAATTTCTTTATTTAACAATGGCAAAGTTTTGATATAGTCCTAGTGAGTTAAAAACAGGTACTAAAGAGAGCATTAACTCTGTTTACTCTCCAGCCGTAAATAATGACTTTTATGTACTTACTCTTTAAGCAGCCTGTCATTTTCTTTTAGTTTATGTTCAGATATCCCCTGAAATTGAGAGTTGAAACGTAACATGTGTGATTAAAAGGATTTTCTACTTCCTAATCAAAGCATGACATCAAATTATAAGCAAGTAAATGGCAGGGATTCAAAGTGGTAGTAGTTTATTTCAGAATTAAAGCTGACATGACCCATTGTACAATAATTTGAAACAGCATTTGTGGATAGACAGATGTACATGTAATTATATTATTTCCCTCATACACTCAGGTAAACTGTAAACTGGTAACATAAATGATCAGCTACTGAACTTTTAGAATTCAAACAAAACTTGTTTACACACTCATATCCTTTGGCTTATGTGGCGGACAACTGAATTCTTGATTTTACTTATCCATAAACTGGTAAAAAAGTTTACTTGAGCCCAAATATATTGCTCACCTACCTGATGTTTGAAATTCTTCATCTGTGACTTCAGTTTTCTGATGGTCTCCTGAAGCTGTCGTGGGTCCGGCTTCCCAACATAGGGTAGCGGCAGAGGGTAGTGAATTCTGAATCAGATCAGTAACATGGCATTCTTCACTAATCTATAAAATAACAGCATGAAAGATTTATGTGTTTCATTTTAGTAATGAATTTAGGTACAATATATTACAATTGATGATGGCTTTTGTTGAATAGTTAAAAAGTATCTTAAAACTAAATTGTCAGGAGATAAACAATTTCAGACAAACTTTGTCCTCATTCAAGTTACCACAATGATAGCACATAATTACTTCACTGTTGTGCCTCACACTGCATTATGCATGTCAGTTACAAAGATAACTTAGCCCTTTCTTGGAATAGTCAAGGATTGCCTATCTTTAGCCAGTGGACAAGCCCTGACTATTCTCTTTGCTAACAAAAGAGGAGACAACATATCCACAGGTGCTGAAGGAGGATTCACTATGAGGATCCACTGAAGGATGCTAGACGGTATGTTAATGATAAACACAAGTATTTAAACAGAGAGGGGGTACACCGTCCAAACACACTCACAGACGGAGAAGGGACATCTTCGAACATCAATGAGGGTTTTTCATTGCTAATTGTTGTGATTATTTTAATTGGCCCTCAGGATGGTTTTGCACTGATTAATTCAACAGCTAAAGTGTTAAGTATTAGAACACTATTGAATCCTTTCTTTGTAGAAGATGAGATAGTTACAACAGTTCAACATTTAGAAGTAATAGGGTTTAAAAAATCTCTAGTTTAATGGTCAGAGTTTGAGTTTTCCTCTTAGCAAATTTTCTCATGAATTGTTTTTGAAAAATAGTACCTAAATTGCTTGAAATCAATACCAAACCAGACTTATTAAAAAACCCACTGCATGTAGTCCATGACACTGAAAGATTGTTGAAACCTTGTTCATTCTGCAGGGAGTGTGTTGACATATTATTTGCATGTGACAGCATCCAGGTAAAAATATTTCTCAATTTACCTACCTGTCAAATTCTACTGTGTATGTGAGGATGAGGTAGCGTTTGGAGTTGAGCACTGTTGATCTTGGCGCAGGGATAGAAGATTTAATTGAACTACCAGACTTCCTCTGTCGTAAAGATTCCAAGTCTGCGTAAGTCAGTAAATCAAGTGCAACACTATCACTGCCCTGTAAAAAAAATTAAGTTTATACTGAAAGTTATCTCGTGCCATAACATCTCTATTTAACAACATGTTAAAAATTAATTAATCTTTTTATTATCACCTTTTATCTCATTATTCAATTATTGAATAGTTATGTTACATAATGATGTCTTATTGCAACAGTTAATATATCATTTACAAAACTGCTCAAGAGACAGCAGTCAATGACATCGGTTTACTACAAACATCAACCATTCCAGCATGTTTTAGGCTAAGAATGAACAATCCTTTATTCGGTTATCATGGTTATAAGATTCTGTTTTTTATCAGTTAAGTCTTGGAACAATAGTCCAAGATGTCAGCAAAAGCAGCTTTATAAATGGTAAATATTGCTGTTTGTTGAACTTTCCTTACCTGACTGATAGCAGAGTCAAGCATACTAATGAAGACATTGAACTGTTTGAAATTTCCAGTTTTATGAGTCAAATCTTCTATATCTACAAATATAAAGGGAAAATCTTTAATCATAAAATGATGAACGTAAAATAAAGCAGCCTAAACAGCCGATGATGGTTATTCATTCTGTTAGTATCTCCATCAAGGTGCAAGTATTTTGAAAAAACATCACCACACAAATAATACCTAGATTTGATTAACAAAGTAATGGGGGTTCACTCATTGAAAAGGGGGGGGGGGGGGGGGATCACACATTGAAAAGGGGAGGTTTGAACCCATGACAGGACCAATAATATAAAGTTACTAATTTGTTCATGTATTTAGCCACTCGTAAACGTTATATATTACACGGTGAATCAAAAGTTGCCCTCCACTGGTCTGCAGATAGTCTGTCTTCAACTTCGACTGTCACCGAGCCTCCATGGCTCTCCATCCCCACAATGTACTCATTTCCACGGAACACGTGGGCACTACTGACAGTCGTGTTGTCTTCAGATGCCATGTTTCAAGAATCAAGTCTGTATAGATTCAAAAATGTTCGATCAATCAAAATGTAAAAATCAAAACAATGTCACGTTTCAACATGAATTTCTTGAAGCGTTTGATTGCAGGAAGAGAATGTGAAAAGTCTTTGCTATGACGCAAATTTGTAGATATCTAGATCTTTGAATATTCAGAATTTGAACCATACAATCTCTTTTTCGCGGTCTGGTTTTCTAATTTGCACAATTTGAAGACTGAGCACAACTTTTTAATCCCCATGATCTTTCAAACAAGCCGCTGTCAGCCATGATGGATACAGGTCATGCGCATAAGTAACAATTTACACTTCCGGTATAAACACGCACTTGCTTGTTCGGACTTGTTGCCATATTGGCGCGGTATTTTGATTTTGATTAAATAGATGAACCAAGACAAATAAACGAACTTGTTATCGTTTGAGAGATTTGAATATATCGAAACAAATTATTAACAAACCAGCTAAGGAGGTATTTGAAAAGAATAAGCATTTATTTATATTTGTTTTATAGGGCGGACACCAAATTGGACCTGTTCCATGCTTGATAGAAATGAAGAAACTGAAAATAATTATCGTTTCCATTAAACTTTTAAGTGCTTAGAATGGAAACATATTTTCTTATGATGATGAAATTTTAAAATGGCAGAAACTATATTGGAATTGAATTTTCTTTTACTTGAATCAGTGATCCATTTATTTTATGGTCTAGATCTGCTTGAATTAGCCTAATCACTGTAATTAATTCATGACTTCACCATCACGATCAATTTAAACTAATAGTAGGCCAATATATTTTCCAATTTTATTTTTTCGTGCTTAAAATTATATTATATGTATGTGATGTCAAGTAAGCTCTTTATTAAACAGAATCATTATTGCAATATATTGTCCAGTGTGAGCAACTAACTGCTGTACCAAGTAGTAAATGTCACATAGGGCCTACTTACTTGAGACGGTACGCGCCCATCATGGGTTTGAATGAAGAGAAATATATATTAAAAACTTTATTCATGAAATGCGACGTGAATAAAGAATATAAAACAAGCAGTTGTCACTAAGGTGACATGATCCCCCGCCGCAAATTAACACTTCAAAATTAAAAAATAATGTCAAGACCAGCAAAATCGATTGGGCCTATAACTGTCCCTAAAATAATCATTGGTGTAAGATAATGATGAGAATCCAATTAACAGTTCTTGTGATATCGATTCCCCTGACAAGCTTAACATGTCGACAAACCCAAAGTTCGTTGTGACCTTTAGAATATTTCAAGGTCACCAACATCTAACCAGCCATTTGTCTTCCCTAGTGCTTTGACTGAGTAAGATATGAGGAAATTCCGGTGAATGGTTCTTGAGATATCCCGCTGACAAGCTACTTTAACATATCGAAAAATTCTAATTTTCGTCACCAAACTCAGCCCTTTGTTTTCCCTTGGAGAACCTATATGTAAAATAAGATATGAAGAGAATCCAGTGAATGGTTCTTTAGACATCCCGCTGACAAGGGTAACATGACAAAGTCTCGTTGTGACCTTGAAATAAAAGTCAAGGCCACAAAATTCTGTAGGAACATTACTCTCCCTACTATGATCTCATATGCAAAATGACTATCATCATACAACCTGCCAGACATCTACAAACATTCATTCATCCGCACAATATTAGACTGGAGCTCCTTACCAGAAGCATCTGTTAACAGTGAAACATTGGAAAAATTTAAAGGTACATCCATTGTGGTGTTTGGGGTCACATATGCTAAACGTTATAAATTGTGTTATGTTATCGGGAAGTACTGACTGTTGCCGAAAATTGCCTTTTTGATCTTAGTCGACCTAGTATATTGACGCTATGAAGGTTAAAGTAGTGATTTCTGATCGAAAACCGGACAATGTACCGCGTGTGGTACGCGCCAATGAGTCAAACGTAATTTTGAAATCTTAATTATAACAGACAAACTGATAAATTTGGGTTGATCATGTTTAATAGGTCATATTACTACTGTGCATGTAAATGGGACGTGAAGTTTCGGTTTCTACACATGCATAATGATGTTAATCTCTTTAATTGGAAACTATTGTAAGTATTGGTAATGGTATATTCCGTATGTTTCCTTAAATGTTATGAGTTTTTAAAAAAGAAAGAAAAGTTTATTAAAAGAAGAAAATAATTGACGCTATGATGTATAGGCGTATATTTATGATTAAATACCCGTTTGCCATACTTTTTTTGACAAAACAAAATTCTTCATATCAGATCGAACGTACCACTCGTACCTCGTTCGTCGATCTGCCTGCTACCCGAAAGAGGTCAAGTAAGGTGACCTACACTGTGACCTTTCACCTTCCGCAATAAATTCAGCCTATCAGGTACATTGCTATGCTATTGACTGTGGTGTTTCGTATGTTTACTTAAATCGGTCCGATGGCTTTCTATCCTCGTCGCTGATTGGTTGGAGTAAAATGTCACCTAACATGAACTCTATGAAGAATTACTCAGATCAGAAACTCAGCGAGGTATGAATGTTACGTTCGATCTACTTTAAATGCTCTTGTGACGAATTCAGAGTGATTGGTAAAAAGAAGAACTTATACAAGTTAAACAGACGTCCATCTGTTATAGGATTCATTTAAAATCGTGACCGACCGCATCATTTTTTGTACACTCATGCATTCATATAGATTATGTCTTTAATTTAAATTTCAAGTCATTAATTTATTTTTCGCTGAGTCTTGCTACCATTGAGTTTTTTTCATTTCAATACTCAGAGGCCACAGGCCTATAGTACAAAAAAACATTCAAAAGATTCACATGCAAACAAACATTAAAAAAACCTCCTGAACAGGGATCACATCATCATAAGTTAGCATTTGAACATACTAAACATTAACATTTCACTTCTGATATAAACATATTATACATATCACATCATAACTGAGAATTTCGAAGTAACATGCCTTGGTAGATGAAATTTGATAACTTTCGAAATGTAAAAGTACTGTCATTATTTAAAAGCAAATTTCAACCTATTTATACACAACTCAATCGGAAACTGAGTTGCCGCATTCGCACATACAAACTGTTTTACTTTTTTCCCTCTTACACGGAACTATTTTGAAATATTTCCGTTCAATTTTAACTTTACAGAAGTCAGTAATCAAGCGAGTGCTTGAAAATGAAGATCGTGTTATTTTTTATCACAATGATGTCGGTTTACACACTGACCAAAACAGGTAATGGATGAACTTTTACCTGTCTTTTTATAATCAGTTTATTTCAATTTTCTTGTGTCTTTGAAGCTGTACAAACGATATAATGGCTCACCATCTGCACTTACTTTTATATGATTTGTACTGCTGAGTAATTGAACAAGAGATAAGAGTTTGTTTATGATATCAGGTCTATATGCGGATACTCCACAACAATCTATTGAAATGTCAGCGCTAACACATTAGCAAAACAATGAAGGTTAAACATGTTTAGGTTATGTTTGTTATTACAACTGAAATAACTACCATCCCCAAAATCATTGTGAAAATGACTATATGATATATATCCTGATATACTCTGTAGCGCCTAGGTATCTACCTAGTATCAATCTCCAGGCCTGCATGGGTCTATATTTTGGAAGCTGCCTTAATCATTCTGATCATCATGGTACCAGGGTTTAATCTATAAGAATAATTATAAGAAGTCATACGGATTAAAATAAGCTGACAGCGCAGGATGAGATCTAAGAGGGTCGTAATTACCATTAATTAACATTGACTAACTACTATCTTAGTGCTCAGAGAGCTTCGAAAATCTAGTCTCCGTTAACGTTTTCAATATGTCGACTTCCTTAGACCTTGCTAAGATTTACTATACTAATGATGCTACAAGGCGTCAATATAATCCCCCTGCAATGAGCTCGCTATTTTCACTGTTTTATACAATAAAGTGTTAATAGATATCGATAATAAGCGGCACTCAATAAACTGTGAAAGGGCAGATGGCTTACGAAACCTCTGACGTCGTTCGTATGAACTGTGGTATTTATTAACATTTTGAACGCTTTTCTAAACCTCTGATTTATTGTTGAATGTCTAGACGGTTGGCATTGTAAAACGCGACAGAAATGAGAGAAATTGATTGGGCCTATACAGAATCATATAATGTAGTGGTATTGTTTTATCTTTAAGATATATTCTCTTGATGATTTACTACTTTGAAGGAGTTTATGTTGAGAAAATACACCGAGGGGCAAAAGAAACTATACTAATATCTCTGATGAGGTTATATCTTGTAAAGACATATACAACATTTCATTCATGAGAGTATGATACTTAACATTTTAAAGCTGTAAAAACTTACATCAGATGCTGAATTTTTTTTTAATTGTAATGTCTGATATTTAAGGTAAACTCATATTAGATATGGAAATTATGTCAGTACACGATGTAGTCGGCATAATGTACCTTCTTGGACTTTAAATCGATGACACGTCGATGCTGTAGGATAAAACAAACGAGAAAACCAAACCCTAAACCCTAAAATCTATAAACCGCTTCTCCCCCAAGAACCAGTAATGCTAGAGAAGCTCAAATTTTGGGAATAACATATTTGATTGATAGATTAAATCTTTGTATTACTCTACTCCAAAAATAAATGCATTGCACGGGGAACAAAATAAAGCGTTTTCCCCTTTTAAGGAGTGTGATTAAATGTTGAAGGTAATCATAAAGGTGATGTTATGTCCTTTCGAATGCACCCAATTGTATGACTGTAGAAAAATTAGCTTAAATATATGTTTTGATGAGTTCAGTTAAGTACTGTCAAGATAGACTTACATAACCAACGCTGACCTGAGTGTGACCTAGCTTAGGTTGACCAGTGGCTAGTGTGATATTGTATAGTGGAGATATAAGCGTATGTATATGTGGCGGTGATATGAGGATGCGGATGTTGTGATGCCATTCTGGGGATATCACGCAATTTTGAAATTTCTATGACACAAAACTAACATCTTTTAAATCTACTTGATATTTCTTCCTTAGAATGCATAGGTCTAGGATAATAACAAAATTGAACATATGCTTCAAGTTAAGTTGGGAAAACAGCTTTTTCAATATTTATGGGAACTACATACATGTAAATGAGTCAAATGATAAATAGAAAACGTCAAAAATTAACTATTACATATACTACAGTATAAACTTTTACATTTACATTTCCGTTAGTCCTCATCTTTGGTGTGTTTGTTTCATTGATCGACCATTGTTTGTTTCATTGATTTTGCAAATAAAAGACTTGATCGATATTTTGTGTTGGAAAACACTTTTACTAATTAGTGTGATTTTGCCGCTTATTTGGGGTAGAAAAATTTATTTCAACGAGACATATTGACGTATTGTTCGGAAAGTTTCATGTATTTTTTTATCATATATATAGTGCAAATACTTAATGGGGCTTTAATGACATTGTAACATGACTTCGGTGTATCCTTGATTCTGATTGGTTGATTTCCCTATGTTGAATGACAATGAATACCCGCAAATTACCTGGGGGAATCACCGCGAACTAATTATAAGATAAATAGTTGCGTTTGTAAAATTTCCGGGATTCATTGTTATTCAACACCCGCAAATTTAGTTTAAAACGTCGTTGGCATTAAACTAAATTTTACAAACGTAAAACATCGTAATGCAGCCTACACAAATCACATTTCTTGAAAGCATCATAATGTTATGTCCCTATAAAATTGCATTTAAAAAAATTAGATATTGATGATGAATAAAAACCACATCTTCGTGTCACCTGCTATCAGTTTAAATTTATCAACTCGAGGTAAGAGGTCACATATATTATTCATGATATGGATGCCGTAATTTCCTCACTCGAGCTATCCTCTATCTGTCCGTGAAAAGAAACCGTGTCACCAGACATTTGTAAAAATCACACCTATGCGCTTTCTCTTACATCACGTCATTATGATGACGTAACGCTTCAGTTTACAAGTTCTTGCTGACACTGACTAAACGAAAAACTAACTAAATATACTAAGATAAATAAATCAAATAAACATAGAAACTACGTCCTTTCTCTGCAAGTACAACGAGAACGTAATTATATATTCATTTTTCTCTCTCTTCCAGATACTCCATTAAAGGTAGAGTTGTATGTAAATGACAAGCATGGCTCCAGCTACACAGTATATGAAAGCCGATCTGTTAATCTGACTTGTACTGTCTCGGGAGCTAACTCGCCACGAGTGAAATGGCACAAAGACAGGATCAACATAAAATCAGAAGATTTCAACTCTTCTGGTGAGGTATCCAAGGCTTTCTCTAGTCATATATTGATACCGGAAGTGACATGTGAGGACGGCGGTAACTACATTTGTCAGGCCGGAAATGACGTCATGCAAAATGAAAAAGTTTTGGCTTTGGACGTCATATGTAAGACTATTTTAATCTATTAATTTGTTTTAATGAACTAAGCGAATGTTTTCATCATTTACATTCAGATGGTGTAGTTTCCTAATGCCAATGGCATGAACGTTATATAATCTTCATGTGTAGGATACTCTCTTGGTTCTTGGTTCTAGGCTCTACAATGTTCAAAGGTCACCAAAATTCAGAAAGATCACAAATAAATCAGTCTGATTAAAATAGACCCTGTTCCGAGGAATTAAATCTGAAAAATAGTTCATATCGGGAATCAGGATACGAACTGGTTCTATATAGATTCCTCGCCACAGGTTTTGCTAGGAAAATCGCTCACGATGTGATCGAGTTTGTATCTCGAAAAATGTATTATTTTACAATTTGTATTCCTCGAAAAACTGCCCTTTTTAATCAGACTGACAAAAAAATGGTATTTCAAAATAGATTAAAGTGTATCTTATTCACTGGTCACGCAATGATACGTAAAGATAGGGGTTCTGAACAACTGTCAACTTGATTTTATCTAGATTTGTTGATTAAAATGGAGTTAATCTGGTTAGGTTATAGCTTGCACTAGGTCTATATAGGGGGTTTGTTAAGGGGAAGGACCATATATGGTTCTATGACATTCTAAGGGTTAAGTACCACACCCACAACTACTCTATACACCATCATCATTTAATGTATCGATTGCACTGAACACGGTTTTCATGACACTAACCAACCAATCATAGAACGATCCACTATATCTATAACCATACAACCCTTAAAGAAATCGGGTAATTTTTTGTGAAAACGAAATTCGAGAGGACATTCCTGTTCACTTATATATGGCATTAATACATGCTTATTGCACGATCCATATGAAACATATTACTTAGGGTAATATTTTAATAACTTTTTTTATATTATAAATTTTTCAAAGGCGGACGCACATTCTTTCAAAAAGAAAATCAAAGAGAAGTGAAGCCATTCATCGCCGCTACTGAGTGTGGAAAGCTTTCCTACGGCACAACACGACATTGTTGATTAGTTTAATGATGCAGTTTGTGTTACTTTATATCATCAACGCATATGTTTTATTATTTTAAAAAAAATAATTAGGGAAAATACAGCGTTATTCATTCTACGTTTGGCAAAACCGGCTGCATCTCTTTTACATAGTTTTCCCCCATACGCCGGTAGTCAGGAGCTCTGCTGTCATTATGGTACAGGCAGAACCATAGGGGCGTGTATCGCTTAGAAATAGCGTTTGATAGACATATACTTATATAAACCCTACCCTATTACTATATACAAGGAAAGGGATGTAACGAAGAAACCACCCCATGATCATTCAAAGTCATATTTCGCATCAAAAACAAGTTTTATGGCACAGTCGATACGATACGGAAGCTAAATGGTTTCCCTACAGAATGAGCTATAAATGGTCAGAATCGGATCATTATTTCAAAAGGTATGCGACAAGACAGTCCGTATATCGATACCTTCAAACTTTCAAGCAAGCCGATTTCCCCACTCACGAAAATCAGCGAAATCTCACCTTTTAAAATCGTTTATTAATTCCAGCAACGTTCACAGCACCAATGAATAGGCAGATTCGAACCGCAGAGTGAAACTACAGATGTAAACAAATAATTACAACACCTATACATATCATTTCTCCGACTGTACTACGGCATTGTGTCTCAAATCATCGCCTTGCAGTTCGCTTGTCAGCCATTCATGAACTTGACATTCAGTTGACCCGGACTAGTCCACCTCCAGGTTCCAGGGCCTTCGTTCTCGCTAAAGGCCATGGAAGCTGGATGTTGGCTACTCCGGGTGTAGGTACGACTACAATTGAACAACGTTACCGATAATGTCCAGTGAATGCATGCGAGGTTACATTACAGTAACGTTTTACCTGGATTGTACGTGTTGAAATATGAGATCTGTAATATATTCTTCAGACTCGCACTTGTATGTTTCAGGTTCACCCAAACTAGTCGACATGTCCGGGTTTGACTCCCACTTCACAGTCTCGCAACATGAACATTTGGAATTTAGTTTCAACGTGACGTCAAACCCGGAATCAACAATTGCTCGGTGGAGCTTAGACTCCATGAACACGTCTCTGACCACGCTTACTGACGCATTCAACTGGACCCGAGCTCTGTCTGGGAGGATTCAGACCTTCATCCTCCACCACTACAACATCACCAACCAGCAGCTCGGTCTCTATCAGATCGTTGTTGTCAACGGACTGAGGAATCTTGTCTTTAACTATAAAGTATCGTTCTACCATGCCAGTGAGTTGTCAACTCGTACTAGTCTCTATCATTGATGGATTTCAGCCTTGCTGCATTTCATCAGCTTTTCTGTGCTTTTCACGGGCACAGAACATGCGACAAAATGCAGTAATGCTTAACTTAGCCAGAGATAGAGACTGTCTCAAGTTGTAGACCCTATCGGTTATATAGTGTCATGATCATAGCTCACTCCATTGCCTTTTTGTTGTTAACGTGATGCATATATTTAGATACGACATTTCTTTCTTTCAGAATGAGTTTTATTCAACTCCCGTAGAAGATACGTTGATACTGCACTAGCTTAAAGAGACATCAACTCTGTTTCATAATATTTATTTCGCTTTAAAAAGTGTCTCCTTACCATATGTGCTGAATTCATTTCAAATAATATTCATCCCCAATCACCATGTATATAATAAATACCAGTTTCCAGTGAAAATCGAGCAACATCATTATACATGTTTAGAAACCGAAACTACACGTAACATTGATATGTACAGAAATAATCCGTTAATCATTCATCATATATGTTCGTCTATCGTTCATTTTTATAATTATGATATGCTGAGAAATTGTCATTTAGACAATGCAGTTAATCATTATTACATACTTTCATCGAGTTTCAATTACCATGTATGAAGTAACGTTCAATTCCAGATGGTGGGGAGACAACGACAACTTACAACCAACCCATCATACGAGGAGATAATACTACAAGAGCAAGCACAGAAACAGGAGATATGGTGACAGCCGTTGAAAGTAAAAGAACTTGTCATTCCGATATACGCAACACTTTATCAAATTCAATTCATCATATTATCCCTAAAGAGTTTACTCAAGTCATATCTTCCAATGCAACCTCTGTTAGCCATGGAGAACCTGGTCAGTTACAATCAAATTCCCTGTGCATAAGCCTTGCTGCATATCGTTAACTCTTCGTGCTAGCATGTTAATATGACATTATTGTAAAACGATTACGCGTTTAACTAACATTCAAAATACCACTCCATAAAAGCATGTTAACTTATGCATAGATTATATAATATAGATATGACCTTATTATTTTAAAATAGTATTACATTGTTGTCAATCTAAATTAATTTACATTTACAATTCTTTATTATGTCAAACTGTCTTCATTTCATGTCTATAGGACTTGTCATATATGGTGTTGGGTCGTTTGCCACAGCGATTGTCCTCGTCGTCATATTTGCCGCCATTTTGGCATGTGAGTTTATAAAGTACCGATATTAAAGTGCCATCACGGATGTTAGTGTTTCAAATTTTTGGAAAATATACTTATAACGTCATTCGCCAGAGAAATCTTTTATCTACAACATGGCATATGTTAAATAATTTTCATATCACGACAATGTATTGCAATTTGGTTTCAAAGAGAAGTATCACTTCGACTAGCGCGCGCTACGGGTATCTGACGTATATAAACAGAGTCCCCTTCTTTGCGTAATACGTACTACACAAACAGCAAGCGCTTCCGAAGCGTGAAGGCTCGTCTCTAGCGCAAGTCGCCATAACAACCCATGTGCTGCACGTGCTGCACGTGTCTCTCTTGCAAAGTACCCTTGTCACACATTACTGAATGTGACGATTGCTTTACAAACTATGTGCTAAATGTCCTGAGAATATACAAATTATTTCCTGTTTAATGTTCTTTTTATTGAGATAAGACCAGAAAATTATGACAAATTTTTACTCTCATTAATTATAAAATTCAAGAAAACTACCTAGTTGGGTAAGACAATTATTCCAATATCTGTAGCAAATACATGATTAAATGAAATTGTAAATAAATAACCATCAAAAAATTATATATTTCGATTCCTTTCATTGCTCATATTTTGTGTTATTCTTTCGTGTCTTTGTTTACTGTGTGTGAGCTAGACCATAATGCTTTGCGCTTGAAAATAATAGACTGGATCTATATTTAGACTGGAAAACACCTTTACTTATTAATGCAATTTCTCGGCTTATTTTAAGTTGGAAAAATTTGGGAAAAATTAAGTGGGTTAGTTTAACGAAGATAGATTTTTGGAAAAATTGTGATATTTTCATCAACATCCGTGATGGCATTTTAAGCTAAAATGGTTGTAAAGTTCAAGTTACCAAACAAGTTTAACATCATATTTTATTTCATAACTTTTTCATGATTTTTTTTTCTATTAAATGAATGAAATTGAACGATAAAATATGAATAAATCACATATATTACAAATATGTCATGTAGCATATAGAACGCGTTTACATGTGCACGAAGCAATGTTTGCTAGCAATCATTGTGACTAGGCGCGAGTTTCCGTACATCGTCGTATGTGACGTCATGCGAAATGCACGTGATGATAATAAACTTGATTTACAAAACGCGTCACTCATATCCTTGAACTCGTATGATACACTGACTCATGTAACAATGTCTATACGTTACAGGTCCCTGTTTGCGCCGATGTCATGAACACTTACCTTGTAGTAAATCTCGAGACGGTAAGTAGTTTCTATATAATGTGAACGCTTACAGGGGGGTTCACACTAGCTAGTCAGTGGTGGTGTTTGGTGTCTGACTCTGAGGGTGTGGGTTCGAATCCCGCAAATGAGGCGTCCCGAAAAAGTACGAGAAATTGTACTATTGCAGATAGTGTGGTCCCTAATAAAACAAGGTTACATTTGGTAACTAATTGGCACGTAATCTGGTGATAATGACACTGTCTGTAAAAAACTGTCAACTAAAAAAGAGCTTGAGAGAATTTGAAAAACTAATGACATCAATTATTTACAATGCGGTTCAAAATTGAATGCCATTGTTGCTTTTCTTGTCTATAGACAGATTCAACTTTATATCCCTGAAGTAAATATGAATTTGATTTATTGTATTGATTTTAAAAATTGAAATGACTTTTAAATTGTTTTTGACTTTAACGTTGTCCATCCAACCATCATCTAAATATTTCATAAATGTACACCCACTTGAATATGTGGACGCTTTTATCTTGACATTTTATCTCGCAATAAACGCGATACGCAAGATGTCCTTTATTTTAAAAAAAGGATATTTATATATAATGAGTATGTAAATATATTATGGGCTGATTTTTTTGTAGATTTCAAAACTAAACACACTTAACATAAAGACAATTATTTATAGATAAACAACTTCTTTATTCCAAAATCACGACGTTTCGATACAGATTCTTGCAAAAGTGTAAAAGTCTTGTTTCTGAGAGATGAGCCCGGCGTGTAGAAAAAAGATTTTGTTGCGTTAAACCATTTCAAGTATTAAAATCAAACTATTATATATTTCTTAATTGTTACTGCCTTTATCCAAACTTCTTGGGAAACCTCGTATTTGCGTACAACGCGTGATCAATTTGATATAACCACACTTTAAAAAAATTAGAACGTTTTTTAAAAAAAAGTAACTTTCTTGAGTTAGAAACAGATCTACATAAGACATTTTTATTGAGTAAGTTTGGATTAGATATTAGTTATTGCAGTAAATCGAACGACGATAATTCCTATTTTTACACTTTAATATTTGATAATGATACAGCAGCTCCGAGTATCCTTGACAAAACTTCAACGAATTCAAAACATTTATAGGAACCTAAGTTTAAGATTAAATGCTGTCTAGACAACAACGTAAATTTATTTAAGTGTCAACGAAAACTCCTTATGGTTGTTAAACTTCATTATTAACCAGTAGTGACGTTTCGTTATAAAGAGGATGTTACATTTGACACCATTTATATCTCGATGAAGTAGAAACCTTATATTTTTTATGAGTGACGCATCCATGATGTAAGTAATTTCTAAGTAAGAAAGTAAATACCACACGTGATGAGATGTCATGATATTCGACAAGCAATGTCAAACGTTCTATTTATTAGGTTTCCTAAATGAATAAGGCATTCAGAATAGCATTGCATTGTCACAGTCAACTTGTACGTCATTTATTGTTTCGATGAAGTCATATGATTGAAAACAGTAAATAAATAAAACAACAGATTCTATTTTAACTGCTATTTTTTTCCAGTGCCAGTACCGTATTATAAAGATTTTTATGCCATTTTTCATCCTGCTCCATCGGGCTCTAACGACATATCTCTTCGTTATGCTCTATAATTTCATATCGTGCCTTATTGGCACTAAATGAATTAGTATACGCTTGCTAAATAGCCATTAAAGTCCCGTTTGGAACCCCATCTATGGAGCAGGATGACAGTTTTCAAGCATAGACGATACATATTACTTGAAATAGCCATGTTGAAGCTGACTCATACTCCAACAGGCAATCCGAGAATATGGGTCACCATGCCGTTGAACGAATGCGTTTATAACACCATCAACGACGACGAACCCGTATTCGGAACCGGAAGTGGGAACGATCTCCCTGAAGTTGAGTTCAACCATTTAACGACTTCCACTGCCTACAACACACTCAACAAAAAACTCAACAACATCCACATTCAAATACAAGACTATCACGACACCACAACTGTGTGATATACACTTCCTGTAACAAACTCAACAACATCCACATTCAAATACATAATTGTCACGATACCACAACTATGTGATATACACTTCCTGTAACAAACTCAACAACATCCACATTCAAATATATAATTATCACGACACCACAACTATGTGATATACACTTCCTGTAACAAACTCAACAACATCCACATTCAAATACAAGATTATCACGATACCACAACTATATGTTATAGGCCTACACTTCCTGTAACAAACTCAACAACATCCACAATCAAATACATGATTATCACGATGCTACAACTATATGATATACACTTCCTGTAACAAACTCAACAACATCCACATTCCAATACAAGATTATCACGATACCACAACTGTATGATATGCACGTCCTGTAACACATTCAACAACATCCACATTCAAATACAAGATTATCACGATACCACAACAATATGATATACACTTCCTGTAACAAACTCAACAACATCCACATTCAAATACAAGATTATCACGATACCACAACAATATGATATACACATCCTGTAACAAACTCAACAACATCCACATTCAAATACAAGATTATCACGATACCACAACTGTATGATATGCACGTCCTGTAACAAACTCAACAACATCCACATTCCAATACAAGACTATCACGATACCACAACTGTATGATATACACATCATGTAACAAACTCAACAACATCAACATTCAAATACAAGACTATCACGATACCACAAATGTATGATATACACATCATGTAACAAACTCAACAACTTCCACATTCAAATACAAGATTATCACGATACCACAACTGTATGATATACACTTCCTGTAACAAACTCAACAACATCCACATTCATATACAAGACTATCACGATACCACAACTGTATGATATACACATCATGTAACAAACTCAACAACATCCACATTCAAATACAAGACTATCACGATACCACAACTGTATGATATACACTTCCTGTAACAAACTCAACAACATCCACATTCAAATACTAGACTATCACGACACCACAACTGTGTGATATACACTTCCTGTAACAAACTCAACAACATCCACATTCAAATACATGATAATCACGATACCACAACAATATGATATACACGTCCTGTAACAAACTCAACAACATCCGCTTTCAAATACATGATTATCACGATACCACAACTGTATGATATACACATCCTGTAACAAACTCAACAACATCCACATTCAAATACAAGATTATCACGATACCACAACTGTATGATATACACTTCCTGTAACAAACTCAACAACATCCATATTCAAATACAATATTATCACGATACCACAACTATATGATATACACATCCTGTAACAAACTCAACAACATCCACATTCAAATACATGATTATCACGATACCACAACTGTATGATATACACATCCTGTAACAAACTCAACAACATCCACATTCAAATACAAGATTATCACGATACCACAACTATATGATATACACATCCTGTAACAAACTCAACAACATCCACATTCAAATACAAGACTATCACGATACCACAACTGTATGATATACACATCCTGTAACCAATTCAACAACTTCCACATTCAAATACAAGACTATCACGATACCACAACAATATGATATACACATCCTGTACCAAACTCAACAACATCCACATTCAAAAAAATGATTTTCACGATATCACAACTGTATGATATACACATCCTGTAACAAACTCAACAACATCCACATTCAAATACAAGACTATCACGATACCACAACTGTATGATATACACATCCTGTAACAAACTCAACAACATCCACATTCAAATACAAGATTATCACGATACCACAACTGTATGATATACACTTCCTGTAACAAACTCAACAACATCCACATTCAAATACAATATTATCACGATACCACAACTATATGATATACACATCCTGTAACAAACTCAACAACATCCACATTCAAATACATGATTATCACGATACCACAACTGTATGATATACACATCCTGTAACAAACTCAACAACATCCACATTCAAATACAAGATTATCACGATACCACAACTATATGATATACACATCCTGTAACAAACTCAACAACATCCACATTCAAATACAAGACTATCACGATACCACAACTGTATGATATACACATCCTGTAACCAATTCAACAACTTCCACATTCAAATACAAGACTATCACGATACCACAACAATATGATATACACATCCTGTACCAAACTCAACAACATCCACATTCAAAAAAATGATTTTCACGATATCACAACTGTATGATATACACATCCTGTAACAAACTCAACAACATCCACATTCAAATACAAGACTATCACGATACCACAACTGTAGGATATACACATCCTGTAACAAACTCAACAACATCCACATTCAAATACAAGACTATCACGATACCACAACTGTAGGATATACACATCCTGTAACAAACTCAACAACATCCACATTCAAATACAAGGTTATCACGATACCACAACAATATGATATACACATCCTGTAACAAACTCAACAACATCCACATTCAAAAAAATGATTTTCACGATATCACAACTGTAGGATATACACATCCTGTAACAAACTCGACAACATCCACATTCCAATACAAGATTATCACGATACCACAACAATATGATATACACATCCTGTAACAAACTCAACAACATCCACATTCAAAAACATGATTATCACGATACCACAACTGTATGATATACACATCCTGTAACAAACTCGAAAACTTCCACATTCAAATACAAGATTATCACGATACCACAACAATATGATATACACATCCTGTAACAAACTCAACAACATCCACATTCAATTACAAGATTATCACAATACCACAACTGTATTTTATACACATCCTGTAACAAACTCAACAACATCCACATTCAAATACAAGACTATCCTTTCTCCTTTCTGTGTATGTTATGTATGTTATATATGCATGATACAGTTGACTTGTATACCTTGAGTTTCCTTACATTTACCTTTATCATTTGATTTCATGTCCATTTTTTGTACATATTCTTGTATAATTTACCCCATTTTTGGAAAAGGTATAAAGGATTCATTTTATGTACATGTTTTTGCATATTTGTTTTTGTACCCCATTTAAAAATAAGTTAATGTACAGTTCTTAATTATGATATTTCCAAATCAGTTTTTCTATCTTTCTTTGATTTGATGTTCGATATTCTACCGCTTATTAACCAAATAGAGTCTGAGTGTACATTGTCGCTATTTGTTTCAACAAATTAATGCTTCATTCTTCAATTCTTGAACTCATGTTTTAAATCTTTAGTTCAAATACCGCCCAATAAATAATTATTTATCAACCTGCAGTGTTTAGCTATGTGATTATTCACTACCGGTATACTGAATTTAAATGTATTTTTCACATTTTCAAAATAAGAAATATGTTCGATTTGTGTAATGTTTGTGTGGCTATGATACTCACTCTGTACCAGAAGTATTGAAACCTTGACTAAACAAAATCATTATTGCGTATTATTAAATTACTTGGGGCTACTAATAAACAAAGGAAACAGTCAGTTATATTGTTATCATGCCAAGTAATTTATCATGACAAACTTATAATGCCTACTTGTATATGTATGAATTATTGTATAGTATATTCTGTAACGGCTCTTTGACCTATTCTTGAATAAATTTTGGTATTGAGTTGTGTGAACTATGAATTATGTTGTCTATTAGCAGATTGCTATAGATACATTCAATAGACGAAACGGAGGTGGCTAGTTTATTGATTCATCTTCCTCCAACATAAGAGGCTTTTCGCTTCAAATGCTTGTACAGTTTCCAAACCGCTTTAAATTCTTGCCATACAAAATGAAGGCCCCGTTATTGTTCGAGATTTCATTATTCGCCTACAAACAACTGTGTTGTGAAACTAAAGTGTTTCGTACAGTAATCTAGATACAGACACTGCCGTTAAAGGAGCAGTAGCACAGAGCTATTTTGTTTCAGAGACAAAATCAGAGTGGATATTGCCGTAAAATTGGCGGATCAAGGGGAGTTCTTCAAGGGGTTTATGGGCACCACCCATCCATCCATATCTTGCATATAAATGTGACAATCCTCAACTGTGAACTCGATCCCATTCCCCTCCAAATCTTTAACTTCCCAGTTCCGCCTATGCGTCTGTGGTTTTAATGCTCTTTATAAATAACATAAAATAAATAATCGGATGAAATGACGTTAGCTTAATACAGTACAGAGTACTTCCTTGTATTTCTCTTCAGACATAATAACCTTAGTATAGTGCTGTCTCAATTATTGACTCTCCAGTTGACATTTGAGAACATCTGACAAGTTATACCTCGTCTAATGAAAGTAGTTGAACATCCATAAACACAAAAAGACACACATGATCTCCGACATTTCCTCGTTCCCAACACTCTGAGTATACAGTGGCATGTTCGTCCAGCACTTCCATCTTCAATTCTACAGAGGTTAAAGTGAACTGACTCTGACTGATGCGTGTGTCGAGGTGTCTGTGCATTTGATACGTAAAGACTGATGTTTTACATAAGATAACGAGATCTAACGGGGATAACCTTACAGTTTCTGTGGAAACAGGAAAGTTTCCGTAGAATCCATAACAAGTATATCCACATTTTGCCATGCGTTTATTCATTAAACTATTTTAATCATTTATTAAATTATTTCTTTCGCACAGATATACATTCGTTTTAATTTCATTTTTAAGTAGTTATATGGAGAATGATTTCTGTTGCGGAGAGTACACCTGACTGTAGGCCTTGGTCAATTAAGTAAAAGTTACTACCATAATTTCCGAGTTGTATCGGGAAAAAGCAGGACAGTTTGTCCGAGAGGCCCAGGTCCGAGGCCTAAGGCCGAGGACGGGGCTCGAGGACAACTGTCCTGCTATTTACCGAAACAACGAGGAAATTATTGTAGTAACTGACTTACATCTTACTTATTCACTTATTCTGTGAAGTTACTGACATTTTACCTAATATAACTATTGTCCTAGAAGAGAAACTACACTTCGAACTTTAGAATTGATTTATTGTAAACAACATTTTTGATAGCAAGTTGACATTCACACACCGAAACAACATATGTTATCATGCATGATAAGAAGCTAAATAGATACTAAACTTCAAGTCTCTTTTTTAACGAAAATTGAGAAAATGCCTACAACCAAAGGGTTTGTGAATAAAATTTAGCTTTTTTTAGTTCAATCTGTTCATTAAACACTTCTTCTCGCTTTAGATAAGCCACTACGTACCGTAAGTAGTGGCCGTATTTGTTCATTAAGACACGTTTATTGAAGTTGACAGTTACTTGACTTTGTGAGTTTGAAGGTGCATACTGCTTTAACGAGTGACTTTTGTTAAAAAGTCAGTTAGTAAAGTGTAATCACTGTACTTGAAATAATTACACTAATCACATTACGGCTACAAATATTTACTTTCATTTCATTTCATAATGGAACTTGGATTTTGACACCAAAATACCAAATTATGGTAACAGCCATTATATTCAAAAGAACCGTTATTTGAGTGACCTTTGGTATCAACAATGCTGAATTATTGTTCTACCTAAAATCACTAACAGTTTTTCTGACATATTGATGTCTTTCAAATTTGAACGATTTTGCTGTTGTAACACGTGGGTGTTGCTTAATCAATTTCCATGTGTATAGATGTCAGTTCATTTACTGATCTGTAAGTGTGTAAGACGCACTTTTTATGTTAAGCTGGCAACAAGATGCCAATTATGACAATGTTTCTCATTTTGGATTGTCATTCATATTTCATATAAACATGCCTACATACATCCGAGCAGAAAACTAGGATTTTGTCCTTTTCTCCCATCTTGAGTGGTGGTCCACTGGTCTAGTAGCTGGACTTCAGCCAATATTCTGGGTATATAGTGAATCCTTTAGAGCAAGCGAGTAAATACCATCCAAGATGGAGTCGCGTATCTCACAGTTTAATTTACTCATTTTCTTTCTTTTATTACCCCTTCAATTGAAAACTGGTCGGTTGCTTTGTGCAAGGCACATATTATTTCCAAAATGGTGATGACATTCTGAACACATCTTGGGAAGCACTTGCGACCCCAGTTTCCGTACACGCGTAAACGCCAAGCGAGTACTCGGGCTGCTGAACACGCCTCATAATTCAACTATAGGTAATGTGATTGAACAGAACTGAAAAACTGGACTAATTCATATATAAATAAGAAACGTGAACGTAGATTTTTTTACGAATTTTCTAAGAAAATTCTATTTACGCGCCTTCCTACACAAAGTTACTTTAAGAAGAGTTAGCTAGTTTCGAAGCGTTTGAAGTGTTAACGAACTTCTCAAGCCTATTTGCTTAACGCATGGGCTATGATCCAAGCTAAGAGTTTTTAAGATTTCGTGCATACCGAGAATAATGCCCGAAGACGTTTGGCATGATTCAAGTATGTACAAAAATATATAGTATTTTTCAAAACGAGTATAAAGGTGGACCAAACATCATAAAACATATCCCCTCATTCTTAATTGCCAATTAGTTTGAATGAAATTGACATTAAATAATACCAATTGCCAATATACTTGGCTTCTTTTACGCCGCAAAGTTATCGATTGCATTATTGATGTATTAATCAATATCGTGTAAACACATACAAGTATTCTTGAATATTTATCCCTTTTAAGAACTGTATCATTAATCTCGTTCCCATTGTGGCCATGTCTATTTACGCAGTTGACAGATTCCATAACGTGGTGTAACTACCGCGAGACTGCAGCTCGGTGAGTACGACGAGTATCGCGGAGTTGACTAGCTCTGCGCTCAGTTCACGGCGCTGAGACGACCACGGAGAAGACGAGAGCTAGGCTCCGCGGTGGACACTGACGAAGACTATGTGCGTCAATCAGTCAATTATAAACGACTTTGCTGCTCTCTTTGACTGATAATCCTGCAGATAAGGATAACGGTTTTCTGGTAAGCTGATGTTTTTTTAAAATTCAAACCGTGTTAGGACATGTTTATGTTAATATTTGATTATACAGCTTTACCGCCTGCACGATCGAAGGTTTGGAAATCTAGATGGGAATCGATGCTCTAGTTTCTTTATGTAATCGATACAATGCATGAGTAGACAGAGATATGTGCCATTGACTCTCTGTGTTAGGCGAGTCTCCAGTACTTGTTTGTCAATAGTGGAATTCCGCCATTTTGAAGACTCCTAGGCTGGCAATGCAGTGGCTCCGGTGCCATGCTAAGTTGGTACTCGATCGATAGAGAAATGCGAGCTATTGGGGGAAGGAAGCTCAGTCCCAGGTTAATGTATATCATACGTCCTGTGTCCTGATGGTTATATCACGGAACCTTTCTCCGCTTCATGGTTGGACACTAGGTTCGAATCTGTGGTGCGGGAGGCTGTTTAAGGAGGCGCAATGTGAGTTAATGTGGGTGTTGAAGATGGTTATTGGCCTCTGTGTAACTGGTCGATAGTGTTCGTCTTCATGACGGGACACTTCAGAATGTCATGTTGTTAATTAAATTTATAAGGTTGATGAAATGTCACTTGATATTGGAAATGTTGGTTTGTGTGAAATAGTTCATGGTTCCGTGACCTTTGGTGTATTCTGATCCTGACGGTGTATCGTCATAACTGACCATTTGTTAGTGATTTCAAAAGAAGAAACTAAACCTTTACCAAACGATTAATGTCTATAAATATCGAACTGAGTGATACATTTCATGCCTAATTGATTTAAATTGTGTTCCTTTTCGACAATAATTCGATTATGTGAGTAATGAATCGACATTGGATTAGATAACATGCTTAATGCATTAAGGAACCAACGACATTTAATGTGACAGATAAAATCTTGCGAAATCCATATAACACACAATAATAACTCCCTTGCTGACAGGCCTCGAGTGAGAGGGTTTCCAATGCGATGTTGGTCGTGATCAACAGCCTTTGTCATATCGGTTTTTGTTGTGATCCAAAGGCCGAAAGCTTAAATTTGAAATCTGTTGAATCGTTTTTATCATAAAGTTATTGGTGTGATAGTTGATGTGGCGTTAAGAAAGGACATTAATCTTGAGAATACCTCCGGCACAATCCTGAAATGTGTCAAGTTTGTACGATCGATATCTTAAGATCTTTACATTCCAAGATTGAGTAGAACACTTTAATACAGTTATGTAAGGACCGGGAGCAAGAAATGTCACTTTTTTGTGATGTCAAGTACACTTTAACGAGGAATTACAAAAAATCTCGTTCCTCGCGGACAGGACCAGAGAAGGCTACAAATTGAAATTTGCTGCACGTCTTATCTGCACGAATACACATACAACTGATTGGCGGGCAGGTTCTAACCGCATGTTCTGATATTGCAGATACATGCTCGGCGCCACAACACACCAGCGGGCACCATGTTCCATTCCAAGCTGACTTACATAGACCTCATCTATTTCTTCTTCCTCTCGCTGACAATTCTCGTCGTCATCTACATCATCCTTATGAATCTCTTCCTCATCATCGGAATCCTCACCGACCACTACATGAGAGGAAGACTGTTCTTCAAGCTCATCCTCCTGATCGCTGTGGCTCACTTCCTCCAAGGAGTCCTCGTCATCCCGCTGCACATCGAGATAGGATTTGATGGCGGGATGTGGACTCACGACCCTGACATCTGCACCTTCTGGCACCTGACGGACCTGACTCTGACTACAGTCCTAGTCCTCCTCTTCCTGATGTTGATGCTGGAGAGGTTCTTCAGTCTCACCTACCCTCAGATTGTGGCCAGCAAGTGTCTCGGTCTCCTCATGTTGTTGTCTCCATGGCTCTTCTCAACTTCATTCGTCGTGTTCCTGTACTTCGCTCTGCCTCCCGATACTATTCGAGTCATTATAAATGCAGTTGAAGGAACCGAAATAAAAGACACATGTACCCTTGGATATCATGTTAAAGATGTGTATTCAATCTTTGGATTCCTTTGTCCAGCGCTCTACGTGTTTGGGTTCTGTTGGGCCAATGCTGTGATTCTCTGCTTGTTGAAACGACGACACGCGGAAAGAACGTATGAAACGAACCTCCGGTGCAACACTGCCACAGGCAGTTTGGTTGCATTTTGTTTCGTTATCATGTGGTTCCCGGTAAACAGCGGAATACTACTGCCCATAGAATTTTATAACAAGTTTGTCAACTTTACAGGGGCCGTGTACCTTGGATTCGCGAACGCGGCTCTAACTCCAACATTGTGGATAATACTCCCTGCTATTAAGCGAGGTTTTGGACGAATCTGCTGTTGTTGCTGTGCGTGTAGTTGTGGGTCATCAACACGACAGGTTGTGGTGACTACCTCGGCGGTGGAGGAGCCTCTCATTCGGATGCTGGGCCAGGAGAGGGTACAGCCGTCCACAACCACCAAACTGTGATATCAGTAGCACTTAGCTTCTTACATTGTGTTGTGAGCTGCCTGGGCATTGAGCAACATTTAAGGGTAAATGGCCTTTGTTATGAAGCTCTTGGCTGAAATGAGGATTGGGTTGACTTATGGGTCCCTTGGAAAAGTTGAGAATTGGATTGATTTATGAATCTAGGAACGAGTCAGGACTTGCATACATGAATTGACGGAATGGTTGCAAATTGTAATTGGTCGTTGGCAACAACCATTTTATGCAAATGGCAACTGAACATGCACGACCCTTGATTATAAACGTAGTTGTTAACCTGAAGACAATCTCGGAAGTTCTTAATATGGAACCTAAATGCGATTCTCAAGTTATGGTATCCAAACTACAGTTGTGAGTCTCCACTAATTGTGAACATGCAGACAGACGGGTGTGTATACCAACCTCTGTGAATGGAGACGAATGGTTGTGAGTTCGCTGAACATCCGTAAGACAATGTCAGGACTAAACAAAAATGAATTAGAGGTGACGGTAACTACGGTTGTGAGTTTATTGGCCACTATAAACCTCTGGGAGGAATTGAGGACAGGAATCAATAACATGCTGTGGACAGTATGCATGTAAATCTGCATCTGTGGACAGAGAGCAAGCTTGCCGGTTGGAATAAGCAAAACGAAACAAGGAAATCTAAGTTGGATGTGATCAATTGTATGTGTACATGACAATATATCATTTCTATAAAACATCACGAACTGATGATGAAACAGATGGGTGAGTCACAGAAGTATTTTGGTGCACTAAAAATAGGGTTTTCATACCATGGACAATTAAGGTAATGAAATGAGGCAAGTGACATAATGGATCGTAATATGATAAGAGTATTATGAATGTTACTAAACATTGTTTCGAAAACAATAATTTACAAATACATAGTTGTGACAGCCTATGAACTCTAGGGTCCGTGTGTGACGAGTTCTTTGGACAAGTCAGATTGAGTAACTTCAGAAGCGTTACATGGTCTCTGTAAGAATACACATCGGGAAAGACATATCCTATCATCTTGTGTCAAAGGCTTTGGACAAAGCCGAGGGATGATTGGCCTCTTCACTACTCCCTACTGATAGCCATTGAAGAGATCCACAGGGCTCAAGGTTGAGGATCATTGTGGCGGTTTACTCAAAGTGGCCTGGCTTCACAATGTGAGAAAGGCTATGGACAGATGCGGCTGATGAACTACTTGTCAGTCTTCTAGGAAATTAAACTTCAAATAAAAGTGTGATACTGTCTGTGGTTATGAGGACAGAACTCTGATATGGTTGTGATCCATCAATGTTAGGACTCCTTGTATAAGTTGTGAATAACTGAAGCATATTAATATGCGCTTGGATTCAAGGAAACGAGAGAAAGAGAAACATTGTAACAAATTAGATGTAGCATGGCTGCATTATGTTTAAATGAACGACTGTTGGTGATTCTCTATATTGCTATTCACTTTGGAAATACGAAATTGATTGGACACCATTGATTTGTCAACAGCAATCTAGTATTGATAATGATTTCAATTTCAACAATGGAAGATATGTATATGTATAGCAATTAGATGATTAACTGAAACTTCTGTATTGAAAGGGTGCTCGAACATAGCTGTCAACTATCGATTGTAAAGGTTCCCAGTGTTGTATGGATGTGGTAGGACTGTTATGTAAATCCATTCAAAACACATCCATGGGCGGCATCAACTTGAAGCGCTCTTTATTCCCAGCACTATGAAACCTGGTTATAATAACGTGATGGAGAACAAACGTAACACGGACATTCATTCGGAAAAATCAATCTGTGGCCATGTTGCAAGGCCGTGAGTAAACTGCTGGGTGCATCTATTTGAAAGCCTCTAGATTTGATAACACGGAAACATGTGATGGGCCATAGTGGTGAAAATTCAATAGAATTGCGACCGTCTGTCTGTGTGTCACGTTAACTATGCAGGTTGGATCCCATGGTAATGGCGTTATAAGGATGAATTGTATGTGTACACTTATGGTTTCACAGTATGAGAGGTGAACTGTTGCAGCGTTACATGGTTTCAATTCGTAATGGCGTTACAGAGGTGATTGTATGTGTAATAGTTCATCAAGTCTAAATAATTGAAAACAGAAATATGAAATAGCAAGACTAGAAAGTTAACATGAAGAGAAACGTTGCATTGTAATAGTGTTAACTGGTTTCATTTTGACTTTGAAAGGTGAATGGTATGTGTAACAGTTACATAGTTTTATGTTTACTATGAGATGGTAAATGGTTATATGAATGGTTTATATATGTATCAAAGGTTTTTAACTTATCTTTGTCCATCTGTCTCGATTCATCTAGTGCCAGCACGATAGGCTATTGCAACTGCACAAAGACTCGCCTTTGTAAGACAGTTCTTTATAACATCGACAAAAAACTTATCTTTTCTCCTGCAATGTGAATTGTAATATGTGACAACGAATAAACTCCTTGATCTTCAACGATTTGTTTGTGTCCTTAGATCGGCATTCACAGTCTTATCATTCACTAAATGAACTTTGAAAATACTGCTATTTATTATTCCGTTTAAAACTGTTATACTCCTAACAGTGGGTGGAAAGAATATGTAACCTTTAAACACAATAAAAAGTACATTAATCCTGGATTTTATTAGCGTTGGGTTAGTTGTAGTCTGACAAAGCCTATTTATTAGAAATGAGTTTATCAGTGTGGTTGGTTGGTTTGATACGGTTGTATACGTTAACGTTTGAACCACGTTGCAGGGAAGTCTCTCGCACTATCGATGTAGACAATAACAATTTTCTTTGATCGGAAATAGAACATTGACCCCACCCATGAAACTATGGTGATTGCATAATTATCAGTACATTCTTAAGTGTTTATTTTAAGCACAAAAGGCTTAACTTGTGGGAAGTTCAAGTTCCTCTGAGCAAACGTGATATTTAAATTCAATTAGGGGCCACGTTTCTTTTGGCGTTTGGTGTATATACAACTTAATAATTCATGACTGGTGTGCAGTTCTAACACAAATGAGAAATTGCTAATGATCAAATCATATGTTATATCAAAAACACCACGATAAGCTAACGCCGTCGGTTTTAAACTAAATTTGCGGGTGTTGAATAGCAATGAATCCCGGAAATTTTACAAACGCAACTATTTATCGATATTGTAACATGACCCTTAGTTATCAGGCGTTTTGAAACGAACTCTCTTTTTGCGTACCTATCTCTGAGTGGAAAGGACTTTGCGACTGTTCCATTTTTGTAAGAGATGTGGTCAGGTCAAAACAAATGTAAATACTCGGCGTAATTTATGTACATTAGCAACAATTTACACATAAGATCAAACAGTGTCACTCAATCATGGTCACTTCACAATATTCACGTATCCTTTTAGATGGCGATACACATTTATCTACGACACCAACACAGTAAAAGACCTAGGAACATAAATATTAAACTTGCTCACTTGTGACAATGACGCTAGCATTGTGACGTCAAAACGGTTGATCACTATGACGTCATGCCATGGCAACGGCATTCGGTAAACACAGCCGCATGGAAGAAGGTTTCAAACTTGGACAAATCTTACTAGTTGAAAACATTTTAGTTACTTGAAACTAATTAATTTTGAGAGTTATTTGTGACCTATACTGCTATACACAATTTGGAAAATGACAATGCTACCTGTCAAATTTGAGTAAGGAGCACATATTAAGAGAAATAGAAAAATTAAATTTTGAGTCGAGCCGAATCTTGTGAACATGATGTATATGTTCGCGGTAATTCGCCCCAAGTAATTTGCGGGTATTCATTGTCATTCAACATAGGCAAATCAACCAATCAGAATCAAGGATACACTGAAATCATGTTACAATATTAATTAAAATAGTTGTATATGCATTCTTGCCAACATAATAATCATGACTTAGTCTAGTAACCAGATCCAACACCAGTGAGAAAATGCTAATACGGAAAGCTATACTTATTCTTAACCCCAAAAGCACCGTCATAAGATATTTGTTGCATTATTTATTAATGTATCTTCTGGGTATATACGTTCTTGCCAACATCTCATAACTCGCTAACAGAGCCAATACAAATGAGGAAATGCAATGTACTCATTTTATAGCATATGCCCCAAAGCACCATGATAAGCTAAATATTGCTTTAATTAATTATTAATTGTTTTACTAACATACATTCTTGGGGCGGGATAGCGCAATGGTTAGCGGTTCAGCTTCGGATCAAGAGGTGCGGGGTTCGAATCTCACCAACTTTGTCTGCAGTAGAGAACTGTTGTACACGCAGTAAAGTTTGGGTGCAATGCTACAATGATTTTCAGCATAGTATCACCCATGATCGCAGGTTTCTCCACAATGAATAGCCACATGGCGTTGCGGGCTTTCTCCCTGCCATACTAGCAGCCGCGATATAAGTGAAATACTCTTAAAATTGGCGTTAAACCTAAACTCAACTCACCTCACATACATTCTTGCTAATACCTCATGACTAGTTAACAGAACCAACAAAAATGAGAAAATATTAATCATGACTTCAAATGTTGTGTCAGCACCATGGGCTACTGACATACAATCAACTGATAACAGCATGAACTGTCCTTTACGTAACTATACACTCATAACTGAAACAAGGACAGAAAACTCTGCCTCACTCTGGGGGGACACCCAAGAGAGACATTAAATTATGGTCTCTGATGCCACATATAAAATTGTTACACATAGTGTGACCCCCAAGAGAGACATTAAATTATGGTCTCTGATGCCACATATAAAATTGTTACAGATAGTGTGACCCCAAGAGAGACATTAAATTATGGTCTCTGATGCCACATATAAAATTGTTACAGATAGTGTGACCCCAAGAGAGACATTAAATTATGGTCTCTGATGCCACATATAAAATTGTTACAGATAGTGTGATCCCAAGAGAGACTTTAAATTATGGTCTCTGATGCCCTATATAAAAGTGTTACACTTTCAGATAGTGTGATCCCAAAGTTGGATATGTTGATACATACATGTAGGCCTACATATATTGAACAATATAAAACATTTGATATACTACCAATTTACAACCAGTGGTGTCGTATATCATCAGGGCATTTATTATTTAAGGCTGAAGATGAAATCAGTTATCAGTCATATGCAATGAATGGTCACTAACCATGGAACTATAATGTGCCAGACGAGGTCTGTCTCCATACAATCTCAGCATTCAAGCGCTTTTCATTCATTATAGTAACATCTCTTAAAGGGACATACCTCACTAACTTGCACTTTGTGACAATGAATATCACAAACGCTTTGGCCTATATACATTTACTTGCCATGAACATATGTTAGAAATATCATATGCGCAGGTCGATGGACGACGGACCATATCGTGAACCTATCTTGGCCTGGAGATCTAAACAAAAATGGAATGAAAACAACAACTCAAGAATAATTGTACAAATGTATTTTTTATAAATCAATCTAATTCAACTATTCTACAAACGGCATCAAATGTCACGCCTGTGCACAATGTAACGTCTGTCAACATGATGGACCAGAAATCTCATCATTGATGGAACAGACTACATGGAAATAAAACATGTGTCTTTGAGATATTTGAAATATTTTGTATGTTCACAGAATGTCTACATTGTTAGGGAAAACGACCTCATAGTCGGAGAGATATCCCTGAAGATGTACCTCATATAGACTAGAGTAGGCGTTCAAAGCATATAACCATTTCTTTAACTCGTTAACATGTCGCAGTTAGTTGGTAGATTGTGGTCATATTTCATTTCAAACCGTGTAAACAAAAGCAAAACTGATCCTTCAAAAGCGCTGTATTGCTAAATCAATAAATTTAAAAATGACGTTTAACCTTTAAAACAATTTAATCAAAGTTTTCTTATTCTAACATTCTGTCCATTCTCTACAGACAGTGTCTCTTTGACATATTTGCTTTCATATATAATTCAAAGTTGATTAAGCAGATGTAATTTCCTTCCTTCATCACCGCTCGTCCACCGTTAGTCGAGTTCTACTACAATGAGGATAATGAGGGAGACTAATGGTATTAGGAGGAGAACAATAGGGAGCTTATTACATTAGGAGTTCACTTGTATTGCTATTGATCAGCGTGGTGTTGGTGGTCTGAGAGAAGCCCCTGGGCCACCCCCTGCTACTGCAGATATTGCATGTTGGCTCTCAGCTGTGTTGGTACAAGGCACTGTCTAGAGCCCTTAGTGCCATCAAGTGGGCATACCTTGTGGATAATGATGTAATCAGATCTGTTGGGTTTGAAAGTGAAAATGGCATTCGTGGATAAAATCACGACTTGGTGAGGTATCACTTCGTGTCAAGGAATGCATGACTATTTAGTTTGATTTATTATCTGCCTTTTTCAAGTTTCATTATGAGAATATGAATATGAGATAACGAAGCAAATTATTATTCTGTTTATAATTAGTTATATCATCTGGTGAAATGTACAGTAATAAATTATATTCGTATGTCACGAAATGTGTTTCTAAGTACTGCAACGCCTTCCCTGTATTGAGCTGTCCTTGTATCAACAATAACCTACAGGCAGTGGAAATACAAGCTGTTCTTTTGTTGCTCATTGATAAGAAATTGGTTTCTAAAATAATATATTAAGAAACAATTACCTTTTTATAGCTGAAATAAGTAGCCGTACTTGTTACTCAACTCATATCATCAAACAGTGGTTACTTAACTCATATTTTACCACAAAGGTATTTTACCCAACTAGTACCTCTCACAGATGTTACTCAACTCATACCTCTCACAGAGGTTACTCAACTCATATAATCACACAGAGGTTACTCAAGTCATACCTCTCAAAGAGGTTACTCTACTCATATCAACACACAGAGGTTACTCAACTCATATCATCACTCAGAGGTTACTCAACTCATATCATCACTCAGAGGTTACTCAACTCATATCTCACACAGAGGTTACTCAACTCATATCATCACACAGAGGTTACTCAACTCATATTTCAAACATAGGTTACTCAAATCATACCTTCCCACAGAGGTTACTCAACTCATATCTCACTCAGAGGTTACTCAACTCATATCTTCAACTGAGGTTACTCAACTCATCTCTTCAACTGAGGTTACTCAACTCATCCCTTCAACTGTGGTTACTCAACTCATATCTTCCCTCAGAGCTTACTCAACTCAGATCTTCCCACAGAGGTTACTCAACTCATCTCTTCAACTGAGGTTACTCAACTCTTACCTTCCCACAGTGATTACTCCACTCATATCTTCAAACAAAGGTTACCCAATTCATACCTTTCCACAAAGGTAACTCAACTCATATCTCACACAGAGGTTACTCAACTCATATCTCACTCAGAGGTTACTCAACTCATCTCTTCAACTCAGGTTACTCAACTCATCCCTTCAACTGTGGTTACTCAACTCATCACTTCAACATAGGTTAATCAACTCATATCTTCCAACAGAGGTTACTCAACTCATCTCTTCAACTGAGGTTACTCAACTCATAACTTCCGACAGAGATTACTCAACTCATACCTTTCCACAGAGGTTACTCAACTCATATCTTCCCACAAAGGTAACTCAACTCATATCTCACACAGAGGTTACTCAACTCATCTCTTCAACTGAGGTTACTCAACTCATATCTTCCCAGAGTGGTTACTCAATTCATATCTTCCCAGAGAGGTTACTCAACTCATATCTTCCCACAGAGGTTACTCAATTCATATCTTCCCACAGAGGTTACTAAACTCATCTCTTCAACTGAGGTTACTCAACTCATATCTTTCTACAGAGGCGACCAAACTCATGCCTCTCACAGAGGTTAACCAACTCATACGTCTCACAGATGTTACTCAACTCATATCATCACACAGAGGTTACTCAACTCATATCTCACACAAAGGTTACTCAATTCATAACTTCTTACAGAGGTTACTCAACTCATATCTCACACAGAGGTTACTCAACTCATATATTCCCACAGAGGTTACTCAACTCATATGTTCCTACAGTGGTTACTCAACTCATATCTTCAACTGAGGTTACTCAACTCATCTCTTCAACTGAGGTTACCCAACTCATATCTCCCCTCAAAGGTAACTCAACTCATATCTTCCCACAAAGGTAACTCAACTCATATCTTCCCACAGAGGTTACTCAACTCATATCATCACACAGAGGTTACTCAACTCATATCTCACACAGAGGTTACTCAATTCATACCGTCCCACAGAGGTTACTCAACTCATATTTTCCCACATAGCTTACTCAACTCATATCTTCCCATAGAGGTTACTCAACATATCTCTTCAACTGAGGTTACTCAACTCTTATCTTCCCACAGTGATTACTCCACTCATATCTTCCCACAGAGGTAACTCAATTCATATGTTCCTACAGTGGTTACTCAACTCGTATCTTCAACTGAGGTTACTCAACTCATCTCTTCAACTGAGGTAACTTAACTCATCTCTTCAACTGAGGTTACTCAACTCATATCGTCCCACAGAGGTAACTCAACTCATATCTTCCCACAAAGGTAACTCAACTCATATCTCACACAGAGGTTACTCAACTCATCTCTTCAACTGAGGTTACTCAACTCATATCTTCCCAGAGTGGTTACTCAATTCATATCTTCCCAGAGAGGTTACTCAACTCATATCTTCCCACAGAGGTTACTCAATTCATATCTTCCCACAGAGGTTACTCAACTCATCTCTTCAACTGAGGTTACTCAACTCATATCTTTCTACAGAGGCGACCAAACTCATGCCTCTCACAGAGGTTAACCAACTCATACGTCTCACAGATGTTACTCAACTCATATCATCACACAGAGGTTACTCAACTCATATCTCACACAAAGGTTACTCAATTCATAACTTCTTACAGAGGTTACTCAACTCATATCTCACACAGAGGTTACTCAACTCATATATTCCCACAGAGGTTACTCAACTCATATGTTCCTACAGTGGTTACTCAACTCATATCTTCAACTGAGGTTACTCAACTCATCTCTTCAACTGAGGTAACTTAACTCATCTCTTCAACTGATGTTACCCAACTCATATCTCCCCTCAAAGGTAACTCAACTCATATCTTCCCACAAAGGTAACTCAACTCATATCTTCCCACAGAGGTTACTCAACTCATATCATCACACAGAGGTTACTCAACTCATATCTCACACAGAGGTTACTCAATTCATACCGTCCCACAGAGGTTACTCAACTCATATTTTCCCACATAGCTTACTCAACTCATATCTTCCCATAGAGGTTACTCAACATATCTCTTCAACTGAGGTTACTCAACTCTTATCTTCCCACAGTGATTACTCCACTCATATCTTCCCACAGAGGTAACTCAATTCATATGTTCCTACAGTGGTTACTCAACTCGTATCTTCAACTGAGGTTACTCAACTCATCTCTTCAACTGAGGTAACTTAACTCATCTCTTCAACTGAGGTTACTCAACTCATATCGTCCCACAGAGGTAACTCAACTCACATCTTCCCACAAAGGTAACTCAACTCATATCTTCCCACAAAGGTAACTCAACTCATATCTTCCCACAGAGGTTACTCAACTCATCTCTTCAACTGAGGTTACTCAACTCATATCTTCCCACAGAGATAACTTCACTCATATCTTCCCACAGAGGTTACTCAACTCATATGTTCCTACAGTGGTTACTCAACTCATATCTTCAACTGAGGTTACTCAACTCATCTCTTCAACTGAGGTGACTTAACTCATCTCTTCAACTGAGGTTACTCAACTCATATCTTCCCTCAGAGCTTACTCAACTCATATCTTCCCACAGAGCTTACTCAACTCATCTCTTCAACTGAGGTTACTCAACTCTTACCTTCCCACAGTGATTACTCCACTCATATCTTCAAACAAAGGTTACCCAATTCATACCTTTCCACAGAGGTAACTCAACTCTTATCTCACACAGAGGTTACTAAATTCATACCTTCCCACAGAGGTTTCTCAACTCATATCTTCCCACAGAGCTTACTCAACTATTATCTTCCCCCAGAGATTACTCAACTCTTATCTTCCCCCAGAGATTACTCCACTCATATTTTGCCACAGTGGTTACTCAACTAATATCTTTCACAGAGATTACTCAAGTCATATCTTCCCACAGAGGTTACTCAAGTCATATCTTCCCACAGTGGTTACTCAATTCATACCGTCCCACAGAGGTTACTCAACTCATATTTTCCCACAGAGCTTACTCAACTCATATCTTCCCATAGAGGTTACTCAACATATCTCTTCAACTGAGGTTACTCAACTCTTATCTTCCCACAGTGATTACTCCACTCATATCTTCCCACAGAGGTAACTCAATTCATATGTTCCTACAGTGGTTACTCAACTCGTATCTTCAACTGAGGTTACTCAACTCATCTCTTCAACTGAGGTAACTTAACTCATCTCTTCAACTGAGGTTACTCAACTCATATCTTTCTACAGAGGTTACCCAACTCATGCCTCTCACAGTGGTTAACCAACTCATATCTCTCATAGATGTTACTCAACTCATATCATCACACAGAGGTTACTCAACTCATGTCTTCCCACAAAGGTAACTCAACTCATATCTTCCCACAGTGGTTACTCAACTCCTATCTTCAACTGAGGTTACTCAACTCATCTCTTCAACTGAGGTTACTCAACTCATATCTTTCTACAGAGGTTACCCAACTCATGCCTCTCACAGATGTTACTCAACTCATATCATCACACAGAGGTTACTCAACTCATGTCTTCCCACAAAGGTAACTCAACTCATATCTTCCCACAGAGGTAATTAATTCATATCTCACACACAGGTTACTCAACTCATATTTTCCCACAGAGCTTACTCAACTCATATCTTCCCATAGAGGTTACTCAACATATCTCTTCAACTGAGGTTACTCAACTCTTATCTTCCCACAGTGATTACTCCACTCATATCTTCCCACAGAGGTAACTCAATTCATATGTTCCTACAGTGGTTACTCAACTCGTATCTTCAACTGAGGTTACTCAACTCATCTCTTCAACTGAGGTAACTTAACTCATCTCTTCAACTGAGGTTACTCAACTCATATCTTTCTACAGAGGTTACCCAACTCATGCCTCTCACAGTGGTTAACCAACTCATATCTCTCACAGATGTTACTCAAGTCATATCTTCCCACTGAGGTTACTCAACTCATATCTTTCCACAGAGGTTACTCACCTAATATCTTCCTGCAGATGTTACTCAACTCTTATCTTCCCACAGAGGTTACTCAACTCATATCTTTCCACAGAGGTTACTCACCTAATATCTTCCTGCAGATGTTACTCAACTCTTATCTTCCCACAGAGGTTACTCAATTCATATCTCACACAGAGTTTACTCACCTCATATCTTCCCACAGAGGTTACTCAACTCTTATCTTCACACAGAGGTTACTAAACTCATATCTCACGCAGAGGTTACTCAACTCATATCTTCCCACAGAGGTTACTCAACTCATATCTTTCCACAGAGATTACTCAACTCATATCTTCCCACAGTGATTACTCAACTCATATCTTCAACTGAGGTTACTCAAGTCATATCTTCCCACAGAGGTTACTCAACTCATATCTTTCCACAGAGGTTACTCAACTCATATCTTCCCACAGAGGTTAATCAATTCATATCTCACACACAAGTTACTCAACTCATATCTTCCCACAGAGTTTACTCAAGTCATATCTCACACAGAGGTTACTCAAGTCATATCTCACACAGAGGTTACTCAAGTCATATATCACACAGAGTTTACTCAAGTCATATCTCACACAGAGGTTACTCAAGTCATATCTTCCCACAAAGGTTACTCAACTCATATCGTTCCACAGAGGTTACTCAATTCATCTCTTCAATTGAGGTTACTCAACTCATTTCTTCAACTGAGGTTACTCAACTCATATCTTACACAGATTACTTAACTCATATCTTTCACAGAGGTTACTCATCTCATATATTTTCACAGAGGTTACTCAATTCATATCTTATCATGTAACTTGTAACCATTCTCTCCCACAGATGTTACTCAATTCGTATATTATCAAGTAACCTGTTACCATTCTCTCCCAACAGAGGTTGCTCACTTTGTCACTTCCCATATAACCTGTTGTCATTCTCTATCTCGACTAATATATTTCCACATAACCCTTTCTCCCCCATCCTACGTAACCTCTTGTGCAATTGAGTCATATTTCCCAGGTCTTGAACACTCCTCTAGCGGTGATAATGCGCAACACAAATGCTATCCCTAATTAAATCCTATCAAAACTGTTTACATCTCTGACTGACTCGTAATTGTTTCAGATCTATGTCACGTGCTTCATTGAAACCAGTATGTTTAAAAGCAGATAAACTAACCATCAGATTATCAGTAAAAGATCTTCCATCTTAATATTTGAAGCAAGTAACCAGGTCGACGACATACGTTGACATTAGCTTTGAAAAGTGAATACAATATCACCGCCTACTCACAGCAATGTAAAGTTCATTCTTTATACATATGTTTGGAGGATCATAAACAATTCATCGCTACCGGGTAGTAACGTCTGACTACAGTCTCGCCTACCGACAATAGCAGGATGTGCACTCACTTTATCAATTATTGAAACTTAAAGAATAAGTAAAAAGCTTTTACTGAAACTTGTATAATTTATGAATAGAATTCGGTTAAATCTGTGATTCGTCTACCCAAAAATATAAAATGTGTACTCATTATATCTGTATAAATAAAATATATCTATCGTGAGACAGGTAGGTATTTTAGTCATTTGCAATCAAGTTAAAACTAGAAATGTAATGTTATACGTCCCCTACAGTATAACATTACATCTAGTTTTAATTAGATTGAGCCATTTGTCTTTAATCAGGACAGGTGATATCGCCTACCTGCATTACAATGATGACGGTTCACTTTTCATTTGCTTAAAAACCATTGAATACGTGTATTACATATATAATAATGCATTATCTGAAAGTCTGTTTATGCTATTCTTGTTGCTTCAATTCCCTGCAGTTAAAGAGAGAGCAAGACGTGAGAATGAGAAAAACGTTTTATTTTTACAATTTTGTAATAATAACACAGACCCACATTATATCCACGACGTAACAGATCTTTATCATATGACTGATCAACAATGTATTGTTTTGTCATAAAACAAAACCTTTCAATTCATTGATTTGATTAATATGTAATAAATGTGCGCTGTTCTTTATCAAATTGTCATTAAAATATTACCCTCAATAATGTGTTTCATCTGAAATGTATATAAAAATTAACATTTATGTGTAAACAGATCCCTTGTAATTTCGTTTCCACAAAAATACCTCTGTAAAACATTCCTTGAAGCGCCATCGTCTACTCTCATAATGTAAAGTTGAACCACTGACAGCAGTGAAGACTGTATTGCAGCATGGTAGGAACGAGCTTGTTGTTGAGCTTCAGTTGATATAATCATGAGAAGCGCATCGAGTTGTACTGGTAACACACTAATCTCGACACTATAGTATATTTGGTAGCAAAAGGGAAAACTAAGAAATGACGTCTTTACCGTCCTTGTACACAAAATGCATCTTAAACGCCTCAGTATATACCCATGTAAACTTAACATAATAATACAGACCCTTGTAACTCGTTGTTACTTCGTTTCCATGACATCTTCTCTTTCAATACAAACGGTCCAATTGATCAAGTATGAAGTTCTTCATATTCATATCGAGATTAGCTGCTGTTGACAGGCGCTCACTATCTGTTTGAACACATAATGCTGCAACTAGGCGCAACCACCGAACCAGGCCTTAACATCTGTTTTGTGTATTACCAGATACGATTTATACTATTGTAAATCAATATGGGAAAATATTACTCTATATGTATGGCAAGTCGACTATAAATTCAATAATATGTTTCTGTCTCTATATATAACTGAATTGTATGTAGTTTAACTACCAGTTTACTTAGAGGCCCTAATAGACGAAGAAGCTTTTGAAACAATAGAAGATGAAATGCAACCAATTGCTGTACGAACCATAACATTCTAGCTCTGTATCTTACTGACAGTGATTGTTAAATGCCATTTAGATACCGCTCGTTGAATATATCCTCTATAATACGCAGAAGGACCTTCTGATGACAACCCGCGGAACCACACCACTGCTGCTAGTCTTGTCGCCATGTGCTTCATCGCCATGTGGCTCCCGGCCAACAGCGGCTTCTTTATCCCGACAGAGTTCGTTAGTTTCATCAGTGGATCCCTTGCTCTCTATCTCGGCTTCGCTAACGCTGCTCTTACTCCAACCCTTTGGCTCATCGTTCCGCAGATAAAGCGACGGTTCCATCGCCTGTGCTGCTGTTGTTGTATCGCCTGTTGTGGTCCGTCTCGACCAAGTGGCACTGTTGTGTCCTCTGCAGTGGATGACAGACACGTAAGGATGCTAGGGGATGAACGGATCCAGCCTTCTGCTACTACAAAATTGTGCATCTCCGTGCTTGACCAAACACTGACAGTGATTGTGATATGCCCTGTAGATCGTTGAAATTGATTGAATCGAGAGGATCTTTCATAAAACCACCGTTCAAATGGCATAATGTCAGAACTATAATTAGTGTATGGTTAAGGCTGAATCGAAGAAAACGATTGATTGTCATAGAAACCTTTCAGATTAGTTCTACATTGTAGGCCTAATTTAGTTCAAGTAAATACGCGCCTTGTGAGAGATACGCAGATGGTTATACATAAGGAGCACTTTACTCTTTAAATACAAGTGTTGGGCGTCGGCAATTAATTTTTCACATATTCGACTATCCTTTAAGAATTGCTTCATGCCATAGCTGAAATATAATTAGGAGGTACACTGCACCTAGGGAGGCAACCAGAATTTAGACTGTTATTCGCTGTTATTCACTGTTATTAGCAAATTTATTTCATGTTGTTCACAAATTTGAATGACGAAAAGCAAATTTATTTGCTATTCGTATTTCATACTGTAGTGAAAAATGAATGACAAATAGCAAATTTATTTGCTATTCATCTTTCATATTGTTAACAAATTTGAATGGCGAAAAGCAAATTTATTTGCTATTCGTCTTTCATACTTTGGCCTTTGAATGACGAATAGCAATTTTTTTTCGCTTTTCGTTATTTGTCATTTGTCCTTCGCTATTCAAACTCTCTTAGGAAAATAAGATCAGTTCCATACATTTCTGTAAGCTTTTTCATTATTTCCATGCCTATTTATTAAATATTTTAATCAAATATTTTATTTTATCACCAATTAAAGCCCGAGGATTTGCTCTGGGAGCAGTCTGAATTATTGGGAAGACTTTCCAGGACCTAACTTGGAATGACATTTTTTTTACAAAACTTTTAATTATTTTCTATGAATATGAAATGTTTGAAAATGAAATGTTTGACAATGACACGTTTGACAATGAAATGTTTAACAACTCCATCTATAGTTACGTTTCCTTAAATTCAATATAATGATAGTAAGGGAGACAAGATTCAAGAGTTTTTCGCGAAATTTGAACAGTCCCTGTCTTCATTTGTGCGATACTTTTATACTTACACTGGATAATATCCTGCTGGGAGGGCCCTGAACAGAATAATAACCTTCCAAGAGGGTATTATCCATATACAATTCGTAGCACCAAAGAGATTCTAAGTCCAAATTATAACAAGCCACGCAATTGCCAAGTTCAAAATTTTCATAGCAAACAATGCGGGAATCGAACCCGCAACCCTTATCACCAGTTTGTAGCTCCACCACTAGACCACGAAGAGTGATTGAAATTAAAACATCAAATGCGGTTATTACGTATTTTACAACTCACGTTAAAGTCTACTTTCAGGGCCAGGGATATTCTATAGAATGTTCTGTTCTGTATGGCCTTGAAAGGAGGTACCTTAGAAAAGAATTACCTCCAAAATGACATAAATGTAAATATGACATCTGAGGTTTATATGACAATTTAACCTTTCTAGGGTCAGTGAAGAAAAATCGTTGTAGTAATGGGAGAAATTTTAAACCTATAAGAACATCAGAACATCTACTGCAAGTAGAGTCTGGTAAAATTGCTAGCAGATCATTTTACTTTGATAGTCTTCACCAAAAATTCGAACTGCTCCCATAACAAATCCATGCACTTTAATTGGTGTTAAAAATATAAAATATTGGCTTAAAATATTAAATAAAAAGGCATCAAACTGGTGAAAAGGTTAGAGAAATGTATGGAACTGATCTCAATTACCTAAGAGAGTAATGAGTTTGAAGGGCGAAAAGCAAAAAAAATTGCTATTCGTTATTCAAAGGCGAAAGGAGAAAACAAGTTTGAAAAGCAAAAAGAAATAAATTTTGCTATTTTATTTTCTAAATTATTAAAACAAAGTGTTATTTGGGATCAAAGAGTTATTTATAGAACATAATTAAAGGTTTTGTAAAAAAAAATTACTCAAAGTTAGGTCCCACACATGAAGTTGTTCTGAGCTTTTCCATTGTAGGGGGAAAGTCTTCCCACTAACGCAGACTGCTCCCAGAGCAAATCCTTGGGGTTTAATTGGTGATAAAATATTTGATTAAATATTTAATAATTAGGCATCAAACTAGTAGTAAGCTTACAGAAATGTATGGAACTGATCTCATTTTCCTAAAAGAGCCATGAGTTTGAATGGCTAATGACGAATGCTAATAGCGAAAAGCGAAAAAAATTGCTATTCGTCATTAAAACGCGAAAGGCGAAAACAAAGTTTGAAAAGCAAACAGAAATAACTGTTGCTATTTTATTTTCTAAATTATTAAAACTAAGTGTTATTGGGGATCAAAGAGTGAGTTATAGTAAAAAATTAAAGGTTTTGTACAATGTTTTTTTTATTCAAAGTTAGGTGCTAGTTGCTCTGAGCGTTTCCTTTTTAGGGGGAAAGTCTTCCCACTAATTCAGACTGATCCCAGAGCAAATCCTAGGGCTTTAATTGGTGAATCAAAGATTGCATATTTGTCCCCCCCCCCCCCCCCCCCCCCCCCCCCCCCCCCCCTCCCACACACACACCTCCTCAAATATGGGCGCAGCATGCATTATCTTTAAAACTGTTGAAAGACTTCTTCATCAAAACCAATAGGCATAGAATGCTGACATTTTCTGAACAAAATCTTTGTTCTATTGAGTTGGCACAAATATAGAATCAATGTCCTTATCAAACAAGTAATATAGAATTAAGAAGTTGTATATTAACACAAAGTCCATGTAGCTGTATTGAAATATGAGTTCCCTTTACTTTCAGAAGATGCCCAGTAGCTGCCCGCGAGTATGAAGGAAGTGGAACACTTCAACAGAACGATGGACCTGGACACCTTCATCCTTCTGAACGTCACTATCATCTTCATAATCTTCATCATCCTCATGAACCTCTTCCTCATCATGGGCATCTTGACCGATCACAACATGCGAGGAAGACTCTTCTTCAAGCTCATCCTCCTGATCGCTGTGGCTCACTTCCTTCAAGGAGTCCTCGTCATCCCACTGCACATCGAGATCCTCTCCTCCGGTGGACTGTGGACTCACGATCCTGACATCTGCACCTTCTGGCACCTGACGGACCTGACTCTGACCTCTGTGCTTGTCCTCCTCTTCCTGATGCTAGTTCTGGAGAGGTTCTTCAGTTTAACCTATCCTCAGATTGTCAGTGGCAAGTGTCTGGGTCTCCTCATGCTCCTCTCTCCTTGGATTCTCTCCACTGGCTTCGTCGTGTTCCTGTACTACGCCCTTCCAAGAGATTTCTTTGCTATCGTGATCGACGTCGTTAAGGGAACTGAAAGAAAAGATACATGTACGCTTGATTATTATGTCCAAGGACTTTATTCCTTCCTCGGTTTCATCTTTCCAGCAATGTACGTCTTCGGGTTCTGTTGGGCAAACGTTGTAATCCTCTGTTTGTTGAAGAGGAGATACGCAGAAGGACCTTCTGATGACAACCCGCGGAACCACACCACTGCTGCTAGTCTTGTCGCCATGTGCTTCATCGCCATGTGGCTCCCAGCCAACAGCGGCTTCTTTATCCCGACAGAGTTCGTTAGTTTCATCAGTGGATCCCTTGCTCTCTATCTCGGCTTCGCTAACGCTGCTCTTACTCCAACCCTTTGGCTCATCGTTCCGCAGATAAAGCGACGGTTCCATCGCCTGTGCTGCTGTTGTTGTATCGCCTGTTGTGGTCCGTCTCGACCACGTGGCACTGTTGTGTCCTCTGCAGTGGATGACAGACACGTCAGGATGCTAGGTGATGAACGGATCCAGCCTTCTGCTACTACAAAACTATGAACTTCTTCCAACGAAACAAACACTTAATGTACGTTATGTGAATATCTGGATTTGTGCTCGTTTCAAAGGTTAAGACACATCAACGTCAATGGGTGCAACGTTCTATGATACATAACGTGCCATATTTGATGTGCTGCACATATATAGTCAAGTGATGCTTGCTTTACATTGTGCATCTCCGTGCTTGACCAAACACGACACCAATCATCGCTATTGCTTGATGAACAAGCATTTTGAAATTAAATGAAAGCTGAACGACACAGTACTGCTGCAATACGGTTGTGGTGACATGGATGACATTCCGTGTTGAAGTGTTTTCAATAACCCCGCTATGCACTTATATGAAAATAAAAAGTGCAGGAGAAATCGATATCACAGGACGGATATACTATGGTGGATGTCCGGCGACTTGCTTTTGCATTGTTCTTCAGAAGACACGTTTGTTTAGTGCAGTTTCTGCCCTAAGACTTCCCTTCGAAACACCCTCAGTAGGACAGCGATTACCTGTACTTAATACTCGGTATAGTTCAGCAATTCTTGAATATTCACTTTTTGTCATCTGCAACCAAAAGACTAGTAAAGTAAGTTTACTAAACTTGACTTGATTTTACTACCCACATTTGTTGAGAGTGTTTTTCAATCCAAACCACCCATATCTTGACAGTGGATACATTGGATACTGGATACATGAGATTCATGACGAAGACATTACTTTTTTAGTAACAATGCAACATTTGTTCCGATTTAACCAATAGAAAACAAAATAGTATACATACATGCAATATTTCCATCACCAGTTCACGATGGTAGTTGTTGTGTAGCATGTGCTTCCCCTCCGTTGTTTTAGTTGTAAGGGAGACTCGTTAAGGCTCTTACTTCCGGAGTATTTGGATTGGTTAATTTTGTATAGCAAAGTTACCGAAAGATAGTTTTGTTTCTAGTGCAGCCGAGACATGTTCCTTTTTGTATTTGTGTTGTTCAAGTCATCAATAAACAAAGGAAAATAGTCTCTGTCTTTTGTTCTACTCTAATAGTTCAATCAGAACTCATTCAGTATAGGTGCTACTTGGGTGTTATATATTCAAATAGTCAATCACAGAGTAACCATGACTTCTACTCCCCTAGCGAATTAAGAGTGCTACGCGAACCTTCACTACCCCAAACAACTGAAAGATACAATGAACTCAATACCAACCAAGTAACCAGGTCAACGACATACGTTGACATAAGCTTTGAAAAGTGAATACAATATCACCGCCTACTCACAGCAATGTAAAGTTCATTCTATATACATATGTTTGGAGGATCATAAACAATTCATCGCTACCGGGTAGTAACGTCTGACTACAGTCTCGACTACCGACAAAAGCAGGATGTGCACTCACTTTATCAATTATTGAAACTTAAAGAATAAGTAAAAAGTTTGTATAATTTATTAATGGAATTCGGTTAAATCTGTGATTCGTCTACCCAAAAATATAAAATGTGTACTCATTATATCTGTATAAATAAAATATATCTATCGTGAGACAGGTAGTTATTTTAGTCATTCGCAATCAAGTTAAAACTAGAAAATGTAATGTTATACGTCCCCTACCGTATAACATTACATCTAGTTTTTATTAGATTGAGTCATTTGTCATTAATCAGGTGATATCTCCTACCTGCATTACAATGATGACGATTCACTTGCTTAAAAACCATTGAATATGTATATTACATATATAGTAGTGCATTACCTGAAAGTCTTTTTATGGGCTTCTTGTTGCTTCCATTCCCTGCAGTTAAAGAGAGAGTTCTATCGTAATATCCGCATTAAAAAATTTTTTGGCAGGACGTGAAATGAGAAAAATGTTCTAATTTAACAGCTGTGTAATAATAACACACACCCACATTATATCCACGACGTAACATATCTTTATCATTTGACTGATCAACAGTTTCTTGTTTTGTCATAAAACAAAACCTTTCCATACGAGCTCGCAGCCCTGATGAATGGCTTCATTCACTGATTTGATTAATATGTAATGAATGTGCGCTGGTCTTTATCAAATTGTCATTAAAATATTACCCTCAATAATGTGTTTCATCTGGACTGTATATAAAATTTAACATTTATATGTGTAAACAGATCCCTTGTAATTTCGTTTCCACAAAAATACCTCTGTAGAACATTCCTTGAAGCGCCATCGTCTACTCACGTACACAAGAAAACAGTTGATGCCAAAGGCATCAAACCGGCGACCAGAAGGGCTTATCATAATAACCTGTAGAAATATGACAAACACCCATGAATGCATTTTATTTGCTTTATTAATTGTAAGATAATTGGCACTAAAACCTCTTACCATATTGTCAGAACGACTGTTCAGATACGAGAAAATGGCGCTCTGTATATAGGGAGCTTTCATTTAAGAATTCAAATTCTTTATATTTTAATTTATTTCAGATGCTAAGTTTCATGTACATATTTTCCGAAATGACAAAACAATTACATGAAACATAAACGTTTTAACAAGTAATATTATATCTGCGTTCAGAATGAAAAAAGAATGCTGACCTAAATCTGTCCTTATCAGCATTCTGGAATTCGCACCACAGTTCAGCAGAAAGCAACCCACATATGCCTGTCGTTACCAGTAGCCTACAATACTTTAAGTGTTCAAGACTACACCCGCTAGCGGAAGCGACTGGCGCTTGCAAGGTTTTGATAGATTAATGAAGGGCCATGTGTACTGAATATTCCTCGGAACTCGCGATCTTGAACAAGGCCTTAGATGGTTTGTGTAATGCGGGGAGCGTTCATGCTACATGAATGAAACATTATTATTAAGAGTCCCAACCACACTTATAGTAAATTAGATTGTATTGCCATCATTTATGCTTATACTGTAAACTATGAGGATTTTTTTGCTTGTGTTTTCATAACCAGTTTCATAACAAAAGAAAAAGGCATCATGAAAATAATAATATCTCAAGGGAGCAGACATTTTTTGCAATGAACAATTACATATCTGAGTAATTTAAAAACAGTGTGAATTAAGATTTAAGCATACAAGTTTTACAACTGTATACTGTTGACTTCCAAATCCAACCAATAATTTTAATGTCTTTTGTCCTGTATCTATTACTCATATTTACAAAACCACATGTGGCATGCAATAACTTCTCCCATTCCTCCACGAGCCAAATCTCAAACTATCACTATAGACAGTCGCCGGTCAATAATGTAAAGTTGAACCACTGACAGCAGTGAAGACTGTATTGCAGCATGGTAGGAACGAGCTTGTTGTTGAGCTTCAGTTGATATAATCACGAGAAGCGCATCGAGTTGTGCTGGTAACACACTAATCTCGACACCATAGTATATTTGGTAACAAAAGGGAAAACTAAGAAATGACGTCTTTACCGTCCTTGTACACAAAATGCATCTTAAACGCCTCATTATATACCCATGTAAACTTAACATACTAATACAGACCTTTGTAACTCGTTGTTACTCCGTTTCCATGGCATCTTCTCTTTCAATACAAACGGTCCAATGGATCAAGTATGAAGTTCTTTATATTCATATCGAGATTAGCTGCTGTTGACAGGCGCTCACTCTCTGTTTGAAAACATAACGCTGCAACTAGGTGCAACCACCAAACCAGACATAACATGTTTTAACCTGTAGTCAGATTGGGGCTGTAGGCAGAATGAGAAGAAATCTGCATGTGGTCACCATCATTTTAAGTATAATTGCATGTGTGAATTCTATTTAATACACAGAACAGAATATTCTTAAAATATAACATTTCCAGTAACATCTGTTTTGTGTATTACCAGATACGATTTATACTATTGTCAATCAATATGGGAAAATATTACTCTGTATGTATGGCCAGTCGACTATGAATTTAATAATATGTTTCTGTCTCTATATATAACTGAATTGTATTTAGTTAAACTACCAGTTTACTTGGAGGCCCTAATAGATGAAGAAGCTTTTGAAACAATTGAAGATGAAATGCAAGCAATTGCTGAATGAACTTTAACATTCTAGCTCTGTATCTTACTGACAGTGATTGTGAAATGTCCTGAAGACAACGCTCGTTGAAATTGATTGAATCGAGTGGATCTTTCATAAAACCACCGTTCAAATGGCAGAATGTCAGAACTATCATTAGTGTATGGTTAAGGCTGAATCGAAGATAACGATTGGCTGTCATAGAAACCTTTCAGATTAGTTCTACATTGTAGGCCTAATTCAGTTCAAGTAAATACACGCCTTGTGAGAGATACGCAGATGGTTATACATAAGGAGCACTTTACTCTTTAAATACAAGTTGCCTTTAAAACTGTTGAAAGACTTCTTCTTCAAAACCAATAGGCATAGAATGCTGACATTTTCAGAACAAAATCTGTGTTATATTGAGTTGGCACAAATATAGATTCAATGTCCTTTTCAAACAAGTAATATAGAATTAAGAAGTTGTATATTAACACAAAGTCCATGTAGCTGTATTGAAATATGAGTTCCTTTTACTTTCAGAAGATGCCCAGTAGCTGCCGGCTAGTGTGAAGGAAGTGGAACACTTCAACAGAACGATGGACCTGTTCACCTTCATCCTTGTGAACGTCACTATCCTCTTCATAAGCTTCATCATCCTCATGAACCTCTTCCTCATCATGGGCATCTTGACCGACCACAACATGCGAGGAAGACTCTTCTTCAAGCTCATCCTCCTGATCGCTGTGGCTCACTTCCTTCAAGTAGTCCTCGTCATCGCAATGCACATCGAGATCCTCTCCTCCGATGGACTGTCGACTCACGATCCTGACATCTGCACCTTCTGGCACCTGACGGACCTGACTCTGACCTCTGTGCTTGTCCTCCTCTTCCTGATGCTAGTTCTGGAGAGGTTCTTCAGTTTAACCTATCCTCAGATTGTCAGTGGCAAGTGTCTGGGTCTCCTCATGCTCCTCTCTCCTTGGATTCTCTCCACTGGCTTAGTCCTGTTCCTGTACTACGCCCTTCCAAGAGATTTCTTTGCTATCGTGATGGACGTTGTTAAGAGAACTGAAAGAAAGGATACATGTACACTTGATTATTACGTCCAAGGACTTTATTCCCTCCTCGGTTTCATCTTTCCAGCAATGTACGTCTTCGGGTTCTGTTGGGCAAACGTTGTAATCCTCTGTTTGTTGAAGAGGAGATACGCAGAAGGACCTTCTGATGACAACCCGCGGAACCACACCACTGCTGCTAGTCTTGTCGCCATGTGCTTCATCGCAATGCGGCTCCCAGCCAACAGCGGCTCCTTTATCCCGACAGAGTTCGTTGGTTTCATCAGTGGATCCCTTGCTCTCTATCTCGGCTTCGCTAACGCTGCTCTTACTCCAACCCTTTGGCTCATCGTTCCGCAGATAAAGCGACGGTTCCATCGCCTGTGCTGCTGTTGTTGTATCGCCTGTTGTTGTCCGTCTCGACCACGTGGCACTGTTGTGTCCTCTGCAGTGGAGGACAGACACGTGAGGATGCTAGGGGATGAACGGATCCAGCCTTCTGCTACTACAAAACTGTGAACTTCTTCCAACGAAACAAACACTTTATGTACGTTATGTGAATATCTGGATTTGTGCTCTTTTCAAAGGTTAAGACACATCAACGTCAATGAGTGCAACGTTCTATGATACATTACGTGCCATATTTGATGTGCTGCACATATATAGTCAAGTGATGCTCGCTTTACATCGTGCATCTCCGTGCTTGACCAAACAAGACACCAATCATCGCTATTGCTTGATGAACAAGCATTTGGAAATTAAATGACAGCTGAACGACACAGTACTGCTGCAATACAGTTGTAGTGACATGGATGACATTCCGTGTTGAAGTGTTTTCAATAACCCCGCTCTGCACTTATATGAAAATAAAAAGTGCAGGAGAAATCGATATCACAAGACCGATATACTATGGTGGATGTCCGGCGACTTGCTTTTGCATTGTTCTCCAGAAGACACGTTTGTTTAGTGCAGTTTCTGCCCCGAAGCTTCCCTTCGAAACACCCTCAGTAGGACAGCGATTACCTGTACTTAATACTCGGTATAGTTCAGCAATTCTTGAATATTCACTTTTTGTCATCTGCAACCAAAAGACTAGTAAAGTAAGTTTACTAAACTTGACTTGATTTTACTACCCACATTTGTTGAGAGTGTTTTTCAATCCAAACCACCCATATCTTGACAGTGGATACATTGGATACTGGATACGTGAGATTCATGACGAAGACATTACTTTTTAGTAACAATGCAACATTTGTTCCGATTTAACCAATAGAAAACAAAAAATTATACATACATGCAATATTTCCATCACCAGTTCACGATGGTAGTTGTTGTGTAGCATGTGCTTCCTCTCCGTTGTTTAAGTTGACAGGGAGACTTGTTAAGGCTCTTACTTCCGGAGTATTTGGATTGGTTAATTTTGTATAGCAAAGTTACCGAAAGATAGTTTTGTTTCTAGTGCAGCCCGGACATGTTCCTTTTTGTATTTGTGTTGTTCAAGTCATCAATAAACAAAGGAAAATAATCTCTGTCTTTTGTTCTACTCTAATAGTTCAATCAGAACTCATTCAGTATAGGTGCTACGTGGGTGTTATATATTCAAATAGTCAATCACAGAGTAACCATTACTCCTACTCCCCCAGCGAATTAAGAGTGCTACGCGAACCTTCACTACTCCAAACAACTGAAAGATACAATGAACTCAATACCAACCAAGTAACCAGGTCGACGACATACGTTGACATTAGCTTTGAAAAGTGAATACAATATCACCGCCTACTCACAGCAATGTTAAGTTCATTCTTTATACATATGTTTGGAGGATCATAAACAATTCATGGCTACCGGGTAGTAACGTCTGACTACAGTCTCGACTACCGACAATAGCAGGATGTGCACTCACTTTATCAATTATTGAAACTTAAAGAATAAGTTAAAAGCTTGTTTAATTTATTAATGGAATTCGGTACGTATTTTAGTCATTCGCAATCAAGTTAAAACTAGAAATGTAATGTTATATGTCCCATACCGTATAACATTACATCTAGTTTTTATTAGATTGAGTCATTTGTCTTTAATCAGGACAGGTGATGTCGCCTATCTGCATTACAATGATGACGATTCACTTGCTTAAAAACCATTGAATATGTATATTACATATATAGTAGTGCATTATCTGAAAGTCTTTTTATGGGATTCTTGTTGCTTCCATTCCCTGCAGTTAAAGAGAGAGTTCTATCGTCGTATCCGCAATATAAATTTTTTTTTGCAGGACGTGAAATGAGAAAAATGTTTTATTTTTACAGCTGTGTAATAATAACACACACCCACATTATATCCACGACGTAACAAAACCTTTCAATACTCGCAGCCCTGATGAATGGCTTCATTCATTGATTTGATTAATATGTAATAACGTTCGCTGGTCTTTATCAAATTTTCATTAAAATATTACCCTCAATAATGTGTTTCAACTGTACAGTATATAGAAAATAACATTATATATTATATAACTAGCAATGAAATATGTGATAATACGATGAAAATATAATCCATATTTGCACATAAGCAGTAGTAAGTCATATTTTCACTGCACTAAAAATATAACTCATATGTTCACTGCAGTGACTAACGTGTGGCCGGAATTACTTTTCATGATTGTCTCCCTTTGGAATGAAATTATCTCCCTTTGTAAAGTGATTACCTCCCTTGCTTTCCACGCATGACGGTGAAATAATAATATATTATCAGAAACCTTTGATATACAGATTGGAGTGAGGCAAGGTCGTGTACTGAGCCCCTTTTTATTCTCATTTTTCATAAATGAATTGGCTATGCAGATCGAGAATAACTGTTCACATGGTGTACAACTACATCCTGATGTTTTCCAAATATTCCTTTTACTTTTTGCAGACGATATTGTGCTCATTTCAAATACTGCTGTCGGTCTTCAAAACAAATTAATGAACTTGAAAGCTTTTGTGACCATTCAAAATTATCAGTTAACTTAGATAAAACAAAGCTGCTGGTATTTAAAAAGGGTGGAAAACTTTCGAAGAAGGAAAAAAGATTGTGAATTAGATATAACAAATTCCTACAAATATCTTGGAGTATCTTTCACTAATCAATTATCATGGTCTACGCATACAAATTATGCATCAATACAGGGGAAAAAGTACTTGTCGGTATTATGAGACAGATGAGTATATTAGTTGACCTAAGCATTAACACATTTTTCAAAATATTCGATGCCAAAATATACCCAATTCTCTTATACGGGGCAGAAATCTGGGGGTTAAATTCTTTCGCAAAACTAGAAATGGTTCATCTTTATGCATGTAAAAAGTTCTTAGGTGTTAAACAAAATACTCCAAACTTATTGATTTATAGAGAATGTGGCAGATCCCCTTTATATATCCACTCATATTGTAAAGTTATTCGTTATTGGATAAAGCTTCTAAACATCCCCTCATACCGCCTACCTAAAAAATGTTATAAAATGATGCTCTTATACGACAAGAATGGTCACAAGAATTGGGTTACCGACGTTGAAGCAACACTATTTTCTGTGGGATTTGGGAATATTTGGCAAAATCAAGAAATAGGTGTAGAGCCTGAATTCATAAGTGAATTTACACAAAGACTAAAAGATATATTTTTTCAAAATTGGATGGAAAAATTATCACTTTCAAGTAAATGTGACACGTACCTAACCTTTAAAAGCAATATCCATACCGAATATTACTTATCTTGTTTAAATGTAAAGAAATACAGAATTAGTCTAGCACGATTCCGATGCTCATCTCATGAACTTTGTATGAAAACGGGTAGATATAAGAATATAAGTAGAGAGCAAAGATTTTGTCAAATATGTAAGTCTAATATTATAGAAGATGAATACCATTTTTACTGATTTGTCCTTTGTACAGCAACATCCGAAAGAAATATATCAAAGAAAAATACTATGTAAATCCAAATAAGCTAAAATTTTCTCTACCTTTAAACAATGTAAACAAAAAAGAAATTGAAAACCTATCCATGTTTATCTTTTATGCGTTTGTACATAGAAATCGCATTATTTCATGAAATGTCAGTGTACTGTATATTTTGTACTATAGGCCTGAGGCCTTTTAAGTACTGAAATAAATAAAGAAAGATATAAAGATATATAAAGACGGTGAATGCCGCTGTTGTCATGCTTCAGTCAAGTACTGTTGACCTTTTGAGGTGTTAATATCATATTCAATATTCCATAACGTTCTGAACTTGATTTATTGTTGATATGTTGCATAGTAGTTAATTTACTCGTGAAAAACTTGGTGAGGCGAGAGGTATGTGACGAACGTCACTCGCTGTATCACTTCGCGTTTGAAATAACGACAAAACTTGCGTTCTTCAATGTCTTAGGCGTCTTCACTTGACGAGATGGTAGCGTAAAATATCATTTGTCTTAGTTTTAAAAACATTCTCATCAGATTTATTTTTGTAAAACATTGTCCTGTTTTATATCGACTTATTTCAGTCGTATTATTTTCTCACTGCATTTACCGTGAACTATAGCGGGGAGTTGTTAGGATTAGGCCTATGACAAGACCGTTCTAACCTTTCAATAGTCACGTTATATTTGTTTTTATGCAGATTAAAGTTATATAATAAATAGACTATTTCATTGTTTTGGCCGAATATCATTTCTATCTCATCTCGTGGAGTGAGAAAGTGACATTTTCACTTGTGGCTGCGCGACTCGTGAAAATATCACTTTCTCACTCCACTCGATGAGATAGAAATGATATTAGGCAAAAACAATGAAATAGTCTCTGGTAAACAGGTCAATTGTAATTTCGTTTCCACAAAAATACCTCTGTAAAACATTCCTTGAAGCGCCATCGTCTACTCTCATAATGTAAAGTTGAACCACTGACAGCAGTGAAGACTGTATTGCAGCATGGTAGGAACGAGCTTGTTGTTGAGCTTCAGTTGATATAATCACGAGAAGCGCATCGAGTTGTACTGGTAACACACTAATCTCGACACCATAGTATATTTGGTAACAAAAGGGAAAACTAAGAAATGACGTCTTTACCACCCTTGTACACAAAATGGGTCTTTAAACGCCTCAGTATATACCCATGTAAACTTAACATACTAATACAGACCTTTGTAACTCGTTGTTACTCCGTTTCCATGGCATCTTCTCTTTCAATACAAACGGTCCAATTGATCAAGTATGAAGTTCTTTATATTCATATCGAGATTAGCTGCTGTTGACAGGCGCTCACTCTCTGTTTGAAAACATAACGCTGCAACTAGGTGCAACCACCAAACCAGACATAACATGTTTTAACCTGTAGTCAGATTGGGGCTGTAGGCAGAATGAGAAGAAATCTGCATGTGGTCACCATCATTTTAAGTATAATTGCATGTGTGAATTCTATTTAATACACAGAACAGAATATTCTTAAAATATAACATTTCCAGTAACATCTGTTTTGTGTATTACCAGATACGATTTATACTATTGTCAATCAATATGGGAAAATATTACTCTGTATGTATGGCCAGTCGACTATGAATTTAATAATATGTTTCTGTCTCTATATATAACTGAATTGTATTTAGTTAAACTACCAGTTTACTTGGAGGCCCTAATAGATGAAGAAGCTTTTGAAACAATTGAAGATGAAATGCAAGCAATTGCTGAATGAACTTTAACATTCTAGCTCTGTATCTTACTGACAGTGATTGTGAAATGTCCTGAAGACAACGCTCGTTGAAATTGATTGAATCGAGTGGATCTTTCATAAAACCACCGTTCAAATGGCAGAATGTCAGAACTATCATTAGTGTATGGTTAAGGCTGAATCGAAGATAACGATTGGCTGTCATAGAAACCTTTCAGATTAGTTCTACATTGTAGGCCTAATTCAGTTCAAGTAAATACACGCCTTGTGAGAGATACGCAGATGGTTATACATAAGGAGCACTTTACTCTTTAAATACAAGTGTTGGGCGTCGGCAATTAATTTTTCACAAATTCGACTATCCTTCAAGAATTGCTTCACGCCAAAGCTGAAATATAATTAGGAGGCACACAGCACCTAGGGAATCAAAGCTTGAATATTGAAAAGCAAACAGAAATAACTGTTGCTATTTTATTTTCTAAATTATTAAAACTAAGTGTTATTGGGGATCAAAGAGTGAGTTATAGTAAAAAATTAAAAGTTGCTCTGAGCGTTTCCTTTTTAGGGGGAAAGTCTTCCCACTAATTCAGACTGATCCCAGAGCAAATCCTAGGGCTTTAATTGGTGAATCAAAGATTGCATATTTGTACCCCCCCCCCCCCCCCCCCCCCCCCCCCCAGCCCACCTCCTCAAATATGGGCACGGCATACATTATCTTTTATCTTTTAATACTCTTTAAAACTTTTGAAAGACTTCTTCTTTAAAACCAATAGGCATAGAATGATAACATTTTCAGAACAAAATGTTTGTTATATTAAGTTAGCATTGTATGGTCTTGGATATACAGTCGCTTTATCTTGTAGACGGCGACATTTCGATATATATTCAATGTCCTTATCAAACAAAGTCCATGTAACTGTATTTTAATATGAGTTACTTTTACTTTCAGAAGTTGCCCAGTAGCTGCCCGCGAGTATGAAGGAAGTGGAACACTTCAACAGAACGATGGACCTGTTCACCTTCATCCTTGTGAACGTCACTATCGCCTTCATAATCTTCATCATCCTCATGAACCTCTTCCTCATCATGGGCATCTTGACCGACCACAACATGCGAGGAAGACTCTTCTTCAAGCTCATCCTCCTGATCGCTGTGGCTCACTTCCTTCAAGGAGTCCTCGTCATCCCACTGCACATCGAGATCCTCTCCTCCGGTGGACTGTGGACTCACGATCCTGACATCTGCACCTTCTGGCACCTGACGGACCTGACTCTGACCTCTGTGCTTGTCCTCCTCTTCCTGATGCTAGTTCTGGAGAGGTTCTTCAGTTTAACCTATCCTCAGATTGTCAGTGGCAAGTGTCTGGGTCTCCTCATGCTCCTCTCTCCTTGGATTCTCTCCACTGGCTTCGTCGTGTTCCTGTACTACGCCCTTCCAAGAGATTTCTTTGCTATCGTGATCGACGTCGTTAAGGGAACTGAAAGAAAAGATACATGTACGCTTGATTATTATGTCCAAGGACTTTATTCCTTCCTCGGTTTCATCTTTCCAGCAATGTACGTCTTCGGGTTCTGTTGGGCAAACGTTGTAATCCTCTGTTTGTTGAAGAGGAGATACGCAGAAGGACCTTCTGATGACAACCCGCGGAACCACACCACTGCTGCTAGTCTTGTCGCCATGTGCTTCATCGCCATGTGGCTCCCAGCCAACAGCGGCTTCTTTATCCCGACAGAGTTCGTTAGTTTCATCAGTGGATCCCTTGCTCTCTATCTCGGCTTCGCTAACGCTGCTCTTACTCCAACCCTTTGGCTCATCGTTCCGCAGATAAAGCGACGGTTCCATCGCCTGTGCTGCTGTTGTTGTATCGCCTGTTGTGGTCCGTCTCGACCACGTGGCACTGTTGTGTCCTCTGCAGTGGATGACAGACACGTCAGGATGCTAGGTGATGAACGGATCCAGCCTTCTGCTACTACAAAACTATGAACTTCTTCCAACGAAACAAACACTTAATGTACGTTATGTGAATATCTGGATTTGTGCTCGTTTCAAAGGTTAAGACACATCAACGTCAATGGGTGCAACGTTCTATGATACATAACGTGCCATATTTGATGTGCTGCACATATATAGTCAAGTGATGCTTGCTTTACATTGTGCATCTCCGTGCTTGACCAAACACGACACCAATCATCGCTATTGCTTGATGAACAAGCATTTTGAAATTAAATGAAAGCTGAACGACACAGTACTGCTGCAATACGGTTGTGGTGACATGGATGACATTCCGTGTTGAAGTGTTTTCAATAACCCCGCTCTGCACTTATATGAAAATAAAAAGTGCAGGAGAAATCGATATCACAGGACGGATATACTATGGTGGATGTCCGGCGACTTGCTTTTGCATTGTTCTTCAGAAGACACGTTTGTTTAGTGCAGTTTCTGCCCCAAGACTTCCCTTCGAAACACCCTCAGTAGGACAGCGATTACCTGTACTTAATACTCGGTATAGTTCAGCAATTCTTGAATATTCACTTTTTGTCATCTGCAACCAAAAGACTAGTAAAGTAAGTTTACTAAACTTGACTTGATTTTACTACCCACATTTGTTGAGAGTGTTTTTCAATCCAAACCACCCATATCTTGACAGTGGATACATTGGATACTGGATACATGAGATTCATGACGAAGACATTACTTTTTTAGTAACAATGCAACATTTGTTCCGATTTAACCAATAGAAAACAAAATAGTATACATACATGCAATATTTCCATCACCAGTTCACGATGGTAGTTGTTGTGTAGCATGTGCTTCCCCTCCGTTGTTTTAGTTGTAAGGGAGACTCGTTAAGGCTCTTACTTCCGGAGTATTTGGATTGGTTAATTTTGTATAGCAAAGTTACCGAAAGATAGTTTTGTTTCTAGTGCAGCCCGGACATGTTCCTTTTTGTATTTGTGTTGTTCAAGTCATCAATAAACAAAGGAAATTGTCTTTGTCTTTTGTTCTACTCTAACAGTTTAATCAGAACTCATTCAGTATAGGTGCTACTTGGGTGTTTTATATTCAAAAAGTCAATCACAGAGTAACCATGACTCCTACTCCCCCAGCGAATTAAGAGTGCTACGCGAACCTTCACTACTCCAAACAACTGAAAGATACAATGAACTCAATACCAACTTGTAATGCAACCATGCAGGGTTATCACAGGGTAGCGACCTTAAATCGCTGTACAACTCTCCCGGCAAGTCATAACCCTAACGTCAGTCTCCATCACTGGCTAATTCAAACATTGTCGCATTTCCTTACCTTGTCCTTGATAGCTTAGCAGAGCGCGTTTTTAATTTCGGGTTCAACGGGCCGGTACACTGGTTCAGAAAAGTTCAGGAAATGCGACAATGCTTAAATAGCCTGTGATCGAAATTGGCGCGAGCTATGCCAAGCGAGGGGAGATGACAATCGTATTGTAACAGAGGTTATTTTTTTTTGGGAAGATACAGTAACTGACTTATCTAAGCTTTTAGGGAAGAGGCTAAACCAATTCTGAAACCACCGTTATGAGTGTTTCACTTTCATAATTTCGAAACCGCCGTCCGGGGGTAGTAAGATATGATTAATATTCAGTTAGATTTCCTTGTAAAGGACGGTCTATTCAAACGATCTAACAACAGGAAAATGAAAATACCAAACATTTAAAGGGGCAGTAGCACGTTTTTTGCAAATTTTATTTTTTCCCAATTTCCCATTTATAATGATAGTTTTTGTCATTTATATTTACTTTAGAGGATAAAACATCTTATTAAACAAACCAATTATCCGTAGTGGTAATAACGGTGTTGCGTATAAAGCAAAACTTGCATGGCGGCGATTTTATTGTGAACACAATTTATTATTTCGAAGTACAAAAACGATTCCCATGGCTTTAGCGAACTATGTACACTCGTTTATTAACTTGATTGATTTTCCTAAGAGAGAAGGGTGTTTTACTATTGGTGACATTATTTTTCAAATACATTTCATCGACTTATTTTAGCGAAAAAACGTGCTACTGCCCCTTTAAAAGTATAAACATAATGTATATAAGGGCAGTGTATGTCATCTACAGTGGTTGTATATATACTGATAATATTGAGTATTCTCAATTTCGTAAGATTTAGGTTAACCTTTATGAGAACGAAATCCAAATATTTTACACCTGGATCAAAATAACCTTAGACTCTATTAGCCTAACATTTCACTAAGGCTACATGATATATAGTGATTCAAATTTACCTTGGTGTTTTATCAACGGGGCCCATAATATATTCGAACAATAAAACATCGGTTATCTCCCCTGAAAGGATTATTGACCGACTGAAGAAACTCCAGAGAGATCTAAGATTATGAGGCAAAATAATTAGTTACTGACCACACAAAGGGATATCTTTCATAATACAACAAATCTCAAAAGCAATTTGAAAAACAGAAAATATATAATTCATCGACTGTCGTAAGTTATACATCAACTTGACACATAATCCAGTTATCTAATATGAAGGTATGTGTTAACAGTACTGCTGAAAGCCCGGGGGTATGTCGGTAGTGGCATGTGTTCTACAGTTATCGCCTTCTCTCTGGAACAGTGCTGATTATTCTCGCTGTCCTTATCTCTTATGGATGAAAGGCCAGCGAGACAACGGCTGCGTTTTGCGACACGTTTATTGGAAAGGACATTCAACTTTAACAATCGGTATTTCATGGCGGTCGGGAAAATGTCAAATTATCGGTGACTGAACGCAGCAAGCACGGACCTCGAGGATCTACAGAAACAAGTGGAGTGTTAGTTGCAGTGTTGTCATTTAAACAATCAATAAAATCAGGGTCAGGGTATCGATCGGGTCTGAAATGACGTTATGAGCCTGTTGTGATTAAGGACTCTGTTGCTTATATATATATGATATAGACTTAAAGCAAATGTACTGAATAGTAACCAGGTAACTGACACCAAAATGCGAAGAGTAAATCTTAATATTAATAATGACGAAACGTTTGAATTTGGCTATATTTTGTTGAATGAAATATGTTTGCAAAGTATGTCTTACCAGGTTCATTAGTATAAACATTAATTTTATTTAGTATGTTATTCAAAATCCGATGTTTTCAGATGACTAGTAAGGAAGGATACAAGATAACAACACGTGTTTAGTTGCCTTATGGGATATTTAATGCATAAACGACAACACGAGCAACGTATAAAGACAGGTACATGGACCGCAGCTTCGTTACTCTGAGAGTGCAACGTTTCGATATAACAAATCTTATATCATTTTTCAAGCATAAAGAAAATATAAAAAATACCTGTGATATTTATACAGAATACAATATAACGGGTTAATTAACAATAACAACAGCTAAGTCATTGAGGAAATGTAACAGAAATGAGAGCACAGTCAAATGCTTTCGTCCAATCATATGATTGTATTGTGGTCACGTGGAGTACAATTATATCCCGATAGATGTACACTTGTCTTCGGGTATCATGCTCATAAAACTGGTTCACAGACTTTTATCAAAAACAAAAAACCATGCCAACTGATTGTTTTATTTGTGTTGAAAATACACAAAAAAACACTTATTAGTTTAAAAATTGAATTGCGGTGTTTCCTTTCCGAGGGATATAGTCGCTTTCGTCGATGGGGGGTATTCCATGTTCAGGACCTAGTGTTTCCCCTAGGCATTTTTAGCAGGGCGCAGCGCCCTGCCCTTTTGAACATGCGCCCTGCCCCTTTTCTGACCCGCCCTGCCCTTTTTACTGACCGTCCTGCTTTTTCTCTTAACCAAAACATCCGTATCGGCCTTTTCCACAACTTAAAAGTACATTTTGAGTACTTTACAAAGTTGCCATTGTATCTTTACATATAAGAAAATTTGCATGTCGACTTCCTGCTATGGGATAAACCTGCAGCTGCTGACCGCATGTTCAGCTAGAGACAAGAACAATAGGGGGATTACTGGCTTAGTGTCTACAGGCGGATACTGCTGAATAATTGCATTATAAGTGAATTGCGTATTATTTATTAGGTAAAATAAATCTGATGTTTTATGACAGTTTTATTATAATAGTGTAAAGAACACTGATTTATTTCAGGACAGTTTTACCGTTTTTAGTCAATAAGTGATTTAAAAAGATAATTATCAAATACTTTTGTAAGTATTTCTATTTGGTACTAGCTGGGAAAAGTGCCTGCTTGTTCTTGGTAAATTTGAAAATTATTTGTATTTGCAATTTAGAACATTCTATCCTTACATATGTGCCCTTTTTAGATGAAGAAGTGCCCTTTTCTTAGTGTAGTTGCCCTGCCCTTTTTTCAACCTGGGGGAAACACTAGGACCTTGATATTCCTAAAAGAAGAATATTAGCATGTAACAAAAGCAAGTGATGTGAAGTCAACTGAGATTTTTTAAAGTGTATTTCATTTACATCACGAAATTAAGTGAAATGGTTGCATGCATCATTTTATTTTTTATATTTCCCCTACGATATCAAAAAATAATATTCAGCAGTTATTAAGAGCGATATAAAGAATGAGGAGAAATTGACATAAAATTATTTACCTTTTGGAGTGTTTGTTATAAGGTGGAGGCTGCAGAGTCGTTTCACTGAAACCTTGTATTGTAACACAGCGTCCGAGCGATAGCCAGTACGACGTTACACACTAAATCCTTTCCCAAACCATTTAGAAGAATTTCGTTGCAGCAGTAACCTGAAATAATGTATATGCAAGATAGACGTGATGCTCATTAGCATATGCAACAATAGATATTACAAATCTTTAATTAGTAAATACAGCTCAACTTGTCACTTAATATGAGTACACATTATTTGAATTACAAAAACACTAACTGTTAATTAAACCAATTTAATAAATATCATAGAATTGACTTTTTAAGAAAAAATTAAAAAAGTACGGAGTAAAAACCTAACGCGACCTTTCCTGAATGAATAGTGTACTTGTACATCTACTGTCCATGATGAAGCCATTGTGTGAACTGATTCATTCTAAACACCACTCAGTCTTTATAGGCAATGAAATGTATCAGTGCTCAATATTTCTGAACAAAATCGTGCTTTTCGTGCACGACGATTATGCTGTAGCCCAACTCAAACGTTTTATATAAAATGTACGCCTCATGCACCTCACCCAAATTGGGAAATTCAGTGCTCACGGTGCCGAAGATGACGTCAATGTCCCTAAAATTTGCATATGAAAATGAGAAATGTCATTGTTTTGCTTGTTGTGTTCGAGTGAATGTTTCCCAAATTTGTTGACAATTCATTTGAAATATATTCCATTTAAAACATGTTTTTCACAACGACTGTGCTTTAAGATAGATAGAGAACTCGTAGCAGTACTTTATCGGGATATAAATGTACGGTTTTGAGACGGTTGAGCTCGGCTAGCGCCTCGCCCAACCCTCTCAAAACCATACATTTATATCCCGATAAAGTACTGCTACTCGTCCTCTCTCTATTACGTAGCCTAAAGAGGATTACATATGGTATGGTAGGGACTGTTAATTCTTAACTATGTACGCACGTTTCTGTGCCTTTGATCATGTGAATGGCAACTACCTCAGTTGAAATCCATACATTCCAACTTATAAATACCTCTCAAGAACCTTACTTACAACCAGTGGAAGGTTAAATCATTTTCACCGAAGAGTGTTAATTTCAAAAGATGAAACATACAGAAATATGTGTTCTGTGGTAATTCATATGTATTCGCTGAGCATGGTCTTAATTTGATGAATCCACCAAAGTGCCCCACAATTCCAAGTCGATTAAGAAGATGATGCACGAAAATAGTCCTGACAGATCTAACTTCACATTTTCAATAACTTACATAAATAAGAAACATATTCATAGTGTATAAAGAGATAAGTACATATATGAATGGTTTGCAAATGAAATGAAAAACAAGGAATTACTAAAACTTACATTTATTTCAGCTAAACAAATAAAATTGGCTTACATGTTTACTTTTTGTGATGCAAATTACCTGTTTACAAGCTCGACTTTTATTGCAAATCTTTGTTTACATGTAGCTTAACAAACACACATAACGGTAATCGCAGAAATACTTATATATGGCCACAAACTCGATAGATTTATTGACAACGGTTCACGATGTTCCTGTGGTCATTATTAAGATTGCGACGCATCACTACCTTGTATTCATCTATCCAAACTAGGGGCGGGATAGCGCCGTTGTGAGCGCGTTCGGCTTCGGATCAAGAGGTCCGGGTTTCGAAACCCGCCAGGGGCACGTCAACTTTGTCATGTTTGTCTGCAGTAGAGAACTGTTCTACACGCAGTAAGATTTGGGTGCAAAGCTACATTGAATTTTAGCTAGTTCCAGCCAATGCTCACGGGTTTCACCGCAAAGCATAGCCACATGGCTTTGCGGGTTTCTCCCTGCCATAATACTAGCAGCCGCGATGTAAGTGAAAAACTCACCTCACCTCTATCCAAACTCATGTAAGCGTTCTTTATGTCAATCATATGCATTGTCTTGACTCACAAACAACTTCGCATTGACTCAAGTGTGTTAAATATGGTCTGGTCCAAGCGATATCGAGACTGCGGTAGAGCCGTACGTTACGCAATGTCTATTATTGATTATTGAACTATAGGATATTGTAACTATGGACACAAGTGCATGGTAACAGTAAAGAATTTGAATTTGTTTTATCCTACTCAGTACCTAGAGAAATTAGAAGGAGAATTTTTATTTATTTATTCTTTAAAATCCTGTTTGTATCTATGAAAAAAAAAAAATATTGTCGCACTCTCTATGAATTTTCACTTGTATATATGTTTGCTAAAGAATATCTGTTTTAATAACGATTTATTTTTGCTTAATATACAAATGGTAAAAAGTGGAGCACCACCAAAATTCCAAACTAAAATGTGGCGCTGGGGGAGCGTTAGGCGGGGTTTACACTACGTGCGAATAAATCGCATTGCGTTGACGCATGCGATTTTGGGGTTTACATTACGCGCGTTTTGCATACGATTTTAATGCGAATATCATAAGTGCGATTGTTTTAGGTCCATATGTTATAATGTATGTACATGTATATGTATGTACAGATGTATGTACAATGGGTGTATGTACAGGTTTTAATGTATAGAATATCATGTATGTATGTACAAATGTATATATGTACGTGTCGATGTATGTATGTATGTGTGTATGTATGTATGTATGTATGTATGTATGTATGTATGTATGTATGTATGTATGTATGTATGTATGTATGTATACAGGTCTGAATGTATGTTTGTATGTATTGATGTACAAACATCTGTTGACTTAATTGTTTATGACTTCTTTGCCTACACGTGGTTGGAATTCCCCTTTCATATAATGAAAATATGACGTCATATAGGGAATTCCAATGCGATTTTGAATGCGATGCGAATAAATTAGAACAGGTTCTATTTTCTTCGCATCGCATCGCAACGCATGAAAAAAAACGGACGTAGTGTATGACAACTCATTGAAAATAACGTGTTGCGTTCTTGTGCGATTATTTTTAACGCATCGCATCCAAAAAACGGTCGTAGTGTAAACCCCGCCTAAGTAATAAAATTTTAGGTTTCAGATATCAAAAACATCATTTTTGTTTTGATTTTATCTTGCAAAATAAGTAACTGAAGTAACTGGTTAGTCAAACGTCATCCTTTCCACAACAGTTATTGAACAAATTTGGTAAAAAGGCAATTAGACATACGATTTTAGATTGCATTTTTATTCTTTCCAGTTCAAACCGGTAATTAAACAATTCTCTTTGTTTTAGAGGGGTCATTGCAGTTAACATTTTTAGTTGTTGACCACTTTTATTTAAATTGTCCTTTTTTATTTTATTTTTTTTGGTTATTTTAAAGGTTACTACTTCTGAGTGAAAGGTAGTTTTACCAATTGACTTTAGATAAACTATTTACATAACAGCAACCAATATTTACTGCATTTCTCAGTATAAGGTATCATGTTTTGTTGGAAATTACCAACATTTTATAAATGTACAAATATCCAAAAGAAGCGAAACGTTATCAGAGTGCAGTTTTCTTTCATAAATTTCTAGATCATGATTCTCTTATTTCATATGCTTACTTGTACTGACATATGGTCTTAATTCCTGTCAGACAATTTTTGCTGGTGAAAAAACGTGGGGGTGCTTAACTTTTTTTCATATGTAGGCCTATATATATATATATATACGACTCCATTGTGAGACATAAACCCCACCTTCAGAGCCAGAGGCATTGTGTAATCCTTGGTCGCCTTATGGGCAGACACAGAGAGACGAGGACATAAAGATATACTCACGTGAAAAAGAAACGTTTCCACATGTTAAGAGAACATAAAACGAAATAAATGAATGTATTCGATAGACATGTATTTAGTTTAGAAGTGCTCACAATTTCATATATCGATCTGAGTTGGCCTATGATACCCTACTCTATACCTTTATTTTACATCAGTTCAAATACACGCTGACATCGCTTTTTTTACAATGGGTCCTGGTCAGATTGTTCAAGATTTATAAAAAGTAGAAATTGTATTAATAAAAGATGATGTCAACATAAATAAATAAATAACCTGATTTGATTTGTCGACGCATCATAGGTAATAAAACAATTCAGGCAACTTGGACATATTTTGACTCGCCATCTCGTCTAGACTAGTTAAAGATTCGAAAACGACGATTTTCTAAATCGCATGTTTCTCAGAAATATGAAGAGATAATGTGTTGAAATTTCAAAAGTAGTTTAATTAATAATTCTGAAGACATGATGAAACTCTATTTCAGTCGTTTGTATCGGTCTTGGATTGAAATATCTTGTACTTTGTATGGCGACGATTTTTTTGCACGTTGATTTAAACTGGTAAAGCATATTAACTTGATTTCTTTTGTTAAAACCATGAACCTAATTTCGTAATTATACGCCACCAGGTACTAAAATGTATTCTTAATAGTTTATGTTCCCTGATAGCCAACTAGAGATCGAGGCTTTTAGCTGAGAAAACAGTACGTTTTAGAATTAATTAAATATAGGCCAACTTTAACAAATCATTGAACATCTGTTAACTCGGATGATTTCAAATAATCATAAATAATAATAAAAGCATGCCTATGTTATTTATTAATGAATTAAATTCATGTAAAATAAATAATTCATTTTGACGCGTGTCTCAAATTATTCGCGTGTCACAATGATTTATAGGCATATCAACGAGAAATGCATTTAATTATTGTACAATAGAGGATACAATTATTAACGAATTCTAATCAAACTCATATTGTGATTATTCATATTTGAACTAGCGGTAGCCAACCCTTTCTGATAACACATGTTGAAGTAGGCTATAATAGCCTATCTAGGCCTATTTTATTATTATCATAAACAAATGAATAAAACAATTAAAATATGAATGTATTCGTTTGTAAATAACAGCAATTCACATCGAGTGATTGTTCGTGTTTGTAAGCAGTAAAAGATAGAATGTGATCTCACTATGTCCAATGTCCAGCGTATCATATGCTGATAACCAATATGACACCACTCAGCTCCAGAGTCCAGCCAAACCACAGATGTACAAAGGGAGGTCACTCTCATTATTTTAGCTCATATGAAAAATCGATAAGAAAATATGGATTTCGTTTGTGTCAGTTCGCTGCATGAAATGGGCTGGATATGTGCTGTTTAATGTCTATATCATTATTGTAAATGATATATAATGGTGTGATACTTATTATTAACTAGGAAAACTGTGGCAATGTAGGCATAGTTTCACCAAGGCCGTTTGAAGAGGAGCGCAAGGATCATGGCAAGGAATATTTTTGGAGGACTGATGTTTTCGTCATCACTTTATTTTACTTGTTTTTTTGGTTCCATCGTCTTTTTGATGCCATTTTTACCTCTGATAATTCTTAAACCGAAATGGGCCCGAAAAGTGTTGGACTTCTTTCTCTATCTGTGGTTTTCACTGGCTGTGGTAAGTTGTCATAATGAATAGAAATTATACAAACATTATCATGGACAGACATGGTTTCATTTGTTTTTAAACAAATACTTTATATCTTAATCCCTTTATGTATATTTAAGATCATATAAAAAATAATGATATGTTTGAAAAATGTTTATAATGAATTTGCTTTATAACCTTTGACTTGTTCTTTTATTCTTGTCAATATTTGCATAATATTATATGAAAGCATGTTGTGCTATGCATTATTCTCCCTTTATGTCATTGTAAAGGGAGGATTATTTATTATTCATGTTGTGTAGAGATAATCTACTGAAGCTTAATGAGTGTTAATGCAACTGTTGTATGTGCATGTAACCATATATATATATTACTTTAAAACCAATAGTTTGTGTTAATCATGATTATCAATGCTTATCCTGTCTAAAAACATCTAATGTCTAAAACATGTTTAAAAGATACCATACCGTATTTGTAATTGCATCTGTGTAGGGTAAAGGTAGACACACAAGATTCAACCTAGTTAATGAATAAACAATATAACCTAATGATGTAATATAGCTTTTCCTTTGCAAAGTTTGGACATTTTGGATAACATCACATGTTTGTAAATGTTTTTGTTTTGTTTTCAAATTACTGATATGGGGCACAAAATAGTGCCAAACAACTAAATTTCTAAATTTATTTATGACATAGGTTTAATCTTGTTGACAATGAGGCAACTAATCTATCTGCTTTATTTATCAGTTGGTTAATCACATGCTCACATGCTCTGCCAGAACACAGGTCTTTGGGATACATAGTCGTACTATCTAATCCAGGTGGACGGGCTGGTGCCCTGTGATCTGCCTTTATTGGCAAAACATGCCAGAACACTATGTGGTAGAAATTTACTAGATAGAGGTTAAGATATGAAATATTAAATTCCCCTAGCACTTTGCTGACATGACGTTATTAAAAAACAAGAGAAACGAGTCTGTCAGCTTGCTTGTTTATACTTGAAATTTAATGCCCAAGTTATTTCTCTATGTAAGGTAAACTTTTAACATGAAGATACCAACAAGAAAGAGACGCTTTCCAGTGGTGGATGCAGAGAGGGTTCAGGGGGTTGAAATGACACCCCCCCCCCCCCAATTCTCCTTTGGTCCGCAGTTGTAGTAGTTTGAGCTGAACACAATGTACCACACTGAGTTGTTTGTTACAAGATTGTTGCCGGAATATCCTATCTGGTCGTCTTTATAGACAGGTATCTTGTCACTTAATCTCGCAGCCATTTCATGTCGGTGTTGGATTTCAGTAGGACTGAGCACATTTTGAACTTCAGAATGTATTGTTTCATACTTACGTAAATCCCAAGTCAAAGGTGCAGGGCCCACTTTTACAAAGCCCCCTTAGGATAAGCATGTCGTAACACAATGTCATCACTGAAGGCAAAGGACACCCTTCGTCTAAGGGGGGTTTGTTAATGTGGGCCCAGTTCTTGAAATTTGGAAATAGCAAAACTATGAAATGATATATACCGGAAAGACTTGTTTATTTCAATATTATTTAGTTTATATGTAACCATTAAAACCTTTTTATCTTAAAAAATATAATATAATTTGAGTTCTTGCTTATTTACTTGGTGCTCAGTATTTAAGGGACAAATGTCTTAAAAAGTCTTTGCATATATAATAGTATTAATTATTTATATTAATAATTAACAGTATTATTGTAATTGTATTGCGATAATAACGAATTGTTAAAAATATAAAATTATTTGTGAAATTTCGATCTTTGAGATCAGCAGATTAAAAGTTAACAATGAATGAAGCTAGAACTATTGTTCTACTGTTACCATGTGTTACACTTGTTTCTCCTTGGCTACTGGGGAATATCAGGAGTAGACATCATAAATATACATATCATTTAGATAATGGACAAATGTAAATGTGGGATCGCACTATCTGCAATAGTAGAAGTAGATTGAACCCATACCCTCAGTGTTAGGCACCAATCTGCAGCACTTACTGTCCCAACAGCTTACTCATTCAGCCACTGAGACCTCCACTTAGATTTAACGTTGATACAGTATGATTTAAACATACACAAGAATACACCATGCATTTTTTTTTGCCAAGCTGAATATTCATAAGAGTCCTGCAAAGCTACATGTTTGGTTTAAAATATAATTTAGATTCATTATTACTACAGGGGGCGGCACTTTTTCACAGGGGTTTGAGGGAGTTGGTACATGAATCCACTAAAGGATTCATTATCAATACGTTATTAATCATCCAAAACTGTGTTCTACAGGAGTTATAACTTGTGTGAGATCAAACGATATCTCCTAGGAGATACCATTTTGGCAGTAGATTTTGAACAATGCCCTGTCACCGTCAACTACATGACATCACAATGCTTTTACATCATCGAATAATGACATCACAATGCTATGACATCATAAACATGATGATGACATCACAATGCTATGACCTCACCCCACTGGAAGTCTAATGGCAGAGATGTGCTCAGAGATGTACACTATTTTCACTTAAACGTGAATAGAGAATGATTTTTGATGATAAATAGAATCTCACCCTCGTGTCTTCTGATATCAAATATATCAACGTTCGTTGATAAATGTAAAAATGTTCTTGGCAAGCCTCAGATATGTGTAACTTTTATCAACTCGTGTTGATATATTTGATATCAGAAGACATTTGGGTGAGATTCTCTATATACCTCTGACTTTTTCTGCTTATTATTATTGTTTGATATGTCACAGGCTCTCTACGAAGTGATGCTAGGAGTGTCCATCAAAATTCAAGGACGTCCATCGAAAGCAACGGAGAGTGTTCTGATCTTGATGAACCATCGGACCCGCCTTGACTGGCTGTTCCTGATGTCATATCAGATCCGATGTGGGTCTCTAGATCACTACAAGATCTCCCTCAAGGACCAGCTCAAACTCATTCCAGGAGCCGGTGAGACCAACTTGTGTTTGAAACCTGATTTATCATCAATTTCACCTCTTCCGTATTAATTTGTTTTCATTAGGCAGTGCGTGATATATATAAACTTGAAAAGCAGCAAGCCTGTAAGTGTTATTTTGTCAATTTAATAGCAAAATTTAAGAAAAACGGTACTGTAAAACGTTTCCAGCCCAGATAAAAAGTTACCAGCTTCCGTCGGCAATCCTTGGATCTGCCACTGTGTTGATATATTTGTTTTCTTGGGTGAGGTTCTCTATATAACACCAAAACACCAAAATTTAGATATGGTAAGTCATAAATATCCTGTTAATAATAAGTTTGTCTACGTTCTGGTGCAGGCTGGGCGATGCAGTGTGCAGCGTTTCTCTTTCTGCGGCGCAAATGGGAAGTGGATCGCCCGGTCATCGCTGCAGCGCTGAAATATTTCAGGAAGGTCGACTACCAGCCACAAGTAAGATTACTGGCATATCACTGTGCAAGTCTGCTGATACATTGGACAAAGATAAATAAATAAATAGAGCCGAGTGTAAATAGAGCTGAATGTCGTCATATCACATTACCGGTAGTTATGATATCTCTTCCGTCCTCTGAATTAACACATTTCAAAATTTGCTACACTGTCGTACATCTGAAGGGCATTCCTCATTTATAGTCGTGATGCCTAGATGACAAACATTTCCAGTATTATCCATATCCATATCTGTATTTGTCCTTTCGTTTTTTAATACATAGTTCAATGCAACCAAACCATAAAATATTGATACATTTAGAACAAAATATGAACACTTCAGGGACTGAATCAATAAATGAAAACCCTTCTGAGTACTGAATGTCCAGTAATTAATGCTCATTACTTGTTAGCAGAGGAAACAATCTGATAGGTCACTGGCTTTCTGAATATTCCAGGACCTAGTAACAGGTTAATGTGTAAATAAAGGAAATAAGGATGAAGATCAAAGTGAATCTATTCCAGTTCCTGCTGTTTCCTGAAGGCACAGACTTCACCGCCAACACTCTCTCCAAGAGTGACAAGTTCGCTCTCGCTAACGGCTTCCCCAAATACAGATACACCCTCCACCCACGCACTACTGGCTTCGTCTTTCTTGTGCAACAGATGAAAGAAGGTGAGTATAGTGAAGTATTGGTGAGCTAAGTGAAGTATTGATGAGTTGAGTAAAGTCTTGATGAGTCGAGTGAAGTCTTGATGAGCTTAGTAGAGTCTTGATGAGTTGAGTGAAGTCTTGATGAGCTAAGTAGAGTCTTGATGAGTTGAGTGAAGTCTTGATGAGCTAAGTGAAGTATTGATGAGCTTAGTGAAGTCTTGATGAGTTGAGTGAAGTCTTGATGAGGTAAGTGAAGTTTTGATGAGTTGAGTGAAGTCTTGATGAGCTAAGTGAAGTATTGATGAGCTTAGTGAAGTCTTGATGAGTTGAGTGAAGTATCGATGAGGTAAGTGAAGTCTTGATGAGTTGAGTGAAGTCTTGATGAGCTAAGTAGAGTCTTGATGAGTTGAGTGAAGTCTTGATGAGCTAAGTGAAGTCTTGGTGAGCTTAGTGAAGTCTTGATATGTTGAGTGAAGTCTTGATGAGCTAAGTGAAGTCTTAATGAGCTAAGTGAAGTATTGATGAGTTGAGTGAAGTCTTGATGAGCTAAATGGAGTCTTGATGAGTTGAGTGAAGTCTTGATGAGCTGAGTGAAGTCTTCATGAGTTGAGTGAAGTCTTCATGAGTTGAGTGAAGTCTTGATGAGTTGAGTGAAATATTAGTGAGTTAAGTGAAGTCTTGATAACGTCAATGAATTATTGATGAGCTAACAGAAGTCTTGATGAGCAAAGTGGAGTTTTGATGAGCTTAGTAAGTGCAGTCTTGATGAGCTCAGTGAAGTCTTGGGCAGCAAATTGGAGGCTTAACTATTCAAGCGATTGTTTTGTGAACTTAGTTAACTGTTAGGTAGTCTGAGAAATTTAGGATTAGGACAAAGTTAAATGATTGATTTGAGCTTTATTGTATACAGCTTAGATACAGTAGAACACGAATACATTTATGAGTCCCGTCAACGGCCCTATATAATATGCCAAACACGAAGAGTGGATATAGCGATCTGAATTCTTTCGTCCCTTGGGGTTGGTTATATCCGTGTTCTACTTTAGTTAAAACAAAGAGGATTTATTTATTTTTATTTATGCTTTGAAACTCTGAAGTTAGGGTTTATTTTTAATTTCAGATAGCTATGACCCTGCTATGATGTCATTGATGCCATTACATTGAATACATTCTAGCACTCCTTCAACAATCATAACACTCTCTCACCAATATTCTTTCAGAAAAAGTGTTGGATTCTGTGCTGAACATCAGCATCGCCTATCCAAAGACAATGCCGATAGGTGAGCTCGATGTTTTCACCGGCAACTTCCCCGAGGAGATCCACTTTCATGTCAACTCCAACCCCATCTCGGAGTTCCCTGCCTCGGAAGACGACCTTGTGGCATGGTGTCGAGAACGGTGGGCGCAGAAAGAGGAACAGTTGCGTGTATTTTATGAAAAGAAGGAATTCTCTCCCTTTGAAAACCAACCCGAGAAGTTCACATTAGAGACAGTTACTTCTTACAGTGACTACGATATCAGGAGCTATCTTATAAGGGTGATGATATTCTGGGGGGTGTTTAGTCTTGTAGTCATGTATGCCTTATATTCCATGTCCATATTTCGCTGGTACAGTTTGCTCAGTGTAATAGCGTTTTGTGTTATCGAACGCAAATATGGAGGTGTTGATATTATTCAATTCCTATACGACTTTTGACGTGGAAATTTGCAAAAATTATAATTCAAAGAAGGTCAAATAATGAAAGCAGTTGATAACACTGTCAGTGTTACCTCAATTCACAAAACAATTAGCAAGAGCATTTTCAAAATTGTAGAGTTAATCTTGTCATTGTGAGGATAAATTTAAAATATTTGTTGTTGTTTTTCAACATTTACTCTTTTCCTTTAAAGATTTACCTCAATGTGTTGTAGTCTCTAGTCATTAAGAAGTTGTGTGGTTGTTGTGAGAATGGAAGTGCTTTCTCTTCTATCTTCATCTCTCCAATATTTGCCGTAACGCCTTATCAATAAGTTCACACATTCTCCATGATAGTTCACTCTAGTAATATATAGTAAATAGATAATTACTCCACATTCTTGACAACAGAAGAAAGTTTTTACTTCAAAATAACACAATTTTTATTGATAAATCTGAACAAATATTTTGAATTTGTTTTATTCCATCTCATGATCATGTTGTTAGCGCAGAGGATATTCTTTTGAAACCTAACTAAAATAGCTTTTTATATTTTTAAATACACCGTTGACCTGAATGTTTAAAGTAAAGTTCATAGAATAATTATATCAACTATGTTGATGTGAATCAATTCCTGTAAAAGCATTTATTTTCCCTGGGTGAAAGTTTTGCATCAACATCAAAAGTGACAAATTTATGCTGTGATTATTTTCGTGCAAATTAACAAAATAATGTTGATTAGTTCTCAACAACCCAAATCCCTAAATCAAAACCCTTTAACTCACTTATTAGTGACAAGTCAACATGACCATGGGTCTACACAGTGGTAGATTATGAAGGTGATGTCCATAGTTTTACAAGTTGTAATGACCTAAATGATACTTTATTTTTCAGGCATAGCTGCTAGCAATACTAAAGATACAACTACATTTTCGCGGATAATTATATATTTGCTCTAATTCTGGTTGAGCTTAGAAACTACAAAATGTTGATGGTGTAATCTACCTTGCTTCTGATTTGATCTCAAATTTCAGACATGAAATTGTCACACATGTGACTACTGTTGTCAGGGTAACGATAAACATTCTTGGTTTGTCAGAATACACGTGCGTGTCTTGCCTTGCCTTATCTCATGATTAATATTATATTATTTGTCTAAGAGATAATGGCAAGACGATTTTCAACTTTGATACAAGCAGCACCTATTCAGTTGAGATAATTTGAAAGGAGAATCTTTTGTCCTGTCCTTTACAATGTTTAGCAGTCTCCCCGTCAGTCTCTCTGTCCATAATCACATTTATAACAATTTCAGTAGTGAAAGAATTCTCTCCTGCACGTAGAGCAAGTTGTGGTATGGTGCTATTTGCTATATATGAGAATATCAAGGAACTATTGCCATGGCAATGTCTTATTTGTCTTTGTTCCTAGCACTGTTATTGTCTGAGTAAAGTTTTTATGTAAGTACTCTTTTGAAAGTGTACATGCTTTACAATTTATTAACATTTTGAATTCAAGCTAATCAGGCTTGATGGGCTTTTGGCATGGCGTCCAAATTTTGCTTTTTCGACTTCTTTTCCAGAACCACTGGCTCTAGAGAACTGAAAGCTTGTGTACCAACTCCTTTACCAATTGGGATTATGAAGTTTAGTTTTGGGTAACATGTGGCCCTAAATAAGGGTCACGGAGGCCACAAGCTTAAAATCAACTTTCATCTTCTTTTAAAGAAGGAAAGTCCTTGAAAGTTGCATTGTGACAAGAAGACACATATCTGGTTTTAGGACATGACACCTTTGGTTCTTATACAACAGACTTATTTGCAGAGGCGACTTAAAAACCTATTTTGTCATCTCCATAATGATAAGTACTAGAAAACTAAAAGGTAGTGCACAGACTCTTTAGATTATCAATTTTAGATTTTCTGCCTCTGGCCTAAAACTTATTTTGTTCTTGTGTGGAATGATAATACCTAGAAAGCTTAAGTCATGTGTATAGACTCCTCAGCCAATGGAGAAGATATGTTCTAGATTTGGTGCCTCTTGGGCTGCCCTAAACAAATATTTTCATCTTCTTCTTTTTCTTCAGAATGCCTAAAAACTGAAATCTTGTGCACATACTCTTTGACCAGGATTATAGATTGTAACATAAGTAACTCTAATGTCCCATGTAAGCGCCACTGGTGCCAAGTCCTTAAACCAATTATATGTTTTCTTCTAAATAAGTAAATTTACTAGAAAACTGACATATTGGCAGGACTTTGGCGGAAGGTTATTATAGATTGTAAATTATATTATATTACTTGGTTTCCCCCAGAAAAGGGTCACACAGGCTAGACCCTTGAAACCTTTATCAGCAACTAATGCTTTCAAAAGCTGCCCAATATGGGTTATAAATGGTAGATTTGTTGACACTCTAACAACCAATGCCTAATGAGCTACAGTGCCAATGGCTTTGTTTTGTAATGTAACATTAATGAAAAGTGGACATGCAAGATTGACACAATGACGGAAAAGTAAGACATTGGACTTGTTAGATTGGTAGTACAACTTGCGTTATCTGATGACTCTTGTAAAGTGTAACAAACAGGTTGTGTATTGGATTATTGTAACAGATGTTGTCAGATTACATATTCAGATCTTTTCTTTATAGATTTTTTGTTTCTGCTTTGAAAAAACATACATGTCATAGAGCACTGTCCTCTATAATTTTGTTTTATTTTATATTTCAGAGCAATCTTACCATTGTACGGTCAAATCTAGATGTAGCGTGTACTACATGACTAGAGTTAGGGATAAACGTTTATTATCAGAATCACACAAATTAGTTCCTGAATTCATCAACTATTTTGATTAATTTGAAAACCACTTTATGTCCCTAATTTATTCTCATTTTGGCAGTTGTTCATTTGATATTTTCAGCATACATCAATATTTAATTTAAAAAACCCATTTATCCTTCTCAATCATGGAAACATAAATTTTGATTTGACTGTTATAAAATATATGATACATAAAAAATAACAACTTTGAGATTAATTTGATTAATTATGATAGATCAACTGAAACATGATACTGTTTGACATATTGATCTTCAGTGCAGTTGTTTTAATGTTCTAAATAACAATTTGCGACTCATTTAGTTAATCAAACCTATCATCCAAGTGCTTGTTTATATCTCATTAGAATTATTTATATTTCATGTTCATTTTAGGTTGTTTTCCTTGTTATCCTTGACATGAGTCATGTTTATAAGAGCACAAGATGAAAATGTGTACGTGTTACTCTACAAATATTTATTTTACAATTTTCATTTTATGTTATTGTTGAATTTGAAATATTGTCGGTTTCACATGTACCATGTACAGCTAAAGGGTATGCGGATCATAGCTTAAATTTTCAAATGTTGTAAGATGTTAAAACCGTTTATTTACATTGTGAGTTGCCTAGGAATGGAAAATATTGGCTATGTGTAGGTTCCTGAATGAAAATGCTTGGAACCTGATGATGTAAGTTATGTCTTAATTGTGGTAGCGAGAAGCTCTGAATCATCCCATGTAGCACGTGTGCAGTGCCGTCAGTACATAGCCCAGGTGATTAGCTGAAAATCTAATCTGGCATTCATTTTAGCTAAAATAAACAAGGTATGAGTAATGCTTGACTTAAAGGGATGGTTCTATCGTATTTTTTGTGGAAACTAAAAATAGAGGGAACATTCTGTTAATACATATAAAATATGTTATAAATACATGATTATAATTCTATCCAGTTTAAACAAATACTTTAGTGTAATATTTTGGAGACTTGAGATTATTTCACAATAATTATAAAGAAATCAATGAAAATTTAAGCGATTCATCGGTTTAACAAGTGTAGAAATTTCATTAGCCATTTCACGTAATTCACAAAAAAGAATGCCGGATCCCTCATAGAACGTAGACTTAAAATGCAAAGTACGAAACAATGGATGATTGAGCCGGGCAATGACTGAAAACAAAGGGAATCAGAACATAGAACTATGGGTTACTATGGGAGAACTAAATGAACTTTATGAACTAGCTGTTGTGAGGTAAGGAACACATCATTTTGATGCATTGAGACGAAAGGTATCGTACCTGTGATCAAATTACTCAAAAGTGGAACCATTTATAAAGAGTATCTTGCTCCAGTCACCTTATCACTTTTACACTTAGAAATTGGCATTAAATTATATCATTCAATTTGATATTAGCAATTTGTTGTTTGTGCAATTATGTTGGTTTTTTTTACCATGTTTCAAAATGCAATTTGTACTATTATGTTTGAAATTTTATTTTGAGTAAATTTGAACCAGTTTTGTAATTTGAAAAAAACATGCCAATTCATTTGGAAAAATGTTATAAGTTTACAAGACGTTAATATCATGGATAACATCTTGATTACTAATTGAGATACAAATATAAAACTTATTATCCATACAATATCTGTATCAATATCCAGGAGTATGTAGTTTACTATCATACTATATGTTGTGGAATGTTTTATTTTGTTCTGTTTTAATTGTTTTATACCTACTGCATTTAAATATTTTGAATGGTTAATTATTCATGTGTATTTTGGGTTTTGTTTACCTTTAAAACCAATCTGCATAACCACGAATTTAAACCACATACCTGGGTATTTCATGAAACATTTGTTGATTGTTCATCAAAATCAAAATGTATTCTTCTGTACATAAGTCTTGATAGGAATAACAGCCATTCAATTAAGTCAATATTTCATTTATAGAATACTTTGTTTTCCTTGTGAAATCAAATATTTCGATTTTTTTTAAATTTCTAAGATGACATGTCTTTGCGGTATAAGATTTCCATCAATAGTTGCTTATGTCATTTGCATTATTCTCAACAGTATGATATTACATGAAGGAAGGAATGTGTTGTTTGTGTGTTCAGTGATTACTGATTTCAATTTTACATAAACATGAATTTGTCCATATTTTTCATCTACTTCATCTAACCATTGGTGCACATTGAAGTTGATACTTGATTCTTTCAGTTAATAACTGAGGTTGATACTGAATTCTCTCAGCCAATAACTGAAGTTGATATTAAATTCTTTCAGCCATTAACTGGGGTTGATACTGAATTCTCTCAGTCAATAACTGAGGTTGATATTGAATTCTTTCAACCAATATTACTGAGGTTGATATTGAATTCTTTCAACCAGTACCTGAGGTTGATACTGAATTCGCTCAGCCAGTACCTGAGGTTGATACTGAATTCTCTCAGCCAGTAACTGAGGTTGGTACTGAATTCTTTCAGCCAATAACTGAAATTGATATTGAATTCTTTCAGCCAATGACTGAGGTTGATACTGAATTCTTTCAGCCAGTACCTAAGGTTGATACTGAATTCTCTCAGCCAGTAACTGAGGTTGATACTGAATTCTCTCAGCCAATAACTGAAGTTGATACTGAATTCTCTTAGCCAGTAACTGAGGTTAATACTGAATTCTTTCAGCCAATAACTGGGGTTGATACTGAATTCTTTCAGCCAATAACTGAGATTGATATTGAATTCTTTCAGCCAATAACTGAGGTTGATATTGAATTCTCTCAGCCAATGACTGAGGTTGATACTGAATTCTCTCAGCCAATAACTGAAGTTGATATTGAATTCTTTCAGCCATTAACTGGGGTTGATACTGAATTCTCTCAGTCAATAACTGAGGTTGATATTGAATTCTTTCAACCAATATTACTGAGGTTGATATTGAATTCTTTCAACCAGTACCTGAGGTTGATACTGAATTCTCTCAGCCAGTACCTGAGGTTGATACTGAATTCTCTCAGCCAATAACTGGGGTTGATACTGAATTCTTTCAGCCAATAAGTGAGGTTGATATTAAATTCTTTCAGCCAATAACTGAGGTTGTTATTGAATTCTTTCATCCAATACACATTGAAGTTGATATTGAATTCTCTCAGCCAATGACTGAAGTTGATACTGAATTCTTTCAGCCATTAACTGGGGTGAAACTGAATTCTTTCAGCCAATTTTTATTTGTACCCAAGAATTTGTATTAAATAGATTTGTAGTTTGACTTTATGAATTTTGAATTGCAATAGTTTGAGGAATGCATAAAGATATTAGTTTGTAGTGTATTTTGTAAAGTGGATAACATGTATTTGTGAGACATTTTCAACATTTTCTTTACAGTATATATTTTTTCAACCTGAATCATTCATAAATCATTTAAAAAATGTGAATAATTTCCTGGCACAATATTTCAACAATCTAAAATGTACAAGTGACTTTTTCTTTTCGTGCTTTGCTGAAAACAATTTGACAGGACTCTATTTGAGAACACTGCATTGAAGGAAGCGCTAGTTAATAACAATGTTAATTGGCTTGTCATCCAAACCTTTGAGCAGTGGACAGAGTATACCGAGGAAATATGTTTACTGTAATGTGTTCAGCATTCTTGTTGAATGCACATGGTCTTCGATTGGCAGTTGTTGTCAAGGTTAACATGTGTTTGACATATTATAATTTATTTCTATTAGAAAGAGAGTACTAATTACTTCAGAAGAAAAGAGTTTAACCGATTTTATCAAACAGAGTGTGCAGTGTATTGTTTAACCTAGTGGTCCTGTCTGTTCCTACTTAGCAGCCATTTTAATTCATAAACTTGAAAATAAACTCATCTTTCTAGTCCAGTTGTTGTTGATTTGTTTTGAACATCAACACAGAGAAGGTGGCCATGTAGTTTATGTTCTTGTCATGTGATTATACGGTATGATTATAAAGTTGCATGAAGACCTCAACATCACAATTTGTCCATGTCACCAGAGGAGCAACAGGGCTCCGTTCCATAACAGCGAGCGCTTATAAACGCTCATTGATTGCTCAATATAGCGCTCAAGTAGCACTCATTCTCTCCTGAACGATACGGTGCAAAACCTCAAAGTTCTCTCACTTTGCTACGTAGCACTACATTGAGCAATCGCGTTCAAGAGAAGTTTAAAAGTAATCGCTAATTAAGCGATTACTTTGAAACCTCTCTTGAACACGACCCAGGTTTAGACCTCTCTGTCTTTCTGTTTGAACTTCACAAGCTGTTGTAACCTTATAACTTCAGAAAAAACTGATAAATATTTTACAAATTTGGAATAGAGATGACCCTGACCTATTTTAGCTCATCAGGCCTGAAACACCTGATGGGCTTATGGCATCGCGTCCATTCTTAAACTTTTCACTCTTTCGACTTCTTCTCACGAACCAGTGAGTCTTTAGAGCTGACATTTTATGTACAGACTCCTTGACCAATAGATTCTAAATTGTAGATTTGGTGACCCTGTGGCCCCAAAAAGGGCATCACAGGCCATAACCTAAAAACCTATTTTCATCTTCTTCACCAGAACAAAAAGACCAGGAAGGCTGAAATAATGTGTACAGACTCCTTAGGCAATGGAGATTCTAAATTGTAGATTTGATGACCCTGGGACCCCAAATAAGGATCTCACAGGCCATGACCTAAAACACTATTTTCATCTTCACCAGAACAAAAAGACCTAGAAGGCTGTAATATTGTGTGTCGACTTGTTAGCCAATGAGGATTCTATATTGTAAAGCACCTTTCCTTTGCCTCTCTAATATAGAGCAATGATAGTGTTGAGCTTGTGTAACTTGTGTCAGTGGTTTTAGTCTTCAACATTCTTTTAGCCTTGGGTTATATTTTGGTTACATTGTTTGGAAAACGCTTTGATAAAAATGGACTTTAGTGAGTGAGTGAGTGTGAGTTTCAACTTTCATACACATGCTGAGCCTGTAAGAGCAGTACTAAGTGTAAAAAAACATAAAGACATATAGATATTATGCTAGGCCCAATTTCATGCTAGCCTCTAACAACTTGTAAACAAAACTGCATGTGACATAATATGCAGGTGGTCAGTCAGCCTCATTGCTGGAGCTGTAAAGACATTGATGCATTGTAACCCTTCTCTCTCTCTCCCTCGTCCCCTCTCCCTATCCAAACTCCCCCTCCCTCTCTGTCTCTCTCTTTCTCATCTCATCTCCTCTCTTCTCTTCACCATTATATGGGAAACATGTCTACACCATTAAAATTGGAAGAGTCACCTTCTCTTTAAGATTGTTCAGTCAATTTCCTCAAAATGTAGTTTTACGTCATGTTTTCTTTATGCACTAACACTGAACAATTTTGTTGATCACAGAATTATTCAAGGTCATATGAAGGGATTATACTTCAAGAAACAATATAAACCCTGTGAGCTACAGAGCCCATGGCTCTATTTTTAGGATAACAGGGAGGATGAAATGGTTTGGAAAAGTCAAGGTACAAATGTATACTATAGTTGCATGAGCTGATCCTATTGAAATGTTTAGCCAAATGGATGTATGGCATGGCATGGCCGCCTGTGAACATAAGTTTGTCAAGAACAACCAGCTCCAAAGAGCTGAAATCTTGGCCATTTGATTTAAACATATTTACTTAATTGAAAGGATTGGGTACAAGTTATCCAACTTAGTGAAACCCTCTCCTATGTACAGTGCTGACATATAATATTGAAACGCAATATATGTACAATGTATATACAGAAAAGAGAAAGAAATGTTGCATATTTACAAGAAAAAAAAAGAAAAACATATTAGGAAAGAACAAAAAATAATACTAACATTGATAGATTATATGTTGGTTAATAATCAAATCTTCCTGATAAAGATATGTACTTTTGAACTTCCTTAAAAATCTCAATGGTGTCATTGTAGGTAAGATCTGCGCTGTCATTTACCAATAAGTCTAAATCAATCAGTACTCTATTACAACATATTCTATTGATATCTCGAAACATATGTTGCCTGATATCAGAATACATAGAACATTACATAAAATAATGAGGAGAATTTTCGCAAGCAAATTTACAATTACAAGCAGGGTTAACTTCGAGACCAATTTTATATAAATCATCGTTTAATCTTCTATTTGAATATCTCAGTTTAGTATGGATAATGTTCAACTTTCGTTTACCAAATGAAAAATATGTTGGTGCTTTAAACTTTCTTGGGCATATATAGGATTGTAGGGGTTTATGGAGACATATTCTGGTATGTGTAGTGGGAGGTTATTCCAAAGCTGTGAGCATGATGGGATAAAAGATTGATTGTAAAGCTGTGTACGTGAATAGGACAAAGAGAGATCACGCATGTTTCTAAGGTTATGATTGGTCCTCGATTCAACTGATTGGGGCATAAGGTCACATAAGTAGGACGGAGCATTATATATTTAATAAAATAACGATAGTTTACGGTACTGTCTTCTTTCCTTTAACGATTGCCATCCTGTCTCATAAGTTAGAGATTCACGAGAAGGATATTTAGGTAGACCAGGGATCCGTTCCTTAACAACGAGCGTTTATAATCGTTCATTGATTGCTCAATGTAGCGCTCAAGTAGCGCTCATTCTCTCCTGAACGACACGGTGCAAAACCTCAAAGTTCGCTCGCTTTGCTACGTAGAGCTACATTGAGCAATCGCGTCCAAGAGAGGTTTAAAAGTAATCGCTAATTGAGCGACTACTTTGAAACCTCTCTTGAACACGGCCCAGTATCTATTCTGGCAGCTTTAAACTGAACTTTATCAAGTTTATCGGATAAATCTGCTGAACAACCATCCCATAGTTCACAGGCATATTCAAGATGTGGTCTTATACAAACAATGTCAATCTTTTTTTCTATTTAACTACCATCAAGGAATTTGTTTTAACACTGTTATTGATATGTGCGCTCCAATTACAATCAAATTAGAACGTTATTCCAAGATATATATGAGATTTATCAAAGTTAACACGTCATTTTCAAATTTCAAATTTAGAGTCAAATTATTACTTCTTAGACTAAAAAGGATAGCTTGCGTTTTACTGGGATTATAGGTAACAAGCCAATGGTTAGCCCAACGGGATAAAGTTTTAAGATTCCTGTTGTGTGTATCTTGCATAAGCCTATGGTTGGTAGATGAAAATCCCATTTATGTATCATCAGCGAACAAGCGTGCAACACAATCTAGTTCATCTGCAATAAACAAACAAGGACCAAGAACTGACCCTTGTGGTGCCCCAGCAGATAAAACGTGTTTTTAAACCATTTATGAAAACCCTTTGAGTTCTTTCATTTAGATAACATTGTACCCATTTAAGCATTCCCCCGCCTATATCGTAACTACTTAATGTATGCAATCTCTGTTAAACGCTTTTGAAACATAGCAAAACACCATGCAGTAATCTTCTCGTCTATCTTACACATAGCAAATATTGTTATATAGCTCTATCAATTGATGAGTCGTAGAATGCCCAACTTGTAATCCTGATTGATATTTATATAATCTTGGTCAAGTAAAGTCAGATGAACTTAAACATGAAACTTACGGAAATATAAACTGAAGCACAAAAGAAACGTCACCCCTCAGTTGTTTTTATCATATGTAAACATTTTAAAGTCAAATTTCTCGAGTTTTAGACGTCGCATTCCAAAACTTAATAGTTTTGCAAATTAGTCCTAAATATTAAAAATTAAATCAGTCAAAGAATTGTTATACGTGTTTTTTAAAAAAATATTTAAAAATCAAAATTTTGAAATTTAAAATTCCCAAAAATAAATTTTGATAAAACACAACTGTTAATCGACATATAACACATACTCTGTGTAAAAATTAATAAATATACCTCGTCCTGCACACATTTACAACATTTTAAACATGGTAGGAGTCATGTTGGTGTAAATTACATTTCTTACCCCTGTCTAGTTTAAAAAATGATATTGTAATGAAAAAATAAAAACAGTCACCAATTAAGTCATTAAAACTACTGCCAAAAGGTGTTATTGCATCGTCCCATAATCAAATGCATCGCATGCCTTTAAAATATTGAATAAATCGAAACCAATTGAGGTGTGACGTTTCTTTTGTGCTTCAGTTTAGATACATATTCATAAACACAAAATACACTTCGGTGCAGGGTAAATGTCCACTTTGCATCCCACATTATTTAAAGCTGGTAACTACAGAATCAATGGCTCTATTTGTCAAGGCAACTGTGAAGATATAAAAGCCACGCCAATTTCAAGCTCGTTGCTTTGATAACTCATAGAGATTTGACAAAGGTAGCACCATTGTGGTGTGTGGATTACCAGTCAAACGTGTGACCTTGAGATAATGTTTGAGGTCACAGGAAGGAGTAATGCAAAGTCCAAGAAGCAACAGGTTGAATTTTCTTCAAATTTGTTATCTTTATAATTAGGTGGAACTCTCTATCACATGTCAGTTATTTTGAAGTCCGGATCGTGGATCTTGTTAAAATCCCAACTTTGAACATATCTTTTATAGTTTTTAATATTCATGTCAATGGCAAATAGAGGACGGAATAGCGCACTGGTTAGACATTCGGCTTCGGATCAAGAGGTCCGGGGTTAGAATACCGCCAGGGGCACAACTTTGTCTGCAGTAGAGAACTGTTCTACACGCAGTTACGTTAGGCACTGAATTTCGCTAGTTCCAACCAATGCTCCCAGGTTTCACCACAATGCCTAGCCACATATCGTTGCGGACACTCTCCCTGCCATAAAACTAACAGCCGTGATATGAATGAAATATCATTGAAAACTGCGTTAAATCCCAAATCACCTCACCTCACTTCAATGTAAAACTCAAGACTGATTGAAGCGGTCGTAAAATCATTACGATTTCCTAAACCATACTCGAGTAAATGATTATAGAAAATATCCACACGTTGACTGGTGGGTGGCGATGATTTCATTCAATTGTATGTATTAAACGACAATAAAACAAATTAAACTGTATGGATCAACATGTTAAGTAATTTGAAGGATCACCAATGTTTTTTCTCTTCTTTCAATGTTGACAGGTTCCATTGTCTAAAGTGAACCGACTTGAGTATTAAAGGACCATTGGGTATGTTGATAAAAACACAGGGAAATTGACAAAAAAACCCTTTAAATTTAACATTTCAATTCATTTTTCGTAGATTTGTTCAACCCCAAATAAATGGACTAACTGCGCGAATTTGTAAGGTACTTCCAAGTCTAAATAAAGATCAGTCTATTATTTTACTGCGCAAAGCAATGTGGTCGAAGGAACGAAATAAGTTTATAAGTACTCACATAAATGGAAATAATGTTTTTGGTGATTATCTATTTGTCATCTGATTCAGTAATTTAATTTCTACAAACATTAACATAACTGTTTCAGTGAAACAAAAGAGAATAATCAAAATAGAAATAACATTTTACAGTATACTTTGCATTTTTACAAAACTTTTGGAAAAATGTTAATGTTAGTATCATCACAATCAACAATGACTGAGTGACCTGAGCAGGACGGAGTTAGTCGAGTAGATTCATTTTCACGTGCGTTACCATAGATATTTTGCAATTAACAAGCTGACACAAACCCTTGTTGTTGTGTTTCACATCATCGATTACTTAGAATGTAATTGGGGAAAATCTGTCAAATATCCTCACATTCAGAATGCCGATGAATGGTTATCTTTGAAGCCAAAGTACATCGGGTTGTCGTGATATAAATAATATTTCTCATATATCATGTCTCTAGCGGTTGATATCATAAGGATGTGTTGAAAACAAATTATTTGGTATCAGAAATACTTACGTACTCAATGACTTGTTAACAATGTTATATTTGGGACCACACTCTGCAATGGTACAAATTCTTGTACTTTTTCAGGTAGATTCCCTTTCGGGATTCATAAAAAATGATATTCAGTATGGCATGCATATTTTGGTAAACTAAGACAATTTAATCATTGAAAAGCAGTGCAAGGGCACGGTTTAAGAAATACAGTTCTTGCTATTGCGCTCAATTTTGAGTTACTCCCCTTTGATCACAAATTCGTTCATTGAAGATGAATGTTAAAGTAATAATGATGATAACTGTTTGTTTCTCTTTGAATCTTATTCAACTGGTCTCTTCACATGTGAATCGTATTTTAAAAATAACACCTTTAAGGATACCAAATAAATGTTACAACATCCACTCTTCGTCTACAACCTATCGAGTTAAATGTATATTTAAGTTTTACACGTAAGAAGTCAACGGTTACTGAATAACATTCATAAATCTACTGTGCCATCTCATCGTACACACTCTCTGCAGTGTCTCTAACACAACGCTTTAGTGATTTGACTGTTTCGCTAAAGACCTTAAAGTTCCTTGTTCATGGTTTTCTAGTCTAACCCTTAGACTCTTAAAAATATATAATAAAAAAAAATTAATTGAAAAGGAGCCTTTTTTAAATAGAAAATGTCATTTCTTACAGTCTCCTTTTCAATATTTGGCGATATTTTCAGAATAAATACTTTTCTCATAGTCTGAGTGTAAGACTAATGGTTTTCATTTAAACATATCTATTCTTTGAAATGATGATGAACAGAAATGGCAAGACTCAAAAGTAAAAATGAAACAGACACTTGATCTCATTGAGCAATGTGGGCCTTATAACATGCAATAAGGTTTATTTTAAGTAAAATGGCGGGGTGGTATTGTAAGATAAGATAGATAAGATTTTTAATTTTTTTTAATGTTTTAACATTCCGCATTGAAATAGTCACAACATTCTTATGCTACATAAGATAATCACAAAAATATAATAATGACCGAAGGACATTGAGCATTGGTAACATTCAATAAGACTACAGTATATCTAATATCTTAATGGGTGTCATTTTTGACAAAGTAGTAGATCTCTATGGGTTTTTTTTTTTATAGTAAGAGATGGTTTCAATCAACTTGGGTCTAATATTTGATAAACAATAAATAAACTGATTGTGTTTATCAATGCTTTAGAACTTATGATCAATAGTGTTTATACTACGGCAAAGATATTGACGTTCCTTGTTGTATCTTGTGCAGGACATGATATGATGCATTTCATCCTCTGTCTAGTGTATGACAGACTTGACACAGTCTCTGGTCCAATGATATCGGTGGTCTTCGTCTGTGTCTAGTTCTATCACAAGTTTATGGTCACTTTAGCGCATGTTTGTGAAATAGGCGACCTTTCGACAATTTCTTACATCGTTGTTTGTCGTTCCCATCACCTGCTTGACAGCGACATTATAATTCAAATGACAAACGTCGCCTACACTGAATAAAGAAGTTGTAAATCCATGATTTTGTCTTCATTCTCCATAACCTCAGCTTCTAGAATGCCATTTAAAGAAGAGTATTGTTCGGAAAATTAATTCAGACGCCAAAAAAGGGATTATTCTGAAAAAAATCCCCATTTTATTAAATATAGAAGACTATGAAAAATGGGATACAGAGGCACTTTTTAAATATTTTATCAATATTTTTTTTCAGTGTTAGACTATTGGAAGAGGCGTTAAACCCCAACTCACTTCAACTCCTATTGCTCCATCAATGCACACAGAGATTTTTCACATGTGTTATTTCATCTGTTAGCGTATCAGCTGTGAAAACGTCTGGCGAAAATAAGTGGTAAAAAAATCGCATTTATCTCAGCGAATAACAAACTAACGCATGCAAAAGACTTAGTCTTAGCTTTAAAACAATCTGACAAAAACGTAGTATTTTCTTTACGACCTGGCAGCATTGAAATGACGATTTTTGCTAATGTTATTTGACATATGGGGAGAAAGTATGTGGGTGATGGAGGCTCATGTACTCTCACCCACATTACTCAGGTATTCTCTCACAGTGGAATGCATCGTGTGGATTGTACGTAATTGGGCGCGTCAGGCGGGGTATGCGCGTACTGTACTGTGACTTATAAGCATGTTTCACGTGCTTGTGTATATCGTCATTAAAACAATGTTGTGTCATTTTATATCGTGGCTTTTTTCATCCATGAAAAAGATTGTTTATAACTCGGCATGTCACTTTTGTTATGTAATAATAAATAATTGTCGTTTGACGTATATATGTGTTTTGCATATCACGACAGTATGTACATTGCAGATCGGATATGTATGCGTCTGCGTTTTTTTGGGTAGTGTGTCATTTTGATTTATTATGATGTGTTAATGTTTTCGAATCTTTACCATTATGAAAACAATATTTAACACCTTCATTATTTACAGCCATTAATTTAAGTGTCCCTAACTCTTGGTATGTTCAATTCTCTATTTGCTCTACAGGTCAATGTTTGTACCTTTTTAAAGTTACATCCATTGTGTTGTTGGGGGTCACATATTGCAAACGTTATAAATGGTATTACTTTATCGAGAAGTACCGACTGTTACCGAAAACTACCATTTTGAAGATAGTAGACTTAGCATATTGACGATATGAAGGTAAAAGGAATGATTTCTGATCGAAAACCGGACAATGCACAGCGTGTGGCGCGCGTCAATGAGTCAAACGTAATTTTGGAATCTTATTTATAACAGACAAAAAGACAAATTTGAGTTGATAATGTTTAATAGGTCCCATAACCAATGTGCATGCGAATGGGGCGAGCAGTTTCGGTTTCTGAACATGTATATTTATGTTACTCAATTTTAATTGATATATTTGGCGATTGGGGATAAATATGCAAGCTAGGTGAATTTATTTGTATTTTAGACAGCACATGTCGTGAGTTGGAACGTATTAAAGCCAAATACAATTTATGAAACACAATGGATGTACCTTAAAACGTCATATTTAGCCTCGGTTTTCTATATTCTGTTTTAAAACCGATTGTGTATGTCTAAAGATGCATGTTGTCATTAAACCATTATGTAGTCATTTTAGCCATTTTAAACTTTGTTGAAACTATATGCATGTCAAATTACTCAGAATTGCTGTTTGACTTACATGTCTAATTATTACTGTTTAGTTTTATTTTCTTACCATTGATACAATGATTGATTTCAATAATCATAATAATAATCTGTCGAAATTTGACGTAACCTCAAGTAACGTAACCGCGTACATTAAGGTATGTAAGAATTACTGTTCGACACATTGTTTGAATGATTGTATATGCTTCATTTAATTAATATTGTGTTATGACGAATATATTTTTATTCAACTGCACATGTCAGATTTAAACATTCCTACTTAAATTTGAGAGACATTTAGAAGTGGAAAGATTTTCTGGATAACAACTTCTTTATTGTGTAGATTCACGACGTTTCGGAGTATACACTCACTCCTTCATCAGGTGGAATGTTTCCAGAAAACCGTAGAGTTTCTTAGAGTGTAAGTATATTTACATCTTGTCATTAAAACAAAGTTTTGCCAACAACGAATACAAAATGGTTCTAACTGTGCATGCAGCTTCTGTTGTGTAAAAATGACTGTATGTTATGGATGGTTGTTTGTTTTGTGTATGCTTTAAACGAGGCATGTTTGTCATTCTAGACTGGGACTATAATTATTCTGCCATGAGGGAAACATATTTTGTAACTGTTACATAACTCTCTCTGCATTGTTTACGGGGTGTATGGATCATAGTGTGTCGTATGGAGACAAATCACTTATTTTCCATATGCCATTTAAGTTATTAGTAACGATTAAACGTTTAGTTATGTAAGAGATCATTATAATACCGTCATACTATTTGAGTTGGTAAAATCCTCGTAACATGAATTTACGTCTTAGAGGCAACACAAGAACATGCATATTCTCACTTATGTAATACTATTATTATATGTATGTTGCCAAGTCCTACATTTACCATGTTCTGCTTGTGAAATATATTCTTTTAATTCTCTGTGTAAACTTTTTTTAATATATGTTCTTATTACATAGTTACATAGTTGTTGCTACATGTTGAGTGTACAATAAGTCAAGTGCATTTTGTAGTGGTATCCATTTTCTCATAAAGTGATTTGCTTGGTTTTTCACTCAAGCTATGTATATTTCAACTTGGAAAATATCTTTCAGGATAAAAATGAATGTTTGTATCTGTGTAAACATACTCATGGACAACCGTGCGTGGTTTAAGAGATCAAATAATCTTAGTGTATCCAAAGTTATTGATTTGATGTTATTTTAATTTGTTAGCGACAATGAGTTTCAAAACGACGTTTAACACAATTTTGTGGAGACACCATCCTTATAAAACGCTGTACAGTAATCTTGACAACAACTTATAATGTCAAAGATATGCGTTGTGTAAGATTCCTTTGTTATAGTTCATCATATGCTTTCATCAACCTATTCCTATGCTTTTTTACATTGAAATTTTGAAATTGAAACGTAATTAATATTCAGTTTTGATACTCTTTACATATAGTGAAGAATTATTTCAATATTATGTGTTTATATTTAGCTTGTATCCTGAAGCATTGAAGCAGCTGTTGTTGTAGTCTATATGTTCTCGAGAACTCGTATATCATACAATCCTCTTAGAAACCATTTAGGGAAGAACTTGTGATATGGTCTTTGTTGTATTTGAATCCTATGAACCTAATGCTACGCTATTTCACCTTGAAAGGGCCACGTACTGTAGCAACGTGACAGTATCATAGGCCGTAAGTTCAAAGTTTTCAAGTTTTCAATCAGTATTTTGTTGTGCTGTACTAAAAAGGTCTAATGTAATATGTGTGAATCATTACATCCTAAACGGGTAATATAAGTTTTACACGATTCGATTATATGATTCGTTACGACGCTATCTACAGATGACGATCTGTCGGGTTGCCACGACCATCTCCTTCAGTCACCACGATCTGTCGGGTTGCCACGACCATCTCCTGCAGTCACCATGATCTGTCGGGCTGCCACGACCATCTCCTGCAGTCACAACGTTCTTTCGGGTTGCCACGACCATCTCCTGCAGTCACCACGATCTGTCGGGTTGCCACGACCATCTCCTGCAGTCACCACGATCTGTCGGGTTGCCACGACCATCTCCTGCAGTCACCACGATCTGTCGGGTTGTCACGACCATCTCCTGCAGTCACCACGATGTGTCGGGTTGTCACGGCCATCTCCTGCAGTCGCCACGATTTGGGTCTTTCATCTGCTCATCCGCTTTATGGGCGAGTTACGAGTTCCCAAAAATGTTCAAATGTGAGGCAATCGCACACAACTCGATATCGTATTCAAACCCTAGATAAAACTTACTTACTAATTACGATATCGAGTTCCTGTGCCACCGTGTAAACGGAGCATGTTCACAGAATCAACAGCACTGAGAAAGATAAGATGTACAGCAGTAACCTACCACCAGTGTCGTCAATACACACAGTACAAGCCTGTCCCTCTAAACACCATAACCGTTTGGGTTTTTTTTTATCACTTTTATGTTGTTCTGTGTTGTCCTGGCAAGGTTGGATTCAATCTGCAAGTAATCAGAAATGTTTTAACCTTTCCGGATTCAGTGCAAAGCAGTAAGTGCGGAACAACGTGATACACCCTTTCCATCGCTATATAACGTTGCTTTTAGTCCAGGGTCTGTCACCATAATGTCAACCATTACAGCACTAACGACTTCCAGCAACTTACCGTTGCGTCCTTAAAGTTTGTTCACCTGCTTGTATTTCTGAGTGCAAATATCATAACTTGGATTTAGTGTGGACGTCAAGTGCATTGCTTTAACTGCAGTGATGTTCATTGTCCATTGTATACAACCATCATTCTCAAACTTATCATGTAATCGTCAGTGGTGCATGTTTTCGAACTTTAACAAGATGAAATAGACAGAAGTTAGATATTCAAAATTCTGATTTCATCAAATTTGTTATAAAATGTTCAAAGCAATAGTGATTTTTTTTTATCATTTCATTTCTTTTGCTAAAAAGCCCATCTTATCATTCAATATGGTATGTGCACATAAACATATGAAGTTTTATATATGTGAAATATATATCTACCTTTTATGTGGAGGTTGATAACACTCATATAAACGCTGCGAACATATTACTGAATCAATTTCTGCCAGGGAGAAAGGAAATGTGAAGCCTTTGATATATGTTGTTTCATATTGTAGTACAGAGAATGATATGGAAACACAAGGCTGTCATTTTTATCAATGTTATCCGTGTTTAAATATGATTTTATCTATCTATCTTATCTAACAACGATAGTGTTCGTTTTATCTGTTGCGATGTCGAGGGGGTGGTACTAAACACAAACGAGGAAGACGATGTATGTCGAGAGCGAGATAGCGGGTATCTGAGGATACTCAAACTTAAATGAATATTACTTGATAGCAGTTTATTGAAAGGGCATACAGCAGTCTGCAGAAGCGTTATATCCGTACCCCTTGTGACTTATCCCTCGCCCTCTACCAACATGATGCAGGCTTAGTTGATATACCAAGCGTTGAGTGAAGTTCCAGTGATCTATGTTCAATAGTTACAATTACAAAATACATGTAGTCGATGTGCAATAATGTTAATGGCAGTGTTAGTGTGCTGTCCCTTTGATCAATAATGGCGACCAATTCCTATAAATATTAAGATTCGCAAACAGTTTTTGTGCTTGAGAAATTAAATTTCGTTAAATATGCCTGTAGGGGGCGTATTTTAATCAAATTTCATCCATATTAATTGTGTTGGAAGGTCGATGTTGATATTTGAACGTTTGTCGCTGAAGCAGTTCGGGGAGGTCTCATATCTTCTACTTTCGCCCTCTACAGATATACCATATTCACCAAGTGGAAACTTGTTGTGTCTTATTGAATAAACAACCACAACTATAACAAATGAACGTTTACTTACAAAATCGGTTTATATTAAACAAACAAATATGAACATCATACACAACAGATGCAAATGGCTCATTGGAGGCCCCGTACAGTCGTACAGCGTACAGTCCAGTTCCACCATCAGATTGTCTCGGCAATGCATTCTCTGAGAATGACTATCAACATTATGACGATGATCTATGTCGTGTTTAAAGACGCCATTTTGAAGTCGTCTATACAAAAAAATAATGGAATGTTTTGATATGTTCTCTTTCTATGTTACACCGAGCACCAAAGTTTTCCACAGAGTAGTAAAAGTTTACTTCTTAATTCTACGCGTGCTTCTATTGGATTTTCTGTCTAGAAAATTAAGTTCTTACTTTATTTCCAATCTCGTGGATGTGGAACCTTTTGTGTCATTAGTTGACTGATTCCGTACAAAGTTCACATTTAATCTCTACGGCTTTGATGTAATCACGTTCTGAACCAATAAAACAAACAACTCATCAGACGATATTCAACATGACGTCATTTCCTTCTCGTCTGCTCTGGTACTTCCGGTTTCTTCAAATGACATCCGGTAATATTGAACTACACGGGATTCTCTTGTCTGAGAGGGTTATTCTCTGTCAACATCATCAAAGCATCACAAAACGACTCGGATCTTTGAATGCAGTTAAGTTTTCGAAGCAGGCATTGATTGACACTGGATGGACGAGTAATAACATCGGCTGTCCTCCCTTTTTAAAAATATGTCCAATGACTTCCCTTTGAGGGTTCCTATTGGCCCCAAACAATAACAGCTCGATAAAGCCCGTTTGGCGACTTGGCGCCATTCAGGCACGTATCAGCCTGGGCAATTTCCGATCTCATAGCATTCACCTACGATCACCCTTATTATTTCCTGAGCGAAGGGGAAAGATCAATGGCTTCCCATGCTCTCTTCAATTGCCTTATTCCTCTGCACACCTCGGACGAAACTTTCCCGGCAATCCTGGACTGAACGTCTTGATCCTATCAGCGTGTGAGTCACGTGCAGCTCCGGACCCTTCTTGCTCCGTCTCGCCAGTCTGTCCTTGGCGTCGCCGGAAACACCCAAACTTTCCCGACTGTTCTGGTCGGACGAGGGCAGACAGCGGGATGAAGTCTCCATACAGCACCATTAATGAATGTGAGAGTTGGAATTGTTCGATCCATATCACAGTAATTGATATTTTTTCACAATATTGAAAACAGTTTTTTCTCATCCTTTAAAACTGCACGTTTCATGACGGTCTCAGAAACAGTTGTGTGTTCGAGTTGTGAGAGCGCTGGCCTATGCCGTTCTTCAAGTGCACGATGGTCCGTCCTGAAAGGGAAAGCGTATCGTTTAGAAAGTGAATTGTTTTGTTGACATCTAGATCAAAGACATAATTTGCACAGGGCCCTAGTGACTGTTGAAGCCGTGATGGAAAGTGGTGCCAGCAAACACATAATGACGGGATTAACTAAAAGCACCGCCTCAGCATCAAAGACTAGCGGCTCTGAAAAGCATAAATCATTTACCATTGCCAGATCAATCTCCATCATTCTTTAAGCACATGGATGCGACTGGTCATATTGACTTGTGAACTGATTATGTTGACCCGTGGACACGAACAACTGCTCAAACCGGTTCTGAATACACAGTGCACATACATACTGTGACTTCCTATCAATGAAACTTATGTCATCCAGTGTATTAAGTGGTAACCAGCGTTCTTATGAAGTATGCTTTAATTGATTTATAAAACTATTTTATTTCTTCTTTTACAAATAAATTATCATGTTATCATCTTACCTCAAAACTAACTCAGTATAATAATAACGTTAGAATTTGTATAGTGCCTGAATCAAACATTTGCTCTGAGGTGCTTGATCATATGTTCTGTTAAAAAAGCCTGTCTTTAGTTCTTTTTTAAATGGAGTATAGGATACACACTTTCCGTAACGTTTCATTTTCTTTAAACCTAAAAGACCTACAATGTCATCATAATAAGTGCAAGGATATGTTAGTCTGTTAGTCACTTAAAACAAATTACAATGTTCTTTCAACAACAAAACCACAGTACGAACCTGTCTTCTTTTTGTTTTTGGTGTAGAGAATAAAGGCATTACATTGAATCTGCAAAATAGGCAAGGCAACTACTGAACTATCCCTAGTTTCTATTTGGTGTAAACAATTAATGAAATGTTGTCGGTCTTAAAACATAAGGAAACAAAGCACTGACCTGTCCATGTTTTCTGGTCGGTGTAGACGAAGCCCTTGCAGTCCGGGTCCATGTTGCAGATGTCCTCGGCCTCCGTGATGTCGAACACTGACAGTGTGCATCCTCCCCCGGACATAGAAAAGCGACACCTGTAGTCGAACTGGCCGGGCAGGTCGCTCTCACTGTGCTTTATGTACACTGAAGTGAAGAATACGATAATATAAGGTTACATGAGGTTCTTATAGGATACAATGATTCACATGAATTCATGGTATTGATGCTAAATAGATGTAACACAGGCATGATCTTTGGCACTGTGGACTAAAAATAGACCCTGATTGCTTTAGAGTTGCAAGCATAACAGTCAGACCTCGTTTACCCGGACCCCCTATATCCGGGAACCCGGTCATCCGCACACAATTTTTTCAAATTTTCTTTATGCATTTCTATGCAAATTTTGATTCACTTAACCGCACGAACCGCTATCCGGACGATTTTCAGATGTAACGAAATCGTGCGGATAAACGGGGTTTCATTGTATATAAATTGTGAAGAAATGTGTAAATATAATAAGAAAACCCCGTCGACTGACTGATGAAATTGTTTGGAGGCACCGGAATCGTTACAATCGTCTATTATTCCAAACAACTATGTCTGCAAACAACTGAAACCTATGGGAACTATCCAAGAAACCACTGACAACGTCAGACCAAGAACTCTGTAACACTGATCAGAAAGTCCCTGGTCAGACCAAGCATTGAGGTCTCACCTGGCCTCTTGCCGGAAGTAGTTCTGTTGAGATGGTTGCCCTGCTTGTAGAGGCTGACGACCTTCTCCATGTTGTCCACGAGCTGTCTGGAGCTGAGACTGAGGTTCTCGTAGGCGTTGACCACCCGGTCTATGAGAGGTTTCAGGAGGGCCGGGGCGCCGTGAGGCAGCAGGAAGGTGGTGAAGTGGCGGCCAGTGTTGAACATGTTCCGGAACTCGTTGAAACCGTTACACTTCCCGTGCAGGCACTGAATTCTGGAGGGGCATGATACACGAATTAGAAAGGATTTCTTAATGATTTTGTGGTGCAATATAGATATTGTGACTGTTATGCTAGATGTGACATTGCAATTGAGAATAGGCGAAATTTGTTGAATTTTCACTTCCGGTCAAAAGTAACATTGACTTGAGGATATGAACTTTTTTGCATGCACCAGATTCGTTTTGATAATCTCTGATGCTCAACGCTTTTCTTGATTGGACGGACATAAGGTAAATGCCAGGTAAAGCAATATTGTTTGTATTGTGTAACATTATAATCAGTGATTTCTGTGAACTGATTTTATTGCAGTCAGAAGATTATATTTGAGGACGAGTGGCACTGGGAATGCACTAAGATGTTATTTCACAATAAGAAACTATGACTTTTAGTGAGCATAAATAGTTTGAAGTTATAAGTATAAGCATACGCTGTTTAATGTATCATCGGCTCAAGGGCAATGCCTTTAAATATTTTTTCTAGATGCCCAAAAATATGGTTCTTGTGTAATACCAATGTTGGTGTATTTTACATGATTACATCGTGCTCCGAGGCCACTATCTTTACTTGCATTAGCTCGTGTCATCTTGTTCATTGTACCTTTTAGTGAAATTTGAACTGGAGAAATGGAGAGTGCATTCCTTGTCCTCTGAACACGACGGTTCGTCGAAACCAACATCGTCCACATCGGAGAGCTTGAGTTGTCCGCCAACCAACACGAACTGTTGTCTTCGGAAGTCGTTCATCGCCATCGAGCCGAACGGGGTTGTGGACATGAAGTGAAGTAGGTGCGTAAGGTCGTTAGAGATCTGCAATAAATAAATAAATAAATAAATAAATAAATAAATAAATAAATAAATAAATAAATAAATAAATAAATAAATAAATAAATAAATAAATAAATAAATAAATAAATAAATAAATAAATAAATAAATAAATAAATAAATAAATAAATAAATAAATAAATAAATAAATAAATAAATAAATAAATAAATAAATAAATAAATAAATAAATAAATAAATAAATAAATAAATAAATAAATAAATAAATAAATAAATAAATAAATAAATAAATAAATAAATAAATAAATAAATAAATAAATAAATAAATAAATAAATAAATAAATAAATAAATAAATAAATAAATAAATAAATAAATAAATAAATAAATAAATAAATAAATAAATAAATAAATAAATAAATAAATAAATAAATAAATAAATAAATAAATAATAAATAATTAATTAATTAATTAATTAATTAATTAATTAATTAATTAAATAAATAAATAAATAAATAAATAAATAAATAAATAAATAAATAAATAAATAAATAACGATGTACTAAAATTTGTATATAACTATATATTCTTTATAGCGACACCCATATGATATAAAAATAAACAAATAAGTTACCATTATTTCAATATGATATCGGGTCATCACGATAGGAACTCTATTGCATATGATACAGAAGTTTAATTATTATTAGATGAAATAAAAATAAAACTGCAAAAGGAGTAATTATTAAGACACTAGCAACGTTATATCACTAGTATATACCATTAGTATGACAACTGACACTAAATGAAGTGTGCCATAAAATATATGAACATATCAGAATGTTACATAAAGAATAACATTAACATCCTTTTCATATTGATATATTATGTCATATTCGTCATCATTTAATACATGGCCAGGATTATATATAACGGCATTTTCATAGGACCAAGTGACCACCCCCAGGCCCTGACCCCCTGCCGTATTAGTGTGGATACGCGCCGTGTGTCTATGAATCAAGCTTCAAGGCGCTTCTTTAGAAAAGTCGGCCCAAAATAGTCTGATTAAAATAGCTCTTATATAAAGTGATCAGGTCGACGTCCCCCTTTCCAACAGACGCTAGCTATGCGGAATGGATTCCGTCTTCTGGAAACGTTTGTGAACTCTGAACAAACTTCCGCCAGTCGCAGAGGAGCTTCGTGAGGGTCAACACGTGGGGTAACATTGGATTATGTTATCAATTTAAGACGAATGAGTGATTCGTGTGCACGTCTGTCTTTGCCTTATCTAATTATCGTGCTTAATTATCCTCATCCTTTTTAATTACATTTTCTTCCTGTACGAGTAGTCATTATGTAGTGGTTGTGGTTCCATCACTATTTGTTTTAATATTAACATTTGAAACGAGAAGATTTTAGTAAGCCTAAATTTCCAAATTTCAGTAACTTTAAAGTGAAAAGATTCTTTATATGAACCAATCCAATTTAAATTCGATTAAATCATCAAAAAATCGAATGATATTGATCTCCAAATTCCCTTTGATTACATTCATAAAATACCCCAAAACACACATTGCTTTCGATATTTGATTTACAATTGTTAAGTAAACGTCTAACGTAGTGTGTGTAAGCTTGTAAAAGAAGCGAAATGTTGAATTAGTAACACTGTGACATCCCCGGGTGAACGATGTTAAGGTGAGCGTTGTGCACAGTGAAATGCATGTACACCTGAGCATAAAGGTGGCACTATTATACAGGTACAGCACGATGTTTACTCGATGAAAGTCGGTAATCTCCCCATGTTTACTGCACAAATATTTACATATTGACATATTTGCAATCTCTGAAGAGTGAAAGTTCACACTACATGATCTTTAAATTAGTCTTGCGTGCACTAGCATGTTCCGGTAAATGTTGACAAATGTTCGACAGGGAACAGCAAATAACTGTGAACCAACATCGCACATTGCCGCATGCTACGCCACACAATTGGTAACAGAGTAGGGGACACTTTTCAATTTGAATATCTGTAAGAATCGTTTTCACAATTACACCGAACTAAAATGGTGGATTCGTCGTCATTATAAATGGAATATTCAAGGTCAGTTATGAAGATATAATTCTAGCTGAACCAACACCTGCAAATGAAAAGCCTTGATCTATATTATGTAATCAACTACACCTTCCGTTATTGTGAATGTACTGTTATCTGCTTGGTGCAATGGTACTTGAAGGAAACAGACAAGCAATCAAACATAATATTTTACAAGTAAACACTTGTAAATCCACATGGCAACACCTTATTTGATCTAATACAAATAGACAATCTTCAAGTGGGATTTGAATTTGTTTCATCCAGAATACCAGCTCTCTAAATATGTGGTGATTTCTGAGACGACACGACGATAGAAGAAAATCCTTAGACATTTGCGGTTTTACATCTGTGATCGACTTTGTAGACTGTGAGGTGTTTTGACGAATGAAGACAAAGGTTATCTCTATTTCCTTTTTCAATACATGGAAATTACGTCTTCATATCTTCTATGAGAGGCACTTGGAGAGTTTGCCTATTGCATGGCCAGTTCCTCGGGTATTGGTCTATGACTCCATTGGTCGAGGGCTCCATTGGTTTAGGACTCTATTTGTTTAGGGTCCATGGATCTAGGGCTTCATTGGTCTAAGGCTCTATTGGTTTAGGGCTCCACTGATGTTGCGGTCCATTGGTCTAGAGCTCAATATGTCTAGGCATTCATTGGTCTAGTGCTCTTTTGGCGCAGGGCTCCATTGGCCTAGGGTTCACTGGTCTAGGGTTCCATGTGTCTAGTGCTCCGTTGATCTAGGGATCCGTTGGTCTGGTGCTCCATTTGTCTAGGAATCCGTTGGTCTAGGGGCCAATGATTCCATTGGTCTAGTGTTCCTGTGATTACAAATATATCACAATGCTTCTATTCTCACAAACGAAAAGTACATACCAGGTGCTCTTGCATCTATTTTGAGCCGTTTCTATTGTGAAAATGAATATACATCTGTATCTATCTATAAAATGTACGTCATTTCTAAGAAAATGTGCTGTTATATATGTTCCCTGAACTATATGTGGCTCCAGTGACCAACAGTGTGAGTTCTCAGACAGAGCCAGATCGGTGCCTACTCGTAGAGTGCCGCCAAGGTGCCTGGTTAACGCGAGGCTGACATGTTTATGTAAGGGGCTTAACTCCTGTCACGCCACTATCAGCTGTTTACGCCGCTAGGTGGCAGTATTATCTAAGCTGATCGGAAACAAACAGACCCTGGTATGTGTAAGGTTAGAGACGCTCAGAATAAGATCCATCTTGAAATATCAAGCAGTAGGGAAGCGAGATAGCGGTCTTCAGCTTACAGAAAGAGGAAGATAAATGAGAGTTATCGCCCTTTCTTATGGGGTCCATGATTCATTCTGCTGAATGATGAATAAAAGCAGCAGGAACATGCATTTATCTGAATATGATAGTTCAACTTGTAAAATGATGAACATTTTATGGACAAACCTATTTTTCTATCAAAACGTTCAAATCTAATGTTGATTGTCTCTCGAAATTGAATTATTTCATGCCAGAACAAATGAGTTCGTGTCAAAGAGAACATTACGTTAAATTAACTGTAACGTATGCTTCATTTGTCGCACGTACATTTACACTGATCACGTGACCTGTCATGACCACGCACTGTATCAAGATGGCCGGTTTCGACATTGACAGAGCAGAACTTGGCCAACAGTCGAGTTGTTTCCTGTTTCGGGGCTGTTTAAAGCACTCAAACGAATGAGTCACTAACTAAACTGCAGCCCAGCAACATTGCTGACACCCCGAGACGCATCAAGCGACACGCGGCGAGGTGGGGGTAGTCGTGGACGCTCGAGATGGGAAATTTGAGCCGAGGTTCTTTGTCGAGTTGGAAACTTCATCACCATTCAGGACGAGGATAAGGCGACAGGCCCACATTACAAAATGGAAGCGGATTTAACAATACAAAACTGAAGCATTCTTAGCCATTTTCCAATCTACAGATCTGTCAACGACACAGTCAATAATCACGCTATGGACTGTTCTGATGGATGTGGGGCATCGTGCGATGTCGCTAGACCTTGTCCTAGTCGTTTGGAGCTGTAGCACACTTCCACCAAGGGAGATAGGCTCCCCCTCCCGTGTATTACACCCCATACATATAGTTGACCTATTCAGTCCCATTTCATATACCAATTATTGTATAAACACGCACAACTTAAACAGAAACACTTTCTGTTACGATATGGAAATCATTCCCGCATTGAAGACACTGTACAGATGCGTTTTGAAGGGTTCACATCATTGAATAGAGTAATTATGTATTTGGTATGTTTTGCCTTACATAACCCGCAATTTGATTGTTTACTTCAAATAATACCTCTAAACATATCTATAATCTTTTAAAAAAACAGTCCATCAAATGACAAGACGTTCAATGTAAGATTGATAGAGACAATATAGCATTTAAAGCTTACGGTTATCAAATATCACTCAAGAAACTATATCATCTTGTAACATTGGCGCTATCGAATCGCAGAACAATTTCCCTTTACCCATACAATAACGTTGATCTCATTACCGCATTGATTACATGTCAAATACTCGGCATATTAATACTATTACATCATGGAAATGCAGTAAATGTCTTTTTATATCCTGAGCTAAGGGTTTCCCCAATGTGCACATACATGATCGATTCTGATTCTGAATATCACGTGATCTCAACATAAGGTCCGACAATGTGTCCATAGTGTTCTACAGAAGATATATTCAGTGTGGCATCAGGGATAAGATCGCATGGCAAAATAGTTTATAATGGTTCAATCAACAGTTTCTGTCTTATTATTATGCATTGCGTGAAATAAGAAACAGTTTTACTGATTTTACAACTGTTTAATAATGAAACATATATATATTGATATATTGAGAGAATATCCACAAAGTAACACATACTTTATTATTAGTTAAGTTAAGGCTCGTCTTGTGTAATAAACCCAGTTATTCAATGACTCATTTGTTAAGTGCACTATAAAAATCAGTTATCCCGTTCCAAACCAAGTATATAGTTAATGGATGCATCTGTACATAAAGTACCAAATAATACGCATGGGTGAAGGAGTTTAGTCAAAATCTGGATGGTTTAACATTTCCCTTAAAATCAGCAAATAAGACAGAACGTAATTAGCTCCGATGATAAGACACTTATACATAAAATAACTCCGGGGCATTGTTATTCCGTGTCCCCGAGGACCCAACCCTTTGCTAGGTCGAGATTCAATTATCTCCCTCTCCCAATTACAGCATTATAATCTGGTCCTCAAGCGTTCCTGACACTAAAAGACCCGAACTCGTAATTACATCACACGTTTCGTACCACCGGTAGTTGCATCATGGGCACAGCTCCTAGGCACTCCGCGCCGTCTTCAGAATGCAAAAGTAGGTTTCGCTCTTCACTGTGTGGAGACTGCTGGCATGTTTGCGTTTGAAAAAAAACTTTGCATGCATTGAAAGCCGTGGATTTGACAGTAATTAGCTGGACGCGGGGCCTCGCTGTGGAGGTGTAATCGTTGTAACGATTTTAATCGAGTTTTAATGGCGTTCTCATTTCATCTCGGATGTAACACGCGCAACATCAACATTCGCTTGCCTCCTGCAGAGGAAGAGTAATTACGCAAGAGATTTAACCATTTCAACCATTTCAACCATTCAAATACGTCAAGTTCACCATCAGGACCAGAACACGAAATTAAAACGCTTTCCGAAGAAGAATTAACATAATCTCAAGTATTTGGCACAAGAGGAATTAACAGCTAAAAGCCCAGTTATAAAATACGCCTGGTCAATATAATGGACCTGTAATCTTTAGTACAAAACCAGTATCGATACTTATATATTTGCCGTGCATCAGTCATGACATGCAGAACATATTGGATCAATATGTCACATTGTCTGCCATACCAATGGAGAAGTGTAGGAACATTACCCTGGCGGATTAAACAGCGGGTCCTATAGGGGTATTTTCTGTGGTAAGGGAATTCAAGGGGCATCCAAACTATTTATATGTTATTGATACGTTATTTTAACACGATACAGTATAAACAGATTACTGAGGGTAATACCTGACAAAGAGTAGTTTCAACAACGTTGTTTTCTTTCTAATTGAAAAAGTGTAATACGATAATAAGACGATGTTTTCAGAAAATCCCATTTCTCATAGAAATATTCAATAAAACAGGGATATTTTACGAAGTTTGAGTGTAGGACTTAGATAAAGATCAAGGTATGTTGTATGATAGTGGTAGTATTGAGTATTCAAGATAATACTTCCACAGACTGAAGGCAAGTCTATATCCCAGGTGTACGACCCTGAGGGATGACATGTCTACTGTACTACTGAGATCTGTACATTACGTATACCTCTCCGTCTTCCACCTCTACCCTCACTCCATCAATGTACAATGCAACATGGCTATTCTGACCTTTCACCTCTCTTTCATCTCCTGGTCACAAGGGAGAGCACTCTTAGCTACAAACAGCGTTTAGTTTGGATGAAATTACAGTGACCAAGAACGACGTTTATATTATGAAAATCAGTTCCAGTTTAGTGAGTTTACCTATACGAATATGGAGGACGAATAGCAGCGGAAACAACTCACAAAGGTCAAAGGTTATCATGTTTTAGGTTGGTCAATATCCTGCAGTAGGAAAACATTGTATTTTGCGAACTTTGGAGAACATAATCCATTGCATAATAACTATATTTATCAGAAATTTGTTTCATGTAGAAGAAAGTCAGCGATTAAAAAAATAAATCTCACCAAAGTAAAGAGAATGTGTTTCACACGTTTCATTGAATTTACTTATAAGATAATAGTCGGGAATCAAAGTAGAAGTTTTCCGAAATGTATTCACAATAGCAAAATATATCTGTATCTGGATGAATAGGTGTAACAAGCGGAGGAATGTGAGGACAATCTGACTTACAGTCGGTGTGTAGTTATTCCTTTCAACATGACAGCTGGACAGTGAATAATTCATGAGATTGGAATCAATAGTTCACGCTTGGTTATTACATAAGCATATAGGTGCCACAGATTGGTTAACCATTGTGTAATATATGTTATCAATTATTCATAGAATTTGATAAACCCCAGAATGGTGTGTGTGTGTGAGTGAGTGAGTGAGTGAGTGAGTGAGTGAGTGAGAGAGAGAGAGAGAGAGAGAGAGAGAGAGAGAGAGAGAGAGAGATAGAGAGAGAGAGAGAGAGAGAGAGAGAGAGAGAGAGAGAGAGAGAGACAGACAGACAGACAGACAGACAGACAGACAGACAGAGACAGAGAGAGTATGAATAACTTCTATAACTGTATATCTTTTGTGGCTTCAATGATTGACAGTTTTACAGTAAGCTGTTCGTTGCAATCTTCAGATGATGTCTGGTAATATTTCAGGAGAATAACGCATTTCTTATGTTAGTAAATCGTTTTGATTAATAACTGAATACATTTATTCCATTCGAATATAAATGTATACCTTGGATACTTATTTATGCCTTTCCTCCTACAATGTTTGTTATCAACAAGCAAGTATAACATACGTTATACCATAAGACCTACTATAGTCACTAGATATAGATAACACCAGTTATATCCCCCTCAGTGCTTGCAGATTAGCTGTGACACTTGTGATGGACGTGTGTCACTTGCCTCGGTAAATATGTCAATCAGATAGCAGCTACTTACATGTGTAGCTAATTGATATTCACCAATTACAGACCATCTTCCAGCTACAGTGCACTAGTGTCTTGATTGTACAACATTGTACCACATACTGTAGACACCTTCCTGTAAATATAATGTATGTGCGGAACGAGTGACATATCATAAGCATAGAACATACTAGTTTGATGAGCGGACAGTTCTTAACAATTATATACACACCACTGCTTGAGGGAATATTCGTGGGCTACCTTTATAAGTGTGGCGTAACTAAAGGACGAATGTGATATTATCATAAACAGAATCACTATTATGCTGAATGAAAACTAAATGAAAGAACCAATGCTTGGTCCCCCCAGCAGGAATGTTTTGAGTTTCACACCGCTCAATGCTGGGGAATGAAGGCATAGCGTTTACATAACGTGTACATAACGTGTACATAACGTTCACGCAAGTAGGATTGCACGAGATGATATAAGTATATTGTATTCTGTTGTTAAAAAACGGAGGTTTCCCAAAAGATTAGTATGTGCAACTTGTTGTGAGGTTCATTACATACTTTCTTGTATAACATGATACTGTATGTAATAATAGGTACAGAACGAACTGCCAAGTTTCATGTATAAATAATGTTCTATTTATTGACTGATAAGTGCTTATCAGTGTTACCGAAGGGAACGTTGCATTTCAATCATAACATGTGTATGTAATGGGTAAACGACAAGTGTGGTATTTTTATATGAATATAATGTGCTACTTGTGCTTGTCACTATGTTGTAAATCATTCATGTTTCTCAATACTTCAATACTTCAATACATCACTCGGCTTCAGTGTACAGGTCCGTGCCACTAAGGGAATGTTGCAAACCAGCATAATGGTTGAAATTAGTTGAAGACAATTGTGGTATTTGTATGAATATAATTTACTATAGTTTTGCTTGACATGTTTACATGTTATAAAGTCATTAACATCTGTCAACTCGTTCAATCAATATATATTGTAAGAACAAATGTGTAATAAAACACGACTACGTTCATATAAAAACCACTCACATCATTGTTAGCTAGATGAATGAGTTGATAAAATATATCGAAAGAACGTCTTTTGTTCACCTGCTCAAATAGTTTTAAAACAAATATTTTCTGTTGTATGTAATGACATCAATCACTACAGGTTTTGCTTGTTCTTATAAAATGTTTTGAATGAAAAACAACAAAGAAGTTGCAAATCATTGAATTGTGAAATTCCATAGATTTTTTTAAAGCTTTTAACATTTATGTATAACAATATGATAATGACACTATCTGACAAGCTTATTCGTGTGCGGTTCTCTATCAAAGAAAACATTTATCATACATATAAAACGCACAGACGCTTCGCCAGATACGTATCACAACACAGACCGACGCCTGTCAATCAAACCGGCAGGGGAGGTAACCCGCCACGACAATAAATCAACATTTTCAATACCATGGCCGGTGTTCAAATTATCCCAATGGGAAAGCGAAAGGTCGGGCTGTTTGTTCAGCTCTCGGTGGTCGGCCAGAAAATATCCCCCGACCAAAGAAAGACGGACAAGGGCTTTACATCTTCAGCATCCGTCTTCCGGATCCGCTCGTGCTGTACCAGTCTCAGCCGCATAATGGGGGCTTCAGCTTTACTACTTGGCGAGCCCATAAACAGCTCTCTTGCACAAATGCTAATGTCAAATTGAATGTCCCATGGTACATGGCTCATTAGGCATCAATTACCCAGCAACCCTTGCGGAACAGACGACAGGAGCGGAGAACAATGTTCTCTCTCATGCTGTCAGTCAATTCGGTGGAGAGCAGACGACATTGGTAGTCTATTTGAAATCCATTTGTAGTTGATTCAAACGGTGGGAATCGCTAGATGGACTAGTGATGTTCTTTTTTGGACTGGTAAATAGATTAGGGAGCTCTTCCGATGACGGACAGCAGATTAGCTGGCTGATGAGGGAATGCGTCTCTGCGACTTTCTCCCATTTTTTACACCTCGCTGATACGCCAATGGTGAAAAGAAGCGAATGATTTAGCACTTTGTTTCCAGTGTATAATACATTTGTTCCTTGGTAACGTTATACTGATAACGTATCCGTGCCTTGGCATATATCACAATTACCATCCTAAGCGGTGGAAACAGGTTCTTATCCGCGTATTTGTCGGAGATTAATCAATAATTGTAGTAAGCTGCCTAGTGTAGATTGGATTGTAGGCGACAAGAGCGTGTCCTGCCTCAGAGTTCCTGGAGGGATGAACGCAGGCGGGTTACAGAAGGTCTCTTACCGATACAGGGCATGGCGAAATCATTGTAAGATCTTGGGAATATAGAATTGGAAAATTAGCATTGATGGAAAAGTTGTAAATCGTGCATCGCCAATTGACGACTACGTGATCATTACAATTCCAAGACGCTATCGAGAACAGTGTGAGGTTATTAATTTTAAGGGTCATAATCGACACCTTTCGGTGATTTCAAATCAATCAATGATAATAAATTAGACCTGGGGTAGTTAATATTTTAAGCACAAAGTTCCATTAAGATAAGAAAGAAAAAACATTGCTTTATTGGTTATCATTCTTCGAAAAACATCCATAAATTCACTGAATCATTAAATCATTAAACTAATTTAAACCTCCCTCCAGATTGCATTAACATGCCTGCAACAAGACAAAAGTGAACATGGCCCCCGCCATCTCTGTCTATGAAGAATTGTAGCTTTTATTGGAAACAAGTTTTAATATCGATTCATGGCAATAACTCCATAGAAATATTATTTCGAACTGACTTTCGAACTCGATCAGGAGTATCATCAAGAGTAGCCGTATCCAACATGTCATTCATCTAGATGTAATAAAGAAGACAAATATTTTATGGATGATCAACTTCTTTATTAACAATAGCGACGTTTCGGTATAGATCCTTATACCGTTATCAAGCATCATAAATATTTGTCTTCTTCATCACACCAACTTCTAGAATGCCTCTCAAACAGTAGACGTAATACTTTCCGAAAAGGTCCCCATTGAACACTGTATAATTCCTAATTGACCACTCCAATATTGCCATTGACCACTATATAATTTCACTTTGAAAACTATGAAATACTCCATACTTTGAAACAGTTTTTAATGTCTCTCCAGTAGTTTTTGAGTTGAATCATTCCCTAAACCAGCTTGTGTCCCTGCCAGCCCACCATAGACACAGCTGAGCTGGCCGGCGCGCAGACAGACTGTGCAAGATACAGTTTAAATAGCCGTCATGCAGATGGCGTGCCTTGAGTTGTTCCACCCTTTGATTTATGCTGACCGGAATCAAAATCGTAACGGTTATGTTGGCAATTATGGGTGAAATATGGCCGCGTGCAGCTCATGGACCGACCAATCAAAAAGCACGACGGGTTGGATTTATGAGCAGAAGGTCGACACTGGCGTAAACATACACATAGTTATCGTGTGTTATCTGCCTTCCCATAAATTCTTCGCCTAAAATAAGAAACTCCATGTGAATGGACGGCGTGCTTCAACACCGGATTTACGAGGATGGCTACGGTAACATTATATCCCGCAGCGAAGGTAACGCTCGTCTGTTAAGTATCTGGGCGATTTTAAAAAGTGGGAGTCACAATTTGAAAGACGATATGCACACTATGAGGAATAATTTAATCAATAATCACCTTGACAAACATTGACAGGACCTGGTGATATTAATAGTTGAGTGAGAGTGTTTACTGTGAAAGGAAACACTGCAGTCGCTCAGACGAATCAGAAATCTATTGACACTAGAATTCAGAATTTATGTCCAACGGCAACATATTGGGTAAAACTAATTAACAGAAAGTATTGACATAAAAAAACGAATTTACCATAAAATGTTTTTATTTTCTTTTAGTTTAACACTAACTGATAAACAGGAAACCGTGAAACGAGATTCAATGCAGGCATTCTGAAATGCTGTCCACTGATTGGTTCTTAAGGGCAGGTCAGCAGCTCCGAATAACGTTGAACATATGCCGACATGAGACTCAGAAATACCAGGCAAATTAACGAGGTGGATCGCTTTGATATCTCTATTTGTCGAGTCCAAATCAAGACATCGGTAGCTGACTTCCGTTCTCGTCGTTATTACCTGTCAAAAACTCAAGTCTAATTTCTGTCATTTTCACACATCAAAGCAAGCAACATCAAAGATCGAATATCTCTTTAATTTCTCCGACTTTTCCACCATTAGTTCCGAGAAGGCGAATCTGGCCGCTCTGATTTTCCTTTGACAACTGGAGAGGCTCGGAGTATTCAGGGACGTATCAAAGGCCGTGGAGGGAAAGCTCCGGTATCAGGGACAGCAATTTGTCCACATCTAAAGCACATGTTGATGGAGAGATGGGTTAAGACCTATGGTAAAAATACACACACGTCTTCTATGATGGTGCTCTGGACGAGTCCAAGTCTGTGACACCATGCCAGTGATGGAATTCCATGTCAAATCCGAAAAACATCATCAAAGGCTGAATCTTGTTCCAGAACGCATACAGATCGTTCTTCATAATGGTTTTTAGATACACTATCTAGCCGTATCAATCACTGTCGCCAGAACTGTACTAGCCGCCATTTTGTATTTTTCTGTATTTATACGTTTTGTAAATGACGCGTCCAGACATAACCAGTCGATAATAAAGTCGGAGGCAGTCTGCATTTATATCAAAAAGCGTTCTGTCAGAAGTATTGGAATTATATTCCTCATTAGAGATCTTGCTTACTATACGGAAATACATGCTTTTAGTTAAAGCATTACTCTGGTCTGATGAACGACAAGTGATGGAGGGATATTGTTGGTTAGTGTTCATTTATTCCTTAATCCTTTGACTCTTTGACATTTGAAAGTTGTGGATTAGATATTACCAAACAAATAATGTTTTCTACATGGTTTGTTGACATCATGTAGTTCGTACTGTTGCCAGTATGTGTGTATACATCAAAGAATAAGTTATAAATGTATATGTATCTAACAGGATATAGTTTCAGCAATATACTCTGACACTGTTATCAAACAAATGATCTTCTACAGGAAATCAGACCAAGGAATCTACCTACTAATACTGCTGATTTTTGGTGCCCGCCAATATAAAGACACGGTAAGTATGCTTACAAAACTGACATGTACTTTCGGTCATGTTACCAACACACTTTTGTTTGGTAACCTGATATATAAACTTAAATACTTACCCTCAGTCTATCTTCCCATGAGAGTTGAAGAAGTTTAATCAAATCGATTGTCTCCCCTAGTTCCGTAACCATGACGACGGATGTGCTTCGATCGCCATCATACTGTTGCTTAGGAACACAGAATCCAATAACCTGTGGAATAAATATGGTAAAATATTATTTTGGTACACACATACAATGTGATTATCTATACAAGATATTTAAGAGAAAAGTTAAATTCACCAATAATGGTAGACATATTGGTACGTCTATCATTCATCAAGGGAGACAACTTGTGAACGTATTCAATAACAAACCTATCGACCATTTGACGTGCCTCTAAATTGTGACACTTGTAAATAAATGACAGTTTCTTAAATATACGTGATATTTCATTTAATATGTAGTCTTTATTTTTATATATTACAATTATGTGCATTGAAAAATGATCAAATTCATGTCCTTTTCAACTGCTCAAAGTTACAGCTCAAAGTTTAAAGACCCCTCTCTAATGTTTCATGGATAATATTATAACATTTAAATATTTATTAAAGATTTTTCCAACGTTCTTGATAGCAGATAATACTTTATCAATTCTGTAGTTTCAAGCTGATTTTAAAAACAAAATTCGTGATCTTGTAAAGCTTTTCTCACATATGCTTGTATCTTTACGCCAGCAGTTTGATTTTTTCAACATTCCGAGTAAGTTTTTTAATGACATGTTTAGTTATCGTAAATTCAAACTTGAATTCTAAACCTGCCAGGGATCCCATGCTTCAGTTAGGGTCGCGTGCTGTTTTCTTGCACTCAACATTTTCTGCAATAAATCGGATCCGGTGTCGTGTTTCTCGTACATAAACGAGCCATTACCCGGTCCTTGTACCATTATGCTTCTGGCTTCATGGACCTGTCACTATATTATTGAAAGATTTCGCAAATCTCAGTGGAATTTCTCCCGGAAACGTTGGCAGTGGCAACCATGGCAGGCTACACGTGTCCGCCAGATGGCGCTGTTTGACACGGGGGAGCCGCCATTAAAGATGGCGGTGCCCATACACACGGCATTGTACGCGGTCTGTATGTCACTGCAACACAAACAGTGTGTGCGACTCCTCCAGACCCACATCCACCAGAACCAACCCTCTGCATTCATGGTATTAGCTTTCGGCTATGCACTTGTCAGAAAGTTTACTGGGCTTCAAATAAGTTCTTGAAATGTTTACTTAAATATACTGAGATTGAAACATTTCTGTGTATTGTTATCTTAGTGGAAGAGGAATTGGCTTCAGTTCATGTCTGGAGAGCACACCAGGGACACGTACTCCGACACACAGACGATCATTACAATTACGGTTCATTGATTAATATATATACGTAATGCATACATGTAATTTAAGTCATGACAAGAGTATTTCAACATTGTTCTTAATGTAAGAATGTGTTCCCGTATTAAATATTCATCCCAAAATGGAAAAAAATAAAACTGTTAAAACACTTCATCCAGCTTTGTTTCAACAGGCAAGTTTACACGTTTCGGGACCACTTTTGACATTCAGGAATGACCAAACACTGATGTGACTATTTAACCCCGCTCCCTTGTCAACCAGAGAATGGCGTCGTTATGAAGCTCCACTAATTGTCAACCAGACATTGACATCGCCATGGAGATTCGCTAACTTGTCAACCAGAGATTGACGTTACTTTGACGCAACGCTATACTCCGCTCCCTTGTCAACCAAAGAATGGCGTCGTAATGAAGCTCCGCTAATTGTCAACCAGACATTGACATCGCCATGAAGATTCGCTAACTTGTCAACCAGAGATTGACGTTGCTATTGAACCCCGCGAACTTGTCAGCCAGTAACTGACGTTACTTTGACGCCACGCTATACTCCGCTCCCTTGTCAACCAGAGAATGGCGTCGTTATGAAGCTCTACTAATTGTCAACCAGACATTGACATCGCCATGAAGATTCGCTAACTTGTCAATCAGAGATTGACATCGCTATGAAGCCTCGCTAACTTGTCAACCAGTGGAATGCTTACAACTACTACATGTGTTTTGAAAAGTGTCAAACAAATTGCCAAAGTAAAGAACACAAGAAAACCACGTCCGAGACAGGGAACAATATTATGAATGCGGGTGTTCCAACATAACACAAGTCTGTGTGTTGTAGCGGGGCTAATAACAGTTGACTGCGAGTACACTACGGGCTAGGTTTCAACGCCTACGTAGCTTGTGTATTGAGGATACACGTAGTACGCAACGCATCGACGATCCGTAAACTTGCTCCCTGGATAGAAGACGCGTCCGGATGTTGAAAGCTGGAAACATTGATCGCTCGAATGGCATGTGAATGTTTGCTGGAGAATGAAAACAATAATGGGAAACTGTTTTCCTATCATACACACGCCCTGTTATCGGAGCATATGAAAAAGAGAATATTGAAAACATTCCCGAGTAAAATTATACATTGTCAAGAAAGCAAATGTTATGTTTCTAAAGCAGTCAAACAATGCCATGCCATTAAAGTGACACTTTGCAACCATATTTCCCTCATCAGTTAGATATGAAACTGTTTTAGTACCTTTTTAATATTACGTTTTCTACTATATCAACAAAGTTCTAATGTTGCTTTTAAATGTATGTAGACATTTTACATGGGACAACAGAACGAATGTTGCATAATTACACTAGAATAAATAATACGGTACAAAATCAACACAGTATGTTCTTTGGAATATACACATTGTCTCATTGCTAGACAGAGTTGGTTCAACTTGAAATTTCAACTGCCTAACTCAAATCAAAGAATGTCGTTAACAGTGCTTAGCTAAATCGTTTTCTCTCTCTATATATTTTGACAATTTCGATATTTGTTCAATCTTTACAATTCAGATGCGTCTTTACAGAGAGAGAGGTGTATATAATATGAGAGAGTCACAACATGTACACACGAAGACGTGTCATAGTGTAACCCCTGCAGGTGTAAATGAGATGAGAGAGTCACAACCTGTACACATGAAGACGTGTTATGGTGTAACCCCTGAAGGTGTAGATGAGATGAGAGAGTCACAACCTGTACACATGAAGACGTGTTATGGTATAACCCCTGAAGTTGTAGATGAGATGAGAGAGTCACAACCTGTACACATGAAGATGTGTTATGGTGTAACCCCTGAAGGTGTAGATGAGATCAGAAAATCACAACCTGTACACATGAAGACGTGTTATGGTGTAACCCCTGAAGGTGTAGATGAGATGAGAGAGTCACAACCTGTACACATGAAGACGTGTTATGGTGTAACCCCTGCAGGTGATATGTTAGCACCGGGATTCCTTCAACAAACACTCGTTATCTCCGCTAATCCCGCTCATCCATGCCTTGTAACCAGAATAATAAAAGACCAGATGAGTCGAGCGCTTATCAGCACATAAAAAGGATAGCAATATTAGTCCCTCGCTGTGAATGGGTCATAAATTACAGGTCCGTTTAGTACGGCGTGATCGCACGCTTTCAGAGGCTGTACATGGGGTTACTGCTCGAACATGCAATCTGATTTGTTCATATTTACTGCAGTAAAATTACATCATCCATTTTTATTATTATTATTTATTTTCATCTTTAATGCTTTCAGTTTTATACTCAATATAGCTAGCTTACATGAGTATGTGGACATGTATAGCTGTATACACAGTCATAGAGCGAGAATAACAGGGCCGAATGAGTCTTGTCGTGTAACTATGAAGACTTCGTTGTTTAAAGATTTACAAGAGGGTTTTGTGAACATATGACTACGATGTATGCTTTGGCTTTAATAGTAACTCTGCTATGTATACAGTCTACGCTATACAAGTTTGTGGTTATAGTGGTTATTTTCCTATTCATATTATATTAGTCTTACTCAAAGACAGTTGTTTCAATATTTCACCTTCATCTAGGTCGATAAATGGTCCACCCTAGCAAGTCTAGATTTGTGTCTGTACAATTCTTATTTCTCAAAGGCCCCTTTGCAACATACATCAAAATGGTAATTTGTTTAGCCTAAGTGTCAAGAATGAAGAACTATTTTATGGATATACAACTTCTTTATTCTATGTAGCGACGTTTCGACATACTGTACATACTAATGCCGTTGTCAAGCAGTTGATGTGTAGAGTCATATTACATCTATATTCAAGAAAATCTTCAGAATCAAAATAAGGTCAACATTTTCACGTTTCTGTTTGGAGAAGATTTTCAGTGCACTACATTGTATTTACTCTGTAAATATAGAACTCAAGTGACAACAAAACATCTCAATTTATAAGATGAGAGAAGAGTGTGTTTTTTAATTCGCACTTGTTTATCAATGTGTAACAGGGGATATTTACACCCCTCAATTGAGATAAACATGATGTCAAAATGTCAATTTATTTCTACATTACAAAATATAAATAAATCATTTCGATAAGCACAGCTTAATTAAATTTTGATATAAACGAAAAGCCGAAAATTAAGAATTTAATATAAAATGAATATAAATTATTATTATTATTATTATTATTATTATTATTATTATTATTATTATTATACATTATCACAACGAGATTGCAATGCATATTTCAATATTATTTAGATATGTTGAAGTTGTATGTACACTGTACGTATTACACATCATTCATAATATCATTCACAGTTATCAGTTATCTCTCAATCAAACAAAATATAAAAGTGACCGTATCACTTATCCCGCTATTAAAGAAAATATACAAATGACTTTATCACGTATCCCCCTACCATACGAAATATACAAGTGGCTACATGTATATCACTTATCCGCGTACTTTAGAAATGTACAAGTGACTTTATCACTTATTCCCCTACAATACGAAATATATAAGTTACTTTATCACTTATCCTCCTGCCATACAAAATAAACAAGTAACTATATTATTTATCCTCTTACCATACGAAATATACATGTGACTACATCACTTATCCTCCTACCACACGAAATATACAAGTGACAATATCAATTATTCTCCTACCATACGAAATATACAAGTGAGTATATCAACTATCCCCTACCACACGAAATATACAAGTGACAATATCACTTATCTTCCTACCGCACGAAATATACAAGTGACAATATCACTTATCTTCCTACCGCACGAAATATACAAGTGACTGCATCACTTATCCTCCTACCATACGAAATTTACAAGTGACTTTATTAATTATCTCCGTACCATACGAAATATACAAGTGGGTATATCACTTATCCTCCTACCATACGAAATATACATGTGACTACATCGCTTATCTTCCTACCATACGAACTATACAAGTGGCTTTATCACTTATCTCCCTACCATACGAAATATTCAAGTGAGTACATCACTTATCTCTCTACCATACGAAATATACAAGTGAGTATATCACTTATAATATCTCCCTACCATACGAAATATACAAGTGAGTATATCAATTATCTCCCTACCATACGAAATATACAAGTGAGTATATCACTTATCTCCCTACAATACGAAATATAAAAGTGAGTATATCACGTATCTCCCTACCATACGAAGTATACAAGTGAGTATATCACTTATCTCCCTACAATACGAAATATTAAAATGACTATATTTCTTATCCTCTCATCATACGAAATATACAAGTGGCTTTATCACTTATCTCCCTACCATACGAAATATACAAGTGACAATATCACTTATCCTCCTACCATAAGAAATATACAAGTGACAATATCACTTATCCTCCTACCATACGAAATATACATGTGACTCCATCGCTTATCTTCCTACTATACGAAATATACAAGTGAGTATATCACTTATCCCCTAACACGTCCATGTAACCCACTACACTGCCTGTCAGTCCCGAGACTGTCAGTGGTAACACAGATATGTGATATGATCTGGATAAATACACACATCATCAGAGTCGGCCTGCTACGTGCTGTACAAATATACACAGGTCAGGGGGATAATTCCTGAGGGCTCTGGGTATACAGAGAGGGTCGGGGGTGAAGCGGGAGGGAGGAAAAGTGTGCATGCGCGACATTTTGGGGGTGCATCTGGGAACCAGATTGGGCCCGTCGGTATGGGGAGAATGAAAATGTTGCGTTTGTGGGAAACTGGAAAGTACAACTATTATTCCTAGCTGTTGGGGCCTGGGCCGTGTACGTACATCCCTGAAAAACATTCATACTTCCGCGTGTAACTTGACCAATATTTTTGTTTGTATTTTGATCGCGAAACATTTGTCTATCTATTTACATATCTGTTGAAAATACCTGTAAGCACTATGCATATCACAGTTACATGATGTACAGAATCATGTTCTACACAATATTCTGCTTTAGAATTGCAGTTAAAGAGACAAACGACCGCAATATTTGATGTGAAAAACACGTCGAGCTTGTACCGTACGTGCATTTATAAGGTTAATTTCCATGAAATATATGATAATATAATCGTTCTAAGTATATCAAATGGATTGTACATATTAATCATCAAAAACATAACATTCGAGAATATTCCATCAATTTCGTCTCCACAAATTTCACAAAACACCCTGGTCGTTCTGTCCCTTTAATGCAAGCATCAGTCACCAAGCTCCAATCACCAAGCTCCAATCATCAAGCTCCAATCATCAAGGATCAACAATCAATCACCAAGCACCAAACGTCCATCACCATGCATCGATAATAAACCAAAGAGCATCAAGCATCAATCAACGAAATTAAGCATCAATCATCAAGTATCATTCATCAATCATCAATCAAGCGTCAAGCATCAAGATTGAAGTTTGAAGTTAGAAGCTTGAAGCATCAAGCATCAAGCATCATGCATCAAGCATCACGCATCAAGTTTAAAGCATTAAGAATCAAGCATCCAGAATCAAGCATAAAAAAATCAAGAATCAAGCATCAAGCATCAAGCATCAAGCATCAAGCATCAAGCATCAAGAATCGACTCGATATCCTACACCGATGAATATTTACTTACTAGTGGCCTAGCTTCACGAGGTGTCAATATCAGACACAGCAGCTCAATGAACACAGATTATTTTACACTTCCAAGATTTCCTCAGAGAAATCAGGATTTTCCTTTATTACTTATTCATCAACTCGTGCTTACAGTAGGTATTCGGGAGAGCGAAAACTGAATTTGAGTCACTTGCTAAAACAGTTTCTTAGTAACATTGAATGATTGAAGGACAACGAGGATAAGTATGGCACGTGGAATGAGTGGGTTGAATTCAGTACTAATAACGTTGAGAATATTATCCTTAAAGGGGCAGTAACACGTTTTTTCGCTCAAATAAGTCGATGAAATGTATTTGAAAAATAATTTCACCAATTGTAAAACATCCTTCTCTCTTTGGAAAATAAAGCTTAAAATGAGTGTACATGTTTCGGTAAAGCCATGGGAATAGTTTTTGTAATACAAAATAATAAATTGTGTTCACAATAAAATGGCCGCCATGCAAATTTTGCTTTATACGCAACATAGTTTTTACCACTACAGATAATTGGTTTGTGTAATGAGATGTTTTACCCTCTACAGTTAATTTAAATGACATAAACTATCATTAAAGATGGGAAATTTGAAAAAATAAATTTTGCAAAAAACGTGCTACTGCCCCTTTTAAAATTATTAATCCTGAATCTATTTCGTTATCAATTCAATGCTGGTTGTCATTATATAAAGTTATATTTAAATCATTATGGATAGGACGTACACTGTTAATATCATGCTTATAAACATTACGGAAAACATAGCCTGTCGCCTAGACTCTTAAAATATCTATAAGCAGTAGCCAGAGAAAACTCAATAAAATCTGGAAATGAAGAGAGCTCAGATGTTCATTTTCATATGTTCGTCCTTATGTCAGATTTAACCATTTATCCCGAGGATATCATTTCAGAGGCTAAATGTTGGCCTATATGACAACCATGCTGACATTTCAGAGACTAAATGTTGGCCTATATGACAACCATGCTGACATTTCAGAGACTAAATGTTTGCCTATATGACAGCCATGCTGACATTTCAGAGACTAAATGTTGGCCTATATGACAACCATGATGACATTTCAGAGACTAAATGTTGGCCTATATGACAACCATGCTGACATTTCAGAGACTAAATGTTGGCCTATATGACAACCATGATGACATTTCAGAGACTACATGTAGGCCTATATGACAACCATGCTGAAGTGAATGTCTCATTAACATGATTCAGATGTATTTTAGGCACCAAGCCAATGACGTGCATAAAACTCAAAGATGCAAAGATACATCAATGATTATTTAATGAATCGTAGTTTAAAATCATGAAAAACAGCTCACGAGTTATGCAACATAATGTTTACATTTAGAAGACGTTATATTTACAATATTTGTGGGAGTTTTATGCATATAGTACATAACAGATTCTACAGATTCATTGTGTAGGTTGAGTATATTAGTAACATCATACAGGCATGTAAGCCCTACATCTTCATTGTGTAGATTGAATATTAGTAACATCATACAGGCATGTAAGCCCTACAGCTTCATTGTGTAGATTGAATATTAACCATGAGAGGCGTATAAGCACTACAAATTCAATTGTACATTGAATGCCGTATTGTGTGTGTTATGGCCCGTTGTGGCAAGGTCTTGTTCCCACACCGTCCCTGTATTCACACCCCTACCCGACCAGACTCACTGGCTCCCAGAACAAACTGACCGTGTGTGGCTCCCTGCACATGCCAAATACTCGATTCATAATATAAAGTATAAAATTGACTCTACACGCAAGTATTGGCTGTGTAAACACTGTATTGAGAGGGGCGGAGCCGCGTTGTTCAATTACTATTATTAGCTACTTTTTAAAGACTGATTTTCTGGAAATGTATTGACCCACAAATCGTGGTCTGAGCGTTGGCAGTTCCTTTTAGCACTAAAACAGGGTGGTATCGAGTTGGTGACACTTGAATAGGACTTGTACAAGACGGCCCGATGAGTTTTACTGCAACAATGGGTGAAGCTCGTCGCCCTACAGCGCCTGAGTGGTCCCTACTCGGAGTTTGTTGCAGGCCTCGTCTTGAGTACCTTCGATTGCAGACATGATTTAAAACTGCCAATATAAAATTTCAATTTTGAGCTAAATTCAAGTGACGTTAAATTGATCGTCCATTGTTCCACGTGCGGATGAGGGAAGCTTGCCCAATTAAGTTTGTAATGAATCTCTAACAGATAGGGAATTTCATGATGTAGTGCCGTTTTGTCAATACGAGATCTCGACAGACGGAGACAAACGCTTGCTAAAATTCACGGCAGGCTCTGATAACGTAAATATCTCATTTGAGAGATACAGAAATCGAGGAAGTAACATGTCGATAGCTTTTTAGGAACATTACTGTTCACAGATGTCTTGTTTAATTGTCCTGATAAAACGTGCACTCCGATAACGGCAGAAATCATTATTTGAAAGTATTTTTAAAATGTCGTTGCTTTTAACGGAATTACGAACATGTTTGTTTAAACAGAAATTAAGAAATTATTTTCCTGGCGTATAAAAACTTATATCTGACAACAATTACATCATTTAATAACTTAAAGGTACATCCATTTTGTTGTTGGGGTTCAAATATGACAAACGTTATAAATGGTCTTATTTTATTGAGAAGTAGCAACTGTTACCGAAAACAACCATTTTAATGATACTCGACTTAGTATATTGACGATATGAAGGTAAAAGTAGTGATTTCTGATCGAAAACCGGACAATGCACCGCGTGTGGCGCGCGCCAATGAGTCAAACGTAATTTTGGAATCTTATTTACACCAGACAAAATAACAAATTTGGGTTTATAATGTTCAATAGGTCATATAACTACTGTGCATGTAAAAAGGACGTGCACTTTCGGTTTCTGCACATGCATAATGATGTTACTCGATTTTAATTTTGAAATTAGTAATTATGATATGTTTGGCGATTAGGGATGAATATGTAAGCTAAGTGAATTTGATTGTATTGTTAACAGCACATATGATGTGTTGGAACGTATTAAAGCCAAATAATTTTTTTTTAAACACAATGGATGTACCTTTAATAACCATGTCTGCCTCAAGATAAATTGGATGATAAAAGAAGAAAAATATGAATGAACATGTCATACTTGAACATAATTGTCGCTCGTAAAACTGGGAGATGTGGCCGTCATGTATACGAGCTGACAAAATGATTTACGTTTCATATGACATGGAACATGCCGAGATGTTGCTTTTACGCTGAGGTATTTTCGCAAATGGTTGGTGGCACGCTAATTGCAGGTAACGTAACTGTCTCTGTCCCTCACCAGGTGAGTGGAGAACCAACGAATAACGCTGATTACCTGGCGTCATCCTTTGATGTGATATTAATAAGGACACAAGTAACGAATGAAGACCCTAGTTACCTTCCCATAACAACTGTCAGCCTTCTTAGCCTTAGGCGCCTTGCCTTGTCACATCCTTAAATATTCCTCCCCCATTTTGTGACCTTTGAACTTTGACAGAGAAAGACCATTCTTGGGAGGTAATTTTCTAACAACATTCAAATAATGTAGGTATGTGATAACTTCAAACATAGTTGAAGTGAGGATTTTAAAAAAGAATTTCCATGTTTAATAATTGTAAGGAGCGAGTGTCAGACAGGGATGAATCCTAAATGGAAAGGTTAAGGTAAGTAGGTGAGTAAGTAAGTAAGTAAGTAAGTAAGAGAGGCTACGACTGCACCTTGAACCCTGGCACCCACCACTTGAAGACTACACTGTGTAGGGGACCACCCAATTAGTCAGTGTTTCGTCACATAGAGATCCAGTGTACCACAGTCAGCAAATACTGATTGATAATGACAGTCTGCAGTTAAACCAGTTCATCAGCTTATCTTCCTTTCTAGTAACCATATCTTTCATTTCACTTTCATAATCATCCTTACAAACGAACTATCTAAAGCACGACGTTCACAGTACAGCAAGTCTAGAGAGTCTAATGAAAATTAAAATATCCCAGAGGCTCTTTTAATTCTAATACTTTAAAAAAAATATTGGGGAGGGGGGGGGGGGGGGGGACTTACTTTCCAGTTCAGAGAGTAAACCAATAATCTGCCTCGCAGGCTCCAGGAACAGCCCATGCAATTACAGAAGATCTTGGTAAATGAAGATTCCTTGGTTCGTAGGTTACAAGCTTCAAAATAACAATAGAATTGCACGTTCGTCTTGCTAAAACGAGCTCGGTAAACCCTACACATGTTTTTCATGTGTATAGTGAAATATTAGCATTTTCTTGAGATTTTTTAAATTGGTAATAGTTTTTTTGATTATCAAACACTGTTTCGAGTAACGATGTGCTATAGTTTCATGTTTTGTCCATGACACATGATCATATAAAGATTAATTCTATATGTCCAGACTCAAACTAGTTTCATAAGATATGTATCACAATTCATCATGAAGAACAAGATCAAATATTTGTGGACAAAGCGCTTCAGTTCCATTTGTCAAATTGGGATGACGAAATGTTTTTGTCTGAAATTCAAGATGGCGGATAAAGCAGACGACACGATGAGGAATGAAAAGATTTCAAGGAATGAAGACATTCACAACTGGATACACCGTCCCCAAAACAAACTTAGACGGGAAAACATTTCGATTTACGCTATCTAAATTTAACTGTTTGCTTGTTGTCCAGGAACAGACTCAACAGTCAAAATAGAAACATTTTCGTGCCATAATATGACGTTAACACATGGATGGAGCTGATGCAAGTGCCAGTTTAGAGCCTTCCTGATCATAGAGTTAAAGTGGAATAGAATCTCTTAGTTTCTATAAAACTTATGGAAGTCCAGATTACTTTATGAAATATTATTAATACACTTTGTATCTTCTATCAACTCCAACACATTAATCTTCGTTATCATGTTGATGTCATGAGGTATATACATGTATGTTGATATCCTCTCATTCTGCCTACATCTCATTTTGCCTACAGCTCAAAACAACACAGGTCAAGGTCGGTTGGTCAAAAGGGGTGTAGGCAGAGTGAGAAATGTGTAGATGATACTTAACTCAACTCACCCAAGAGAAAAAAAAATAGGGCTGGCCTCTTTTCTCGTTCTAAATACATTTTTATCTTAACTAAAGGCATAATGAGATGTAGGAAGACTGATAATAAATTAACCAAACATTATATTTATCTAATAAATAACATTGTCATTAAAATATGTTTTTATAATGCATCATGTTACTGAAGTTTATGTTTTAGCGCAGAATCGAAAGATCTAAACAGTATCTACTGTAGTAAAATAACAATAATTGATGTATTTGGTTGTCAATGTTAATCCCTTTTTGTATTTCATTGCATTTTTTCAAGACGTCAACTTGACGTCATCGTGAATAACACGACGTTTTTTTTAGCATGGTTTAAAGGGGCAGTAGCACGTTTTTTGCAACATTTATTTTTTCAAATTTCCCATTTATAATGATAGTTTATGTCATTTAAATTAACTAGAGAGGGTAAAACATCTTATTACACAAATCAATTATCCGTAGTGGTAATAACAAAGTTGCGTATAAAACAAAAATTGCATGGCGGCCATTTTATTGTGAACACAATTTATTATTTCGAATTACAAAAAACGATTCTCACGGATTTACAAAACCATGTTAACTCATTTTTTAACTTGATTTTCCTAACAGAGAAGGCTGTTTTATTATTTGTGACATTATTTTACAAAAACATTTCATCAACTTATTCGAGCGAAAAAACGTGCTACTGCCCCTTTAAACATAATTGTAGATGTGAACTGGGATTGGTGAACAAGCTGTCTTCCTGATGTTAACACCGCTCCCACTGTATTGGATTACTCGTTCATCAGGTGAAACATCTTGCAAAGTAACTTTATACAAAAAAATGTTCTAAAAAATGTGTTTCACGTCCTGGTATATATTATATATATTAAATCTAAATACCTAGTTTATACATACGTTTTCAATCCTTTAAATTTGTTAATTTGTCACATGTTGTTTTAAAAAATACTATTATATTTTAAATACGATATAGTGTTATTCGATATTTCGTCTCAACATATACGGGGATACCATTCAGGTAGTTTATAATCTACATATATATGTAACACAGGTTGCAGTTTGACAGTTGTGTACGTTTCTTATCAATCATTTCTTTTAAAAAAAATTTATATTGTTAGACTTATAAAGCATAATATTTCGGACATCTCACATAATATAACGATCATCAGATGCCATTTGTATATTTGTAATAGGAGGAAGAAAGGGGAATTCGACCTACCTTGATGATGTTTTCATGAGGTAATGCCTGGAGAACAACTATTTCCTTCACTATTTTCTGAGCAGCTTTATGGTAACATTCTTCCATAGAAAATCCTTTCTGAATACACGTACTAATATCCTGCCCACCAATATCAACTGTTTTCACTGCCACGGGTCTTCCGTGATGTTTTCCTTTATAAACTGCTTTAGTCCAACCAGATGCAATGTATTGTCTGTCTGTTATGTTTTCAATATCCTCACAGTTCACCACAGAGTCACCAATAGTTGGCGTCCCCACAGTTTGAGGGATACGAGAACTAGAGAAACTATCCGAGTACACATTTTCTCTCGTATCTTCCATAAGTTTCCGCAGTCTGCTTTCAAACACAAAATACTGATTGTCAACTGACTTGCCGTGTGATCGACTCAGAAGTTCGTCAGTGAGGTCCCGAACTAGGGACGAGTGGGGGGACATCTCGACAGCATGGGGACTGTGGACGTTACTGCGATGTTGGGAGTCGTCGATGAAGGCATGGTAGCTCTGAAACATAAGGAGGTTTCCCACGAGGAAGAAGATGACACAGGAGGCGGCTATATACCACACGTTATCCGAAGATCGTCTGTATCTCCGCCTGAACCCCATTTTGGAAGCAAACAGACGACACTTTCTCTGATTCTTGAAACGGCCTACTTTTAGAAGCAAACGACACTTGCTTCTTTGGGTCCTGATGCAGACGACACTTCCCTCTTGATTCTAGAAGTAGACGACACCTATTTCTATGATTCTTAAAACAGACGACACTTCATTCAATGATTGTGAAACATTGCGAGCAGTTTCTTGGTCTCGAGCAGACACATCGTCTGTCCTGTCAGCAAGCACCCCGGAAGTCCATGTGTTTACCTTGGGTCCGAATTTATCCGTCCTGGAAATAAAATAATGGCGCCAATTAGTAGTGAATTCGGTTGCATGCAAAGATTAAGAAGTAGTGTTGAATATTTTATAAGGAAGACGGAAGGCTAGCAGAGGCAGGCCCTAGAATAGGAGCACACAGAATTGATTAGGAACTGCCTCTTCAATGAGGAGTCGGTGAACATTTGTATGGCAACAAGACTGCTAATTGTAGCAGGGCACTCATGGCTCCAACATTGCTGATCGGACAATAATGTAGTTCTTGTTCACCACTGTACTTCATCAAGACGATGAGAATCAATTATGCATTATTAATTTCAATTATTACAATATAAAGGACAGGAAATGTTCGTCCAAGGACGGGGTGTGATAGTTTTGCTTGAGTGAGATGCTAAGAATAATCCACAGCTTCCGTCTTTCACCTGCCGTATATTGGTAAACTTGGCTCTTCTGGTTTACATGTATCAATAAAATATCAATCCACAACATAATAAATAATGAAGTTTCTTCAAAACGGCATCAGTTCCAATTTATAGATATAGTTTCCCACCACACATTTAAATTCGCTTAACAAAAGTATGAGCAAGTTAGCCATAGGGTGTATTTTATAAGCAATAGAACATATGGTATACCCCGTATGTAAATAATCTCATACGGAAGTACTGACTCATCTACACCACTAACATCAATAAACGTTTACATATACAGAGCTAATATAAGGGAAGATACAATTAATTTAGGTTGACACCCTTAATCAAGAGGAATGATAAATGTTTTAAAAAAAAACTAATTAAATCAAGATTCTCTACAAGTTCAAATAATATTTACTGACACAATTGCAATTCATTTTAATGTTCTTCAAATAAAGATTCCTACCTTAAGGATGTTGAACTTCCTTATTCACTTACAGGTGACATCTACCCCACTCATTATACAGGCAGTTTTTCAAGATCACAGTTCAGCATAATGACTCTTTATTATATAGTACAAGAAGAAGACTGGTGGCCAAGCTGGTTGACATAAATATTTTAAAAGTTCAGAATTCCAAAATTTAATATATAAACCTGTATACGGTTCGAAGGTTTTATTTCATGGGCTTCATTACAAAAATAGTTTTAAACTGGAGACGGGCAGCAAGTCGAGTTGACATATAGGATGTTGGTGGGTGGACTGGTTGTGACTATGTAGGTATCAAGTTGTGCTACACGAGACACCTTCATTGTGTCGTACAGCAACACTGTACCTAGAGCCTACCATAACATAGCTGCTGCCACTCTCGCCCTACTTCTCCACTAAACTGGGTCACAAACAGTTCAACATATCTAACAATATATAGTTAGATAACAAATATACAACATAAAGTGAGATTCAAGAAAAGAAAAAGCATGGTTTATGAACATAATAAAGACATGTTATAATAAATTGAATGTATTCCAAAACACAAAACAAAAATATGTTTAATACCTCGTCCTAACGATACCATAACCATATATAAGAATGAAAACATGCAATGAAGACGAAAGTTAATGGGGGGAAATGATGTAAAATCCAGGAGATACTCACAAATTCAGCTGATGTTTACCTGTGGTATGAGCGCGACCAACTCGAGCTATGCTGCAGGTGACCATACAACTAAACCAGCTCCGTCTTATACAACAACACTCACACGACTCGATATACCACAAACAGTCACAGTTCCAGATATGCCGTTAAATCGGATAATCCTTCATCCAGTATTTCCTGAGCAAGTGTGAAATGTCAACACCAGCATCCACAGATTAAAGCTTAAAGCAAATGCGTGAACTTGTCAGAAGCCTTCCCACTGGACTTCTTACCTGTACTCTACAGGTATTAAAGCTGGCACATTGGTAACGCCGAGATTGTACAGGTGATAGCGGCAGACACACAATAGGCAGGAGAAACAATAGAGTCCACACACCTGAGAGGAAAGGTAAACAGTGCCGACAGGTAAGGGTATGGGTTTCCCAGGTGAGCAGTCGGCCAGGTGAATGAGCGTCCTGCACGTTATCTAGATGTTCAGGTAGAGAACATACCCACCTCAACAATACGAGTACACCTATTCTCAGGTAATGATGACTGATGATAATAGCGTCTAAGCCTCAAATCTGGCGACCACGCCCCTATTACCTAATCCTCATCACGGTGCTGATCCCCCTGAACTCTGACCACTTCATTGTCCGAGAGGGGACAAAGGAACGCCGGACCGCTAACTAGGAGGCTGGACTCCATTAGGAAACGCTTGTTCGCTAAATCCAGCACAGTCAATAAACTACAAGGTCCTCTGAATAGGGCGCTAAGAAGGCGACAAAAATCCCATTGAGACGACTATAGGTGAGGTCGACCAATGTGTGAGTAGCGGCTCGGGTGAAAGGGGGAACGCGTGTTTCTCGGGTGGACGAGGTAGGGAGGGAGGGAGATGGGGGGTATCTGAAAGGGTGATACACGAACTAGAGATACGTGTGAATGTCACCATGTTTGCCGTGTCTGCAAACTAGGCCTGACAACAGGACGAGGAACAGCCCAGTGTTAGTTCACGACTCTCCGCTAGATGCCAGATACACTGCACTGTGTGTACTTCCCCTCCTCCTCTACAACATTGTAGCTTTACAACTCCCCTTCGCTATATTGTCCATGGAAAATGAACACATGCTATATCCAAGCCATTTCTTATACGTACCTGGCATTACAATCTAGTCGAGATTAATGTCCGAGACCATCAACTGATTTCAACTGATCTGGTAAATATTTGAATTGATTCACCGTTAATAAAATCAGTGGTCATTCGATTTATCAGCACTGAGCACAGCAAATGAACACCCGACTTAGGACAGACTGACACGCTTTTATAACTTGTATAACTCACTTCAACACTTGTGTCAACTTCCGTGTAAAAGGGGAAGGACCCAATACCACGTGCAGCTTCATACAAGGATGAATTAAATGTAGCTAAGTAATACACGTTATGACAGAATTTGTTAATCTTCAATAATTACATAATAAAGAAGTGTGATTGTGATCAAATATAATTAATTTATTTACTTTTCATATCCCAATGTCATCGATAAAACGTTGATAGATAAATATTACTTCAGAAATCAAATAATAGGAAATTCCTTCAGACTGACATTCATATTCTTAAAATGGCATATGGTTAATAAAATAATAATGTATTGAGCAAATGTTCATTTTGTCAGTAATTCAATATGCCATGATGTAATCCTCACATAAACCGGCGTCAAACCGCTGTAAGTCGTTTAATGGTGAAATTAGATTTCCTCTTCAGCTGTAAGAGCAGAGTTGATTCAATAAGGACAGGAGTGGAGACGAGTCTTGTATTGCGCTAGTAAAGTTTCAGTGGAACTGTGCAGCCCAACTGATAGACTTAAATTTGGAATCTTAATAATTACTGTACCTTCATCCCTATGATTTTATTTCTTTAAGCTTTTTGTTCCAAATTCAGTTGATCTTGACTTGCTAAATAAGGACATAGGTGGCATTAAATGCTCTTATTGTTTTACACAGTCATTGGGCAGGACTATTCACATGGGACGATACAGTGTTAACACTAATCTTTCGTCCAGTCACAGTCACAGTCAGTAAATGAAGTCTGCAGAAAGTCTACAGCAAGACTAGATAACTCAATCTGTCTGGAATTAAGGGGTTTCAAGAACTTATCTTAATTTACAGAGCCTAAACAGCATTTGAGTTTGAAAACCGTTAATGGGCTATTATAGAATTACCCATTAATGCATCTGTCCAGAAATTAGACACAAGTTTGAGGAAATACATGGCAACTCGTTGCGAAAAAAACCCCAATGAAAGTGAAAAATACGCCAGAGGACGACCAGCCAGTCAAGGTAGGAACGATAAGGGGTCATTCACGGGATACCAGCGTATCGGACGACGTCGCACTTCCCATGTGGCTATTTCTGTACGTGGCTATTCCTGTACACCGACGTGTTATTGACAACACCTTCAAACTCGACATCCATAACGACGTAATAGGGGAAGGTCGTTATATAGAATACATTCCTTCATGGCAATATAAACACTCACTTTCTACCTTCAATAAATGTTATAACACGCTAGCCACTGTTCCACGATTAGAGACATAATCGATATAATCGATATAATCGATGACACCAACAATAGACTGATCATGTGCAGCTATATTTTGACATGCATTGAATGGTCATCTTCTTTGTTATGTCCTTCACACGTTATCAAATATGGCAAACTAATATTAGCTTGGATATGGTTTATACATTATATTTTACCTATGTCCAAATATTTCAAAATATATATGTTTTATTTATATCAATACAACTGACATCTTACTATCAGAACATCGCACATTTGCGCGATGGTACTTCTAATACTTTCAAATCATAATCCATAGGTTTAATTTACCTTTCTGTTGCATTGACGGGAACTTCTAGTTTCAGAATGGTTTCTGATTAAATGACCTTTAACCTGGCCCTATATTTCACAAGACCCTTCAGAAGAGACCTACATGATACGTCCTCATATCGTCGCCTGGTTCTATATACATAATACTTTAGAGATTTATATAACCCTTTACGTGCTCCTGCAAGGAGCGAGGCCGACTTTACCAGCTCCTTGTAAAGACAAGTACCATTGTAATTCGGGGTTATCTGACCCCTGACCTCTGATAATGACCATCAAACCTTCAGGTAATATAAATCATCCGCCATTTGAAACTGCCCATATCTAGTAGGGTATAATATACCGATAACCTATCGGTACGCTATGAATTCTATTGATAATTTATAACCATGTATGGATGGTAGTAAACATGTCATGGCGACCTCACGTACATTTGCCCGTTTTAAAGAAAAGAGCGTCTTTTGTGTGATATAACTGAAAGTCGAGGGCTGATGACCTCCAATATTGTTGCCGAAACACAACCGGTCGCCCTGTACCTTAAACTGACCCAGAGGATCTAGATGCACAACTCTTGTCTAGCTCGGCTGGACAGTAAAAGCTACTCGACACGTTTTAACGGCTGCAAGAAAACTCGTTTATGTACCGATTTGAAATTTACCAGTGAATGGATACAACAAAAAGAGGCTTTAGCCAGCTCTTGCGAGGGGGAAGTCGAATCACTGCTCGATCAAGCGACTTCGAGAAACATTCTCAAATGGAAAGGTTTTCAGCGTTCAGTGCACTGCAGTGTAAGTTCTACACCATTTGTCATAAACCATTTATACCATGTGCGTGTGTTCATTTAAACATTATTCGCCGCCATGACTAAGCCATGAAAAAGAGGCATATATCACAATGTATTATTCACTAGACATACACGTTGTCATGGATACTAAAATATGAGATCATCAGTTATTCTCAATTTCGTGAAAAAAGGAAATCCGGACACTTTTTCGGAACGCTAGCCTGTCTCAGTTCCGCCATATGTCGTTAGTTTGTGTCGCGTATCGCATTCACAGTCGGCGGCCCGCGGCTGAAAAATACCTCTTCATTGTTGAAATAGGTAAATTGAAACTCTGGGAGAAGCAATGAATTGTGTATTCATCGCTCATGTCGCGGTTTACGACGTTGCGAAGCGTCTTATTGGGGAGCGAGGACGTATTGGCTTCCGTGCTTCATTTCAAGGGGAATAACCCGGAGACCTCTGACCTCGGTAGAAGCTCTGCAACAGGACTTAGATTGATGAGCGCGGCGAGGAGTTACAGTTGCAATTAAACTTAGTAATAAAACTCTGCTTAAAAGGGTAAAGGAGGGAACGCTCGTTATAGCATCTTGTGTTTATTATGGGGATGTTTCCTTTCTGATTATATAGAGATAGCGAATAGTCTACGCGGGATATAATGGCTTGGCAAATATCAGAATTTATTTGGCTAGCGATAAACAAACAATATGCTGGGACATCTTATATAATCGCCATAAATCCATGAGGTGTGTATCGGTGCAGGGCGATCACAGTTAGCGTTGTATTAGCGTTCAGACGAGATTCAAATCCTCCCCACAGCGCCTATCAATAGTCTATCAATATGGCTATCAATATGGCTATCCCCTACTCAGTGGACGGCATTACCTCAAATTACCTTGAGATTTATTTCTTCAAGTCACCTCACGAGGCTGAGTAGTAACTTTCATTGTCAGTGTTCTGTTAAATGTTAATCTTCAGAATAAGTTATTACTTTGGTTGATCTGATAATAGAGAGATGCTACGGAGTTACCTGTCGTACATTGATTACTAACTAGCATTATGTACATTTACACTGTTCTTCACCATGCTGAGAAATTATGTTGATTGACAAATGTATATTTTGACTAATTGTCTAATAAAGAATCTGTCTGTCTGTATACACACATACAATCTTTTGATCGAGTATTATTAAAACTTAATTTTAGAACAGAGAGTTAGCAGACTGTTTCTGAAAACACAATGAAACTCCAAGCGCAAGAAAATATAATTGTTTAAACAAGGCGATTAACTCTCATGAATGTTCATTTTAGCATCTTGAGTATTAAAACGGTCTGATGTTAGACACTACAGCAATGCATGCTACCCAGTGTAATGTTCAGTGTATTGTTGAGGTGTGTCACTGTGTGTGTGCTTGTGTAGGAACATGTATATCTCCATTATAGATACGATACACATCTATGCACGGCATACTTGAGACGGTGAACATGACTGTGGAATGTATGGACAATGACTATATTATATTCATATTACCATATCAAAATTTAAAAGATGTTTGAATTTGTAATTATGAAGGTCCGTGATGCCAGTGTCTAACGCTTTCCCGCACATACCAGCTACACTAGCGACCGACTCCTCCCCGGCTCTGGTGAGTTGACTCACAGATTAGCACTGTTTGTCTACCCACATGCCTTGTCACACCACGGGCTAACCGTGTCCACCTAGATCAGTCCACCTGTCTACAACCGACACACACGACACATTTACCTATATATACACACATATGCTATATAAATGATATATATATATATATATATATATATATATATATATATATATATATATATATATATATACATACACTGTATATGAATTATCTATCCATAAAGATCTCATCAGATACATCTATAAAAGCGGACTAAATAAACAAATAAATAAGTGCTTGTTTATAACATAATGTTCACGTTCTGCAATTATCTAACTCCCAGGTAGTTTATATAAAAAATATAATGGGTTCAGAAGTACACAGCCTCTTCAGGCCATACATACTTCTGAATCCATTAGTTTTTCCATATTTATACCGGAGAATTATATAATCTAGCTTTATCAGATCCTGATGAGTTTATGAATGGACGATTCCACTTCTCTGCATATATCGTTCATATCAAACAGTCCTCTTACAATTTGGACTTTTATCATTTCCATATTTATAAACTTCATAAACTTTATCCATTATTTCAAACATGTTTCAGAACTGTTTTATTCCGAACACAGTAACTATCATGACAAAGGATTTTGATCACCAAAATAGTGACGTACTTAAATCCAAATTTCTCCATCATATCATAGTTAAATAGGAGAGCATACCATTGTTTTCATACATTACGTGAACATTATTAACTTTAAAAAATATGGATAAAACGCTACGTACCATAAATAACAACTGTAGTCCATGTTGGTGATTCTCTCAGTGAAACGACAATAGACTTTCACCATCACAACGATAACCATCATTAAATGAACGTTCAAAATATCACAACAGTTTATCGCATTATCTGATTACCTTCATCGTATCCGGCACAACTAAGTCTTTATATTTACAAATAATTCAGTCACCAAATTAGGAACATAGCTGTCACATCCTTCTTATTTTCATTATAACTTTCAGATAGAGAAAATACACAATGAAGCGGAGTTCAGACTTGCCAACAAGAGGTTCTTGTGTTCGGTCCAATCTGATATTAAAACTCACAGGAACTCAGTATGAAATCAATTTCTTCACTAACCGTCACCAATGAAAAGTAAGTACCAACGGTTCGAATTCAGATGTACGAGTCCCAAGAATCTCACAATACTGCTATCCAAGACAGTCCTGTCTACATGCTACTAGAAGTCTAACACTGGCTGACGGAAAGCATGGGTGAGAGACTGGCATACACTATGAGAAATGACAGCTAAATGCATTAGGAAAATGATTCCTTGCTGGATGCAGAGTCATGCGCCTGGGCTACTTTCCATCTTGTCTCTCTGCAATACATATTCATTTTAAATCTGTCCAGACACTCGGGAGGTATATTGCGTCTTGCTTGCATATTTTGAAACAGAACCAATGGTATGTTCTCAAGTTGCTTACACTTCGTGCACTCTCACCACGGAATACCAAACTGCGATACTATTACACTGTAAGAAAACAATTAGCTTTCCCCCGCTGGGTGTAAATGTTAAAGTAAGGCAGGAACGAGGCTGGTTTGCATATTACCACGTAGACTAACAACGAATCTCTTAAATCAAATTGTCGAAAAAAGTGCCATGATTTCACTAGAATATTACGTAAGAAGATATCGTACTTTCGCTAAACCAAGAGGGAATGTTATAGCAAAGCACAAAACAAACTTACTGTGTTTCATCATATTATCATAATTAATCTCTCAAATAAAACGCTCTAAATAGCGCCGTTATTTCACAGGAATATCATATCATAGAAAACCATATTTTCAGCTGTTACCCCAGTTGGTTGGTCCCTGTGGCTCACTCGAGCTCTCTCCCTCTGGTATGTGTCAGGGCGCATCTCTCCGTTCCTTCTCTTTTATACAGGTAATCCGCTTATATTTCCCCGAGTGTTTACATTATCGTATTAACATTTAAAGTTGTGAATTATTATTCGGCGTCTAGTTGTGTCCTTAGGGTAAAGTGACATTGCAATAGAAGTCTGAGAAATATCAGGAGTAATATATAAAATGCTATCAATAAAATGCATTAGTTTTCATTTCAACCCTAAATTTAAGATGACCATGTTGCAGTAGGAAAATAAATCACCGCTAGAAATAAAGAACTACGAAATGAATATTATGATAAAACCATGAACCCAATACACCAAAATTGGCTCTACGTCCATATAAAATATGAAACATGTTTGATGATTTAAAATATGAACATCCTTTTCACCTTTGAGAAAATTCGATTCTATTTCGAAAGAAACGAGGGAATAAAATACTTGGTTATTGAATAATTGAAAGGTGTATGGTATACTTGCCTGCAAGTCCCCTCGAAACCAAGGGACAAATACACCCTCCCCTTTACTCCTTCCCCCATCTTTACTTTACCTATCTTCGACCTACAGAGCCTGATTAGAGAGCCACAGCGTAACCTAGCACTGGTCTGGCTGATCTTAATTACAGCAAAACGCCCGTGAAGCTCATCGATTGAGAGAATAACGACACTAAGACAAAGCTGTGGCTATGTCCTCGGTAACTGTTTAGTTAACATGGCTCAGTGTATTATTTATGAGGCATGTAAATTCACTTTGATTAAGCTCGAGTTTATTGATTTCAATACTGCCCTATACACTGGAGTGTCACGATTTGCTTACGTCCGATATATATGTGCATGTACTATATTATCACTGGAATGCAAAGTGACAGGTTTATTTGTAGTTGAGCATTTGGTTCCGACAGTACAGTGTTTTATTAAATACGTTTAACTACTAGTATTTTATTGAAATGTACAGCAAGATGGAAATGTGTTTAGGTAAACACAAACATGATATCATTTTGATTTTTAACTGAGTTAAGAATGATATGCTTTATAATGTCAAATTTCCAACACAATACTGGTATCTTACCTAATGGCTTAACACACAAACATGTTGTAACAACATTTCTAGATACCTTATATAACGTTGAATGCTTATTCTAAAAGTAAATTTATACACTTATAATTTTGATGTTTGGTTTTCAACTCAACACGTGATATACATACATTGCTAATCTCAGCCATAATTATCTATGTTTAAAAATAAATGTTTAAACACTTACAACCTAATTCTAAACCTGATTTCGTTATGTTTGATCCTAAACCTGATTTTGTTTTGTTTGATTTCAAACACCAACCTCATATCTGAAATATTTGAATTTAAAACAACACCGGATATAGAAATTAATGTTTGACTTTTTAAAAGTTGATCCCTTAGTTTATGTTTACTTTGGAAGGCGAGCCTAAATCATTTGAATTGTTGGATTTAAAAATATATGCCTGTTTCGCTGTAATCTCATTTTCTAAAATTTACGCGGAGATCGTCGTCATGTTTGATTTATTGAAGTTCCCGATGTCGGCTAACACTACACGACCGAAGGGGAGGAACTAAACCTAACGATGATGATTTAATGTAGGCTTCTACTTGAAGTATGAATTTGAGTCGACCCACTCACACAACGATACTATTACAAAGTTCACTTCGATATATCCTGGTTCACATTTCAGTCTTTCCTATTACGTTTTAATTGAATTAAATTGTTGCACAATATGAACTATTGTTTCGTATTACAAAGAAGTAATATGTACTAATATGTAACTTCTCATTACATGGTTCCGTGCAAATCTTGCTCAACGACTGTTATCTAAAACGTTGGGATCAAGCACACATGTAGATATCTGATATTAAGATGTGCATTCAATAAATAAAAGAAATATCATATATTCCTTGAGATTGTCGATAAATATACCTACTTTTTGAATAACATTGTTTTAAAAGATTATACCATTATTACTTGAATTTTGAAAATTAAATATATATAATGAATACGTATCACGTGATGAAATGTTTCATAATACCTGTGTATGCCAAATGTAAGGACATTGATTATAATAACAAGAATGAACAAAACGACATACTTGAAGAAAAAACATGGATCGTGTGTTTAAAATATATTCCCCATCAATAAACTACATACCTATAAATAAAACTGATCGGACAGTTCCGAGCTATTGGGATCTATGGGAATATTCAGCACAAAATTACAGATTATATTGTATGATTAACGTTTAAACCTTGCAACTATTTCAAGCTGGTCACGAGTAAAAAACCTCACTGAAGATAATATACAGGAAATTCTGACATTTCGTTCAAAGACGACGTCGGAAAGAGGAATAATGAGAAAACAGTGGCGTGTAAAATTAACCTAATCGGGTTGTGTTTTTAGCCGCGCTGGTCGAGGAAATCAAAGCGGCAATATTCTGGAACCAGAAGACGATCTTGCCCTTCATTGACGGAGGAAGCTGCAATCGGAATACCTATCGTCCTCGTCTGATAACAACCTCACTACACCAGTCTTGGCTGATCGACATTGGAAAAAAATCGTCCTCGGAAACGGAAAACAATTTCCTTCGTAGGATCAGGGTTTTATCTTCCGTCGATCAAATAAAATGAAACAATTCTATCAGTGCCGCACCGGGCTAAGCAGGGTCTAGTAATAAAGCCATTAGGCCGTAGTCATGGATGACATTGGTTCGGCAGAACGGCATCAGCGCGAGTACACTGTAGTGGACTGTAGGTGGACGAAATGGTAGGAACACGGACATGGCAGCCCTTGACAGACGAACAGGACTACGAGTGATAAGCAAGAATATGTGACGATTTACCGTATATTCCTGATGAATATCCTGGTGGACGATCCTAGCTTCTCCTGTGGGACCCAGTGTCAGGGAGATGGAGGCTCGCTGCTCAGAGCCATGCTTTATAGCGATTTCATGCTCCTCTCGCACTGCCATCTTCTGTTGTGAGCCATCAATTTCACATCACAAAATGTTTATGCTGCATTATCTATCGATCGCGTTTGAGCCCCAAGCCTGGGAGTAATGAAGAGAGCGAATGCCTACTGACGGACTACCAGGCGGAGTGAGCCAGCGAGCGAGCGAGAGAGATGAACTAGCGTTAGTTTTGCCGAGAGACGGGGAAGAGAAGGGAAGGGAAGGCGAGCAGACGACACAGTCGCGATTACTCGAGTGATCGCCGTGAGACCAGCGAGTCGTCATCTCTCTTCTCCTGCATGTTAGGAATTGTGTGAAGGCATGTGAACATATTTCTTTTAAAAAATGCCTTTTAGGTTAATCTGACTATCAGGTGAATCTGGTCCCAGCTGGTCGGGACAGGTTCCAAACTCGTATTCTGCTTGATGGGGAAGACATGTCCGTATTTTTGACAAATCTTGCAAGTCCAATCTTCCAACAAATAAATTCGAACTGAAGTTGTAAGTCCAGCCTGGGGCATATGTTCTCGATTTGGCGAACGAGCCAGTGCCAAAAGGCAGACGACAGAGCGGCAGTTGGCGCGAAGTTGGCCCATGCTTCATTACGGCGCCCACCACCAGGGTAATTGTGCCTGATAATCAGAGCCAAGTTGAGAGCTCATATATCATCAAGTAAACAAGACGCCGGCTCACCGGATCACTGGCAAATCTGAAAATAGGCCACTTGCTACGATGCGAAGGGGGGAGGGGAGGGGAGTATAATTCTTCCCTTTACTATCGCTAGTTCTTCCCCACGGGCAACCTTCCTACGCGCGTGCTGCAAGCTGCTTTCTCTTACAGAACAAACAGTTTATGCCCCGCGCTGCATAACACGCCGAGGAAATAATTCTAGTCTTTCATTTTCTCGTTTCACGCTCCTAAAAGCGCATGGCTGAACGGAAGGTAAATCAGGCGTGGGACAGTTTACGACTAGGGAATACAAGAATGATAACACCTACCCTCAACTCGTGCTTACAGTAGTCCAACTTCTCCGGATCATTTCTCCGATCTTTTTATAGGCTAAAAGAGTAGTTGTCGGTCCGATAGGTCCAGACATATAGACCATATAGGCCTATCACAGTGCAATACCAGTCAATACTTCACACGTAAACAGACACCAGAAACAAACCAACACATAACAGCGGGGACAGCTAAAGGTCACATGGCACCTCCAGTAAACTGATCTTTCAGAATGGCCGACCAACTAACACGACTAGTCCAGTTCACGTAGCTGTGTGTCCACTGACAGGGTGGAGATGTTTCACACACCCTGCTAGGATTTCTTCTCAACTCACCCCCGTAAGATTTTCTCTCAACTCACCCCCGTACGATTTTCTCCCAACTCACCTCTGTAATACTTCCTCTTCTGTGGGTGATCGCGGTAATCCAAGTCACACGAACATGTTGAATAGCCGAGTTAAAAGTGAGGAGAGGATTGAGGCAGGTTTGCTAAAGATTCCATTGTTTTTTCAGTCTTATAGCATGTCCCGAGATGCGTTTCGTCTCTCTACTGCTCGTCCTGAGCGAGGGACTGAGAGCAGAGTCCAGACTCGTCTCTCCCTCGCATGCAAGTGACAGTTCTACCTATCAACACCCACCCTGCACCACCGGGACATGTGCCTCGTATCAGACTGCGAAACAAAAACTTTGTTGACCTACAGGTCGGAGAAAACGCGTGACAAGCTCGAGTTTATCTTTGGGGACTGGCGAGTACAGTCAATGGGGAGGTCTCAACCGACCCCTCGCCTCGCTCAAACACACCGTCAGTCTCTCACTCACTCGTACGAGCCCTAAACACCGGCCTTCAGCCCGCTAAATTGGTCTAAAGAAAATCGTCAACGCTTGAATTATGTCAACAAATGCCCATACCCAAATACATGAGGTCGGACAATCAAAAGCGGCGAGGCTGTGAAATGCGTGTCAAATTTGTGAAGCCCGGAAAGAGAGGGGAGCATACTGTAGCGGCACTGTCACCCTTTCTGTAACAGTTTGGTTCTACAGGGACCAACTCGGGAGGTGTACAATTGTCAACGTAAATCTCTCCTATTTATTTGGAATTAATCATGCAGACATTTTACATGAAGTGTGCTTTTGTGTGCTTGATATACCGTATGAGAATTCATTTTCCACACCGTTTTGTTGAAATGATGAGGTTTTGTTAAGGGGAGAAGTAGATTACTTGCTCATTTCAGATGATGGAAAATATGAAACCTGTCAATCATATAAAAAGATAGCCAGTCAACCAGATAACTATATTAAATCAAAATCAAAGCAAGTCTACGAGTATGTAAAGACGGAAGAAAGTTCAATGTGAGATCAAAGTGGGACCTTTTATTTTATTATTTCTTCACAAATTATTTTAAAGAGCTGTTATTTTAAGAGACAACAAGTTAATTGTGTATAAAAGAAACTATAACCATGCTACTGATATGACTACATTAATAACTATTTTGAATGGACATTGCAAGCAGAAGTGATAGATTGATTCAATACATTTCCGTACATTTAAACTTCATTTTGAAGAAGTATATATCAAAAACGAAATGTGATTTATTCAAATATACTGAGTGAGCATAATAAATTTACCTTCTTCGAATGAAACAATGACAAATTCAGTCAAAGTATTTACCAGCTATATCCTAGACTAGAACATTCATTTGTGGTGGTAAAGTGTCAATAACAATAATTGTTGTTCATCCATATCCAAACCAAACAGTTGAATGTATACAGGACAAATATGAGTGCCCATGTCATATGCTATGCTTACGACATGGGTGCTATATTGGTATTTCTCGAGCGTAAGCGGGAGGCAAACCAGTATTTACGCGAGATGGTCGTAAAAATAGCATTTTATTTTATTATTTATTTTATTAAGGAAGACGTGAAATTATGGCAAAATACACCAATATATTCATATATTCGCTGATTACCTGCGCCGCATTTAGTATGCAAGCAACCATTGTTTATTGACGTCAAGACACCGTGTCAAAGTGATATTTTGCACTGTTTAAGAAATATGAAACGCGATATGACTGTACTGCAGGTAATAATTGCTAAATATAACATATACATACTGAACAGAAAGTAATGATTCTATTATTTAAGATTTCAGACTATTGTTTCAAAATCGATTGTCGTATACATTATATATAGTTTTTTTACTCTTTCCAGTCGCTTATATAAATAGATTACATTTGGAGTTCTTCAAACTTGGTGCTATTTATCATATTCCTGGTTCTGTGGGCCAGTGATCGATTGTTGTCCCTGGTACATAACACAATCTGTACCAGTATAATGTCGTGGAGACGGTCGTACACCATGCTTTACGTACTCCAGTAATCCCATAAATTGAATGGTCAGGATTGTAATCAATAGTGTCTTAATGATATGCTATAAAGTTTAAAACAAGTTTTCTCGCTGCTTTAACGGTATCACTTAGGCAAAATAGATACGAACCCCACTAATGAACATATTGTTCTCCCTACACTCACATCTTATCTGCTGTATATTTTACTGACAAGTCTTTTTTAGCTTTTTTAACAACAGTCATACTGCCCTTCTGGGAGAAACTTGTGTATATATCAATCGTCTGTAAAGCATCTTCTTTGTTTTAACAAGGCAATATACTTGTTTCAACGTTAATTCGATTATCCTTTGTCCAAAATGCATACCTTTTAACCTTTTGTAGAACACAATATTTTTTACAATACGTTTTAACTTAATTAACACTCCACTGATTTGTCATCGCAAGACCTTTGGAAATTGCAAGAAAATTGCATACCAATATCTCCCATAACAATTTGTTCTCCAATAATACGTTAGTTGCTTTAAATTCAATTGGTTTGTCGTCTAAAGGCCTTTGTTGCATACCAATATACTATAACAGCACATGATCTTACAATAAGGCATCAATTAATAATTGTATTGGATTGTCATCCTATCTTAAACTTGGATTCTGATGTTATTTGGATACAGATTTCTGCAAAACATACGGTTCTTTTTACGATAACTTCTTACATTGCTTCAAATTTCAAATATTATTGATTTATTGCCTGTAAAACTTATAGAATATGCATACTAACTATATGTTCAACCAGAAAGAGTTGAGAATGGTGTTGGTCCCTGGTAGAACATTGTGTGCCCCTTACAGTAGAGACCTACATTTGTACCTTCTTGGATTTCACTGGTTTGCAAGACACATGCAGTCACCATGCAGAACATGTTTAATCTATTATGTAAAACGATAGTTAAGTGTGTACATATCTGTCTTATACGCGGAAAAAGGGAAAGGTTGATTTAAATCTGACCTATGAATTATACCACGTTATTTCAAGAAAATGAATCAATACGAAATTGAATCAAATTTTGATCACACAAAAAGACATTAAGACTATCAATAAAATGAAACACCTGGACAAAACCAAGATTCATTTTCTCGTTGCACATTGAAATTAAACTGGAGTTTGAAAAATGACATTGATATTGAAGCGCTAGGCGGAGATGTACCTATTTACAAGGCTCACCAGACGTCTGGCTTATCAGGACACGACTAAGGAGAAAGTGATTTGAAGTGAACGCTGTCAGGTAGAGAATAAAAAAGGTAGATTTATCACTGACCCGTTCTGTTCCCCTTCAGCTAACGAGAGCGGGTTTGTACAGCGTACTGATCGAGAGTAATCAATAATATTATAAAGCTCTTCTCGGCTCCACCGCACACATGTCTCGTCCTCCTCGCGCCACCCGGCAACGTGCCTATATCCAGTCGCCATACTTTCTGTCCCCGTCAGTATCAAAACTATAAATACACTTGGTAGGGGCTCGGGTAAAATTTAAAGGGGTGGATTATGGATATGCCAGAAGGTGGTGAACAATTTCGAACCGTTGTCAAGAGTGTAGGAAAACGTCGAGTCAACAATGATAAACTTTCTAGCTTGGCTGTTATAATATTGCAGAAATTAGTTTTCTTAAATTTGGTTTTGAAAACCAACTGACATCCGCTTTTAATTTGGGCCCTAGTAATAATGCAAAATAGTTCTGTTGAGGTAATTACTGCATACCCATGTGAGATATATGTACTTGATGACAAATTCAGCATTGACAACTCATCACAGCACTATGATTGTAATATGAAATGTGATTTATGCTGCCAATTAAACTGAGATATGATTTATGGATAGGCGACATTGATATCATAAATAAACTAAAATATTTGTTTTTATCAAGTAACGACGTTAAACTTTTATCGACCATATACATCAAGAATTCATCTAAGGAGGCAAGGACGACCACAAGGAACAAGAACTGTTTATTTTCATTTTTGCTTTTACAATCGTTATGCGTTGACATACAAATGTACACATGTAAATGGTTTCCTCATTGCCTGCACTATTCACGAATGTTCCGAAACACGGTTTAATGTTTCCATATTCTACACAATGTCAGAATTTAATGTTTCAATATTCTACACAATATTAGGGTTTAATGTTTCCATATTCTACACAATATTAGGGTTAAATGTTTCCATATTCTACACAATAAATGGGTTTAATATTTCCATATTCTACACAATATCATGGTTCAATGTTTCCATATTCTACACAATATCAGGGTTTAATGTTTCCATATTCTACACAATATAAGGATTTAATGTTTCCATATTCTACACAATATCATGATTTAATGTTTCCATATTCTACACAATAAATGGGTTTAATGTTTCCATATTCTACACAATATCAGGGTTTAATGTCTCCATATTCTACACAATATCAGGATTTATTGTTTCCATATTCTACACAATAAATGAGTTTAATGTTTCCATATTCTACACAATATCAGGGTTTAATGTTTTCATATTCTACACAATATCATGGTTTAATGTTTCCATATTCTACACAATATCATGGTTTAATGTTTCCATATTCTACACAATATCATGGTTTAATGTTTCCATATTCTACACAATATCATGGTTTAATGTTTCCATATTCTACACAATATCATGGTTTAATGTTTCCATATTCGACACAATATCACCCCCCTGTGATGTTTCTTGAGGAAACCTTTTACTCAGATTTCCAGTCTATGGGAAGGATGACCACATTATGAAGACACTGTTACAACGCAGACACACTCACTCCCTACGCTATGAGGGTTCTCGTTTGGACATATTCTGAAGTTTGCCTCATATCTCTGATAAACATCCTATCCTTGCTCTGAGTAACGTAAACCATTCAGTTTTGAAACGACGCATTGCGGAAGTCAGGAAGGAAAAACTACTTGACAAACTCTTACACCACCGTTGTATAGACATACACTCGTAAGGATCTGCTCACAAGTGTAGGGAGCGCTTTTATTTCTAAACCGGAAGTGTCTTATTCGGGACGAAATTTCCAGACGGTCATGTTTGTAAAATCATACATTTGAAACTATCCATAATCTCATTTTAGTCTAGGTTTTGGGGGGGTATTCTCACTTCATTTCTACGAGGGAAATTGGAGGTAAAATGGTACATCTGCTACATAAGAATGGGAAAAAAGTTTTCTAAATTTTGAAAGATCAGTACAAAGTATTTTGGATCCTAAATTTTGGACACAGTACGAAACTATTTAATGGCATGGCAACCAAATAATGTTACTAAATAAATTCATAAATACAGATGTTTTAAAATAAGACCACTGTTTACCAGCCACAGTACAGTGCAGGGCAGCTTTAAATAATTCGTTATCGCCGGTCGTATGTGTATATAAAGAAGAAAACCTATCACTTGGCACAGTACACAAACACGGAAACGGATAAATAGCCGACTGATTGTAGATAGGAGGGTGAGTGGCAAGTGTCAGAGAGTTATTTCCGAGCAGATAGCTGCAGTTTAACGTATTACAACAGACCAACTGTACAGACAACTGTATTCTGTAGACAGGTGACACGGCAAGTGATGAGAAAACTCACTGGTGTGGACGCAACTCGTCTCTGTATCTCGTTATTTATGTATAAAAAATGATATTTTTTACTCGGGAGTTTTGAATAAACCAAATTACAATTACTTGAGCAAAAGGAGCAATGGAGTTGTGCATCATTTAATACATTGACATCTTAATGTTCTCTATTGGTTGTCTGACGATTCACATACTCTTATTCTCAATGAAATACTTAGCATTTTAAAGAGTAGTTGAGTGTCGCGGTGGCCGAATGGGTTGACTGGTACAGTCAGTGCTGACCATTGGTGCCTGCCTCTAAGGGTGTGGGTTCGAATCTCGTAAGGGACTTGACCCCAAAAAGTACAATTATTTGTAAAAGGAAAAGGAAACAATGTTAAATTTGTTCACTTTCTAAATGGCATATATTTCTAATTCTTCATCTAAAGAGGGTTTTTAAGTTGGGGTAACACCGCGTTCCCTAGAGAAATTCAGTGCCGCACGGATTGTAGTTTAAATTAAACTTCATAATACTAATCACGGTACGTGAAGCAATCTTTGTCAATCAATAAATCACTTCATGAAATTTTATTATTTTATTGAACCTAAACTCTATCAAATCTCTTTAAATAATATACTAATAAATGAAATGTTTACTACCTGCAATTATTCCCTCTTCTTTTCTATTGGACGTCAACACGTAGCAATCTATGTGACGTCATAGCCTTACGTTGCTTCTCAAAATACAATTAGTGATGGTCAATGCGAGTAAGAATTCCAAGTATTTAAATAACCATTGTAGTAAATCCAAGTGAATATTCATAACATATAGGCCAAATTGAAAAAAACTTTAAAACGCTGCCAGCCAAGACGAAAAGTTGCAAGGCTCAACTTTCAGACAGACATGATTAAATCCTATAATCGACGCGAATATTCGCCGAGAGGACTAGGACAGTTTAGACCAGTTTGGCACTAACAAGTCTTCGATTCCTGATAGTTGTCTGGTGGGGTAGGTAATGCCGCAGATCTATCCTAATTACATCAAATCATAGCGTAACCCCTGTCTGCACCCCTCAGTCCATGCTGGTCTTCTATTGGATTCTATTGGACTAAAAATATGCACTATGACTGGCACGATGTTTATTGACACAAATTCATTTCAATCAATCAACTGTTTGAGAAAGTGATCTGAACTCAAGACTTCGTGATGAAGTGATCCGAACTCGAGACTTCGTGAGGAAGTGATCCGAACTCGTGACTGTGTGAGGAAATGTTCGTTGAGGATTGAGGAAGGAGTCTGAACTGGAGACTTCTTGAGAAAATGATCTGAACTGGAGACTTCTTGAGAAAATGATCTGAACTGGAGACTGTGTGAGGAAGGGATCTGAACTGGAGACTGTGTGGGGAAGGAGTCTTAAATTGAGACTATGGGAGGAAGGGATCTGAACTGGAAATTGAGTGAGGAAATGATCTGAACTCAAGACTTCGTGAGGAAATGATCTGAACCGGAGACTGAATGAGGAAATGATCTGAATTCGAGATTGAGTGAGGAAATGATCTGAACTCGAGACTGAGTGAGGAAATGATCTGAACTTGAGACTGTGTGAGGAAATGATCTGAACTTGAGACTGTGTGAGGAAATGATCTGAACTCGAGACTGAGTGAGGAAATGATCTGAACTCGAGACTGAGTGAGGAAATGATCTGAACTCGAGACTGAAATGATCGAAACTTCGTGAGGAAATGATCTGAACTCGACACTTAGTGAGGGAATTATCTGAACTCGAAACTGTGTTATTAGGGAATGATCTGAACTAATTTATGATAATGAAGGGAGCATATCATTGTTTCTAGAGTTGTACGTGTATGCATGCTACCCTTTTCGATAAAATAAAATTTACAAATACCCATATAGTATAGAATTGTATCAGTTTGAAGTAAAACATTGATTTCTAATGGGCATTTGAAGGTGATGTTATGTAATATATAAATTAAAATATCCCGGTAATTCAATGCATGAACATAGCAGCATTTAAGTACATAGTCATAAGATACAGAACTCTGTTACGTTTGGTAATTTCAACAAAAAATCATAAAAATAATGGTTAACACAAATTAATTGAGTAATTCGGTAAAAATTAAAACTATATATATATTAAAGGCCCTGCAGCTCGTTTTTTTCCAAATTTACCATTTATTATTCAAGTTAATACAATATATTGGTATATATGGGTTAAGCATCTCATTACACAATCCGATAAGCCGTATCCATAGAAAACGGATATCCGTATTCACAGAAAATGGTGCGATGTTTAATGTGACAGTAATGTGGAACTCGTCAGTGTGAGAGGTACAGATTTGCAGGATTCATCAGAATGTGAGAGTTCAGACAGCAAGATGGTTGACCATTCCATCACTGTACAATACTTAAAAGTCTACTCTGAATGTTTAGGTATCGCTACTTCAGTCAGATCACTTGAACTACCTTCGAGCGGCCATTTTAATGTGTACACATACAAAATTGCCGTTCGATGGGTAATGGACTCGCATGGCTTAACGGAACCATGTACGTTCGTTTTAGAACTCTTGGCGATTATTTAGCCATTGGTAACACTTATCTATATTTTTGTAGGAGCATTTTATTTCAGTAAGAAAATCACGCCACAACGCCATTAAAGGAGCAAGCGTTCAGTTGGGATGTTTAAATTTCGTATTTCAGGTATCCGTGCAGTGAAATGTGATAAACTGTTGTGCTTCATCAACTCTATAAAATAAAATATTATTCAGATAATATGTACCGGTATGCAACAAAACCATTATTCATTAGATTTTCTTACAGTGCGAAGACAAATTAATAAATGGCTTTACATGTCGTATTTTGTCATTTTAAACGAATATGCATAATTCTCTTCAGATTATCAATCCACAGCAGCTATATCCTCACGGAATTCGACTTCACGAAACATACCCCTATGTAATCGTGCTATTCATTTTAGTTTCTTTACTTATTTTATTTATTTTTTGCTAGATTTTAGTTTCCTCCAACACAAATACAGCCTCACCTTGATCCGATTGACACGTACTGACTGATGTATACAAATGTATACGGGCAAACCTCTCTTTACAGATCAAAATGAACAAGTGTGATCGTTGGTTGCCTGTTTACCCCAAGGTTGCATGGTTTATTGCAGCAACAATACTTCGAATGGTGTGCTACAATATTCTGTCTTCCTACAATATTAGGTTTTACTTGAAATGCAAATTGATCGTGTTACTATGATAGCGTTCTAACAATCATATATCCAAAATGATTATTTTTTATGAAATGTTTTTTTTCTGTTCTTGTAGTTGATTTAAAGTAGCTTGAAGTAATTCAAAGATAAGGCCAAAACATAAATTTAAACAAATAATAAACAACTCTAAAATGGATGTTTGATTATTAATGTGTCTTTTATCATATAACTTGAATTAAATGTCCCCATTACGTCATGTTTCTTAACACATGGAGGTGTCTCGGTTAAAATGATAAAGAAGTCGTAACGATAAGCTAATGGCTTCGTGTCAACGATCTATTGGCAAGTGGCATGTTTGGATGTGCTGAAGTAAAAGCGCTCTTACCCCGATAAGAGACTTATCTGGGAGTTCAACTATTTACAAAAACACTGTGCTCATTACAGACTTTAGGCAAACTGTTTGGTTGGAGATAAGATATCAGAGAAAAGTTGGCAAAGAACTGCTTCAACTTTCTTCTTGTATGGAGTGACAGGGCAAATGACTCACGCGCTTTCTCCCGCGATCAGTAATAGCTCATGAGAATGTGGTACGTATGTTGCTGAGCTTCATGTAGGTCTGTCTTAATACTGACAGAATATAAAACATAATATGAGATAATTTTTTTGGAAAACGAAATTAGACTTGTTCAAATTTTCTATTCTTACAAGGAAAACGCCTAATATTTTCATTTATTAAATGTTTTGGGCAGGATAAAACCTTAGATGAGCATGATAATTATTCGGTTCATTTTGTTTGTATTTTTTTACACAATTCATATTCATGTATTGACAAGACCACATTTTAATGGAATTAAACAGTTGATAACACGAATCAAAAGGTAATCTTACCCTCAGACTCAGAAAAAAGCATTTATAATAAAATATCAACATTTTATAAAATATTGAAAAAGAGCCTATGACAAATGTGATTTTCAAAAGCTCCTTTTCAATATTTAATAAAATGGTGACATTTTCAGAATAAATGCTTTTTGCAGAATCTAAGTGTTAAACTAATCACAATACATTGTAACCGGATAGTGACTATCACTAAATGTTCATGTACCTTCCTTCATGTCTTTCTAAACATTTACATTTACGAAAAGTGAAACTTATTAAATGAGAGTTTGTGGTATTATCTTTTTCTGGTTGTATTTTTTTTCTTTCACTTGCAATGTATTTTGCGAAATACACTCTCAAACTACACAAATAAATACGTCCATGACATTTCGATGCTAATTTAGTCAGACATGTATCATTCAAATCTTCCGACCTGTCGAATGAAAGACTCATTTCATACCAAAAAAGCATATAAATAAATCAAATATCAGTGAGAATAGTCAGAAAGTGTCCATGTAATTGAAATGTAGCGGCCCATCATCCTCTCTACATACAATGCACAGTGTGCCTAAACGTCTATTCCCAGAGCGAAATGCAAAGCGGCCTGTACTAGGAAATATATTTACGAATGATTATCATCTGTAGTTAGTCACTCACCTGGCAAATAGGTAATTTTCAAGCACTTGCAGACAGAATAAAGAAATTATAATCCGATGTTATCCAAAGGCGAATGCGGTCGAGCGAACAAGATTTTCTAACTCGTCCGCAACTGGCAAAACAGCATTGTAGAGCAAATGAAAGAATGCCAAGTTCGATTTGTACAGGTGAATTTGATTGGATGAGAGGCGCTCGTGCATCACGTGCTAATCGGATACTGTCAAGAAGATTGGCAGAGAGGGTGGGATTGCGGGTGGGCGGGGCAACTGTCAATCATAACTCACACGATTTTTTAGGTGTGAGATATAAAGAATATCCCTTATCTCCGCCCTATTAATAGACGTATCCTTTTCCCTTGATACCTCTAATATAATCTTTGATCTTAGATCAGATTTTGCCATAAAATGTCATTTAAGCATTGGTGTATACCCCATTATTTTAGATGTGATATTTCCTCATCATACGCTACATTGGTCGTTAAAGTAAGTATGCTTTGAGATAATGGAGAAGATATGTTGTTACTATACTATTCGATGAACATTCTTTTCACTCAAATTATTCTTACATTTGTTTCTATTATGGGATGTGACGAGTTATTTTCACTGTTGTTATTTTCTATCAAATAATCTTTTTACTGAGATGTTATTAAACATAGAGAGTAATGGTAATAAATATTTGAATGCATTTTCATATGTAACCAATTGAAATATTAAAGATATCCATCAACAGATTTAATTGACAAGCAGGATACGACTGTTTGATGACGTCAACGAAGCACGTGCATTTCACATGCATAATGTTGACCTGTCAGTGGCGAGGATACCGGTGTTTCCGTTCCCAGGCTGTCGTTTTTACATTGAATTCATCGTTTCCTTTACAAAGTGCTTCTTAAATTTGATCCCACTTTCCAGATCAGTTTCACTTAATGTTTGCTGTTTTCTTATCTGAAAGGGTGACATAACGCTCCGTCATGTAACCATTACAATAATTACCAGTGTCAAAAGATGCAAAGGTGAAATGAGTCATAGAAAAGGGAAATTCCAATCAATTATTACAGTTCGATCCCAAACTTGTCTGTTTTTCGTCATGATCGAATTAATTCGGATGCTCCTCAAAATCATAATGAAAAAGTCTCATTTTATAAATTCAGACAATCACTCATAATTCTTATCGTTCCACTTTATAACTCTCCACAGGGCCATTCGGTACAATTTCATTCTCACATTTGAAAATTTCCATCACATAATACACTTAGGATTTAGTGATGTAACCCATTCAATGGCCTACTCGTTAATCACTTCAGCTAGCAGAGTGATTATCATTTTTTCAGAAAAAAATATCACGAAGAAAATGATACAATACACATTTGTAATGTGGGGTTTGATCATAATAATAACAATAATAATATGTTTTCAGTCGAATATTTATAGTACTGATAATTAATAGCATACTGGTCTGTGAGATAATGACTTCGTCTTTCGAACATGACTTGTAATTAAGATTTGGACAGAGATTATTGTAAGATGCAAACATTTAGAAGAAGAAAAATAAACGCCGTTTAGTATGTAAAGTGAGGTAACACTTTATCTGTTTTCTTACCAAAACGTGAGTGGCGACCCTGGATTCAATTAACCCTATCTAGGAGCAATTCCCCTAAAACAACAAAGCTGTTGGAAAAATGGGAAGCGTCGGTCGAGTTTATTTTTAAATCTGCTCTGAGGCCACGCACCTGCTGGATCTGGGTCTGGAGAAATCTGGAAACCCTGGAGAAACCCGGGGAAACCTGGAGCCCTTGGTGCGTGTCTGAGTAATGTGCCTTTTGTTTCGGAATATTCAGAACTATTAGGCACAATCGGTATATAAATCGGTCAACATAAATCGTATACATACAAAGTTTAATCTTGCAATTTTAACATGTTAACAACATACAAAGGAATATATCCAGACATGATTTAAAAAAAAATTCGGATCCAATCAATCTAAAATATATGGTGTAAGTCTTGAATATTTGTATATTGTTTTTCTTTTCGGAAAAATTCCGAAAACGTATTTTCATATAGACAACGTAAACATGATAAATCTGTTTCAATAAATCTTGCATTATTTGTAATATTACTTCTAAAATATAAAGAAAATAAGAGAATTCCAAACGACCGGAACTGTGGAGGCGAATCAGGTAATTGAACATTACCAGTTTTGATTGTGAAACTTTTGTGGCATTATTTTTCTTCTCATGCCAAAAGTCACCTGGAAATCTATTTAAAACAAACATAAAATGAAAGAAAATAAATGTTGGCTTGGGTATTAAAACGGTAGACATTTATTTGTGATTACAACTTTGAGAGTATTTCTCTTTTTCACTGCAGTTCTTCGGAAAATGACAGATGGGCATTTTTTTTAGCAGACTATCCTGACATAAGATTCATATCCATACAAAGCTATACATTATATAAGAGTGGAGTCACTGGGCTGACTCCACGCAACAATAACACTTAATTTTTTCTATCTGCGTCTGCATTTGAAAGAATTTTTTTTATTGAAATGGGAAATGTTTGTGATTATCAAATTGTTGAAAACAAAATTAAAACTACATTTTATTTAGCAACATAAAACTTATTAAAGATGCAGAAATAAATTTTTCCCCCAAAAGTGGATGTTTTCAACAAAATTTATTTTAAATTATTTAAAAGAGTTTTGGTATTCGTAGTTATAACCATTTTATTATTTTATATATGAGGTAAACAGTTTGTCGTGATAGCAATTTAGTGAAAGGTAAAATAATGAATTATCTCTAGGGCGTGTCTATACCAACAACACTGTATTTCAAACATTTTCTTCTGAATATTAGTTTATATTTATTGCAAAATCACGCCAATTGTTTGTTTTCTTATTGTCAATATAGAGTTAGAAAATTTATTGACTGTTTCTAAATAGCATAGCAATATTTGTATTATATTTTCCACTCGTTAAACATTCAGGTGTTCAAATACAAAGTAACATTATTTCAATTCGAAAGGCTACTTTTCCAATTTTTTGTCTGAAAGAATAAAATGTGTTTGAAAAAAATATTTTAACATTTCGAAAAAATATGATTTTAAACATAAAATGGAATAATTCAGTAAAATAGATTAACATTTGTAAATTCATAAATTATCAGGCGCATACAGAACGAACTTTTAGCCTTGTTAGGGTTTTGGGGGGAAATGTGACTTAAACATTTCGAACACTATACATCTTGCAAACAAGCAACCTTTCACGGTAAAAACCTGCACAATTAAGGAAAGGGCACATTACCAGTACCTTGCGTCACCCAGCTAAATGTCATTATTGACATGTTCTCAGAGCTCGCAAGGCGAGAGTCTCGTGAAAGCACGCGAGATGTAGACTCGCGGCTACTATTTCCCTAACAAAATAAATCTCCAGATACTGCTTTCACAAGGAGCGCTCTGGGCCATGTGGGAATGTCAGACTAGCTGTTTGGGGAATATCATTTGTATTGTTTCGCTCATAATATGCCAGAATAAAATGTGCCATAGCCATAAGCTCCACTTTGTTTTTACGAACTGTGTTGTTATCGACAAAAATGATAAGACATTTACTGCTCTTTGCGTCAACATATAGAGTTAAACTCCACAGGAACTGCCAGAAACACAAACAATGCAGCATTAATTTATCCGAAAGGGAATACAGGTCTAGGCTAATAAAACATGCAGTTTGTGAAGTAGAACATATAGAGAAGGAATCTTATACCAATGTACTGGTTGACCTGCACTGCTTCAATTTTTCTTAAACTGTTTTGTCTAGAGTAGATTTTGAGGAGCGTTTCATATAATACTATGATGCTTAGTTAGCAGGTGAACGGTTAGGTTCACTTTGAAAGATTACACTTCTTCTGTTTCGTGAATCTTAGAAACCTTTTTTTTACCCTTTATGTACCCTGTATCTATGTTATTGTCTGTTGCTTAATTGTTTTCAGAGAATACAGATCTTATTGTACCATCCACCCCTCCCGATTCCTCATTGTCCTTTACATCGTTCAGAAACAACCCACAAGGAATGTTGGAGAACGAGTCCAATACACTACAATACACCACATGATCTGACTCAATCTAGAGTGTGATTTAATCAGACTCGTTGAAAGTTTACTTAGTTTAATTTGGTATTCATTGTTTAAACTGTTTGGCATGTTCAGCACACGACATATAGACACCTGATTAGGGTCATGTTGAAAGAAACGGTTTATGCTCGCACCATGAGTCTCTTGTTAAAGCTAACATTAAAGTAACGTTTATATTCATGCGAAAATGACTTGAGATGTATTTGTGAATTGACAGAAATCCACAAATCGAAGAAATTAACATAAAAAGAAACGTCAGATCGTTTACAGGATTCATTCGGCTGATGAGGAAATACACCTCATGCATCGTTCATATATATCACGGAAAGAAAAAATCTTAATTTAAAACATAAATCCTTTCTCTAGAATATTCATCTGAAAGCTTTCAATTTCATGATTGCAGGATCACGGTATTACAGCGTACATGCATGTCTGCCCCATACAGCAGATTAAGCCCCAATGATTCCTCCATCGTGTAACCTGTTATAACCACTAGATTTGCAATCGAGCACCACCACCCCATTAAGCAAGGAATCCCGTGTAAAGATCCCCTAATATAGTCATCATATTCAGGTCGGTCATTTCTCTTTGATGGTGAGTGATGGGCCGAATATTGTCTTCTCACTAGCGCTTTGATTTCCCCACAAATGTAATATTCCCATAGATTTTGCAAGAAAAACAAATCCCAGACTTTGCTTTGGATATTGAATTCATTAAATCAATGTTGATTCAAATCATATCTGTAGTGTGGAGGCGAGTATTGACGGTTGATTCTGGTTATCGAAATTCTTCTTTCATTTCTATGAGACGGAATGGAGTCCTGGCTTTGCGTTATCTGCCACTGTTTACTTTGTAACTGCCCCGTCACTTAATAAACCATGCTCGCTCGTAAATGAAACTCCAATTGAATCTGCTGACGCGGGAAGCACGCTGAATTGTTAGTTTATGGCCAAAAACACCGCTTTCTAAACGATATTTTCTGATAAAATATTTCCATAGAGAAGAGATATTTCTTCTGTGTTGATTTATGGAAAGTACTTATTAGATAAATGGTTAGATTTGGGAATGATGTGCCAAATAGACGCAAGCGTCACGACTACTGGGACTGTTCTGTTTACTTAAAGAAATGTCCAAAGGTTCCTCACGGGTTGTGGTTCTTGACAATGTTCTGTTGAAGACAGAATGCGAGGTTTGTTCCAGATGGTCAATGCCAGTATAGTTTTTATATATTGGTGCTAATTTAAAGAAATCGATTCAAATCCTAGAACGCAACGATCAGCTTACGAGGACCGTAGAGCAATGCATATGTTGAAGGTCATATATAAATTAAAGATAAGTTTGTAATTATTGTCCAAAGAATACCAATAATCATCTCTGACTTAATGTCAATAAAATAAAATAAATATGAAAAAAGAACCCCTGCCTAGGCTGAACTCTGTATTGATTGAGACCCTTAAGGCTCTGGATCACAGACTACTAAAGATCTTCAGAATAAAATAAATACCAGAACATTTAAACTTAATACCACATGTCTACGATATGACATTAAATGATATCATGGTTATATCACACAAGGCTAAAGGTGAAACTTCTTGAATGCTTGACATAGGTGGCAGGTTTGAAAAATATACACCACGATATTTCTTTCCGTCCCGTCACCCCTCCTTCTCTCCCACGCTCCACTCTTCTTTACTTTCCCCGCCTTCTTCCTTCCCACCTTGCTGATTGTGTTTATTTGTTCAGCCAAACAGGCAAATACGAGCGCTCTTCAATTGTTTTCTTTTGTCACCCTGACTTATATATGAGCACAAACATGCCAAAATTATTCATTTCATATTTGTTCACCTATTAGCGTCGCGGCTCCTCAAATAAGCCAAAGGCTTGAAACAATAAACTCACCGCTATGTTATAACGTTCCCTTAACTACGGTGCGAGGCTGTCGGTCACAGATGGTTATAGATGAGAGTTTAACTACTTGTAACCAGCATTAACGTAAACGACTTAATCATTACGTAATTCGTTAAATAATGAGCTAATGAAGAAATGAGAAACACACGTTATCTATTGTACGGTGTGGTCTGGGATGTGTGAACATGTAGAAACCATGAGCCTATATACGACACAGTAATGGTTTTTACAGGTTAGCAATAATCAATGCCTGTGAATACTTTAAACACAATATCTTGTTCTGAAAAGCGTTTCTAAAAAGACAAAGTAGGACGCAAAAAACAACTGTTAACTAATACACTTAACATTCCACCGACAACGACTATAAGCGTGCTCAGAATGCTTGTCTAAAGTTTTTGTTCAATAACATACAGTATGGATGTATATATTTGATGGTGACAGTATAATAAACCATCTTTGACCGATGTATACCGAGTGTGTGTGTTGGAAGGGGAGGGATGTTTTATTTGAAGGTTAAACCACGAACTTAAATTACGTGTAATGTCCGTGGTTAAACTAGTGATGATGTCGTTGAGTGTTTCTGCGATATTTAGTATATCCACCAAAGAGGACCAATCACTTTGATTCTACAACAGTTGTGAATGAAGAAAGGCACAGTACAGTCTCGATGGTATGTTATTGGATTCTAAAGTATACATTGTACTTAGTAGTTAGTCCAAATGAATACATTCAAATATTACCCAGATCATGAGATGTCAACCGCTTGATGAATTTCAAATTGTACATTATTGGAAATGAAGGGACAAAGGTTTAATCACATGGACATGTCTAGTTGACATCTTAATTGAAGAGACCGAAATAATGATGCTTTCACCTGTATCGAGAATATTGAATATCTGACATTCTCAAAGACCTCATTTTCAAGCGATATTGAGCGTTATATTTGTTTAAACATGACATATTTGATTGAAAATATAAAACCTTAATCGACTATAAGTCTTGGAGATGGACTATCTAACTTATGACAAAATCGATTCTCAGTTGTAACGTTCTTAGTGACTTGATATATATATATATATATTTCAGTTTCCTATATTTGCGATCCAGTAGTTGAATCACGTGAACGACAGATGGCGCTGGTCAGACCCACGTGCAACTCGTGTGTGCAACATTTTCAACCCCAGCATGCCAAGATGATTGGAAACACTCCCGAATATAGGAAACGCCGGTGAATCCTAATCCTAATCATATTTCTCTTGTGGATATTTAGAAGTGGCCTTTCCAGTCTGTTTACATTTCACAAACACTGCGTGCTGAATGTAATATGACGTATACGATCATATTACATGTGGATTAAATTATTCAAGAACAAGATATTTCCGTGTAAAATGAGTTACATATGATGTTATAAATTGGAAATGGTAGCAAATGAATGCAGAATATGACACTTGCTTATTTGGCATAAAATGTATATACAATGTATCTGTTTTAAAACGCCACGTTCAGTTTTGTGGGAGTCACACATGTCAAACATTTCAATGATGTTATTTTATAGAGAAGAACTGACTCTTTCTGGAAATTATCCTTTTAATATTAATCGATTCACTATATGCGAGTGACAACATAAAATTACTTTAATGTTTAGAGTCTCGGTCGTAATTATTGTTTTCAATCGAAAAACGGACGATGTAGGGCGGCACTTTGCCAAAAGTGATCTTTAAAACTCATCCAAAGCAGACAGAAAGAGATGTGGGTTGGTAGGGTTTAAAAGTTCAGTAGTATATATGTAAACAGTTGGGGGAGAAATATGCAAGCTGAGTGAGATGTTTTAAATTTAAGTGAACATATTGGCAGTTTGATACATATCAGCTAGAAAAATAATAAATAAAATGTATATAAAAATAATTACATAATCATGACAACTTCGTTACACTTATAGTTAGGTTCTTAAATGACTTCAAATATGTTCATGTATCTTATTGTGGGATAGCAAAGTCTATACACAAATAAACCAAACGATGGCCCTGTTCTGTAGACAAGAATCCCTCACCAGGTCATCAGCCCCCCGTCTGTATCCTGTTCCTATACAGATCGATCCTACTTACACCCTAACACGGCGCTAACATTCCCTCCCTCCCTGTCGACTTAATGGTCCGTGAAAAGTCCAAAGTTTTTAAGCAGATTACACGAGGGAGTTGCTGTACTATCCATGTCTGACTGTAGACACCTCGGCACTGAACCATCACTAGTCATAAGGAAGGAAATCACTTACAATCCCCACCACGCAAATGTATAAATCAATTGTAACTTGCAGATTGGAACCAGCCTTTTACAATACCCATGTTGATATGTAGACTGTGATATGGTTTCCCGTGTAGTAGAATTTAACTTGGTGGTCAATACTGCATATCTTCCACATACCATGAACATGGATATAGAAAGGACGAAACATTTTGGAATTCCTCACAATTATTCATAATCAATCGTAATTCAATACTCAAAAGCTACAGTAAACCTATTTGTACCGACGTATGTCTCAACCGGAAGTTTAAACTTTTTCAAATGAACCTTTTGAAGCGGGGCTCGAACCTGCGACGGTCAAATTCGGGTCCATTCATGACAAAATCAAAATCCACGGAGAAACGTATATCAAGGTTTCACGGATTCCTTATTTAAATGAGTTTACCTCTATTATTTAAGTATACAATTTCAAAACTCAACATCATCATTCAGTGACAATGTGGTCAATTATAACATGTCATTACAAATGTTTCTGGAAAGCAATTCACAGAACTCTTTGGATCCTTTAAGGGCCCTAAAGGGCTTTTGAATACTGAACAAAAATATTCACTAATACTGTACCTAAACCATTATCTTGCATAACAGATTGAATAAAAACAACCAGGAAACTCGTGTGTCAAAGACTGAACCGAGTCTATATATAAGTAGATATCCCATCCTGATGAGAGACGGAGCATGTCATTGTGGAACTCTCTATATAACACGCCATCTCGTTAAAGAATGGAGATGGTCGGCGTCGACATTATCGCTGAATGTAATACTTTTACGAGGCATTGGCATATTTAGTATTTCCCGTTTAATGGACTTAGTGGTCCCAAAGTATCAAAACTACAATTTATGAGATGATTTGCACTTGGAGTCTCATAAATGATATATTGAAATACGATGCGGCTAGAGGAAAAGAATCGTCATTGCTACGTATGCTTACTGCGTGGTATCCTAGCGATCCAAGTGTTAGTGTTTATACTGCTGTCTGTCGCTAGAGGATTGTTACTTGTTATTGCAACACATGATTGATAGGTGTACAAAATATATAATTATATGCGATACAGAGATTTTATAATTTTAATAATGTATAGTGTACTCATTTGAGTGAATTCATCTGAATTACAGTACAGACGAAGCGCTGCATCCTCTGATGGTTTGGTTCTGGTTAAGGTGTCATTTTCTCATGTATACATCATATCTAGTCTTGTCCCAATCAGACAATCAAATAATCATCCAAACAATTAATATGGAAACAGTTTATTCTATCACAGAACATTTTTTTCCAATATTCGATACTTTTCATTTTCAAATACATCTATACCATTATCATCGTAATATACTGCATGGCTACAGCACAAGTCATGGGACCACAATGAAGGGACAATTGTAAAGTACGCCGAATCAATCTCTAATACATGACTTTTTTTGTACATATTCAATGCAGTTCCATAACAACATGAAGTTATTTCTTCTCACGTAACCTCTGCGACAACTGGATTGTTTTATTGGTTGGAAGTAGAGTATCACATTGGTTGCAATTAAGGTAAGTTGTCCAATCAGCGTCGTTAGAGAATGAGAACTGAAAATTCGGTCTGTTTCCGTCAACGCTGACAAACCCCGAGTTCCTACAGTTTTTACAGGACAGTAATACGTTGGGGATGTAAGCTGAATTTTGATTATTTAGAACAAGAAAAAAGTGAGCATGGCTCACATACCCCCGCCATCTGCTATCTGTCCATTGAGCATCATAGATGCCAAGGGTACAACGTTCAAAAAACAGATTCAGGCATCATAATAGTGTCTACAATATTATTGGGAAGTGACTTTGTTATTACAAAATTTCATTCACCCAGATGTAATATTTTTCAGGTAACTTAATTGTTCCCATTAGAGCATCACAGCGGTAATTTGTACCAATTTCAGTTTCGGATTCAAGGGCCATAACTCCGTAAAAAATAATATTTCAGAACTGGTTTTCGAACTAGATAAAGAGTATGGTCATGAATACTCCACCCCAAAATTTCATTCACCAAGGTTTAAGTCCAAAAAGTAACGTTTCCGTGGAAACGACAACAAATTAATATCTCAGAAAACTGAAAATTGTCTGTGCGCGATGGGAAGAACATGGTTAACAATTGTACAAAGTTTGGTTGATGTACATTTGACGGTTTTTAAGAAAATTGACCGGACGGAATGACGGACGGACGGGCGGAATGACCGCTATATACCCCCGCTTACTTCGTACTCTTGTAAGGAAGTTAAATGACTTGAGTAACGTATGTGGGAAGAGAATGGGACTTCTATTGCATCCCAAGAAGAAACAGCTAGTTAATAAAGGTCAACTCTTCTAGAAGAGGAATAATTCAACGAGAACAGCGAAAAACATATTACAACACCTGACACAGATGTTCTATGCGAAACATGTCTACATCCTGTCATATATATTCTCATAAATGTGCATGCATCAACTTATTATTGGTATATTTATTCAAATTCAAGTATTTTTTTATGATAACCCAAAATAAGTGTACACATTAGACATACATCCATATAAATATACAACGATATAACATTTTGGCTAATGTATACCTGAATTTGATATAGCTTGAATTAAAATATTCAAACGAGCAAAAAATACCATCAATAGTTACTTGCATTATGGCATTATCGGTCATTCTAACATGTTTCGGGTCAAAATGAAAGGCGCCGTCAACCCTTTATTCCGCAACAAAGTACTTTTACGTGACGTAATGGAACAATGGTCCAGCACGTCAAGGGCATGGTGTGATGACGTCACAAGACATGGGTGAGACTTAGTTTGTGTTAATTTTGGTGAAGACATTGTGAAAAATAGCTAAAATCTTAAGCTAGAAAATAAATAGACTAGCCTAACCATCATGTGTTCTAACTGTTTTGATACGCTGCGGGTTTGTGCTTTAACTATTATAGCTATTGCAAAAAATATATTGTGAAATTAAAGGAGTTCATCATCCATCTATTCCTTACTTTCTAATAAAACACATGGTGGCCGAGACTACACAATCATTAATGCTCTTGTGCACTGTAATCGAATGCTGATATGTTACTTAAATATTGACATACGTCAATGAAAACGATTCCATGGTAATACATTTTCTTATGTAATTTTACAACATGAGGGTATTAAGGGTTTAACGCCACGAAAAACGTTACTGTCTTTTGAACATCAGATAATAGTGATGGTACTGGGTTACCAAATAGATAGTCATTTCCTGTGAATATGTGAATATCAGTTTAGGTTATCAATAACATTCAAATCAATAAAATGATCACATGCATACACGAAATATATACAACAGAAGTATATCATACCTTCTAATATACAATACAAACACTAGTAGATGCGCCAGTTTTCTAACTTGTCAATCTCTCTAAGTTCTCTGGGAGATATACTGGAGTATCATCTATCATGTAACAATTACAGTAAGATAAAACAAATAGCCCACGACTAAGTCACTATGTATCAGTTGAGTCATGGCCTGTAGTTCTTCATGAACCAATATACACGTGTACATATATCTTCAGGGTGGACACCCATACAGACACACTAGTAATCTGAGACGCCCATTTCGTTTGGTAAAATTAAAGTTACAGTAAGATCAAGACACAATGCATGGTATGTTCTGAATTATTTTTGGCATATGTTTTGAGCAATGATTCATGATCACATCAGTAATGATTAATCACATCAGTAATGATTACGGTAATGCTTCACCACACCAGTAATGCTTCATCTCATCAGTAATGTTTCATCACATCAGTAATGCTTTACAAGATTAGTGATGATTTATCCCATCAGTAATGCTTAATCACACCTGTCATGCTTTCTCGCATCAGTAATGGTTTATAACATCAGTAATGCTTAATCACATCGGTAATACTTTACAACATCAGTAATGGTTTATAACATCAGTAATGCTAAATCACATCATTAATGCTTAATAACATTAATTTTGTTTTATGAAATTCTTAGCAACCCTAAAGGAATGAAAAACTTCAGTTCCAGTGTTCCATGTACACACACTATTGATCACATGCCACGCATCCTCGATAATCCAGGGTATACGTTCCGATAATCTACACTATATACATGTATTATCGAGGATGCATGCCGCAACGCCGCCATAGAACTTCATGCCTGTTAGAGCACCCATGCTAGTACGTCCCATAGTACGAGCCAAGGCGTCCACAGAAGCTGCTTATGAGATACAAGCACGACAATTCTCATGACGTCATCAGAAACTGTGCACGGCAAACTTCACAAGATATGACATCACCGGAAGCTGTGTAAGGCAAATCAGTAATAGCTAGAACAGCTTGTTGAATTAATACAAGGCTATCTGTCGTAGTGCCAAGCCAGTCTCTAACATCTTACATTTGTATATCGTCAGGTGATGTGTATGAAATACTTCACATTCTTTGACGTCACCAGAAGCTGAATATGGAATACTTCACATTCCATGACGTCACCAAAAACAGTGTATGGTTTACTTCACATTCTATGACGTCACAAGACACACTTCACATGCTATGAGGTCACCAGAAGCTGAGTATGGTGATGGTTCCCGGTTTCTCCGGCGAGGCCGTGATGAGTCTGAGGTCACTGACCTTCATCAGGTGCAGCAAGGTCGGGTGTCGGTGCACCTGGTTCAGAACATTACCGGTCTGCAATATACACGGGTGGAGCGTTACAGTAGAGTGGGGGTAGTCAGTCAGGTAGCAGTAATATTTCAGGTGTTTTCTTAGGATTAGTCGAGTCTCATTTCCATGCATATATCATCTCCAACATAAACAGAAGGCTTAGTCGTGCATTTACTATAAAAGTCAAGCAAATAAGAAATTGTCATTCGTTGGAGGTTAGAATGAATTAATATATGGCAGCTAGACCACCGATGATTGATAGAAAAATCTATTGAAATTAACTAAAAATGTTGATACATATTCTGTTTAATTATTTAAAATCATTTATGAAATAATAATTACCCTGTAGTCCCAGACAACAATCTTCTTCTGGTCGCCCCCTGTGACGAGTCTCTCGTTGTTGAGATGCATACAGCGAACTATACCCAGGTGTCGGCGCTCTTTGAACAACATCTCACCTGTAATAAAAGCTCAATAATTGAAAATAACAGAAAGGACATTATATTTATTGGAAATACATTTTATATTTAATATCTTCCATACTATTTGCTTTTATAAATGTTGACGTTAATCATTATACTATTTGATAATGTTTTTAATCAACTTTTTATTGCAGAAATCCTGTTACATATATAGACGTAGTAGAAGCCCATTGAAATAAATTAATCAAGAAGTTAATAGTTTTGAATTGTTATTTGTCATACACGAAACAACGACAACACATTCATTGATAATGTTGAAAATTGATATTTCGCTATTTTTAAAAAGGATTCTTTCCATAAAAAAACATATATATATCTATCACTGGACAGATCGGTTGATAAACCATTTGGGAGGCATTCTAGAAGTTGGTGTTATCGAGAAGACAAGGCTATTTATGAATGAGCAACATCTTTATTTAGCGATCTCAATTATTCTGAAAATAGAACAGAAGGTTTTTTTGTTGGGCATCATCATGGTTTAATTCATGTAAGGACTACTACAAAGAACACATTGAACATGGGCCACTTGATGTATCCGACATGAAACCATGAATTCATTTTCTTTTCATTGTCGATTTCCAGTATAAAAAAAAAAACATTACCGAAACAGTAATAAACCGATAAACCTCATTATTTAAGTGAAATAGAAAATAACAGTTGCCCATTTCACCAGGCCGGTATTTATGATGACGACTCATATTTCAACAGACCCAAACTATTTAGAACGTATAATCTAACAAGGTAACTAATCGTCAAGTCGCCAGGACGTCACAATCAGCGGGAGAGATGTAAACACAATTCCCACAATCTAATACAATAAGTTGCAAGTTAATGATACCTGTGTCTGTCAACTTACAGGTAAATTATACCAACTACTCCATAATAAATGGGTTTGTGAAATGTCTGTCAGGCGGGATAAAAGGCCGTCGTTTATATTCACCATTATCAATCACTCTCCAAACCTAGATCTAAACAAAACAAGTCTTAGTCAAGACAAATATCAATTTTCGCCCAAACGGAAAATAGCAATTTGTTCGAGGCAGCCGACTGTGGTGACAAAGTAAAAATTCGCTGACACATTCCTCTCGTAATCCGCACGAAACGGATCTTTCGACAATTTTGTCGGCTCTCGTCTCGCTTGACTAATTCACAGACAGAATGACAAAAAGCTCTGACATCTGAAAAGAAGAACTCAGCCGTACCACACTTGTGTTACTCCGCCCAAACATGCACTATTTCCTGGGCTTATCGAGTTACCTCTCCGTTGCGCATGACTGACTGCCTATTTCCGGTAAGGCTATGCCAAGCGCCGATGTTTGTTTTACAAACGACGGGTGTTATTATGGCTTTCGACAAACGTAAACATTACGCACTTTACGGAATTATTGATAATCTTCTTGTAAATGGCTTGCCTCGATCCAGCATTAGTCAATACCTCTGAGGTTGTTCCAGTTCGCCTGAGCTGATCCCATTAGATTTTTTCCAAAAAATGTTGCACCGTTTTTATAAACTGTGTTGGCTTATTAAGTCCACACTAATCCCTTATACAATGGGTTGTCAGAGCCTATAACTAAATGCATTAATCTAGCTAGAATAGCTCGGGGAAATAATACAAGCCTATCTGTCGGAGTGTCATCCCAGTCTCTAAACGGATCAGAGTCCCTTGGTCTGGCCTGCTCACCTCTTAATAAATCACCCAATTTGTCTCCAGCTACATGCACATAATTGGTCCGTGTTGTGGCTAGCATCAAAACTAATCGACTACAAAGTGATTTCTTGCACTGGAACTAATCCTGCAGATACAGATTCTGGGTTTCTTTCAGTTGAGGCAGTGGCTCCACTGCGTCAATATCGGTATTTTAATTTTTCAGGCTTTTGAATGTCATCATGGAGAAATGATGCATTAATCTCGAGTTGATTAGATAGATGACATTATTTTCTCATGCTTGCCGCAAGTATTCATCGGACCATGACCATTTTAGAAATTGGAAGTACAGAAAATAGAAACAATTGAAAAATATGACCATGTGTTTGTTATTTCAGACATAAGACCATGTAGCCCCTGTTGGAAGAAAGATACATCCTTCATGGCTTTCTTTGGGACACACGTGCTCTAAACTATCAACTATTTCTACATTGAAACTTCTTAAACAAACATGGACATAGAACATTCTTGCAGTCTGTCATCTAGAATCTTAAAAAGGTTCTATATTTCATTTCCATAAACAGAAGACATTGTTTTCTGAAACTTTCAGTTCACAGACTGCACGTTATTGTTACACATTGTCAAATAAAAATCTTCTGTCCCTGTGTTAGTTTGGAAATCCCTTAACCTTCACTGTTAAGTTGACCTTTATGTAGTCCCATTTATAGCTCACCAGGCCTGAAAGGCCCGATGGGCTTATGGCATTGGGGTCCGGCGTCCGTCCATCCGTCCGTAAACCTTTCGCTTTTTCGACTTCTTCTCCAGAACCAATGACTCCACAGAGCTGAAATTTTATGTGCAGATTCCTTGGCCAATGGGGATTCTAAATTGTAGATTTCGTGATCCCGTGACCTCAAATGGGGTCACAGGGTATCACAACCCCAAAAACCTATTTTCATCTTCTTCTCAAGTTCCAAAAGGTCTAGAGAGCTGAAAAGTTGTGTGCAGACTCCTTGGCTAATGGGAATACTAAATTGTAGATTTTGTGACCCTGTGACCCCAAATAAGGTCTCAGGGATCACAACCCTAAAAACCTATTTTCATCTTCTTCTCCAGTAAAAAAATTTCTAGAACAAGCTGAGAAAATGTATTTTAAAAATACAAATTCTGTGAGCTACAGAGCCCATGGCTCTATTTCTTAAATATTACACTAAACCTACCTTAGGGATTCAAAGCATATACAAGAAGAAGACTCAAACGCTGTCATTTGAAAACTAAATAGTGTTTTCACTGTGATGTCTTGATGCAGCGGTAAAACACTAGTGTAATATTAGAATCTACACTGTAATATCAGAAACGAGAGAGTACTAACATCAAAACTGCATTGACATACATAAGCGTTGTAAGCTTGTTGGCCAATCCCTTTCACAATGTGTACATTTGCTTGTCACTATATTCAAGATGTTCAAATGACCAATGTGTCTCTCTTGTAAAAAGAAACAACAGTCACTTGCTACAGCTAAATAATTACAAGAAAGCAACAAAAGTGAAAGAAAAATCTCAAGTTGTGATGACCCAAATGGTAAAAAGTTTCCAGAAATACATTTTACAAAGAAACGAAAACGAAGGTAAAATGGTCCCTATTCAGAGCTGAAACCAGAAGAGATTTTCCCGAAGAAACAGTTGAAACATGAAAATATGTTTCAATAAGTAACATTTATCAGCAATGTTAACCACGTTATCACGATGTCATAAGAATAGGACTTATAACGATGACCCCGTGATTTCTTCTACAAGTAGCACATCCGAGAAACACAGCCTTGTTGAAATGCTATGTTTAAGAGAGCAGTTATTTCAGGCCCACACAATGGCGATGTTTCTGACATTCTGAAGAAAGAAGCTATGAAGCTTTGTTTATCAACAGATTGACAGTAATTGGCGGAGGCACGACGCTATCGCTGTTCCTGGGATAATGGATTGGGGGTGACGAGGGGGAGGGGAGGGGGGCCCGGGGGTAGAGATGGCAGGCAGGCAGCTGTTGCCCTGAGATACTCCTGAAAAAAGTATGGTGTACCCAATATGCCATAATCCGTTCCAACTCGTGTTGCATGGACATTCCACTTTCGTAATGATTGCTGTATATGTTGCTTAACTAACGTCTGCTTTAGTACGATCCACACTATTAAGTATGTCATAAACATATTTTATTTCAGAAAGAAAAGGGAGTGGCAAACAAGCTCAATATGCTTATATCAATGCCCCTCCCGAACTAGTCTCACATTTAGACTCTACAAAAAATAAATGAAAAGAGGCCTTATTTTCCATTTAATTTCTTACAGTCTCCTTTTCAATATTTAATAACATGGTGTTTTCAGAATAAATACTTTTTTCATAGTATGAGTGTAAGACTACTCCCGAAAACGTACATGGCTACACAATATTTTTATCATGGGTGATCGATTTGATCGAACAATGCAGATCACGGACGATCGTGGACAGACTCAAATTGGTCAAAGATAACATTAAAGAGCCATCACGGATGTTAGTGTTTCAAATTTTTGGAAAATATACTTATAACGTCATTCGCCAGAGAATTTTTTTGTCTACAACATGGCATATGTTAAATAATTTTCATATCACGACAATGTATTTCAATTTGGTTTCAAAGAGAAGTATCACTTCGACTAGCGCGCGCTACGGGTATCTGACGTATATAAACAGAGTCCCCTTTTTTGCGTAATACGTACTACACAAACAGCAAGCGCTTCCGAAGCGTGAAGGCTCGTCTCTAGCGCAAGTCGCCATAACAACTATAAAATTCAAGCAAAATACCTAGTTGGGTAAAACAATTATTCCAATATCTTTAGCAAATACATAATTAAATGAAATGGTAAATAAATAACCATCAGAAAATTATATATTTCGATTTCTTTCATTGCTCATATTTTTTTTTATTCTTTCGTGTCTTTGTTTTCTGTGTGTGAGCTAGACCATAATGCTTTGCGCTTGAAAATAATAGACTGGATCTATATTTAGACTGGAAAACACCTTTACTAATTAATGCAATTTCTCGGCTTATTTTCAGTTGGAAAAATTAGGGAAAAATTAAGTGTATTTATTTCACGGAGATAGATTTTTGGAGAAATTTTGATATTTTCATCAACATCCGTGATGGCTCTTTAACACCGTTGTTACACACTAAAACAATTCGACGTATATCCTATCCTAGTCCTCGACTCACACTCGTGAACGATCACCAATTTATTAAATATTAAATAGGAGCCTATGGGGAAATGAATTTCAGAAAATAGAATTAAATACTTTCTTCAGAGTCAAAGAGTTAGACAAATCCTATTCAACATAATTGAATTTAGTATTTGCCACAAACCTGAAAAGCAAAAGACAAAAAAACTAAACAAACCACTGACATCGGATAAAGTAGATTTTCAAATGCCTTCGATAAGCATATATTTTGTAAAGAAGTATCCACAGTTTCATTTATCAGGGTATGATACTTTTGATTTTTAAGTCAGTTCAAACACACAGGGGATCTGAAATCATCTTTTTCAATATGGTTTTGGACAAAATGGTTGGAATTTAACTTTAAATTTATAAATATATAAATTAAATTAAAATATTTTTAAAGGCGTATTTTTTAAAAAGAAACATAAGTGTTTACACTAGTTACAATTTGGTTTACTCGGCTTCGCTAAACACTCGTGGAAACATCAGACATATTTGTTGGTATAATTACAACGACGTTGTCATACCTGTTTTAAAAGGCTCATGGAGTCAAACAACCCGTACAGAGAAATAGGAAAATGAAGAAGAAAATCTTGTATCCCCCAAAGTATTCATGTTTACTAAATAAGTACAATCTGGCTTGGTGCCGCACACATTAAACAGTATTTGTATTCAGAACACAAGGCAAGGTTCGACCATTTGCTGCAAGAAATCTCAGCACGTTGTTGCTGTCCGAGCGAGAAACAAGAGAGCAGAAAGTGTTCCTCATTCACCCTCCGCGTAGGACGTGTCTGCTACAGAGACAACTGATCGAACGTGTAATCCTTACGAAAGTTGAATATATATATATAATATAAATAATCTGAAATGATGTATAAAACATTCAATTACAACTATAATCTATAAGCTCGACCCACGTAATATTAATGGACGAATTTTGTGACAAATCTGATGACAATCTTGATATTACAAATAAAATACAAAACAATATTGTGGATACCAATTTCTTTATTCCTAAAGAAGTTAGTATCCATAATATTTTTGTTTTATCACACCAACTTCTAAACGACTTTGAAAAATTTATTCGTGCACGGGTTCGGGCATACTTCAGAGCAGTCAAGCCTCCAGTATGTGAGAGAAGTGTCCGAGGTGAAGATAAGACTCTAAGTATGGTAATCAGCAGCAGGTAGATAAACCACCCATTCCCTTTCACGCCTCCCCCTACCTCCCCACAACACAGCAGGTGGAGAAAGATCAGGCTGGACCTACCGCGTGAAACATATCGGCTGGGAGGAGGTCGAGGTAGAGGTTGGGGGAGTTGGGTGAGATGGACTTGTGCTGCCCATTTACAAGGCTTGTAATTCTGAACTGGCACCTGAAAACAAGACTTTGCCAACTCAAGGATTGACGTCTATATAAAATGTATACAAGCAGGATTTAAAAGAAAACTATGTCAGCGTAAATTGCGAGATCAAGGTATAAGTCCAATATTATCATTAATAGTAATTGAATTATAGAAATCCTAGGCATAAAAGCTGTTTCGATTTTCACATGTTTGTTGGTATTTAGTATTCGAGGAGCACCCATAATACAATCAGCCAATAAAATCAACGTGTCTTCTTCATTTTTAAATGTAACAACGTTTTTCAATGTATCCTCCATCAAACCAGCACCCTCTTTAAAAAGTCAACACGATGACGCCTACATCTTGTTTTACTGGCCACCAGGGACTTTCCATTCGATCACTTTGTTATGTATTTCTCTTACTCACTTTCCATCTTGTTGAACATAGTTCCTGACAGATAGTGTTAAATTGCTGCCAGATTCAATCACGTCACGTACTGACCGACTGTTCCCCAGCTGCTACTGAAAAGGGTGTCATTGAACAGAAGCTGAAGGTTTGAGCAAATTTAATAATATAATCACTGAAATGTGAACAAATGGCAGTCTAGACATAAACATTACGAAATAAGAATTCCCAACGATCAGGCAATAGATGTTACATTACTTGGTTCTAAAATCTCATTCTGGATTCACGGAACAAAATGGTATCTTACTGATTTTACGAGTTTCAAAATCGATATAGGGAAAAGCTATCGCACGTTTTTTTCTTCCGTTTTATATTTAAAAAATTAGTCTGTTTTTTTTGTATAATCAAAATGAGTGCAGATTTAAGTCAAATGTTACCATCTACAATTTAGAATGCATTAGACGTTACGGACACACAAACATACAAGATAAAAACTGAGACTTCGTACGAATCCTCAACGCCCATGATATTAATCCAACTGCACCAGGTCGCGACAAAATGAGTTATATAAAGGTTACGCCAGGTTATCACACGTGTATGCCGACTGTACCAGGTTGACCTGTGAGGAGGAGCATCTTTTAGCGTGCAATGGGCGGACATGTTGCTGTGTTTACTTGTAGCAAAGGCGTCAAAAGAAATATAAATATGTTAGCATGAAGTACAGAATTACAGCCTACAGATGCAGACTAGCGGGTCCTGGTTGGATGTGGATTAAGGGGTGTCAACTAACCGCTGACATTTCTTTCTGTGACAGGGAAGGCTACGACCAAGCCGTTCCCAAATGTTGATGGTGTGAAAATGGTCACAAGTAGGTTTCAGCCATCATGTAAAGCTGCCAAACCTCACACTGTTTGCTTTAGAGCCAAAAGTGGAAAAGAAGCGTAAATGATGGCATTGTTATCAGAATCGTCAGCAGACGACCTTTTCAGGGTGGCTTGATGGCAGGCAAACAGTTGTCGTCTGCGTCTTCCCGCGCATCTGCTGATATGTGTCCGTCTGAACGATGATCTGACACATCTACAGATTCACTTCAGATTGTCAGATATGTCGTTTTTAATGAATAGGAAATGTAGAAAATTGCGACTACGCATGGCATGGGTTGATGTTTTCGAACAAAAATGCCATATACATTAGATTAACCCTTTGTCTGCATTTTAACCATTCATGGTCCAGGTGGTGAAATCTTCCAGCACAGTGACGAGCTGTTATGTTTACAATAACACATACTGAACTGCTCAATATGAGAGCACTGAAATTAAGAAGATGAAAGTCCAAGGACTTGAATAGTCAACGCATGGACGACATCGCGGCATATTGGGCAATAAGCTACTACAACACAGTCATCACTGACAAAGTATGTTGGATCAAAGGCAATATGAAATGGGGCCTACATGCACGAAAAGCAAAGGTTTTGAGAGTTAAACACTCGTGAAAACTGATAATTAGACATATCTCACAACTTAGAAATTCCGTTTCAAAATTGGAAAATGCAGATGATTTACATTTCTATTTGTTCGACTAAATTCCATAACCATTGGCACTGAAGTTTGAGAAGAACACGGGGTTCATAGAGTTAAAAGCATTGTGATCCACCAAAGAAACCTTTCCCTTGATTCAGGGCAGACAACTCCTTTGAGATATTTCCAACATGGTTCATGCATTAATTGCATGTCGGTAATACGTACAGGAAGGGGCCAGTGAGTATAACAGGAACCAAACATTGAGGAAATCGATTCAAATACATGATTCGTTATGTCTTGGACGTCTTTGTATAAACCATAAAGACGTGTTAAAGACGTTTTGATCATCGACTATGAACACATAAACCGGTGGTAGACTTTGATTAAAAGACATCACAGACAATGTGAACAAGCACAATAGCACACAACAAGAACACCAAAACACTATTGGTAAATCGGACAACAAGAACACCAAAACACTATTGGTAAATCGGACAACAAGAACACCAAAACACTATTAGTAAATCGGACAACAAGAACACCAAAACACTATTGGTAAATCGGACAACAAGAACACCAAAACACTATTGGTAAATCGGACAACAGGAACACCAAAACACTATTGGTAAATCGGACAACAAGAACACCAAAACACTATTGGTAAATCGGACAACAAGAACACCAAAACACTATTGGTAAATCGGACAACAAGAACACCAAAACACTATTGGTAAATCGGACAACAAGAACACCAAAACACTATTGGTAAATCGGACAACAAGAACACCAAAACACTATTGGTAAATCGGACCACAAGAACACCAAAACACTATTGGTAAATCGGACCACAAGAACACCAAAACACTATTGGTAAATCGGACCACAAGAACACCCAAACACTATTGGTAAATCGGACCACAAGAACACCAAAACACTATTGGTAAATCGGACAACAAGAACACCAAAACACTATTGGTAAATCGGACAACAAGAACACCAAAACACTATTGGTAAATCGGACAACAAGAACACCAAAACACTTTTGGTAAATCGGACAACAAGAACACCAAATACTATTGGTAAATCGGACCACAAGATCACCAAAACACTATTGGTAAATCGGACAACAAGAACACCAAAACACTATTGGTAAATCGGACCACAAGAACACCAAAACACTATTGGTAAATCGGACAACAAGAACACCAAAACCGTGTCAGTCTGAACGCTCACTTTGACACTGCCCTAGAACCCAAATAATGAAAAAACAGTTGACAAGTTCACATGACATGAACATTTCATCATGATCACTGAGGGAGATCTACATTGTATATTCTACATGGAGTAGGTAAATGGAGCTTCTAGTATTGCATTACCAGACTAGGCATCACGGGATCAGCACTTTCTTGGATCAAGAGTTATCTCATGGATAGAACACAGTATGTCACTGTAAACTCTGTTGCCTCAGATACAACTTCTCTATCTGTCGGAGTTCCACAGGGATCGGTTTTGGGTCCACTTCTTTTCAGCGTCTACATTCTGCCGATTGGTGACATCATAAGAAGCCATAGCCTACAATTCCACCTGTACGCAGATGACAACCAATTATACATATCCATCGAACCAGTCCGCGCCCAATATGGTACCCTGCAACTAGAAAGCTGTATTTCTGACATAAAAGCATGGATGGCTCTGAACTATCTCAAGCTAAATGATAGCAAAACAGAATTTCTGACTCTGGGATCAAACAAGCAACTTCAGAAACTCACACCATCTCTCTGCATCAGAATCGGTAACTGTGAAGTACCAGTGTCAGCCAGTGCCAGAAACCTTGGGGTACCTTTCCAGAGCAACATGTCCATGGAACACCACGTTAACCAGCTCTCAAAGGCATGTTTCTTTCAAATTCGGAACATCAGCAAGATTAGGTATCTTTTAGACACAGCCACAACTCAACTCATGATGCAAACTCTCGTCATTTCACGTCTGGACTATTCCAATGCTCTCTGTTTTAATATCTCAGCTACATTCATGTCCAAGCTTCAGAGAATTCAAAATGCAGCAGCAAGACTCATCTCAAAAAGAAAACGATCTGATCACATCTCCCCAGTTCTCAAATCTCTACACTGGCTACCCATAAAGCAGCGCATCAGCTTCAAGATCCTCCTTCTTACTCACAACTGCATCTACGATGACCATTCATGTTCCTACCTCAAAGACCTTGTCACTCCCCACACACCATGTCGATCCCTCCGATCTGGCGATCAGTACCTTCTCACCACACCTCTCAGCAAAACAGGAATGGGAGATAGAGCTTTCTCCATTGCAGCCCCCCATCTCTGGAACAGTCTCCCAATATCACTCAGGATGCCAATGACCACAAACCAGTTCAAATCTGATTTAAAGACTTATCTCTTCCGCCAATCCTACCAATAACTCTCTCTTGTGTACAGCGCCACTGAGCACCTTCAAGATGGATTTTCGGCGCTATATAAATTAATTATTATTATTATTATTATTATTAACTGACACAACTCTACATTATATATAAGATAGAAATAGAGCATGAGTTCAGGGATTGACTTGAACTGAGTCGCCAAAAATAGTCTGTGAAATGAATATTGGAAAAAAAATCTAAAAACGGAAAAATGGAAAGAAACAGCCAAACAAATATTGAAAGTCTTCATTTTCAGCAGCTTTGTATGCGTGCTATAGTGTGATCGACTTCCTTGGTTTTTACTTCATACAGGGGTTATGGACGATTAACTACGTGAATGAGTAAACATGCATCTTGTTCGTCTTGTTCCTCAGGACCATTTCACTTTTTGTGTTTAACACTGCACTGTAACTGATTTTAACAGCAACGTCTGCCGTCCCTGGGATAAAGATACGACGCCGGAATTTGTTATACATAGCAAATCTAGCAAATCGAAGAAAAACTAACCCTTGAGAAATATACCAGAGGAAATCGAGACCAGACTTGGTATCATTGATTTGACATCCATGCATGGTTCATCCTCCGGTCTTGTCTGTCATCCAGACCCTAAATTAACATCACGCTTTGACAAGTGTATGACATGACTAGAGAGCTTGTTTATTTTATGAAAATTAAGAAATCTCAGAGGCTCCTTTTATTTTAATTTTTCTTCTTCTGAAGTCGTCATTTTAGAGATTAATCGATGGTCTACGAGTCTGGGGTCTTAGAACAGAGACTAGAACCGTCCCTATAGTCTACTGACAGACAAACGCTGCTGTTAGTTACGCATCTAAAGGACATCTCAAGGACATCTCGAGAGCTGAAGAGCGAGCTGAAGGAGATACTGGCTGGAGGAGATGTCCAGAAATGTTAAAGGTAGAACGGAAGCTGCCGGCCTTCTACTAGCCGACTGGACCGGCTGTCTGATGAGAGTATGACCTGTGTACATACTCTAACCTTTCCTTTACGTCTCTATGTCTTAGTTTACACTACGGAGAATGGCTGGAATGCATTGTTTAGCAGAGATATTAAGGAAAACCATATTCAATCTTTCGAATTTGGAATCCTTGTTTGTGTACATTAAGGCGTTGGTTTTTTAGATGAAAAATGTGAAATGTCCTTAAAAAAGATACAACATTGCTGAAAAAAAATATGTTTAAAATATAATTCAATGTAACGTTTAGGACTGAATCAACAGAAGAGAAGAATTAATCAAATCCAGCAGTTGTTCTCTCATGAAATAAAACTATGTCTACAGCAAACAAAACACTAACGCAGTGCAGGAATCCGGCGATTATTTACTGACATACACACTTACATACAACCAGTGTCGCATTTCTTGTGACAACTTGTGGCATGGCATTGACATATTGATTTAACCTTTGTAAATACTGTTGAATTAATTACATGATACTTATACACGACCAAAACGGCATTTACAGTTGACAGCACCACACTGGCAGGTATCAGTTGTACAACTTATGCGATCTGTTTCAGAAGTACAAATGTCACGATCTAGATAAATGAGTCCCCGTGTCATCTTCGGTTCAATCGCTGAAAGATCATGTCATAAATCAATTACGTTTTGTTAAAGGTAAAAACAGTATTTATGTACAGTTTGTGAGTCGGTAGAAACAAACAGTTTTAGGACAAAATTAAGCGATTTCAATCAAATCTGAAATCTATGCTTTACTTCGACGTAAAAGTAATATAATGTGATTATCATGAAGCGATAAATTGCATTCGTTTTCTTCTTGAATATACTCCTTTAAGCCGATATACCTAAGATGTACGAACATGATATTATTCTTTCTTTAACCAAATGAAAGTACCTTAACCATACAATTTCGAAGTTCGAAAACATTTCTTCAATCTATTTCAATTAACAAGAATCCACTTGAGAAAGTCTAACCATGTCTTCTGGTATATGAACATATAACCCTTGACGTGCACCTCTCAACACTGTCTAATATATGCAACACAATGTCCATGTATCTTAAGACGTTTGCCACATTCTTGTTGTACTGAGACGAGAGCTAAACTTTTAACCGAACTTGAAATCTTGAACTTAATTGTCCAAACCTATATCACGCCATGCAGAAACCAATTTGAGGTGCCCTACCTATCCCATGTGTAAAGTGAGCCGGTAGACAGTAAAATGAGTTATATTGTACCTGAAGGCGACATTACGAAACCGTCTGATATCCAGTAATTAGCTGTCTCTTGACCGACTTGATGCGATACGTCTTGGTCACTGGTTATATATTTGTACCAAGCGTCAACATACAATGGTCAAGTTCAAGGCTTTATGAATTTGGAATACTGTACACGAGAGGTCTGACCAGTGGTTAGACGTATCATCTAGCTCATAGACAACAGCAGTGTAGCGCTGTGCGGTGTTAATAGACTAACATATAATCCCTGAAATTTTTTTTTTATTTCCTGATATTTTATTTTTCAATATTTGATAGGAAATAAAAATGGGAGACCTGAACAATACTTAATTTCAGGAGCTGAGGCAACTAGACTGGCCAACATTTCTTAGACTTATGAAGGCTCCATTAAATTTTTGCTCTAGGGTCTGGATGACAGACTACGGTGTTAAGTCAACGGACTTGTTCAGGTCATTTACAGTACAAGTTGGTCTAAATCTTGTTCGGGAACTTGCCAAAATGTTATGTTGAGCTTAACAGTTAAATGTTTCTTTCTCACATGAAGGAAAATATGAAGGAACCGTCTCCCCTTTATGTTTAAGACAAGCTCAAGTTGAGCACACATGCTTTGACATGATGTTCATTTCGATTTAGGTTCCCATGCAGACATGATATGACAGATAACATACCACCTGTCACCACCTAATGGTCAACTAGCATATGGTGTCCGTAGTGTCGAACCCATGCATCGTCACTGATGTACAACCAATAATATGTCTGATGAAAGCGTACTTTTCGAATAGCGTTGAACCATTCTCAAATCAAGTTAACCATTAACAGACACACCAACAGAATTGATAGATACAACTTGATGTGAAGAATGCTTCAAGAAATAGTGTTCTGATTTCCACGAAGGCAGCACTTTTCTGAATTTATATTCTTAGTCCAATGTGTTACATGCTAAGGGGGAATTCTATAATTTCAACACAGTTTCTAGATAATTGATTACACTGTGACAGTATACAGCGCAGGAAACTCTAAGGTGACCATAAGTCACCAAGATAGCCTTAGTTCAGTGTTAAAAGGTTAACATTCCGGTTTTAAGGATGTTTGTGCAACGACTACCATGCTAGCTCTGTTGGTAACGGTTGCAGCCCTGCGGAGGACGTGAACCCAATACTAAATACATGGGCTACGATAAAAGGAATCATTTGGCCGTGCTACGACCTTTGAGAACAAGCGACACAGGCTGAACATTTTACCCTGCTGACAAATTGATAAAATAAATCAGGGGTTGATTAAATAAAACATTAGTCACTGCCAAAGCCACATAAGACAGCATCATGAAACTATTGCATACTGTGTTAGATTGAGAGACACATCGTAATGTCTTGACATCCCCATCACAATCTAATAACTGACCTGAAATGAATAAGACACTGACATTGACTGAATTGCACGGAGACAAAGTGGAAAGCAATTTCTGTTACTGATTAAACCTGTTGACTATTTCCTGCTTCGAGGTGATTATTTCCTGTGAGGACATGATTATTGCTGTTGCTAGGCTTCAGAACGAGGCTAATCAGACAGGAAGTGACAAGTTGAGGAACACCCGGATGTCGGGTTTATATATAGATCAATACAGGAGAGATGAAGTGACAAGTGGGTTGTCTCCCCTGTCAGTCACTATACCAGACCTTTCTGAGGTCATGGCAGTAGGCCAAACGTGATTTATTACAGAGCGGAGTGGACGTATGACAAATATGAATAATGGACTAACAAACGTGACGATTGCGTAGATTGTGAGGATTCCTGCTACGGTCATCTCTTGTACTGATTCCGATCAACCCGTACGTGACTAATACACAACGTTGTGGGGAATTGCTTGAAAATGATGCATGCTTCTGTTCAAGAAATCAAATTATAGAATGGTAATCTCATCTCGTATTAGAGTAATCATTTACATTTGAACACAAGGGTGCTTGGCCTAATTAGCACTGGTTGTACAAGTGCACAGTCTGTCTCGCTACTGCTAAACGTTGGACAGCGTGCCACGTAAACCCTTCGTTAAGTCAATCTGTGGACTGTTAAAACACTACAAATATCATTCTTCATGGCGTTTAATACGTGCTTAGTAAATGGGTTTCTTTGAGCATACATTTCAATAATTAAGATTTAAGTCAATAGAACTTGTCTTTTATTAATTTAACAACTTCAAAATTGTCTCAAAGAGTTGAGACTTTTTTTTTAACCATTTCTTTTTCAGAATCTACTAAATTTTACAATTAAACTTGACGAACCAGAAGGATCATTTCGTCATCGAGATATTTATGGGGGCATGGTATTTTCATTTGTCTGTCCAGTCGTCTGTCTTCATTTCGAAAAAACTCTCCATTGCACCATAATGCGTGAAGAAATCCAAATAGCCAAACTTGATATAAATCAAACAAAGGGAAATCTTAAGTTAGAAAAACGGCCTGGAAGGGTGAGGTAATCGACTTGCTAATGAAGTTGTGTCCCCGTGAGACCGACTGGAAACGTAATGGCACTTAAACAGTTGCCTGATTCAACGGAATGGTCCACACATTGTTGAGAGCAATCTTTAATCTCGAAGCGTAATAAGATTGATTGTTCCAATAACGCCAGACACCATTAAGATGAAATAGTACTTGACAAAACACATTTACATTCAAACCATGCCCAAAACATTCCATTAACAACGCCGTCTACTAATTTCATTAACCGAAACTAAACCATATGGCTTTTATAATTCAACATTTGGACTCCATCACTCGGGGTTGTCACGCCGGAAAACAGAGCACTCAACATCCGGGAGCTTCCGGGTCAAGACCTCTTCCGAAATACAAAACTGGCGCGTGCCCGCAAATATAAATCAGGGTTGATTTAAAGAACACTGACCAGAGAGCACGGAAGCTATACAAACAGTGAATGGTCCAACACCGTGGTCCAATTGATGGAATTATAAGGAAAGTCAGACTGGCAAAAGCAGAACCAACCCCAAGGGACCCCCATTATATGCACAGCAGGGACATTAGGCGATTCAATTTGTGGATGTTGTGGGAGAGTGAAGTAAGACCTAATGAGCACTTTAGCCCCCTCTGAACACACTGCAGGGTGCGGAGAGGGACCGGTGGAGGGGGCACCCGAGGTGTGCTTGATTTACGAGCACGGCCTACCCTGACACACGAGTGCTCTTCTAGCTACGGGCACACACCAAATGTCACTAGTTCAGTTTACTCACACTTTAGTCCATGCGCGTATGCCTCTATGGTTTTCTTTATGATTACAGATGCAAAAGAGAAAAACACACTCCTTATCGCACTAGGACTGAAGAGAGTTGATAAAGATGCAATACCCTACATGGTACCATTCTATATCATCTATTTCCTCCTGTTTCTCCACTTCAACAACACGGATACATTAGTAAGACCTATACACTGGCCTTCTCACAACATAGATTAGGTATGATAGTACGTATGATAAATATAATATGATCCCATTCGGTGATCTATCATCTGTATCCAGTTTATAAAAGTTACAGTCGCACTTCAAAACTAATTTTACCTCCTCTTTACAAGACCCCCTCACCATCAGTCACCAAATTTGATATACATTTATATAAAGGTATAAACATATACTATATAATATAAGTATATAGATATTTTGATATGGCCAGTAATACTACGGCTCAAGTGCAGTTACATAACAGCTCCGGTACGGATATGAATATGAATAGTGGACACTTTGACATGGGCAGATAAAATACAGTTCCGGTATGGATATGAATATTGGACACTTTGACATGGGTAGCTAATGAGTTTCAGTATCGATATGAACATTGGACACTTGGACACGAGCAGTAATGCTGAAACGCCTGTGGGCCTGTGATCAGGAGTTGTCCACCGCTGGCGACTTAGAGTAAATTAAAGCATTAACGATTTAGTCACACAACACAGCTTAAAGTGACCAAACTCTTCATCTTCGAGTTGAATTCATCACGTATTAAGAGTTAGTTAGTGAGCTCTCCAGCAATTAAATAGACAGTCCTTCATTATCATAATAACCGAATTACCGTTAGTTTCAGAATAAACAGTGTCACGGACACATTAAGAATTTTATGCAGAAATAACAAACTAATCTCAAAAGAATGGCTGAAGTGGGCCCTGACAAGACGTATAGCTGACAGAGAGTTCGGAACGGGTCCCTAGCCATCTGTTGACAAAAGACAGAAGCAAAAGAGATAAGTGATTATCTGCAATAAATCTACACATGAGGATCAATGGGTGAATCATTGGCTGGGACACACGTCTCTCCGGAGGACCGGGTCACTTAGAATGGACGGAAATAAAATTATAGCCCATTTATTGACCTTGCAGACACTGTGGCCATTGGAAGCATCTTGTGCACTTGAGGAACTGTCTCGTGGTAATTTACCCATTGACGGAGTAGGAGAAGCTTAGTCATACCCGTTCCAAGTACATGGGGGAGGGTTTGGGAGGACGAGTACAGGAGGGATGTTTGTCTGAAGGAGGGAGGGGGAGGGGGTGGTTTCGAGTTTTGGGGTTCGGGGTTAAGAATACTGCAACGTTCTTGTCTTCCAATAGTGTGTCATCGTTAAAATAACTCTTTGGATTTCATTTGCCGTAAAGACGACATTGCACAGGAGACGATAGTTTACAAACATATATGACAAATTAATGAAGATGTCCTGTTTTACAGAAATTGCCATTCAGTTTTCTTTCGTGGTTGTGGAGTCGAAACATGAAGTAACATAATTTGAGTTTGGATTTTTCCAATAAACTGGCATTGCAATTCACTTAGACATTTTAAAAAGAAGAAAAAAAACAGTATCCAAAATCTTGGACTTGGTGTTATAATTACTGTTGACCTCAACTTACTATGTAAAACCTTCAATAAATTCCAATTGGCATCCTTTAAAACGGTGAATGATTTGCCATCACGTGTACATCTGGATAGATATTTAGCACAATTTTAGAAACAGTTACCTATCCTGCATAGCGTGGTTATGAAAAAGCTGATTAAAATTCAAATCATAATAAATATCATATATATGTTTTTCTTCATGAACTGATACAACGGCATGATCTTGTTTCTAAATATATATTCGTCACTATGAAATGCCAATCTATCAGAGCTGACCTTCACGTGCTGTGTCGACGGATTGTCGTTGATGAAATATTGCCGTCACACGAACTCTCCGCTAGCTTTAATACATTTATTGCTTCTCTTTCATAAACTAAATGGCCGGCGATGATGCCAATATAGTAATGTCAGATATGGATCACATTTCGCAATTCTGTTCATTTCTTTAATCTGGAGAGAACTTTGACTCTGATCCATCTCGAGTTCTCGCTCGCGACTTGACACGTGATAATCAGACTCGTGAAGCTCCGGACACTGACAGACGATGTAGCGAGTTCAACTGGCGACACGGGTCATGCAATCATTTCCAGGTCACACCAAGGTCAACACCGATTATAGAGGACTTGGACATTGAAATAGCTTGTTAAGACAATTGGCTGAGTAATAAAGCACCTTGTAGGTGTAATTACACATGGGTCGTGAAAATGTGATTAGATGTGAAACCGTGTACATAAGGGATGATTTATCATGTCTGAGATGAGTGTCTCCCAGTATCAATTGTAGAAGGCTTGTTCTAGTTTAAATTAAATTTCCTTAAAGTAATGAGTTTTGTTTGGCTTCAGATGAATCATTTCAATGCCACTGAAGAACTGAAGACTTTCCAGAAAACAAATTACACAACCTACGACTTATATATAAAGTCAGGATTATTTTAGAAAGGGACGCTGAAAGAAATCAAATTAAGACAAATTAAACCTTGCCAAATGTGCCAGCATGTCCAGTTTATGTCGTTCACGTCTTGTTTGGTAAATAGTTTCACTGGTCATGTTGTTCAGTTCCCTATGTGTTCTTGGGGGTAAGAGTTTTAAAATTTGATATGAAATAAGAAACCTAGTCAACCCACATGTTGGATACGTCGGATAAAACAGGGAATGGCATACTGTTACTGGGAAAAATAAATCTAATAAACTATCTTACATCTTGCAAGTTGTGAATAAAAGAACATCATATGACTATGTGAAAAGCCAATTTTGAATATATTGAAATTAGAACTTCCTGATTATATGAATGTCCTTGGATAGAATATAAACATCATATTATTATAAGTGAAGTTAAACTACAAAAGACATTGCTGTACACACTTTTACACACACGATGAGATACCGACACATCATCTGCAGGATACCCTCGATACAACAGTTCGTGCACACACACCAATCTTGCTCTAAAGTTCTTTCTCTTCTTACACAAGCAATCGCTTTAATTTGGAGCTTTCTCAGAGCTTACGAAATGAAGTCTTTCCATTTTCTAAAGTGGCGATGGAGAGTGAAGCCCTTGAATCCAGGCCTTTGTTAGTTACTCAATATCAAAGACTCGACTGGAATCCGACTAAGAACTCCGCGAAGCGCATCTGACATCTCTATGCTTGGTGTCGTGTGGGTTCCCAAACTCGACACGAAACTGACTTCCCGTGCATTTCATCTCGAGCAGTTTGAAAGACTCGGGGCACCTTAAATCAAATCCACAGACTTCATGAATTCGCCGGCTCAAGCAATCTGCTGCCTATAATTCAATTCGTCTTGGCAAACTTGGATGAAATGAAGAAAAATAATTGGAACGTCTCAACCCGTCACGACTGGAGGACAATCCGTGGTCGGATCGCTTTGTGACTCAACTTACATTATTGGGAGAGCAAGTTTTCATACGTATTATAGTGTGAAATATCACACGAGACGAACCTTAGACATGCCCTCAGAGAACAAAGGTATTTTGATGGACATTTGGTAATATGTTGCTAGCATGTATTACACACACTGCTGTGAAATCAACATGCTCACTTTGATCGCTGATATGAGAGTCATAGTTATTCAAGGAAGCTTTTAATATAATAATAAACGGATAAAGTGTATGAATATACAGTATACTGTCCATCATCGACCACCCAGGGTTATAGGTCTCAACGTGTAGGGTGTGAGATAGCGGTACACAGACACAACAAGTCCATTGAAACAATATACGTTTGATTATTTGTTTGCTATATACAAGGCATTCACAAGTACTGACACATCTCAAGAATACCCAACTACTAAGCTACTACTAAGCTAAATATCATGATAATTAACGACAAAGATGTAACCTTTTAACTGAACTGTCCTAAATCCCTCTTTACTTGAGTACGTATGAGTAGGGTAAACTCGCTCTGTTTCGGAGTCAGAGATTTGTCTTGTTAATGTGGAATACATCAAATTAGAGACGATTAAAATATATGGTCTCTGATCAAAGCATTTGAAAAAAAAGTAGTAAAATAGTGACCCACATTAGAGGTCACAGGGTCACGAAATCATCAATTTAGAATCCCCATTGGCCAAGGTGTCTGTACACAACATTTCAGCTCTCTAGTCACTGGTTCTGGAGAAGAAGTCGAAAATTTACATACGGACGGACACCTTGCCATGTCATAAGCCCATCGAGCCTTTCAGGCCTGATGAGCTAAAAATCAAAAACAATTTGTAATCTTTATGTATAATCCCGCCATTGTGACAATATCTATGTATACCATAACGTACATCTGCTACACAAATAAAAACAATATAATAAAGAAAATGTTATCGTCATTTCCAAAATATCACAAAAGTGTCCCCGTGTATCATCGATATTGAAGCACGGGCAAGTATGACCCTTTCTACAAACTCAAGAGTGACAGCGTTTTTCGAATCAAACTCCAACTGACCCTCTTAGAAGCAAGAGAAGAACATGAGTCATTCACGTGGAAGAATGTCTTCTACAGACCGGTTGATCGCTTTAACAAGTCCTCTAATATCTCTTTTTTCAGTTAAAATGAACGATCCTATCATTCAAAATATGAACATGATAATATTTCAAAGTCGCATCACAGCGCAATCTGTCCGTGATGAAAGAGAGACAATAATCCCTTCATGTTTATGGTTTCAATTTAAGCCTTTAGAGATAGCGTAACATTTTAATTGGGTATGGTTGCATGGAGTCTGCTTCAAAGAATTAAAGGTGTTTTCTAGTTATTGTGAAAAGAAAGTTTAAGGAGTCTAAATTTGAAATACTTTCTTTATTTCGGTTCTTCAAAGCATTGGAATACATAATGGCATTTACTATTTTACACCTTTAATGTGCATCTGAATTCCTAAATAATTTTCAAAAATATGATATATGGAAATAACAATTTTTCTTAAAAAACAGCCTTAATGAAAGAGAAAGTGAATCACTTTACATCAATGTTATTTGAAATTACGGTTCAATTATATGGTGATAATCACACGGCGCTATGTCAGGAGAATGGAGCGGCACCAGTTCTTTATGTGCTAAATGCACGAGTGAGCTGCCTAAACTCTCGTTACAACAATATAATCCAACATTGCGCATGCGCAGACGAAAAGAACTGACACCGGCAGCAAAACATGCGCAAATAAACATTTATGGTTTCCAAAAAACTACAATAGAAAGTCGAACGTGCTCCATAAAAAACGTTAATGCATCCCTTAACTACATGAAATTCTAATTCCATTGTTTAATTGAAATTAACTCGTCGTGACATGTAGAAAATGAAGTTATAACTTTTAAAAATCAATATTGGGAAAGCAACTCCTCTCTTGGACTCGCGAGGGAAATGAAAATGGTTCCAAACTTGGCAGAGACTAAATCGTATTATTGATATCAAATATCAGACAGAATTATAGAATTCTGATTTCAACAATCTTTACACAACTTTTATATACTAGATTCCGATCGTTCAGGGGCATTTAGAAGTGGAATACTTTTGGAAAACAAGATTTATTGATAACAGCTTCTTAATTGTTAATAAATGACATTTCGGAGTATATACTAGTCTGTCATCCACACCCCTTAGTTTTGTAGTGGTTCATTCTCTTCCCAGAGGTTACTCCACTCGCTTCTTACATCCTAACTTCTGTCATTACCATGGAAGAACTGAGCGGAGTAACCTCTGTTTGAGGAGAATGTGGCAGAGCTCAATATACTGTAAACGAAGACATCTCTGAGGCTCTTTTTTTCATTTTATATCAATGTTTTTCAAATTTGAATTTTACAACAAATTACGTTTAAAAGACTAAATGTATATAAACATATGTAGACTATGAATATACTTGAATACATTTGCCTTTCCGTAAAAGAAGCGGTCTATGCGAAATGATGCACTTCGATGTGGCAAATATAAACGAAATCCTCACTTTTTCTGCTTAAATACGTTATTTTTCAATCAAAATATTACTCTAACAAAAAGAATCGACATGCTTTACCGAGAGTTTTCAATTGTGAACACTTGCTATGAAAGTCTACATGAATTTGTTTACGGTAGCAGAGAGTGGCTTTCCTCATTATTTCTAATCTTCAACAAAACAAACCATGCAATCATTCGGTATAATTATCTCAGAGTCCGCATTCTTGCATTGGCTTCAGTCGGATATATTGCATCAGACAACAAGCAAGTCTCTATAAAGTCGTTATTGCGTTATTTCAAAACATAGACGTGCTAAAGTACAATTTATATTTACAACGTAACGAAAAGTTCTATGACTTTTTCACTTTTTAATTTTAGAACAGTAACATTTGTGCATGTGTCAATCAAAAACCTGTTTTAAAGACTTAGTGTCAGTCTGCCGGCGAAATCTCCAAAAGCAAGCCGCACGAAATCTCCGTGCATTACGCCACGTGTTCCTCGTGGGTTACGCTCATCTCTTTACCGTCTCGGCCGCCACATAAGATGCATTTAGTGCAGTTTTGACAGATCTGTCAAAACAAAACTGACATCATCAATTACGGATGATAAAACAGCTCTATCAGGTTGTACATTACAAGTTCTGCACCGGGTGATCTGAAAGAGCTCCACCGTCTCAAGTGCACCGATAGACTTTGTATAATAATGAGTTTTGAACTATTTTTTAAACTTGGATTTTGAGATATTTCCTTGATCGAGATATGTTGTTTTTTCTGGTAATTGTTTTTGACATTTCTAAGGATGTTTAAGACGGCGATGAAATCGTTTCTTCTTTAAGGGTATAGTTGATGCGTTTATGACACTTAAAAATGATTTTTGCTTTTGAATGTCAAAGGCAGACATAGCTTTGCTTGCAATTGTATAGAAGGCATATTGTCATTCTTCGCACATCATTAGACCGAACCAGAGTGGAGGAAGTACATATATGAACTATTATATTTACAGATGACTGAACTGAAGAGGTTGTGTATCATGGACAGTTTGTAGTTCTCTTGATAGGGAATGTTTATTGAGGAGAATACAATTCATTCTTCTAACTGTTCAATATTTACTGAATACGTTTGTGAAGTAAAACGTAATATAAAAAATATGAACAAAATGAATTGTTTCTCAAATTATATCAGTAAAGCTTATGGATGTTTGCAGACTGATAGCTCTTATGTACTTTTGTTTGTTCTGAATTTGATTGTACAACCTACCACATTGAAATGTTTCTCCTGATTCAGTTTGAGCCAAAAGCTCAATGCATTGTTTGTTTTATCTTTTCACGGATGATGTTTACGTGTAGAAAAGTCCCATGTCACTCTGCCTTGTCAATCTTATCCGTGACCTCCTTGGGTAACCTTAGTGTAATGTTTAACAATGGCAGTTAGGACAACCTTAGGACCTGCCTTTTGAGTTCCTGGGCCTAATGTCATGTTTCGAAATTATTTGTTTTAGCCTTTAGGACGATTATTTGAAACATTGAAGTTGTATCCTAGGTTTCTTTCTGAGTGGTGTTCATAAGCTATAGTGAGTTTGTCTCTATAAGTTCGTTAATTATCATGTATACTCCTTAATCTCTCCCTGAATCGAAGAGTTGCTCTCTAAAGTTGGTTCTCACTGCTTGTGGTTCAAGATAACGCAATACAATGTCCAATATAATGGAATACAGTATTCTTGTGGAACATTACTAGTCCAATATAATGGAATACAGTATTCTTGTGGAACATTACTAGTCCAATATAATGGAATACAGTATTCTTGTGGAACATTACTAGTCCAATATAATGGAATACAGTATTCTTGTGGAACATTACTAGTCCAATATAATGGAATACAGTATTCTTGTGGAACATTACTAGTCCAATATAATGGAATACAGTATTCTTGTATTCATGTGGAACATTACTAGTCCAAAATAATGGAATACAGTATTCTTGTGGAACATTACTGGTACAAGATAATCGAATACAGTATTCTTGTGGAACATAACTACCGTAGTCCAATATAATGGAATATACATTATTCTTGTATTCATGTGGAACATAACTAGTCCAAAATAATGGAATACAGTATTCTTGTGGAACATTACTAGTCCAAAATAATGGAATACAGTATTCTTGTGGAACATAACTAGTCCAAAACAAGAAGACATAGTCATCAACATCCCCTGCCAGAGCCAAGAAATTGGAAAAAGGGCAATAATTCGAAATAATTGTGCATTACTCATTTTCATTCCATCAAGGTATGTTAGCCCTCAAACAACACACCAATTTTGGTTCTCCTATCTTAAACGGTTTCTGAGAAAAGCTGTCCCCTTTGGAGATACCATGAACAAAGTCCAAAAATACGGAACAAGGGCAATAACTCCAAAACAAATATTTGCACACTTCTCATTTTCGAACTCCATCAAGGTATTCATGCCTTCAAGCAACACATCAAATTTGGCAACCCTATCTTAAATGGTTTCTGAGAAAAGCTGTCCCCTTTGGAGATACCATGAACAAAGTCCAAAAATACGGAACAAGGGCAATAACTCCAAAACAAATAATTGAACGCTTCTCATTTTCGAACTCCATCAAGGTATTCATGCCTTCAAGCAACACATCAAATTTGGTAAACCTATCTTAAACGGTTTCTGAGAAAAGCTGTCCCCTTTGGAGATACCATGAACAAAGTCCAAAAATACGGAACAAGGGCAATAACTCCAAAACAAATATTTGCACACTTCTCATTTTCGAACTCCATCAAGGTATTCATGCCTTCAAGCAACACATCAAATTTGGCAACCCTATCTTAAATGGTTTCTGAGAAAAGCTGTCCCCTTTGGAGATACCATGAACAAAGTCCAAAAATACGGAACAAGGGCAATAACTCCAAAACAAATAATTGAACGCTTCTCATTTTCGAACTCCATCAAGGTATTCATGCCTTCAAGCAACACATCAAATTTGGTAAACCTATCTTAAACGGTTTCTGAGAAAAGCTGTCCCCTTTGGAGATACTATGAACAAAGTCCAAAAATACGGAACAAGGGCAATAACTCCGGTAAAAATAATTGCACGCTTCTCATTTTCGAACTCCATCAAGGTATTCATGCCTTCAAGCAACACATAAAATTTGGCAACCCTATCTTAAATGGTTTCTGAGAAAAGCTGTCCCCTTTGGAGATACCATGAACAAAGTCCAAAAATACGGAACAAGGGCAATAACTCCGGAAAAAATAATTGCACGCTTCTCATTTTCGAACTCCATCAAGGTATTCATGCCTTCAAGCAACACATAAAATTTGGCAACCCTATCTTAAATGGTTTCTGAGAAAAGCTGTCCCCTTTGGAGATACCATGAACAAAGTCCAAAAATACGGAACAAGGGCAATAACTCCGGAAAAAATAATTGCACGCTTCTCATTTTCGAACTCCATCAAGGTATTCATGCCCTCAAGCAGCTCATCAAATTTGGTAACCCTATCTTAAATGGTTTCTGAGAAAAGCTGTCCCCTTTATCTCGGACGGACGGACGGACGGAAACACGGACGGAAACACGGACGGAAACACGGACGGACGGACGGAGCCCAAACCTATATCCCCCTCCCACTTCGTGGCGGGGGATAATAATGGAATACAGTATTCTTGTGGAACATAACTAGTCCAAAATAATGGAATACAGTATTCTTGTGGAACATAACTAGTCCAAAATAATGGAATACAGTATTCTTGTGGAACATAACTAGTCCAAAACAAGTGTTTGCCACTAACATGGCAATGTCCCCCGCCGGTGACATTGAGTTAGTAAGACACATCATTGGAGCTAATTTATATATTGCATTACTGATAAAAAGTGCCATGATGATCAGCAAATTTTAAGATTTAGGGTGCTTGGGTTCATGATATATCGTGTTAACAAGAGTTCTAAAAGTGGTCAAAGTGTTGTGGTGACCTTGAAAATACGGTCAAGGTCACCAAAATGTACTGGTGTGTGTGTCATCCTCCAATGTAGACTGACACCAAATTTGAAAACATTTGGTCCAACCGGTCATGATATATCGCCTAAGCAAGAGTTTGAAAAGTGGTCGAAGTGTCGCGGTGACCTTGAAAATAAGGTCAAGGTCACAAAATCAACTGGTGTCTGTGTCTTTCCCCAATGGAGGCTGACAACTAATTTGAAGACTTTGTATCCAATGTTTCATGAGATATCGCCTCAACAAGAGTTCAAAGAGTGGTCAAAGTGTCGTGGTGACCTTGAAAATAAGGTCAATGTCACCAAAATGTACTGGTGTGTGTGTCATCGCCCAATGTAGGCTGACACAAAATTTAAAGACTTTGGATGCAACACTTCATGAGATATCGCGTTAACAAGAGTTCAAAAAGTGGTCAAAGTGTAGAAGTGACCTTGAAAATAAGGTCAAGGTCACCAAATCGACTGGTGTCTGCGTCATCCTCCAATGTAGACTGACACCAAATTTGAAAACATTTGGTCCAACCGGTCATGATATATCGCCTAAGCAATAGTTTGAAAAGTGGTCAAAGTGTCGCGGTGACCTTAAAAATAAGGTCAAGGTCACAAAATCAACTGGTGTCTGTGTCTTTCCCCAATGGAGGCTGACAACTAATTTGAAGACTTTGTATCCAATGTTTCATGAGATATCGCCTCAACAAGAGTTCAAAGAGTGGTCAAAGTGTCGTGGTGACCTTGAAAATAAGGTCAATGTCACCAAAATGTACTGGTGTGTGTGTCATCCCCCAATGTAGGCTGACACCAAATTTGAAGACTTTGGATGCAACACTTCACTTCGCGTTAACAAGAGTTCAAAAAGTGGTCAAAGTGTAGAAGTGACCTTGAAAATAGGGTCAAGGTCACCAAATCGACTGGTGTCTGCGTCATCCTCCAATGTAGACTGACACCAAATTTGAAAACATTTGGTCCAACCGGTCATGATATATCGCCTAAACAAGAGTTTGAAAAGTGGTCAAAGTGTCGCGGTGACCTTGAAAATAAGGTCAAGGTCACCAAAATCAACTGGTGTCTATGTCTTTCCCCAATTGAGGCTGACAACTAATTTGAAGACTTTGGATGCAATTTTTCATGAGATATCGCCTCAACAAGAGTTCAAAGAGTGGTCAAAGGGTCGTGGTGACCTTGAAAATAAGGTCAATGTCACCAAAATCAACTGGTGTCTGTGTCTTTCCCCAATGGAGGCTGACAACTAATTTGAAGACTTTGGATGCAATGTTTCATGAGATATCGCCTCAACAAGAGTTCAAAGAGTGGTCAAACGGTCAGGGTGACCTTGAAAATAAGGTCAATGTCACCAAAATGTACTGGTGGCTGCATCTTCCCATATTGTAGACAGACACCAAATTTGAAAACTTTGGATGCAATGCTTCATGAGATATCGCGTAAACAAGAGTTCAAAAAGTGGTCAAAGTGTCGTGGTGACCTTGAAAATAAGGCCAAGGTCACCAAAATGTACTGGTGTCTGCCTCTTCCCACAATGTAGACAGACATCAAATTTGAAGACTTTGGATGCAACGCTTCATAAGATATCGCGTAAACAAGAAATGTGACGTACGTACGTACGTATGTACGTACGCCGCTGAATACATAGTCCCCCGTTCCGCGTTGGAGTTCTAGAAGGTGATAAAGATGGGTAATTGGATGTGCAACTTCTGGATAGGCAATATATTTCAAAATAAATTATATTGTTAAAAGATCAAAAGAAAAAGAAAAAGTGTAAATCCATATATAACCATCTTCATTCTTCATATTTGATGGTTAAAACCTTTGCAAGTTGTCTCTCAAATGAAAGTTTTCAATATAAAGAAATATATTTTACATTCCTACAATCTCTTTCTCTAAACCCTCTAAAACCTGTCGATACAGTAATATTTAGGGAAGTCTATCACCAATAACTTCATCTCAAAATGTTCACTTGGTTACCGGTTATGATTTTTTATAGTTTAAAACAAATGGCTTTTGCCTTGGCAAGAAATGGGACTGATATTAGAATATTTCACAAGACCTCAGACAATATTCAAATTGTCAATGTAGAGCCTTCAGCAAGTCTAGGTGTAAATGATCTGTTAAGTTTAGGGCAGGGCAAAGCATTGTCAGCTCTCATTATTTAAACCTGAACCTTCTCCTCAACTCCTCACACCACATGCTCTAACTGCTCTGCATGGAGTAGAGGTGCTAACAAAGACATAGCAGTCCACATGAAGAGTATTGGAAGAGACAAGTTGACCTAACCAGCCTCTCATATTGTCTTCACAGCTTCAGTGTTTGTGTAGGCTGTGTCTTTGAAGAAAAGCTTCATAGGAATATGAGGTTTCAAAGAATGTTTTAGTTAAAATTGTTATAGACAACTGTTCTTGTTTTTTAAGAAGTAATATCTTAGTGGTCAAAGTTATTTATGAGAAAAAGTACATGGTTCCTAATGTGTTCAATTACTTGTAAACAAAACCAAGTTCATAGTCTTGATATTTTAAATGTTGATTTAGAAATAAAACAAAAAGGATTTGGAAATCAAATAGGTCCTGTATAATGTTCATAAAAGGAAGATGCAAGACTTTCTTTTGGCAGGCTAAGATAAATGTACCCCGTTCTTGTGAGAAACTTGATTGGTTGAACATCATCCTGAGATTCTGAGATTGAATCCCACTAGGTGAAGGCTCCATGGTTGTGTGGTAAGCTGTTGATACGGTCAATGCTGACGAATGTTGTCTGACTCTGAGGGTGTGGGTTTGAATCCCTCAAGGGACTCGGCCGAAAAAGTATAAGAATTTGTGCTATTGAAGGAAGTGTTATCCCAAATGTAACAATGTTAGATTTGTTTACTATCTATATAAATGGCATGTGTTTCTAACCCACTAGAAGAGTTCTAATTGTGACTTCTGTTGCATCAGTTGTACAGTTAACGGCTTGAGGTTTCAAGCCCTTGATTTGTTCAGCTCACTTTGAGGCAAGATAATCATAAGTACATGTATGTCACTCCTAAATGCCCTTCAAAGACAAGATAGTCAAAATGATTATTTAGGTGCTTAGTGAGCTTTGAAAACCAAGGCCCAGGTTTATTCCGAACTATTGGTAGAAAAGAGTTTTTAAAGGTGAAGGTTGAGGTCACAATGTTTAATCTGTCGTGAAACCTTCATACCTCCCTGAAATATAGAGAATTATACCAAGGTTTTCTGATATCAAATATATCAACACAAATTGATGAAAGTTACAAATAGCCAATGGTTGATTAGGGTAACTTTACTTTTATCAAGTATGTTGATATATTTGATATCATCAGTCTTTCGGGTGAGATTCTATCATTGAACATATTTTGCTTTTAATTTCAGTGCAGTGAAGTTATATGTGACTTTATCAAGTCTTTGTTGTCATACAAATCTGATGTCATCAGCATTTGTGATGTCAAGTCATTCATTATGTCAAAGCATTGTGAGTTTTGTACTTTATGATATCAAAGCATTTGTGATGTCAAGAAGTTCATGAAGTCCAGTAGTTTATGATGTAAAACCACTGTGATAGATGTAATATACTTTGTGATGTCAAGTACTTTATGATGTCAATGCATTTTTTATATCAGTACCTTATGATGTCAATGCATTTGTGATGTCAAGTAGTTCATGATGTCAAAGCATTTGTAATGTCAGAACATTATGATGGCATAGCGTTTGTGACGTCATGTACTTTATGATGTCAATGCATTTGTAAAGTCATGTAGTTGATGTCAAAGCATATGTTATGTCAAATAGTTCATGATGTCAATGCATTTGTGATGTCATGTAGTTGATGTCAAAGCATTTTTGATGTCATGTAGTTGATGTCAAAGCATTGTTACATCAGTACTTTATGATGTCAAAGCATTTGTGATGTCATGTACTTGATGTAAATGCATTTGTGATGTTAAGAAGATCATGATGTCAAAGAATTTTGTGATGTCATTTAGTTTGTGATATTAATGCATTTGAGATGAAAGGTAGTTGATGTCAAATCATTTGTGACGTCATGTAGTTGATGTCAAAGCATTTTTGATGTCATGTAGTTGATGTCAAAACATCTATGATGTCTAGTAGGTTTTGATGTCAAAGCATTTTGTGATGTCATGTAGTTGGTCATGTCGAAGCATTGTGATGTCAGTACTTTACGATGTCAAAACATTTATGATGTCATTTAGTTAATAATGTCAAAGCATTGTGATGTTAGTACTTTATGATGTCAAAGCATTTAAGAAGTCAAAGCATTTGTGATGTCATGTAGTTGATGTCAAGGCATCTATGATGTCTAGTAGGTTTTGATGTCAAAGCACTGGGAATCATGTACTTTATGATGTCAAAGCATTTGTGATGTCAAGTAGTTCATGATGTCAAAGCATTTGTGATGTCAGAACATTATGATGGCAAAGCGTTTGTGACGTCATGTACTTTATGAAGCCAATGCATTTGTGATTGTTATGTAGTTGATGTCAAAGCATTTGTGATGTCAAGTAGTTCATGATGTCAAAGCATTTGTGATGTCATTACTTAATGAAGTCTAAGCATTTGTGATGTCATGTTGCTTATATGTCAAAGCATTGTGATGTTGGTACTTTATGATGTCAAAGCATTTGTGATGTCATTTAGTTGATGTCAAAGCTTTTATGATGTCAAGTAAATTAAGATGTCAAATCATTTGTGATGTCAAGAAGTTTATGATGCCAGGGCACTGTGAAAAATCTAATGTCACTGCAATATCTGCTAGAATATATTGCTTGACCTCAAGCTGCTTGAACAATGTTTGGGTGAAAAATCTCTGTATCTCAGTTGGTGGAGCATCAAGCTGTATCTCTTGTTGAACAAGTTTTAGGTGAAACATTCCCATTGGAAGAGCATCAAGCTCTCGCTGAGGTCCTGAGTTCAAATCCTGCTGGAGGTAGGGTAGGGTTATAAAGTATGAACAATGTTTGATTCTGTGTGTACTCACCCTGGTGGTTCCAGATGATGACAGCACTGTCTGAACAACCAGAAGCAATCACGGTCTTGTTGTAGGCCAGGCAGTACTGCAACGTCACAATGTTATAATCAAAATGATCTTTTGGATTGAACAAAAACTCAATCTACTGAGATAAAGAGATTAAAGATGGTTCATAACCTTTGTTACCATCTCTCATCATTACTGTGCAACACAGCTTTATCAAGATGTCCAGATTACCACAGAGCATTTATGCAGTATGCAGTACCTTTTAGTTTCATATATTTGTCCTTGTTCAGACGCAAACCAAACAGGGAAGATTTTAAAAACACAATTATTTTTTACTAGATTAGTTAGGCATTATCATTGTTATCATTTATTTGGTTCTTACAAGAAATTTACTCAAATTGACAAATCTAATTCAACATTTGAAAGAAAAAGAAAATGGACACAAATGTGTTAAAAAAGTTTAAATTATAGAGAAAGAAGACTTCATTGAAAGGTTAGTGTTTCCAAATGGAACTGTATCAAGCGGAACATTAATTGGGCTAATGATGGAGGCAAGAGCTGGGCTTATCTGATATAAACATTTTATTTAGACAAGTGCTGTCAATTACAGACTCAAGATGCACTAATTGCGATGAAATAGAGCGAGTTTTGTGGAGATTAAGTGAAAGGTATGCCACTCGCTTCTCACCTAAACCAATTAGTCGGCAAAACTGGCTGCCTTCTTCTGATAGGCAGAGAAATTATCATATAACCCTTCATGGTTATCTTTAGAAACTTGATTCTTTACAGAATAACAAAGTGTGCTGTTGATTTTTTAATACACTGTCATGCATATGATAAATCTGGCTATAGTGTATCTTTAATTATCATACATACACACTGTGAGATGATGCATCTTTCAAATATATTTCATAATTCCTCAAATTTACTTGATCTAATTGATTTACTTATCTGATATATTTATAGAAGCAATTGGACTGGAATTTGAAATGAGTTACATTTGTTGACATTCTTAAACGTTAATATCAACAAAAAACATTCAGTGCTTATAGTAAGATACCAATCAATAGAAATTAAGAATTTCCTGATCATGAACAAAATTGTTGAAGACTTCTTGTAGAATTAAAGGACTGTCATTTTGAACTCAAAAACTCTTTGTAATGGTTAGATAGTTGACGGGATCTTTCAAGATTGTTAAATGTACCTTTTTACAGTTCTGTAAAGTCCTGAACAATGAAGAAACAAAAAATCTGTATCAACGTTACTACAATGTATCTGTTACAACTGTCCATGAAGAGTAATGAAGAGAGAAATGTGCTATGTGTTTGATGTGAATATGGCATGTATATCAGCTGGCAGGTGATGGAGGCAGACAGCTGCAGCTGGAGATATCAGAGCTGTGGGTGTCCTCCCATGCATCATAATTAACACACAGACTGACATGCAGCTTTTAAAAACCTTTTTTTACTTTTCAGTGCAGGAAAATCTGGTATGTTTTAGCATATATACAAGTAATATTTATGTCAATTTTAACAGTATGATTTTGGTCAATCTGTAGTTAATTGCCATATTATAATATGATTGAGACTAGTTTAGGTGTTCTTGCAACGTGTCCTGCAAGAAGGGGTATCTCAACAGTGTATACAATAAGCTTGAAAACTAGCGTGGGCAAATGTGTAATTTTGTCTTAAAAGGACATCCATTGTGTTGTTGGGGTCACATGGGCTAAACGTTTAAAATGGTGTTATTTAATCAAGAAGAACTGACTGTTGCCAAATACCATATGTGCTGATTCTTTGAAAGCAGTGATAACAGTAAGCCAATGTTGATTTTCATTGCGCTAAGAGAGTATTTTAAATCCATCAATTAAGTCCTTACAAAAATACCTATCCAAAATATGTTCTTGTATATGTGTGCATGTCCAAATGACATAAACATGAACAGTGAGTGACTTATTGTTTAACACCACTTGGACAATATTGCAGCAATTAGCGGAGAGTGTACTACTACATCAAACAAGCAAAAAGGTGAGCGTGACTCACTAATACCCTGAGTCTTCATGTGCCATCTCTTTGATTCTACCTATCCTATCCTATGGATCATCTCAAAATAAATTCAACATGATTTGATAAAGCTTCATCAGATTAACACACTAGTGTAATGAATTATGTAAAAGATCGTGAGGTGAGGTGAGTTGGGGTTTAACGCCGCTTTCACTTATTTTATTTCACTTATATCGCGGCTGCTAGTATTATGGCAGGGAGAAAGCCTGCAACGCCATGTGGCTATGCATTGCGGTGAAACCTGCGAGCATCGGCTGGAACTTGCGAACCATGGGTGGTACTACACTGAAATTCACTGTAGCATTGCACCCAAACCTTACTGTGTGTAGAACAGTTCTCTACTGCAGACAAAGTTGCCGTGCCCCTGGCGGGATTCGAACCACGACCTCTTTCCGAAGCCGAATGCGCTAACCACTGCGCTATCCCGCCCCTAAAAGATTGTAAAAAAATAGTAAAATTCACAAAATTAATTGTAATTTTAAAAGAATCAGATGAAGCTTTACTGTTGGTCGGACAAAAAATGTCGACGGATGACAGATGGACAGATGAACTGAATCCTTGGTGTAATAAAAGTGACTTAATTTACACACCACTTCTCCATCATGGCCAGACAGGACATGTCTACATTTCCCGGAAGCCAGGTCCCAGATCCGGAGATCCTGGTCAGCGCTGCCACTCACTATTTTCTCCCGGTCAAACTGGCAGCAGTTCACCACTGTAAAACATTGTTCAATGAAGACTCATATAGATTGTAATTGCAGTAGATTATTTAAAAGGCTCTAAATAAATAGAAGATTTCGAACTTTTGACAATTTTAAGATTTTGACATTTCTATTTTGTAGTGAATATACATGTATATACCAATATATATTTGGAAAAGAATAAAAAACATTTTGAGATTTCAAAGAAATTTGGGATAATTGATTTTCATAATTGCTTGATTTCTTTTTTTTTAAAAAAGAAATAATTTGTAAAAATATGAATGTGTAAAGTCATAATTTGTACAATAATAATTAGTATTCTTCAAAATTCTTCAAATATTTCAATAAATCTCTTCTTTAGAGTAGAGCTAATTTACAAAAGCCCAAATTCTGACACTTTAAGCAAATATTCGAGTTTCAAAGAACAGTTGTTGTATCTATCAATTAAGAGAATAATTCATCCACCTGTGGCACATCAAAAGTTGACCATGTTTCATCACAGAAGGATAAGCCAACAATTCTTTGATGATTACTCCAAACTTCAGAGCAGCAGCTGCTACTACTAAACATGTAAATCACTATCAAAGATGAAAATTGTTTTTTTTGTCAAGAGTTCCTTTTGAAAAAAATTCTCAAGATGAAAGTGAAACCATATTTGTTGTTATCATATGGCCTATGCAAAGCTAAAAGCCTTCCTTTCATTTGTTAATGTCGTGTGGAAGATGAGAATGAAACCAAATGTCTGAGATCAAAGCTTTGTTACTTTATGAACATTATTTTTGCAATGTGTTAAGAAAAAAGGAAGGATATGAGATATGTTGTGTGGTATTAACATTCTGAAATAATTTCCGTATCAAAGCCTGAGAAAATCCCTTTATATTTCAACTACAAATTCAAACATAAAATGCTTATGATAAACAGGCTAAATTTTTTGTAATAAACTCATATTAAAAATTACTCAAATGAGGAATGATTCAAGTTCTCTTTAGGGGTTAATGACATTGCTAAAACAAAACTCACCTATCTTAAAAGACCAACACTTCTGAGGCTAAAACAATATAACCCCAAATTGTCAATACAGGGACATAAATAGGATAATCTTGTCAATTCTCTATGATTATTACTCCCTGATGGAAGATACTGCAGTTAGGGCAAAGTTCAATGGAACAAACTTTTCTCTCCATTCAACAAAGATGTTTTTCTGAAACTTTCAGCTTTCTATGTACACTGGTTTTGGAGAAGAATTCATTAAATGGTTTCACTAATAATGTCTGCCACAGCCATATTTGAATGGAACAAACTTTGATCCCATAGGTGCAAGGTACTTCCCCACAAATTTTCAGATTTGTAAAGGTTCTGGAGGAATTACAGACAACTGACAATGAACTATAAATGATGGGAGACGGAACATGTCACAAGCCCATCTGGCCTTTCAGACGTGATAAGCTTAAAATTCACATATTTACAACGGAAACCACATTATGAAAAACATGTTCTGGATCATATCTGCCAAATATATATACTTCAAGAAGTCCAACTATGAGAAAAGTTGAAAGTGTTTCACCATGCAACCTCCATGCTTGTAACCGAGTCAATTGCCGTCAATCACCCGTGATGTATATATATATATATATATATACATGTATATAAGGAATGCACCTGACTCTGATTAAAGCCGACCCATCCTCCTCATCTTCATAAGCCCATCTGCAATCAATTACCTGCCGACCTGACACTCTAACAGAACAGGCTATGGAGCCTTCTGAAATTCACGACTTGAGATAGGAGAAATGGGACTCTAAATGAATTCTTTTCAAGTTGATGGGTGAAATTTACATCTATTTCTGTACATAACACTTGTGTGTAATGAGGGAAAAGTGGAATGTCTGTTTCAAGAGGAAGCCTAAAGTGGATTCCGTCAGTTACGACTCTGGCTGTCAATCATTGCTTAGCCTGAATGTAATAATTAGTAAAAAGGTAGGATTTGGCCCAAAGAAATGGATGCTAACTTCAAACGGAAGAAATTGCATACTGTTCAATCAAATTTGTAGTTATACTTAAAAAAAATTAATTTTTAAAAAAGTGTTTTTAGAGTGGATAAAAAGTTATTATGCTTACAGATCTGTTCTGTAGAGGTAAAATGATTTATCAGTAAAATGAAATTATCAGGTTTTGGATTTATCAACAACAAAAAATTCTTTTCAAATACATAGACAGATGTAACATATTTCATTCATAAAACAACATTTTACAATATAAATATAGGTAAAAATACTGATACAGAGCAACTGCAAGATAATTTTGCAAATTGTATAAAATGTAGAGGTGATGGTTTTGTTCTATTTATTTGGACCTGGCATTTTCATACATTCCCCCAAGTTGCAGAGTGTCAGTCTTTAAAAAGATTATGGCATATAGACCAGAATTTTGTGAACTTCGAATACTTGCAATCTGAGTAACAGATGCGTTTATCGATTTCACAGACATTTTTTAAATCGATCTTGTTTTATAATGTTAAATTGTGGTACAGTTTCCATTAACTTTGTTATGCATATATTATATTTGACTGTTAAAATAAAATCTTTAATCTGAAAAAGTATGAATTTGAACAAAGATTAAAAAGAATTGAGAGATGAAAGTAAGAAGGAATGCAGCTGTATGTTAGCATTAGAAGACCCCTGAAAGATCACGATAAAATAACTTTTCTGAAGGGGTTATATATATTAAAAATAAATTTAAAAAGTCATCTTTTGTTTTCCAGCCTTTCAAAAACTTTTATTCGTAAATCTAATGGACCCCCAATCACGCACCCTCCATTTTTCAATAAAACCCACCACATCTCCGGATTCACAACTGTACAATTGCAAGTAAATTGTATCCCAAATATAACAATGTTAATTTATTCACTTTATTAATGCCATACAATAGTGAACGAATACAACATTGCTATATGAGATACAATTATTTCATATTGTTAACTCCGTCAATTTAAACCAAAGGAATGTGGAGATGAAGTTGAGCAGGAATGTGGCCATGTGTTAGCATGCGAAGCCCCTGTCAAGTGATAAGTGACGGCCACTCCGCTATTTACTAATTATGCTGTTCACCTGTACCAGGGAGTCTACAATAGCACTTAGCGGCTCCAGCTTGTAAGGATATTTCCTCCAATCAACTTATCTATTTAGCTGTTATCACTGTGTCTAAACACACGCACCATTTGGACAAAGAGCAGACAAAGTACAGCTGTTGGATGGATGCAAACTGCTTTCAGGATTCTCTAATTTCTTGTGCCCAGGATCGTTTCATACAAAAACCCTCATGTCTAACGCTCTTCCCAGTGAAATAACAAATGTGCCTTATTAACAAAATAATATTTTTAAAAATAAGACAAAAACTGTTACTGATTAAAGTCCACATTTTGTCAAATTAACAAACTTATAAACTTGGGATCAAAGATTATCAGTTCATAAATCCTGCACAACTTTCACGAATAGAAATGACTTTCTCTTACAGTTTCATGACCAAAATATCCTGAAAAAATTTGAATTGACAGAAATGTCCAAATCAGTTGGCAATCACAGCAATTAAAAATCACCACCTCAAAACATGGACACTCGTGAGTCAGCATGTGCTTGTTATTCTATTAAGAAAATCATATTTTTTGGCAGAAGAAGTCCATTTGAATTAATATCAAGTCATTGTGAAATGACAACACCACAAACACACTTTAATGCACTTCCAAATCTAGTAATCACAGCCCTCCATTGTTTCCTGCTGGCTTAGTCGGCTAATGAGCTAAGTTAAAACTACCGATTAATCTCAGCAAATGATTTAATTATTCGAGGATATTATGAACTCGTGAATGAGATTAGATTATTACTCTGAATACATTCATTAATTAATAAGCTGAACAGCTGCTACTGAAATATGAGTCTGTCTTTGACAGGACAAGATTGAGTACCTTGTGTGAAATTTTATATAAGAAGCAAAACCTTAAAATTTATTCCAATTTAGATACTGGTAAGAGAATTTTACTTGAAATGAGAAAACACATATGTAATTATGAAATAAGTGTTGTTGATTTTATTGGTTTGGTTGAGTGAAGAAAAATATATTATTTATTTTTTGAATTTCCTTTAATGATCTTTTCTTTTGTTAAACAGCAAAGATGAATATAGATAATAGAATTGAAATATCAAAACATACAGGTGACCAAAAAATATTGGAAAGGATGTATCGCTAGCTCAACAAACATTCTTTTACTACCTTTATTTTCATTTTGCATTGGAATATTTCCTTAACAGTATAACAGTAAAAAAACTGGGGGGAAATCGGAAGCGTCTTTTAAATTTTACAATTTGTGTGATTCTAAATTGCATCAAATCAGTTAATAATTCCTGAAATTGTTTATGATTTTTTTACTTTGCTACTAGATAATGTTTATAGACTAATTGGGTTATTTGGATAAAAAAGCATCAGTACAAACACTAATAGGGTATTTCCACCATTAATGATTTCTTGCAGAGGGAACAATCAGAGATTTTACAGCTGCTTCAATCACTGTTCGATTTTTCTTTTCAATATCGTTATACAAATTTACTTTTTTCATCTACAACTACTGACATTATGAAAAACAAAGAAAGACTTATAGAGTCTGATCAGGACACTCAAAATATTAGTTAAAAAAACAGGATATGATTATTTTTTTCTTTTAAATGAAAAAAGATTTAAACAATTTCATCCCCTTTAATAAATTCTTAGTGAAAGAATATTTTCAATATACTGAAACACTTACATATTTATCCCTAAATTTATTTTACTATCACTGAAAACAGAATTTCCTTATCTTCTTTCACTCAAAATCAGATATGATGTCCAAAAGAACAAAAGATTTGTTCTAAAAAAATGGTTGTACCTTCAGTGTGGCCTGAGAGCTGGTAGAGTAGCCTCCCTTTATCCACGTCCCAGAGTATGAGGGTTGAGTCCCAGGAGCCAGTCAGAACAAAATGTCCACATGCTTCTAGACACTGTCAATACCATAAACACCATTAAAGATGCACCAATTGTGTCTCATAAAATTTCATAAATTTCAATACTATCCAACATACCATATGCAGAATCTAAACCTACACATCCTATTTACATGCACAGTAGTTATATGACCTATTAAACATTATCAACCCAATTTGTCTTTTTGCCTGTTGTAACTAAGTTTCGAAAATAATGTTTGACTAATTGAAGTGCATCAATCGCGGTGCAGTGTCCGGTTTTCAATCAGAAATCACTACCTTTACCTTTATATATCATATACTATATATCTATACTGAGTCGACTATTGAAATAGTTTATTCAGTATAAAGGCCACAGGCCCATGAACAATATACAAAATTCATCTGATGGAATTAAAAGTTTAGGTGCAATAACTGAAACATCATAACATTTGTTTACAGGTGATATATACATACAATTATAACATATAAGCTTCTTTGATATAGTGTGAATATACATGTAAACGATAGATATTTTCAGTTTGCAACAGAGCAGATGTTTCAGTTTTACATTACTGAATCGACTATCATCGAAATTGTCATTCCGGCAACAGTCAGTACTTCTTGATAAAATAACAACATTTATAATAGCCTTTTACATATGTGACCTCCAACAACACCATGGATGCACCCTTAAAACTCTCTATTTGAGAATTGTGGAATAGTATTTGATAATTCACGATAATTCTCCAAATATATTGTTGTTTAGGTAGACTACTTTTTTAGTTCCTAAGCTGTATCTCCAGTTAGTCAACAATCAAACTTCATTCTTTAGGTGATTCATTTTGAAAGAATTAAGGTGATAAGTCAATTTACCAATTCTAAATGATTTACCTCAATTTCATCAGTATGTCCATGCAATATATGCAGTAACTTTCTTTCTCTCAGAGACCAGATTCTGACAGTTCTGTAAAACACAAAATATCTGGGATGACTTTTTGGCATCAAGATCTTGGACAATAGAAAATATACCCATGCACAAACAATTAACAATCACTTTTAAAAAAAAAGAAATATCTTGAGAATAACACAATGTTCACATTAGTACTTTATTTCTTAGATATTTCATAAAGTTATAATTATATGATGAGCAGATAAACACAACCTAAATCTAATAATGACATTGATAATATACATTTTTATATGTGCTCCCAATCAAACTTGACAGACATGCTAAAGGTGCACTGATTATTACCCTGAAGAAATTGTACTTTCGATGCCGCTACTAAGCACTCTATGTGACCATATAGATTTGTACTTCCCGCTTTCATGTACTCATTTAATAAGCTGGGTGGAGTGAGTACAATATGGATGACACAATAGTACGAGACCCAGGTAAAAAAATTTGTGGTGTCCTCACCGAGATTGTAACCCGGGCCTTTGCACTCTCTCTTAGTATGTCAGTGGTAACGTTCAAACGTTTATACAATGTACAATAATGAGTCACTTTGTAAGTATAATTGTGATGGATACAACGACATATTATTATATTCTGACCTGTCTGTCCCGGCGGATACCACCTTGTCCCCGATGAGTTGTAAATGATCGATACTGCCGCTGTGACCCTGGAGGGAAAAGAACAACACCCCGGCCGACGAGTCTAGTACTCGAATACTGCTGTCTGCACAACCGGTGATAATCACATTGTTCTGAAATTAAGTAAATATTTAAATTGGAGGCAATTTAAGTATTTTGTGATTTGGTATCGATACCTTTCAACTTGTCAAGTCACTTGCCGGAAATAAGAGATTTTATGTCACTTCAGTCACATTCATTGATGTATGCATGGTGATGAAATTTATGAGCTCAATTTTTTTTTTTTTTATATCAATTTCACCATTCTCTTTCCACAGAGGTTACTCCACTCAGTTCCTCCATCCTACCCTCTGTTACATATTGGTTGCATTAAAGTTCATGTGTAATGCATTTTTCTCAAGAATGACAGATTATAACATCTATGTACATTATAAATCGGAATCAATTAAGAATAAAATCGAAACAATAAACACTTGCACTTGATTATTAAGATGATTTTAATTTACCCATTTTAACAATGCTGCAATCAACACTTAGTCGCTTTGAAGACAATCCCTGAGACGTGATTAACCACAGATGAGGGTTGTTTGTGATCCGCTCCTTGGAGCCTAATTAATTAATTAATGATGCTTATCACTGATGAATTGATGAAGGCGTGACTGTGATAAGCGAAAGACGGGGCCGGCTAGACAGCTACTCCGCCGAGTCTCGTCAATTAATTAATGATGATTATCACTGCTGCAAGATGAATTTATGAGGTGTGTTAAATTTCCAAAATCAATGGTTATGCAATAATTATGTAATTGTCATCAGCGGAATTACCAAGTTGGATATCTTAACATTCGATATATGGAAAATTTAAGTTGTTTTATTGAAGATTTGTTTGTGAAATTAACAATCAAAATGATGCGAAATTACTTTGAATTATGACTATAACTGATAATGAGATTACTCCAGTGACATCAAAGGAGTCATCGCTTCAGGGACCACACCCCCGCAGATTTTTATTCTGGGTCGCTAGGACTAAAATAGGCTTGGATGGAAGAACTGCATGGAGTTACCTCTCTGGGAAGAGAATGCCATCTGACAAAAAGACAGCACATTCATTGTTTGTCACAGCTAGAGTTTATACCTTGAGTTTGATGGCGGTGATGGTGTCGGAGTGACAGTGGAGAGTATGTACGCAGGTAGCAGTGTGGATGTCCCACACACACAGAGACTTGTCCTCACTCCCGCTCACTATACAGTGGTCTGCAACATGCACACATATACTCAATGAAGATAAGATAAGTATCCACACAAGATCATTTGCAATTTGAAGTTTCGAACGTAACAAGTTTAACATTTTAGTTATATATTGGTTGCATCAATTTTATCAAATTAAGGATATTTACAAAGCAAAAAAAAATTATGTTCAAGGTGCTCCCTGCATTATTGCCATGGTCTATCTCAAACTGCTAATCAGTGTGCTTAAAGGTCACCTCCGACATAACGTTCACCAGGTAACCACATGTACTCAGGTACACTGAAACACATTGAAAAATAGAGCCACTGGCTCTGTAGCTCATCAGGCTTTAATTAACTAATTCAAAATTTCAACTTCAAGGTGAGAGGTACAACAAATAGGAAGCACTTTAAATGAAGAAGATGAAATAGGTCCTTACCTATCTCTGGGGCCAGATATAAAATCCCCTTCAAATAAAGACACACTTAAACATTTAATTCATCACTGTTGTTTAATTACCTCCCTTTGAAGAGCACATACAATCTCAAGATGAAAATAGCTTTTCAGGTCATGACTTCTGTGACCCCATGGGGTCAAGGGGTCACGAAATCTACAATTTAGAATCCCCATTGGCCAAGGAGTCTGCACAGAACTTTTCAGTTCTATACCTTTTGGAACTGGAGAAGAAGAAAAAAATAGGTTTTTAATCCCTGTGACGCCATTTGAGGTCACAGGGTCATGAAATCTACACTTTAGAATCCCAATTAGCCAAGGAGTCTGCACACAACTTTTCAGCTCTCAAAGCCTTATGGAACTGGAGAAGAAGATGAAAATAGGTTTTTGGGGCTATGACCCCTGTGACCCCAATTGAGGTCACGGGGTCATGAAATCTACACTTTAGAATACCCATTAGCCAAGGAGTCTGCACATAACTTTTCAGCTTTCTCGACCTTTTGGAACTAGAGAAGAAGTTGAAAATAGGTTTTTAAGGTTGTGACCCCTGTGACCCCAATTTAGGGGACAGGGTCATGAAATCTACAATTTAGCATCCCCATTATCCAAGGAGTGTGCACACAACTTTTCAGCTCTCTAGACCTTTTAGAACTGGAGAAGAAGATGAAAATAGGTTTTTGGGGCTATGACCCCTGTGACCCCAATTGAGGTCACAAGTTCACGAAATCTACAATTTAGAATCCCCATTAGCCAAGGAGTCTGCACACAACTTTTCAGCTTTCTAGACCTTATGGAACTAGAGAAGAAGATGAAAATAGGTTTTTGGGGCTATGACCCCTGTGACCCCAATTGAGGTCACAGGGTCATGAAATCTACACTTTAGAATACCCATTAGCCAAGGAGTCTGCACATAACTTTTCAGCTTTCTAGACCTTTTGGAACTAGAGAAGAAGATGAAAATAGGTTTTTAAGGTTGTGACCCCTGTGACCCCAATTGAGGTCACAGGGTCACCAAATCTACAATTTAGAATCCCCATTAGCCAAGGAGTCTACACACAACTGTTCAGCTCTCAAAGCCTTATGGAACTGGAGAAGAAGAAAAAAATAGGTTTTTAAGGTTGTGACCCCTGTTACCCCAATTGAGGTCACAGGGTCACCAAATCTACAATTTAGAATCCCCATTAGCCAAGGAGTCTGCACACAACTTTTCAGCTTTCTAGACCTTATGGAACTAGAGAAGAAGATGAAAATAGGTTTTTGGGTCTATGACCCTGTGACCCCAATTGAGGTCACAGGGTCATGAAATCTACACTTTAGAATACCCATTAGCCAAGGAGTCTGCACATAACTGTTCAGCTTTCTAGACCTTTTGGAACTAGAGAAGAAGATGAAAATAGGTTTTTAAGGTTGTGACCCCTGTGACCCCAATTGAGGTCACAGGGTCACCAAATCTACAATTTAGAATCCCCATTAGCCAAGGAGTCTACACACAACTGTTCAGCTCTCAAAGCCTTATGGAACTGGAGAAGAAGAAAAAAATAGGTTTTTAAGGTTGTGACCCCTGTGACCCATTTGAGGTCATGGGGTCATGAAATCTACAATTTAGAATCCCCATTATCCAAGGAGTCTGCACACAACTTTTCAGCTCTCTAGACCTTTTAGAACTGGAGAAGAAGATGAAAATAGGTTTTTGGGGCTATGACCCCTGTGACCCCAATTGAAGAATCCCCATTGGCCAAGGAGTACGCACATAAAATTTCAACTCTGTGGAGTCATTGGTTCTGGAGAAGAAGTCGAAAAGCATAAAGTTTACGGCCGGACGCTGGACGCCATGCCATGCCATGAGCCCATCGGGCCTTTCAGGCCTGATGAGCTAATAATGTCTCTTGCAGTGACACTACAAATCTCTAAACTTGTGTCTTAGTGTGGAATCACCCTTCAAACTCTTAGATTATCCAGCCATGAGCCAACCAATCCGGCGAGCCATGCTGTTGATCAACTTCACTGATATCGGTCAACTGAGCTGTACACAAGACCAAATGCCATCATAATGATATTATTCTTATTGGCACTACATTCATTAATCACCAAACCTGGTATAAATATCATTAATGTGTTGGAGGTAAAGTGGACCTTTTTCTGGCTTTTTAAAAACTATTCAAATGGAATAGATTGGGGAAAACATAAATTATTACATTTAAAAGTGAGTCACAATGACTTTACTAAATTCACATAAATATGAGCATAAACCTTGCTCTCAGGGTCGTTCAGGTTTATTAAAAAAATAATGCCTGTTTCATAAAAATCATGTTTCACTTAAAATCTTTGTATATCAAACCCGTCTATACCTACCATTACAATCAATTGCAGTGACCTTTTCTTTATGTCCCCTGAGTATGGGAGCTACGTTATAACGCCCGTGTGACCAGTTGTCATTGAGATGACACACTCGCAGAAAGATGTGCTTCCACTTACAGATCGGCTCCAGCTCACTGTCTTCAGGCACTGAAATATCACAGAATTGCTCAATTTGATTTTAAACGGAGACACAACTTATTTGTTTTAGATTTCATATATTTTCTCAAAATGATAACTTTATAAATGATTTAATATAAAAGAAGTAGGGTTGGTGGTTATGAACTTATGTGGTAACAGTTTAATTCTTACAGCTTATATATAAGCAATTAAAACTACATTATGTTATCTAAAAATGCTGAAGACAAAGTACTGTTGCTATATTGTATGTCATTTTAACTAAAAGCAATAAAACTATATGAAAAAAAGTATTTTATTGTATTATAAGTATAATATTAACCATTCTGTGTTCAAGAAACATTATAGTTTGTATCTTTTGAATGTATACTCAATTACATACTCTCAAAGTAATCTTGATATAACTGACAGAATATCTATTAGGGTACATTGTTGGTTAATAACAAAGGTGACAAAATAAATCCAACATTTGACTGACAACATAAATAAGCCTACAACAGCTGACTGACTGCAGCATGCACCTACCCTGCAGCGTGAAAGTGGGGGAGGTCCCTGACACATTGCTCGACTTGGGGAAGAGAGTGTTCTCGTGGAGTATGTCGGGGGTCAGTCCGAACTTGAGCCAGTGTCGGACCATACAGTGGTGCAGCCTAGCGTACACACGTATACATGCAATCTCATGGAAATATTCACCTTAAACCATTTCTGCTCGGTAAAAATCTAAAAATGTGAATAATTTTCAACTTTTGTAATTAAATGAAAAAAAAAGGAAGGAATGTTGCATGCTAAAGCACATTTTTAAAAAAGGATTAGATACAAATATAGTTTGCTTTGTGGTCTTTATATCTCTATTTCAATGAGACTGGATTGAATTTGTGAATGAATTTAAAGCATGCACATTTATTGTATACCAAGTATTACCAACATGCTATCTAGTGGTAATATGAAAACATAAATGGGATTTTTTTGGTGCAATAATACAGGCATCTTCCCACGGCAAGGTGAAAATGTATCGAGATCTCTCCATTTTTTACCTTGCCTTCAACCTAGGCAGAGGTGGTGAAACAAATCAGTGACACCTATTGTGATCACGAGTTTCGTCCCTTACCATCTGTTAACATACAGCCAATGAAATCGCTGTTTACATTCGGAAACAATTCAAAATAAGCGACGATCGACACAGTCACAGAGGCAATACAACTGTCTTCTTATTGGCTTATCCGATTAGGCTGCAGTACGTTAAAATCTTAGCACTGAAAATGCGAGGGTTGAGGTCAAGGGCGGAAGGAGAAGATATGGAAATATTTTCGTTAAACCTGTGACGTTGTGAAGATGTAATACAGGTGATATGATCATGCAAAACCATTCATAACAATCCACTTCTCAACATGATCACATATCCTTATTATTTGAATCTCGCACATGGATCTTGTGATATTAAACAATGGATGATGAAAAAAAAATAATCATAATTTACTACACATATTAAAGTGATTGTATCATTTTGGCATTCACATTTGTGCAAACATCATCAAATGAGTCACTAAACTAGTGTAAAATATCAGAAATATATTTTTATAAGAACATGAACGATAAACAGCCAGCAATACAACATTATCATCTAAGTGTTTCAATCTGTAACTAAAAATAGAGCAGAGCTTTTTTTCAAATGTTTTGATATTAACATTTTTATAAAATTGACATATTTTTAGCCTATTAGCAGTAGAAATTCCATGTTCATTACATCACAAATTTTGTAAAATGCTGTGGGGAGCCAGGTAGAACGAAAGTAGATTGGGTAACTGTTGTTTGGAATTCAATATTCAGGTTTATGAAGCATTAAAAATTCTAAAAAAAGATTGCAAGGAATTACAATAGCATAAGATTGTTGTATGTGATGATAGATTTAATATAACTTGCCTTGACATCATGACAGTGTCACTTCAATTTCTTTTAAAAAGACATTAATAACAAGTTTATAACTTTAAATTGAAATGGCCAAGCTGTGACGACTGTGACATACCAGATAGCATCAATGTTTGATAGCTCCCGCCACCTCCTACAACACTTGGACACATTTGCAAGATCCCGAGGACTTAAATATGACAGAATTCTCTCACAAAGTTCACTTGGTAACACATCGCAAAAATCTGTTTGCAGTGTCATCTTGTTGAACTGTTTCCGGTGTTGCCATACCTCATTAGGCCTTCTAGAGATCTGAATGACAAAGAAGGTTGATACACAAGCTAGTGTAAAATGTTTTTCATACATTTTAATGACATAAGAATTATTTTTTTGACATGATGGTGTAAGTGAATTGAAATCCATTTAGAATGATTGAGAACAACAAATAAGGGCATAGATCTGTGGTGTGCGAAAAAATATCGTTTTAATTTGTCTGAAATAAAAAACATTGTATTTCTACTGACATTTTATTTATGTAGCTAAAATAATACTTTTTAGGCATCAAAATGACATCATTATCGGAAAACAAATTAAACCAAAGAGAACTTTACCGGCTGATTTCCCATAAAGAAAATATTACATGTGACTTTCCCCGTTACATGAATATAAACTGTTACTATGTGCTTCCAATGACGCTTTCGTCGCCATTGCTGGAATTAAAATCCGGACAATATCCATTTCATATTAAGTAAACATGTTTGGAACATATTTTGCCTTTATAATTGTCTCTTACCAAAAGAAACATATTATACATAATTTAGTTATTTAGTCATTGTGTTTGAAGCCAAACGTAAGAATATTACCTTTAAATTGCTTTTCATGATTGTCTTGGTTAACGGTAATCCGGGTCAAATATAATGTACCGGATGTTTATAGAGGGCGCTTTACTCTACTTCCGGTTACTTTTTAACGTGTGGAAGGTAGCGGGAACAGCTGATTCAATGAGTGTTTGTTTATTTATTTACTGTTAATGTCTGATGTCGGCGACAACATTTGCTGTCGTGTTTATCAGTGGTGTATTGATGGCTGTGTTTATCAATATTGTTTTCGATTATACCACAAGAACAAGAGAACACATCTTACTTGGTAATATTTTTGCAGATTTTGAATATTTTTTTTTATCGTGAAATATTATGAATTCAAATTTGAAATATTTAGAAAAATTATCAAATTATATATTTATTTTCACTGAATTAAGATTATTCTGATTATGCAATTTTAATGAACATTGGTGTGTAAATAAATTTTTTGTTATAAGATTAAATTAAATTGTACAAATTCCAGTTATACATGCATTCAAGTAAATACTAGCGTGTGTAGGTCTTTTCGTAGGAGGATCCCGTTCGTAGGAGTGATTTTCGGTCTATTCGTAGGAGGATTTTTAGGTCTTTTCGTAGAAGTAGAAAATTCCAATGAAATATTTTAATGTTGTTTTTGTTAAAGGTTAGATGAAATGACATATGGTCGAATTCGTATTCGTTGAAAAGGGGGTTCAATTTGACAATTGCTCGATTTTAAATTTCTAAAATCGACCCTTAAATTACTTAAATACGGCTTTTTAAAAAAGTGCCAAATTAAGCCCCGGAGACCAGAATGAAAGTGGGCGGGGTGGTCACTGAAGCGTATCGATGCTGTGACGTACGTGGAGGAGCCTCATTATGGCCGCTAATCATAATTTAACGCGTTTTAACAACTTTTAAACTGCTCATTTAAGACAGAAAACTTCATCAAAACAACCCCAATTTTCGATAAACGGATTACTTAACTATTCAACTAGCGATTTCATATGGTTACAACAACTGGGGCGTGCTTAATTGTAGTGCATTCGGCGCTTTTGTATAGTATGTTTATAGCAATTAATCGCGGAACTAGAAGGAAAGATAGGACAGTTCAAGTGACACTGAAACAAGAAGACTCTCGCGGGAATCGGGTGAAGAGAGATTAAGTAGCATCATTTGATCAAAATATGTTGAATAATCGGCATGTTAATTTTGTTTTGTATGTATTAATAAATAAATATATATGGTAGGTATAATTCCATATACACTGAACGATTGACTGTTCAAACAAGCGAGACAAGCGAGACAACATTGCAGATTTATAAATAACATTCAGTATTTAATATTAAAGATTACTGTATTTTAAGTTTGTCAATTTAAATATTCTATATATGATGTAATGCAATGCAAACCATTTTCACTTCATGTTTCATGAATAAATAAAAGAACTGGATTGGTCAACAAGCTCAATGAAATGTACATGAAGATTGCTCTATTGTACACGCTAAACATATACATTATGATTACACAGATTGATATAGACAACGAACATTATCGAATTAAATAATTACTTTACCAGTAGCATCTTAAATGAAAACGAAATGGTTTAAAATATTGTCCGATAGCCTGTATGTGTCACTTCAGCACACCAACACACAATTCTCAGGTTAGCGGACCATATAGACCAGACAGATGTTTGTTTTGTTTCACTTCCAGATCAAAGGAGAGAAGTGTTGTTACAGCATATTAGTTTACGCAATTAAGAAGCTGAGTATGTGAGAAGAAGGGGGTGTAATTATGTTTGTACAGATAACAAGTTTACTGGACCGATTCTCAATTGCATGTCCGGGACCGGCATGTCATATATGTTTATTGCCTACGTCCTGTCTTAGTGACACACAATACACTTAACGCGACAATCAGTCTAGAAATTATCAGCCAATGAACATATCTCTATCAAATTATCCATTAAAAAACTCTTGTTCAAATAACGTACCAATGAAATTATTTTAGTGTAAAATCATCATAACTATTTGGTTTTCTAACCTGCCATTTGAGAAAAGACTTTTGCTGAAAGAGGGTTATTATTTGACCATCTTCTGTTTCAAAGAACTGTCATTGATGGAATTATAGGTTTATATTCTTTTTCAGAAGGGATCCTCCTTGGGGTACTTATTGCATAAAATCCTAGATTTTAGATATATGACAGGTTGTAACTATATTTTCCACATAAAATTAGTTAAAAAACTAAAAAAAAACCGTACTTTGGGTCACCCCTTTCGAGCCTCACCCCTTACGGTTGTCATGCAACCAAGGGCGGTAACTCTAACCTCACCACTTTCCAATCTGTCATTCTAGTTGACTGGTCGCACGAAGTTTTTGCTCTCAAGTTTTCTGAGTTACGTCTTCCGATCTTGAAGAAAATGGCCCAAAAGCAATCTGTATGTGTGGTAACTTCTACCTTTTTACAGTAGGGTCGAATGGCTTCACGGTTTTAGTCGTAGATTTCGTGTATTTGTAACTTACTTTCGCGCACATGGCGGGAAAGTCGACCCAAGATGGCGGCCATTTTTTCTCGATCGATGTGTTTTGATCGTGGAATTTGGTTAGATCTGGGCTTTCCACATTTATATATATATATTTTGGGGTTTCATATTCGATTTCTGTAAGTATTTCGAATAGCCCACTGGCCTGCATGCAATTTAGAAAATTACATGTTCTTTTTCTTCCAGTGATGTTTAGGGGTGTGGCCATGTTTGTTTAAGTTTGTACAACTTCGCATTTGCCATTCGCTTCTGCTATTGTTTTTTACATGCATGTTACAAAACAATTACATCTCATTCCCCCATGTATTTGTATATATATTCTTTAAGAAATTATATATATACGCATGTTGCAAGGATCGGTCTTGAATGGCTATTTTGTTTCTAGCCTTTCAAGCCGTGTTCCCTGTGTAATGGACCTGTCTCCATAACGGACGGGCATGACGAGTGCTTGCGCTGTCTCGCACAGGATTTTCATCACCCTGTAAAGTGTGATATCTGCCAGGCTTTCACCCCTAAGGCCAGGGCCAGACGGGATGCTGACCTGAAGTTTTTTGCTGGTGCCCACGCCAACACACAAACACACCAGCACTCCCAGACACCTGGCTCCGGGCAGGTCTCGTCTGGGGGACCGCTGGCCCCGCCTAACCTGGAACCACTCCTTGGTGTTGGTTCCCAGGTGACGGCTACCACCTCTACTCCAGGGTACGAGGCGCCTCCTGTGCTTCAGGATCAGTGTGCTCGGAACCCTGCCCCGTGCTCCGAGACCCCCGGCCTAGTGTCGGGGTCCTCCGGATCGCACGTGGGACCCAAGAGCATCTCCGGGACCCAGGTCTCGGGGAACCCACTCGAGCTCGGTCCTCGAGCTGGGGGCTCGGGACAGCCGGCGACAGCTGACGGGCTCTCTCGGGGCCTTGTCGACGCCCGTGACTCTTTCTTTGTGGACTCCGAGGTTGGCTCCGGCCTCTCGGAGCGAACGGGGATCGAGTTCATGGACGTCGATGAGGTTCGGGAGGACTCGGGTTCTTTATCAGCTGCCGCTGCCATCAGGAACCTCCGTGGCTTGATCGCGGAGGCTATCCCTGGTGTTGCTGCCCCGGTCCCCGAGCCCGAGGACATGGACTACCGCTTGTCGGGGGAGGCCTTCGCTAAGAGCAAGGCTCCCGTAGTGGGGCTCCGCGTGCTCCCTTCACTAATGGACGAGCTAGTCGATCCCCTCCTAGCTGGTGCCCGCTCTACCGCCGATCTAGGCTACTTATCTAGGCGGTATCAGCTGGGGGAGGAAGGCTTGTTCGATATTCCATTGGTGGGGGACTGCGTGTTTACCGCGGTTTCTTTGCACCGGCCTAGGGTTACACCCTCGGTCGGTAGGCAAGGTCGGCCGCTGCCACCCTTCACTGTTGGAGCATCTGAGTTAAAGGTGGTGTATCGGTACTATGAAGATCAGTATCGTAACGCCGCCCAGCAACTCCAGATTGCGGTCCATCAGGCGTACCTGGCCTCCATGCAGGACCAGCTCGCTTCGAAGGTTGAGGTCTCGGGGAATTCTTCCTCTGAGCTCCTCGGGCAGCTTACCGCGGTCGGTGGCCATCTGGCGCGCGACTCTATCAAGTGTTCGGCTAACCAGATGGCATGCGCAGTGGTGGGAATGCGCAAGCTGTGGTTGTCGGCGTCAACTTGGATGCCGTCAACCCAGCAGTCCCTGCTGAATTTGCCTTTCCGGGTCGGCTCTACGCTCTTCCCGGGGGCTCAGCAGGTACTCCGGGACACCGCGGACGTCGTCACGACCTGCCGGGAGACCTCTAAGGTTCTCTCCGTGCAGGATCCAGACGTCAAGCGCGCACGCGTGTCCAACCCTCCCTCTGCTCGTTCCTCAGCGCCGATTGGGAAACCAGCTTGGATGTCAGCTAGTCTGAATCAAGCTGGGGGCAGGGGCAAGGGTCCCAAGAAGCGTGGCGGGAAACACCAGCAGCCATCTGGGTTTCGGGGCGCGGGAAGCCAAACCAGGGCTCCTAGCTCCTCCCGTACCGCTCGGGGTGTCCAAAATTCCGGGGGCCGGAGTGCCGCCGGAGACGGACACCTTATGCTTATTGGGACACATCCCTGTTGGCGGCCGACTGTCGAGGTTCATAGACGCTTGGGCCAAGGCCACGTCAAACACCTGGGTCCTGTCCACACTCAGGGAAGGCCACATGCCACAGTGGAAGCGCGGTCCACCTTCATTTACCGGGGTGCGGCACACGAAGGTGCCCTCCGCGCCGGAGAAGGTGGACATCCTCCGCTCAGAAGTCAAAGCGTTGCTGAGCAAGGCTGCGATAGAGCTAGTGCCTGTGGGCCAGGAAGAGAGCGGATATTATTCCACATACTTCCTGGTGACCAAGAAGGGCGGAGGGTTCAGACCTATCCTAAATCTAAAGATCATGAACAAACTCATAGAGGTACCATCGTTCAAGATGGAGACTCTAAGGTCTGTGATTTCGTCAGTGCAGGTCGGGGAGTGGCTATCCTCCATAGACCTCAAAGACGCTTACCTTCACGTACCGATGCACCCAGACTTCAAGAAGTTTCTGCGGTTTGCATTCGACGGGAAGTGTTATCAGTTCAGGGTGTTACCCTTCGGAATCTCCACGGCTCCGAGGGTATTCACCAAGCTCATGCTGGTAGCTGCTCAGGTAGCCAGGTCTCAGGGCAGGTGCTGTCATCCCTACCTGGACGACTGGCTCCTCAGAGCGCTGTCTCAGCTACAGAACCACGAGTCCACCCAGGCCATTCTGCACACGTTGGTCTCGCTGGGGTGGATCGTGAATCTCAAAAAGTCGGAGCTAGCCCCGTCACGGGACTTAGTCTTCCTGGGCTCCAGGTTCCGGACGGATCCCTGGCCCCGGACCGGGTCCCGAAGATCCTCGGGGCTGTGAACTCGTTTCTCAGCGCTCCAACCCACACGGCTCGGGTCTGGCTCCAGCTCCTCGGAGTCATGGCAGCGACCATAGACGTGGTTTGGAGGTCCCGGCTCCGCATGAGGCACGTCCAACAAGCTTTGGCGGGTCTGTGGTCCCACTCGGAGTCTTACGAGAAGCTGCTCGTCACTCCGGGGTGGGTCTTACCACACCTCTCTTGGTGGACCAATGTCGATCACCTGACTCGGGGTTACCCCCTGCAGGCTCCGGCGCCGACCCTGACTGTTCAGACAGACGCCTCCCTCACGGGATGGGGCGGGGTTCTGGGATCTCTTACGGTCTCGGGCCTGTGGTCACAAGCCGAGTCTCAGATGCACATCAATGTGTTAGAACTCAGGGCGGCCAGGCTAGTCTTGCAACATCTGAGAGATCAGGTGAGGGGTCAGGTGGTCCGGCTTCAGCTGGACAACAGGACCGCCATGGCTTACATCCTCAATCAGGGCGGGACGGTTTCTCCGTCCCTCCTGGAGGAGACGTGGCAGTTCTTCCTTTGGTGCGACGAGGTCGACACCACGGTTCTGCCAGTGTACTTACCAGGGGTGGACAATATCCGAGCGGACGCTCTGTCTCGCCGGATCCTTGCCCCCCACGAGTGGCTACTGGATCGAGAGATATTCGAGACTATCTCCCAGTTATACGGGTCATTCCAGGTGGATCTGTTTGCGTCAGGGACGAACTTTCAGATACCCCAGTTTTGCTCCAGGATACCCGACACTCGGGCTCTATCCCAGGATGCATTCAAACTGGACTGGACAGACAGAGTTCTGTGGGCTTTCCCACCAGTGCCTCTGATCTCCAAAGTCCTTGCCCGTCTAGCCACTCATCCTCCGCGTCTGCTGGTGCTAATCACACCTCTGTGGGCAGCGCAAACTTGGTTTCCACAGGTACTCAGGTCTCTGGCTATGCCACCTGTTCTGTTACCGTGTCAGCCGGGACTTCTGTCCCAGGACGGAGCCCCCCACCCCAACCCCAGGGTGCAGTGGGTGGCTTGGCCTCTGTCCGGAATCGCCTCCAAAGTAGCGGTATTCCTGCACGAGTTGCAGACACAATACTGGCTTCGAGGAGGGATTCAACGAACATTCAGTATGAAGATAGATGGGCCTGCTATTCGCGCTGGTGTGCAGATAGGGACGTACTCGATCCCTTTTCTGCAGATCTAGTGTTGGTCCTGGAGTTTCTGCAGTCTAGATTGGATGCGGGCTTGGCCGCATCGACTGTCAGAGGTTACTCCACGGCTATTTCAGCCTTTCATGTCCCGGTGGAAGGCGCTCTTTTGGGTGCCCATCCATTGGTCCAGCGTTTTTTAGCAGGCGTGGACAGGATCCGGCCTCCTGTGAGGCGGATCAGCCCAGTGTGGGACCTTTCAATAGTCCTCGATTGGCTATCGGGGCCTAGGTTCAGGGATTTGTCTTCACTGTCTCTCCAGTTATTGACCTGGAAGGCAGCTTTTCTAGTGGCGGTGGCGTCTGGCAGACGGGTAGGCGACATACATGCTATGTCCGCCGATCCCGATCTCACAGTCTTCCACAGGGACAGAGTCAGTATCAGGCTGCCAGACTCCTACCGACCAAAAGTGGCCCACTCCTTTCATGTGTCGGCCCCCATTGAATTGCCCGCGCTTAGACAGCCGGCAGCTTCGGGCTCTCAGGCCTCGCACGATCACATCCTAGACGTGCGTAGGACCTTGAGAGCATATGTTAAGAGAACAGCCTCTATCCGTAGGGATAATCAGCTTTTCTGCTGTTACGGTGGAGGTAAACAAGGTTTGCCCGCCACTAAACAGTCAATCTCGAGATGGATTGTCTCGGCAATATGCCTAGCGTATGTTCACAAGGGCCGTGAGCCCCCAGGTGACCTCAAGGCTCATTCGGTTAGGGCAGTCGCGACGTCCAAGGCGTACGCAGCGGCCCTGCCTATCGAAGAGATCTGCTCCGCTGCTATCTGGAGCCAGCCTAGCACGTTCATTCGTCATTACCAACTCGACAGGCTCTCGGGCGAGCGTGCTCGGTTTGGTCAGACAGTTCTCTCCGGTGGGCAGAGTCGTCAACCCCCTAGCTGAATGAGCTGATGAGGGTTGGTCGATCTGTTGTTTTTAATTATTAACTAACGCCACTAATATCCGTTGATACTAAGGGCCCAAGTCCTTTATCCCACGGTTATTTCCCCGGCTGAGGACTCCCGTGGGGTGATCTTTGCTATGGGATTTTTTGTCCTCATCTTCTCTCTTACAAAAAAGGGGGGGGGGGGCAGGGTTTTCAGACCTGTAAGGCGACTGAGAGTGCGCCACGTAATCCCCAGGTCATTGAGGTTATAGCCCATGGTGGATCCATTTTTGTACTTTGGGTGAGTAATCTCTTGTACTTCGTTTTGCGCCTTCGGGTGCAGTCTGAATGCCACTGCCATTGATTTAATCTTTGGGAGTCTGTCTTATGCAATAAGTACCCCAAGGAGGATCCCTTCTGAAAAAGAATCGAACAAACCTGTATAGGTTCCAGATTCTTTGAAGAGGATCCTCCTTGGGGTAGGGCCACCCACCTCCCCTTCATTCAGCCTGCATGACTGGATTGGAAAGTGGTGAGGTTAGAGCTACCGCCCTTGGTTGCATGACAACCGTAAGGGGTGAGGCTCGAAAGGGGTGACCCAAAGTACTTTTTTTTTTAGTTTTTTAACTAATTTTATGTGGAAAATATAGTTACAACCTGTCATATATCTAAAATCTAGGATTTTATGCAATAAGTACCCCAAGGAGGATCCTCTTCAAAGAATCTGCAGCTGGAACCTATACAGGTTTGTTCGAATTTGTGTCTAATGTGCATTTGGATATTCATATTGTCCTTTTGGATACATTCATAAGGTAAGTTTCTTACATTAATTGACACTATTGATGAAATGTCAATTTAATACGATGTTTATTTATTATATTTGATTAACCACACATTTCATTGAAAACATTATTTTATTATCTATTAGATTCTGAATGTTTTAATGTGTCAATAAGTGATAACTTAATCGTAAAATGAACATTGGGATACGGTATTTTCGTAGGTGGATTCGTAGATGTATTATTATCGTTTCTAATGAAATTCTTTTGATGTTTTAAACTATGTGGTGAGTTACTTTGATTGTTGTAATGTACAGTTAGTAAATTAGGTTGTCGGTTGATTAACGACGTTTAAATACATGATGTGAAGTGCTTTTATTGTCGATGGCTTACAATAGGGCCTACTTCGCCGGCGTGCTTATCCCACCTTTTTTTGTTTTACACAAACATTCTCTAACAAAATATAATAACAACAACGACTATCCGATTTCGTCGCTCAACTATACTTCGTTCATATTATCATATCTTGGTTTCATTTTGTCATCTTATATATCATTAGCATTGATTTATCCTATGTCTACGATCGTCTATGAATCCACCGTCTATCACTAGTTATATAGATTATATTTGATATATATATAACGATATTTTGGTACATTTGTAAAGTGAAACTTGACAATTAACATTATTCGAACAGTTTACAGCAGAAAAGCGATGTGGCATTATTGCAAAGCGTAGATATAACAGATTAACTGACCGATTCCCCAGTGTTTGCCATTGTAAATAGTAAGCGAATGTTTACACCCCGTCCCTTCACGTACGTCACTTCCGGTATCTTCTAACTCTCTAAGCCCCGCCCCTTTTTTGGTTTGTCGGTCACGGGTGAAAAGCAGACGATGTTTTTCGGTGTTTTTAAGTCGCTCTAGTTTAATATAGGAACAACATATGGATTTATTTTTGGTTTCGTTTTTCACAAAATAGTCTTATGAACCAATTGCAGTTAAGAATTCAATAGAAAATAATTTAGTTCAGCCTTCCTTTAATTAAAACATTAATCAGGTAAGTATATTTAGGCCTAATTCACATTCACAAAGTTTAATCATCGCTTTGATGTCTTTGATGTCCAGACCGATGTTTGATAGGATTATGTTATTATGTTTTGTGTTATTGTGAATTAAAAACATATCATCTTTTGTTTTGTTGTTTGTTTGTTATAGACTGTTTGTTATAATTATCTCTGATTGGAGATTAGTAACTTTCGGTGAAGTAGTAAGTCGCCGACAAAGCACCTGGCAATTGTCAATCAAAACATCTCACAACCTATAATTACTGGTTCTTCTAAGCGGAGAAGTCGATGAGAAGACTAATTTATGTCTAATTTAATTCCAGTGCTAAACCAGTGCTGAAGAAAATGTGTTGTACAATTGTTGTGACAATATTACTCAGTGCAATATTGTTGTGACAATATTATTTCGTGCAATTGTTGTGACAATATTACTCATTGCTGTAAACACTGTAATGACACAAAATATCAGGATTAAACAAATAATTTTATTTAATATATTAATGTACCCATATTATCACTCCTACGAATATATTTTTTTCACTCCTACGAAAAGACCTTCTACGAATGGGATCCTCCTACGAAAAATGCACTGCTACGAACGGGATCCTCCTACGAAAAGACCGTTTCACATACTAGCCTATAGCTAGTTCAGATAATCTAAACGTCAGTTTATTATGCAATGCATCTAGACGTCTAGCATGCTGGACTATAACGGATATTCAATGTACCAAAAAAATTTCCAAATGAACAATAGGCTAGCAAGTAGCATCCAGTATTAGATTAAGAGAGAAAGAGGGAAGTAGAGTTGATGTCCTGACATATTGCTTTTAGATGTCATGGCAAATGACAGCAGCTCTTCCATCAGTCATTCCTGAAAAAAAAATTCTGATAATATAACTTTACTTTAGTGAGACTATAATTTTGTGAACCAAAATAGTCATTTTTCAGCATTGTATTCAGCTTACAAGTATTTTTGGATATGTACAAATTGTTTGGAAAAAAATTATACTTCCCTGATCTGCTCTTCAGTATGTAGCCTTGAGGTACATGTAAGTAATTTTATTGGCGGGTCACCTGTATTGTGGTATTTTCATATGGTGTCATATATCTCCCAGTTAACTAATACTTTGAGCAGTTATTCAAGTAACCTGCTGTGACATCATCAATGTGTTATACTACAGATTTACATTATGGTATAGAGATTATTACCCGAGGAAGTGTGTCATATGACTTTTACGAAACGAGTGTGAATTTCTGTATTGCCCGAACAAGAGCGAGGGTTAAACATAAATTTGCACAAGTTTCGTAAAAGTCATATGGCACATTTTAGAGTGTAATAATTTTTTTATTACCCATTTTATTCCATTTGATTCACGTAAAAATAGTCAGAAACGGCCCACTTCTCTTGTGGCGACAAGCTAAAGTGACGTCACGATCAATCGTTTTATGACGACACAGACAACAACTTACGGGAAGTTGCGTTGAAACAATGGTTGCTAGGCAAACTTGTGCACATGTGCTCATATCAATATTAACTCTGTTATTTTCAACCATTTGGGTAATAAGATCAAATAATATTTCATGCTTTTCACATTATATTATAATAAATTTCCTCCGCTAATCTCATTGAGATAATTAAATGAGCGTGTAAATAATCTGAAAACTTTATACTTTAGATTGTAATTCGATAACATTGGCTGTCATTGTTTGGAAATCAGCAAACTATAATATTGTTTTATGCTATGGTATAACGTTAATGTTTATATTTTTCATTAAAACTTGGAAGGATATGAAGTCTATCACTTTATGATGTTTATGTGGCTCTAAAATATTAATGTTAATGTCCAGTGTCCTATCTTCTTATTGAACAAAATCTATTTCTTGGCTAATATATCAATCATGATGTCACCCTTGACAGAATGTTTTAATTTATACAGTAGGTTGTCATAGAAACAGCTAACACAAAGGTCTGAAACAAACTTCATTGTTTCAGATACAAACAAAGAGAAAGTAGATCTGGCAGTATGCATACTATCAGCGAGGAATCATTCTACAAACAGAGAGGCCATTCGCAGCACTTGGTTGAGTAATATGACATGGCTGAAAGAGAGAGGGTTTGTGGTCTTAATTAATGTCTGAAAATAATTAATGTTTTTGACAATCAATTTCTAAGTTGACAAGTTATGGAAGATGATCCATTTTGTGCATATATACTTTTAATGATCTTCAAAATAATATCTTTGTGATAAATCTTCTTTCAGTGGCATTTAGAAAGGTTATGACTGATGATAATACTAAGGCTGCTGGAAAATCTTGTATTTATTTCTGCACATATTTTGAGACTGTCCTTAATTGTCCCTTTTTCAGCTGTAATGAAAGGAAAGGACAGTCCCAAAACATCGGTCAATAACAAAGAATATGAATATCCAGCAAACATAGACAATATCATATATCAAGTGAACTTGAATAAATAGTATTTATTTAGATGTACAGATAAATTTAAAAAAATGTTTTCCACAAAATTACCCCTATTGGTTAGACCCTTTCACCTGTCATTTTTCACTGGTTAATTAACATTCACATTAAGGTAATAATCAAATTCATTTATTTCTCAGAAAAAAAACATCACTGGTTGTGTACATGAGCTATAATATTACAAATCAAAGAAAACAAAATTTCCAAGATGGACATCACACATTATCATGTTTTTGTCTTAGAAACACTTGCCATTTAGATAGTGAACAAATATAACATGGTTCTGCAAATTCTTGTACTTTTTCGATGCGGCCCGAAAAAGTACAAGAATTTGTACTATTGAAGGTAGTGTTTTCCCAATTATACCCCTCTTCCGGTCTCGTTGCTATGGTTTCTTGTGTTACAAGTGTAGGTGTATTAGCCGATACGACTACACTTTTTCTGATATACCTACACTTTTCTAATATACCTACACTTTTTAACAACTGAGAAACAATGTAGTCAATTATCTAAATTTCCAAATTCTAAGTGATGATACTTTATTAAATGTCAGATTATAAATGAACATATAAGGAACCTGGGATCGAACCCGTGTCCTGTTGCTTTCTGGCCGAACGACCTAACCATTACACCACAAAGCCAGTTGAACTCTGAACATTTTTTTCAAGACCAAATGAATATTGTTCTTATAATGCGTGAAATAATATCATAAATTTATGTTTTTCTTTTTATATAAGAATGTAATTTTATTTTTGGTGCAAAATGTCTTATACTGAAAAGTTGTTTCTGTTTTCTCTAAACTTTGGCCACGTTGACATTAGCCATGCTGTTTATAGCGTTAGCTGTACATTTCAGCAAGATGCACTGCAGCTGCGTTGACAATGCCGTCATTGGGCCATATCAATTAGATTTCGAGCCCCAAACAACGGGCTGCGTTGTCACAGATGAGGCCGTATTTGCGTAATGCGTTTCATGCACAAGCTTGTTTACAGCTGTATTTGTTTAGAAATATTATGAAATAGTATCCGCTTACACTCGACCGTAAGTGGGGTATAAGACAGATTTACCCAGACTTTTCCTCGTGTATCAAATGATACCCTACACTTTTCCCCATTGGAGCCTTACGGGGAAAAGTGTAGGGTATCGTTCGATACACTCGAAAAAGTATGGGTATATCTCTCACATATAACCATGTTATGTTTTTTTCTGTTACAAGCATATGAATTTATTATGGTATTGCTCGCTGAATAATCGATTTTGGTAACAAGAATGTGAAACTTAAACTTGTTTTGGTGTGGCAATTTTAGAAAAATAAATATATCATTAATAATTGATATTACATTTGAAAATTATTTCCTCTGAGAAATATGTCATGCTTTCAGCTGTTTATTGTGCATTGTAACACCAACTTTTGTTTACATAGTTTACATCATGTATTTTAATATGACAGAATACTGGCCAAGTTTGTTGTTGGGAAGGATGCTTGTACTATCCACCCTGAAGATAGACTAGATCAGTACTCCTGTGATGAGTGGACACCAACACTGGCAGGTTAGACAAGTTCATACATTTTCATATATTATATGAGGTACGAAATAAACATGATTGACTTATAACACAATAATTAATGAGTGACAGGGAATGACAGATTATCCTTCCCAAGTTATATTAATTGTGTAATTCTCAAGCCTTGGCGAGGGAAATGAGGGAAAGATAATCTGTCATTCCCCATCACGAGTTGGTTATTGTTTATATTACCCATATAACAAATTAAAGTAAAAACGCGAATACTAAAGGCAAAAGGGTACCTATAAGGACCCGAGAAGGAGACGAATCTCCATATCCTTACGCGTATGACATGGATTCACTCCTTACGTACCTATCCTTGTTTATGTGCACGTGATTAAAATGTCCCCTGCGAAAATGTATTTCACAATAAATTGTAGATTTGGTTGTAGTTGAAAGTTTTGTATTTTTGCCCATTACTATCAATCCATGATTATATGATGTAAATTACTGCAACATTCTTATCAAGAGATCTGCAAAGCTCAAAAGCAAGTTGGCTCAAACCGAAAACCTCTGTGACGTTACAATTGACACTGTGACGTCATAACCGCTCGCGCCTATGATGTCATTACATTCGAACGATCGCTGTCGCTCTTGAAACTTTCCGTGGTTATATAGTCAATCAGTAATAGCTAGTTTATTTAAATTTCATACATTTTAACTCCTTCCTATGATGACCTACATTTCCAACGCACTGAATTAACAGCTCTCAGCTGATTGGCTTAATTTTTATTTTTATCAATCAGCTGACTGCTGTTAATTCAGTCTGTATCTGTATACGTCATTTCCTCCAAGATGGTGTAGGTGGCTCGCAGATTTGCTTGTAGTTACTATAAAGTTGCAATAAAGTTGTTACGGTAAGATACCACAGATGTTTTAAGTATGTCAAATGTGTCAGGGATGTGAAAGGATAGGAGAAAACTCTTTTCAAGATTGATTGCTTTTGCTAGGAATGAAATATTGACTTTTTTCTTGATTTTTATCGATGTTTTTCTGAGACACCATTTTGGCCCACTCAAGTTTGACAAGTAAAAAATCGTGTTTCAAGTGTCGTATAAATAAATGCACCGATTTCGTTGATGTTTGTTTTAATCGAAAGAGAAATCACTTTGCTTTAATTCTGAAATATGTATTACATGTAAAATGCGTGATAAAATTTGTTTATGTGGACTTGTTTGGAGAGGGAGTAAAACTCGTGTTGCATCCCTTTCTTTATTTATTAGTATAGGGTGTATATTATTGAAGTATTGGACCTAGGAACTGTTTTGTTTCAGCAATACAAACCCCTGTGGGTTTCAGTTCAATCAGAAAATAAACTTTGATGCGCTGCACTGTAGTAAAATATTGCGGTTCAACTAATGTAGCTGTTAACCGCTGCACCTCTGTTAGATCCTGTAAAGTTCACAGAATCGTATGATGAAATTCAGTGTTGTTTACATCTGATCAAGGATATGTCTATTAGATTTGATATATTTTTCTCTATAAGGGTTATAGGCAAGATGAAACAGAGGTTATGTGGGAGACTTTCTTTGGGAAGAGGACATATTTTTTGGCATGGATATTTATTTGAAAGCCAAGTTACATCTGTTGTCAAAAGTTATTTTCACATAAAGAGTAGATGCAGGAGAATAGCTTGTTGAGGTTCATGTTGAGAAAACTTCATTCACAGGTGAAGGAGACGTCATGGCAGCGTATTATGTCAATCGGGGTCATATAGAGGAAAACGATGAAGAAACTGTAAAAAGTAGTCGACTTGCGTTGAAGGTAAGAACTTGATTTCAAAGCATGTTTGCCGACACACAAGTACTTTATTGTTTACAGATTTATAAATTTGTAAAGGGACAATATAACGGTGAATATGAACAGTTTGCTGTAAGTTTTCAGGCTAGCACAGGAAAAGAATTCAACAAAAAGCTCATCAGGCCTATAGAGGCCAGATAAGAATAACATCTTTGTTACATGGAGACTAAAGTTCAAATCTCCCACCTCCAGTAATTTTCAAAAGACTATTATAGCTTTTAAGAGCTTCTTTGCTTTTGTGAGAGGTGATCCTTGAATTAAATTTAAAAAGTCTTTAATACAGACAAAAGAGGTCATATGATATTCTTAAAATCTGTATGTAACTCTTTCCTAAGAACATAAAGGTCTAGATAGAATAATGAAACTTTGTGTAGACATACCTTGAACAATGTTTTTTTATGAATTGTAAATCACTGTCTTATCCATAATCATATGATATGTTAGTCTTCAACCTTAGAGACAATAGATAATGCAATACCTGATGAACTACAGAGCCAATGATTCTATTGTATACTTTCATTTTACCTAAAATATCAATAACTGACATTATTTGCTGTTTGTTTTCAGGTTTTACATCCCATAATTTTGAAAAGAATTGGGATATTTTCTGCGGTGATATCTCCAGTAGAAGTAACCTTATACGATGGAGTGACCGATGTAAGTAATTTTCAGTATTATACATGTTCGCAATTATTTGTTCGTCTTTATCAAATATTTCTCAACAGCCTTAAAGGCCCACTATGCTCCTGAATAAAACACTGGAAAGCGTAAATTCAATTAGTGGGAAAATGGAACTAGCGTTACTCCTACGCAGCTATGTTTCCGTTGCGCAGTGGCCTACTCGCCACTACTTGCCGTACAAGCGCGAATATGAATGCATTTTAATCGAAACAAATACTTCTAACTGTCTGTTTTGTTTTACATGGTAATTGTCTCTTATCATGATAAAAAAAAAGAAGGGAATCGGCAAACTAGCTAAAGGACTTACGTATCGCTCTTCAAGAAACATGTATCTATATATCATTTTGTAAATAACAAAAGTACAATTGTGATGATTTTGCAAGTATTTCGCATGCGAATATAGCAATATACAATGATGACAAAGATTAGAATAACGAACCTGTTTTCTCCATGAGCCTTATAATCCATGTACTATAATAATCGTCCTATGTCAGCGATAAGTTGATGAGACAAAGGGGAGTGTTTCAACCAGCGATCTTATCATTGAGGCCGCGCGGTTGGAACGTTAGAAGCTCAAAAATCCATCTGAGTTCCAGTGATCTTCTGGTACCAGTGGTGCTCTCTGACTCAGGGTTTTGTCTCAATTGGGCGA